>CM034148.1:276053938-277361276 GCA_019776745.2 Taxus chinensis
AAGATGTCTCTAAGTTTCTTTGATCTTTACTTGATGTAGAATTAGCTCTTTGCTTCCGTAAATATTTTCCCTATAAAAGAGGCATCTCAAAGCTCTATACATATCCCTCTGCAATATGGATTCCATTTTCTAGATACTCATGCGATGTATTTTCATATTCGTTACCTCGGATTCACTAATATCACCATCATTGTTACTAGAAAATTCCATTGCAACATTGCTTATAAAGTACAATTGTTAGCATAATTGTAGTTTGATACATGAATGGTATAGCTTTCTTTCTTCAAATGTTTGATGAGAGTATAATTTGGAAACTAAACTAGTCCTTCACCAAATTGTAGATGTGATCTTTTCACTGTGTAAACAATATTGTGAACTCATTTTTGGTTTGCAAATTAGCTATGCTTGATGGGATTATGAGGGACTATGACTTTCATGCCTCGTGAATATTTTTAATCTTATTTTTGTTTCATAAGGGGGCCATGAAGATGTGACCTGTATAACAGATGTATGCATAGTGATCTTGATTGTACACTACAAAGTTTCTATCGAGATTCTATACATATGAGTTACACTGAAAATGGACTGAGGCAACAAATTTCCATTACATTATTAATAATCACATTTACTTTTTGAAAGTTAGAGATAGAATAGTACAAGATTAGAACTCCAAGATTCTAGATCCTATTTTCCTCTTGGACCTTGTCAGAAAATTACAGTGAAGCAAAGTGAAAATGTGGTTGTAGTAGAAGCATGCTCATGATTGGAATAGAGAATGTTCTAAAATGAGTAGTTTTAACTCAGGAATGAATAAATGGGACTTCATCTTACAACTGGAACCTTTCTAGGCATATAAAATTAAGTTTAAATTGCATTTACCTTGTAGCCATATCCCAGTGGCTTCTGTGTGGGATAAATATACTATTCCTTAAGGTTCAGTTTAAATGAAACATTGACCACCTTGCCCTATGTAGATGAGTTAGTCTCAGTGTCACCGATTCAACAAGGTGGCAATTCTTAGAATCATCAACTAGGTAGGAAGGTGGTCCTATGACCACTGGCCTACTTTGGGCAGTAGTTCCGGTCACATTATTGCAAAAATTTCAATTATTCATAAATGAATAAATTATAACTTGTTCTATCTAAATACGAAAGCATGATAACAATAAGTAAGTGATGACCTCCTAGCAAACAAATACTTTCTAAATCTCGATGGTTTTAAGAAAAATTGAAATCTTCAAATCCTGGATTCAAAGTACCCCAACCTATTGTACTTTTTTAATAGAATTATGACGTCATTCCCACATTTGTCACTACTCCTTCAGTAGTCATAAGAGGTTGATACATGGTCTTGGAAAAAGTTCCAACTAGAATGGATTCAAATGTGAGGAGAAAGTACCTTCTGGAATCAACATGCATAGCTATTAGTTTCCTATGCGACTAAATCCTAACCAGCTACTAAACCTATATCTAAGCTTGAAATTTTTGTATACCCCTCTTTGATAGGCCTTGACAAAAAATGGTCAACATATTTGTGTTTATCTCCTATCACACAAAGCTTAAACATAGGCACAGTGACTCAAATGAGTTTACTTCGAAGCATAATAAAAAGATTAAATCATCTATTCTTAACATGATCTTCCTTAGGATCTTTTTTCAATGAATTAAGTCTATCTCTAAATATTGAGGTTCTACTCCCTTACATCCTCATCCTAGGAGTATATTTTATAGATGGTTTACTAAATAAATCTCCATTTTCTTAGGACCCTTATGGGTCTAGATTGGTTAATGGTCACATCTCAACTGATATTTTTGATGTTTCAACATTCACTAATATTTAAGTCACGACTAACAAGTTTCTATAAAAATAATGAGATAGAAATTTAAGGTCATTTCATTTAACTGGAATTAGTATTAACTTGGCATTCATCTAGCAATTTTATGGTGTAGAGATGAGTAAAACAATTATTTCTAAGTAAATTAAATTCCTCCAACTTTTCAACATTTGCGTGATTATCTATGAGTTTACATCTCAACTTAGAGATAAATATACGAATATTTGAAGGATTCAACCTAGGCATAGTCCATCCTATTGTAAACTAAATATTATTAGCACCTAACTTCAATTTTTTGCTTTCATCACTAAGGATTGATAACATTGTTAGCTCCAAAATATATTTTAAGAAACGGATGATCCTATCTTGTACTTATCACTCATATATAGTGCTTAGGGTTAATCAGCGTGTTCTTATGATATGCCATTTTGGTGGATATTTTTTCTTTATCTCCAAATTACTTATATTTGCAAATAAGGGAGTAGGATATAAATATGTTAGTAGTGCATTCAGTAATGAGTTATAATATACAAATACAATACTAAAGCGATTCTATGCCATGATGGGAAGAGTTAGTCTTCAACAAATTTTGATTGATAGTCAGATATATGTTTAATAGGATGACAACTGTGCCCCCATACCTTCCTGTTATCCATATGTAATGTTGTAGTGTCACCCCAACCACACAACAGAACGTGTGGTGTAACTGCGGATACAACACAGATTCATCCATAAACATATAACTTTCCCAGTTGACGATAATTATTATGACCCCCCCCGCACTATTATAGATAGAGGCAATCTGCCCTATGTTAATATACCCTTGCGTCGATTAAATATATAAATATATATACCGATAGGTGTAATTCCAATGAGAAAGGATGGTGTTTTGATAACACACGCTAAATACGACCACTCGAAGACCCAAGTTACAACCTAGGTTTAGCTAGAAAATTATTAATGGGAATAATCTCCCCTTCTTTTAGAAATGCAGTGTTACCACTACCATGGCTTCAAGCAACAATGGGATCACAGCAAGGATTCTATGGGTTCAGTGGATAGATCTTAAAAATGGCCTCCACATTTTTCCCTTTCATAACACACATCTAGACCTCACATATACAAAATTATTGCAGTATGAATTGATACAATATTGTTAAATGTTACTATTAGGAGTTAACTTATGGAAGTAATTAGGGAATCCTAGCATACCTAATATTCTAGGGCCCATATTTACCTTAATCCAATGGTAAGAGGGTTCAAACGACCAAAGGAATTAAATACCTATGGGCATAGTTAATTCCATGGAGGTCTGGGGTGAATAAATTAAGTGGGTTCCTATTTTCATGGGATAGGAGAACATTCCCTTATCATGTAACGGTGACCCTATAAAAAAGGTCAACCCATGCAGTTAGAATTAAATATTTAAGTTAAAAAAAATATTTTGGGCATGGGTTTATTTGGGTTATTATGGGACATGATAATTTTAGATTACTAAATTGCAATATAAAAAAATATTATTGGATAAAATTTACATGGGTGAGGTTAAGGTGTCCAAAAGAGGGTATTTTAACCTAGAAATAATTATGGGAAGATTAAACACTATTTATTAACTATTGGTAGTAGTCTCACCCTACTTAAACATTAATAAAGTAATATATATTTTTCTAAATGTCAGGATTTTTAGGTGTTTGTGTTAGGGTTAGGTCGTTAAAAATATAGGGCACTACACTTGTATTGCCTAGATATACTATAATCTAAATATCGTTTCTTTCCCTTTTCACATTTTGTTACATCGTTACACATTCATAAGAGTCTCTTAGTTGGGACCCCTTATTTTGACCACACTAAATTGAATTAGACTTCACTAGTTTGATTTGTGAAAGATATTATTGTGAAGCACTTGTGAAGAGAATTGTAACAATAGAATGCGTTAAGTATTCAGATTTATAGGTTTGAACTTTATCTTTAACAAAAATAAAAAGATGCAATGTGGGTAATATGCTTATTAGGTTAGAAATCTATAGAATAATGTTCTATCAGATTCCATGATTAAATATATTGACATTCAAATATGAATAAATATAGTGACATGTAAGATTATTTGATTTATAACACCATTCTAAAATATAGTAATACACAAGAACATAGATTATGACATAGATAAGGTTAGGGTACTCAATGAAGATCCACCTTAGATGACTCAATGGCTACCCAAACTGGTCCAATGGTATTCAAAATTTATTTGAGAGTAATGAATGGGTTTCATAATGGCATAAAAAAAGTTAAAAATATTGTTAAAAAATGTGCCCAATTTGACAGATAGGTGCTCCAACATTAATTTAAATGTAGATGAATTTAATGATGTGTTTTTCCAAACATCACATCATAATACCGAAAAACATCTCCATGATGATAAAATGAAATGGGACATGGATAATTATCATGGTGTTACATCATGCTTGGGATAGGCGATGGCCAAATACTCTTAAAAACATTTTAACATGGTCTTATTATAATTTTTCTACTTAATAACTATCATATCACGAATGTACCAACCCTAACGCAAGGTTTTAATTACTTCTTTATAGAGTGTATATAGTTCTTGAATTAGTTACATTATCAATGTGCTATGCTATAAGTTTAAGGGAGTATCGCCAATAAATCTTAACCAAATCAAATTTTGGTATTAGTTAATGACCTAATTATATCTCATGATGTTAGAATTTCATTTTTTATTATATGTTTCTATAACATAATGGTTAATAGGTTAGAATACATAAATAATAAATATTATGTTTTTATTTAAAAACACATTCGTGTTTTCAAAAATTAACCTAACCACATTCTAAAATGAAGTGTAATTCTACGATGCTCGATATTTTGTATTCAAAACTATTCACACTTTTATATTTATAAAACCTTCTTATCTCATGGTTACTGTCATTTTTGTATGAGTCCAAAGGAGTGAAAACATATACAAATTTATAAGTGCACAATGATATCAATAATGCATGACCAAACCAATAGACAAGGGATATTGACTATACTCTATACAAAGTGGACTATCGTAAGCATGATGGAGAAGCATAATAAGCATGCGTATCCCAATGTATCATTCCATCATAGAAATTAACCTTTTTATCATGATGACATGACACAGCAAGATGTACATTACCCACCAAATCCATAAATGCATTAACACTGATACTATGTCCTAATGGTTTGGCACAATTTTTAATAATTTTTTGAACCTTATTTAAGCTATATTAAAACTGATTTCTTATGTTATTGTCGAATAAAAAAAGGGGAAATGGAAAATATAGGTCATCTTAGCCCATCCAAGTATATGAAATGATTTTTTCCTGAAATATATCCAGGTAAACATAAACCTTTCAAGCAAATTGTTTAAAGAAATGCCTCAAAAAAAATCACAATAAACATTCCTTAATAAAAATGGTTAATACATAAGAGTGAGATTTGTTTTCTCTATATATAATGCATGAATCCCCATAAAAATAAATTCAAAACACATGTATGTCTATCCCTAACCCATTGAACTCTAGCTAGTCGGAAAAGGATTCTCAATGCATTGGGGAGGAAATGGCATTTCATTAAATAGTTTACTTGCAAAATCATTCTTTTGTGTAATTACCTATTCTCCACACTAAATAGTAAATGGATATCAATGTAAAAAATAAAATATGGCTACAACAAGCTAATAATATTTTAAAGATAAGGAAATATATGCATTTAATTTTGTACTATTCATCTTTTAAAAAAATAGAAGAAAACTAATAATAAAAAATAAGGTAATGGGATGTGTGCTGGCAGGGCATGGGGCACCATTTTTTAGCATAACTTGGAGAGAGAGACATCCTAAACATCCTTCAAACCTGTCTTTTCCTTAAAAAATAATACAATCACTTTATTTCAAATCGAGAGGTGCTAACCACTATGGAACCCAACTTAATGTTGAGGATTTAGAAGTAACTGGATGCTTCTAGAAAGTGCAAAGGGCGCACCATATTATAATTAAATAAACAAAATTATATGGGAAGAGTGTAAAATAGAGACCCCACTATATCTGACCTAAAATCAGTACCATGGTGGGTTAAATCAGTCCTGCACAATGAGAGAAACTTTGATGAAAATATCTTGCCATTTTCCTATGCACAAATTGCTTGACCTGGAGTTGTATCTAGGTTCTAATTAGGCTCATTTAGCTCTACGAGGATCTACAACATGGGTTTTCATCTCCTTATCTAAGTCATTTCATTTCTAGACTCTTGAATTTTTGTTATTCCATGTTTGAGAATCTATTATTTTCTCGTCGTTGGGTTTTAAGAGTTAAAAATGATTTTATGTTTTATGGGTGTCACCATTTGGTTTGGTTATCCTATCAGTTGTTGAAGTTGATTAAAATAAATTATTTGATTAAATAGAACCTGTAGTGTTTTGCACTTGGATTATTTTTTATCCCTTTTGGATATTTCATGTCTTTACACTTAGGTACATGAGGCGTGAATATTTTAGCCATGGTTTTCATCCATGTCTGGGATTGTGGGGTATGCATTTCTACTTTCACGCTTCAAGGTGATTTTTATAAAATATCCCAATAGAAGCATGGATACGATTCAGTGAATGGATCGTACACAAAAAAAAAGAGTTGGGTTCTTTTAAATCTAAGTGGTTTCTAGGTTGAGTAAACTTTGTGTCGTGCTGGGAAACACAATGTGGTGATGAAAGAAAGGGAAATATTGTTGATATTTTGGCTGAGAGATATGATATCATAGCATGATGCCAGGTATAGAGCTAGTAGTTATAGATTCAGACTTGGAAGATTGTTTAAATGTGTTGTTTTCATCAGATTTTTTTAATTGTGTGTAGTATTTATTAAGCAACTATGTTATTAAAATAGAAAATAAAAAAACTCAAAGAGACTTAAATAATTTAGAGAAATTGAGATTTGAAGATCCTATAATCGACAATGTTTAGAACACGTTCTCTACAAAGAATTGTTTCATGGTAGTTACTAGTGAGAAGTGCTGTGACAGATATGTATACAAATGTAGAGGCTAGAGGAAAATTTTGTGTTTTTTTTCAAAATTCCCCAGATAATATACCCTCATGGAATGCTTCTTTTGTGGGATATGGATAATTTTGTTTGTTGAAGCGTCTTTAGAGACTTTCAAACAAAGTAAAAATGGGGGGTTTATTGAATGCCATGATTTTTGGATATGCACAAATGGATTTGCAGAAAGGGTATTGGGAAATTGCGAGTGAATGAAAGTCACCATCCTAAATCCAGGATGAAAATCCCCATGTTGTTTTCCTTTTTCAATCGTAAAATACATGTATGGTTTTCCCCTTTTCGGTTGCATTGAATTTCACTTCGTCATTTCGAACTTATTTAAAATTAAATGTTCAATGATAGGGAACATAATTCAAAAAATGAAAAAATATTTCCTTGACATAAACTCTCAAAACATCAACCAAAAAAATATGATCTTAAAAGTCATGCGAATGGAGCGCCACACCCAAATGTACCACAAAACCAAAACTCTTTGCATGACCTTTGGTAGCATGGAACACATTAGGGAACCTTAACTGATTTATTTGAAATTATTTAATACTCTTGAAATTCATATTCCTAAACCCTCTTAGGTTATTAGTCACTTATGGTGACATGGTCATTCTAATAAAACATGGTCGATTCTAGCTTGTAGTTATCACTTAGCTTCAGCGAAATTGAAAACCACCACCTCCTACCACTAGAATGACATTGAGAGGATCATAAAAAACCTTAAATTCAATGAAAACACCTTCAGATACTAATTTTTCATGTGGGTTTAGGAGCCCACTAGTCATTGTGCAACAAGAGTTGTTGATGCAATTACAATAATGGGCCCCAAAGTTGCCCTTCTAACTTGATATTTTATCATCATAATCAACATCCGCCAAACACGCTAAACTCTCTACATATGGGGGAATAAGTAGGAATCATCAAAAATAATTATTTAACTTGAATCGAGTGTGTTCGAGACCACGTTATAAGCACTTTTGTTATTTTGGACAATTTTCTCGACCTTAGCTAGAATCTCCTTTTTGAGTCTCATTTGACTTTTAGCCATGCATATGACAACATACTACCAATAAAATGCTATGTCTAATTTTATCCAATATATTCTCTTTTATAAATGAATTTTGGAATGGATGATGATTTTCTCTCTCCACCCTCTTCTCTCTCTAGAATTTACTATGATACTTGATTGAATTGAAAATGTAAATGAATTGCAAAATGTGAATTGGTTTGAAATGAAATGAAAATGGTTAGGAAATTGTGAATGGAAAATAAAATATCTTTTAACTCTCTCTCTCTCATCCTTATTCTCTCTAGTACCAAAATACTAAGTGCAACTGATTGTGAAAGCATGAATGCATGAGAAACGAGCTTTTTCTTATTCCCTCTCCCAATATCTCTCTCTATTTTATTTAATTGAAAATTTTAAAAAAGATGATTGTGTGGAATATACTTGAGTGTAGGGGATTTCTATACTCATTCCTAAGACTGACGTAACGTTGATTACAGGTACTCCAAACAAGAGGAATTTTTTAGATGTGATATGATGTAATTAATGAGTTGTAATTGTAAAGTTATATTCATCTTGCAATACATGTATTACCATAGAATAATGATATGTATTATTGTTCAAAGAAATTTTTTTGGTATATTTTAAAAAGGGAATACCAACATGGCTATATTTTATAGTGTCAAATTGGATGTAAAGTTGTACCCAATGTTGTACCTATGTTATAAAGATATTAAATTAATATTTTGTTATGTTAATTATTGGTATATTTCCTTAACACCCATAATGCTAGGTAGAATATCCTCTAATCAAAACTAACAAAAATAAAAGAACGAGTTACAATCCCTATTTTCCTTCCTCTTCCATTGAGATTTTTTCCACGATATAAAACATTGATCGTGTTAATAAAATACTTTGATCTCATTAATCATGTTCATGCTTCGCACCTAAGACGCTTACTAAGGAACATTTCCTAGATATTTTATGATATGGTGCATATATGTTGTGAAACCTATCATAATGAGATGAGTAAGGTGATCATGTCTAGGTTTTCTAGGTCTTACCGTATCATGAATAAGTTAACCCCCTTTTCTATAATTTCCCTTGGTACTGTAGTGTTAGCATAATTTAGCATAGGCATATTTATTGCATTTTATTGCATTGTCTTTTATTTAATAATGTGCAACATGTGCACTCTAGTCTAGTGGCTTGCATTCAATATTGTTATGTTAGATAACATTCAATATTGGTATTAGCAGTAATTACATGTGCATGTGAGATGGGTCTTATCATCTCGTAGTTGGTGTCTGCTAGGGTGTCATGTCTATCCACATGAGGCTGTCTAATATCTATAAATATTACAGCTCTTGCATTGTTATGTAATATGATTTCATGATCAATAATATTTGCGAGGCTTCCGTCCCTCTTTGGTCATTGCAATCTTATTCTATTCTATCATTTGGTATCAAAGCTATACCATTATTATCATTTGGTATCAGAGTGGGTTCTATCCAAGCAAGGTTGAAGAGGAGCACTATTGGAGAGGATCCATTGCAGAAGAAGATTTGCATCAAAGGAGAGCCATTGAAGCATCCTGCAGCCTCCATTCCTTCCAAGCATCCCTCAACTAAAATTTGACCTATCCACTTATTTGGAAGGTAATTTTTTTTTATTAGTCATTGGTATAGCCAATTGATCTAACATATTGGTGGAATATTTAAGATTTGGAGATATTTAGAAAAAAAAGGAGAGAGATCTTGAAACAAAATTGTAGATCTAAAGAAAAAAAAAAAATCAGATCTGAAAGTGGAGGTGTGAAGAATTCGGGAGCAAAGGTTGAAGCAGTCCCGTCAACAAAATTCCAGCAGATAGCTCTTAGAAAAAAGGACATAAATTTTTCATACAGTGTCAGATTGATTTACCATTTTTTTTTCTGGAAAGATAAGAAGGATGTGAAAAACTTGTCATTTTACATCATCTTCATATTCGGCCTCTACATATGACAAAAATTCTGTACAAGTCGGAACATTTTTTCTGAAGAAAAAAAATCAGATCTTGCTGGTAAATTGGTAATATCTCAAAAAAAATGATTAAAATTCTTCTGAAATTTTCTAGGTTTCAAGAAAAATATTGTATGATGTTTCTGTCAAAATTTTAGAAAACCCCAGATCACAGTTTGTGAGAAAAGCTGAAAACGATATTCAGATTGTTTGTTTGGATCTTGGGAACAAACAGGTCAGCAGTTTGATTCCCACTCTTTCCATATCTTTTATTAAATTATTTTTTTTTAGAAAATTTGGAGAAATTACTAAATTTTGAGAGATTTCCAAATTTAGAATCTCACCAAACACATTTAGAACCACCGCTAAATTTAGCGGAAAAACACCTATTGCAGGGTTAAAAAAAATATTGTTGGCTTAAGTTGTATATTTTGTGATTCTAGACCCTTTTTTGTAAAGAGGGGGGACACAAAAACTTCATTTTGATGTAATTTTGGAGTATTTTGTACTAATCTTGGTGCATTAAAAAAAAAGTACAAATTTTTTATTTTATGTTTGGTTCTATCACACAAAATCTTTGATCTCATAGCAACGTTCGGTATATACGGTGCCTCTGGGAAGAGCTTACGGGTGATGTCGTCACGACTACTACTACACTTAATGCCTAACACAGCTACCTAAATGACATCTGGTCATCGACCCCATAAAATCGATGGGGAGTAATAAGGACACAATTCACACACATTTGAGCCCTTTCATCCGTTTGTGCTTGCACAAACCCCTCTTCGTACTGTCTAAGTACCATGTACTAACTTATTTCACGTGCGTTAACACCTCTTTCCATACTGACGAGTATATTGAAAGGGTGATCTTCTTCCACGTACCGACAGGTATATCGGAAGAGAGTGTATATAGAAAGGTTTGGTATATCGGCCTAATGGTGTATTGAGAGGGAGACCATAAACCTGGAGTGATAAGAGCCTTACCCTTTGTTAGAAATTCAGAGTTTCAGAAATTTAGGTTACAGAAATGGGTGCACAAACACCAAAGTTCTTCTTGCCAGATTCACAACTGCTTAGAGGAGACAACTATGCTGCATGGAAACCGAAGATCAAGGTGTTACTTGAGTTTGAAGACATATGGACAGTTGTAGATGGACAAACAACAAGATCACTTGATGATGCAAGACAACAAGTTCAGTTTGACAGGGCCAATCAAAAGGCTAAGTTGATCATCTTGTTTAGTGTAATAGATGATGTGCAACCCCACATTAGAGATGCCACATCAGCCAAGGATGCATGGGATAAGTTGAGCACAGTCTATGAGGCAAAGAACAAGAATGCCATCCTCAACCTACTATCACAACTGCATACTCTCAAGTTCAAGCACAATGAGAAGGTTGAAGTTTTTTTGAGACGAGTTGCTACTTTCAGGGAATCTCTATTGGCATTGGGAAAAGAGATAAGTGATGAAGAACTCGTACCAATTGTTTTGCGAGCACTTCCTCCTTCCTACAGAATCTTTGTGACAACTATCAATATGAGTGAACACAAAGTCACCTTTGAGAAGTTGGTCAATCTACTCCAACAAGAAGAGGCAATGAACAACAAATATCATGAAGATGAGAAAGCACTATCTTCTAATCATAAAGGAAAGGGGAAATTTCAGTCCAATCACAAGAAGTCCCAACAAAATCAAAGTCAACGAGACAGCACCAAGAAGTGTCCCATTTGCAATAGAGGGGGACATGACATCAAATATTTTTGGTACAATTCCTACAAAAAGGGTTCATCAAGCAATTCAAAACCCAATAATCAACAGGGTAACAATAATTCAAATAAAGGGAAGTCCAACAACAATAACAATCAAGGGCAGAAAAATGGTAATTGGCAAAGAAAACCCAAACAACAAGGGTACGTTGCCAAACATGAGGATGATTCAGATGAAGGACACCATATGTATTCTACTTAATTTGATGAATAAACCAATTACACACAAGATATCTGGTATGTTGACTTGGGTGCAACTTGACACATGATTGAATGCAAGGATTGGTTCTACACACTACGTGACCCACCTAACAAGAACCATGTGTCATTAGGTGATGACACATTATACAGTGTCAAGGGGATTGGAAACATTTAACTACCTCTTGGAAAGCATGACTGCAAAATCACAAATGTATTGTATGTACCTAGGTTGACCAAGAATTCGCTATCAGTTAGTCAACTCCTTGATCACAACTTGAAGTTGAATTATGACAGTAATAATGGAGAAAAAGTGTGCTTGATAAGAGATAAGTCAAGAGGTTCCAAGATTGTAGCAAGAGCCTCCAATGTGGAACGCATGTTCCAACTTGATTTTGTCCACAAGGATGATCAAGCTCTAGTGGCCAAAGACACACAATCTGTAAAACTATGGCATCACAAATATGGTCACATCAGTTTTGGCTATCTCCAAACACTTCAAAAGGGCAACATGGTGAAAGGATTTCCTACACTAGAGCACAACACTGACAAGTGTCACAATTGCCTAGCTGGAAAGCAACACATAGTACCCTTCCAGAAGAACACATATAGAGCTAAGGGAAAGCTTGATTTGGTGCACACCGATCTTTGTGGACCCATACAACCAAGTCATTATGGATGTCAATACTTCATGATTTGTGTTTATGACTACTCAAGAAAGATGTGGATATATTGTCTAAGAAACAAGAGTCAAGCCTTTGAGACATTTCAGAAGTTCAAAGCACTTGTTGAGAATGAAGTTGGTTGCAAGATCAAAACTCTCCGCTCAGATCAAGGGGGGAATTCATAAGAAATGAGTTTAGGACTTACCTGGAAGCTCATGGGATTCGTCGACAAATGCCTCCTGCTCACACACCACAGCAGAATGGTATAGTTGAGAGAAGGAATTGTACTATCATGGAAATGGTGTGATGTATGATTGATGACTCAGGTTTATCAAAGACATTTTGGGTAGAAGCTGCAAGAACTACAGTCTATTTGTTGAACAGAGTGCCCATAGTAGCTCTTGAAGGAGTGACACCTCAAGAAGCATGGTCAAATCGAAAACCATCAATTGCACACCTAAGAGTATTTGGGTGTAAAGCTATCATGCACATACCCAAGAAGAACAGGAACAAGTTGGATATGAAAGCTGAGAAACTGATATTCATTGGATATAATGAAGAAGCACTTGGGTATAGATTATGGGATCTGAAAGAAAAGAAAGTATACACAAGTAGGGATGTTGAGTTCTTTGAGAAGAAACAAGCAGATGCTCCACTCAACGACTCAACAAACATGCAGAATACACCTCTTGTGAAGATAGAATTTGATGTTCCCACTGAAGATGAAAGTGATGAATTGGATGATGGTGAAAAATTGGATCCACCACAAGCCAATGGAACAACTAAGAAGTTACCTAAATGGTATACTCAATTAATAAGAGATGCAAATATGGATGAAGCACCTAGCACATTGTCCAATCTTGGACCTAAAACTCATAGTCAAGCTCGTGAAGAGGTTAATTATGCCCTAATGAGTAGAGTTGTTGAAAAAATTGAGCCATCTACAGTTCAGGAAGCCCTACAATCAAAAGCTTGGAAAGATGCCATGGATTTAGAGTATCAGTCAGTGATGAAAAGCAACACATGCCAACTTATCGACCTTCCACTAGGGAAGAAACCCATTGGATGCAGATGGATATTCAAGACTAAGTACAAATCAGATGAGAGTATTTACAAGTACAAAGCAAGGCTTGTAGCAAAGGGGTATGCATAACAAGAAGGCATTGATTATGAGGAGACATTTGCTCCCACAGCCAAGATCAAGACAATCAGGATGATCTTTGCTCTAGCTACACAATTTGGTTGGAAAGTCCACCAAATGGATGTGAAAAGTGCCTTTCTTAATGGATATTTTCAAGAAGAAGTCTATATGACTCAGCCAGAGGGTTATGTAATACATGGAAAAGAGATGATGGTATACAGACTCATAAAATCTCTATATGGCCTAAAACAGGCACCCTGGGCATGGTACATCAAAATTGATGAGCATCTCATAAGTCATGGACTTGAAAGGAATCCTTATGACCCCAATCTCTACCTCAAAAAGCAAGGGGGGAGATTGTCATTGTGGTTGTTTATGTCGATGATCTAGTCATTACAGGTAATTATATGAAGATGATCGATGCGACAAAGAAGGATTTTAATCGATCGTTCGACATGACAGATCTCGGGCTCATGCACTATTGTCTTGAGTTGGAAGTATAGCAAAAAGAGAATCATATCTTTGTGTCGTAGTTGAAATACACCAAGACAACACTCGAGAAATTCAGGATGATGGACTGCACTCCTACTGCTACACCTATGGAAGTGAGACTTCAGTTATCTCGTTCTGATCCATCACCACCGGTGAATGCAACTCTCTATCGGCAGTTGATCAGGGGTCTCATTTACCTGACATATACTAGACCAGATATCAGCTTTGCTGTCAGCTATTTATCACGCTTCATGCAAGAACCAAAAATATGTCATTGGAAAGCAGCAAAGAGAATACTGAGATATCTAAAGGGTATAGTTGACCTTGGTCTAGAGTACAAGAAGAACGACAACTTCTTCTTGACAGGATATTTAGATTCAGATCATGCAGGAAACATGGATGATAGGAAGTCAACATCAGGCTTTGTCTTCTTTATGGGATCTAGACCGATATCATGGGGAAGTAAGAAACAAAACTTTGTTTCTCGCTCTTCTACAGAAGCAGAGTATCGAGCTGTAGGTGAAGCTAGTTGTGAAGCAATATGGCTACGCCGAATACTGGAAGGAATTGGTCTACCATAAAAGAAATCTACTCCAGTATATGTTGATAATGAAGGAGTTTTGAAGCTTGTTTGCAATCTAATATTTCATGAGAGAACCAAGCATATTGAAGTACAGGTTCATTTCATACACGAGCATGTCTTGAAGCACAACATACAGCTCCAGTTCTGTCCTACAGCTGAACAAAAGGTAGATGTTTTCACTAAGTCACTTGCACGTGACAAATTCACACTGTTCAGAGAGTTCCTCTCCACTTCATTGGAAACTATGCAAAATTAAGGGGGGGAATGTTAGCATAATTTAGCATAGGCATATTTATTGCATTTTATTGCATTGTCTTTTATTTAATAATGTACAACATGTGCACTCTAGTCTAGTGACTTGCATTCAATATTGTTATGTTAGATAACATTCAATATTGGTATTAGTAGTAATTACATGTGCATGTGAGATGGGTCTTATCATCTCATAGTTGGTGTCTGCTAGGGTGTCATGTCTATCCACATGAGGCTATCTAATATGTATAAATATTACAGCTCTTGCATTGCTATGTAATCTGATTTCATGATCAATAATATTTGTGAGGCTTCCGTCCCTCTTTGGTCATTGCAATCTTATTCTATTCTATCCTTTGGTATCAAAGCTATACCATTATTATCATGTAGTCAGTGGCTAAAGACTTGCAAGATAATTGGTGGTTGTACCTATGATTGATCTCTCATAAAATCTAAAGTATGTGAGCGGTGACTACACTTCGAATTACTTGCGTATTTACCCAACAATTGATATAGGTCTTTAGGAGTTTTTTGTAACTCATAAGATTATTTGGGATATCTCTCTTGCAATATACACTTAATACTTTCATGTCTAAGAGAAATAAAATGTAGATGTCTTGTGTAAGGTCCTACTCCTTGTAGTCTTAAATCCCTAAGTGTAAATTATGTGTTATTTAAAGTACAATAGTTCTAAAACAATACCCATAAGAGTCCAAATTAACCATGTAAGACTAAAGGGAAAAAAGATAAAATCAGATATTATTTAGGAATAAAGTTATGCTTGAATTATTTATAATTGGTCTAGGCATTCTCTTGTGTTAAGAAAAAACAATATGACTTGTTCTTGGAGAAATCAAGAATTTGAGCGAACACAAACTCTTATATAACAAAAAAAGAAATTTATGACGTGTAAATGTTATATATACTTAAACCAACTATTGAATTATAGAAAACTGTAATAGAAAAAATAGGGTACTATGATGAAAGGATGTTTATGGGAAAAGCTATATTGAATCTAAATTACCCTTAAATCCTAATAATTCAATCCTTGATCTCATGATAGTTTCCCCTTGTCTAGAAAAGGTAAATTTTAAACATAGAATATATGTAAGTGTTATAGGTATTACATTTGTTCCAAAGTGATGTTTATACAGGAACAAAGTAACCCTATAAATGTAGTTAGTAAAATGTTAAGTAATATTAAACTATGAGATGGCCATTACAAACAATGGTACGCCATTAAACGATGTCAAAACAAGCTAAAATGTCAAATGTGATCATCAAAATGAATGTAATAAATTAGAGAGCCACAACTAACAAAACAACCTAATAAATAAATAAACCAAATATGATGCATGATGACGTGTTTTGTTTGAATAAATGTGGATTAAACAATGATACTAATGAAATAACAAAATGTAGCCTTCGGAAAGGGATAAATTCAGTTTTAGCCAAAGTATTGTGAGTTAAGGAAATTACACTCTAGTTGGACTTGTAAAAGTTAGTAGAAACCTTGGCATAGATAAGAATATCTTAAACCTAGTATTACTCAGGTAGTAGAATTTATGGTCAAAACATGTAATTAACCCGTTGCTATTGAGACTAAATGTGTAAGATGATGAAATAGAATTAGTTTGAAATGTGAAATTCATCACTTAAATTCAAATTAAAATATATATAATGGGAACACAAGTGCAATATACCCTTCCATGTGCAATATGATTGTGATAATATGAATTCCTTATTGGAGCAACGGAGTGTGAATCAAGAATGATACAATTCAATTAGTTAACCTACATAGATGATTGTAATAACTAGAAGATAAAAATAGTGTATTGTTAGTATTAAACAATGTTATGAAATGAACTTGGGATAGGTTTTCTATTCATCTAGTAACCTTCCTTTTTTTACCCATGAATTTTTCACCATGTAAAGAGAGTATTTTTCCAAACCAAGTAAACATGAATCATTCAAACAAATCCTTTAGTCAAATATTAGAAGACACATGTGTATATATACGTTCAGAATCACAATCATGCTATATAAATTTATTTCCACAAAGGAAATGATTGAATTCTAAAGGAACCACTATAGGTGAAATGTTACAAAAAAACAAGTAGCCTAGTTATAAAGGAATGAAGGGTCACATCTTATGTGTTCTTTAGAAACTTATAATCAAATAATAAAAATACAATTGTAATGAATATTTCACCATGAACAATGATGTGTTGTGGCAAGTGCATGTGAGTAAGTGTAAATTGTAGTGGGTCATTGTTGTACTTTGTCATTTTTGAAAAAGTTACAGTATATGCATCACGTGTTTCAAGTTATATATGTGGGTCCACGGTTACACAAACATCTCATGTGTTATACATTATCCTATATGATCCTATGTGATGTTATGTATAAAGCAACATAAGCAAAAAAAATAATCATATTATTATGTGTGTTGTATTTGTGTGTGTAAAATGTTGGTGTTACATATGGTATCAAAGCGAAGGCTCATACTCTTGAACCTATGAGATAGATTGGAGTTTTGATGATCTTGTATGGTGGTGGTGGAGATGGGAAGAGTAATGTGATATTTTTTGTGATGTAAAAAATTTTGTAATTGTGATATTATGAGCGCACATGTTGTGCATGTCAATTAGTGTGTATTTATTATCATTTTGATGTGCTTGTGATGAGAGTATTCACTCTCCTTTTCATGGATCCAATGAGTAGTTCACATGTGATGTACTACCTGGTTGTGTGTGAAAATAATGTTATTGTGGATTGTGGGGTGTTCGAGTGTTTTGGTTATTCTATGATATGCAGGTGTGCTGATGGGTTGTATAAATAAAAATTGTTGTATAGTGAATTGGATTGTATCATTTAATGTCACAAACATGTTGTGATGAATCGTGTGTGTCACCATGTTACAAATTTTTTTCATTATACGTATAATTAATGTAATATGTGATGGTTCATGTCATGAATTAGGGGCATATTGTGATCGTATGACCCCTATTGTACAATGCTTGCACTTGGGTGCATTGTGTGGAAACATGATATATTGTAAGTTGTGAAAGTAATGATTGTGATATATTGTATATATATACCATGCATAAGATATTATGGTTAATGTGTGTGAATCATCATCATGCTAGTAATGTAGTTATGTGCTATGTTGTAAACCATACACTAACCAACCCTAAGGGAAGGAATTGGAAAAAAAATGTATGTTGGAGAGAGGAAAAGAGTACCATTGACTAGCCACTTGAGCTAAGTACGAGATAGGAGGTGGAGTCTTACATAGACTTAAAATCCATGTGATTCCTGCTAAAAACAACCCACTTGAGACCCAAGAACAACCTAGGATTATTTAGGAAAATTATGAAATATATATTTTTTGTTTAAAGGAGTCTATAACCAGGTTACAAGACAAGAATTGTCACTAACAAGTTCTAGGTCAATTCTAATCCACTAGAACATACTTTTATTTTGTTAACATATATTAGAGGTCACAAGGTTCAAAATTTACGGTTAGATGGTTGAATTAGGTTCAAAGGGTAATTCCTCACCATACCCACTCTCTAACAGGATTAAAGGTTCAACTTGATTTTTCTCAAAATTAACGCATTCAAATTTTCCCTAAATTATTCCCATTGAAAAGGAAATTTCCTCACCTTTTCAATGATATAAATAAGTTCTCCTAACTCCTAATATTTTTCAAGTTATGGGCCGGCAGGCCTTGGGATGAAAATTTTCCACAACAGCGAGCGTGCAGGCCCAGGAGAGAAAATTTGCCTAAAGGGAGGGTTTGTGGAGCCACGAGAGACTTTTGGAAAATTTTCCACATGGGGGAAAGAAACCACCTTTACGCCCACACTCCCATGGGTTTGCAAGGGACACATGGCACCTTCTAAGCCACGCAAGAAAAAGTGGGGCAATGGGAACATTTGAAAAATTTCCCGCGCGGGGCGAAAAGCCCATTTTTCGCCCTGGCTCCCGTGAGTCCGCAAGAGACAAGTGTCATCTCCAAAGCCAATGCAGGTAAAATAGGGTGATGGGAAGAGAAATTTTTTAACACTTTGAAGGTTAAAAAGGATCACCTTCACCCACGCCTCCATCGGCACCTCACAATGCCACATGGCAGCTCCGCATTGGCTGCGGCCAGCAGAGCGGCGGGAAAAACTTGGAAAATTTTCCCAAAATGCTCTGGAATGTAAAAAAGGAAAAATAGGACCCTCTCCTCTGCCGATGCCTCATGACACTATGTGGCATCACCTGATTGGTTATCGGCCGGTGGGGAGGCGAGGAAAATTTGGAAAATTTTCCCAAAATTTGGAAAATTTTCCCAAAATTTTCCGGAAGTGATAAGTTAAAAAGGGATCTGCCCCCCTTACTAACACCTCATGGTGCCATGTGGTAGCCTCTAATTGGCTGTGGGCTAGTGGGGTGGCGGGGAAAATTTGGTAAATTTTTCTAAAATTTTCTGAAGCTCCAAAGGAAAAATTTGGGCCCGCTAAAGAAATTTTTCTCTTTTTTTTTTGTACGCCGAGTGAAGAAAAAACTTCAGAAGGTCATAAATTTTGATAGAGAGCTTGGTTTTGGGAAAATGAGAAATTTATGGAAATGTTTCAACATCCTATTTCCACAAGATTCATTAATTTTTAATTTTGATAAATTATAAGGGGTCAATTTAAAGAAAACAATCTGCAGGCTTTTACAATGCAAACTGGTAAAAACTAAACTTATTAAATTTAATAAATTTGTTCTTGTTCCTCTCTCAACATGTCAAATATACATAGATAATTATTCTTAGGTGGATTTAGGATAAGTTTGTGAGGTAAATCTATGTGATTGAATTCCAATTCGAAATTTTACAATTTTGACAACGAACGACTGTGAAAGCTTTGAACCCGATTTTGCCAGGTTTTGAAAGATTTCCTTTTAAGTATTTTTTTATAATTTATTTTTTTTAGGGAAAACTAGTTTAATTTAATCATTTAGTTTGTTATTTCATTGTTGCAGGTTTGGTCTGTGTATTTTGGATTAAATAATTGCTAGTTTGAAAATACAAGATAGAGATCAAAATTTTAAAGGGTTTATTTGCCATTTTCTTCTTCCAAATATTATAATATGTTCCAATTATAATATGATATATTTAGTTGATTCAATTCAACCATTCAAAAACTAAAATACATCTCTGATTTCCAATTTTCACATATTTCAAAAGACAGAGTATTACACTTCCTTTAAACGTATTTCTTCCTTTCAAACAGAGATTACAACTCACAACTAGATGATTAAATTCAATACAATGATACAATTTGAGGAAGGTTATGCAGTCCTTTATTTATTCCAAAAGGCAACTTTACAACTTCCTTCTTTTATTCTTTCCAAAATCATATATTATATACAGGGCAGAATAATACATTTTCTTCTCACGTGTTTCATTTTTCCACTTTCCAAATTGGGATTTCATAGTGCATGCCAAAAAAATATTTCTAATGGAATAATATCATATTGATAAGAAAAAACCACATCCATTAATTCAAATGAAACTCTTACGACTTCCCTTCCATTTGATTTCAAAATACAACATACAAAATACGTTCCATTCTTTCACATTCCAATTTACACATTCATAACCACTACATCATCTTTCTATTACAAACATATACAAGTTCATCCAATTCAAGTGGGAAAGGTTAGAATAAGATTTCATTTCACAAGGGGTTGTCAAACTATTTTTTTTCCTTCCTCGAGAACAACAACATGTAAATTTCAAATTCTTAAAATTTGATCACAACAAGAGTAGGGGAAAGGAAATGCTCTGCACCAAACAAATAGATCCAATGAAGAGGAGAATCCATCCTTCTTCAACAACAGGATTGCACAAACACATAAGCAACATTTCCATTAGAAAACATAGTTCAAAAAATAATGTAGTTTACAACAACATTAAAGCATGAAAAAATTTACTGATGCTTCATCCAACAAGCCAAAGGATCAAGAAAATATGGGGGATTCTACTTATGCCTCAAAAATGGGAAATGCATATCACCACCTGAGGACAAACCACCTGAATATGTGTGTGTGTGTGTGTGCGTGTATGTGTGTGTGTGTCATTTCAAATCCCTAACATCCCTTACGCCTCCCCCAATGTACCCCTTATTCCTCTCATTTTCTTATGCCTCCCCAACCTCTTATCACACCCCATAACGAGTAAAGAAATCCAAGCTATTTCTTTGTAAGGTGGAACCAAAATCCCAACTCCCTCTGCCCTTATACCTCCCTAAAACACACTTGTGCCTCCCATAAAATAATCCCATAGTCTTCTCCTACACCATTCCTAGGCCATCTACAAAACAGCCCACAAAACATGTCAAAACATTCACACATTAACAGTTAAATTTATAGAAGAAGAGCATTTTAAGAGCCAAGATCGTACCTCTCGATGATGGAGTTGTTCCAAGTTTCAAAATCAGAAAGCTTTATCTTAATGCAAGAAATCCAAGAATATCCAATCACAAGCATGCAACAATCTTCCCAAAACTTCAAGAAATTCACCCAAGAATCCAGTCTCCAAAAATGAAGCAACCCCAAACAAGGCAAGGAATTCGAATATATAGAAGAGGAAAGAGAAGAGGATGAGGTGGATCCATGTGGGATGCCACATCACACATCCTCAAATCTAATTCATAAATAAACTTCAATCTCCAAGGAACAATAAAAAAGCAGGTGAATAATTGACAGTTTACTTACACACTCCCAAACAAGCTTACACCCCAAATGACTGAAATTAAAATCATGTAAGAAAAGTGCAATAAAAACATTCAACTTGAGTTAAAAAAATGAATAAAGAAGATCTAAATTTAACTCTCCAACCATAGGTATGTTTAGTAAATAAATTTAAGAGGTATGGGACAAGTTTAACTTGTCTCAAAACCCTAAAAAATCAGCCTCCAAGGAAAATTTCGAATTTCCAAGAAGATGGGTGTTTCACACTCAAAAGATAACTTCAACATCACTTACACATCTCTTACAACACTTAAAAATTACTTACACATTACTTATAACACTTTCAATCATGCCCAAAAAATCTTATTAATTATCTTCTTATGACATATTTTATTTATTTATTTTAATAATATCATTACTCACAAAATTTACACACCATATAATAATTAATGAAAGGGTAAAAGCACAACAAAATAAACACATCTAACATAAATAAAAAGGAACCAAATAAATAAATACACATAACCCTTGGTCACATTTAAATGTGATCTCCCCCATTGGAATCCATAAAAATAAAACACACACACACGAACAATACAAGTTTCCATGGTGACCTTCTTGAATTCATCTAGAATTGCAATGTGTTTGGTCTCCAATCCCCCAATGTTTTTTGTGATATTTTTAACCTGCACAATAAAAATACCCCTTTTGCCTCGTGGCCATATCAAAACATCTAAATGAATACAATATAATTTCAAAATCATCAATATATATATGGATCACAACAACATCCCGACAATCAATAATATCACTTACAATTTCATCAACAACTATATAATCATCAATTTTAAATTCATTTTTTATCGATCTACTCAATATATCCAAATATCACATGTCCTAACAACATCCATAAATATATCTATATAACCATGTCGAACAGCTAACAAAAGTAAACTATGACGAAATTTATGTGAGCAACAAGTCTACTCAAGGTCCCATAATTTGAGGATCACACAAAATGAGGTGAATCAACAAGGACACCTAAATCATAAAAACATTTAAAATCAAGGAACTATTCTAGGAAAGCACATCTATAACTCGACAGGGTACAATTAACTTTTCATGGTAATAAAAGCGAAGTCAAGACCACAAGTTTTCCTATAGTCTGATTTTTACAAAAAAATTTAGGAATTGAACACACCATACCAATAAAATCTAAAGAGGTCAACCATTTAGCAAAATAAATATATATATACTTATTTATATCTCCCCCAGCAACTAACATATCATAATAAATACCATACATTATAGAACAGTGGGCTTTATTTATCTTATTTCCTACTCAAGCTCAGAATAACCATAAAGAGAGTAAAAGAAAACCAATTACCACTCAAGGTTGCTACGGAGAAGAACAATTAACACGGGGTCTAATTACAATCCAAGGGTGCATCGTATCAAAAGTGAATAACATCATCTTGCACTTTCCATTCTAATGGAAAAGGGGCAACAACAACAAGGTGACCCAAGAAAATATGAAGAAAAGAAGACTTCCCAAAGTTATTGTATATCCTCAACATATGTTGCCTTAAAATTACAATAATTTAGGTCCCCAAGGACAAGATAACACGCAAGGAGGTTTCTTCTCAGACAACAGATAAGTCTCAATCCAAAAGGACCACAACTCTCATTCGTTGAGGTATGGGACAATAAGGGTATGATGACCCAAAAATCCCACAAGAAAGGCACATACATATATGAACAATAAGTACTAAGAAACTAGAACACATTACTATCCACAAGGTGTTTCACAATTTTAGGTAGGCAACAGAACTATAAGTTCAACTATACATTGCACTCAATACAAATAAAATATTACTTATTTTATAACTCAACTAATTAAGTCAAAAGTTGTAGTTTCATTTTTCCTAGCACATTCCTTTAAGAGTTTTCTTAATTAAAATACTCCTTTTTACTCTGATATCACATGTTTTCGTTATAAGGATCACCACTAAGGTGGCCATGATATATCGCCATTCTGTATAGGCGGACAAACAAAATATTTATTCTACTCCTAGGGGAGGTAGATGGATAAAGTTTTCCTTTTCTATTCTTCTACATGGTTTTTATTCCTTCTATTAATCTACCAAGGTTAAAGCAAGGACCATTTTCTCTTTCTATGTTCCTGTTTATTTGTTAAGCTTCAAGACCAAATATCCTCAATTACAGTTTTATGATTTTTGGGTGAGAAAATTTGTCAATTAAAAAAAATTAATGAGAAGGAACGGTAAACATATCACACTATTACTTTTATGGGAGAGAGAGGTAATTCAAAACATCACATTTTTAATTGTAAGGAAACAAGGGACGTTTAACATAGAAAGCACTTTATTAATTTGGTAAGAACTAGGAAAAAATCAACCAACATGGATCACAACAATATTTAGAGATTTTTCTACTAATTACAAGTATCATAAAACATTACTAGTGGGTTTCTACAAGTTCTCAAAATAAGTTACGAGGAAGACCCATTAAGGAAGCATAATTACTTTTATTGATCTACTAGGGTTTAACATTGTTTGTTTTTTTGGCCAAAACATTTTACTCACCTATTAAGACAAGGAAAGTTTTCAAATCTACACCCATATTACCAGAGGATACCACCAACCAAGCTAACAAAATGACAAGGAATTATTTTAACTATAAGAACACCACATACTCATTAGAAGTGTCAAATGTAAGTAGACAATCAAACATCTTATTCAACATGGCTTTACGACCAAGAGTTACAGTTTCGCAAGAGAATAACATTGTAAAATACCACCGAGATTAAATTATCAAGGTATAATTACACTTTTATCATCAATGTCATGGTCTAAAAGACTCAAAGCATCCATAAGTGTCTCCACATAATCAAAAATTAATAGGTCATAGAGTATTATTCATAGTAACTAAAAAAACTTAAGGAAAGGATAGACATATTTATAGGTCAAGAGGGAAAACAAACACACTTAATTTACACACACAATACTCAAATGGGATTAATTATAACCATAATTACCAAGATGCATACAACCATCAAGTCACTACTTTATATAATGACATAAGAAAATCCTGATAAAACTTAGCATGCCATCGAAAAGAAGTCACTACCAAACATACACTTTTCCACTAACATCCAGAGCCAGCCAAAAGCAACCCCATCCTAACATAATTCATCATCCCACAATTAAACACGTCTACTCTTACGAGGTTCAAGCTCTTACTAGATTGTAAGATAATCACCACCACCGCTAAGAGACTACCAACTAGAACGTGCAACACAACGAGCTCTTTACCTAGCAAGTTCGAGAAATGAAAAAGTCACTCTAAGATCCTAGACACCCTTAAGGTTCCGTGTGTCCAAAACGAAGGAATAACTTTAAGAACCTAAGAAGACATTCAAGACACCAAGGGTATACCCCCATACGACAAAATGTCACAATACAAGAAGCATAGAACCAGCTCATCATCATCCAAGAAGGACCCACATAACGTTTAGCTAAATAGTCAACAACATAATGAGCTCTGAGTCACCAATCAAAATAAAATCCAAGAAATGTCTACAATCAAGGAGTGCGGCTAATTAGTTGCATTGCAAAGTCTAAAAATTCTCACAAAAATATCAATAAATAAGAGACCCTCAAAGCTTCTCAATCCAATCATAAAATAAGATGTTGGTCCTTGATAAAATAACACAAGATTATGAATGTAAAACATAAAATTTAACACCACATTCACTCTGCAGCCCTTCATTTCCACCAATAGGGGTACTCTACCTCAAGGTCAGTTCCAAGGACACATACGTAGGATTAGGTCCAAAATGACACTCAAACTTAATGTCCACTCTCCCATACGGGTAACAAAATGGAAAAAATGACAACCATACCATCTTTCCTAACCACTGAAGGAAGGACGCTCTAATTTTTTTTAATTTACTCTTCTCAACCCCATATCACAATCACTATTATTTAATCACAAGAATCACAACATAAAATTTAACATTCCAACCACTCCAGTAAGGAAGGGTCTTTGCTTAACGCATAATACAATTAAATCAAGATTAGAACTTGTAAAACAATTCATTTTCAAAGGAGAACCAAGTTTCCACTACACTAGAAGTTCACAAAACTCAATTTAATTTAACATTCTTAGTTACCTGGGTTCAAACAAAAACACCACTCAGCGAGTACAAAAATTCAAACAACTTATTATTTTATTATTATTTTAATTTTTGCAGTTCAAATGAACAAAGTAATGTAATATTTCTTGATACGTATTTTTGTTCAAATTTTCTTTAAACAAGGTTGTTTTTTAGATTCAAAAGTGTGCTAGGTTTACAATTCATGTCTCAAGTTTTCTAGTGTGCCCAAGGGTCCAAGATTTGAACCCATGGCTCTGATACAAAGTGTGATGCCCGCTAAAAACAACCCACTTGAGACCCAAGAACAACCTAGGATTAGTTAGGAAAATTATGGAATAATGTTTTTTGTTTAAAGAAGTCTACAACTAGGTTACAAGACAAGATTTGTCACAAACAAGTTTCAGGTCAATTCTAATCTACTAGAATGTAATTCTCTTTTTTTAACATATATTAGAGGTCATAAGGTAAAAAAATTAGGGTTAGAAGATTCAATTAGGTTCAAAGGGTAATTCCTCACCATACCCACTCTCTAACAGGCTTAAAGGTTCAACTTGATTTTTCTCAAAATTAACACATTCAAATTTTTCCTAAATCATTTCCATTGGATAGAAAATTTCATCACCTTTCTAATGATATAACTAAGTCCTCCTAAATCCTCATATGTTTCAAGTTATACGGCGGCGGGCCTTGGGGTGAAAATTTTCCCCAAGAGCGGGGCTGCGGGCCCAGGAGAAAAAAATTTGCCCAAATGGCAAGTCTATGGGGCCGCAGGAGAATTTTGGAAAATTTCCTGTGTGGGGGTCAAAAATCACCTTTTCATCCATGCTCCTGTGGGTCTGTAAGGGACACGTGGCGCCTCCTAAGCCAGGCGGGGAAAAGTGGGGCAGCGAGAACATTTGAAAAGTTTCCCGCACGGGGCGAGAAGCCCACTTTGAGCCCACACTCCCACAAGTCCACAAGGGACACGTGTTGTCTCCTAAGCCAACGCAAGAAAAGCAGGGTGACGGGGAGAAGAAAAATTTAACACTCGGAAGGGAAAAAAGGATGACCTTCACCCGCACCTCCGTTGGCACCTCACGATGCCAGATTGCAACTATGGACTGGCTGCAACCGGTGGAGTGGCAGGGAAAACTTGGAAACTTTTCCCAAAATTATATTGAACGTAAAAAAGGAAAAAAGGGACCCTCTCCTCCACTGATGCCTCATGACGCCATGTGGCATCATTTGATTTGTTTGCAATCCGGTGGGGCGGCAGAGAAAATTTGGAAAAATTTCAAAAAAAAATTTGAAAGCGCTAAGTTAAAAAGGGATCCCCCCCCCCTACTGACACCTCATGGTGCCACATTGCAGCCTCTTATTGGCTGCAGGGTCACAGAAAAAATTTGAAAAAAAATTCAAAAATTTTCTGAAGTTCCAAGGGAAAATTTCGGGTTGATGGGCCCGCCATGGAAATTTTTCACAAATTGTTTTTTGACGCCAAGTGAAGAAAAAAGTTCATAAGGCCATAAATTTTGATAGAGAGCTCAGTTTTTAGAAAACGAGCACTTTCTAGAAATATCTCTATGTCCTCTTTGCATAAAATTCATTACTTTTTAATTTTGATAAATTTTAAGCAGCGAATTTCAAGAAAACAATTTGCAGGCTTTTATAGTGCAAACTGGTAAAAACTGAACTTATTAAATTTTCTCAATTTGTTCTTGTTCCTCTCTCAACATGTGAAATAGACATAGATAATTTTTCTTAGGTGGATTTAGGATAATTTTTTCAGGTAGATCTATGTGATTAAATTGCAATTCGAAATTTTACAATTTTGATAGCAAAATGACTGTGAAAGCTTTGCACTCGGTTTTCCCAGGTTTTGAAAGATTTTCTTTAAGAATTTTTGTCGAATTGATTTTATTATGGAAAACTACTTCAATTTAATCATTTTTTTTATTTCATTGTTGCACATTGGGTCTATGCATTTTAGATTAAATAATTGCCAGTTTGGAAATACAAGATAGAGATCAAATTTTTTAAACAGTTATTTGTCAGTTTCTTCTTCCAGGTATTATAATGTGTTCCAATTATAATCTAATACATTTAGTTGATTCAATTCAAATATTCAAAAACTAAAATACATCTCTAATTTCAAATTTTCACATATTTTAAAACACAGAGTATTACACTTCCTTTATATGCATTTCTTCCTTTTCAAACAAAGATTACAACTCACAACTAGATGATTAAATTCAATACAATGATATAATTTGAGGAAGGTTATGCAATCCTTTATTTATTCCAAAAGACAACTTTACAACTTCCTTCTTTTATTCTTTCCAAAATCATATATTATATACAGGGGAGAATAATACATTTTCTTCTAACGTGTTTCACTTTTCCACTTTCCAAACTGGGACTTCATAGTGCATGCTAAACATATATTTCCAATGGAATAATATCATATGGACAATAAAAAACCACATCCATTAATTCAAATGAAACTCTTACAACTACCCTTCCACTTTATTTCAAAATACAACATACAAAATACATTTTATTCTTTCACATTTCAATTTGCACTTCCATAAGAAATATAACATCTTTCCATTACAAACATATACAAGTTCATCCACTTCAAGTGGGAAAGGTTACAATAATATTTCATTTCACAAGGGGTTGTAAAACTATTTTTTTACCTTCCTCTAGAACAACAACATGTAGATTTCTCATTCTTCCAATTTTATCACAACAAGAGTAGGGGAAAGGAAATGCTCTCCACCCAACGAAGACATCAAATGAAGAGGATAATTCATCCTTCTTCATTGGCCCCTGAGCCCCAACCCTAATGCAATAGAAGGTGTGATCTAACTCATGGAAACAACAGGCTTCCACAAAGAAACGAGCAACATTTCCACAAGAAAACACAGTTCAAAATAGAATTTAGTTTACAACTAAATTAAAGCATGAAAAACATTGTTGAGGATTCATCCCACAAGCCAAAGGAGCAAGAAAATATGGGGGATTCTTTTTATGCCTCCCAAAGGGGAAATGGGTATCACCACCTGAGGACAAACCGCCTGAATATATATATATATATATATATTTACGTATATCATTTCAAATCCATAACATGCCCTTATGCCTCTCCCAAGTAGCCCTTATTCATCCCATTTTCTTATGCCTCCCCAACCTCTTATGGCACCTAATAACAAGTAAAGAAATGCAAGTTATTTCTTTGTAAGGTGGAACCCAAATCCCAACTCCCTCTGCCCTTATACCTCACTAAAACACACTTTTGAATCCAAAAAAAAACCCCATAGTCTTCTCCTACACCATGCCTAGGCCATCTACCAAACATCCCACAAAACATGCCAAAACATTCACACATTAACAATTACATTTATAAAAGAAGGGCATTTCAAGAGCCAAACTCCTACCTCTCCATGATGAAGTTGTTCCAAGTTCCAATATCAGCAAGATTTATCTCAATGCAAGCAATCCACGAATAGCCAAGCACAAGCATGCAACAATATTCCCAAAACTTTTTAAAAAAAAGAGCTCCCAAAACAATAAGGAATTCACCCAAGAATCTAGTATCCAAAAATGAAGCAACCCAAAACAAGGAAAAGAATTCTAATATATAGAAGAGGAAATAAAATAGGATGAGGTAGATCCATGTGGGATGCCACATCGCACATCCTCAACTCCAACTCTTAACTCAAATTCAATCTCCAAGGCACAATAAATAAACAGGTGAATAAATGACAGTTTACTTACACACTCTAAAACAAGCCCACACCCCAAAGTACTGAAATTAAAAGCATGTAAGAAAAGTGCAATAAAATCATTCAACGTGAGTTAAAAAAATGAATAAAGAAGGGTTAAATTTAACTCTCCAACCATAGGTATGGTTGGTAAATAAATTTAAGAGGTATGGGATAAATTTAACTTGTCCTACAAGCCTAAAAAATCACCCTGCAGGGAAAATTTCAAATTTCCAAGAAAGTGGAGTGTTTCAAATTCAAAACTTAACTTACACATCACTTACACATCTCTTACAACACTTACACATTACTTATAACACTTTAAATCATGGCCAATAATTCTCATTAATTACCTTCTTATGACATATCTGATTTATTTATTTTAACAATATGATTAATCACAAAATTTACACACCATTTAATAATTAATGAAAGGGTAAAAGCACAACAAAATAAACACATGCAACATCAATAAAAACACACACACACACGAACAATAAAAGTTTTCATGGTGACCTTGTTGAATTCATCTATAATTCCAATGTGGTTGGACTCCAATCCCCCGATGTTAGTTGTGATATTTTTAACCTAAAGAATACAAATACCCCTTCAGCCTCATGTCCAAATCAGAACATCCAAATGAATATAATATAATTTCAAAATCATCAATATATATATGAATCACAACAACATCAAGACAATCAACAATATAACTTACAATTTGATCAGAAACTATATAATCATCAATTTTAAATTTAATTTTCTCAGTCTACTCAATATATCCAAATATCACATGTCCTGACAGCATCCATAAGTATATATATATATATATATATATATATATATATATATATATATATGTATGTATGTATGTATGTATGTATGTATGTATAACCATGTCCAAAAGCATGTCAGCATCTATATAAAATATCTCTAACAATCATCATGCATCATATATGAATCAGAGTCAACAATAATCCATGATTTGACAACTAAAACCATACTAAATCAAAACTATAATAATGTCCATAATATAGTCAATAGTATAATGATCAATATCAAAAGTGTCGAAGGGAAGTGGGCACTACATCCCCCTCCCCTTAGACTCGAATTCCTCCTGGAAGTCACTGGAAAGAGAGATAGGAACAAATGCAATAGAAAAAGGATCACTCCATTATGGGATTGCTTGCTTCAAACAAGTGTGGGTATACAGAACCTAAGTTTGGTCCAATGCAATTTAGCAAGAAGAAGGGAGATTGAAAGGGATGAGTTCTAAACTTTCTACATGCAATGCTATGAACATTTAAATCTAGAGAGTAAATTTACGCTATCAACCAAGATACCACACATAACAATATAACATAATTGTTGGAAATTATTCGTTATGTGGAATACTTTTTTTTCTTTCCATGGTGGAATTAGAGGTCTTAGGATGAGATACAGTCGTGGAAGTATGTAACAGGATGCATCATGGGTCATTTATGTTTTGTTTAGTTTTATGTGAAATCTTGAGGCCAATCACTGTTGCACACCCACAAACATAGGGCAATTGAAATTCTAAACATTGAATATTAAGAGATTGACATTTAGAAATAATGTAAAGGAAAAATACTAATTAAGTAATAAAGTAAAATAAAAGATAACTAACTACAATCTTCAGAGAACATTAAAATTGAAGATATTGCTAAACTTGGTATCTTTCTTGTGATCACGTTGTACCAACAACTTGTTTTTTTAAATGACATGTTTCATTATTGAATTTCTTGCATACGTACCCTACTAGCTTTGGTCTTGTGTCGCATCAAGAATGATGCTCTTATAAGAGGAGGAAAATGTAATGCCCAAAGTTAAAAAAAAATAGAAAAATAATAACAAAATATAATTTAATCGAATGTGTGCTGGTAGGGAATGGTGTGCCTTTTTTCAGCAGAACTTGGAGAGCGACACATCCTAAACGTCCTTCAGACCCTTTCTTTTCCTTACAGAATATTTATTTCAAATCGAAAGGTGCTAACTACGATGGAACCCAAGTTAACGTAGAGAATTTAGTAGTAATTGGATTTACACATTCTTTGGTGTTAAGAAAAAAAAATACGAATTGTTCTTGGAGAAATAAATCATTTGAGCCAACACAAACTGCTATATAACAAAAAAATAAATTTATGACGAGTAAATGTTTAAAAATCTACTTAAACAGAATGTTGAATTATATCAAACTGTAACAGGAAAAAAAGGTTAGTATGATGACAGGATGTTTATAAGAAGAAGTATCTTAAATCTAAATCACCCTTAAATCCAAATAATTCCTTCCTTGATCTCACGATAGTATCCCCTTGTCTAGAAAAGGTAAAATTTAACCATTGAATATACATAAGTGGTATAGGCATTACATTTGTTCCAAAATGATGTTAATACATGACCAAATTAACCGCGTAAATGTAGTTAGTAAATGGGTAAATAAGATTAAACTATGGAATGCCCACTACAAAAAATGGTACACCATTGAACAGTTTCAAAACCAACTAAAATGTCAAATGTGATCATAAAATGAATGTAATAAAGTAGAGCTCAATGACTAATACAACAATCTAATAAATAAAAAAACCAAATATGATGCATTATCACATGATTTTTTGAATAAATGTGGATTAAACAACGATGCTAATGAATTAATAAAATGTAGCCTTAAGAATGGGATAACTTCAGTTGTCACCAAATTCTTGTGAGTTAAGGAAATTGCAGACTAGTTGGACTTGTAAAAGTTAGTAGAACCCTGGCCGTAGATAGGAATATATTAAACCTAGTATTACTCAAGAAGTAATATTTATGGTCGAAACATGTAATTAAATTGTTACTATTGAGATTAAATATGTAAGATGATGAAACAAAAGTAGTTTAAAATGTGAAATTTGTCACTTATATTCAAAGAAAAATCTCTATAATGGGAACACCGGTGTAATATACACTTCGATGCGAAATATGATTGTGAAAATATGAATTCCTAATTAGAGCAACAAATTGTGAATCAAGAATGATACAACTTAATTAGTTAACCTACATAGTTGGTTGTAATAACTTGAAGATGAAAAGAGTTTATTGTTAGTATTAAATAATGCTATGAAATGAACTTGGGATAGGTTTTTGATTGATCAAGCAACCTTCCTTTTTCTTCCTGTGAATTTTCTACCTTATAAAAAGAGTATTTTTCTAAACCAAGTAAACACGGATATTTGAAACAAATTCTTAAATCAAATATTAGAAGAAACATGTGTGTATCTACGTTCCTAATAACAATCATGATATATAGAGATATTTCCACAAGGGAAATGAGTGAATTCTAAAGGAGCCACTTTATGTGAAATGTTAAACAAAAACATGTAGCCTAGTTATGAAGGAATGAAGGGTCCGATTTAATATGTTCTTTAGAAAATTGTATTCAACTAATAAAAATAGGATTGTAATAAATATTTCACCATGAAGAATGATGTGTTGTGAGAAGTGCTTGTGAGTAACTGTAAATTGTAGTGGGTCATTGTTTTACTTTTTCATTTTTAATAACTCATTGTAAAACCTTTTGAGACTCATTTAGTTTGTGTAGGTGATATTCAAGAGCCACAATGCTTTTATATCTTGTATTGCCTAGATATAAAATAATGTATATATGTTTTTATCCCTTTTGACATTCTTTTACACCGCTACACAATCATAAGCATTGCTTACTTGGTACCCCTTATTTTAACCAAAGTAATAGACAAGGAAAATCAGCTACACTTTTATACAAAGTTCACTATCCTAAGCATGATGGAGCAACCTAATAAGCATGCATATCCCAATGTACCATTCTATCCTAACAATGAACCTTTTAAGCATAATGACATGACACTGTGAGATACACATCACCCACCATATCCACAAATGCCTTAACACTAGCACTATGTCCTTCTAGCTTGGCACATTTAAAAAAAAAATTGAACCATGTTTAAGCTACACTAAAATTGTCTTCTTATGTTATTGTTGAATAAATTAAAGGGGAAATGTCAAATGTAGGTCGTCTCAGCCCATGAAAGTACATGAAATGGATTTTTCTGTAATATATCCAAGTAAATTATTTGATGAAATGCCTCAAACAAAGTCACAATAAACATTACTTAATAATCGATGCCTAAAAAAAAGAGATATTTATTTTCTCTATATAGAAAATGTGAATACCCATCACAAATAAATTCAAACCATATATATTCCTATCCCTAACCCATTGAACTGTATCTGGGTGGAAGAGGAGTCTAAATGCATTGGGGAGGAAATAGAGTTTCATTAAACAATTTACAAATTTTAAACAGTAATTACCTATTCTCTACACATATTAGTAAATGGGTTTGAATATATAAAATAAAAATGTGACTACAATAACCTAAACATATTAGAAAGATAAGTAAATATATTCATTTACTTCCTATTCCGTATTCAAATCCACTTAGATTGCTTGTATAAAGATAACTCGAATGTATTTTGGACGGGGATTTTGATATTCTATATTGAGAATAGTCGTCACAACAATTTCACAGAGGAAGGTAATCACAAGTGAGTTGTCTGATAAAATGATATTGCCTACTCACTTCATACATTCTCCTTTTGTAACCAGTTAGAGTTGAATGGGCTCAGAATGTGCATACATGTGTTTGGAATGTATTTTGGATGTGGTTAAGTGTATTTTGTATAGATAAATATAGTGGTCACGAACTCAGCCTATTATCTACGAGAAATAGTGAATGGATTTGAAAACATTAATAGGAAAGTTATGGTTATGTTACTGTTGAAAAACACGACCAATTTTTCAATAGTAACCTAAGCTCTTTTTAAAGCTAATTGCATTTATGCATTTTCTTGTTTTTTTGTATTCAAATCCACTCACATTGAATAGTGAATGAGATATTATTAAATGATGTGCCCAACTTAAAGGGTGTATGTGCTTATAGCATTTATTAAAATGTAGATGGAGCGATTGATGTCACTGTGCAACCGTCACATAATTATATAGAAATGGTTCACCATAATAATGTTATGACATGGAACAAAAAATACTTATTATGGTGCTTCATCATGCTAGAGATGGTGAATTCTATATAGAGTATAGCTCCGTTAATACTCTCCACTATAGTTTCGAATTTAGAATTTCAATATAAAATTTCATATCATGTATAATAAAAACGACAGCAAGCTTATACATGGTAAACGGATCTCGAAACTATTGGCAGTAAATCAGATATTACATTGGCCTTATTGCCGATCTATCGTTTTCTCGAGCATTCATCGTTTTGTTCACATCTAGAAGCCATTACTTGTCCAGTTGCCGACAAAATTAAATGCGCCGGCCCGGCCTCCCAATGTTTTCTCCACGTATTACTTCTAGATGATTCCATCTAGAAGCTCAGTATCCACTTCGTCTTAAAAAACAAGACTACTCCTGTTTTACGTATCTTTTGAGATCAATATCATGTCTTTCTTGGACAGCGATTGAACAGCACCTTCTTCAATCTATCGCGTACCTTCCAAATTATTAATCAAAACAAGCCAATCCCATTTCTTCCATCTCATTTATTGGTATTTTGTGATAAGACTAAAATTTCAGCTCCATTTCTGTTCAAATTTCATACTGCTAATTGATTGCAGTATGACTTCTTTTTTCGTATGCGAGAGGGAAAAAGTGACCAAGTTCGGGTCATTATCTATGTAATGCCCCGTTGGGCATCGACTTCCGTTTCTGCCACCTTGCCCCCATTGCTTTTCGTTGAACGTTTATTTGAGCTCCCTTTTTATCGTCGGGTGACTTTGACCTTATCGCGGAGTTATCTTGGTATAGTTTCTTCCCTTCTTTCGCTTTGTCTCGCCATCTCGTTCTGTCGTAAGTGCGCTTTTGTTTCCGGGGGTCATTTCTAACTTTCGTCTAGTGAGCTTATCATGCTTTTGATCGGTGTAATGCGTAATGACTTTTGTTGTTAAAAGTTCTAATAGTTATTAAAACCTTTTCAAGGCATTCGGACACGTTTGTTGTCTTTTCCAGCCTTGGTTCGTGGAAGGGGAGAGAGGTTGAGTGGTGGCGCCTTTGAAGGTGAGGACTATGCAGTTTTATATCTATTAATTTGCTTGCACCTACCCTCCACTGCCACCTTGGCCAACCAGGTCCTTCGCAGGTCTTGTTTGCACATGAATGACATTGGTCTCCTCCCAACCACGTAACTTGCAGACTGTAATGACCATCACGTTTTTTCTACCTTGCGTGAGAGAGATGGAGTCGGTGGAGGCCTGTTTTTCTTCACCTGGATCTCTTTCTGATCCTTTCATTCAATGCGTATGGGCGCAGTCTGGTTTGACATGATAGCTAGTGATGTAAGCGTGTGAGGGGCGTTTTCTTCCTGGTTGCATGGGCAGAGAGGCCAGAAAATCCTTCTGTCATGGCGTTTTTCTTCCTGGCCACTCCCTGCGCACGTGGTTTTAGTTGGAGCTTCAAGCTAGTGAAGCAGGCATGCTGCCTCCACTTTCATTGAGTGCTACGTGGTGTTTTCTTGTCAGGGATCCGTAGCAGCGACCTGCAACAACGTTTAGCCAGGTAATAGGATAGATAGCAGTTTGTTCTATTCTGCTTATAGTCTGTTCTTTTCTGTGAGGGTCAGGTCGTGTAGGGAAGAAATGCGGCGGCAGGCATGTTGCAGTGTAGTAGAAGCCTTTGTGAGTGCTTCCAACAAGCAGGTTGTCCAACTATGTTGTTATCTATGCAGTATCAATGCATCCTCAGATTCGTGTCTCTCCTCCAAGATATTTTTATCAAAACGACTATGTGACAGTGAGAGTGTTACCAGGAGACTTGATGAAATTCATTTGCAAAGATTCTCTATTGAGACCTTACTTGTTTTACGATGTAACTCATGGAAGAGAACCTCATAGGCATGGATCCATTTCATATCAGAATATTCATGAAGCACAATTTGCTTTGCAAGTATGAACTTATTAGGAGATCGATGAAGGAGAGAGGAATTAAAAAGAAACTTGGATGTAGTTGGATTAAAGGCAATAAAATGGCGCATGCTTTTTGTTTAGGTGACAAATCACACCCATAGGCACAGGAGATCTATGCAATGTTTGAGAAAATGTCTTGGGAGATGAAGGTAGCAGGATATTTTTTCAGATTCAGAACATGTACTGAGTGAACGGGAAAGTAAAAGTATTCCTCTGCCACCATAGTGAGAAGATGGAAATTGCATTGGGATTGTTAAGCCTTCCCCATGGGACAACTCTCAGAGTTGTCAAGAACCTTAATGTGTGTGTTGACTGCCACACTGCACCAAGTTTTGTCCAAGATTGTTGCAAAGAAAATTGTTGCGAGAGATGCAAAGCAGTTCCATCACTTTGAAAAAAAGGAAAATGTTCTTGTAGAGATTATTGGTAATGCCAGGTGAAGCAATCTGCAGACATAGTCTGGCACTATAACAAGGCGCACTGTGCCAGGTCTGCAGTGATAAATAAGAGACTAGATTTTATTTCCAGCTTCTTAAATGGGCTCCAAAAGTGGATTTTCCATTATGCTGGATGGATGTCCATGTTCCGCTGTAACTTTCCCTTTTGACACGCATTGGGAGGATGTTGGCAAGTATTTTAGATCACCCACCCTGGCCGTGAACTCCTACCTGTGCCAACGTGAAGATGGTCGATGTTTGGGTGCCCAATGAGCTTGAAGAAAATGGAATTAGGCTTGGGTTGTTGTTGCTGGTCCGAGCGGTGTCCATGAAACCTTCTGAATCTGGAGAAAAAAGGAAAGATATTTCTACACTTTTCTACTGTTATTTTATTTAAAATTATTGTGAAATCGAACCACTTTTTCCTTGCATTGATTTGTCAGTTGGATGTCATGATGGGAGATTTCCCCTTTCTGCTTGTTTCTTCTTGTTTTAGCTTTTATTGTTGTCAGTATGTTGGTTGAAAGGATGCGTGTGCCCTCTCCTTTGGGTGTTATGTTTCTCTTGCTCGAGTGATAGACCTTCGTCTGTTGTTTATGTATTTATTCTTCTCTGCGACTGAGTTGCAAGTTATTATGTTGATCAAACTAGTATTTTCGATATCATGGAAGTAAGTTTACGATAACTATGAAGCCCCTCCCTAGCAACCAAGTTTGTCTTTGACCTTTTTTGTTAGCTCCTTCGCAAGTCCCTTTGATAACCTTTTTGGCATCGAGAAAGGAAGGTTGTAGGATTAGTGTGATCAATGCTTGGGCTAGCCAGCTTTGAGTTTCAGTATTAAAACTTTTTGAATGGAAAGGTTTGTGTGCAATGTGTTTTCCGTCTCGTGTGTTTAGACTCTTATATTATCTTTCATCTTGTTTCTAGGCTTTTAAGGCCATCCTCAAGAAGTATCTTGACCATCCTTATCAACTTGAACCATAACTAGCTTTTCGGATCAACTAAGCTCGAGGTTTCATTGTGCGAATCCAGTACCTCATTGACACTAGAATAGTTTTGGTCTAATTCCCCTCTCGGAATTGTTGTTGATGGCGCTCTTCTATTTTTCCTAACTTGCATTACTTCTCCTTTGTAATGTTAACGCTATTAATTAATATTGGTCGGTTTTTTATGCACGTAATTAGTTTAATATTTTGTGATGGAAATTTCCTTAAATGTGATCAATCTTCGGGAAAAAAAAAACTCATATTTCATTTGATAGTCTTATGGATTCATAGCGGAAGGTTTTGTTTTGATAATGTCACTTAGAAATTATGTTTGTATCTATGTGTGATGGTTGACTGTGTTGCCGAGGGATTGCCTTAAAATATTGTTGTTTTGGGAAATAGGTAATTTATTTTAAACTAACCAAACATTAGAATTGTTGTGGAGGTTTGCAAACCTTTAGTGTTATAAAATTGTTGATAACATTATTGTATACTCTTGTTTGACGGAACTCCCTTCTTCTCTCGCGTGTTTGCTACTAGCTGTAAGACTTTGACCCTTCTTGAATGATTGGAAAATCTTTGTAGTCAATGGTCAAAACTAGTATACTTTGCCTTCACTTCGAAACTTATGTTGTGTGTGTACTCTATTTGATTTCCGGTTTGAAACTCAATTACACATGACTTTTTGTGTTAATTTTTGGAACCTGTGGTTCCCCTTTCTTGGGCCGATCAACTTTTTTTCTTTTAGAAATATATTATTTTAGCCTATGCATTGGTACCTTTGATAAATTTCTAGATGGTTGGTCTATATATCAAATCTCAATCTTGTAATTATTGTTTAATTACTTACTTGATGGGAATTTTGTTTTTTGCTAGATTGTTTGTTTTCTCCTTATAGGGCCAAGGGCCATTCTCATACGATTGCTATACTTTCATTGCTTTTACTCCTAACTAAAGTACAAGGTCTTCTCCTTCTTGATTGGCATGATGGAGACTTTATTATATCTTGATGTGTTGATAGTGTTGAGAGGTTTGACCCTTTTCTTGTAATAAAGTGCTTCCTTTTGTGGTATTGTTAGATAATAGTTATGGTGGTTTTGTGTAGCCTTATCTTGCTCAGTTCTCGCGAACTGACTCTTGTGGAAAAAAATTGTTGCAGATGGATTTTGCGAGTAGATGAGGGATAGACTTGTAGATTTGTACATCAACCTCAGTTGAGAAGTTCTTTTGCATGAACCCTTTTTATATTGTTCAACTATTGATAACATCTAGTGGAAATTTTAGAAGAGGATCAATGTCTTAGTATATTGTATCGTGGATTATGTCGTCTTAACTTTGGAACCTTGAATTGTCTGTCTATCTTGGAAAATATGAGAAAATTGGTTACCGCTTATTGAGTGACCTTATTGGATTATCGGTATTCTAAGAGTTGATGTAACCTTATTTCATTTTCGTAAATGAATATTGTTAAACTTTATCCCTACGATTAAATGTTGAGCTAAATCTTTCTAAGACTTAGTAATAGTGTGTTATAAGTAAAATAAAATGGGTTGTTCAATACTTATAGAAGTTAAACTAAAATTTATATTGCAAATAAATTGGTGTAGAGGTGACCAACTTAAGAGCATGTAATTCCAAAAGTGAGCAAAGATGAAACTATCCTTTGTTAAGTAACATTATATAACTTGATATCCCTAGCTACACTAATGAACACTATCCCTTTCATGGTGAAATTCTTAAACGATCTTAAAGGAAATCTATGGTTAGTTCTGGAAGATAATAATATTTAATAAGAAGGAGAAAACAATTTTGAAACCATGCAATCTATCTCTTAGCCATTGGATGGTAAATTGTTTTATTTGTATAAAACTCATTTAGTAAAACCCTAAGTAAAATCTTTAATAATTCTAGTTAAGTTCTCAAGTTTCAATTAAATCTTGGTTATAACAAATGAGGTCTTGAAGATGATTTCAACTCAACCTTCTCCCTCAAACCTTTTTCGAAGGTGCTTTGTCTTTCTTCTCTTAAGTGTGTTGAACGCAAACCCTTGTTGTCATATGGGCATGAACAGGTTCTAGTAGCGTAAGTGTAAATAGATGGCCTTGTGGGATTCAATTACCCCTTTCTCTAAATAAACGAATTAAGAAAATAAATGTCATAATAGAGAAGTTTTAAAGATGATTACTCAGTGTAAAAAGAATAAACTTAGCTTGGTAAGATGAATTGTATGAATCATACCTTGAGTCTCCTTGAAAACGTAAGATAAGAATTGCAAGATGTCCTTTTAAGGAAAATAACCCTCAAGAATATCTCATTGTGGTTGGCCCTAACTATAAGTGTGTTCTGTGGTTGGACTTCTATGTTGTCATGTCAAAAAGAAAAAGTGTATTATCCTTTTGGGTGTGAACGTTTCTGTGCTGACCTTGTGGTCATCCCCGTAACAAGTGGTTCCTAGAGTTGGTTGTAACTTTGTGACGACATGTTGTGTCGTGTTATGTGTCGAAGCAAGTCAAAAAAATATATAACCTATCTTTTACTGTGTTGTCCGTGTGTGAATTTTTTGGGTCGTTACAATCCACAACACGATCAGTTGATGCGCTGCCCACTGGCGAGGCGTACAAAACAGCGACCTCTTTTTTCATATACACCTCCTAACATAAACACCTTGTGTATGCTTTGATTGTCAAAGTATGTAAAAAAGGTGTTCGTGAGTTGATAAAAAGAATCAATTGTCTCCCACTTAAATTTTCAAAACCCCATAAAATCAATAGCATGAACATCATGTCATATTTATGAATTTATAACTGGACAATGAATATCACAATATTTACAAGGAAAAGACCAACCCCAACTAGATCGAATAGAGAGGTACGGCCCCAACCCTTTATTATATTGCATCATTTTTTTTGTATTCAGTTGATATATTATTAGTTTTTGAAATTGGTGTCGCTTATAAATTTAAAAGTGGGGGGCCTCTACCGTTTAATATTATTCTGATTCTCGACTATAGACTTTGAACTATAAAATAGTATTTTGGTCTCACGTTCATCCAAAACAAATGAGATATAAAAAATAACATAACATAATATTTTTAAAAATTAAAAAATTAAATTAAATTGGTATATAAGATAGCTAAAAATTCCTTAATAGTACATACTATATGATATGGAAAATAATTTCCCAAATTAAACTAGTGTCTTATTCCATTATAACGTTTGTTTTTTCTTAAACTTCAATTTGTTTTTGTATATATTATGATTGTATCATTGGTTTCCATGTGATTGTAAATCCTAAACAATTTTTTCAGTCCTTTAAAAACGAAACAACTTAGTTGGAAAGGGATAGTTTTTTTTTTTTTTTAAGTCCTTAGAATTTTCATATGCAATTGGCTGGTGTAATACTTGACATGTTATATGGTGTTTATAATATAGATTTTAACCAATTTACAATATTATGTAAGTTTATAGTTGAACAATAAGATGGGTTCTAAAGAATTTTAAAATTGGAAAAACATGGAGGGAACAATAAGATGGGTTCTAAATGTTCCCAAAAGTCTGAACAAAGATGACAATGAAAGACCAATTTATGAAACCCGAGGATCTTTCAAAGTAGAAGTGGTTTGAAGGCTGATGGACATATGGTTGACCAATATAGAAACCTTCATGACGTGAGTACATTATCATGTGTAGTGTGTGTATAATTTATATGAAAATGTGTAGTATTTACAAAAGAATTATCAAGAGTTGTAAAATAGCTTGATTGATTTAAGAGGAAATAGGATAATGACCTTCTAGTTAGAGTATTCTTCTCATTTAGAATAAGCAAGCATAATATTGTACCCAACTGAAATATATGAACTATAGACAATTGTATGTTGATGAGAAGCTCTATGCAATGACATATTTTTCAAACCATGGTTATAATATGGATAAATTATAGCTTCATAGTAGTATTGTAACATATATGGAATATATTTTTATATTCCCTTATATAGTGTGTGGAATAGATGATTATTTTTGTGTGTATATCAAATTTAGGTATCAACACAAGTTAGTTTTGAGACATATAAACTTTTAATTTCTCCACTTATACATACTATTTTCTATTTAAATAAATATGATATACAAATTTACTTGGTGGTTTGATAATGGACATCTTTTATAGTAGCAAAAATTCACATCAAATGTTACATGTGATATGTATGAAAAATATTGTTAATTATTGAAACTCATCAAATATGAATCACAAAATGACAGTTTAAATCCTAGAATTTTAGAAATGAGTTATCATTCATATAAGATATTTACTTTAAATATCAAAGATACAATGTGCTGACCATTAGCATATGCAAGCAAGCTAAAATTTCTATGCCACAAAAATTAAGTTTTCCTTTTTATTTGGTAAAGTTCGCATGGTACTATCTAAAAAGAGCCTAACAATGCATAAAAATTGTGTCTATTATTTTTAATAAACCCATAAGCATGGGCTTGAACCAAATACATCATTACGATGTAGATCTAATTATGTGGGCCATTTTAGGCTCACACTGAGATTTCACAACTAATATTAAAGGTATAAAGCGCACACACCCATTTATATGGATTCAACATTGTTTGGGCTTTATGTTCATCCCATATACCATGTTTGTACTATGACAATTGAGAGAGGCTATCAAATGACAAGAAAATTTTAGAATGCCTTATCAAGCACCCCAGTTTGGTGTTTGGGTGTGGACTTATATATACAAGTTAATTGACCATAGAATATGCCATAATACAAATATGCATTTTAACAATTTGAAATCACTTTCAATTCAATAAATCTTGTTTATCGAGAAGTGATCCCTCCGCCTCACTTACAAAATATGCTATGTGAAGACTTCTTCATTTGGAAAACTCCTATACTATTAAAAAATATAAGGAATATTCTAAAATGAGATTACAATCAATAAACTAATGTCATTGAGTTTAAAAATCATACAATTCTTAAATTATTTACACAACTACCTACAAAAATTTCAAAGTAATTTAACTATATCATATTTCTAATTTTTTGTTGACCATAGAAATTCATATAATAATTCGCAAAGAAGAAAAAAGTTGAGTTCATTCGAAAATCTGCAATATCCTCTAAAAAATAGTACGAATATATACTAGTATACATACATTAAATAAATATATGTAAAGGATGTTCAGAGGTGTCATTCTCAATGATTCTTATTATCTAAAACACAGAAAATATTATACCTATAACATTATCTTAAATTTATTATAAAATTAAATTACTTTTTGTAATACATTATATTTTGTTATAATTTAAGTATATATATTAAATATCTATAATCACACTAAAATAAAAATCATACTTAATTATATGGTAAAATTAAATTACATTTGTATTTGTGTAATTCAAGTGCAGCAAGTGAAATTACAATTGTATTTATTTTTATTTTGTGAGTGGGCCCCAATTTTTATTTCACGGGCACAAAATAAAATTTAGACACGACTACGACATCAGACTCTTTCACTTCATATATACAACTATAGATGTCTCTTGGCATAATTACATTTTTATATTACAAGGAAAATGTCTTCTTGATCTCAAAAATGAAGAGACAGAGAGGACATCATATAATGACGATGATGAACTTGGAAGAGGAGGGGCATATTCACAATTAGTTGCACTAATAATGTCACCTCTTCTAACTGCACTACACTGCTTTGGTTTCACTCCAATCCTTACACGCAAAATTCCTGCAGAAGCAAAGTTTCTCATAACATAACACCTATGTATGCGCTGCACTCCATTTTAGCTTGACTGAAATCAAGTAACTCTAACAAATTTTAACATAGATTTAAGAAATGGGACTGCTAATCTCATAAAATAATGTGGAAGGATTGGCTTGGATTCAAGAAACAAGAGATGTAACTCTAATAATTAGGGACAAGCTCGAACAAAGCATCAAGATTTCGGGCAGAGTAATGAAGAGCTAGGGCCAATCTAGTAACGAGGCTAAACCAAAAACATCCTCTACAAAATAATGACTCCTAATCGATTTGAACCACAAATTTGAAATCCTCAAATAAAGTTTTGAGTAGAATGCAAAATTAGAAGGGCAATGGCTACCAGAGGTAGCTCTAATACCATCTCATAGAGATGAAAAATATCATCCCAGAATCACTGATGTAAAACTACCATAACGACAACTTCAAAACATGCAAGCTTAGACATATGCATAGTTGAAATATTAAGCCAGTAATGGAACGTGTAATCTCTCCAGTTGTTAATAAAACAATTATACTACTAAAATAAACTTATTGCAACTGAGTGGTGTTAACATAGTTAAAACTAAGTACGTTGAAAAATATCCTAAACCTCTTAGCAGTGTGAACATGTCAACTCCAAAAAATATTACGAAAGTTTGTTTTGTTGGGGCTTTATCAACTTGGCACTATGTTGAATGATATATGTACATGTCACTCCAGCTGCATATGTGGACAATGTACATGACGTTGTTCGTGGGGTAAAACACAGGTCAAAGAATAATTTGTTGTAGCTTCCGTCAAAAGGATGTCAACGGGGAAGAGGAGATCACTGCTATGGTTACCAGTTTTTGACACTTTCCAGCAGCGCCGCGGCATCTATAAAATGGATGCCTTCTAGCAAATTATTTAAATAAATTAGGTCTACAAGCTTACTTGGTTGTTTTGAAGCTTACTTAGTTTTTTAATAATGGACATCTTTTACATTAACAAAAATTCATGTTTATGGAAAACATTTCTATTTACTTAAATCCATTAATTTTTATTTCTAAAATAATATTTGAAATCATATACATCTTAGAAATATATTATCATTTTAGGAAAATATGAACTATGTGCTAACGGTTTGCATATGCAAGCAAGCTAAAAACAATTTGCCCATCATAGGAATTTATATAATCCCCAAAAGAAAACTTCGGGTACATTGACAAAAATTCGTCATCTACATCTCGCACGGCCTCAGTTTTATCGTTTGGTGTGATTGACAAAAGATGGCAAAGGAACACCATTCCATTCACAAAGGTGTTGTAGAAAGATGCCATGCTTACCACTTCCAACTGATCTCCAATGTCTTTGTACATCAGTCCAGCTGCCATTGTTGAGGAACTCAACACCTGGTCTTGAAAGACAAAAATGAGCTCTCGCCCTGCATCGGATCTACCTATCCCTCACACACGTTTGCGGGGGAATATTTAATTAAAAAGGCATCCAGGATCTACCTATCCATCTCTCTGCAAACGTGCGTGAGAGATAGGCTCAACCGTGCATCCATCACGCTTTTTGTCTATGCCTCACATTCTCACGTTGCTGACTCCTCACTGAATCCTTTCCTAGACTTCTTACAGATTTTATTTGCGCAACATCCTTCCTTCCGCGCATGCAATTATTAATATTCATTGACAACTAAAAGTGTAAATGGTGACATCCTTTGATTGAATAAAGAAATATTTAGTAAAAGGTTTGTCAGCTTATCGTATTGTTAACATTTTATTTTAACGTTTTGCTGTAATTGTTTATCGGTTTGTTATGTTACGTAAGTTATGACGAAGAAAGAGCGTGTTCAAAGCTATGCTTTCTGTACATTAAACCTTCCCGGCAGTGCGGAGGTGATCAGTGCTTTGTTCAACGAATCCTTCTAGATGTTTCCACGTCATACTTCTAGATGGTAGCCCGTCTAGAAGGTCATCATTTTTTTTATCACTGATGTGTGAATATATATCATGTCTAGTTTCTCCAAACCGAACAAATATATGTGAATATATATCATGTCTTGTGACTGGTATTTTACACAGGTCTTCTGTTCCGAGTAAGTCTGCTTGTGCTGGAATTTCACGGGCAAGAATTGCAGTGAAACCAGAGCAGAGTGCAGTTAGAAAAGCTCGAATTATTAGGGCATCTTCGTTGTTCATCATCATCATTGTATGATGTGCTCTCCGTCTCTGCTGACGTAAGTGAGCGAGAAATAAAGAGAGCATATCGTGGGATGGCTCTAAAATATCATCCTGACGTTTGCCCTCCTTCAGGGAAAGAGGAATGCACCAGGAAATTCCTACAAATTCAGCAGGCCTACAAAACTCTCGCCGACCCTCTCCTTCGTGAGGATTACGATTGGAAGCTCCAGAACATGATGGAATTGGGCGAGAACGAGGGAAGATTTAACAGTATTAGTAATTATGTGTGGAAAGCTCAGCTCATGGAGTTAATACGAAGAGTATCGGGGAGTGCTAATAATTATTCATCATCATCATGGGGTCCGGTAGCAGAATGAGAAACCGAAATCAAGACAGGACTGCTGCTGCTGCACCTCAATATTGAAGGTCCATTTGCTGAGTCTTCTCCTTTGTTTTCATTTGCAGGAGAAAAGCCACCAAGATGGGCGCACTCACTGATGCAGGGGGTTGAGCCTATCTCTCACGCACGTTTGTAGAGAGATGGGCAGGTTCGAACTTGAGACCTGCAAAATAGAAGGCAAGAGGCCCACCACTACCACAGCATTGGTCACTCCAAATATTGAGCCTTTTTAATTAAATATTCCCCCGCAAACGTGCGTGAGGGATAGGTAGATCTGGATGCACAACACGAAAGAAGACTGTTGAAAGTCAACAACACAATAAGGAGGATTGCGGGGGATTGTGCGCACAGTGTACAAGAAGAAGTCTATTGGTGAGAAGAGACTGGTGCGTAATATTTAATTGATGTTGCTATCTTTGGAAAGAGAAGGGGCATCGCACAATTTAATGTCCCACACGGCATGACGAGGAGATAGCTAACGAAGAAGAACCTAGTTTATAAAGCATGCACAAAGAGAGAAATCAAAGGCGTGGAGATGTGAGAAGCACCAAAGAGAAGGCAAGGTGTTAATGAAAGCAAGGATGGTATCACGATGAGATATGCGACAAATACTCTGCACAAGGTGTAAGACCACGAGAAAGTGTTTCCTGATCGTAGACGACAACAAGAGCACCGACAATCTTGTTACAAAGGAGATGGTGTAAAAGTTGGGATTGACACAGTGGAGACATCCCAAACCATGATGACTTGGTTGTTTCAAGGTTAGGAGGGCATTATGTGAGAACAATATGAAGTGGAGATGAGGATTGGAAGATTCATTGATCAAGTATTGTGTGATGGATGCATGCCATGTCTTGTTGGGGAGGTCCTAAAATTTTGATAAAGAAATTATTTATGATGGGAGAGGAAACAAAGTGAAGGTTTGTTAGGATGTGAAGACAATTTGTCTGTCCTCATTGAGAGAAGAAGGCAGGGAACAACAAAGTTACATGGCATTGTGTAAAGGAGATGAAGACCAAGTATGTGCAGGAGACCAACTAGGTGATGCAAAAATAATAGGGAGAACGCCGGATCATGAGTTGAGGAAGGGGTTGATCTACTATTTATATGTCTTGTTAGTTGTTATTTAGATATTAGTATGGGAGCTTTACAAAATATAAAAGAAAAAAAATATATTTAACTTTCTCATGCATCAATTAATTGTATGTATTGTTGGGTACTATTTAGATATTTGTTTGGGAAGTTAACCAAGTAAATAAGGAAAAACAAACTTTCCTTATCTCAACATTTGTAATTTTCTTGCATATTCTAATATTTCACATAAATTCCTTGATTTAGGTATGCATTCGTTTTTTAGAATAAGTCATTTAAAAGATTTGTATGATTGATGATTATGTTACCATAGGATTTACGATAATTAGGATTAGACAATTGTCAATATTTTTTTATATTTATGAAATACAACACAAGAGATGTGGATATACACCTTTATAAGTTATGTAACCATCATTAAATGATGCAAGAGCATCCAAGGTGTCAACCAATCTTACATCCTGATTTTTTTTTTCTATTAATTATTTTTTGCTCACAGGCCTTCACATTATCCCATCACATATCTTCAATATATCCACATAATTTTGGTACCCTTGCATTTCCTTAAGTGGTCTAAGTATTGGTTTGCAAAGCAACTTAGTCACAATATTACAATGACCTAAATTATGATTTCAGGGAAACCCTAATGACTCAAGGTTAAGAAAAGCACTTAGAATGATTTATTTAAATCCCCATCGTCCCTTTATATACTAATGGTCATGAGTTGATTTATGCTTATAACAATCCCCAAGAATCGTATAAGGGAGCCGACTTAGTACTTTGGGCCCGTGAATTCATGATGCTATGCCCAAGTTTGAGTACATGCAAGTGGAACATGTGAGATTTCAGACTTTTTCCACATGGTAAATGCAATCTACTGGACGATCCTTTCCATTGTGTTCATAAATCAAATGGACATTGGGGGATATTTTAATCATGGATTATAAAATATTTGTTTCACGCTTCACATGCCCTTCCTAAATTTCAAAGAGATTTTGTTAGCCTTGTGAGCACAAGGACCCCATGATATTGATGGGAAACAAAATCACAAAGGGGGTCTTATGCCTATTATCTAAAGTGAAGGGAGAATGACATTGGTGAATTTGATGGGACATGATTTCCAAAAAAGGGCATGTATACGCATAGATTTGGTCTCATTGGAAAAATGTCTTCAAGAGATTTTAATTGTAAGAGGACACGAGTGCATTTCTTATGCATGTCAAACCCAACATGGGCCTGTAAATCATATAATCCATTTTTATTATTTTTGTATGCAAAGGCTCATAGATATAAATTTAGTTGGGCACAAACTATAGATATTGATGAAACTCATAGAGTTACACGTAATTTGGAAATTCACTTAGGATAGATAGGACTCTATCTTAGGGTAGATGTAAACACCTGCTAAAATTTCCCACTTGAGACCCATGAACAACCTAGGTTTAGTTACAAAATTATGGAATAATTTACTTTTTAAAGTCTTAACAACCAAAGTGTCAAGGACAATTAAACTCATTTGATAACTTTTCCCATTACAACAATTACTAATTCCACATTATAAATCAATAAGTGTAATAAGTCCACACCTAGCTCAAATCTCCTTAGGGATTAATTTAATCACTGATTTCACTGACATTTTAGCTAAATATTCACTGATTAAAATATTAGGGTTAAGGGACCAAAACAATTAAATACCCAAGGTATTTAATTCCACAAGATCCAAGAAAATAGCAAGGTTTAACTACAGGGGGAGAAAAATACATATTTAAAATCATTAGAGTAAATTCTTACTTACCCACTCCCAAAACTCGGTTAAAGATTCAATTTGATTTTTCCCATGATTAATGCAACTAAAACTTCCTAAAAACATTTCCATTAGATAGGGAATTTCCTCACCTTTCCGGTGATATAAAGAATTTCTCCTAACTCCTCATATTTCTCAAGTTATGGACCGACGGAACTTGGGGTGAAAATTTTCCCAAGACCAGGCTTGTGGGACTGGGGAGGAAAATTTTCCCCAATTCCGGCCTACGAACTTTGGAGAGAAAATTCGCCCGAAGGAGAAAAGTGGACTGATGGAGCAGGGAAGAAAACTTTTCCCAGACGCGGGCTGAAGGAGCGGGGAAGGCATTTAGCACTTTTTCCCTTTTGGGACAAAGTGACTTTTACACCCGTACCTCCGCTGACGCCCAATGAGGCCATGTGGAAGCTCCTTATTAGTTGTGGGTCAGCGGGTCGGCAGGGAACATTTGGAAAATTTGACTATTCACAACGAAGGGAAAAAAGGTCGAAAGGAACCCACACCTCCACTGACGCGAGAAGATGCAACGTGTTAACCAACAGTTGGTTGTAGTTTGGCAAGCCAATGGGGTTAGTTTTGAAATTTTTCCCAAAATTTTTCTGAGGCATTAAGGATTGAAAGGATCTACTCCTTTGCCGACACCTCGTGAAGCCACGTGGCAACACCTGATTAGCTAAGGGCTGGCGGGGCTTCGGGGAAAACTTACGAATTTTTTTAAATTTATTTTTGAAAGTGCTTAAGGTTAAAATCAATCCAAGCCTCCACCAATGCCCAATGAATCCATGTGTCGATCAATGATTGGTCGTGGGCCGCGGAGGAAAAATTTCTGAATTAATTGTTTGGACTTGGATCATTTTTGACAAAATGAAGGCTTACGGCTTCGCGAAGCAGTGGGAAACTTCATGACTTTGTAATTTTTTGGAAAAAGAAATTTTTAGCCCATGGGTCCACCCAAGAATATTTTATTCAATTAAATTTGACAGTTAGATTACTTTTTGAAGCCAAATGAAATAAGAACTTCAAAAGGCCATAACTTTTTATTAGGAACTCAGTTTTTGGAAAACGAGGACTTTCAGGAGATCTCTCGACGTCTTCTTTACACAGAGATCTGAAGAATTTAATTTTGATAAATTTTGAACGGTGAACCTTTAGAAAACGTCTTTTTGTATCTTAGAAAGTGAACTGGTATTTTTAACTTATCAATTATTTGTTCAAATCCGCCATTAATTCTTTCTCAACATGCCAAATAGACATGGAGGATTTCACTTGGAAGAATTTAGTTTAGATTGCAAGGATTAAATTGTTTGATTGAAAATCAATTTGAATATCCCCAATTTAACAGCAAAAATGACTGAGAAATTGTTTGAGCTCGATTTTGAGAGGTTCTATGAAAATCTTAAGTATTATAGTTTGTTTGGGATCGTTTTGATCTTTCTTAGCTTATATTAATGTTTCAAATGTATTTCCTAGTCTGCAAGGTCGTTCTATACATTTTCTGATAATTATTTGCCAGTTTGAAAATCATCTAATAGAGCTCTACAACTTCCAACTCAAATTGTTCCATTACATTTACCAAACTTTAAAATATGATTTCATTCTAGTTTAATATTAGAATGTTATATTTCCTTCAATCAAAATGTAGAAACAAGAAAGCAATTTGTATTTCCTTTCCAAAAAACGTGCTTTTCAAAACACAGAGGATGCTATAATTCTGAATACATTTTCCACATTCAAAAAAATATTTGTACAACATTTTCAAAGAAAATTTTGAACAATAATAACTTCATTGTATAAGGTAAAACAACATCTATTCAATTCAAAAGATTTCTTTTACATCTTTTTTTTTTTTTATCAAATACAACTTTACAATCACAACTCCTTCTCATTACATTCCTTTTTACAAATAGATTACTGAGTATATTTCTTTCACATTCAAAGGGGATTTTATTTCCAAAACATAGTATCTCTTCAGCACAAAATGTATATTGAATTGTCATCCACATCAAGTGGGGAAATGGTTTATAAAAGAAGTTTCACAAGGGACTATCAGAACTCCATCTTCTTCCTCAATTGTAATATACAAAATACAAATTCCTTCCACATTTTGAATTACAATTTTCATAGCCAATACAAAACATCTTTCCATCACAAATAATGTACAAGGTCATCCACTTCAAAGTGGGAAGGGGTTACAATAAGAACAATATTAGCAAGGAATGTGAAACTTGTCTTTCTCCTCTGCTCCAGAACAACAACATGAATATCCTCAATTTTCTTTATTTCAATTTGATCACAAAAGAACAGGGGGAAAGGAAACACTCTCCACCCAACCAAGACATCCAATGAAAGGAGAATCCATCCTTCTTCATTAGCCCCCGAGCCCCAACCACGATGTAATAAGAGATGTTTCCCAGCACATGGAAACAACAGGATTCCAAAACACCAAGAAACATTCCTCATTCAAAACATAGTCAAAAACAAAGCTGCAGTTTACAACCACAGAATAAAGACAACAAACAACACTCAGGCTTCATCATGTAAGCCAAAGGAGGAAGAAACTATGGGGGATGCTACTTATGCCTCCCAAAGGGAAAAAGGGTATCACCACCAGAGAACAAACCACCAAAATATATATCATTTCAAATCCCTGACATGCCCTTATGCCTCCCCCAAGTACCCCTTATTCCTCACACTTCCTTATGCCTCTCCAACCTCTTATGGCACCCCATAACGAGTAATGAAATGCATGCTATTTCTTTGTAAGGTGTAACCCAAATTCCAACTCCTTCCACACTTATACCTCCCCAAAAAAATTATGCCTCCACCAAAATACCCCATAGTCTTCTCCCACACCATCCGTAGGTAGTCCACCCAACCAACCAACAAGTAATAACATACATACAACCATTTACATATTCATAAATAGGAAAGAAGAGCATTTCCAAGAGCCAAGATCTTACCTCTCCATGATGGAGTTGTTCCAAGTTCAAAATAACAAGCTCTCCAATGCAAATCAATCCAAGAGATCAACAATCAATAAGTGTGCAACAATCTCTAATCTCCTCCAAAAGCAAGAAATCTTAAAACTAAAAGAAGTTGCCCAAAATGAAGTAATGCAAGTTCAAGTAAACCCCCCCCCCCCAAATAAGACAAGGAATTTGAATATATAAAGAGGGAAGAAAAGAGGATGAGGTGGATCCAAGTGGGATGCCACATCACACATCCTCAACTCCAACTCATAAATCAACTTCAATATCCAAGGCACAATAAAATAATTAGGTGAATTAATGACAGTCCTACTTACACACTCAAATCAATCCCATACCCCAAAGGACTGAAATTAATAACATGTAAGAAAGTGCAATTACAACATACAACTTGACTTACAAAAATGTATAATGAAAGCTAGATTTAAACTCTCCAACCATAGGTAAGGTTGGTATGCAAATTTAATAGGTATGGGACAAGTTTAACTTATCCCACAAGCCTCCAAAATCAGCCTCCAAGGACAAATTCAAATTTCAAAGAAGGTGGAGTGTAAATCATACTCCAAAATTAATTTACACATCTCTTAAACATCACTTACACATTTCTTATAACATTTTAATTTTAGGCCAAAAATTCTAATAATTAATTTCTTAAGACCCAATTTGATTAATTAATTCTTAACAATATGATTACTTACATTAATCTACCGCAATTAATAAATAATGAAAGGGGTAAACACATCACTTATAACACACTTTCAAACATCAATTAAAAGGAACCAAATAAATAAATACACATAACCCTTGGTCACAATTAAAGGTGACCCCCCCATGGGAATCCCTAACCACAATCAGACACACACACAAAAAAAACAAGTTTCCATGGTGACCTTGTTGAATTTATTTAGAATTCCAATGTGGTTGGTCTCCAATCCCCCGATGTTTGTTGTGATATTTTAAACCTACAAAATATAATACCTCCTTCAGCCTTGTGGCCATATCAAAACATCCAAATGAATATATTATAATTTCAAAATCATCAATATATATATATATATGAATCACAACAACATCCAAAAAATCAACAATATCACTTACAATTTCCTTAGCAACTATATAATCATCAATTTTAAATTCAATTTTCTTAGACTACTCAATTTATAAAAATATCTCATGTCCTAACAATATCCATATATATATACATATATATGTATATATACATATATATATATATATATATATATATATATATACATATATATGTATATATATATATATGTATATATATATATGTATATACATTTTCATATACATATGTATATATACATATATGTATATATATATGTATATATACATATATGTATATATACATATATATATACATATACATATATATACATATATGTATACATATATATATATACATATATATACACACACATATATGTATATATATATATATATATGTATATGTATATATATATATGTATGTATATATATATATGTATGTATATATATATATATATGTATGTATATATATATATATATATATATATATATATATAACCATGTCCAACAACATGTCGAAATCTATATAAATTGTCTCTAACAATCATCATGCATCATATATGAATCAGTGTCAACAATAATCCATGAGTTGACATCTAACACCATACTAAATCAAAACTATAATAATGTCCATAATATAGTCAGTAGTATCATGATCAATATCAAAATTGTCGAAGGGAAGTGGGCACTACATCCCCCTCCCATTAGACTCGACTTCTTTGTGGAAGTCACTGGAAAGAGAGATAGGAACAAATGCAATAGAAAAAGGATCACTCCATTATGGGATTGCTTGCTTCAAACAAGTGTGGGTCTACAGAACTTAAGTTTGGTCCAATGTAATTCAGCAAGAATAAGGGAGATTGCAAGGGATGAGTTCTAAACTTTCTGCATTCAAGGCTATGAACACTTAAATCTAGAGAGTAAATTTACGCTATCAACCAAGATACCACACATAACAATATAAGATAAAGATTAAAAAAGAGTCTTAAGAGTAACCACCAAGTAGAGGAATAATAATGAGAATTCGATGAGTTTGAGAACGACCACATAGTTTTCCAAGGAATACAACATACTACAATAATAAAAGTTAAGGTTTCTACTAAGTTTAAGCCATGATTTCAAGGTTCGTTGTCTAGACAAGGCTAGCAAAAATCAACTATGACAAAAATTTCACAAAAGTCTACTCAAGGTCCCACAATTTGAGGATCACATAGGATGAGGTTAATCGACAAGGAAGGACACCTAAATCAGCAAAACATTTAAAATCAAGGAACTATTCAAAAGGATCACTTCCATAAATCAAGATGGCGAAACTAAATTTTCTTGGTAATACTAAGTGAATTCAAGACCATAAGGATTTTTAAAGCCTAACTTACATAAAAAAAAATCAAAGACACAGCACTAAACAAATTAGAGATGTCCAACATTTAGTAAACAACTCCACTAGCAGCTAACATAACAATGAAAGAAGCACCAGACACTAAAACACAATGGGATTTATTTATCTTATTTCCTTCTTAATCTTAGAATAACCATAAAGAGATCACGAGAACACCAAAGAGCACTCAAGGTTGCTTGGAAGAAGAACAAGTAACATGGAGTCCAACAACAATTCAAGGTGCATTGTCACAAAAGTGAATAACATCATCTTGCACTTTCCATCCTAATGGAAAAGGGGCAACAATAACAAGGTGACCCAAGAAAATATGAATAAAATAATACTTCCCAAAGTTATTTTATATCCATAACATATGTTTCCTTAAAATTACAATAACTTAGGTCTCCAAGGAAAAGACAACACACAAGAAGGTTACTTCTTAAACAACAAATAAGTCTTAATCCAAAAGGACCACAACTCACACTCGTCGAGCTACGGGATGACAAGGGTAGGATGACCCAAAACTCCCACAAAGAAAGGAACATACCTCTATGAACAAGAAGGTACTAAGAAAATATAACACATTACTATCCACCAGGTGTTTCACTATTCTAGGTAGGTGACTGAACTACATGTTCAACTATACATTGCACTCGATCCACATAAATCCTACTTATTTTATAAATCAACTAATGAAGTCAAAAGTTGTAGTTTTATTTGCTAAGAACATTCTTTTACAAGTTTTCTTAATTAAACTTCCTCCTATTATGACATCACAACTTTGTGTTATAAGGACCACTAAGGGGGCATGATATCTCGCCATTCTGTAAAGGTAGAAAAGAGAAAAATTATTTATTTTATTCCTAGAGGAGATAGATGGAAATTTTTTTCCTTTTTTGTTCTTCTACATGTTTTTTTCCTTCTCTTAATCTATCAAGGTTAAAGCAAGAACCATTTTCTCTTTCTATGTCCCAGTTTATTCGTTAATCTTCAAGGCCAAATCTTCTCAATTATAGTTTTATAATGTTTGGGTGAATCAACTTGTTAATTAAAAATTTAATGAGAAGGTAGGGTAAACATATCCCACTATTACTTTTATGCTAGAGAGAGTTAAATCAATACATCACATTTTTAATTCCAAGGAAAACAAGGGAAATTCAACATAGAAAACACATTATTACTTTTGTAAGAACTACAAAACAATCAACCAACATGGATCACAACAATATTTCGAGATTTATTTTCCATTGATTACAAGTATCATAAAACATTCCTAGTGGGTTTCTACAAGTTCTCAAAAGAAGTTAGAAGGGAGGCCCATTAAGGAAGCATAATTACTTTTACTGATCTACTATGGTTTAACAATGTTTGTTGTTTTGGTGAAAACATTTTATTCACCTGATAAGACAAGGAAAGTTTTCAAATCTACACCCATATTACCACAGGATACCACCGACCAAGCAATAAAAATGACAAGGAAATATTTTAACTATAAGAACACCACATACTCGCTAGAAAGCATCAAATGTAAGCAAAAAGTCAACTATCTATTCAACATGGCTTTACGACCAATAGTTAAAGTTTTGCAAGAAAAATCACATTATAAAATACCACCGAGATTAAATTATCAAGGTCTAATTACACTATCATCACCAATGTCATGGTCCAAAAGACTCAAAGCATCCATAAGTGTTTCCATGTAATCCGAAATTAATAGGTCATAGAGTATTATTCATAGTAACTAAAAAAAAGTTAAGGAAAGGGTAGACTTATTTATAGGTCAAGAGGGAACGCAGATACACTTAATTTACACACAATAATCGAATGGGATTGAATCTAACCATAATTTTCAAGATGCATACAATCCTCAAGTCACTACTTAGCATAATGAAATGAGGAACTCTTGATAAAACTTAGCATGCCATCGAAGAGAAGCCACTAGCAGACAAACACTTTTCCACTAACATCTATAGCCAGCCAAAAGCAAACCGATCCCACCATAGTTCATCAATCCACAATTAAAAACCTCTACTCCGACGAGGTTCAAGCTCTTACCGAATTGTAAGAGAATCATCACCACCGGTAAGAGGCTGCCAACTAGAATGCACAACACAACTAACTCTCTTCCCAACAAGGTCGAGTAATGAAAAGGTCACTCTAATATTCTAGATACACTGAAGGCTCCATGCATCTAAAACTAAGGTATAACTTTAATCACCTAAGAGGACATTCAAGACACCTGGGGTGTAAGCCCATACATCAAAATGTACGAATACAAGTATCATAAAACCAACACATCATCATGCAAGAAGAAATCCACATAACGTTTAGCTAATGTAGTACTCACTTCCCTTTGACACCTTTTTGATACTAATCATGATACTGCTGATTATATTATGGACTTTATTATAGTATAATGTTAGATGTTAGATCATGGATTATTGTTGACTTGATTCAGTTATGATGCATGATGATTATTAGAGGCATTTTGGATATTGATGTTGATATACTATTTGACATGGTTATACTATGGATGTTGTTCGGACATGTGATATTTAGATATTTTGAGTAGACCTAGAAATGGAAATTATTTGATGATGATATAGTTGTTGAGTAAAATTGCAAATGATCTTGTTTATTGCTTAGATGTTGCTTGTGATGCATATATTGGTAGATGATTTTGGAATTTTAACTATATTATTTTGGATAGTTCTGATATGGCCATGAGGCCGAAAGAGGTATTCATGTTTTTCAGTTGAAAGGATCACTAAAAACATCAATGGATATAGAGACCAGATCAAATTGAGAAATCTAGATGAATTCAACAAGGTCAACATGGCAGAAAGTAGTTTCTACAAGTTTGCATGTGTTCGGGATTCAACCATGGGAAAAATCACCAAATAATGACCAAGGGGTTATGTTTATTTATTTAGTGGATCAAACTATCAAACTAACGTTCACCCCCCAGGGTTTTTGATAAGATGCATCAGATTAAGCATGTGAGCAAGTTGTTCCTTTGATTTTCAAGGGTGAAGTCACTGTTTGTTTCGGTGTCCCCCTGTTTTCTAGCACATCTTCCATCCAAAAAGGAATCCCTAACCAGGTTGACTAGGAATTCTATCATGCTCCAAGATATTTGCAAGACTGTGTTAAGGAATTTCAGGTCATGATAGGGTTCGAAATGGTGATATTTGTATGGGTCGTTTACCAAGCTTCGGGGCCGAAAAAATGAAGAACATCGGCGGATTTCCTGGTCCATGTTGTTGTGAATCAATATCTAGATGATTTTGGACGCGTTAGATTATAATTTCTGATGTTCCGATATGGAAATGAGGACGAAGGAGTATTCGTGTTTTGCAGGTCTAAAATATCCGGGCCAAAAGTACATTGGCGGGATTGGAGACGGTTTGGCCACAGTTGGATTTCTAGGTGAATTCAAGATATTTGTCACCATGGTAACTAGTCTGGGACATCTGTGCCATTTTTACGTGGAGGGATTCCCACTGGGGGGGGTCACGGCTTTAAAACCAGGGGACTTATCGTCTATTTATTTATTGGTTCCTTTGGTATGCGTTGCATGTGTTTTATTTTGAAAGAGCCGCCAACAAATGGAATCTCGCCACATTCTTCATTAAAGCCCAGTGTGTAACATTGTGATTCGTGCCTGCGAGGGATTCATGTTGTTAAGTTAATTAATAAAAATATATCATAAGAAAGTAATTAATAGAGTTGGTGGCCTTGAATTAAAGTGTTGTAAGAGATGTGTAAGTTAACATTTGAGTGTGAAACACTCCACCTTCTTGGAAATTTGAATTTGTCCTTGGAGGAATCTTGGAGGCTTGTGGGACAAGTTAAACTTGTGCCATACAACTTAAATTTAATTACCAACCATACCTTGAGATGGAGAGTGCGGGGAGAAATTTGACTTTTATAATGCTTTTTGAGAAGGTACCAAATTTTAGGTTTTAATTGCACTTTTCTTACATGATTTAATAGTTCACGTGTCCTTTGTGGTGTGGGTTGGATTTGAGTATGTAAGTAAACTTTCATATTATTCACCCACCTATTTATTATGAGTTGGAGAATGAAGTCCAACTTTTGGGTTGGGGTTGAGGATGTGTGAAGTGGCATCCTACATGGATCCACCTCATCCTTTTCTCTTCCCTCTTCTATAAAATTTGAATTCCTTTCCTTGTTTTGGGGTTTCTCAACTTTGAAGACTTCATTCTTGGGTGAATTCTTTACTATTTTGGGAGCTCTTTCTTTTCGAGAAGCTTGAAGATTGTTACATGCTTGTTTTTTGGTGGATTTTTAGATTGATTTCTTGGAAACAACTATTGTTGGGAACTTGGGAAACTCCATCATGGAGAGGTAAGAGCTTGGATCTTGAAATACTCTTATTTTAATGAATGTACAATGTTAATGTGTGACGTTGTTTTAGCATGCTTGTGGGTTGTTGGGGAGATGGCCTAGGAATGGTGTAGGAGAAGACTATGGGGTTTATTTTGTGGGAGGCACAAGTGTGTTTTAGGGAGGTATAAGGGTGGAGAAAGTTGTGATTTTGGTTCCACCTTAGAAAGAAATAGCTTGCATTTATTTACTCATTATGGGGTTCCATAAGAGGTTGGGGAGGCATAAGGAAATGTGATGAATACGGGGTACTTGGGGGAGGCATAAGGAATGTCAGGATTTGATATACTATATTTTGGTGGTTTGTAATTCAGGTGGTGATACCCATTTCCCCTTTAAGGGGGCATATTAATCATCCGCCATAATTTCTTTCTCCTTTGGCGTGCTTGATGAAGCCTCTGTAATGTTTTTCATTCTTTAATGTAGTTGTAAACCACATTCTTTTTTAGACTATGTTTTAATTGTGAAAATGTTGCTTGTTTGTTTGTGAAATCCTGTTGTTGCGGGTGAGTTGGATCACAGCCTTTTATTGCTTTTCTGGTTGGGGCTCAGGGGCCAATCAAGAAGGATGGATTCTCCTCTTGCATTATCATGTCTTGGTTGGGTGGAGAGAATTTCCTTTCCCCTACTCTTGTTGTGATCACAATTTGGAAGAATGAGAAATACGCATGTTGCTATTCTAGAGCTGAGAAAAGACAGTTTGACTGTCCCTTGTGAAATGAAATCTTATTGTAACCTTTCCCACTTGAAGTGGATGAACTTGTATATGTTTTGTAATGGAAATATGTTGTATTGGTTATGAAAGTGTATATTGAAATGTGAAAGAGACATACTCTATTCTGTTCTTTTGAAAGCAAGAAATTGTGTCCTGTATGATGAAATTGAGGAAAGAAAGAAGGAAGTTGTAAAGTTGTCTTTTCGAATCAGAAAAGGATTGCATAACCTTCCTCAAATTACATCATTGTATTGAATTTAATCATCTAAATGTGAGTTGTAATCTCTGTTTGAAAGAAAGAAATGCGTATGAAGGAAGTGTAATACTCTTGTCTTTTGAAATATGTGAAAATTGGAAATCAGAGATGTATTCTAGATTTTGAATAGTTGAATTGAATCAACTAAATGTTTTAGATTAGAATTGGAATGAATCCTAATACTTGGAAGATGAAAATGGTGAATAGATCCTTTAAAATTTGATCTATGTTTTGTATTTTCAAACTGGCAAATACTTTATCCAAAAATTCATAGTTTGAACCTACAAAAATGAAATAACAAAGTAAACGATTAAATTGAAGTAGTATGCCCTAAATGAATCCAATTGGAAAAAAATACTTAAGGAACTTCTTATAAAACTTAGCAAAAATGGGCTCAACCCTCTTACAGTCGTTTTGTTGTCAATAGATGTAAATTTTCAAATTGCAAATCAATCAGACAAATTGAATCTTGGAATACTTCTTAAATCTATTTAAGAATAATTCTGCATGTCTATTTGACATGTTGAGAGAGGAAGAAGATCAAATTAAACAAATCTTATAAGTTAAAATTTAGCAAGTTTGCACTATAAAACTCTTCATATCATTTTCTTGAAATTTACTCCTTAAACTTTATCAAAATCAAAATTTAATGATTCCTGAGTAAAGAGGACATTGAGAGATTTCTAGAAAGTCCTTGTTTTCCCAAAACTGAGCTCTCTATCAAAATTTATGGCCTTCTGAAGTTTTTCTTCATTTGGCATCAAAAAAATAATTAATAACTAACTGTAAAAAAAAAATTGGGAAAAATTTCCTTGACAAACCCTTGGGCCCAAATTTTCCCTTAGCGCTTCAGAAATTTTTTGGGAAAATTTTCCTAATTTTGCCCGCCACCCCCGCTGGCCACATCATAGGCATTGCCACGTGGCACCACGAGGCATTGGCAGAGGGGTGGATCCCTTTTTAAACTTATCCCGGAGAAAAAAAATTGGAAATTTTTTCTTAATTTTCTCCGCCGACCCACAGCCAATCAGGAAGTTCCATGTGGAATTACAAGGTGTGGGTGGAGGTGCATTTGAATTATATGCTTTTCACCCTTTGGTACCTTAAAATTCTTCTACCACTGCCACCCTGCTTTCCCCTCGTTGGTATAAGAGGCGCCACGTGATCCTTGCGGACTTGCAAACTCGTGGGAGCACGAGTGCAAGGGTGGCTTTTTGCCCAATGTTTTAAATTTCCTAAACGTCTCCTGCGGCCCCGCTGACCCGAATCCTCCTCCGGGAAAAATTTCTCCCCGTGGCCTGCAGACCCACCCGTGGGGAAATATTTCTTCCCGCGGCTTGCAGACCTGCCCTTGGGGCAAATTTTCTCCCCTGGGCCCGCAGGCCTACTCTTGGGGAAAATTTTCACCCCAAGGCCCGCCGGCCCATAACTTGAGAAATATGAGGATTTAGGAGGACTTATTTATATCATTGGAAAGGTGAGGAAATTTCCTATCCAATGGGAATGATTTAGGGAATTTTTGAATGTATTAATTTTGAGAAAAATCAAGTTGAATATTTAATTCCTGTTAGAGAGTGGGTATGGTGAGGAATTACCCTCTGACCCTAATTGAACTTTCTAACCCTAAATTTTGGACCTTGTGACCTCTAATAATTGTTAATAAAATAAAAGTATATTCTAGTGGATTAGAATTGATCTGGAACTTGTTAGTGACAATTTTTGTCTTGTAACCTAGTTGTAGACTCTTTTAAACAAAAAAAATTATTCCATAATTTTCCTAACTAATCCTAGGTTGTCCTTGGGTCTCAAGTGGGTTATTTTTAGTGGGCATCACACTTGGTATTAGAGAAGTGGTTCAAAAGCTTGGGCCATTGGGTACACTAGAAAACTTGAGACATGAACCTTAAACCTAGCACACTTTTAAATCTAGAAAACAACTTAGTTTAGAAATTTTCATATTTTAGTAAACATGGAAACTGAATAAAACTTAGAAAGATGAACTAACTCTCGTCTTGCTCTGTACAGGAGGCACAGACAAGATGAGGAGCCTTTTCACATAGACCTAGGCATACCACCTCCAGAGCATGTCGTAGAAGCTATCCTACCACAGATTTTATAGACTCTTAAGGATGTTAATGCCACTCTACGCGGAGGATCAGTAGGAGGACATGCAGCCAGACATGATAGAGTCACTTCCATTGAGGGTCATGTATCTCCTCGACCTAGCGAGGAGCATGGAGGAGAGAACTTCCATGCAGAGTCAGCTAGAGCAGAGTCACCACAGAGGGGATAGGGTGACTAAGTTTCAGGACATAGGGAGAGGTCTCGGAGCCCTAGGCTTAGGGATGAGCATACAGAGAGGCCTAAAGGCTGTCAGACCACAACTGCAGATCACATCAATGGAGATCTTGAAGATTCAGCCATCACATTATTCTGGTTACATAGGTGGATTTTAGGAAGAGGCTTGGTTGTTGAGCTTGAGCGGATGCTTCATGCTTTATCCTTGTTCTAGCAACACAAAAGATCGTGTTTCAATCCATCTACTGAGGGATGGAGCTAGTGTCTAGTTTTGGATAGAGGAGCAGGAGCTCTATGTTGATTCTGAGACAGTTACCTGGGAGCTCTTTGAGGAGCATTTTCCGGAGCAAATATTTGTCACAAAGGTTCATACAACAGCGGATAGATGAGTTTCATGACCTCCGACAGGAATCTCTTACAGTGGCTGAGTATGAGAGTAGATTTCTAGATCTACTCCAGTATGTTGATTACATGCAGGATGAGTAGGTGCAGATCCACAGGTTAATCTGGGGGCTGAATCTAGACATTAGAGGTGTAGTGTGGATCCATTGTCCACAGACCTTAGCTGAGGCCATCAAGAAGGCCTATATAGCAGAGGAGATGCGGGGAAAGACCCATCAGGTTAGAGACTGAGTCTGGAGCTGCCACAACAGATGTAGGAAAACAGATTGAGGGGGTCAATACCTCTTCCTCGTGGTTGACAGGGTTTAACACAATCATCTTTTAGACCATAGCAGCAACAACATCAATAGTCTTTCCCACCATATAGACCTCCACAGAAGTTTGATGCACAGAGAGGTCGGAGTATGGAGCCTCCCCCTAGGTGTCCCATTACAACATAGGGTGCCCAAAGAGCTCACTCAGTAGAAGCTAGCTATAAGAGACCTTAGTATATTGTAGCTAAATCATCAAGATCCATGCCATAGACCTCCAGAGTACCGACTGGACCTGCTACAAAAGGGATAGGGTCAGGGGGTTGTTTTGGGTGTGGTGTTATTGGACATTTTCGGAGGGACTACCCACAAAACCCAAATAACAAGGTTAAGACATGGATCTCAGAGCCTACTATTGGTGATATGGGATGAATTCATAGGATGTATGTAACAGTCGAGAACTACCAAGCAGAGCATTAGAGTATAGTTATTGAGACTATAGGTAACATTGGAGGCATTCCTACCTCCATTTTGTTTGATTCTGGTTCTTCTGATTCTTTTATCGCACCATCTTTAGTAGAGCAATACAGGTTGGTGGTAGTTACGTAGGGTCATAGTTAGGATGTTGAGATGACATCTAAAGCCAAGATCTTTGTAGACTCCTTAGTTAAGGAGTGTGTGGTGGATTTGATACGTTTCATCACTACCTCAGATCTTTGTTTCCTTCTATTGGGATCTTATGGAGTCATCTTAGGCATGGACTGGTTATCTGCACACAGAGCTAGAGTTGATTGTTACCACAAGATCATATCTTACACAGATGATCTAGGAGTGGAGGTAGTGATAGTGGGGGTCAGGAGACCCATTTCTATTCACACCATCTCAATTATGCATCTTAAGCGGTGTGTGTGATGAGGTTGTCAAATGTATGTTGTTACAGTTAGTGATAGATCAGAGGATGGGTCTAGTGGACCATCGCTAGATGATCATCCCATTTTTAGAGAGTTTGTAGATGTCTTTCTAAGGGAGCGACTAGGGTTACCAGATCTTATGTCACGAGCACCTTATCAGATGACCACCACAGAACTCTGCAAGACCAAGTTGTAGCTTGAGGGCCTTCTAGAGAAGGGACTAATTTTTCCTAGTGTGTCCCTTTGGGGTCCATCAGTTATCTTTGTAAAGAAGAAGGATGGATCCTTGCGGTTGTGTATTAATTAGCGCCAGCTGAAAAAAGTAACGATCAAGAATCATTATCTCCTTCCGAGCATTAATCATTTTTTTGACCAGATGAAGGGAGCCAAAACTTTCTCTAAGATAGACCTTAAGTCAGGTTACCATCAACTTAGGATTTTAGAGGTAGACATTCATACGACTGCCTTCCATATGAGATATGGCCACTATGAGTTCATAGTGGTACCTTTTGATTTTACTAATGCCCCCGTAGTGTTTATGAGTTTGATGAATGGGGTATTCAGGACTTTCTTAGATCACTTCATGCTCATCTTCCTTGATGACATTTTGATATACTCACATACACGTGAGGAGCATGAGGGGAACCTTCACCAGGTTCATCAGTGTCTTTAGAAGTAGCAGGTCTATAGGAACTTGGAGAAGTGTGCTTTCTTCCAGATGGAGGTGCAGTATTTGGGACATATCATTTCTGGGGAAGGTATCACCATCAACTTAGGATTTCAGAGGCAGACATTCATAAGATTGCCTTCCATATGAGATATGGCCACTATGAGTTCATAGTGGTACCTTTTGGTTTTACTAATGCCCTCGTAGTGTTTATGAGTTTGATGAATGGGGTATTCAGGACTTTCTTAGATCACTTCATGCTCATCTTTCTTGATGACATTTTGATCTACTCACATACATGTGAGGAGCATGAGGGGAACCTTCACCAGGTTCATCAGTGTCTTTGGAAGTAGCAGGTCTATAAGAATTGGGAGAAGTGTGCTTTCTTCTAGATGGATGTGTAATATTTGGACATATCATTTCTGGGGAAGGTATCACCATCAATCCTTCCAAGATTAGAGCTATTATGGATTGGCCAGCACCCACTACTATGACAGAGGTGCATAGCTTCATGGGACTAGTAGGTTACTACATGAGATTTGTTCAGGACTTCTCTCTGATTGCGCACCCCATCACTTCCCTTTAATGGAAAGGGAAGAAGTTTTTATGATCAGAAAGGTGTGAGTAGGCCTTCAAGACACTGAAGGAATGCCTCACTACAACACCTATCCTTGCAATGTCAGACCCACATGGTGAGTTTTTCGTTTGCACAGATGCTTCTTTAGCAGTGCTTGGAGGTGTGTTGATGCATGAGGGAAGAGTAGTGGATTTTAAATCTTGTAAGATCAATTATTACGATCTTAATTATCTGACTCATGATCTTAAGCTTGTGGTAGTTTTGAACTTTTAGGTTTGATTGAGGTAGTTTGTGCTTGGTCAGAGATTCACACTCAGGACATATCACTTGAGTCTTCGTCAACTCTTAATGCAGCCCAATCTCAACGCTCATTAGCAGTGTTGGAGTTGCTTTGTGAGTATGATATGGAGATAGAGAATGTGAAAGGGAAGGAGAATGTGGTGGCAGATGCTCTCAGTAGACGAAGACATGTTACTATGTCCACCTCAGTGAGAACAGATTTGCGGAGCATGAATCCTCAGCAGCTTCCTCTGGATAGCTTCTACATTGCAATTTGAGCAGAGATCGGGTGTCAGAGACCCCTTGAGGGAAATTTTGATGGTTTTTCTTTAGAGGAAGATGGTCTTCTTAGGCACAAAGGCTAGATTTATGTTCCCAGAGATGGATGCTTGAGGTAGGACATCTTGGCGGAGGCACATCATGCACCCTATTGAGCCCATCTCAGGGTAAAGAAGATGCACACCACCTTGAGACAATTGTATCATTGGAGAGGACTTCGTAGAGACATGGCTGAGTTTGTGTCATGATGTTTAGAGTGCCAGAACGTAAAGGTTAACCATCAACATCCAACTAGCCTTCTCTTTCCTCATGTTATACTGGAGTGGAAATGGGACACCATTTCCATGGACTTAATTGTTGGGCTACCGATGTCATGATATCACCACGATGCCATCATGGTCACTTTTGATAAATTGAAAAAAGTGTCTCATTTTCTTCGATGAAGACCATTTATATAGCTAGTACAATGGCATGGGTATATCTTGGTGAGATTATCAAGTTGCATGGGATTCCATGGAAGCTCATTAGTGACCGCGATCCTTTGTTTACTTCCCATTTTTAGACTACCATGCAATATGCCCTCGAGACAAAGATCAATTCTAGTACATCATATCACCATCAGACAGATGGATAGATTAAGTGGGTGAATTAGATTTTAGAGGAGATGCTTAGGATGTATATGATGGATCAATAATCTAGATGGGAGGACTACCTATACTTGGTGGATTTGCCTACAATAATAGTTTTCAGAGTTCTATAGGCATGGCTCCTTTTCAGGCTTTGTATGGTAGATAGTGCAGGGCACCTCTTAACTAGGACAGACTAGAGGATAGGGTTTCTCTTGGACTAAATTTGTTGTAGGACATGGAGCAGTAGGTGGTTTTGATCAGACAGAGACTCCAAGAGGCACATGACAAGTAGAAGAAGTACACAGATCAACATAGGACCGACTGTAGTTTTGATGTGGGCATGAAGGTGTTCCTTTGTGTCAGGCCACATAAGAGCCCTATTCATTATAGAAATGTTTATAAGTTATCTCCTAGATTCATGGATTCTTTTGAGATCTTGGAGCATATCGGCCCTTTGGCCTACCATCTAGCATTGCCACCCAGCTTGTCTCATGTACATGATGTGTTTCATGTTTCAGTTTTTAGGAGATATGTTACCAATCCTTATCATGTGTTAGATTGGACATTAGGGGTATGTGATGGTGGAGCCCATTCATATTCTAGATCATAGGACCCTATGCCTTTGTAGTAGAGAGGTTGATCAGGTCTGGGTGCAGTTGGATAAATATGATGAGACTGCAGCTACACGGGAGGATTCTACTCTACTATGAATTCAATTTCCACATTTTTTCCAGTGAATTCCAGGATGAAGTCAAGTCTAAGGGGAGGGGGATATAGTTCTCACTTCCCTTTGACACCTTTTTGATACTAATCATGATACTGCTGATTATATTATGGACATGATTATGGACTTTATTATAGTATAATGTTAGATGTTAGATCATGGATTATTGTTGACTTGATTGTGTTATGATGAATGATGATTATTAGAGGCATTTTGGATATTGATGTTGATATAACATTTGACATGGTTATACTATGGATGTTGTTTGGACATGTGATATTTAGATATTGTGAGTAGACCTAGAGAAGGAAATTATTTGATGATGATATATTTGTTGAGTAAAATTACAAATAATCTTGTTGATTTCTTGGATGTTGTTGTGATGCATATATCTAGATGATTTTGGAATTTTAATTATATTATTTTGGATGTTTTAATATGGCCACGAGGCCAAGGAGGTATTTGTGTTAGGTTAAAATATCACAACAAACATCGAGGGATTGGAGACCAACCACATTGGAATTCTAGATGAATTTAACAAGGTCACCATGGCAACTAGTATTTATTTGTACATGTATGTGTGTGTTAGGGATTCCCATGGGGGGATCACCTTTAAATGTGACCAAGGGGTTGTGTGTATTTATTCATTGGTTCTTTTGTTTATGTTGTCATGTGTTTATTATGTGGTGCATTGACCCTTTCATTATTCATTAAATGTTGTGTAATATTGTGAGTAATGATATTGTTAAGCTAATTAATTAAAATATGTCATAAGAAATTAATTAATAGAGTTGTTGGCCTTGAATTAAAGCGTTGTAAGTGATGTGTAAGTTAACATTTGATTTTGAAACACTCCACCTTCTTGGAAATTCAAATTTTTCCTTGGAGGTTGACTTTGGAGGCTTTTGGGACAAGTTAAACTTATCTCATACCTCTTAAATTTAATTACCAACCATTCCTATGGTTGGAGAGTTGGAATTTGACTTTTATAATGCTTTTTGAGAAGGAAAATTATATGTTTTAATTAAACTTTTCTTACATGATTTAATTTCAGTCCTTTGGGGTGTGGGTTGGATTTGAGTATGTAAGTAAACTGTCATATTATTCACCCACCTATTTATTATGCATTGGAGAATAAAGATGACTTTTGCGTTGGGGTTGAGGATGTGTGAGGTGGCATCCTACATAGATCCACCTCATCCTCTTCTCTTCCCTGTTCTATAAAATTTGAATTCCTTGCCTTGTTTTGGGGTTTCTCAACTTTGGAGACTTCATTTTTGGGTGAATTCCTTGTTGTTTTGGGAGCTCTTACTTTTCGAGAAGCTTGAAGATTGTTGCATGTTTTTTGTTTGGTGTATTTTTTGATTGTTTTCTTGGAAACAAATACTATTTGGAACTTGGGAAACTCCATAATGGAGAGGTAAGAGCTTGGATCTTGAGATGCTCTTCTTTTATGAATGTAAATGTTAATGTGTGAATGTTTCGGCATGTTTTTGGGCTGTTGGGTAGATGGCCTAGGAATGGTGTAGGAAAATACTATGGGGTTTCTTTTTTGGGAGGCACAAGAGTGTTTTAGGGAGGTATAAAGGTGGAGGGAGTTGGGATTTGGGTTTCACCTTGCAAAGAAATAAATTGAATTTATTTACTCATTATGGGGTGCCATAAAAGGTTGGGGAGGCATAAGGAAATGTGAGGAATAAAGGATACTTGGGGGAGGCATAAGGAATGTCAAGGATTTGATATACTATACTTTAGTGGTTTGTAAACTACATTATATTTTGGACTGTGTTTTTATTGTCAAAATACTGCTTGTGTGTTGATGGAAGCATGTTGTTGTCATGAGTTGGATTACATCTTTTATTACATTGTGGTTGGGGCTCTAGGGCCAATGAAGAAGGATGGATTCTCCTCTTCATTTTATGTCTTTGTTGGGTGGAGAGCATTTCCTTATGCCTACTCTTGTTGTGATCACAATTTGGAAGAATGAGAAATACGCTTGTTTCTGTTCTGGAGCTGAGAAAAGATAGTTTGACTGTTCCTTGTGAAATGAAATCTTATTATAACCTTTTCCCCGATTGAAGTGGATGAACTTGTATATGTTTTGTAATGGAAAGATGTTGTATTGGGTATGAAAGTGTATATTGAAATGTGAAAGATACATAATCTTTTATGTTCTTTTACGAGCAAGAAATTGTGTTCTGTATGATGAAATTGAAGAAAGAAAGAAGTTGTAAAGTTGTATTTTGGAATCAATATTAAAGGATTGCATAACCTTCCTCAAATTACATCATTTTATTGAATTTAATCATCTAAATGTGACTTTTAATCTTTGTTTGAAAGAAAGAAATGAGTATGAAGGAAATGTAATACTCTATCTTTTGAAATATGTGAAAATTTGAAATCAGAGATGAATTATAGATTTTGAATAGTTGAATTGAATCAAATAAATGTTTTACATTAGAATTGGAATGAATCCTAATGCTCGGAAGATTAAAATGGTGAATATATCCTTTAAAATTTGATCTTTGTTTTGTATTTTCAAACTGACAAATACTTTATCAAAATATACATAGTTCAAACCTGCAAAATGAAATAACAAACGAAATGATTAAATTGAAGTATTACTCCCTAAACTAATCCAATTGTACAAAAATACTTAAGGAACTTCTTAGAAAACTTAGAAAAAATGGGCTCAACCCTCTTACAATCGTTTTACTATCAATAGATGTAAATTTTCAAATTGCAAATAATTCAAACAAATTGAATCTTGAAATCCTTCTTAAATCCATCTGAGAAAAATTATCCATGTCTATTTGACATGTTGAGAGAGGAAGAAGATCAAATTGAACAAATCTTAAAAGTGAAAATTTACCATTTTGTACCGTAAAATTTTACAGATCATTTTCTTGAAAATGACTCCTTAAAATTTATCAAAATCAAAATTTAATGATTCCGAAGTAAAGAGGACATTGAGAGGTTTCTAGAAAGTCCTTTTTTTCCCAAAACTGAGCTCTCTATCAAAATTTATGGCCTTCTGAAGTGTTTCTTCATTTGGTGTCAAAAAAAGACTTCTAACTATTAAAAAAAAAATTAAAATTGGGAAAAATTTCCCTGCCAGGCCCACGGTCCCGAATTTTCCCTTAGCGCTTTGGAAAATTTTTGGGAATTTTTTTTTAATTTTCCCCTCCACTCCACATCCAATCAGAGGCTGCCACATGGCACCACAAGGCATTGGTGGAGGGGCGGATCCCTTTTTAAACTTAGCGCTTCCAAAAAAATTGCAAATAATTTCTAAAATTTTCCAATAAGGAGATGCCACGTGGAATCAGCGGAGGTGTGGGTGAATTCTACCCTTTTCACCCTTCAGGGCGTTAAAATTAGTCTACCCCCACCACCCCACTTTCCCCATGTTTGTTTAAGATGCGCTACGTGTCCCTTATGGACTTGCGGACTCACGGGAGCGCTCGTGCAAGGGTGGATTTTCGCCCCACGTGGGAAATTTCCTAAATGTCTCCTACAGCCCCACCGACCTGACTCCTCAAGGAAAAACTTCTCCCCATTACCCGTGGACCCACCCGTGGGGAATTATTTCCTCCCATGGCCCACATACCCGCATCTGGGGTAAATTTTCTCTCCTGGGCCCGCAGGCCCGCTCTTGGGAAAAATTTTCACCCCAAGGCCCCTTGGCCCATAACTTGGGAAATATGAAGAGTTAGGAGGACTTATTTATATCATTAGAAAGGTGAGGAAATTTTCTATCCAATCGAAATGATTTAGGGAATTTCTGAATGCATTAATTTTGAGAAAAATAAATTTTAATCTTTAAAGCCTGTTAGAGAGTGGATATGGTGAGGAATTACCCTCTGACCCTAATTGAACTTTCTAACCATAAATTTTGGACCTTGTGACCTCCAATATCTGTTAATAAAGGAAAAGTATATTCTAGTATATTTGAATTGATCTAGAACTTGTTAGTGACAATTGTTGTCTTGTTACCTGGTTGTAGACTCTTTTAAACAAAAAAAAATTATTCCATAATTTTCCTAACTAATCTTAGGTTGTCCTTGGGTATCAAGTGGGTTGTTTTTAGTAGGAATTATAGTTAAGCAGCCAACAACATAAAGATCTCTGAGTCACCAATCAAAATAAAGTCTAATAAATATCGTCAATAAAGGAAAGTGGTTAAGTAACCACATTGCAAAGTCTGAAAATTATCACAAAAATATAAATAACTAGAAGAGGCTCAGAGCTTCTCAATCCAATCATAAAATAAGATGGTGGTCCTTGATAAAATGACATAAGTTTACGAATGTAAAATATAAAATGTTAAGACCACATTCACTTCGCAACCCTTCATGGCTGCCAATAGGGCTACTCTGCCTCGAGGTCAGTTCCAAGGACACATGCACAGGATTGGGTCATAAATGACACCCAGACTTAATTTCCACTCTCCCATGTGGGTAATAAAATGAAAAACTGACAACCAGACCAACTTTCCTAACTACTGAAGCAAGGAATCTCTAAACAACTTCTAATTAACTCTTCCTGACCCCAGAACAAAACCATTATCGTCCAACCACAAGAATCACACCATACAATTTATCATTCCAACAACACCAATAATGAAGGGTCTTAAGAGGGTTTAACTCATCATACAGTTAAATCAAGATTTAGTACTTGTAAAACAACACGTTTTCGAAGGGAACCAAGTTTCCACTACATTAGAAATTCACAAAAATTAATTTAATTTGACATTCTTAGTTACCCAGGTTTAGAAAAAATGCTACTAAGCAAGCATAACAATTCAATTAACTTATTATTTTATTATTATTTTAATTCTAGCAGTTCAAATGAACAGAGTAATGTAATATTTCTTCATACGCATTTCTTTTTCAATTTTCAAAAAAGTTTGTTTTCTATATTTTAAGCGTTCTAGGTTTACATTTCATGTCTCAAGTTTTCTATTGTGCCCAAGTGTCGAAGCTTTGAACCCATGCCTCTAATACCAAGTATAAATTCCCGCTAAAATCTCCCACTTGAGACCCATGAATAGCCTAGGTTTAGTTACAATATTATGGAATAATTTATTTTTTAAGTGTTAACAACCAAAGTCTTAAGGGAAATTAAATTCAACTAATAAATTTTCCCACTATAATAATTAATAATTCAACATTATAAAGCAACAAGTATAATAAGTCCACACCTAGCTGAAATCCCCTTAGGGATTAATTTAATCGCTGATTACACTGACATTTTAGCTAAATATTCCCTGATTAAAACTTTAGGGTTAAGGGACCAAAAAAATTAAATACCTAAGGTATTTAATTCCACAAGATCTAAGACAAGAGAAAGGTTTAATTACAAGGGGGGGGGAAAATACATATTTAAAATCATCAGAGTAAATTCTTACTTACCAACTCCCAGAACTCGGTTAAAGATTCAATTTGATTTTTCTAATGATTAACACTATTTGAACTTCCTAAAAACATTCCCATTAGAAAGAGAATTTCCTCACCTTTTAGGTGATATAAAGAAGTCCTCCTAACTCCTCATATTTGTCAAGTTATGGACCGGTGGAACTTGGGGTGAAAATTTTCCCAAGAGCGGGCCTGTGGGCCTAGAGAGGAAAATTTTCCCCAACTTGGGCCTACGGACTTCGGAGAGAAACTTTGCCTAGAGGAGAAAAGCGGACTGGCGGAATGGGGAAGATAACTTTTCCCAGACGCGGGTCGGCAGAGTGGGGATGGCATTTAGCACTTTTTCCCTTTTGGGACAAAGAAAAATTTACACCCATACCTCTGTCGACGCCCAATGAGGCCATATGGTAGCTCCTTATTGGCTGCAGGTCAGCAGTTCGACGAGGAACATTCAAAAAATTTGACTATTCACAAGGAAGGACAAAAAGGTCGAAAGGAACATGTGCCTCTGATGACGCAAGAAGATGCCACATGTCAGCCAACTATTGGCTGCGGTTTGGCGGGCCAACGGGGTTAATTTGGAAATTTTGCTCAAATTTTTTCTGAGGTGTTAAGGCTTGAAAGGATCCATTCCTCCGCCGATGCCTCATCAAGCCACGTGGCCGTACTTGATTAGCTAAGGGCCGGCGGGGCTGCACGGAAAACTTAAATGTTTTTCCAAATTTAATTTTAAAAGTGCTTAAGGTTAAAATCAATCTTAGCCTCCGTCGACCCCCAATGAAGCCACGCGTCAATCAATTATTGGCAACGGGGTGACGGGGCTGTGGAAGAAAAATTTCCAAATTAACTTTTTGGACTTAGATCATTTTTGACAAAATTAAGGCTTGCGGCTTAGTGGAGTGGTGGGAAACTTCATGACTTTGCAATTTTTGGGAAAAAAACAAAAAAAGAAAGTTTTAGCCCATGGTTTTCCCCAAGAATATTTTATTCAATTAAATTTGATAGTTAGATTACTTTTTGAAGCCAAATGAAATAAAAACTTCATAAGGCCATAACTTTTGATTGGGAACTTGGGTTTTGGCAAACAAGGACTTTCTGGAAAGCTCTTGACGTTCTCTTTGTACAGAGATCTTAAGAATTTAATTTTGATAAATTTTAAAGTGTTAATTTTGAGAAAAAATCTTTCTTCCACTTAGAAAGTGAACTGTTATTTTTAACTTATCAATTATTTGTTCAAATCTGCCATTAATTCTTTCTCATCATGCCAAATAGACATGGAGGATTTCACTTGGAAGAATTTAGGATAGATTTCAAGGATTAAATTGTTTGACTGAAGATCAATTTGAATATCTCCAATTTAACAGCAAAAATGACTGAAAAATTATTTGAGCTCAATTTTGAAAGGTTCTATGAAAATTTCTTAAGTATTATAGTTTTTTTGGGATCATTTTGATATTTCTTAGCTTGTATTAATGTTTCAAATGTCTTTCCTAGTCTGCAAGGTCATTCTGTATGTTTTATGATAATTATTTTCTAGTTTGAAAATCATTTAACAGAGCTCTACAACTTCCAACTCAAATTGATCCATTACATTTAGCAAACTTCAAATTATGATTTCATTCTAATCTAATATTACAATGTTCTATTTCCTTCAATCAAAATGTAGAAACAAGAAAGCAATTTCTATTTCCTTTTCAAAAAACATGCTTTTCAATAAATAGAGGATGCAATAATTCTGAATACATTTTCCACATTCAAACAAAGAGTTATACAACATTTTCAAAGAAAATTTCAAACAATAATAAATTCATTGTATAAGGTAAAACAACATATATTCAGTTGAAAAGATTTCTTTTAGAGCTTCTTTTTATATCAAATACAACTTTATAATCACAACTCCTTCTCATTACATTCCTTTTTACAAACAGAATACCGATTATATTTCTTTCATATTCAAAGGGGATTTTATTTCCAAAACATAGTAACTCTTCAACACAAAATGTATATTAAATTTTCATCCACATCAGGTTGGGACATGGTTTACAAAATAAGTTTCACAAGGGACTATCAGAACTCTGTCTTCTTCCTTAATTACAATATACAGAATACAAATTCCTTCCACATTTATTCAAAAAAAGAAAACAGAGTATATCTCTTTCAAATTTCAAAATTAAATTTTCATAGCTAATACAGAACATCTTTCCATCACAAATAATGTACAAGGTCATCCACTTCAAACTGGGAAGGGGTTACAATAAGAAAAATCTCAACAAGGACTCTCAAACTTGACTTTCTTCTCTGCTCCAGAACAACAAAATGAATATTCTACATTTTCTTTATTTCAATTTGATCACAATAGAATAGGGGGAAAGGAAACGCTCTCAACCCAACCAATACATCCAATGAAATGAGAATCCACCCTTCTTCTTTGGCCCCCGAGCCCCAACCACAATGCAACAAGATATGTTTTCCAGTACATGGTAATAACATGCTTCCACAACACAAAGACATATTTCTCATTCAAAACATAGTACAAAACAAAGTTGTATTTTGCAACCACAAAATAAAGACAAAAAATAACACGCAACCTTCATCATGCAAGCCAAAGGAGCAAGAAACTATGGTGGATGTTGCTTATGCCTCCCAACGGGAAATGGGTATCACCACTTAAGAAAAAACCACCAAAATATATCATTTAAAAACCTTGACAAGCCCTTGTGTATCCCCCAAGTACACCTTATTCCTCACATTTCCTTTTGCCTCCCAAACCTCTTATGGTACCCCATAACGAATATAAAAACACAAGCTGTTTCTTTGCAAAGGTGTAACCCAAATCCCAATTCCCTCCAACTTATACCTCCCCAAAAAACTTATGCCTCCCCCAAAATACCCCATAGTCTTCTCCCACACCATCCATAGGCAGTCTACCCAACCAGCTAACAAGTAATAACATACATACAACCATTTCCTTATTCCTAAAAAGGAAAGAAGAGCATTTTCAAGAGCCAGGTTCTTACCTCTCCATGATGAAGTTGTTCCAAGTTAAAAACAACAATCTCTCCATTACAAAGCAATCCAAGAGATCAACAATCAACAAGTGTGCAACAATCTCCAATCTCCTCCAAAAGAAAGAAATATTAAAACCAAAATAAGTCACCTAAGATAAAGCAAAGCAAATTCCAGTAACCCCCAAAATAGGACAAGGAATTAGAATATATAGACAGGGTAGAGAAGACGATGATGTGGATCCAATGAGAGGCCACATCACACATCCTCAACTCCAACTCATAATTCAACTTCAATCTCCAAGGCACAATAAAGAAGTAGGTGAGTAAATGATAGTCTTACTTACACACTCAAATCAAGCCCATACCCCAAAGGACTGAAATTAAAAACATGTAATAAAGTGCAATTACAACTTACAACTTGACTTACAAAATGCATAATGAAGGCTATATTTAAACCCTCCAACCATAGGTAATGTTGGCATGCAAATTTAAGAGGTATATATATATATGAATCACAACAACATCTAGAAAATCAAAAATATCACTTGCAATTTCATCAGCTATTATGTAATCATCAATTATAAATTGAATTTTCTCGGTCTGCTCAATAAATCCAAATATCACATGTCCTAACAACATCCATAAATATATATATAACCATGTCCAACAGCATGTCAACATATATATAATGTCTCTAAAAATCATCATGCATCATATATGAATCAGAGTCAACAATAATCCATTATCTGACATCTAACACCATACTAAATAAAAACTATAATAATTTCCATAATATAGTTAGTAGTATCATGATCAATATCAAAAGTGTTGAAGGTAAGTGGGCACTACAGTAGACATCATCAAAGAGAAAGGGTTTCTAGAATAAGCTACATAATTATGTTTCAAATTACATAAGAGATACATTGATCTTAGATATAAAATTCTACATTGATTAAAGTTAGGGGGTTCAAGAAAGATGGTGTAGCCCTTGAAAAAAGATGAATATGGTCACATAGTAGAAGGAACGAGAGAAAATAACATTGAAGTGTTAGTAGTTACGATAAGAGGCTCAGAAGATCTAATGAGAGACCAATGTATTTCATAGTTTTTAATAACTCATTATAAGAACTTTTGAGACTCAGTTTATGTGTGTAGGAGATACTCAAGAGCCAAAAATGCGTGGAAATATTGTATTTCTTGGATATATTATAATCCAAATAGATTTTTTATCACTTTTCACATTTTTTTACACTGTTACACATTCATAAGCATCTATTAGTTGGGACCCCTTATTTTGAATACACTAATTTGTATTAGACTTTAGTAGTATGATTTATGAAAGATATTATTATGAAGAGAATTGCAAAAGTAAAATACATTAACTATCCAGATTAATAGGTGTGAATTTAATCCTTAGCAAAAAAAAAAACATAGAGGATAGGTGGTATCCTTATAAGGTTATAAATCTATAGAATAATTCTATATCAGATTTCATGATAAAATATAGTGACATTCAAATATGAGAAAGTGCAGTATACGTTGCTGCACCTAAGGGCTCTGTGTGGCCATTCTCAATGATCCCCCACACATCACAAGATCTAAATAACACCGTCATGGTTAATGACTAGTCTTCATAATTCTTTCCATTAAATTGCATTGTCTCCATATTGTATGTATAATACAGATCTTGCTACCAATTTAATAATATACTGAAAAAAATGTCTTTGATACTAATTTGTAGAAAATATAGAGTCTTAAATAGTGAAAAACAAAACAAATAATAAAACTTACAAATAAAAATAGATTAATATCCAAACCAGCACTGTTGTGTGTAATCATTAATTAATTTCTTCACTGTCAAAGATTCGACTCATTAGATTCCAATCTATACGTGCAACACTTTCTCTTACATATATAGCTTGAGTTGTGTTATCCTATTGATTTTAAAATTGTTTCTAATTATATAGCACTGACTCTAACTTGACTTAACTGCGAACAAATCTAAATAGAGCTATTACAAAAATAAAACCACAACTTTAAAACTACCACATGTTGTGCATGCATAAAACAATAATGTTTTGTTTCATTAGATTAATTTAATTCTTAAACTATAAGAAAAAGATGGAATTAACTAAAACATAATAAATCTAAACTTATCTCTCCTTAAAAGCTATGGGAGAAATTACATGCTTCACATGCATGCATATTTCCAACATTGGGGAGAGCACGCTAATATGACAAAGAAATTATCTATGATGGGAGAGAAAATAAACTTAAGGTTTGCTAGGATGTGAAGAAATGTTTTCTATCCCCACCGAGAGAAGAAACTAATATGAAGCACCAAAGCCACATGGTGTTGTGTAGAATAGATGATGACTATGCATGCACAAGAGTGAAATAAGGTAGTGCAAAAATAACATGAAGAACACCAACTTATGAGTTTAGCAAGGGGTGAAGGGAGAAGATGAAGTCTCATCAGAATGCATAATGATAAAAACACAAGGAGGGAAATGTAAGTGGGTTCATTTCATCATAATGGAATTATCTACAGATATGTGCAAGAGGAGAAAGGTGAAGCTGACGAGAAGGTGGTCAAAGAAGACTAGGAGAACATAAAAAAGAATGACCTAATGTCACAACTAGAGGCCATCTACAAGAAATTACAAGAAGTGTTTTGATTCCTAATAGATGGAACAAATATCACAATAAATTGCACAAAATATTATAACTTAATATGCTCAAAAGTAAGGACAAATTGGGTCCGAAGATAATAGGACACAAGAAAGGAGAAGAAAATTTTAGATTAGCCAAGATGAACAGGAGGAGATAATTATGTGAAAAAGTGGATTGTGGCCTAGTAATGGTCAAGAAGAGGATAAGATAAGGAATGTACCACAAAGAGATATTATGCATAAAGGTAAAAAATACATAGAATAATAGTGCAAGGTGGACTAGTGGAAAAGTAAGACGCACAATGGAAGATACCCTCAGGAGGATAAGGGAAAAGGTAGATAAAATATTGAGATAAGAACACTATACATTAGGTACAAGCCCATGAATTTACATAGAAATGGATATGGAAAGAAGATGAGTTTAGGAGAAGATATCACAACATACAGTGCAAAGAGGATGTGTGTAGAGAGAAACACCAAAAATAGGTGCAAAAAAAGATAACTTTTAGAGATAAGATTTTTTGGAAGAAAGGAGATCAGAGGTGGAAATTGAAAGTGTAAAAAGATAGAGTGTGTAAATGAAGCTCATGGAGAGATGAAGGTCATGAAGGAATAGAGTGAAAAAAAGAAGTGTATGAAGGAGAGACATAGAACGGTTTAGAGCCTAGAAGTAAAGTGTATGAAGAAGAAGAAAATTGTTTAATAATTTTGGTGGAAGTGAATGGAAAGTGGTGAGCCCAAAAATATGAAGGAGATATTTCAAGGAAAACACTGAAGCGGAAGAGAAAATTCTCACTGGAGAAGCCTTTAAAGGAGAAAAGTTCATGAAAAGTAGAAGCTTACAAGGGAGAAGGTTTCAGTAGGAAAAGAATAGAAAATTATCCAAGAGATAGATCTATTTAGATGAAGAGGTTAAATGGTGGTGAGTTTAAGCTCAACAAAGCATGCAGGATAACACAAAATATTCACCGAGAAGTGGTGAAGGACTATAAGAGATGCAAAAAGAAGCACCAAGTCCATGATATGAATAAAAGGATGAAGGAGCTAGAACTATTGACCCCAATAGTTTTATGGGTGGTTCCAGTGCTCACTCTATCTACTTAAGGTAGATTTGAAGTCTTAATAAATTGGGGTGTTTGATATAGTAGAATCTAATATCCAAAGCAATCACGCGTAATTTTTTCTAGGTGCGGGTGCATGTAACGTTGGAGAGTGTATGGAAAATGGAGATGGATAAAAATATATTGAGAGGGTGATTGCGGCGAAGTGTGCTAGTACTTTTTATAATGGAAATTAGTAAGGAGCACATCGTAGATAGGAGTGTGTAGTAGAAGTGGATGTGCAGCCATGTGCAGAAGGTTTTGAAAAGTATTATAACAATGGATGAGTAATATCATGCCATATTCATATGATTTGGGGAGATTAGTAAGATTTTTCCTAGCTTAAGAGAGTGGATACACAAGGATATTGTTGAGGAAGGACAAGATTCCCAAAGAGAGTGTAATAAAGAAAGGTAAAGATTTATCTCAAAGCAAAGAGTGCACAACATAATAAAGAAGAGGCATGATAGAATTGGTGGTTAGAAGAAAAGACAAGATAGTTTTCGAAAGATGTGTAACAAAAGATGTTGAAAAGGAATTGATCGATGTGGTACAACAAGGAAAGATATAGATGGAGGTATCTCAGTGCAGTTAATCAGATCAAGTTATAATTTGTGTTTGAGAAATAAGATCTAGAAGTATCTATAATGGACTAGCCCTCCCAAAGGATATTCAAAAAAAGAGAGAGAAGTGAGATAATGTATTTATAAAGGTAGGATGAAATCACAATTTTTGGACTAGTCAGCAAAGGAATAGGAGATGCAAAAATAGTGAGAAAGATAGGTGTGGGAAAAATTACTAAGATGGATGTGGGAAAAGTTACTATGTTTTTATTGAGGAATGATTAAACATTTACATGCCTTCTAGAATGTTTTACAAATCATATACCATTATAGTATTTAGGAGGGTTAATTTTTCACCAGAAGGAATAAAACTTTGAAGATTCCCTTGCTGGAAAGTGTCAAATTCTAGAAACTTTTTCCACCAATCCAAAAAACTATGATTTTCCACTCCACTTTTCGTCAACCCTTTCTACATCTTATTCGGATGGTCAGAGTACATTTTTAGTTATTTTCTATTGGACAGACACAAGAAATTGTCTTCTCATTTATTTTTTTAATTTATGACTATCTCTTTCACCATTGTTTATACCCAATGTCAATGTTTATTATTTTCTTCTTGCATCAAATTGTTTCTTCTCTTTACAACTATCATTCCATATTCACTGTACCAACACTTTTGCCTTAAATTCTCACTAATTATTTTTCCTCTGTATTACCTACCTACCTCCATTTTCACATGGTTGGTAAATGCACGGTGGCAAGATGGTTAAAAGATCTATAAAAAATTTCATCTCTCCTCATACAAATTCCTTATATATTGCTCATTCTTTTTATTTTTGTAGTGCCCACTTCCCTTCGATACCTTTTATTATTGATTACGATATTGTCGACTATACTTATGGATATTTTTGTACCTTTTGATTTGAATGATGTTAGATGTTAGAGATCATGGACTATTGCTGATTTCAATTCATATATAATGCATGTGGATTATTAGAGACATTTTATATTGATGTTGATATATTGGTTACATAATTATAATTATATATTTCAGACGTGCGATATTTCATCATATTGAGTAGACCTACAAAATTGAACTAATCTTATGAACATATGGATATTGATGAAATGTAGAATAGAAATGTTGCTAGAAATTGTAAATGATATCGTATGTTCCTAGATGATATTTGATTCCTATATAGATGATTGTGGATTTATATTGTATATTTTATCATAGATGCTTTTTATACAGCTATGAGGCCGAAGGAGGTTTTATGTGTTTTGTAGGTAAACATGTCACAACAAACATCAAGGGGATTAGAGACCCACCACATTGGAATTATAGATGAATTCAATAAGGGTCACCATGGCGACATGTGTTTGTGTGTGTGTGTGTGTTTGAATTTTTTTAGGGAGAAATTGTGACCAAGGGGTTATGTGTTGTATTTTGTTTAGTTTCCTTTAATTAATGTAGTATGTGATTTTTAGTGATGTAATTTCCATGTTTTAATTATTTAGAAAATGATGTATTCTTTCCCTTTATGTTAATGGGTTTTAGTGTCCAATTTAAGGTAATTAATCTTGTTATGAACTAATTGTGGATGTGACCAAAGGTTTTCATTCATAATAATAGATGGCTTTTGTGCTTTGTGTTGTAAGATTGAGTGCTTGTGACCATGAGTGTTGTACACTCTCTCCGCTCATGGAAATTCGAATTTGGCCTTAAGGGACAATTTTGAAGGCTTATGCGACAAGTTAAACTTGTCCCACACCTCTTAAATTTCTATGCCAACCCTACCTATGGGTTGAGGGGTCAAAATTAGACTCCATTATGTGTTTTGGGAAGACAAATTGTAAGTTTTTATTACACCTTCTTACATGCAATTACTTATAGTCCTTAAGGGGTGTGGGCTTAGATTGTTTTTATAAGTAAAATTATTAATTGTGCATTGGAGTTTGAAGTTTGAATTGTGAGGTAGAGTTGAGGATGAGTGATGTGGCATCCTACATGGAGCCGCCTCACCCTCCTTTCTCCCTTTTCTATTTATTCAAGTTCTTTTTCTTGTTTGGGGGTTACTTAATTCTTTTGTGCTCTTGCATTTCTTGGAGTTAGTGGATTTTGGAGAGATTGTGGTCTTTGTGGAAGCTTGTTGGTGATTGTTTGGGTTTGAGGGATCTTGGAGTTTGACACTTGGAGCAAGCTCTATTATGGAGAGGTAGGAAATTTACTTTTTATTATGTTATTCCTTTATTTTGTGTTTGTGTGCTTGTTTTGTTGAGTGTTTGAAATGCTTGTTGGGTACTTGCATAGATTTCCTCAGTTTTGTGTAGGAGGGGAATATGGGGAGAATTAAAGTAGGGAGACATAAGAGTTATTCCATGTTTAGCAGGGAGTTTGGGTTGGGTGTCCCACCTTGGACAAGAAATGCTTATATTTCTTACTTGTTCTTGTATGAGGGAGACATAAGAGTATGTGGGAGGCATAAGAGGTACTTGAGGGAGGCATAAGAGTATGTAGGGGATTTGAGATATGTAATGGAGGTTTTTTAAGGTGGGCACCCATTTCCCATTGGGAGGCATAAGTGGCCTTCCCATAGGTTCTTGCACCTTTGGTTTTCATTTAGAAGCATTGTATATTTTTTTGTTCCTCCTTCTTCTGTTTGTAGATTGAGTTGAATATGCATTTGGAATGGTTTTGAAATACTTGGTTTGTGATATGGAAGCTTGTTGTTGCCATGTGTTGGAATCACCTCTCATTGTAATGTGGTTAGTGCTCAGGGGCCAATGAGGAAGATGGCTTCTCCCCCTCATTGGATATTTTGGTTAGGCAGAGAGTGTTTCCTCTCCCCCCATTTTGTTGTGGATCAAGAAAATCATGAAGGATCTCTCTTGTTGGCGTTGTGAAGCTTGGAGCTTTTGTTAGAATCCTTAAGAAATTCATTCTTGTGAGAAGATATTTTTTTATTCGAACTTAGAGTGGAGAAACTTGTACTATTGCATTTCATTTTAGCTACGTTCATGTACAAATTTCCAAATTATAGTGGAGGACATTGTATTAGTAATTGTAAGAAAAATTTGTGTTGATTATTGGAAATTAAAATTGCATTTTATGTGAAAAGGGGAAGGAAAGATTTGTCTTTGTAGAGTTATTTTTTGTTGTAATGTATGTGGAAGTGAAAGGTTCTCTTACTGAAGCTAGTTCATGTAATAAAAGGGTGATTTGAAAAATAGCTTGTTACTCTTTGAGTGGAATGGCAACCTTCATTATGTGCATTGTTCTTGCTCTTTTTTTAAAATATATTAATGGAAATGTTGTTGTAAACTCTCTTGTGGAGTGTTAGGAAATTGTATTAAGAAATATTAAACCTGATTGTGATACTTGAAAGCATGTAAAGGAAAAGTTAGCTTAGTTGTTCTTTTACTTGCATTATTGAAAGAAGGAAAGACTATGTATGCTTAGATGGAAATAAATTGAATTGCAATTGTCATTTACATGTTCAAAAAAAATATAAGTAAATTTCCCCAAGTCTATTGGAGTAAAGAAATTGTTGCTATGACTTAAGACCATAGCCTTATGGGGAGTATGTAAAAATTTCACTATAGAGTTATTAGGGACTTACTTTTAAATCCCATGAAATCTAGAGTAGCAACATGTGAAATTTTATTTTGATTCTAACTTTCTCATCAAAATGTTACCAATTTTTTTTAACAAAAATGAAAAGTCCAAGTATAGGACCTAGATCCATTATTGCTTTTAACAATAGAAAAACAATGTGACCTAACTACAACAATATTGATTTAAAATTATTATTAATATTGATATTAATAATAATTTTTAATATATTAATATACTTAAACCTCTAAACTACTTATATAATAAAACACACACACACACACACACACACACACACACACACGTATATGCATGGTGAAATGACCAAAAGCTACAATCCAGCCAACTTTTATAAGTTTAAAACTTTAAAAAAAATAGAGTTGAGGGTTTGGCCATGGCCCATGTGGGTGGGGTCGCCCCCACCCGCCAATAGTTTTTTTGCACCTAAATCCCAATAAGGATACATAATAACTTAAATTTTTTATGGCCCAACACTTTTTAAAGCCTACGCATGTTCTTATTTTCTCACGGCCTATGTAAAACATTTGAAGTTTGCAGCCTATACACTGTTACACACACACACACACACACACACACACACACACACACACACACACACACACACACACACACACACACACACACACACACACATACATACACATATATATGTATATACCCATGTACTTAAATGAAGAGGCAAATCATATATAACTATAATAAAATATGGGCAAACCCATTTTCCCAGTTGGGCATATACAAGAAAATGAACAAAATAAAAAGAATAAATACATTTTGAATCCCCAATGAGGGTGAAAACCAAATAAGAAGAGAAAAGAAGCATGTTCATTCCTTAAAGATCTTGCAATGGCCTCAAATGGCCTCCCCTCCACCTCCAACAACCTGAAAAACCAAAGAAAGAAAATGAACAAAATGAAATGAGAAAGAAGTTTTCATAAGGATTCTTTAGGGTTACTTGCCCTTCTCCTATATCAAGGGCCCAAATTGAATCCATCCAAGGGATGAGATTCATCCCTACAAAAATTAGGTGGAGAGTGGGTGAGTGGGAAATTACCCTTTAAATTTAAATGTTTTATTTAAAAAATATGGGTTGAATTTTTAAGTGGTTACTAATGGGGTAGGGAAGTGTTCATTATCCTAACCCAACATTTAACAAGGAACCTTGCTAGTTGTTTCAACTTTTTAGAAATTAAATTAGCTTGGTATTTAATTTTATTGCCCACTTTTACCCTTGACACCCCATGGGGGAATATTCAACTTTAGTAGGAATTAATTTGTTATTTAAATAATCCTTAGGGAGATTAAACAGGCTTAGTCAAATCAATGTATTAAAGTTTGATGTAGATTTTAAATATTGTGTTATCATGGAAAATAATTTATAAAATTCATCACCTTAGAGACTTTAATATGGCAACTGTCATTTTGAAAACTTTTGTGGGCATGCTTTCCAAAATAAAATTTATTCCATAATTTTTCCTAACTAAACCTAGGTTGTTCTTGGGTCTCATGTGGGCATTTAAGAAGGCATTACACTTTTGCACATATATTTTTTGTTAACTCTTTAGGTCTTCCTCTGCAACTTTCACGACATCTATGACTCTTGAACCTGTTATCTGTGAAACTCACATGGGATTATATCTTTGAACAAGAGGCAAGTAATCCAATTTCTTCATTAAGTCATTCTAAAGGCTAGGTTTCCTTCTAAGATCGACTTTGGCCATCCAAGTGGAAGATATATAGTGTGCATGGCTTATAGTACTTCTCCTCGACCATAAAATAATAGACACACACGTGATGATGTAAAATGAAAGGCATGGTCTCACTGTAACATAAAAATTTTACACTGCGTAGACAAGAAAGCAGTGAGAAAATGTCACAAGGAAAAAATGTATTGGAGACATATTTTGCGTTGTTAGGCCCGATGCATTGTCCGTAAATGAATAATAGCCATGTGTATTTTACATGAGCCCAAATTGACATTAAGATAAAATAAAGGGAAGAGATATGAGGGAGAGATTCACAGTAACTTTAATTTTTGCACTTAATTCATTTTCAGAGATTTTATCTGAATTAAATTTTATGTTTTTAGACTCCTAGAAATGGTGATAGGGTTTTTATAGTTGTTATATTATATCTTTCTTTATTATCACATTGTTGAGTTTTTTCGATATTTAATTTGTTTATCAAATTTTTTAGGTGTCATTTTATTCCCCACTACACCATTGGTGGGAGTTCGGGGAGTGCATTTATGGCCCTGATCTGTTTAATGAGAGAAAGTTGATGAAAAATTAATAAGGTCTTTAGACCATTTATTAGAATATACGGGAAGGGAAGTTGACATGAAGTGGGAAGCATACTTGAAGGGATGTTAAATGTAAAGTACTCAATGGAAATTAATTCTGATAAGTACACATAAATTATAGGAAATTTTTTTTAAAGTAAAGATTGGAAAAGATTTTAAAAGTTTTTTTCAGTAGTCAATTTTCGTCACACTATTCATGTCTACCTATACTTTCTCGATTGCAAGTATTTTAAATTCCCTAATTGTGAAAATATCTATTTATTCGCATGTATGTTAAATGCGGAAGTTTGATAGGTTCTTGTAAATTGTTTTACCAAATGATAGAATGAGACAACTTCTCATGGAAAATGATTATGCCAACAAACAAAAGACATGGGTTTCCTCACAAGACAATCATTGTTTCACTAGTGTATGCAAAAAACTTGTCTCTAACCATTTCAATTTACAATTTTCAGAATACTTCCGACCTATGCACAAATATGAACTCTAGAAAAGGGTGTGGACATCCATCAAAGCATAAAATATACAAGAATTTTGTCAGAGGTTGTAGTTGCAAATGATTTCATAGACATGTATGTAAAATGTGGAAAATTACACAAGGCACGCAAACTATTTGACAAAATGCCTCAAAAAAATCAGATTTCATGGACATCGTTGATTGCAGGATATGCATAATGCAATTGATAAGTGTAGAGACATATTCCACATAAACCTATGGGGGTTATGTGGACATGTTTGCTTGGTTACTGTAGATCACATATGAATATAGGCTTAAGAGCATTTACATCCATAACTCATGTTTAACTCAATCCTAAAATTATGCAGCTTATTTTCTTCTCTCAAACATCTATGCAAAAGTGGATAGGTGAGGCGAGGCTCAAATGATATGGAGATTGATGAAAGATAGAAAAATTAAGAATATTTTTGGATGTAGTTGGATTGAAGGCCAGGAGACATATCATAAATCATAGATCACATCTACAAACAAAGGAGATGTAAGCAAAGTTGGAGTAAATGGCTTGAGAGATAAAGACAAAAAGTTATTTTTCATATTAAACACATTTACTTAATGATGCGAATCAAGTGGAGGAAAAATAATTATTTCTCGACCACCATAGTAAAAATTTTGCAAATATATCTAGTTGGTTAAACATGCCCCCCTGGAACAACTATTATAGTTGTTAAGAACCTTTGATTATGTGCTCATTACCACACTGCAACAAAAATTAACTCCAAGATTGTTGCAAGAGAAATTGTTATGAGAAATGGGAACCATTTCCTTCATTTTAAAAAGGGCGAATGTTGTTGTGTCGATTATTGGTGATGCTAAATGAAGCAATATAAAAAAAAAATAAGGTTGCACTATAATAATGTGCCATGTGCTCGATTATTCTCAATTTCTAGAATTTTTTTGTTTAGTTTTTAGTTTAAATACACTTTGTTGTAAATGAAAACTCCAATAAACTTAACATTGTTATCCTCTCCGACGAAATTTACAACTCATAAGCAATTGCTAATATATATAATATAACCGATGGCCTAATACTACATTAATACTGTTAATTTTGAATTTCAGATTTCGAATTTCACAATAGAATCTCACATCATGTACAAAATGAATGACAACACAATTATAAATGGTAAATAGTAAATCAGATATTAGATTACTCCACAAATACGTCGGCGTCCCACTCGTCACTCCAATATTTTAACATTTTCTTAAGTTAAGTAAGTGCATCTAGAAGTCATTACTTGTCCAGTTTGCGACAAAACCCTAGTGAGCCGGCCTAACTGCTCTCTCCACGTATTACTTCTAGATGATTCCATCCAGAAGGTCATTATCTGGTTCGTCTTTAAAAAGAACAAGACTCCCCTTGTTTTACGTATCTTTTGAGATCATAATCGTGTCATTCTTGAACACCTTTTTCTATATATCATTTGTTATTTCGTCAATCCAAACTAATCCTTCCAAATTATAAATAGAAATAGCAAATCCCATTTCTTCAGTCTCATTCATTCGCATTTTGTGATAAGAATAAAGTTTGAGCTCCATTTCTGTCTGAATTTCATACTGATGTAACGGAGTGTAGTGCATCCACTGGTATGTTACATAGGTCTTGTGTTATGAACAAGATTGCTTCTGCTGGAATTCCCCGTATAAGAATTGTTGTGAAACCAATTAAGCAGGATGCGGTGAGAAGAAGAGGTGGAATTATTCGGGCATCGCAATCGGAATACGCTCGCCCACTTCGTTATTCCTCATCATTCTATGATGTGCTCTCTGTCTCTTCTAATGTGAGTGAGCGAGAAATAAAGAGCGCATATCCTCGGATGGCTCTTAAATACCATCCTGACGTCTGCCCGTGTTCAGATAAAGAAGAATGCACCTCGAAATTCCTTCAAGTTCAGCAGGCGTATGATACACTCTCTGACCCCTGCCTTCGCGAGGATTACGATTGGAGTCTTGAAAACAGGATGAAATTAGGGGAGAACGAAGGAGGGTTTGACCACAGTAATAATTATGTGTGGGAAGCTCAGATAATGGAGTTGATACGAAGAAGATCGAGTGGTATTAAGAATTCGTCATCGTGGGGAAGTACGATGAGAAGCAGAAACCAACAGACGGCTACTGCTGCTGCGTCTCGATGATGGCACCTTCATTTCCTGCCATCTGCTTTGCTTCTCCTCTGTTTTCATTTGCAAGAGGGAAAATGCGATCAAGATCAGGTCATTATCCACTCTGCCTGCGAAAGATCTGGTGAGTCATCATCCATAGCATCTGTCAAAGATCGGGTCATTGGGTACCGCTGAGCATAAACACAGAGAGATCCGGATTGAATTTTGCACGAATGTATCCAAAGTTTTTATCTGGGGATTATATGGATCTCTATAGTCGGCACAAATAGGACACTAAACATAGCCATTACCATACCACCTCCAAATGTTGGTTTGTTCTGAAAATTGTGCGAGTACTTCATGTGATTGTAATGAGATCGACACATGGACAGTTTTATTGTAAGGTAACAGTTTTCCTTTGCGGATTATATGAATTGCTAAATGCCAAGCAGTGTAATTACTAAACACTATGTTCTTTTAAAATAATACAGCTGGGATTCCTCCATTTGATTACAATTTCTTTCTGATATCGAAATGATAGTTTCATTGTAATGTAAAAGTATAATTCACACTACTGTCAGGTCTTCAAATAACATTTTGCGTTGCGTTTGGATAACCATAATCCATTGACATGAAAGTGATTATACATTATTCACATTTTATGAAACCATTTATGAAACCGATCAATTCTTTTGTTAATTTGTTATGGCATTACACTACCATACAAACATGGTATATGGAATGAAGATTAAACCCAAAATCACTTTTCTGAATCCCCCATGAATGAGTACATGAGGTCATGGATTTGGATCTTTTAACTAAGGAGGTATTTCGTTAAGGTCCATATTGTCATTCTTGGGTATCAAGTATATATGTCTTGTTAGTTGTTATTTAGATATTAGTGTGCTAGCTTTATAAAATATAAAAGAAAAAAAAATCTATTTAACTTTCTCATGTAAAAAACTATTATTGGGTGCTATTTAGATATTCGTTTGCGAACTTCACCAAATAAATAAGGAAAAAAAAACTTTCCTTATCTCAACATTTGTAATTTTCTTGCATATTGTAATATTTCCCATAGATTCCCTAATTTAGGTAAGCATTCGTTGTTTAGAGTAAGTCATTTCTAAGATCAGTATGATTGATGATTATGTTATTATAGGACTTAAAATAATTAGGATTAAGCAATTTGAAATATATTTTATATTAATGAAATATAGCACAAGAGATGTGGATGTTCACTACTATAAATTATGGAACCATCATTAAATGATGCAAGAGCATCCAAGGCCTTCACATTAGCCCATTACATATCTTCAATATATCCACATTATCTTGGTACCCTTGCATTTCCCTAAGTAGTCTTAGTATTGGTGTTCAAAGCAACTTAGTCACAACATTGCAATGCCCTAAATTATGATGTTATGGAAACCCTGATGACACAAGGTTAAGAAAAGCACTCAGAAGGATTTATCTAAATCCTTAGTGCCCCTTTATATACTAATGGTCATGGGTTGATTTATTCTTATAACGATCCCTAAATATATTATAAGGGAGACAACTTAGTACTTTGAGCCTGTGAAGTCATGATGTTATGGCACAACTTGAGTAGATGCAAATGGAACATGTGACATTTAAGAATTTTTCCACATGGTAAATGCAAGACCGGCCCATATTTTCCATTATTTTCACAAATCAAATGGAAATCAGGGGCTATTTTAATCACAGATTATAAAATATTGGGGTCACGCTTCGCATGCCCTTCCTAAATTTTAATGAGAATTTGTTGGCCTTGCGAGCATAAGGACCCTGTGATATTGATGCGCAATGGAATCTCAAAGGGGATCTTATGCCTATTATTTAAAGTGAAGGAAGAAAGACATTGGTGAATTTGATGGGACATGATTTTCACAAGAGGGCATTTATGGGCATAAATTTGGTCTCATGAGAAAAATATCTTTAAGAGATTTTGATTGTAAGAGGAATCAAGTACATTTCTTTCGCATGTCAAACCCAGTATGGGTCTCTAGATCATATAAGCCATCTTTCTATTTTTGTATGCAAAGACTCATGAAAATAAATTTAGTTGGGAAAAAACTATAGATATCCATGCAACTCATAGAGTTACACGTAATTTGGAAATTCACTTAGGGTAGACATCATGAAAGAAAAAGGGTTTCTAGAATAAGATAGATAATTATGTTCAAATTACATAAGAGATACATTGATCTCAGATATACAATTCTACATTGATTAAAGTTAGGGAGTTCAGGAAAGATGGTGTTTTCCTTGAAAAAAGATGAATTGGGTCACATAGTAAAAGAATCTAGAGCAAAGAACATTCAAGTGTTATTAGTTACAATAAGAGGCTCAAGATATCTAACGAGAGCCCAATGTATTTCATAGTTTTAAATAACTTGTTGTAAGAACTGTTATCACCGAATCACAACACCCTTATGTTTACAAAAGTGCATATACTTGAGCTCACGGTTTGATTTGATAACATGAGTAATATCTCCAAGTTGTGGGACTTGCTACTTGAGATAGACCTCCAGAGAAAGCTGGTTCTTGCTCCTAAACTACCTGCCACAATCTACTCTAATACATGCAAAACTAATTTTCCTAATCTAACTTTCCAAGGGACCAAGGAGAGATAATGCATAAAAATGAAAGCCTACACTAAAGCGGTGATACACCAGAAAAGGAGGGATGTGAAAGTAGTCTTCCAATGTGTGAAAAATTGAAGTAAAATACAAACTGGAAGGGGTGATAACAGTTCTCCACAATCTATCAAATGCATTTACAACAATATTTCATACATGCATAATAATAATGAGTCCTTACAAGAGCATAAAGATAGACACAATATTCTTGTAATGAAGGTTGAAAGAGAAAGAAGAGTGTAAACAAAAACAGTAGGGGAAGATGCATCCACAAACTTGTATTTTATTGCTTCATGATATGCACAATTAGATCTATTACAACATAAGGGCCTGGATCACCATGCAAGGAGTCCACTACAAGGGCCTGAAACACATTGGCTTCACAAAGCAATTTTTATAGAGCTTTGCTACAACAAAAACTACATCCTTTACAATGAGCCCAACACTTCAATTTATAAAAAAATAAGAAGAGAGAGGGGGGGGGGAAATGGAAATCCCAAAATCTGTCCTTCAACCACTTGTAAGAGGTATTAAATGGAGTGAAATTATGTTTTGTTGCTTACTAAAGGCTCGCCATACTGTCCCATGACTTCCAGTAGTGAAATATGGCAGCCCATGCTTCATTGAATGCGTCCAACTACCAAATAAAACACTATTCTAAACTTGTTCGTATTTTGTACAAACTCTCTATCTATCCTTTATCAAATCGATAATTTCTTGAATGTTGTGTGTCGGGCTCGGAGCCACGATTCCAACGGTACTAATTTTGTGTGATTTTGGTAAGAAACGTAAACTTTATGGCCTTTTGAGTACAAACAGTTATTTTGGGTCTACCAGGCATTTTTTTTTCATTTGACGTGAATGAGCATTAATTGACTAGAGATGAACATGTTTCTTTTATTTTAATATATGTACCCTCATCAAAATTAAGAAATCTCAAGGCTATAAGAGGCCAATATAAGAAAAATACTAAAGTTATTTAATTCCACAAGGTTAAAACAATTAACAAGGTCCCCATTTGACATGGGGTTATAACAATACATATACTCCTACCCCATAAAGTGACCCCTTAAAAAGTCAACCCATGTATTTTGAAGTTAAACATTTAAGTTTAAAATCAAATTCCACTCACCCACTCCCCACCTTCTTTTTGTAGGGATGAATCTCATCCCTTAGATGAGGAAAGGGCAAGTAACCCTAAAGTATGCTTAAGAAAACTACTTACTCCCTTTCTTTTAGCTTATTATTTCTCTTTTGATTTCACAGGTTGTTGGAGGACGATGGGGAAGCCATTGGATGCCATTCCAAGCTTTTGGAGAGGCTTACATTCCTCATTCATTTTCTTATTTGCTTATACCCTCATTTAGGGTTTTAAATGTATTTATTTATTTCATTTCAATATTATTTGCTCAAGTAGGCAAATGGGTTTGTCCCATTTTATGATTTAGTTACATTTGATATATGTTTTCATTGTGGGTAGAGGAATACACACACACACACACACACACACACACACACACATGTATATGTATATGTATATGTATATAAATATATATATATATATATATATATATATATATATATATATATATATATATATCCGTGTGTGTGTGTGTGTGTTTATTTTTATCTTTAAAATAAATTTTAATGGATGAAAAACCAGAATTTGGAAATAGGGTATTATTATATCTAAGAAACTATTTCGTTTTACATAGTCCGCGTGGGTTCCAACTTACTCGAGGTTTGATATTTTGTGCAGGCCGCATTAGTATTAGGGGATTAATGGTATTGGGGTTGGGGATTTAAAGGAATATATTTAATAGGATATGGGGATGGGGTAGCCAACCTCCTGCCCCCATTTCTATTAACCCTTCCACCATGGGCAGCAACTTAGGTCCTTCCATGGCTTACTTTTTTTTTGAAAAGTTTTTACTTTTATAAAAAAATTGTTATGGAATACATATAAATACGTAGATATATATATATCATGTTTTATATTGTTTCTTTGGCTATAATTTATAATATTGTATTTTTATTAATATAATAATATTAATAGTATATTAATATTAATATATTTTCATATTAATAAGTCCATTAATATCAAAATATTTAATTGTTAATAATATAAAAAATCTATTAAACCTACTATCAAAACTAATAAATGGAATATAGTTAGCACTATTGACAAGTAAATAATTGCACTTGCTTTCTCCTTTAACAATTTGATAAATATTGTATAGGAGGTAAAATAGATTTCATTTCATTTCCCTTAATCATTTGAAATGGATTTGCAATAAATTTTTAAATGAGGATAACATGCTAGAGTTAGAACATAGATTACTACATTTACCAAATAAAAGACCATTATAATATAAGCTCTTTTCTATCCATAATACAAGAAAATGCACAAATAGTCTAACTTTTCCAATCCATGCCTTCTAAGCAATACAATCAAATTTAGTATTCCTTGACTTCTTACAACATAAGAAATTTCCTTTATTTTTATAACCATTCTCACAACCAAATTTTACAAGATTTCAAATAAGTTTTAAAATGAGAACTACTATTTTTCCAATGTTATCCACACACTTTTGTGGAAAATAAATCAACTACAATGAAAAAAGATATTTTCCTTCATAACTTCAACAAAACTAGATTTACAAGGACAAATATTTCTTTCCCCTTTTCAACATACAATACAACTTTTATTCACAAAGATTAATAGAATTTCTTCCACTTAAAGTGGGAAAACTTACAAGACTGAAAACTAAAAGGAATACAATATTACAAATTTTTTCATGCTAAATGGGAATAACAATGAGGTTTTCTCACAAGGAAATATTTCTTGAGGACACCAACAATGCTCTGTGTTTCACATCACCAACAAGAGAGCTCCACCATGCTTCATTTGATCACAACAAAAAAGGGGGTAGACGCAACACTCTCCACCCAACCAATAATTCTAATGAGGAGGAGAAGCCATCCTCCTCATTGACCCCCGAGCCCCAACCACATTGCGATGAAAAAAGGATTCAGCTCATGGAAAAAAACAAGCTTCCACATCACAATACAAGATTTTACAATGACACCAAAAAACAAACAATTACACTACAATCGCAAGAAGGAAAACAACAAAATATAATATGCTTGAACATGTAAAAGCCCAAGGAGCAATATCTATGGGGAGGTTACTATGCCTCCCAATGGTAAATGGGTACCTACATAAAAACCCTCTAATAAACATCTCAAAACTCCTACACACTCTTTTTCCTCCCTCTATAACCTCTTATCCCTCCCTACAATCTCTTATGGATCCCTCATAAAAATAGACCAAGTAAGAAATGCAAGCAATTTCTTGTCCAATGTGGGGTACCCAACCCAACTCCCTCCAAAACATGAAATGAAATATTATGCCTCTCCACATGTAATATCCACATAGTCTCATCCTACACCACACTTAGGTAATCTAACCAAGCACCCAACAAGCATACCAAAACACTTAAATAAACGCACATATACACAATATAAAAGAAAATATTTTACAAGAGTGTAGCTCCTACCTTTCCATAGTATATCTTGATCCAAGAGTCCCACACCAAGCTAATTCAAGCCCAAACAATCACCAAGAATATCCAAAAAATCCACAAGCACTCCAAAATCCTCTAACTCCCAAAAATGCAAGAGCACAAAGAAATGAAGTAACCCCAAAACAAGCAAAATAACTTGAATAAATAGAAAAGTGATAGAGGAGGCTGAGTTGGCTCCATGTAGGATGCCACATCACTCATTCTCAACTCCACATCGCAAGTCAAACCTCAAACCCAATGCACCATAAATTGGTGGGTCAGAGGAATTACAATTTACATACGCACACAATCCAATCTCACACCCCCTAAGGACAAACTTTAATTAAAAGAAAGAAAGTGCAATAATATTTTACCTTTTTATCTTCCCAAAATACTTGATGGGGTCTATATTTGACCCCCCAACCCATAGGTAGGTTTTCTATAGCAATTTAACAGGTGTGGAACAAGTTTGAATTGTCCCACAGGCCTCCAAAATTGACCCTTAAGGCCAAATTCGAATTTCCTTGAAGGGGTAGAGTGTACAACATTCAATATCACAAGAACTCAACTTACAACACATAACCTAAGAGCAATCTCATCTAATAACTGAAATCCTTTTGACCCATCCACAATTAATTTAGTAAAAAGATTAATTTACTAATCTAGACACAAATCTAGTAATAATAAAAAGAGAATACATCACTATAAAATCACATACAAAAATCAAATAAAGGAAACTAGTAAAAGAGATAACACGCAACCTCTTGGTCACAATTGGAGGTGATACCACCATGGGAATCCCCTAGCAAAAATACAAAAACACACACAAACAAAATACATGTTGCCATGGTAACCCTTGTTGAATTCATTTAGCATTCCAATGTGGTTGGTCTCCAATCCCCCCATTGTTTTTTGTGACATGTTTTCCTGCAAAACACATAACACCTCCTTCAGCCTCGTGGCCGCATCAAAAAATATAAAATAAAATACATAATATAAATTAACCATCTATATATGAATCAAAACATCATCTAGGAAAGTAATGATATCATTTACAATTTCTAACAACATCTCGATTCTACATTTCATTAATATCCATATGATCACAAGATTAGTTCAATTGTTAAGGTCTACTCAAAATGACGAAAGTGTCACGATTCAGAAATGCATATAACCATGTCGAGAAAATATCATCATCCATCTAATTTGTCTCTAATAATCCACATACATCATACTAAGAATCAAAATCAACAATAGTGTTGTAACTCTAACATCTAACATCATGTTAAGTCAAAAAACTACAATAATATCCATAAGTATAGTCGATAGTATCAAAAATCAATAATAAAAAGTGCCAAAGGGAAGTGGGCACTACATTCCCATCCCCTTATACTCGACTTCCTCTGTGAAGTAACTAGAATATGTTTCAAACCCAGACTCGCAGCAATGTAGCATCCTCCCATGTAGCTGCAATCTCATCATATTTGTCCCAATGGACTGGAACTTGTTCAACATCTTTACCTCAAAGGCACAGGGTCCTACACTCTAAAATAAGGATAGGCTCCACCATCACCTGCCCCTGATCCTGTACCTATAATGAGGTCCAATCTGACACATGAGAAGGATCTATAATATATCTTCTAAGTACCGAAAAATTTAGGAGCAAGCTTAGAAAAATTTCCATATTGGATAGGGTTCTTATGTGATCTGACATGAAGAAACACCTTTGTGCACACCTCATAACTATGATCTATCCTAAGATGATATGCATACTTCTTCTTCCTATCATGTGCCTCCTGTAATCTCTTCCTATTCATAACAACCTACTACTCCATGTCTTGTACTAAATCTGGCCCAAGAGAAAACATGTCCTCTAACATGTCCTAACTAAGAGGTGTCATACACTCTCTACCATACAGTTCTTGAAAAGGATCCATTCTTATCGAACTATGGAAGCTATTATTGTAGGAAAATTCCACCAAGTACAAATATTCCTTCCATCTCGACTGATGATCCATGACATACATCCTAAGCATGTCCTCAAAAATCCGATTCACCCGCTCAGTCTTTCCATCTATCTCAGGGTGATATGTTGTACTAAAATTGATCTTCATCCCAAGAGCATTCTGCATCATAGTCTAGAAGTGGGAAGTGTACAAAGGATCATGGTCACAAATGATCTTCCACAGAATCCCGTGCAATTTGAAAATCTCATCAAGATATACCTGTGCCACTACACTAGTTGTTTAGGTTGTCTTCACCATAGAAAAATGAGGCACTTTTTGTCAATTTATCTACCGTGACCATGATGGCATCATGGTGGTATCTCGACATCGGTAACGAAACTATGAAGTCCATGGAAATGGTTTCCCATTTCCACTCTCGGTATAGCATGAGGAAAGAGAAGGCTTGCTGGATGCTGATTCTCGGCCTTCACCTTTTGACACTCTAAACAACATGACAAAAACTGAGCCAAGTCTCTCAAAAGTCCCCTCCAATGGTAAAACTATCTCAAGGTGGCGTGCATCTTCTTCACCCTGGGATGGGCTGAATAAGAGTGCATGATGAGCCTCTGTCAAAATGTCATGTCTCAAGCCTCCATCTCTAGGAACATATATCCTAACCTCTATGCTTGAGAAGGCCATTTAACCTCTAGATTAAAATCCATAAAAATTCCCCTCAAGGGGTCTCTGAGACTCAATATTTTCTCTGGATGTAAGGTAGAAGCTATCGTGAAGAAGTTGCTACAATATCCTACTCTGTAAATCTGTACCCACTGAAGTGGCAATAATCACATGTCTCCATCTACTCAAGGCATCTGCAACCAAATTTTCCTTCCACTTCACATGCTCTATCTCCATGTCCTACTCACAAAGAAAATCCATCCAATACGGCTAATGAGTTTTGAGATTGGGCTACATGAAGAGGTGGTGAAGACTTGAGTGATCAGTCTTGAGTATAAATCTCCAGCCAATAAGGAAGTGTCTCAACTGAACCAAGGCATGCACAACTACTGTAAGCTCAAGGTCATGAGTTAGATAATTGAGCTCATAATCCTTAAGCTTTGAGACTCAAAAGAAACTACTCTACCCTTTTCCATCAACACACCTCCAAGACCTTCTAAAAATTCATCTGTACATACAAAGAACTCACCCTGAGGATCTGGACACTGCAAGAATAGGTAGTGTTGTTAGACATTACTTCAATTTCCTTAAGGCTTGGTCACATATGTCTGACCATAAAAATTTTTTCCCTTTCCCTTGAATGGAAGTGATGGGGTACGCAACCTGAGAGAAGTCCTTTACAAATCTCCTATAATATCCTGCCAAGCCCATGAAGTTGCACACCTTAGTCACACTATTGCGTGTTGGCCAATCCATAATAGCTCGAATCTTGGAAGGATCAACTATGATACCTTCCCTAGAAATGATGTTTCCCAAATACTGTACCTCTTTCTGGAAGAACACACACTTCTCTAGGTTCCTGAAGAGATGTTTCTCATGAAGGCACTGAAGAACCTGGTGAAGGTTCTCCTCATGCTCCTCATGCATATGTGATTAAATCAGAATTTTGTCAAGGAAAATGAGCATGAAGAAATCCAAGAAGGTCCTAAACACCCCGTTCATCAAATTCATGAACACTGCATGGGCATTTTTCAAACCAAAAGGCACTATTGTGAACTCATAGTGGCCATATCTCGTACGGAAGGCGGTCTTATAGAATATTTTCCTCTGTGATCCTAAGCTAATGATATCTTGAATTAAGATCTATCTTGGAGAAAATGGTGGCCCCCCTTCATCTGATCAAATAAATCATCAATGTGCATGGAAGGGGGGTAACGATTCTTGATCGTTACTTTGTTTAGTTCGCGGTAATCAATACACAACTACAGAGATATGTCCTTCTTCTTCACAAAAATCACTGGTGCAGACCCCAAGGGGATACACTAGGAGGATTAGGCATTTCTCCATAATGCCCTCAAGCTGTAACTTGAGCTCATAGAGCTCATGGGTAGTCATCATATAAGGTGTTTGTGACATTGGCTCTGCTCCTAGAATCAAATCATTGTGAAAATGTATCTCACGTGGGGGAGGTAACCCGGGGGGTAGCTCCTATAGAAAGACATCAGAAAACTCTCTCAAGATGGGATGGTCATCAAATTATGGCCCACTAGAATCATCCTCAGATCTGTCACTAACCATAATAGCATACATTTGGAAACCTCGTTACACACACTGCTTAAGCTGCATAACAAAGATGGTGCAAATGGAAACATGCCTCCTAACTCTTGCTATCACTGACTCAACTCCTAGATCATTTGTACATGATATATTCTTATGGTAACAATCCACTCTAGCTCTGTGTGTAGACAACCAGTCCATGCCCAAGATGACTCCATACGAACCCAACATAAGGATATGAAGATCTGAGGTAGTGGTGAAGGGTCCCAAATCCACTACACACTCCTTAACTAAGGAGGCTATACAAAAAAATTTGCTCCAAAAACCATTTCAACATCACAACTAAGACCCTGCCTAACTATCACCAGCCTGTAACACTTTACTAAGGATGGTATAATAAAATAATCAGATGAACTAGAATCAAATAAAATGGAGGTAGGAATACCACCAATGCTACCTGTTCATCTCTATCACGGTACTCTTGAAATCCTAGGTAGTTCTCACCCTTACATAGATCCTATGATGACCCTTACCCCAATTCACCAATAGTAGGCTCTAAAATCTACATCTTACCCTTATTATTAGGGTGTTGTGGGCACTCTCTCCAATGATGTCTAGAAATGCCACAACCATAACAACTTCCTACTCCTCTCCAATGAGATGCAACGCCAGCCGATACACTAGAGGTCTGTGCTATGGATCCTGATGATTTAGCTATGAACTTCTGAGATCTCTGCTAGATGAGATCCTACTGAACTGAGATCTCGGTGCAACATGTGTCCTAATGGAACCCCTAGGAGGAGGCCCCATACTCCATCCTCTCTAAGTGCGTAAAATTGCTTGTGAGAAGGTATGAATGGAGGATGGGAGTTCTACTGCTGTTGAGATGGCTATTGTGGTGCCCTGAATGAAAACTTTCTAGAACCATGTCCACCACAAGGAGGAGGAGCTAACCCCCTCATCCTGCTATCTTGCATCTGTTGGATGAAGCTCCAAAATTTTTCCCTATCCTATTGCGTCTTCCCACATGTCTCCTCTGCAATATATTCCTTCTCCATTTCCTCAGCTAAGGTTTACATATAGTGGATGCGCACCACATCTCCCAAATCCAAATTCAGGCCCCTGATGAACATGTGAATATGCACCTCTTCATCCTGCATGTAGTTGACATATTGGAATAGGTCTAGAAATCAACTCTCATACTTAGCTACAGTCATAGATGCCTAACAGAGGTCATGAAACTCATCTATCCTCTGTTGAATGAACCTCAGGATAAGTACCTGCTCCTGAACCACTCCTCAAAGAGCTCCCAGGTAACCATATCTTAATCAATGTGGAGCTTCTGCTCCTCAGTCCTCCACTAGACACCTACTCCATCCCTCAGAAGATGGATTACAACATGAGCTTTTGTGTTGCTAGTAAAAGGCAGAGCTTGAAGCACCTGCTCAAGTTCACAAACTAGGCCTCTTCCTAAAATCCACATGTATCTCCAGAATAGTGAGATGGTCATAGCTTCAGGATCTCCCTGATATGGTCTGTAACTATCTAGACTGGTGACCCTAGGCCTCTCTGCATGCTCCTCTCTAGGTCCTAGGGCTCTAAGACCTATCCCTATGTCCTAAAATCCTGTCTCCCTATCCCCTCTGTGTTGACTCTTCCCTAGCCAACTCCATGCGGGATTTATCTACCCTATCCTCCTCCCTGTGTCGAGGAGATGCATGAGCCTCAACATATGGCTCCCTATCATGTCTGGATAATCATCCTCCCAAGGACCCTCCTTGTATAGTGGCATTCACGTCATGAAGCATCTGTAAAATCTAAGGTAGAATGGCTGCTACCGCCTGATCTAGAGGTGGCAAGTCTAGATCTACATGTAAGAACTCCTCATTGGGTCCGTGCCTCTTGCACAGACTCAGGTGAGAGTTATTTCATCATTCTAGGTTTTATTCCAACTTTATATGTTTACTAAAATATACAATTTTTAGACAAGTTGTTTTCTAGGTTTAATATTCTGTTAGGTTTAATGTTCATCTCTTGTGTTTTATAGTGTGCCCAAGGGTCTAAGCTTTGAATACTCGGCTTTGATACCATGTGTAATGCCCATAAAATTAATCCCACATGAAACCTGAGAATAACCTAGGACAAGCTATAAAATTATGGCATAATTTTGTTTTGAAAAATGTGCTCGCAAATAGGCTTTGAAAATAAAGTTGTCCCATTAATTTTTTTAAGTAAGTTATATTTAATAATACATTTTTTCCCATTATAAAAAAATATTAAAACCCACATTATACTTTAATGAACTTAATTATACCAAGCATGGTTAATTTCTCCCTAAGTGTATATTTAATAAACAATTTAATTCTACTATAGTTAAATATCCCACATTTAAATATCAAGGGTAAAAGGGGCCAATATAAGAAAACTACTAAAGTTATTTAATTCCACAAGGGTTAGAATAATACACATACTCCTACCCCATAAAGTGACCCCTTAAGAAGTCAACCCATGTATTTTGGAATTTAAACATTCAAATTTAAAATCAAATTCCACTCACCCACTTCCCACCTACTTTTTGTAGGGATGAATCTCATCCCTTAGATGAATTCATTTGGGACTATTAGATGTGGAAAGACCAAGTAACCCTAAAGTATGATTAAAAAAACTATTTACTCCTTTTCTTTTGGCTTATTATTTCTCTTTTGATTTTGCAAGTTTTGGGAGGAGGATGAGGAAGCCATTGGATTCTATTCCAAGCTTTTGGAGAGGCTTACATTCGTCATTCATTTTCTTATTTGATTATACCCTCATTTAGGGTTTTAAATGTATTTATTTATTTCCTTTCAATATTATTTGTTCAAGTAGGCAAATGGGTTTGTCCCATTTTGTGATTTAGTTAAGTTTGATATATGTTTTCATTGTGGGTAGAGGAATATATATATATATATATATATATATTTCTATGTGTGTGTGTTTGTGTGGTTTATTTTTATTTTTTTTATAAAGTTTAATGGATGAAAATCCTGAATTTTGAAATAGGGTGTTATTGTAGAAATACCATTAATCAGAATTATATATATATATATATATATATATATATAACTAGTATCAGTATATATTTTCACACACACACACACACACACACACACACACACACACACACACACACATATATTAAAGAAACTAGTCCAGTTTACACAGTCCGCACGGGTTCCAACTTACCGCAGGTTTGAAGTTTTATATAGGCCACATTAGTATTAGGGGATTAATGGTATCGAGGTTGGGGATTTAAAGGAATATGTTTGATAGACTATGGGGGTGGGGTAGCCAAACCTTCCCCCCCACTATTTCTATTAACCCGTCCACCATGGGTCGCGGCTTAGGTCCTTCCACGACATACTTTTTTTTGTAAATGTTTTACTTTTATAGAAAATTTGTTATGGAATACATACATACATATGTGTGTGTGTCATGTTTTACATTATTTCTTTGGCTATAGTTTATAATATCATATTTTTATTAATATAAGAATACTAATAGTATATTAATATTAATATATTTTCATATTAATAAGTCCATTGATATCAAAATATTTAACTGTTAATAATATACAAAAATATATTAATCCTACTATCAAAATTAAAAATGCAATATAGTTAGCACTATTAACAAGTAAATACTTGCACTTGCTTTCTCCTTTAACAATTTGATAAATATTGTATAGGAGGTAAAATAGATTTCATTTCATTTCCCTTAATCATTTGAAATAGATTTGCAATAAATTTTTAAATTAGGATAACATATCAGAGTTAGAACTTAGATTACTACATTTATCGAATAAAAGACCATTATAAGATAAGCTCTTTTATATCCATAATACAAGAAAATTGACAAATATTCTAACTTTTCCAATACATGTCTTTTAAGAAATACAATCAAATTTACTATTCCTTGACTTCTTACAACATAAGAAATTTCCTTTATTTTTATAACCATTTTCACAACCAATTTTTACAAGATTTCCAATAAGTTTTAAAATGAGAAATATATTTTTCCAATGAGATGCACACACTTTTATAGAAAATAAATCAACTACAATGAAATAAGATATTTTCCTCCATAACTTCAACAAAACTATCTTTACAAGGACAAATCTTTCTTTCCCCTTTTCAACATACAATACAACTTTAATAACCAACAATCAATACAAATTTTCTTCACAAAGATTAATATAATGTCTCCCACTTAAAGTGGGAAAAATTACAAGAATTAAAACTAAAAGGAATACAATATTACAAGTCTTCTACCCTAAGGGGTAATAACAAGGAGGTTTTCTCACAAGGAAATAATTCTTGAGGACACCAACAATGCTCCATGTTTCACATCACCAATAAGATAGCTCAACCATGCTTCATTTGATCACAACAAAAAAAGGGGGAGAGGCAACACTCTCCACCCAACTAGGAATTCCAATGAGGAGGAGAAGCCATCCTCCTCATTGGCCCTTGAGCCCCAAGAACATTGCAATGAAAAATAGATTCAACTCATCGCAACAAAACAAGATTCCACATCACAATACAAGATTTTACAACGACACCAAAACACAGACAATACATTTACAATTACAAGAAGGAAAGCAACACAATACACAAGGCTTCAACATGAAAAATCCCAAGGAGCAAGATATATGAGGAGGTCACTTTTGCCTCCCAATGGGAAATGGGTGCCCACTTAAAAGCCCTCTAATAAACATCTCAAAACCCATAACAACTCTTATTCCTCCCTCAAGAACAACGTATGCCTCCCTACAATCTGCTATGGCTCCCTCATAAAAATAGATCAAGTAAGAAATGCAAGAAATTTCTTGTTCAAGGTGGGGCACCCAACCCAAATCCCTCTAAAACATTAAATTAACTCTTATGCCTCCCCATATGTAATATCCCTAGAACCCCCCCCTACACCACACTTAGGAAATCTACCCAAGCACCCAACAAGCATACCAAAACACTCAAAAGCATGCACATATAGACAATAGAAAAGAAAATATTTTAGAAGATTGTAGCTCCTACTTTTCCATAATAATCTTGATCCAAGAGTCCCACACCAAGCTTATTTAAGTCCAAAAAATCACCAAGAAGCTCCAACAAATCCACACGCACTCCAAAATCCTCTAACTCCAAAAAATTCAAGAGCACAAAGAAATGAATTAACCCCCAAACAAGAAAAAGAACTTGAATAAATAGAAAAGGGAGAAAGGAGGGTGAGGTGGCTCCATGTAGGATGCCACATCACTCATCCTCAACCCCAATGCACCATAAATTGGTGCGTGAGAGGAATGACAATTTACTTACACACACAATTCAAGCCCACACCCCGTAATGACAAAATTTAATTACAAAAAAGAAAGTGCAATAATATTTTACCTTTTTGTCTTCCTAAGACACATGATGGGGTCTATTTTTGACCCTCTAACCAATAGGTAGGGTTGGTATAGAAATTTAAGAGGTGTGGGGTAAGTTTTACTTGTCCCACAAACCTCCAAAATTTGCCCTTAATGTCAAATTCGAATTTCCATGAAGGGGTAGAGTGTACAACACTCAAGATCACAATAACTCAACTTATGAAACATAACCCATGAGCTATCTAATGTAATAAATGAAATAATTTTGACCCATCTACAATTAATTTATTAAAAAGATTAATCTACTAATCTAGACACAGATCTAGTAATTGTTAAAACGATAATACATCACTATAAAATCACATACTAAAATAAAATAAAGGAAACTAATAAAAGAGATAACACATAACCCCTTGGTCATAATTGGATGTGATCCCCCCAATGAGGACCCCTTAGTAGAAATACAAACACACACACTAACAAAATACATGTTGCCATGGTGACCCTTCTTGAATTCATTTAGCATTCCAATGTGGTGGTCTTCAATCCGTCCATTGTTAGTTGTGACATGTTTTCCTTCAAAACACATAACACCTCCTTCGGCCTCATGGCTGCATCAAAACATCCAAAATAAAATATATAATATAAATCCATAATCATCTATATATGAATCCAAACATCATCTAGGAAATTAACGATATCATTTACAATTTCTAACTACATCTCGATTCTACATTTCATGGATATGCATATGATCACAAGATTAGTTCAATTGTTAAGGTCTACTCAAAATGACGAAAGTATTGCGAGTCAGAAATATATATAACCATGTCAGCAACATATCATAATCATTATAATTTATCTCAAATAATACACATACATTATACTAAGAATCAAAATTAACAACAGTCCAGTATCTCTAACATATAACATCATGCTAAGTCAAAAATATACAATAATATCCATAAGTATAGTCGATAGTATCAAAAATCAATAATAAAAAGTGTCGAATGGAAGTGGGAACTATAGGTACTCAATGAAGATCCACCTTAAATGACTCAATGGCTATCCAAACTGGTCCAATGGTATTCATGATTGATTTTACAGTAATGAATGGTTTTCATAGTGTAATAAACAAAGCTCAAAATATTGTTAAAAAATGTGCCAAATTTTAAGGACATGTGCTCCAACATTAATTAAAATGTAGAAGAATTTCTTGATGTGGCCGTCCTAACCTCACATCATAATAACAATTTTTTTTCCATGATGATAAAATGACATGAGAAATGGACAGTTATCATGGTGTTGCATCATACATAGGATAGCCAATGGCCAAATACTATCTAAAATATTATTAACTTGGTCTTAATATAACTTATCTTCTTCATAACTATCGTATCACGAAGGTACCAATACTAACCCAATGTTTTAAAATTACTTCTTTTTAGAGTGTATATAGTTCTCTAATTAATTACATTATCAATGTGCCATGTTATAAGTTTCCTAGAGTAGAAGTAGAAAATATTGACCAAATGCAAGTTTGGTCACAGTCAATGACCTAATTATCCCTCATGATGTTAGAATCTCATTTCTTATTGTTTGTTTCTATAACATAATGGTTGATAGATTTGAATACATAAATAAAAAATAATTATATTTTTTATTTAAAAGAAGATAAGTTTTTTTCAATATTAACCTTACCACATTCTAAACCTAAGTGTAATTCTACAATGTTCGCTATTTTGCATTCAAAACCATTCTCTCTTTTATATTTAAAAAACCTTCTTAGGTCATGGTTGCTTTCATTTTGGTACGATTCCAAAGGAGTGACAATATAGAAAAATTTGTAGGTGCACAATGATATTAATAATGGACAACCAAACCAATAAACAAGGGAAATTGACTATACTCTATACAAAATGCATTATCCTAAGCATGATGGAGCAACATAATAAGAATATATATCCCAATGTACCATTCCATCATAGAAATGAACCTTTTTAGTATAATGACATAACGCTATGAGATGCACATCACTCGCCACATCTACAAATGCATTAATACTGACACTATATCCTTTTAGATAAGAAAAAGTTCAATAATTTTTTGAACCATGTTAAAGCTACATTAAAATTGATTTATTTTGTTATTGTCAAATAAATGAAATGGGAAATGAAAAATGTAGGTAATCTCAACCCATTCAAGTACATGAAATGATATTTCCTCAAATATATCAGGGTAAACACATACCTTCCGAGTATTGTTTTAAAAAAATGCCTCAAACAAAATCAAAATAAACATTCCTTAATAACAATTCTTTATATAGAAGAGTGAGATGTATTTTCTCTATATATAATGCAAGAATCCCCATCGTAAATACATTCAACCCATATGTCTGCCTATCCCTAACCCATTGAAATATAGCTGGTTGGAAGAGGAGTCTGAATGCATTGGGGAGAAAATGTCATTTCATTAAAAATTTTACTTATAACATCATTCTTTTGTTTAATTACCTATTCTCCACACTTAATAGTGAATGCATTTGAATGTATAAAATAGAATGTGGAAAAATTAACCTAACCATATTTTAAAGATATGTAAATATGTGAATTTACTTCATATTTTGTATTCAAATCCATTGAGATTGTTTGCATAAAGTTTATTCAATCATATTTTGGATGGGGAATTATCAATTTTGTATAGAGAATATCCGTCATGTAAAACTTTCACGGAGGAAAGTATTTGAAAGTGAATTGGTTGATAAAATGATATTGCCTACTCACCTCATTCATTCTATTTTTATAACCAATTAGAGTTCAATGGGCTCAGGTTGTGCATACATGTGTATGGAATGTATTTTGGATATGGATTAGTGTATTTTGTATAAATAATAGTAGTCTCCAATTTGGCCAATTATCAACAAAGAAATAATGAATGGATTTGAAAACATTAATAAGAAAATTATGGTTACATAGTTATTTTTGAAAAACACGATGAATTTTTCAATAATAACCTAATCTGGTTTTAAAGCTAATTGCATTTATGCATTTTCTTGTTCTTTTGTATTGAAATCCACTAACATTGAATAATGAATGAGATGTTATTAAACGACATGCCCAATTTGAAAGGTGTATGTGCTAGCATTAGTTAAAATTGTGATGGAGCCATTGACGTTACTATCCCAATGTCACAAAATTATACCAAAATGGTTTGCATTATAGTGGAATTACATGAAACAAAAATGCTTATTATCATGCTTCATCATGTTAGAGATGGTAAATTCTATATAGAGTATAGTGCCATTAATACTCTCGACTAAAATTTCGAATTAAAATTTCACAATAGAATTTTACATCATGTATAAAATAAATGACAAAAAAATTATACATGGAAAATAGATCTCAAATATTTTGGTAGTAAATAAGATATTATATTAACCTTTTTGCCAATTTTTAGTTATCTCAAGTCTTTATCGTTTTTTCCACATCCAGAAGCCATTACTTTTCCAATTTTTGTTAAATCACAAATGCACTATCCTCCCACTATTTTCTCCACATATTACTTATAGAAGATTCCACCAAGAATGTCCTTATATCTATCGTCTTAAAAAAAAAGATTCCCCCTATTTTATGTAACTTTTGAGATCAATATCATGTCATTCATGGAAACCACCTTCTCTAAGTATATCATTTATTGTTACTTTAATCTATACAATACCTTCAAAAATATTAATAAAAAAATTAAATCCCATTTCTTCCATCTCATTCATTGGTATTTTGTGATAAGATAAAAATTTCAGCTCCATTTCGGTCCAAATATCATACTTACTAATTGATTGTAGTATTACTTATTTTTTAAAATACGAGAGGAAAAAAGTGACCAAAATTTATTCATTGATTGCAGTATGAATTTTTTTTGGTATGGCTCCTTATCAGGCCTTGTATGGGTAACCTTGCAAGAAACCTTTCATTTGGGATAGATTAGACGACATGGTTGTACTTGGACCAATTTACCTTTAAGACTTGGAGCAACAAGTTATTTTGATTAGGAAACATCTTGAGAAAGCTAGAGCACGCCAGAAGGTGTATGCAGACACCAAGAGGACCGAACGTCACTTTGCAGTTGGTGAAAAAGTATTCTTGAGAGTTTGGACACATAAGATCCCAATCCATTATGGAAAGGGTTATAAGCTTTCACCTCACTTAGTCGGGCCATTTAAGATCTTGGAGGTCATGGGTCTAGTTGGCTACCATTTATCCCTGCCAAAACACCTAGCCCATGCCCAAAATTTATTTCATGCTTCAGTTTTATGTAGATATGTAGCAGATTTTTCTCATGTATTGGATTTTTCAGCATTACAGGTGGAGGACAAAGGTCATTAGAGACAACATCCCATGCGTATCTTGGATCATAGGAGATTCACCCTTCGTTGGCAAGACTCACACAAGGTTAGAGTACAGTGTGACATGTATAACGAGACAACCGCTATCTAGGAGGAGGTGACCCCATTGAGGGATCAATATCCTTATCTCTTCATGTGACTTCCAGGAGGAATTATAATCTTAGGAGAGGGGGATGTAGTTCCCACCTCTTTCTTGCATCATTTAATTTGCTGGCTCATTTAATATAATAGATTATGGACATGGGTTTATCACTATTTGGATATTATGTGGTTTCATTATGGATCATTTGGTGACACATGTGTTGATTAGGGCACATAGTTGTAATCTAGTATTATGATCATCATTTAAGTTTCTTGCACTTATGATATTATGGGTATTGACACGATATTATACCATTAGTTTTTATCTCATATATGATGGAAGGATGTTAATAATATGCTATACTTTGATATCATTTGTTTAAAATAGTAAATTTAATGTGAGCATGGAATGAGCTAGATATATATTATATCTTGATTTACTATGGATGCACGTTGTTAGGATATAGTCTTATCATTTTCACAACGATTTTTGTATAGTTAGAAATAATATCCATGATTGATTTGGTTATTGATACAGTTTTTTTATTTCTCTGATTTATTATATCGAACATGTATGTTTAATGTGTGAATGGAGTGTGCAGATTTTAGGACACACATGATAATGTGGGTTTGAGAGTTACACCTCAAGTTACACAAGTGGTTTACTGGGCCGAGTCCTTTAGCCACGCATGACCCTTTTTTTACCTCATGCATGTGGTGTATTCATGTTTGGACATCCTTAGTGATTTCCTAAATTACTCTTAGTGCAGAATCACAACACCCCCAAATGAGTTCTATAGTTCTTCTTTTCTAAAGTAGATTCATTTGGTGTGATTGCACAACATTTAACTTTCCCCAAGGTATGGGACCTTACAAAATGGAAAATATCTCAAGATTAAAGGTTGGTTCATTATTCCTTTGTTCAGGTGCACACGTGAGGATTTGCAGAGGATCTATTTTTATACCTAATCTAAAACTTGCAAAGGAGACAGGGGTAACAGAGTATAAGTAATAAGAAATAACTAAACTACTAGGTGATGCACCAAAGGAATGATGAACACTTTTTTTTCCAATATGCACAAACCAACAAAATGCATGCAATAATAAACACGGATAACCAGATTTGTAATGGGAGACCAAATGAAAGAAAAAGATACACGAGAGGATCTAAGATCGATCACAAATGGGTTTTATTACTCTATGGATTGGTACAGTCCATTACAAAATAGACAAAAGGAAAAATCATATCACAATATTGATGGAAGGCTTGAACCCCACAAATCCCTTTGCTAGAAGGAGAAGGGAGCATGCGAAAAAAAGAATGTCTAACCCTTGATAATGAATCATGCCCGCGTATTTATATATTCGACTAGAGAGAAGAAAGAGAGAGAGAGAAACAGGAAAATTAGTTTGAAGCTCAACCACTTCTATTAATGATTCTAAAAAAATATTCCCCCCAAATCTATCTGTACTACATCAATCCTTGATTCGACGCCTTGAACGATGGAAATAGATCGAATCCGATCAAGTTGTTGAGACAAATGGATCCTACATTGAAATCCTGAAGATGTTTTCCTCCATTTTCTTCACCTAACCTCCTCAAAATTAAATTTTCAGTTTTCTATGGTATGGATGAGGCTGAGATCTTACCAATGGTGTTAGATTCGCAATATTTCGAGCTCTGTGTTGAAAGATATGCCATTTTGAAGTTTGTATCGAGTCTATACACATGGGCTGGAATTTTTTTTGAAAAATGGGTCTCCCTTTTGGTATGGGACATGTGGCTGTCAGATTGAAACAAAAATTGGGCTTACAAGTCCACAATTTATCCTTCTTCCCTTTTCCATAAAAAACACAAAACTCAAAAAACTCCTGTAGCCCCGAAGCCCTGCCTAGACACGTGGCTCCTTTTGGTTTGCTAGGGAATGCACTTCCATCTTTATCTTTATGCCTTTTGACAAAAGGAAAAATTTCACTTTTTCCTCTGACTCCCTGCTTTGGCTTTGACTCGAAGCCAAATGCTGAATTTTCCTTGGGCGGAGTTGTAGGCCATTTTGTAACTTTTACCCCTTTTGAGATAACAAGGGGAAAAGAAAAGAAAATTCCCCTGACGCCCCACTTTCCCCTAGGAAACGTGGTAGTATGGCACTCATTTGAAAACCGTTTATCTATTCAGCCCTTGAATCAATGTCATTAAGAAACTTGGCAGCCTCTGCCGAAGGGGCTCACGCATTGACTATTCAACCTACTCTGCCCCTCTTGAAATAACACGTGCACACATCGTACTCACTTGATAATCTGGCTCAAATTTTACTTTTGGAGGAGCATCGAGTTGACACTTTTCGGCCTCCATAATCTATGGATTTTTCAATGGCCCCTCTTAATTTTATACTTTGAGCTACGTGGCGAGATCGCACTCACTTGAGTCTCCACCTTAGGACCAACTCTTGGAGATGCACCACACTGAAACTTGTCATTCTCCACATACACTTTTATAGTTAGCCAATTTCGAAGCCCACCTTTTGACTATGTTTGACATTTTTCTATGTGGAGGGATGGCACAAGTTTGAGTCTCCACCCTAGGCTTCCTTTCCAAATTTGAGCCAAGTTGACACTTGACACACTTTCTCTCAGCTGAAGAATTTTCAACACCCCGCAACTTCTTTGGGGTTCTAGATGCATGGAATCCTGGCACAAGTTTTGGTTCTCCTTTTGGATTCACCTTTGGAGAAGTGTCGTTAGGACACGTGACTCCTTCCACTTCCTCCTCCATACTTAGTTGTTTTTGTGCTTTTCCTTGAACCATTTCAAGCTCGAGGAATTTGGATCTTTACCATTTTTCCCCTTATTATTTCTGGTTCCTCTTTGGCATCACCCCTTCTTGTTTGACCCTATTATCTCATAGTTGAGTCTACTTGCAAGTTGGAAAGTGAATTTAAGACGTGGAAATGGCCCGACAGAGTCGTTTCTTTTTTACAGGGTCCCTTACTCTCTCTTGGCCCCCACCACTCCATGGTTTAGTCATTCATCGACCAATTTGCAAGAGATGAATGAGTTTTCTTAGGTTCCTCTTATGCAAGGTTGTGACTGATCTGATATTTGACCCAGGGATGAAATATGGATAACAATTTGGTGACACACAGGCGTATCTACCTGTTAGATGAAAAGACCAATTACCTTGTCATATTCGTTGGGCATGGAGTCAAGAAATATGGTCTGGTACCAATTCTACCTCCGATTAATGAGTTTAGTTGCTTGCACTCTCAATTTCTATAAGAAATCTTGAAATGAAGGTTTCTGAGAGTAGAAAACTATTTTGACCCAAGGCTTCATCTATCTCTTTGAATGGACTACATAAGAGAAAAAAAACAACACCACAACTATGTACAAAATTTTAAATCATACATGCTCCAAATAGAATATGCAGATCATGTAAAGCACTTAGGAGAAAATAAATATAAACTACAGTAAGATAATGTGCATAAACACTTAGAGGAAAGAGAAAAATAAACTTATATGTACAGGGTGATAATTCTCCTTTTAGTAGTAGTGTTTAAGATAGATCCCGTTTACTGGAATCTGCAACTCTTCACCATCCAACATAGACAATTGGAAAGCATTTCTACCTTTACATCTTGTGACCATATAAGGGCCACTCCAAATGGTGTAAAACTTGGAATGCCTTCCTATTTTTGCTCGATCTACATCCCATTTCAAAACCAGGTGTCCTTCCTAGAAGGTCCTTGTTTTTGCCTTCTTGTCAAAGAATTTTTTGATTGAGGTCTGATTATTTTCTATTACTTGGAGTGCTTGTTATATAACTTATTCTAATTCTATTAGCTCCGCATACCTGGCCTCCATTGGTTTAAATTTAGACATATCTAGTTGCTTCATGAGCTCCAATGTTGGCAACTCAAGTGATATAGCCAACACTGCCTCTTTCCCATAGATAAACTTGAATGGAGAGCTGCCTATAGATCTCTTGGGAATTATTCTATCAGCCCGTAAGGAAATTTTGAGCTTTGCGTGCCAATTCCTCTAATTCTTATCAAGAGTTCTTCTGATGATATTTAATAGGTTCTTGTTTGTGGACTCATCCTGGCCATTACCTTGAGGGTAATAGTTTGATGAAGTACTCAAATAAGTCCCATTCTTGATAGCCCATCCTATGATATTGGAACCTATAAATGGCAATGCATTTTCTGATATGATGGTGGCTGGCACTCCAAATCTTGTCACTATCCCTTCATAGAAATCTAGGATACTAGACTCATTAGCTTCCTTGAGTGCCACTACCTTGGTCCACTTGGTGAAATGATCTATCACTGTTAGAATCCATTTGTGGCCTTGGATTTAATTTGGATTGATGACTCTAGTGAATTCCAATCCCCATTGCATGAAATGTTGGTCAACTAAGATTGGGTGCAATGGAAGTGTTGCTAGCCTCTCTTGCCTTTGAAGAATGCACAATTCTTGCACCTTTTGATCCATGTGTAATAGTCACTTAACACTCTGGCCTAGTAATAACTTGCTTTCATGATTTTGAGTGTTGTCACTCTTGGAGAAAAATTGCATCCATCCACTTCAACATGGAATTCTTATAGCACTCTCTCCACCTGATCTGTCCCAATGCATCCCAACAAAACTCCATTGATGTCTCTTTTGAACAAGACACTATCAATAAGAACATATGGGATGGATTATAACGTGAAATATCTTATATTTTATTCATTCATCCCATGAGAACAAAGGCCTATTTCAAGGAAGTGCAACATGTCTTGGGTCCAACAAGGAGTAGTCACATCATCTCTCCCATCATCTTGATCATCTTGTAAAAAACATCAACCTCCCTTTCGCTATTTGTTTCATCTTGTTGACTTGAGGCTAGTTTCTCACACAAGCCCTTCCTATGGACCAGCTTGGTGACCTTGATCTCAATGTCATATTCCCTGACACGAGTGATCCATCCTGCACGATTCTCATTCAGGTCCTTGTTAAGAAGGAATTATTTAACTCTTGCATGGGAGACCAATAGTTGGATCTTGTTGTTTGAAACCAAATGCTTAAACTTCTTCAAAGCTCTGATCACCCATAGGACCTACTTCTCAATGAAGGAGTACCTCACCTCATAATCATCCAGACTCTGGTGGAAGAAAGCAATTGGGTGTTCAGTACTTTCTATGTTCTACTGAACGAAGATTACAGAAATCGTGTCACTGCCACTAAAGGCATATAGTATGAAGCCTTTGGATTCACAAGAGTTGGGGCTTGTGATATGGCTTCTTTGGTAGCCTCAAAGCTTGATTTTCCTTTAGCTGTCCACCTGAATGCTAAGCTCTTTTTCAACATCAATGTTATTGGTTAATAAGGGCAGTAAAGTTTGGAACAAACCTACAGACAAAATTGATTTTTCCTAAGAAGCTTTGAAGAGCCTTCTTGTGACTTGGCAATGGCAATGCTCTTATTGCTTAAAATCTCTCTGGGTCAATTACCAATCCTTCCTTTGATACAATATGGCCCAGCAGCTTGCCCTTAGGGGCGAAGAATATGCACTTTTTAGGGTTAAATAACAGCCCAAAACTCCTACATATTTGGAACACCTGCCTTAGGTGGAAAAGATGATCTACTACATTCTTGGAAAAAAAGTGATGTCATCCAAGTAGATTAGTACTATTTTGTTCATCAACACTTTGAATTCCATATCCATTTCCCTTTGAAAAGTGGCTCCAACATTGGACAATCCAAATGGAATTTTTCTATAAGCATAGGTGCCCCATTTGGTGGTGAAGGTTGTTTTGAATTGATCATCTTCTTTCACCATGATCTGATTAATAAATAGCTAGGAGAGAGAACCTCTCTGATCTAGACACTACTTACAAGATCTGCTCCATTGAAGGGAGTGGGTAGTGATCTTTGAGGGAGACTCTGATGAAATCTCTGAATTCAATGCATAGCCTAATTTCTCCATTTTAATTTCTGAATAGGACTATATTTGCAACCCAACTTGACTATTTGATTGGAAATATGATACTCACCTCTATCAGCTTGTTCAACTCTTTCTTTATTAGAGGCTCAATATGTGGGTTGACTTGTCTTTTCTTCTACTTGATGGGTTGAACAACTGGATCTAGTTTGATTATGTGTTGTGCTAGCTTTGGATTTAACCCTCTTAGGTATTCATAGCTCTAAGAAAACACATCTTGAAACTCTTGGAAAAGTTTTATGAATTCATACCTTTCTTGGTTGGTGGTAAGTTTGCCAATTTGAAGTCTTTTGTTTTCTTCAACTGGGATTGACTCTGAATATTCTCCTTTGATCTGTATGTTAGATTTCTCCTTCTTAAACTAATCATTAGGATTTAAAATAGAATCTAGTGTCACTAAGCCTTTGTGAAGTTTGTTTGTATGTAGTTGTATTATCTAATTCTCATATTGCTACTCTAATCTGCTCAAGTTTCTAGCAGAGAATTCAACTTCTTACAAAAATTTAATGATCTGTTGATCATTCTCAAACACCTACCAACATGTATTATTATCTGGTATTGTTGGCCTCACAACCACATGGGGTGTGGTTATTCTTTGTCTCTTTCGATGTTGTCGATCATATCAAACATTGCTCCAACTATTGCAAGTCTATCAGCAACTTCATTCTCCTTCCTCGGTAGGGACACAATGTTGAAGGCCTCGAAATCCTCCATGAGATCCCATGCCCTACTCTTGTATTTCTTGAGTAGGTCATTCTTGATAGCATTAAGTCCTCTGACTTGATTGACAACCAGTTCATTGTCACCAAACACTTGCCAGTTCTTGATTCCCAGTTTCCTTGCCCAATGAAGATCTTGGACCAAAGCCTCATATTCAGGAGTGTTATTTGAGCAAGAAAACTAGAATCTGAAGGCTGAATAGTATGTCATACCTTTGGGGGACATAATCATGGCTCCTCCTCCAACTCCTTGTCTATTCCATGAGCCATTAAAGGACAATTGCCATACCTCATTGTCATCCTTGTATAATGTCTTAATTAGGTTACGAAGAGGATGATTTTCTTCATGTAGGTAGTAGACACCTAGCTCAGATTCTTCCATCTCCTTATAGGGGTCAAAATTATGTCTTTTTCTTGCCCACTCATCTAGAGTCAAGTTTGGGATACATCCCATCTTGGTATCTCCTTCATTAGTGCTTAGGAGGTCTTCTTGATCAAAATCTGAGTAGTTGAAATTGATTGGGCTTGGAATATAAGACTTAATGTGGTATTCTGCAATGGGTTTAGATCTGATAATGGCCTTTTCCCTATACCTTTTCCTAAAGAGCATATGTGACCAATCAGTAGACAGGTAGCCTCCAATTTTTGCAGTGAAGTCCCTAGATAGACACAAAGTAAAATGTGGTGGAAAATCTATGACAGACACATTTTGCAAAACAGTCACATTGGGGCAGGCATGCAAAGTTAGGCTCAGATCCTTGATGATTCCAATAGTTGTCACTTCTCTCCCATCTAGTTACACTACTCCTCTAGAGATGACTTCATATTTGAGACCCAGTTGATCAACTATTTGATTGGGCATCACAGAGCTACTAGCCCCAGAATCAATCATATAATTATGCCCCAATTTGTCTCCAATAATCAATGAGACATAGAGTGGAGGAGGTCTCAGGTTCTTACCTTGTTGTTCTTTTTGGTTCCTCTTAGGTTGAAATGCATTGGAAAGCACTCTCTCTTGCTGGTTCTGGGGTTTATTTGAAGTTGTCCAATTCTGCATGACATTCTACAATAGATCCCTTTGCCCTGAAATGGCCAGTGACACCCATAGTGAAATGCTCATACTTGTCCTCTTCATTTGCTCAATAATATTGAATGAGTTATCCTTTTGTTGCCCCTTCCCAGACACATTTATTTCTTGCACATGGGTTTTTACAACCAATGCCTGACTGGATTTGGAAGGTGGTTTAGATTGGTTCTCCATGTTGGGAGTTACACTTAGAACACCAGGACCTTGCAAAGCAATAGAAGGTTGAGGGTCACCTGAGTTCAGTGGTTGGCCCTCTCTAGTACTTCTCTTTTTGGACCATGTATTGGCAACCACACTTTGAGATGGGAACTGATTCATCCCACATAAGTCTTCATCATGCCAATTGATAAGCATGGTTTTTTTTGGGGGGCCTTCTTGCTATTGATCTCCCTCTTAGATAGGTTCTTGTGGCACCATATTGGTTTGCACCATCAAATCCTGATTTAGAGCACCATTAAAGCACGTTGATTGGTTGTGCGGTTGACTGCACGGAAAACACCAATCATATTCATGTGCCATATTGTTCTGTGCAGGAACTAATGCCCTTGATGTTGAAGTTGTGTTTGGATCATATGACCTGGAAGGTCTAGCATCTTGGGGATGTCCTTGGTTTTGGTTTTGGTTCTGATTTACAGTATGAGATAATGTCCTATTCTACTGGTACTAGGGTCTAGCAACTTGGTACTGACCTTGACACTGATATAGCTTGGAACTATGAGCCTGTTGTCGTTTGATGGTTACTAGCTCATTTCCCAGATTCTGCAGTTGCTTCATCACTTCTTGAAGCTCCAAAGAGGTGTTGAATGATGAAGTGGAAGCTTTAGCTGAACTTTGACTCCTTAGGCTGGGTATAGGAGCTAATGTAGGTGATTGGCTAGCATCTGGGTTTTCTAACTGTTATAAAAAATTAACCCCTCGAGATAAATTTTGATAACATGCATCAGATTCTTGAATCCTAAGCAAGTAGATTGATTCAATGCCCAAAATCATGTTTTTGGGGCCCCTTTGGCTTCTATCTAACTCTCGTATGTAAGAAAAAATCCTAATGAGTTAGAAAAAATTTTAAAAATGCAAAAAATGAAGTCGGTGGCTTGTTTTAATGCATTGTGGGTCTTGAGGATGCAGGTCATACTAGTGCAGATCGTACCAAGGTTCATCGTACTAAGTTCGTGGCCAAAATACAAAGGAATTGGAAAAGTCAGATTTTTTTTTCCTAGGCGGTCCGCGGGACAGTTGGGACGTCGGGATGCATGAGACACGTAAAGCCAAAATGGCCGAAGACAGTGAAAATAAGAGAAAGAAGAAGTTTTTATTCTTTGTGGTTTGGGATAGCCAGGAAAAAAGTACATGCGAGACGTGAATTGTCTGATTTGTTGCAAGTCAGTCTATTGCAGGTGGTGTGGAGATTTTCATTCGAGATAGTCGGGAAAAAAGTATGTGCAGGACGCGTGAAATGTGAAAGGGAAAAAAGGCCGCAAAAGGGGACAAGGAAGCCCGAATCAGCCGATGTGGAAGAATCTGCTTGGGACAACCGAGACATGCAGACCTAATTTTGCCGCAATACCCGCAACTCAAAGGAAAAGTCAACGTTTGACTCCCGAATCTTCAAACTGCCATAAATTTTGACTCCAAGCTCTAATTTTCACAAAATTGGACTTTCTATAATGAGCACAATGTCTTCTAAAAGAAACATATTTAGATCTAGTCAATTAATGTTCATCCCCGCCAAATGACAGAAAATGCCTGCTAGCTCCAAAATAGCTGATCGCACTCAGAAGGCAATAACTTTTGCATTTCTCAATGAAATTGCACAAAATTGGTAACATTGGAATTGTGGCTCTGAGCCCGACGCACAAAAATCAAGAAATTTTGGATTTGATGAGAAATAGATGGGGAATTTTCATAAAATGTGGCTAGATTTATGACAGTTTTTTATTTGGCAGTTGGGAGTGCAATTATGAGGCATGGTCATCATTCTTTCTCTACTGCAGCATGTAGGATAGTATGGGGATCCTTTTTCAAGTAACATACAATCATTTAACTCTATTTAGTTCCTCTTACAAGTGGTTTAAGGATAAATCTTGGGATTTCCATTTTCCCCTTCTCTCTCTCTTCTCATTTTTCTATAAATTAGAGTGTTGGGCTTGTTGTAAAAGGAGGTAGTTTTATAGCAAAGCTCTACCAAAATTTCTTGGTGAAGCCAATTTGCTACAGGCCCTTGTTCTGGACTCCTTGTATGGTGATCTAGGCCCTTATCTTATAATAGATTGAATTGTACATATCATGAAGCAATAAAATATAAATTTGTGGATACATCTTCCCCGACTGTGTTTTCTTGGATTCTTCTTACCCCTTCAACCTTGATTAGAAGTGTAGTGTGTCTGTCTTTATGTGCTTGCAAGGATTTATTATTATTGTGCATGTTTGAAACATTTTTGTGAATGCATTTTCAGATTACGGAGAACTATTATCACCCCTTCTAGTATGCATTTTACTCCTAGTTTTCACACATTGGAAGACTACTCTCACACCCTCCTTTTCTGGTGTATCACCACTTTAGTGTAGGCTTTCATTTTCATGCATTATCCCTCCTTGGTCCCTTGGAAAGTTAGATTAGGAAAGATAGTTTTTCCTGCATTAGAGTAGATCGTGGCAGGTAGTTTAGGAGCAAGAACCAACTTTCTCTAGAGGTCTATCTCAAGTAGAAAGTCCCACAACTTCGACATAGTACCCATGTTATCCAATCACACCGTGAGCTCAAGTATATTCACTTGTATAAACATAAGGGTGTTTTAATTGGTGATAACACTAACTCAGGGTGTAGATGCATGGATGGCCTAGGAGTAATTTTACCAGTCTAAATCAAACGGTTCGCAGCCCCTATGGAAAGGCTATAGGCTGCAGGTAAGGTTATACCCCCCATTGACTAAATCATCAAAGAAATGTCATATTTTAAAGCCCTAAGAAAGTATAAGAAGGAACCTTCATTAGTAGGCTTTACTATTGTTACAATCTTGTCCCAGGATCGCTAGAATCTGAGGTTGAAGTTTGTCAGCGGCTCATTTGGGGATCTCTTGATCGTTCTTCGTTTCTCTAACAAAGATAAGTTATCACCTTTCTCTCCAAACTGTTTGTAAAGAGTTGTGCATACCTAATTCCAATTCTAGATAGAGCCTACCTCAAGACTCATGAACCATTGTGAAGCTTTCCCTTTGAGTGAAGAAGTGAGAAACTTGAGTGCAATGTCCATTTCATGGATCTCATGTGTTGTACAGATATTTGCAATATCTTGGACATGATCACCAGGAGAAATTTGATTTTCCCCAGTGAAATATGAGATGCTCTTCAATGCTACAATCGGAACTAGATTTTTTTCATTGAAGGTGAGTGGACTACTACCAATGATGTTGACATAAGGATTCAACTGAGCCATTCTGATCGGTCTGAGCACTCCTCTTGATTGAGAGAACGAAATTCCAAGAGGAGGTGTTGGTAAGGCTCTGTTTTGTGGGGATATAGACCTCTAAACTCTTCTTCCTCTTCTCCTTCTGTCTAGGGATAAGTCTAGATAGAAAAATAGTCCATCTTCTCTAGTTCTTGACCGTGTTTGTATTCTTCTCATGAACTTGCTTGGACTACTTAAACAAATATATTTTTTCCTTTTGGAGTCACCAGATGTATAGTTTTAAGGCTTCTTAAAACCTAGAATAATAGTAGGTGTACATCAATTCCTACTGTAATAAGATGGAGACTTCTTGGTTCCACCGGGCATGCCAAAAATGTTAGTGCAGAATCATAGCACCCGCAAATGAGTTCTATATGTCTTCCTCTCTAAGGTAGAGTCACTTGGTGTTATTGTATAACATTGAACTTTCCCCAAGGTGTGGGACCTTGCAAAAATGGAAAATCTCTCCGAATTAAAGGTTGGTTCCTTATTCCTCTGTTAAGGTGCACACGTGAGGATATGCAAAGGATATATTTCTATTCGTAATCTAAAACTTTCCAAGGAGATAGGGGTAAGAGAGTATAAGGAATAAGAAATAAAAAAACTACTAGGTGATGCACCAAAGGAATGATGAACACTTATTTTGCCAATAGGCACAAACCAACAAAATTCATGAAATAATAAGCACGGATAGCCAAATCAGTAATGGGAGACCAAATTAAAGAAAAAGAGACAAGAGAGGATCTAAGATCGATCACAAATGGGTTTTATTGCTCTATGGATAGGTACAGTCCCTTACAAAATACCCAAAAGGAAAAATCATTTCACAATTTTGATGGAAGGTTTGAACCCCACAAATCCCTTTGCTAGAAGGAGAAGGGAGCCTGTGAAACAAATAATGTCCAACCCTTGATATTGAATCATGCCCCCATATTTATAGATTTGATTAGAGAGAAGAAAGAGAGAGAGAGAGAGAAGTGGGAAAAGCAGGTTAAAACTAAACCACTACTGTTAATGCTTCTGATAAAATATGACCCCAAATCTATCTCTACTGCATCAATCCTTGATTCGGTGCCTTGAAAGAAGAGGAAACAATGGAAAAAGATCAAATTCAATCTATTTGTTGAGACAAATGGATCTTGCATTGAAATCCTGCAGACTTTTTCCTCCACTTTATTCACCTAACCTCACCAAAATTAAATTTTTAGGCCTCCATGGCATGGGCAAGGCCGAGATCTTTCCAATGGAGTTAGATTCACAATATTTCGATCCATGAGTCAAAAGATATGCCCCTTCAAAGTTTGTATCAAGTCTGTACAAATGGGTGGGAAAAAAATTTGAAAAATGGATCCCCCTTTTGGTATGGGACTTGTGGAAGTTAGATTGAAACAAAAATCAGGCTTACGTGTCCACAATTTATCCTTCCACCCTTTTGGACAAAAAATGCAAAATTCAAAAAACTCCTGCAGCCCCAAAGCTCTACCTAGACACATGGATCCTTTTGGTTGGCTAGGGAATACACTTCCATCTTTATCTTTATGCCTTTTCACAAAAGGAAAACTTTCACTTTTTCCTCTGTTTCCCTAGTTTGGATTTGACTCGGGCCTAAATGCTGACTTTTCCCTGGGTGGAGTTGTGGGCCATTTTGTAACTTTTACCCCTTTTAAGATAACAAGACATAAAGAACCAACTTTTCCCCTTATGCCCCACTTTCCCCTGGGACACGTGGTAGTTTGGTGCTCGTTTGGAAACCTTATCTCTTTTCAACCCTTAAATTAGTGCCATTAAGACACTTGGCAGCCTCTGCAGATGGGGCTAATGCATTGAATATTCAACCGACTCTACCCCTTTGAAGTAACACATGGATGCACCGTGCTCACTTGATAATCCGGCTCAAAGTTTACCTTTGGAGGAGCATCGAGTTGACACTTGTCAGCCTCAGTTGATCTGTGGGATTTTCAATGGCCCTTCTTACTTTTAGACTTTGGGCTAAGTGGTGAGCTCATGCTCATTTGAGTCTCCTCCTTGGGACCAACTCTTAGAGATGCATCACACTAACACTTGGCATTCTCTGCATACAATTTAATAATTAGCCAATTTCAAAGCCCACCTTTTAACTCTATTTGACCATTTGATATGTGGAGGGATGGCGCAAGTTTGAGTCTCCACCCTGGGCTTCCTTTCTGAATTTGTGCCAAGTTGACACTTAGAATGCTTTCTCTCATCTGAAGAATTTTCAACACCCCACTAATTCTTTAGGGTTCTGTACATGTGGAAGCTTGGCACAAGTTTTGCTTCCCCTTTTTGTTTCACCTTTGGAGAAGTGCCACTAGGAAACGTGACTCCTTCTGCCTTGTCCATACTTAGTCATTTTTGGGATTTTTCCTTAACCATTTCTAGCTTGAGGACTTTAGATTTTCACCATTTCTTCCCCTTCTTGTTTCTAGTTCCTCTTCGACATCGCCCATTCTTGTCAGACCCTGCTATCTCATAGTTTAGTCTACCTGCAACTTGGAGAGTGGATTTAAGACATGGAAAAGACCCGATAGAGTGATTTCTTTCATACAGGCTCCCTTAGTCTCTCTTGGACCCTGCCACTCCATGGTTGTGTCCTTCATCAACCAATTTGCAAGATTTGAACAATTTTTCTTTGGTTCCTCTTATGGGCGGTTGTGATTGATATAATATTTGACCTAGGGACGAAATATGGATAGTCTCCTCACACATTAGTGATGTTATTATGTTAGTAAGCTTGTTGTTAGTGGCTTGTGACCACCTAATCACTATTTGGGTGGGCCCCACTACCTCTTCCTTTGATCCACTTTACCCAATCTCGAATTTGAGCTAAATGTGGTATTTGTAAGGGCCTCTTTTCACATTGGGGGTCTCCCTTATAGTTAAATGGACCCATTGGACCCTACCTATGGGTAGAGGGTTTCTTTTCAAGATCAAATGGATTTTCCCTCCCATTTGACCCCTCTCTTGTCACCATCTTGTGAGAGTGTTTTATTTTTGTGTTATCTAAAAAGTTGAAGTAAGTTGGATTATTGGCATTTTATAAAATTTGGAAGTTTTTTCCCCAAATGTGTTTTATTTTATGTTTAATGGGATTTTAGGAATCTTGTGTTGGAGAATGAGATGGTTGAAACACATCACCCTCTCATTTGTGAGTTTTTTTTTTCTTTATATACCTCCTCTTGGAGAGGGGTATGAACTTTTGCTTCTCATTTTTCACTATCAGGAGTTAGAGAGAGATTAGAGCTTGGGAGAGCTCGGTTGTTCTTTAAGTTGGATAGCTATTTTTTAAGTAGGCCTTAATGCTTCTTATTTTTATTTCTATGGTATAATTTGTAAAATAAAAATGGTTTTTTGGATTATTTAATGCTTCCATGTTGTTTTGGGTGTCTTTGTGTGTATGTGTGTGTGTGCGCGCGTGTGTGTATACATATATATATATATATATATATTCTCCTATACATGTTTTTGGGGTCTTAATACTTTTATTGTAAAAGTGAAGAATCCATTTTGTTACCTCTTTAAGAAGCTATATACACTTAATGAAATTATTTCTTGGTTTTTTTATTATTGGAAATTTAGTGAAAGTATTTGCTCATCTTAACCAAAAAAATGAAAAGAAAACTTAATATATATCTTCCTTTTATTAACAGATCTATATTACAATGTTACAACTTGAAAAACCCACGTCATTTTATATGAATACATATAAGTGTGTGTGTGTGTGTGTGTGTGTGTGTGTGTGTGTGTGTGTGTGTGTGTGTGTGTGTGTGTGTGTGTGTGTGTGTGTGTGAATATATTTCCATACAAGTGTTATTAGTGTAAGGGGTTTTAAAATCAGGAGATTATGTGTATTTTTTTTATATATACACATATACATCTACATATACATATACATATACATATACACATACACATACATATAGATATACATATGCATATGCATACATATACATATACATATACATATACATATACATATACACATACATATACACATATAGATACATATACATATACATATATACAAAATAATGCAATGTGATTATGTGCCCGATGGGATGTTTTGTTTGAATAAAACAAAATGAGGTTGCGGAATAGGACGTGGCTTTCCCTTGACCATCCTCTTCCTTGGAAATCTTGTGGTGTGGCCCCAACCACACAACATACATTGTGGTGTAGCTCCAACCACACCAGAACATGCCCCACCTGCATATAACCATGGCCACCATGGTATTTTCACTCCCCCGCACAACCATATAAGACACAATCCACCCTATTAAAGAACCCTTACGCTGATTTTATTATATATATGTATACACACACACACCCCCTAGTTAGAATAGAAAATCCAAATTTAATAAGAGGAATTCTCTCCCCTTCTTTTATAAATCTAGTGTTAAAAAAATGGAGCTCACAATGGGAAAACCAAATAACTATGGAGTTGGTGGAAGATCTTAAAAATGGTCTCCATGGTTCCATTTCTCCTCCATCTTTCTCCCTACAAAACCCATGCAAATGAAATAAAACAAAAATTCCAAAACTTATAATACATTTCCTTACAAAAGATTAGGTCTTTGTAGGATACCTAAAATCTAGGGCTTAAATTTTCCTAATCCAATGGTGGCGATTTAACCATCTAACTTTTAAATTTGTTGGAATAATGGTTTTAATCAGGGTTTGGGGTAAATAAATTAAGTGGGTTCTTTTAGTTTTAGTAGTGGCCATGTGGTGGGTATAAGATAGTAATGTGGCACTTAAGAAAATATTTAAGAAGAAATTTTTTTTGATGGGAATGGGTTTATCTGGGTTATTATGGGACATGATAATTTTAGATTACTAAATTGTAATATAAAAAAATATTATTAAATAAACTTTACATGGGTGAGGTTTGGGTGTCCTCAAGGAACCCATTTTCCCAATTAATTGAAGTTTAGTTGGACAAGAGGGTATTTTAGACTATAAATAATTATAGGAAGATTAAACAGTTTTTATTAACTACTAGTAGTAGTCCTACCCTACTTAAACTTTAATAAAGTAATTTTTTTTAAATGCCTAGATTTTTAGGTGTTTCTTTTAGGCTTGGGTCGTTCCAAATATGGTGCACTACACTTGTATTGCCTATATATACTATTATCTAAATATGAACTCTATCCTTTTTCACATTTTGTTACATTGTTACACATTCATAAGCATCCCTTAGTATGGACCCCTTATTTTGACCACACTAAATTGTATTAGAATTCACTAGTTTGATTTGTGAAAGATATTATTGTGAATAGAATTGTAACAATAAAATGCATTGAGTATTCATACTGATAGGTGTTAACTTGATTTTTAACCAAAATGAAAAGATAGAATGTGGGAAACATTCTTATTAGGTTAGAAATCTATAGAATAATGTTTTATTAGATTTCATGGTTAAATATAGTGACATTAAAATATGAATAAATATAGTGACATGTAAGATTATTTGATTAAACACATTCTGAAATATAGTAATACACAAGAACATGGATTGCGACATAGATATAGCTAGGGTACTCAATAAAGTTATACCTTATATGACTCAACGGATACTGAAATTGGTCCAATGGTATTCAAAATTGATTTGACAGTAATGAATGGGTTTGATACTAGCATAAACAAAGTTCAAAATATTGTTAAAAAATGTGCCCAATTTGAAGGATAGGTTCTCCAACATTAATTTAAATGTAAAATTATTTATTGATGTGGTCTTCCAAGCATCACATCATAATACCAAAAAACATTTCCATGATGATAAAATAACATGGGATATGGATACTTATCATGGTGTTACATCATGCTTAGGCTAGGCGATGGCCTAATACTCTCAAAAAACATGTTAACTTTGTCTTATTATAACTTATCTCCTTCATACTTAGCATATCACCAATGTACCAACACTAACCCAAGGTTTTAATTACTTATTTATAGAGTGTATATAGTTCTCAAATTAATATTATTATCAATGTGCCATGCTATAAGTTTCAGGAAGTATCATTAGAAAATCTTGACCAAATCTAACTTTGGTCAAAGTTAACAACCTAATTATCCCTCATGATGTTAGAATTTAATTTCTTATTGTTTGTTTATATAACGTAATGGTTGATAGCTTTGAATACATAAATAAAACCTATTATGTTTTTATTTAAAAGCATATTAGTGTTTTTCAATATTAACCTAATCAAATTCTAAACCCAAGTGTAATTCTACAATTATTGTTATTTTGTATTCAAAACCATTCACTCTTTTGTATTTAGAAAACCTTCTTAGCTCATTGTAACTCTCAGTTTTGTACGAGTCCAAAGGAGTGACAACATATATATATTTAGAGGTGCACAATGATATCAATAATGCATGACCAAACCAATAGACAAGGGAAATTTACTATAATATATACAAAGTGTAATATCCTAAGCATGATGGATCAACATAATAAGCATGCATATCCCAATGTACCATTTCATCAAAGAAACAAACCTTTTTAGCATGATGACATGACTTTTATGGTTAAATCACAACACCCCTGAATGAGACAGTTTATGGATAGGGGTATTCGACATGATTGTGTAACATGGAGCTATCCTAAGTGTGGAACATTGCGAAATGGGATAGCTCTCCAAAGAAGGATGGTTTCTGATCCTAACCTAACTTCCAGTAAGTACTCATAATAAATTCAAACCACTGAGTAATCCTAATCTAATGCTTCCAAGAATACAAGGAGAAATATACATGGAATGAAAATCTACACTAAGAGTGGTGATATACACCAATAAAGGAGTGTTAATCACTCTTCCCAACCCTACAAAAGAGAGACAGAATGAATCCTAGGGAGGTTAGACAACTGCAAATCAAACCCATAATACAAACATTCACCATTTCATGGTAAACACAACCACCAAACCTGTAATAGACAAGAGAGTACATAGAGATTTTGTAAGAATAATAAGAGGCAAGGAGAAATATTCAAAACAATGCAAGGATTGACATGGAAGCAAAAACATAACTTTTATTACTCCATGAAATTTTCATAGTATATTGTTATAGTAGGAAGAGGCATGAAGCTGTTACAAGAGTTTGAGGAAGGCTTAAAGCCCCAAGAAGAATGGGGTGCATGGGAGAGAAAAATGATCAACAACCTTTGCACATGAAAACTCCTTACATTCTATAGATGAAGAAAATGAGGAGAGAGAGAGAGAAGAAATTCAAAAATGTACTTCAATCTCCTACAAAATCCATCGTTGTGCTTGTAGGAGTGATGAGTCAATCTCCCAAGTTGATACTTCATTGTACCTTGCTTGTTGGAGAAGAAAAGCAACCCATCACTCATCATTTTTTATAGGTGAGAAATATGAAACCACTCCTTTAAAATGGCAGACTATACTCCCACATTTGAAATACTTAAATTTATTAAAATTGAGAAATCCAATTGTAGATGTGTAGAGGATAGCGAGAGATTTCCAAAAAGTTTGATTTTATGTAAATCTGAGCTCCTAGTCAAAAGTTATGGCCATCTTAACATGGAGGTTCCATTTTGTAATAAATGCGAGTGGTTGGCTTTGTTTCTTCAGAATCTAAAATGAATCGCAACCTCCGAAATCCAAAATTTCAAACTTTTGGGATACCGAACATCCGACCTTTATGCTTTAGAGATCGGATTTACTGTTCATCGCTCTAAGGTCATGAAACCTTTGAAATATTGAAACCTCGAAGTCTGAAATTCAGACTTTGGGTTTCGAGACTTCACATTTCAGGATTTTAGGACTTTGGGTTTCATCATTACTATTCATCATCTGAGCTCATGAATCCTCCAAAATGCTGAAACCTAGAAGTTTGAAATTCAGACTTTGTGTTTCTGACCTTTAGGTTATCAAGGTTTTGGGACTTTGGGTTTCGGACCTTTAGGTTTTCTTATCCATATGGGCACATGAAACCTTTGAAACTTTGAAGTCTAAAATTTTGGACTTTGGGTTTCGAACCTTCGACCCTCCCTTATGTGGAACTATTCACTACTCAACCATGACAAGACCTCCGAACCTCCGAAGTTGAAAATTCAAACTTTGGAGTTCAAACTCCGCAATCCCTAATCTATGGTGTTGTTGACCGCAAAAGGGGAGTTGACCCCCAAAACCCCCAGCCTTTTCAGACTTCAGGTTTTCGGCCTCTTGAGCCTTTTGATTTTTTTTTACTTGCTTGTCCGCTGAAACTCCAAACTGTAAAACATCTTAAGATTGAAAACTTCAAACCTTGATGTCCCCTTTTTTCACTTAGTTCGACTCTGAGGTTCTTTCAATTTCTTGCCTATGACATCATTTCCATTTTTGAGCCCACCTATAACCTACTTCACTAATTTTGAAATGCAAGCTCCCAATACTAAATCAATCCCTCCATTTTCTCTGTGTGCAAGGTCATCTTTGTCCAATTTTTCCTGAGGGGAAAAATTGGATAACAATGACACAATAAGATGTACATCACCCACAAAATCCACAAATGCATTAATACTAGCATTATGTCCTTCTGGTTTGGCACAATTTTTAATAATTTTTGAACCATGTTTAAGCTATATTAAAATTGATTTCTTATTTTATTGTAGAATAAAAAAAAGGGGAAATGAAAAATGTAGGTCATCTCAGCCGATCCAAGTATATCAAATGATTTTTTCCTGAAATATATCTAGGTAAACATAGACGTTCCAAGTTAATTGTTTGAAGAAATGCCTCAAACAAAATCACAATAAACATTCCTTAATAATAATAGTTAATATAAAAAAGTGATATTTATTTTCTCTATATAGAATGCATGAATCCCCATCACAAATACATTCAAACCATATATATGCCTATCCCTAGACCATTAAACTCTAGCTGGTTAGACGAGGATTTTAATGCATTGGGGAGGAAAAGACATTTCATTAAATAGTTTACTTGTAAAATGATTCTTTTGTGTAATTGCCTATTCTCTGCACTAAATAGTGAATGGATTTCAATGTATAACATATAATGTAGCTACTATAAGATAATAATAATCTAATGATAAGTAAATATATGCATTTACTTCTGTAGTATCCAATTTTTTTAAAAAAATAGAAGAAAAATAATAATAATAAAATATGGTAATGGGATGTGTGTTGACAGGGAATGGGACACCATTTTTAAGCCGAACTTGGAGAGAAACATGTCCTAAACCTCCTTTAAACCTATCTTTTCCTTAACAAAATAATACAAGCACTTTATTTCGAATCGAGAGGCGGTAACCACGATGGAACCTAAGTTAACGCTGAGAATTTAGCAGTAATTGGAAGGTTGTAGCAAGTGTAGGGGGCGTACCATATTATAATTAAATAAATATAACATTATGGGAATTGTGTAAAATAGATCCCCAACTATAGCTGACCTAAAATCAGTACCACGATGAATTAAATTATTCCTACACGATGAGATAAACATTGATGCAAATATCTTGTCATTTTCCTATGCATAATTTGATCAAGCTGGAGTTGTATCTGGGTTTGAAGTAGATTCATTTAGCTCTGAGAGGATCTATTTCATGCGTTGTTCTCTCCTTATCTAAGTTATTTAAGTTCTAGATTTTTTATTTTCTGTTATTGCATGTTTGATAATTTGTTATTTTCCCGTTGTTGGGTTGTAAAAGTTAAAAATTATTCTCTTTTATGGGTGTCACCAATTGGTTTGGTTATTCTCTGAGTTTTTGAATTTGAATAAAATAAAATAATTTCTTGAATAAAGCCTATAGGGTTTTACACTTGGATTATTTCCAATCCCTTTTGGATATTTTTTTTTCTGTACACTTAGGTACCCGAGTTGTGAATATATTTATCTTGGTTTTCATCCATGTTTGGGATTGTGGGTTATGCATTTCTGTTTGCATGCTTTGAAGTGATTTCTGTAAAATATCCCAATATAAGTGAGGATACGATTTAGTGAATGGATACTAAATGAAAAAAAAGAGTTGGGTTGTTTTCAATCTAAGTGGTTTCTGGTTTAAGTAAAAATTTTGTCGTGCTAGGGAACTCAATGGGGTGATGAAGGAAAGGAAAATCCTGTTGATATTTTGGCCAAGAGATATGTTATTTTAACATGCTTCCAAGTATGGAGCTAGTAGTTGGAGTTTTGGAATTGCAAGATTATTTAAATGTTTTATTCTTATAACTTTTTTTTAACTATGTGTAGTATTTATTAAGCAACTATGTTATGAAAATAGAAAAATAAAATAAAAAGAGTCTCAAATAATATAGAGAAATTGAGATTTCAAGCTCCTACAATCCATAATGTCTAGAATAGTTTCTATAAATAGAATTCTTTTGTGGTGGTTACTAGAGAGAAGTGTTGTGACAAATATGTATGCAAATGCAGATGCTGGAGGAAAATTTCTTGTTTGTTTGTGAAAATGCCCCAGACAATATAGCCTCACAGAATGATTCATTTGTGGGATATGCACAAATTGTTTTGTTGAAGCGTCTTTAGAGAATTTTAAACAAAGTAAATAAGAGATTTATGGAATGCAATGCTGGTTGGATGTACACAAATGGATTTCCAGAAATGGTATTGGGAACTCGCAAGTGAATGAAAGTCAGCTGCCTAAATCCAGGATGAAAATCCCCATGTTGTTTTCCTCTTGCAAACATCAAATAGAGGTATGGTTTTCCCCTTTTTGATTGCATTAAATTTCACTTCATCATTTTCATATTTTTAAACATTAAATATTGAATGATAGGGAACACAATTCCAACAAATGACAAAAAATTTCCTTGACGTGAAATCTCAAAACATCAACAAAAATAAACTATGACCTCAAAAGTCATGCACATGGAGCACCACACCCAAACGTACTGCAAAACCAAAACTCTTTACATGAACTCTTGTAGCATAGAACACCTTAGGGAACCTTAACCAATTTATTTTAAATTATTTAATGTTGTTGAAATTCGTATTCCTAAACTGTCCTATCTTATCAGTCACTTACGGTGACATGGTTGTTTTAATAAAACATGATCGGTTTTGGCTTAGAGTTATCTCTTAGCTTGAGAAAAACTTAAACACATTACCTCCTACCTATACAATGTGAAAAAGAGGATCATAACCCACCTTCAATTCAATGAAAAAACCTTCAAAAACTAGTTTTACAATTGGGTTTTGCATCCCACTGGTCATTTTTCCACAAGAGCTCTTGACACAATTACAATAATTGGCCCCAAAGTTTCCCTTGTAACTTTACACGTGCTCATCGTAACCAAATTATGCTAGACACGATGACCTCTCTGCATATTGGGGAATAAGTAGGAATCATCAAAAAAATTAAATTAACTTGAAATGAGTATGTCTGAGACCCAGTTATAACCACTTTTGTTATTTTGGACAGTTTTCTCAACCTTAGCTAGAATCTCCTTTTTAAGCCTCATTTGAATTCTAGCCATGCGTATGACCTTGTAATACCATTACAATGCTATGTTTAATTTTATTTGATCTTTTATATTTTATAAGTGAATTTTGAAATTGATGGTGATTTTCTCTCTCCACCCTCTTGTGTCTCTAGATATGACTATGATACTTGATTCAATTGAAAAATTAAATGAATTGGGAAATGTGAATTGCTTTGAAATGAAATGATAATGGACATGAAATTCAAAAGGTTAGGACATTGTGAATAGAAAATAAAATGTCTCTTAACTCTCTCTCTCTCTCATCTTTACTCTCTGTAGTACCAAAATATTCAGTGTAACTAATTGTTAAAGTGTGAATTCATGAGAAACAAACTTTGTCTTCTTGCCTCTCCGAATCTCTCTCTCTCTCTCTCTCTCTCTCGCTCTCTCTCTCTCTCTCTCTCTCTCTCTCTCTCTCTCTCTCTCTCTCTCTCTCTCTCTCTCTCTCTCTCTCTCTCTCTCTCTCTCTCTCTCTCTCTCTCTCTCTCTCTCTCGCTCTCTCTTCTATTCAATTGAAAAAATTTAAAATTCTGAATGTGTGGATTTAAGCGTGAGTGTAGGGGATTTCCATACTATTTCCTAGGAATGACACAATGGTGGTTGTAGATACTCCAAACAAGAGGATTTTTTTTATGTGATATGTTTTAATTAATGAGTCGTCATTGCAAACTTGTATTCATCTCGCAATAAATGCATTACCATAAAATAATCATATGTATTGTTGTTCAAAGAAGTTTTCTTGGTATATTTTGATAAGGGAATGCCAATGTGGCTATATTTTATAGTGTGTAATTGGATGTAAAGTTGTACGTATGTTATAAAGATATTAAAAAAATATTTTGTTATGTTAATTATTGGTATATTTCCTTAACAACCAAAATGCTAGGTAGAATCTCCTCTCATCAAAACTAATTAAATTAAAATAATGACTTACAATGCCTACTGTCCTTCCTCCCCCCATTTGAGACTTTTATAGGGTATAAAACATTGATTGTATTAAAAAAATACTCTGATCTCATTATTCATCTTCATGCTTCACACCTAAGACATATTATTAAGGACCATTTCCTTGATATTTTATGATGTGGTGCATATATGTTGTGAAACCTATCATATTGGGATAAGTGAGGTGATCATGTCTAGGTGTTGTAGGTCTGACCATATCATGAATAAGTTAACCCCCTAGTGCGTAATTTCCCATGGTACCCTAGTGGGTGGCCAAAGCTTTACAAGATAGTTTTTGGTTGTACTTACGACTGATCTCTTGTGAAATATAAATTATGTGAGTGGAGACTACATTTAAAATTACTTGTGTATTTAGCTAAAAATTCCATTAGGTCCTTAGGACGCTTTTGTAATACATAAGATTATTTGGGATATATCTCTTGCAATGTGCACTTAATACTTGTGTGTCTAAGAGAAATGAAATGAGATGTCTTGTGTAAAGTCATACTCCTTGTAGTCTTAAATACCTAAGTGTAAATTATGTGTTATTTGAATTACAATAGTTCTAAAACAATGCCCATAAGATTCCAAATTTACCATGTAAGAGTAAAAGGAAAAAAAGAGTAAATCAGATCTAATTTAGAAATAAAGTTATGCTTGAAGACTTCATAATTGATCTAGGAATTCTCTTGTGTTAAGAAACAAGAATACAATTTTTTCTTGGAGAAATCAAGCATCTAAGACAACACAAACTATTATATAACAAAAAAAGAAATTAATGACATGTAAATGTTAAATATACTTAAAGTAACTGTTGAATTATAGAAAATTGTAATAGGAAAAATAAGGTACTATGATGAAAGGATGTTTATAAGAAGAGGTATATTGAATCTAAATCACCCTTAAATCCTAATAATTCCTTCCTTGATCTTACGATAGTTTCCCCTTGTTTAGCGAAGGTAAATTTTAAACATCGAATATACGTAAGTGTTATACGAATTACTTTTGTTTCAAAATGATGTTAATACAAGACCAAAGTAACCTGATAAATGTAGTTAGTAAGAGGTTAAATAATATTAAATTATGATATAGCCACTACAAAAAATGGTAAACCATTGAACAATGTCAAAACAAGCTAAAATGTCAAATGTGATTATAAAATGAATATAATAAAGTAGAGCTCCACAGCTAATACAACAACCTAAAAATTCAAAAAACAAAATATGATGCATGATCACTTGCTTTGTTTGCATAAATGTGGATTAAGAAATTATGCTAATGAAATGATAAAATGTAGCCTTGAGAATGGGATACCATCAGTTGTGGCCAAGGTCTTATGAGTTTAGGAAATTGCACTCTAGTTGGACTTGTAAAAGTTAGTAGAACCCTTGGCGTAGATAAGAATATATTAAACCCAGTATTACTCAGTAAGTAGAATTTATGGTTGAAACATGTAAATAACTCATTGCTATTGAGATTAAATCCATAAGATGATGAAACAAAACTAGTTTGAAATGTGAAATTTGTCACTTAAATAAAGAAAAATATCTATAATGGGAACACAGGTGTAATATACCCTTCTGTGCGCAATATGATTGTTAAAATATGAATTCCTAATTGAAACAACAGGTTGTGAATCAAGAATGATACAACTTAATTAGTTAACCTACATAGTTAGATGTAATAAACAATACTATGAAATGAACTTAGGATAGGTTTTCTATTGATTAGGAAACCTTCCTTTTTCTTCTGTTGAAATTTTCACCATGTAACGAGAATATTTTTCCAAACCAAGTCAATTATTAGAAGACACACATGTGTATATATGTTCCTAATCACAATCATGCTATATAAATTTATTTCCACAAAGGAAATGAGTGAATTATAAAGTAACCACTATAAGTGATTGGCATTGATCTATTCTCTAGAAGTTGTGTAGTCATTGATCTAGAACCTCATTTTTGTATTATACTATTGAGAAATAATGGAAACTCTTGTTGCGGATGATACCAAGTGGGCTAGGGCTGGAAGACAAGCGGGTGGAGATGTGAAGGGATCTTTAGGTGTATCTTCATCGACTCAGATGTTGTTTGGGGTGTCTCTCTGAGAACGCATAAAAATTGCATGGGAGGATGTTTTCCCACATATGAAAATACCCTAGATTATTCAAGATAGAGCTGAAAACTGTTTCAAACTTGAGATTTCATTCGCAAGTGGTGCAAACAGAAGTGAGAGTGCAAGGTGGAGGTCACGACTACAGCTAAGGATGACTTCCTCATCTATTTCTAGGAAGAAGCAAACCTGAAACTTGTTCTCCTACGAGCACCATCGTATTTTGGGAAAACGACTATCAATATTATGTAATGGAAACATGGGTTGTCTGGTTCTTTACCAAAAATCCCAATCTAGATACAACTCCAAGGCTTGTCCTTGAAGTTTTTTGAGCCAAAGGTTTTTTTTAGAATATCTAGAGCTTTAGGGGTGCTCATCGTAGTGGACTTGGATATGAAGGATCGATCTAGGCTTGTTTGTGCTAGAATGTGCGTTAACATTCCAGTGGGAGTCAAAGTGCCCAAGAGTATTTTTCTAGACACTATGGATGGAAAACATGAATAGGCCATTGGTTTTGAAAAGTCCACGATATTCTACGAGAAATGTAGGAAAATTTATTTTGTTGCTGGATCCTATGGGTGCGGGATTTTTCCTAACCAGGTGTTGGATGAAGTTTTCCTTGGGGTTCCAATCCCTCAAATGGAATCGGATCTCGAATCTTTATTTGAGGAGGAAGCAAACATATTTTAAGATTCTGTTGGATGCGTAGGGAATATATATTCATCTACAAGTCTTGTTTCTAGTTTTGATACTGGTGGATTGGGGGGTAGCATGGTAGGTAGGCCTATGGAGTGTGAAAATGTGTGTTGGCCTATTTTTACCAACCATATTTTGGAGCTGACTTCTATAAATGCTTCAATGGAACCTAGGTTGGTCTGTAAACGGTCTGTTGATGACTGATTGGACAGGTTGGTGGAACGAATGGGAAATAGTGAGAGGTTTTAAATTTCAAATCTTGCGTTATCCCCACTTCTACAAAATTAATGACGTTTTCCTTAGTGGAAATAATTGTGCACCATGTGGACCATAGGGGTTGTGATCCTTTGGCTGAAATAAATTCCAATGGTATTTTCAAAGTTCATCTTGGCGTGGTTGATAGAGGATCCCTCAAATGATCTTTTGGAGGCCCTGTCATTTTCCTTTGATGACGAGATGGGATGGACTAAGGTACTTCCCAAAAAAAATTGTATTTCTTGGTCAGATAGAGCCTTGCAGAGTCATTCTCTTTATGTTCTATAGCGTGGTTCCTAATGCTTTCATGCATTGTCTTGTTTAGCTACTGGTAGAGGCTTTTCTTTCTAAGTGTCAATGTTATATCCTCTCTCATTTTTTTGTGGGGATTTTTAGGTCCCCTAAAAACCAAACATTTTGACCCTATCTAATAAAAACTATAGGTGAAATATTAAAAAAAACAAGTACCCTAGTTATAAAGGAACAAAAGGTCCCATGTTATGTGCTCTTCAGAAAAGTATAGTCTAGTAATAAAAGTACAATTGTAATACATATTTCACCATGAACAATGATGTGTTATGGGAACTTCCTGTGAGTAAGTGTAAATTGTAGTGGGTTATTGTTATACTTTGTCATTTTTAAAATGTGACTTGATGTGCATCTTGTGTTTCAATTTATATATGTGGGTCCATGGTTACGCAAACGTCTCATGTCTTATATATTATCCCAAGTGATCCTATGTGATGTTATGTATCAAGAAATGTAAGCCCCAAAAAAATTTATCCTGTTATTATGTGTGTTGTATTTGTGTGTGTAGCATGTGGGTGTTACATATGGTATCAGAGTAGAGGTTCAAGCTCTCGAACTTCTGAGATAAATTTGAGTTGTGATGATCTTGAATGGTGGTGGTGGAGATGGGAAGAGTAATGTGATATATGTTGTTATGTGAACAATGTTGTAATTGTGATATTATGAATGCACATGTTGTGCATGTCACTTAGTGCATATTTGTTATCATGTTGATGTGCTTGTGATGAGATTATTCACTCTGCTTTTCATGGATTAAATGAGCATTTCATGTGTGATGTACTACTTGGTTGTGTGTGAAAATAATGATATTGTAGATTGCGGGGTGTTGGAGTGTTTTGGTTATTCTATAATATGTAGGTGTGTGGATGGGTTGTATTAATTTTTTTTATAGTGAATTGGATTGTATCATGATCTAGTCAACTTTTTGTGATGAATCACATGTGTCACCATGTTGTAATTGTAATTGACCATATGTTGTAAGGTTAGACATTGTGTTCATTATATGAATAATTCATGTTATATGTGATGGTTAATCTCATGAATTAGGGGCATATTGTGATTGTATGACCCCTATTGTGTAGTACTTGCACTTGGGTGCATTGTGTGGAAACGTGATGTATTGTAGCCTATGAAATTAATGATTGTGTTATACCATGTGTAAGACACTATGGTTAATGTGTGTGAATCATCATCATCTTATTAATGTAGTTATGTGGTATGTTATGAACCTTACACTAACTAACCCTAAGGTAAGACATTTGTAAAAAGTGTATGTTGGAGAGAGGAAATGAGTACCATTTACCAGCCACTTGAGCCGAGTATAAGATAGGAGGTGGAGATTTACATAGGCTGAAAATCCACCTCTATTTCTTTGGTATGTATAGCAGATTCCCCAATGAGCACCACATATATTTTCTTTCATAGAAACCTTATGCTCAATAGATTCCAGCTTGTACTATTTTCTCTATCCCTATATGGTTCTCATATAGATGGCCTATGTGTAACTTAGCATTGGTGTACCATTGACCATTCACTCAAGCTGAGTATGAGATAGGGAGTGGAGTCTTATATAGATTGAAAAACCACTTTTGTCCATTTACTATGCATGGCCACCATGTATATTGTGTTTCCTGAACACCTTAGGTTCAGTGAATGACAACCTATACACGCCCCCTCTTAGACTATGTTTAGACTATGTTGAACCTTGTGGGATTATGGAGGGATGATTTAGGTACAGATGATCATTGTTATATTATTTGACATGTTATTTTCTAAGTTGACGCTCAATATCCGAGTGCTAGCAACACGATGATTACCTCTTTTTGGTCATATGAGTTCACGTAATGATTTTAATGTGTTATTTCTCTATATGTATTTTATTCTTAAATTGATCATTATCGATTTTCTTATCAAAACCAACAATTTTTTGATTGGCGAGTTCTTATATTTTAGGCATTTTTTTTGGGGTTTTGCACTAACATGTGGATTATTTTCACTAAATATAGCTAATTAGCCATTTATTTTTCTTAGTTTTAAATTTCCTTTTAATGTTTAAAAATTTTATAGCCTAGCCTAAGGTTTGGTATTTTGGACACTTGGCATTTGAAATGGATTATTATGCTAGGTATAATGTTTTAACATGTTGGAATAAGATCATGAGATTCAATTTGGAGTGGTTGGACCTATTGACCCACTTTGTTGTATGGGGGTACGCCTTAAGGTAGTCATAGCATTGTGTATTTTTTGAAACACAGGTTACTACACCACTCTGGTGGGGGTGATGGGGCTCTATGTGCCTATGGGCATAGGGCGACCCAACCTCATTAAATGGAGAAAGGAGGTTTGGCTCTATGGTTGAGTGACTCGATATTCTTTATGGGGCTCTATGGTTGAGTGACCTGATACTATTGATGGGGCTCTATGGTTGATTGACTAAATATTTTGTATGGGGCTCTATGGTTGACTGTTCCAATATGGAGAAATTAGGTGATGGGGCTCTATGCTTGAGCAACCTGCGTTGCTTTTGGCACTATGATTATTTCTCTTTAAGAGTTATCTGGAGTTTTTTTGTGATTCTTTTGGAGGTATATAGAGTTTTTTTTATGATTTCGGATATATATGAAGCTATTTTGTAATGGTTTGTGATGTGTGGAGTTGGTAATATGAATTATGTGTACTCTTATAAGTCTTTAGGAATTATTATGATTGAGGTTCAATGTTCCCCTTGGTTAGTATGTAATTTTCGATATTGACTTGGAACTGTGTTGGTATAGTCATGTTGTTTAGGGAATGCAATAGCAGTTGTATATGTATCAATGTGATGATTTTGTTTGTCAGTCACATGTGTGCGTTGGATTTATGCCTATGACATAATTTTTGGAAATTCTTTGTTATATTGACTATGTTTTTTTCTTTCCATGGTGGAATTAGAGGTCCTGGGATGTGATACAAGAGTGGAAGTATGTAGCAATATGTCTCATGAGACATTTGTGTTGTGTTGAGTTTTATGTGACATATTGAGGCTAATTACTATTGGGCACCCACAAATATAAGACAATTGAAATTCTAAACATTGAATATTAAGAGCTTGAGATTTAGAAATACTGTAAAGGAAAAATACTAATTAAGTAATAAAATAAAATAAAATATAACTACCTAAAATATTCATGGAACATCAAAATCTAAGATATTACCTAACTTAGTCTCTTCCTTGTGGTCATGTTGTACCAACAAGTTGTTTTGTTAAATGACATGTTTCATTATTGACTTTCTTTCCTACGTACCCTATGAGCTTCGGTGTTGTGTCACATCAAGGATGATGCTCTTATAAGAGGAGGAAAATGTAGTACCCAGCTTTTAAAAAAGAGAAGAAAACTAATAATTAAAAAATAAAGTAATGGAATGTGTGCTAGTAGGGCATGGGACGCTTTTTTTCAGCAGAACTTGGAGAGTGACACATCCTAAACATCCTTCAAACATGTCTTTTCCTTACAAATTAATACAACACCTTTATTTCAAAGTCATAGGCACTAACTACGATGGAACCCAAGTTAAAATTGATAATTTAGAAGTAATTGGATGGTTGTAGCAAGTGCAGCAGCGACGCACCATCTTATAATTAAATAAACACAACATTATTAGAACTATGTAAAATAGAGCCCCAGTTATAGCTGATGTAAAATCAGTACCATGATGCGTTAAATCAGTCCTGCACAATGACAAAAAAATTTATGAAAATATCTCGTGATTTTACTATGCACAAATTGATTGACCTGGAGTTTTATCTAGGTTTAAAGCAGGTTCATTTAGCTTTGAGAGGATCTATTGCATGGGATGTTCTCTCCTTATCGAAGTTATTTTATTTCTAGATTCTTTAATGTATGTTGTTGCATGTTTGATAATATATTATTTCCTCAGTGTTGGGTTATGAAATTTAAAACTGATTTTCTCTTTTATGGGTATCACCTATTGCTTTGGTTCTTCTCCAAGTTGCTTGAATAGAGCCTGTAGGGTTTTTCACTTGGATTATTTCCAATCCGTTTTGGATATTTCTTGTCTTCACACTTAGGTACCTGAGGCATGAATATATTTATTCATGGTTTTCATCCATGTCTAGGATTATGGATTATGCATTTATTCTTACACACTTTGAGCTGATTGTTATAAAATACGCCAATAGAGGCGGGGATATGATTTAGTGAATGGATCGTACAAAAAAAAGAGCTAGGTTGTTTTCAATCTAAGTGGTTTCTAGGTTAAGTAAATTTATTTCCGCACTGAGGAACTCAATGGGGTGATGAAGGAAAGGGAAATCTCGTTGATATTTTGTTGGAAGATATGATATTATAGCATATTGTCAATTATGTAGCTAGTAGTTGGAGTTTTGGACATTGCAAGATTCTTTAAATTCTTTTTTTTGGAATTTATTTAAACTGCCTACAGTATTTATTAAGAATCTATGTTCTAAAAATAAAATAAAAAATCCTTGAAGAGGCTTAAATAATTTAGAGAAATTAAGATTTCAAGCTCCTACAGTCCACAATTTTTGGAACAGGTTCTCTATAAAGAATTGTTTCGTGGTGGTTACTACTGAGAAGTGTTGTGAAATATATGTATGCAAATGTGGAAGCTTGAGGAAAAAAAATTTGTTTTGATTTTCAAAATGACCTAGGCAATGTAGCCTCATAGAATTCTTCATTTGCAGGATATGAAAAAATTGTTTTGTTGAAGTAGCTTTAGATACATTCAGAGAAATAACAAATGGGGGGTTTATGAAATATCATGTTGGATGGATATGCACAAATGGATTTACATAAAGCATATTGGGAACTCGTGAGAGAATGAAAGTCACCAGCCTATATCCAGGATGAAAATACCCATGTTGTTCCCTCTAACAATTGTCGAATATAGGTACGGTATTCCCCTTTTCGCTTCCATTAAATTTCACTTCACCATTTCTAGATTTTGCAAAATTAAATGTTAAATGATAGGGAACATAATTCCAACAAATGAAAAAATCTTTCCTTGTTGTGAACTCTCAAAATATCAACAAACAAAAAAAAAACTATGATCTTGAAAGTCATGCACATGGAGCGCCACACCCAAATGTACCGAAAAACTAAAACTCTTTGCATGACCTCTTGTAACATGGAACACCTTAGGAAGCCTTAAACCATTTTTTTGAAATTTTTTAATGCTATTTCAATTCATAGTCCTAAACCCTCTTAACTTATCAGTAACTTATGGTGACATGATCATTTTAATAAAACACAATCGGTTTCGACTTATGGTTGTCACTTAGCTTGAGAGAAACTAAAAACCACTACCTCCTTCCTATAGAATGACAACAAGAGGATCGTAACCCACCTTTATTTTAATGAAAACACCTTCGAAAACTAATATTGCAAGCTTTTTTTGTGGCCCACTAGTCCATTTGCAACAAGAGTTGCTGACGTAATTACGATAACGGGCCTCGAAGTTGCCCTTATTACTTGAGCTCTCCTCATTGTAAATTTTTTTTTCTCAGACATGATAAACTCTCTACAGATGGGGGAATAAGTAGGAATCATAAAAATATGTGATTTAACTTTAAACAAGTGTGTTCAAGACCCAATTATAAGCAATTTATTTGTTTCAGACATTTTTTTCAACCTTAGCTAGAATCTCCTTTTGAGTTTTGTTTGCTTTCTAGCCACGTGTGTCACCTCGTAATACCATTTCAATGCTATGTATAATTTTATTCAATTTTTTATATTGTATAAATTAATTTCGAAATGTATGGTCATTTTCTCTCTCCAACGTCTTCTCTCTCTAAAAATGATTGTGATACTTAATTGAATTGAAAATGTAAATGAATTGTGAAATGTGAATTGGTTTTAAATGAAATGATAATGGACATGAAATGCAAATGGTTTAGACATTATCAATGGATAATAAAATGTCTCTTAAATCTCTCTCTCATCCTTACTCTCTCTCTAGTACCAAAATATTAACTGCAATTGAATACGGATATGTGAATGCATGAGAAACAAACTTTATCTTCTTCCCTCTCTCAATATATATATGTCTCTCTCTTTCATTTAATTGAAAATGTTAAAAATGATAAATTTGTTGAGTTATGATTGAGGGTAGGGGATTTCCATACTCATTCCTAGGGCAGGCGCAACGTTAGTTGTAGGTACTCCGAACAAGAGGAATTTTCTAGAGGTGATTTGTTGTAATTAATGAGTTGTCATTGTAAATTTGTATTCATCTTGTAATACATGTATTAACATAGAATAATGATATGTATTGTATTTCTAAGAAATTTTAGTGTTATATTTTGAAAATGGAATACCAATGTGGCTATATTTTAAAGTGTCGAATTGGATGTGAAGTTGTTCCTATCTTAAAAATATATTAAACTAATTTTTTTTTATGTTAATTATTGGTATATGTGTTTAACACACACAATGCTAGGTAGAATCTCCTCTTATCAAAACTAAAAAAATTAAAGGAACAAGTTACAATGCCTATTGTCCTTCCTACCCCCATTTGAAACTTTTTCTAGGGTATAAAACATTCATCGTGTTAATGAAATACTGTGATCTCATTAATCATCTTCATACTTTGCACCTAAGATGTCTTATTAAGGACCATTTCCTTGATATTTTATGGTGTGGTGCATATATGTTTTGAAATCTATCATATTGGCACGAGTGAGGTGATCATGTCTAGGTGTTGTAGGTCTGACCATATCATGAATAAGTTAACCCCCTAGTGCGTAATTTCCCTTAATACCCTAGTGGAGGGCCAAATCCTCGCAAGATAGTTGGTGGTTGTACCTATGATGAATCTCTTGTGAAATCTAAATTATGTGCGTGGAGACTACGTTTCGAATTACTTGCGTATTTACTCAACAATTGACATAGGTCCTTATGAGGATTTTGTAATGCATACGATTATTTAGGATATATCTTTTGAAATATAAACTTAAAACTTGTGTGTCTAAGATAAATGAAATGAGATGTCTTGTGAGAGGTCACACTCGTTTTATTCTTAAATCCCTAAGTGTAAACTATGTGTTATTTGAATTACAATAGTTCTAAAACAATGCCCATAAGAGTCCAAATTAACCATGTACGAGTAAAAAGAAAAAAAAGAAAATCAGATATAATTTAGGAATAAAGTTATGCTTGAAGTATTCATAATTGATCTAGGAATTCTCGTGTTAAGAAAAACAAGAGAATTATCTTTGAGAAATAAAGCATTTGAGCCAACACAAACTATTATATATATATAAAAAAAATTAATGACGTGTAAATGTTAAATCTATTTAAAGTAACTCTTGAATTATAGAAAACTGTAAGAGGAAACCTAGGGTACTATGATGATAGGATGTTTATTGGAAGAGGTTTATTGAATCTAAATCACCCTTAAATCCTAATAATTCCTTCTTTGATCTCACAATAGTTTCCCCTTGTCTAGCAAAGGGAAATTTTAAACGTCCAATATACGTAAATGTTATAGGAACTACATTTTTTACTGTTATCTCTCGAATGTGCACCCTGTAGAGAGATGCTTGAAGGTGTTCTAAGATTCCAATTTTTATCTCTCTCTTTCGTAGATATAATAAACACACCTCATATATTTGGGTATGCCTATTTTTTGGTGAGTCTCTGGTATCAAGCATGGTTCCTTATTGATGTATCCTAAACTAATTTTCTGGGGTTTAAGGGTTATAATTTCTATTGTCCTTCCTCCCCGCATTTGAGACTTTTTCTAGGGTATAAAAAATTGATCGTGTTAATGAAATACTCTGATCTCAGTAATCATCTTCATACTTTACACCTAAGATGTCTTATTAAGGACCATTTCCTTGATATTTTATGATGTGGTGCATATATGTTTTGAAACCTATCATATTGGCACGAGTGAGGTGATCATGTCTAGGTGTTGTAGGTCTGACCATATCATGAATAAGTTAACCCCATGGTGTGTAATTTCCCTTAATACCCTAGTGGAGGGCCAAAGCCTTGCAATATAGTTGGTGGTTGTACCTATGATGAATCTCTTGTGAAATCTAAATTATGTGAGTGGAGACTACGTTTTGAATTACTTACATATTTACTCAACAATTGATATAGGTCCTTATGAGGATTTTGTAATGCATAGGATTATTTGGGATATATCTTTTGAAATATACACTTAAAACTTGTGTGTCTAAGATAAATGAAATGAGATGTCTTGTGTGAGGTCACACTCATTTTATTCTTAAATCCCTAAGTGTAAACTATGTGTTATTTGAATTACAATAGTTCTAAAACAATGCCCATAAGAGTCCAAATTAACCATGTACGAGTAAAAGGAAAAAAGAGAAAATCAGATATAATTTAGGAATAAAGTTATGCTGGAAGTATTCATAATTGATCTAGGAATTCTATTGTGTTAAGAAAAACAATTGAATTATTCTTGGAGAAACAAAGCATTTGAGCCAACACAAACTATTATATATATATATATATATATATATATAATTAATGACGTGTAAATGTTAAATCTATTTAAAGTAACTCTTGAATTATAGAAAACTGTAAGAGGAAACCTAGGGTACTATGATGAAAGGATGTTTATTGGAAGAGGTTTATTGAATCTAAATCACCCTTAAATCATAATAATTCCTTCTTTGGTCTCACAATAGTTTCCCCTTGTCTAGCAAAGGGAAATTTTAACATCCAATATACGTAAATGTTATAGGAACTACATTTTTTACTGTTATCTCTCGAATCTGCACCCTGTGGAGAGATGCTTGAAGGTGTTCTAAGCTTCCAATTTTTATCTCTCTCTTTCGTAGATACAATGAACACACCTCATATATTTGGGTATGCCTATTTTTTGGTGAGTCTCTGGTATCAAGGATGGTTCCTTATTGATGTATCCTAAACTAATTATCAGGGGATTAAGGGTAAAGATGACTGTAAAATAAAATTAAAACTAAAGTGATAAACCAAACATGTATGAGGTATTTGAATTAGTACATACACAATTGATATTGAATAAATTAATGATGCAGAGGCCAATATTTTTCTAAAGATAATTAAAGGTAAATACTTTGATGTGTTGAGGTATATGATCACAACAATACTGCTAAGTTACACCTACACATTAATATCATGTAGAAATTATTGAATTTGTAATAGGGTGAGATGATTAATCATGGAATTAAACATTCAAAAGATTAAAGGAAACATACACAAGACTGTAAATAATTGGAAAGGAAGAAAATACTTCACATTCAAAGGGAAAAACTGGCAGAAAATTGGTGTAGAACTCCTGTATGTAAAATTGCTCTCATGTGCTTTGCCAAAGCAAACAATATATAGTAAAATTGATTCTCCCACCCTTCCTAAAATAGACTGAGTCTGTACTCACCCATACATCCTATAAAGGAACTAAATAAAGTAAACTAGTACAAAGAGGCATTAATAGCATTTGATTACATAGAGTCAAACTGAAGTTGACTGTTCTATTTTTAAGAAAATCATGGGTGATAATTTGCTAATAATAAATATTTCTTGATGAGCAAGTCTCCTCCTAGTGCATGCAAATTCTATCCTCTTGATTATCTGTTCTTTTGTGAAGGCATGAAAAAATACTCCTCTTTATTGAGAAAAATAAAAAAAACAATATTTGCAATACTTGCAAAAATAATTCATCCAAATGTCCACTTAATGGGGACCACCTCCAAGCTCAATTTCTAATTTTGACATTCCTTATCCTCTAGTGATCAGATGGATAGCACATTATAAATCATCTCTAACCCCCTCAATAGTGGGAACCACATTTGCAGCTCAGTAATAGTCCTACCATGGTTTGGCCACTCTTGTGGACATAGTAATTTGCTATGGTTTAAACACATGACAAGGTGCACTTTGTAAAAGGGCCAACATAATACATTCGACCACCTTGGAGAAAACATATAACATACTATAGTCTACCACCTTTGATTAATTATTGTATTGTATAGTTGGTTGGCTTTGTATTGCGAATAGAATAAGGTGGACACCTTTTGGTTTGATCATTGCACACATGATTTGGTTGACACTTTTTGAAATATTTGAGTTTGGACTATTGTTGGTATGTCAAATGTAAATAATTTTTGAAATAATAAGGGTTGGCCCCCTCATGATAATGAGTCACCCATCCACATGTTTTGTCAGTGGTATTTTAACTCTTGTTGAGTTAACTTTAACCATGGTGGATTGAATTAAATTTGGTCCCTTCATTTAGGCCGCTGATCTCTGTAATTTTTATTTTTAGCTGTTGATTTTTATGACCCTTGGTTAGGTTTTCTAGCTAGGCATTTAATGTGGTAATTGTTATCTTACCATGATGGTTTTCTTTGTTTTTGGAGATCGATCCCTAAGCATTGATCTTCGTACTTGTTGAATATGGATCGTTTGATCACTGACCATTGGTTAGGGTTAGGTTAAGCCAAATTTCAGGTGGGTGAGTCAAAATAAATCAAACCTCATTCACTTTTCATTTCATTATCTTTGTTATTCTTCTCTGTTCGAGTTTTCTATGCAAGGTGCTTATAGTTCCGCCGTCATGATTGATCTATTAGAACTAGGGACTGTGTTATTCTTTGGTGTTTGAGACTTTGCTTATTTTGAGCTCTACGAGGATCCTATAGGTCTAGATTTCTTCGTATTTCTATGATCATTTATCCATCGGTTCTTCAACTCTTTGTTAAATCTATTTTGTTCCATGGTCAACCTTTTGGAGCTCAGATTTTCTTGAAATTGCTTCATCAATGTTGTTTTGACTTCAATATATTGATACTTCACTTCTCTTTACATTTTGTGTGATCTATTGGGATGACCTTGGTCTATGAGCTAAAAACTGTAATGGCTCCTTCGTTTTATTCTTGAACTGATTGTAGTTCGAGGGTTTACTCAAATTCGGATTAAATAGTAAGTCCTTGTTTCATTACTCTGATTTAGATCTACCCATTAATGGGTCTGTGATGAAAACCAAGATCTATATTTTCTTCTTCTATTATGCTACTTGGAAATTAATTTTCAATGGAAATGTTAACTTCTGAAGGAAAAATTTGAAGCTCTCTTTAGCTTGGATGTGCATGTAATTTTGATTCAAGGTTTTCTGTCTTTCCTTACTACTATTGAGCTCTCTTCACTATTTTATGGCCACCATTTTATGATTATTTGAGCCTTGTGTTGATTCTATGATGACTTCGTGGCCATAAGGGATTAAACATTTGTATCTTTTGTCATCTTGAGTTTGCTATTTGACCTCTGTTTCAGAGTTCCAAGCTCGAATTATTTGAATTTCTTCATGGTTGTAGAATGGTCTCCCTTCCTTGATCATTCCCAAGCTTCTTTTTGTGAGAATTCTGATCTATTTTTGAGTTTTCTAAGCGAATAATAGTTTGATGCTGGACATCATGAGTGGTTATAGGTGAGCTAGTTTTTCTCTTACACATGTACACTTCCATTTTCATTTTCTACCTGGGATATGTAATTGAGAATTTTGAAAATATTTGTGATTTTTGATCTTGCTTGACTCCCTAGCTTTCAAATGTAATTGGGTCATCATTCTTCCTTTACTGCTTCTGAAGATGTTGGTCTTTTGAGGGTTGGAAATATTTGATTTAATTGGTGAATTTTTTCTTATTTCTCTTATTTGAAGCTTATTCTTGGTCAATCCTTGAGCCTTTTCTGAAAACCCTAGATATTCATCATTATGTTTTGTATTCCATCTTCTCTGTACTTGTTGAATGGATTTGAATGGCTCAACCATAAGCTGATATTTTGACCTTATACTCTTTGTTTCCTTAGTCATAATTCAGCCAACTTCTTGTAGAACTTTTGGTTTTCAAACTATACCTATTTTATTATACTTCTTAAAGCATGACTGTCTTAAAACTAAGGTCTCCTTCAATTGGCTTTAAAGAGCTTGATCTTTATCATTCTTGATCTGATTATTTCAATGTTGAACCTAAAATTCTAGTTGTTGAACAATATTTCATTTAACTTCATGTTGTAGCTGATTCTTAATTTTCTTGTCATAGCTATACTCCATTAGTGATGTGGCATTTGTGTATTCTATTCTTTATTTGCTCTAATGAAAAACTAAGAGTGTGCAATTTTAATTCGATCTAGCACTGTTATGGCATTTCTGCAACCCTGTATTGGACATCATTCTTCATTTTAAGTTTTGAATAAATTTGAATATTTGATTCTGAAAACTAAAAACTGTAGAAGTTAATTATTTACTTCTTATTTGAGAACTTGGATAGGACATGATATTTCTAGAATTTTCTATTCATAATTCCTACATGTTGAACATAGAAGTTTTGTTAAGATGTTGTATTCCCATTTATTTTCTGCTTAAATATTACATTTCATTGTTATTACAACTTTAGTATGCATGCTAGAAAATATAAAATGTCAATTTTACATGGTGGAGCCCTGTCAAAATTTTCCCAAAGTTTTTTCTTTTATTTTTGTTTTAGCTGTAATACATGTATTTTTTGATTCATGATACAAAATGTATCACTTTTCTATTGAAGATTGTTGGAAATTGAAACATAATAGACATGATTTTCTATTTCTCTGTATCACTTATTTGATTTACATACATCTTCTAAAACATGTATCCATTAGAAACAACATGATGGAAAGTTATAAATGTCCATTTTACATGGAGAAGCCCTGTCAAAATTTTCTCAAGTTTCTTTCTCATTCTGTTTCAATTGTAATATTACCTTTCTAGTTAACTTTAGCCTTTAAATTATGGTTCTTCTTCTTCAGTTGCAATCTAAAACATGCACTTTGTCTGTAATTCTCTCCTTTGTTCTGTACTACAACTTCTTTTATTTCTAGAATATCTTCTAAACTTTGAGTTACTTTCTTCCTTCATTTCATCATGTAATTATGACTCATCTACTTAATGTACCATAGGATAGAAGTTATTGAACTCCGCAATCTTTATCCATAGTTAAAACTGTAAGACATGATTTATTTATTCTTGGATGTAACCTGTACCTACACACTTGAGAAAATAGTTAGAAAATATTTAGGATTTTTGGCCTCTCTTATGTCCCTATTTTTTCTTTTCTTCTCTTTATTTCTTTCTGAGTGAGTAAATCATGTATATTGTTTGAACCAATCTATATTGGCCTTGATCAAAATTCTACACATGAAGAGTTTGCCTTTGAATATTCCCATCTAACACTGGGGTTAATTTCACATCTTCACTTTATTTTGCATACACATAGAATTCTAAAATTGTACATCACATTTTTTGTTGGGGCATCCACGTTTCTTTGTTTCATATAAATAGGTTCAGAAAAATTCTCAAAAATAAAAAACATTCAAATATGTTTTTTAAAATAAAAAAACATTCAAGTATGTTTCAAAAATAAAAGCAATCTAAATAATCATTCAAAAACCAAAACAAATTGGTAAAACCATTAAAAATCCAAAAAAAGTGTAAAAATTAAAAAAAAATCGAAAATTGGTAAACAACAGGCACACATTTGAATCCTGTATTAAATGCATTCTCCTCGAACATCAAAATTATTACCACAAAGACATCTTTCTTAGCTTCTTTCTTGTTCTTGGCTCAAATGAATTGCGGATTATCATGATCTACCTCCATTAACAAAGTTGGCTTGCTTACTATGTCAGTACTCCTATGCAATAGTGAGTTATTTGAGACTTTGTCATAGTGAACAAATGATTTTCATGGGATTACTTGTGTCCTCCATTATTCCCATTGCATGTTTCCTTTCTTGGGGCACAATTTTTAACCCTTGTTGTTACAACACGAACATTCAGGAATTGAAGCATGATAAAAAGAAATTGGTGTAACTATCTTGAACATTGTTTGTTTGAGTATGTGTGATTGTACTTGTGTTTTTATTAGGTTGGCTAGTTTCCTTTCTCGTATTGCATTGCATTATGTATGTTGCATGGAGTTAATCATCATTTTAATTTCTCGTATTGCATTGCATTGTGTATGTTGCATGAAGTTACATATTTTTAGCAATGAAAAAATGTTAGTAATATAGATTTTTATGTTATTTTACACTTTTTTTATGTTAATAAAGGTCGATGATGTAGATCATAGGGGAAACATTATGAAATAAAAGTTCCTTATTGAAGATTGGATGTAAATATTTATTCCTATTATCCACTTTCATGTCTTATCACTATTAATTTTTTCCAAATCACTTGGGGCAATAAACAATCATGTTTATTCCTATCCTATTTCTTATATCAGTTTCGATCACATTTTCAGTCATCGATTGGCTTCTTCTATCACCCATCGACACTGAAGGGGCCAACCTTAATTCTAATATTTTTTCATCAAAAAATTTAGTTGTTTATTGTTTTCTACTATATATGAAGTGAAGTTACTTACTTCCCCTCAAACATGGACAAATGTAGACACCTAAATTCAGATTTTGCAATTTTATTTCCAAAAGCACACAAATCACTCTCATTCTTATAATTTCTACTATAATTAGTGATTTCTACTAATTAATTAATGTTTCTTACTAAAATTTTCAATTAACAATGCATTTTTGATTTCCTAACATCTCTCGCGTTCAGGATGCCAATTTATGACAAATTGTAAGTCAAAATCCTCTTCCAAACAAATAATTAGTGATTATTAGCTAATTAATCCTATTTAAATCTTGTTTTGGTCAATATACCCTATTATTGGTTCAAACCCCTCTTCCAACAAGTCAAAATCACCCCACTTCCCTCCACAAAATCTCAACAAGCTTCAAGGGCTTATCCTACCCTCCTAATTTACCCTAAGTGGTTGATTAAGGTGCCTCACATCGTAATCACTTGTTAATTCACTAATTCTGACTAAGAAACTTTAATCATGATTAGAAATTCTTAAAATAATTTGTGCTTTTAATCCCAAATGCACTGAGATGCTAGTTTTCCTCAAATGAAAGACTATAAAAAGGACTAACCACATAGCTTTAAAATTTACACCATGCTTTGATTTGCTTAGAATATAAGAAATATGATTAATAGCCTAGCTCAATCATTACCTCAAGTCTTCAATGGGGTTATTATATGGGTATCTAGTATGATCTTGTAGTCTTTTTTGGAGAGACCATCTCACCTTCCTTGAAGTGGGAACAAACCCCAAATTTGATTGCTCATAGATCTATTTAGGTCTATGTTAGTTAGCAATTGAATATTCTGGTAGGCATGCTTTAAGCTAAGATAGATTGATATATCATGTTATTTATTTCAAGCATTCCACTAAGATTTAATCATTGATGTAACTATTGTTAGATTCAATAAGAATTTTCTCAATTAGACTATGTGATGTTAGTCTTGTTAATTTAGCTTTGCTTTGAACTTTTAGTAGTCTTCACATGTAACTCATCAATTGAAAACTAACTCAAATCCTTAGTTTCTTCAATAGTAACAACTAAAGGATCAAATTTCATAGGCAAATCCTAAGCAATTTTTCAATAATTCTTCTATCTTCAATAGTGTCAACATGGGATTTTATTTGATTTAATAAGCCAACTACATAAGTAAAGAATGATTCTATGGAATTGGAGTCTTTCATTGATAAATTCTTAAAATATCTATGAAGTAAATGTAGCTTGGTGGTTTTTAGTTTCTCCTTTCGTTGATATGTAACTTGAAGTGTGTCCCATGTGGCCTTTGCTTGATTAGTTGCTAACACTATAGGAAGAATTCTTTCATGCATTGGCTGATGAATATAAAAAAGTGATTTCTCTTATTTCTTCTATAATTCCTTCAATGTATCTTTCTCTGCCTGAGAAAGTGCAATATGCGTTGCTGCACCTGAGTGCTATTTTCTCCCATTCTCAATGATGTCCCACACATCATGGGGTCTAAATACCACCCTCATGGTCAATGACCAGTCTTCATATTTCTTTCCATTAAATTTCATTTTCTGCATATCGTATGTATAATCCATAGCTTTTTACCAATCTACTAAAAAAAAATCTCTGATACTAATTTGTAGAAGATATGGAGTCTTAAACAACAACAAAAAAACAAATAATAAAACTTACAAATAAAAATAGAGTAATATCCAAACCAGCAATGTTGTGTGTAATCATTAATTAATTTCTTCACTATCATAGCTATGACTCATAACATTCCAAGCTATGTGTGCCATAGTTTATGTTACATCTATAGCTTCAGCTATGTGACTTTACTAATTTTAAAATAGTTGTTAATTATATAAAAAAGACTCCAACTAGACTTAACTATGAACTTCTCTAAATAGAATTTTTACAAAAATAAAACCTTAGCTTTGAAACTACCACATGTTGTGCATGAATAAAACAACTATATTTTGTTTTATTTGTTTTATTTCATTCCTAAACTATAAGACAAAGATTTAATTAACTAAAGAATAATAAACCTAAACTTATCTTTCCTTAAAAGCTATGAGAGAAACTACATGCTTCACATGCATGCATCTTTCCAACATTGGGGAGGGTACAAAAATATGACAAAGAAATTATCTATGATGGGAGATAAAATAAACTGAAGGTGTGCTAGGATGTGAAGAAATTTTTTCTATCCCCAATCAGAGAAGAAATAAATATGGAGCACCAAAGCCACATGGTGTTGCGTAGAAGAGATGATGACTGAGCATGCACAAGATGGAAACAAGGTAGTGCAAAAATAACATGAAGAATGCCAACTTATGAGTTTAGCAAGGGGTGAAGGGAGAAGATGAAGTCTCCTCAGAATTCATAATGAGAACAACACAAGGAGGGAAATGTAAGTGGCTCTATTTCATCCTGATGGACTTATCTGTAGATATGTGTAGAAGGAGAAAGGTGAAGCTGATGAGAAGGTTGTCAGAGAAGACTAGGAGAACACAAATAATAATGACTTGATGTCACAACTAGAGGCCATCTAGAAGCAATGAGAAGAAGTGTTTTTAGTCCTAATAGATGGAACAAACATCGCAATAAATTGCACAAAAAATTATACCTTAATATGCCCCAAAGTAAGGACAAACCAGGTGTGAAGATAATAGCACACAATAAAGGAGAAGAAAATGTTAGATTAGCCACGATGAATATGAGTAGATAATTATGTGATCAAATGGATTGTGGCCTAGTAATGGTCAAGAAGAGGATAAGAGAATGAATATACCACAAAGAGATATTATGCATAAAGGTGATGACTACATGGAATAATAGTGTAAGGTGGAGTAGTCAGAAAGGAAGACACACAGTGGAAGATATCCCTAGGAGGAGAATGGAAAAGGTAGATAAAATATCAAGACAAGAACACTATACATTTGGTCTAATCCCATGACTTTACAGAGGAATGGATGTGAAAAGAAGAGGAGAATAGGAGAAGATAGCACAACAAATAGTGCAAAGAGGATGTGTGTGGAGAGAAACACAAAAAACAACTGCACAAAAAGATAATTTTTAGAGAGAATAGTTTTTGGAGGAAAGGAGATGAGAGGTGGAAAGTGAAAGTGTACAAATATATACTGTACAGAGGAAGCTCGTGGAGAGATGAAGGTCATCAAGGAATAGAGTGCAAAAAAGAAGTGTATGAAGGAGAGACATATAATGGTTTAGAGCCTAGAGGTGAATTGTATGAAGAAGAAGAAAAATCTTGAAGAATTTTGGTGGAAGTAAATCGAAAGTGGTGAGACCAAAATTATGAAGATGAGATTTCAACACAAACACTGAATCGGAAGAGAAAAGGCTCACTGGAGAAGCCTTTAAAGGCTGAAAGTTCAAGAAAAGTAGAAGCTTACAAGGGAGAAGGTTTTAGTGGGAAAATACTGGAAAATTATACAAGAGATAGATCTATTTAGAGGAAGAGTTCAAATGGTGGTGATTTTAAGCTCAACAAAGTATGCAGGATAGCACAAAAGAGTCACTGAGAAGTGGTGAAGGACTATAAGAGATGTGGAAAGAAGCACCAATTTCATGATATGAATCAAAGCGTGAAGGATCTAGAACTATCGACCCCAATAGTTTAATGGGTGGCTCTAGCACTCATTCTATCTACTTAAGGTAGATCTGAAGTCTTAAGAAATTGAGGTGTTTGATACAGTAGAATCTAATGTCCAAAGCAATCACGCACAATTTTTGCTAGTTGTGCGTGCATGCAATGTTGGAGAGTGTATGGAACCTAGAGAGGGAAACCAATATAATGAGAGGGTGATTGTGGAAAAGTGTGCTAGTACTTTTCATAATGGAAATTAGTAAGGAGCACATCATAGATAGGAGTGTGCAGGATGTGCAACCATGTGCGGAAGGTTTTGAAAAGTATTATAACAATGGAGGAATAATATCATGCCATACTCATATGATTTTGGGAGATTAGTAAGATTTGGCCTAGGTTAAGAGAGTGAATGTGCAAGGATATTTTGGAGGAAGGATGAGATGCCCAAGGAGATTGTACTAAATAAAGGTAAAGATTTATCTCTAAGCAAAGAGTGCACGAAAGAATAGAGAATATGCATGATAGAATTGGTGGTTAGAAGAAAAGATAAGATAATTTTTAAAATTTGTGTAACAAAGGATGTTCAAAAGTAATCAATGGTCATAGTATTCTAATGAATTGATAGATGTGGTACAAGGAAAGATATAGATGGAGGTAGCTCAATACATTTAACAAGCTCAAGTTCAAATTTGAGTTTGAGAAAGAAGATCAGGAAGTATCTAGAATGGACTAGCCCTCCCAAAGGATATTCAAAAAAAAGAGAGAGAAGTGAGACAATGTATTTATAAAGGTAGGATGAAATCACAATTTTCAGATTAGTTAGCAAAGGAATAGGAGACACAAAAAGAGTGAGAAAGATAGATGTAGGAAAAATTATTAAGATGGATGTGGGAAAAGAAACTATGTTTTTATTGGGGAATGATCAAACATTTACATGCCTTTTGGAATATTTTACAAATCATATACCATTGGTAGTAGTTACGATGGTGAAGTTTTCACTAGAAGGAATCCACCTTTAAATACGCCTTTGCTGGAAAGTGTCAAATTCCGGAAACTTTTTCTAGTAATCCAAAAAACTATGATATTTCCCTCCACTTTTCGTCAACCCTTTCTACATCTTATTTGGATGCTCGGAGTGCATTTTTAGGGATTTTCTATTGGATGGACACAAGAAATTGTCTTCTCGTTCATTTAGTTTATTGATGACTATCTCTTTAACCATTGTTTATACCCAATGTCAATGTTCATTATTTTTTTCTTGCATCAGATTGTTTCTTCTCTTTACAACCTTCATTTTGTCTTCAGAGTACCAAGAATTTTGCCTTAAATTCCCAATAAATAATTGTCCTCTATATTACCTACCTACCTCCATTTTCACATGGTTGGTAAATGCATGGTGGCAAGATGGCTAAAATATATGTCAAAGATTCCATCTCTCCTCCTACAAAGTCCTTATATATTAATCATCCTTTTGCTTTTCCACATATATTTGTTGATATCTCTTCAGGTATCCCCCTACATTCACTGAGTTTCACAAATAAGACAACATCTTTGATTGTTGAAACTATTATCTGTAAAACACACATGGGATTATATCTGTGAACAAGAGGCAAGTAATCAAGTTTCTTCATTAACTCATTTTAAAGGCTAAGTTTCCTGCCCAAATCAACTTTGGCCATCTAAGTGGAAGATATATATTTTGCATGGCTTATAATACTTCTCCTAAATCATAAAATAATAGACACACACATGATGACGTAAAATGAAATGCAAGGTCTCACTGTAACCTAAAAATTTTACACTGCACACACAAGAAAATGGTGAGAAAATGTAACAAGAAAAAAATGTAATGGAGACACATTTTGCATTATTAGGCCCGATGTTCTCATACTGCAAGATTTTTGGGGCATGCTCTCATACTGCGAACTTTTTTGTTGAAAGATATCTTTTATCTTATTGAATTAATATAACATAAGATCTCTTTTCATCAAACAAAAAATAATTCACTACTATAAACATATTAAAATGCCAATTAAAATATATTAAAATAACCAATAACTGCTAAATCAAGCATATTAAAATCACTATACATTACACTCATTGAATCAAGATTCTTCAAAATTAGTGCTTTAAATATTTTTCTATATACTTGTTTAGTGTACCTAATAACGTTAAATCCCTTGACGGGTCTTGAAAGAATGGGTTATCCCTAATATTACGTTTGGTCATTTGACATGCATAAGAAATAATCTCCCTTAAATCCCAACCATAGAATTGCTTTATTTAATACTTTGATGGAGAATTATCTTGATAGAGTTGCTTTATTGTTTCACTTATTTTAGATTTACATCTATAGAAACCTAAACTCTTCTTTTGGATTAATGATTTTTGATCGGGCCACAAATTACATTGAATACTTTTTGAGTACATTTTTTCAAACAACATCAATGCTCCATGAGGTCCATGAGGATATTTATGTTTTCTATTCATTTTAGGTTACTAGGAAATTTTTAAAGAAAAATCTTAGACGCTGAAAATGTTTCTAAAAAATTATACTTTTGAACAAATGACACTTCAAATAATGATGTCTTTATTTCCTAATATTTGATAATGTTTGGTAGAATTGTGTAAAAAATTGGGGTCAACCCCCCAAAAAGATAAACATTTAAACAATACTAAACCATAATGCCCTCTCCACTAAATAATTATCCTTTGAATCTCATAAATGGAGAAACATGGGTGGAACAATAAGATGGATTTTAAAGGTTTCTAAAATTGGACAAAGATGGAGGGAACAATAAGACGGGTTGTAAAGGTTTCCAAAATTCTAAGTGGAGATGGTAGTGAAAGACTAATTTGTGGAACCCAGAGATCTTTCAAAGTAAAAGTGGTTCGAACGCTGATGCACATATGGTCAAACCATATAGCAACCTTTTTGGCGTGAGTGTATTATGTATAGTGTGTATATAATATATATGAGGATATGTAATATTTACATAAGATTAATCAAGAGTTGTAAGATAGCTTGATTGTTTTTAGAGGAAGAATGATAATGACCTTCTAGTTAGAATTTTCTCATTTGGAATGGGCGAGAATACTATTGTACCAAACCTAAATATATGAACCATAGACAATTGTATGTTGATGATAAGTTCTATGCAATTCCATATTTTTCAAACCATGGTTATAATATGCATAAATAATAGTTCCTAGCAGTATCATAGTGTATATCACATATACTTTTATATTCCCTTATATCGTGTGTAGAATATATTATTATTTTTGTGTATACATCAAAGTTAGGTATCAACACAAATTAATTTTGAGACAAAGTTTTAATCTCCCCACTTATACATATGATTTTCTATTTAAATAAATTGGGTTTACTAATTTACATGGTTTTTTTATAATGAACATCTTTTACAGAAGCGAAAATTCACATCTCATGTTGCATGTGATAAGTATGGTATTATTGAAACCGATCAATTATGAATCCCAAAATGACACCTGTGTAAAACACTCCATTTTAGTTTGACTGTAGTCAAATAACTCTAACAAATTTTAATAGAGATTAAAGAAATGGGACTGCTAATCTGATAAAATAATGTGGAAGAATTGGCTTGGATTGAAGAAACAAGAGATATTAATCCTCATAAATATTTGGAGTGTATTTATATAGACGTGGGTCGAAGAATGACACGATATTGATTGAAAGAGCCATAGAACAGGGGAACTCTGTAATTACTCGTGTATAAGTATTACTCATAAAAATGTAAAAACAGAGTCGTAAAGTAAACTCTCATTTTTCAGAGGGAGAGGGTAATCAACTTCTACACGGGAGTAATTCATTAGAAGTATTCCTATGCAATCTAACAATTGTGCTTTCGTGTACATACAATTTTAAAATTAGCCACTTGAGAGTTCAAAGTTGTAAGTACCTATCTTGTGACGGAAGACCATCAAAAAGGTCTTGGATCTCCTAACAGCAAAGTCAGCATTGAGAGAATGTGATGCGTATCTAGGAATCATGATGGATGCACAAGAGGAAAGAAGACACTCGAGAATGTCACAACACAACAAGGAGGATTGTGGGGAGATTGTGCACATTGTGTACAAGAGAAAGAAAGTCACTGGAGAAGTCTCTTGGTGAGAAGATTGTTATGTATGCAAAGAGATAGGGCATCGCGCAATTGAATTTCCAAGGCATGACGAGGAGATAGCTGATGAAGAAGAAACTAGTGCATAAAGGATGTACAAAGAGAGAAAGATAAGGCGTGGAGATGTGAGAAGCACTAAAGAGAAGGCGAGGTGTAAGAGGCTCACACCATACATAATATTAGGTCTTGTGGCCATAAAATACATAAGACTGCCAATTAACTCGTTAAACAATGTTGGATCCCCCAATGATTTGTTGTCCTCTATTCTTAGCTTCAAACCTACTACAACTGATGTTGGCGTTGATTTATGATTCAACATGTTAAATATTTTCAAAACATCATTAACATACTTTTCTTTTGAAATAAAAACTTCACCTTTGGATTGTTGAACTTCAATGCCCAAAAAGTAATTCATAAGAGAAAAATCTGTCATCTCAAATTCCTTCTTCATGGCTTATTTGAATGACTCTGTAGATAGATTTACATTAATAATCAAATCATCTACGTATAATACAACAATTAGAATCTTACCTTGCTCATTTATCTTGGTGTATAAAGTAGGCTTACTGTTGCTCTTATTGAAACCATTCTCAAGAAAATAAGAATCAATTCTATTGTACCAAGCTCTAGGTTCTTACTTGAGACCATAGAGCACTTTTCTCAACTTGTATGGTTTCACTTCATGACCTTCAACCTCATAACCTTTTGGTTGATTCACATAAACTTCCTCTTCAAGGAAACCATTCAATAATGTTGATTTTGCATCCATATGATAAATACTCCATTTGTTTTGAGTTGCAATTGCTAAAACCATTGTTACCATGTCCAAACGTGCTAGTGGTGCAAATGTTTCATTGTACTCAACTTCATATTGCTGCATAAAACCTCTTACTACCATCCTTACTTTATGTTTTTGTACTTTTCCATCACGATTGTATTTTGTTTTATAGACCCACTTCACTCTTATCATTTCCTTTCCTTTTAGAAGATCCATCAACTCCCATGTCTGATTCTTCTCTATGGCATCAATATCATCATCCATGGCTTGTGTCCAGACTTTATTCTTAATAGACTCTTCAAAATATATTGGATCTGCACCTTGAGAAAAAGAATGCAAAAAATGAAAAATGCGTTAGTTGTATCAACATTATAAATCTCACCAAGACTCTGTGTTTCTCATTGCACGGGACTATTTGATGATAGACTACTTTGTAGTGATGGAGTTTCTTCTGGTGTTCTTTACGGTGTCTCTTTCATGGTTGAAGAGGACTGAAATATTTGAGACCTCCTTGTTGTAGAAGGAGGTGTAGATTGTGCTACAACTTGTGGTGCATGTCCAAGATTTGAAGGTGCATTACCTTGTTGCTCTAAAGTTTCATCTGTCATATCATCATGCAAAATAGTTGCTACTATACTGACTATTTTCTCAATACTTCCATCTCATGTTTCATTTTCAATAAGTTGTACATCTCTACTAGTCACATCCTTTTTAGTGACCGGATTGTACATCTTGTACTCTTTTGTATTCTTTGAATACCCAAAAAATATACACTTTTCTCCTTTGTTGTCTAACTTCTTCCTTAGCTCTTCAAGCACATGTGTGTATGCCACACAACCAAAAATTATGAAATGAGAAACACTATGTTTCTTGTTTGTCCATGCTTGTTGAGGAACCATGTTCTTAATAGTTTTTGTTGGGCACCTATTTAAAATGTAAACAGAAGTTGTTACTTCTTATTCCCAATATTCATTTGGAAGGTGTTTTTCCTTCAATATACTTCTCTCCATTTCCATAAGGGCTCTATTCTTCCTCTCTGACACACCATTCTGATGTGGTGCATACCTGGTAGTAAATTGCTTGTCTATACTATGATATTTGTAAAATTTTAAAAATTCATTAGAAGCATACTCACCTCCTTTTTTTTTCCTCAAAACTTTGAGGTAGTATCCACTTTGCTTCTCCCCTAAAGCCTTGAAGTGCTAAAATGAATCAAAGGATTCAAATTTGTGTCTTAGAAAATAAACCCATGTCTTCCTTGAATAGTCATTGATAAAGGTCATAGAATATGAACAACCTCCAATAGAAGTTGTTTGCATAGTTCCACACAAATATGAATGTACAATCGTAAGAGGTGCACTTGCTCTTGATGTTTTACCAACTGGGAAAGAACATCTTTGTTGGTTCCCCAAAATACAACCTTCACATGCCCTTTCTAGTTTTTTGAATCAATGGAAAACCTTCGACCATAATATATTTCTACGAAGTAAATTCAAATATTTAAAATTCAAATGTCAATACCTTAGATGCCAAAGCCATGATTTATCTTTCACAACTGATTGAAAAGAATATTGCGTCCCTTCAACGTAGGATAACTTTATTAGAGAAGGACACATTTGCATTAGGGCAAATAGCCTTTACATTTGCGCAGGACTCATTAACCTTAGTGCAAGACTCATTTTTTTTAGTGCGGGAGTCAGTAGAGGAATTATTTGAATTAGTGCAAGACTTGGCTAGAAAATGAGCTACCTATATTTCTACAAACAGGTCTAATTTTCTCTTTTATTCTAGTTTTAATGTCTAAGGAAACATCCTATTTCTTCTTATCTTACATTTTGCAGTTAACTTAGTGCTAGGAGATTTGTCCACAATTACGCACTCATTGAATTCCATATAAACTCAATATCCTTTATGTACTAACCATCCAATACTCATAAGATTGTGCTTCAAACTTGCAACATAGTAAACATCATGCATTTTTTTCCTCCCCCTGTTTAGTTAGAATACTAACCATACATTTTTCACTTTACAGACACAATATTGTTATTCCCAAGAGTAACATCACTCTTTACTGACTCATCCAAACTGGAAAATAAATCTAGATTACATTTCATGTGAATACTAAAACTAGAGTCCAAATACCATACATCACATGGACTCTCTTTTGATAGATTCCACTCAATAAGGGATAAAGAAGGTATTGCTTCGGCAATCCTTGTGCATCCAATAACCATATATCTAGAAATATAACTTTCAACCATATTTTGATTGTCTCTCCTAATCATATTGATTTTTCATGCAATTTTAAGCATAGTGCACATACTTATTGCAATAATGGAATTGAACATGAGACTTATCTTATCTCTTAACATAACATTTTTCTTCACCATATCCTTTTCCACCTAATTTTTATGAAACATTGTTGTGTCCTCTAGAAGTACTTCTTCCTTTACCTCTAGGGATGAAAATATCTCTTATTTTTCCAAAACTAATTTTTTCCTGAGATGCAAAAGGTTGATATACAACTGCATGTGATATATTCATCCTCAGTTCATGATTGATTTGTGATGCATGATGTAGACACATAAATTCTACTTTTACAATCTCATTGCCAAAAGCACACAAATAACTCTCATTCTTACCATTTCTGTTATAATTAGTGATTTCCACTAATTAACTAATATTTCATACCATTTTTGTCAATTAACAATGCATTGTTGATTTCCTGACCTCTTTCGCATTTAGGATGTCAATTTACGACAAATCGTAAGTCAAAATCCTCTTCCAAATAGATAATTAGCAATTATTAGCTAATTAATCCTATATTACTCTTGTTTTGGTCAATATACCATATTATTGGCTCAAACCCCTCTTCCAACAACTTAACATTACCCCACTTCCCTCCACAGCATCTCAAAAGGCTTCAAAAGCTTATCTTGGCCTCCTAATTGACCATAAGCGGTTGATTAAGGATCCTCACATCCTAATCATTTGTTAATTCACTAATCATGATTAGAAATCCTTAATCATGATTAATAATTCTTAATCTCATTTATGTTTTTAGTCTCACATGCACCAAGATTCTACTTTTACACAAAGGAAAAACTATAAAATGGACTAACCACATACCTTTAAACTTTACACCATGCTTTGATTTCCATATCGTATAAGAAATATGATTGATAGAAAAGCTCAATCCTTGCCTCAAGTCTTCAATGGGGTTACTAGATGGGTATCCAATATGATCTTGAATTAATTGTTGGAGATGCCATCTCACCGTCCTTGGAGTAACAAGAAAACCCCAATTTTATTTCTCCTAGATCTATTTATGTCTATGTTAGATAGAAATTGAATATTCTAGTAGGCATGCTTTAAGCTAAGATAGATTGATATATCATGTTAGTTCTTTCAATCATTCCATTAATATTTAATCATTGATATAACTATTGTTATATTAAATAAGCATTTTCTCAATTAGACTATGTTGTGTTAGTCTTGTTAGTTTAACTTTGCTTGGAACATTTAGTAGTTTTCATTCGGCACGTCCAGTGGGACATTACCCCATTGCATTCATGCTTAAGCATTTAAACATAGTTTCAAATTTTTTTGTTTCAAACTTTCTAGATTAGTTTCATGTTTTTTATATTAGTTTCAAGCTTTCTAGATTACATTCCATATTTTTAGATTAGTTTCTCAATATTTTAGATTACATTAATTTTTTTAGAGAAATTTTCAAAGTTTTATATATTAGTTTTCATTTTGATAGTTGTTTAAAACTATATTAGTAGTATATGTTGCATTTTGATGTTCGTTGCAAGATATAAGTAGGTGAAGTGCTGTAAAAATTCTAATAGGAAGTCAAAAGATTTGATATTTTTTCAAAATTTTCTTGTCAAAACCCATTTTTTGACCACCTTTAGGAAGGTGTGTGCTCATGTCTAAAGGTACGTTCTCACATTGAAAGGGGCATGTTCATGCCATTAAGTACACACTCACGCTCTCAGGGATGTTCTCATACTCCACTAGACATGCCTACACGTCGTTTCATTTTTTCCTCTATGTATAGGCTACACTGGTGTTGTTAAAGGTGCGTTGGTACTCTTAAGGGTTAGTTGGTGCTAAAAGGAGCATGTTGGTACTGCTAGGGGTGCGTCTGTGTTACACTGATTGCATAACCTATCTTTCGGAGGCCATAACATTTTTTCCTGACCTTGAATGACTCCTTATTGTATATTGTTTATTGGGTTTCTTATTGTGTATTCTCATCTCTCGCATCCTTTGATGATCTTGAGAACTAGAAATGACTTTCAATTCTATTTCTAGAATATTGTAGATCTTTTCTAACCACTAATAATTTGTGTGTAGGACCTATCACTAGTTAAAGAAAGGAGGAACTAAACAATTTTCTAATTACATGTGTGTTGTATGTTGTTTACTGTGGTCTAAACCTAATTATTTAATCAAAAAGATAATAAAACACACTAACATCCATTCAACACGTTGTATTAAAGGTTTCAGTTACGAGCTATAGCTCCTCCACTTTGAACTAGGAAAATTATATTTGGCATAAGCCTTAAGCTACAACAAAAGATATGTTCCTAGGAACCCCAAATTAGTCCACACAAGAGGGAATCTTGTGGATGAAAGGGGAAAGTTATCAAATTACCTAATTGATTAGTATGCCTTGGTGAGTTGAGAGTAAAAGTTTTTTCCAGTATGATCCTAGTGAAAATACAACTAAACACATTTTTATGATCATTGTATTGAAGGGAATAAAGTAAATTTGGTGTACTCCAATGGTCACTCCTTGGAAAACTGAGTTCACAAAGATATCTTGTAACACCTAGAGAGAGAACCACTAGGAAAGCTTTTGGCTTAGAGATAATTTATTTTTTACATAGTTTTCTATAGAGCTCTCACAAATTTGCAACTATTTTGGAGTCAAAACCTTATTATATGAACAAGGTGAGAGTCCATTCAAGTTAATACCATGTGAAATTCATCACGAAACCTATGAGGTGTTACTCTGGCTTAGTTTTTCACTTTTCTGAAGACATGGAAACAATCTTCCAAAGTTACATTTAGTTTGTTTCACTACCACTTGGTTTACACATTTTTTTCCTTTTTTCCCATTTTGGGACAAAAGGAAACAACATACATGGATACCACTAGATATAATCATGTCCACCACTTTTTTATTCTACTTGCATTACTAGGTTGCAATGTCGGTTCATGTGAGTGTTAAAAGTTTTCATGATCTAGTTGACCCTCTTCTCTCAAATCCATATTAATAATTATTCTCATTGTAGTTAACTAGTCTTATCATTGACTTCTTTTGAGTTGTTATGCTGCCCACATTATAGCCATACATTTGTGATATTTATGTCTTGTTTCCATTGTGAAACTTGGCCTAGATTTTTTACATTGTATTGTTATGCTGCTCACATGCATGATAAATCCTTGATATACTTGGGCATTGTTTTTACATCCTAGCCTTGTCTAGAGTTTGGTAAGTGTTGAGGTTAGTTTTTTCGCATTGCTATAAATCCATTTTTATAAGAAAAAATTGATTAACATGTCCAAATAGTGTTGTTACGAAGCTCACATTTGTATATTCAATTTTACAAGACTTATACTTTGTTAATGTCTATAAATTGGTTTTTAGTATACCTTGTTAGAGGATTATGTCAACATTATCTTAGCATTTAGGTCATGTTTGTTTCTAACTTGACCTAACTGGTGATATTGTGTTGTCACTATTTAGTTTCAAACCTATCTCAAAAACTTATGAGGATTAAAATTTTGTTCTGACTGGATTTGAGTTTTATACGTCATTGTATTTTTCTAGATATCGCTTGTCATATATTACCTTATTAGGGTAGGTCATTCTTTATTCATTCATGTACTTAGGTTCATATTTATCCTTCAGATTCGTGACCATTTATTGTTTGGTATTATTTATAATTATTTGATGTCGTTATGCCACTTGGTTTTTCCTAGTGCCCATGTTTGCCAAATTTCTAGTTGGTTTCCGTTGTGTTGCCCAAATCGACAAATGACTTCATTCCAATTAAAGGATTTCAGTCACACTATCTCGGTCTAGACATTTATATCACACAAAAACCAAAAATGACTAACTATCATGAGGTTCCTTATACATATGACACTAAAGAATAAAATATTGGGTATTCCCATCAAAGGATTGCCATCTCAGCTTCATTTGGTTCTTTGTGCTAGAGAACCAATTAAGGTAACTTGTTCCCCAACTTCATCTCATATTCATTGGTATGTTTTGGATGCTTCTGATCCAAATTATTATTCAGGTTCCCCCCACTCTTCTTCTAATTCCAATCCAAATTTAATTCTAATTCTTTGAATTTGACTCAACCTTATGAAGATTCTCCCTCATTTGACTCTTAATCCGTAGTTCTCCCTCTCTTCGTACGACTCCCCGTATCAGTCACCTAAACAACATATTCCTTTAAAGAACAATGTAGCGCCAAGTATTGCTAATAAAACATCTAATTTTGTTCATGAGTTGCGGTCCTCTCTTGCTTTACGGGACCTCCTTTATTTTCCACCTTGAAAAACTCTTCCTCCATTGAAGATATGGGTCAGTAAAAATTCTTCTAAGTCGACACCCACGTTGCACTCATATAAGTTGATACCTACGTTCTAATCATCTAAGTTGACTCCCATGTCTCAATCATCTAAGTCCACGTATACATCGCATACACCTCAGACGACTCCTATGTCATAATCATATGTTGATTTTCTACACGATCCTCGTTGTTTCCCAGTAATATGTCATATTCAAGGAAATCCAATGCCCATTAGTTATAAATCTACATCTTCTTCTACTTCATCTCTTGAGTCATCATCTTCTCAAACTTCTACACTAGTTGGACCCATTCCTTCTAGTCAACCTCTCATGGTTGTCAAACAAATACCCATGCTGATCGATTCGTTTCAAAATAAAGAATCAATCACATAAATCATGGGGTTACTCGATGGCATTACCCTATATGATCACACACAATAATTATCTTTAGACGTCAATATGTTCATGTATTATGGGGAAGAGGTTGCTTCCACTTGTGACACTTTAGAGGAAGACTCTACGATCATCAAAATTGATCCTCTTCTCACTCTTCCACATTCACATTCTTCATTATGTAATGAAATTCCTAGGTCTGGAATTAATCCATGACCTATCTTCTCATTACCAAATCACTCTTTATCTATCACAATTCCTCAATCACAAACTCACCTTGGTTCACCACCTGGAAGCCCATGATCTTATTTGATATGTGGGCCACCTCCAAGTTACCCGACATCATTTGTATGTAGCTTACCTCCAGACAATTTTAATCTATTCTTAAGCCATGTCCTAGTAGATCATCATCTTCTACATATGAGAAACCTCCACGTAGTCCTTCAACTTCAATCTATGGGACACCTCCTAGCCCATCCTCTTCTATGCTTAGGCTACCTCCAAGAATCCCTTCATCATCTTTATGTGGCTCACCTATTGGTAACCCCTCTTTGTATATATTGGGGGAACATCCTATAAATCCCTCAACTTCTATTCTTTTTCTGCATCCTATTATCGCAAAAAATTGTATAAATGGGACACTACTGGGTAGTTCTTCATATTCAATCTTAGGGCCACATCTGAGTATTCCTTTATCTTTACTCTATGGGAAACCTCCTGATAGTCCATCCCCTTTAATTCTTGGACCGTATCCTTCGCATCCACCACATTTTCCTTTTATCAATGATTTTGGTAAAATCCCACCGTCATTTTTCACATCAATTATATTCGTTCACTTTCTTCTCCCACTTCTCATGATCAGACAAGTCATTGAATAGCGTATAAGAAACCCAATCGGTTCCTTCATCAGGATAAGCTCAAAACTTCTGAACACTCCAAAGATCACAACAATTAGATGATCTTAAAGTTTAGAATCAAACGTGATTCAAAAATGCACACCAACGCACCCATAAAGTATGGCGTAAAGTGCATAAACCTCTTGATATGGAACTCAATTTCCCTCACAAAAAATCCATGTTTGATGATAGAATGCACTCATCTATTGAGTATGACCTGACCATGATAATTAAAATTGGAGATAATATGAGTCTTGATAAGAAATCATGCTTAATCACCCATATCAAGGAAATCGTTAACATTTTTGTTGGATCTTATAATGTAGATTAATATTGATCCATCCCACTTTTACAAAAAAGACAAAAATGTAAAAAAATGAGAAAACATTTTTAAAAATAAAAGGGTAATGAACACACATTGCTATCATGTATTGCATACACATGAAATGTTCTTTCTTCCCTTTCTTTTTATTATTCTGCAAGCCTTCCTACCATTTTCATACCTTCGGTGATATTTTGGTTAGCCAATTGGCATGCATTTTATGATATTTAACTCTATGGTATCAATTTGGCCTTTGGTATTTCATCACCTTAGTAAATTAAATAAATATTGGCCTTATAGAGATTCTATCACAGTCAACATCTAAAAAAACTTGTTGGGAACAATTTTTGGACATATTTGTTGACATTATCCTATGTCATCATCACAAGCACTTCCACCTCCTTCCATCAAGACATCAATGATTCTTAAACCCTTTTCAAATAAGAGAGCTGAAATAAATTTTCAGAAAGCAAACCAAATCAATAAATTCAAAAATCCAAAGCTAAAAGAAAAATCAAATTGATATATAAATCTCTCTTAGGGTATTTCCAATAATCTCTACGAGGGATATGGATGTTTGACTAGCAGTAGAGAAATGTTGTCATTAGATTCAAATGCATCTCCATCAGGGATATGGATGCCTAGCTAGCAATAGAGCAATGCACGAATCTCCTTCCACAATCCATTCATTAAAAAAAATGAACTTTGAAAAATAAATCATTCCTACACGTTGGCTAGGGTGTCTTCACTTGTTATCTATCAAATATTCCCTCCAAGAGGTAATAAATTTCCATGTGCACACACTAGATCTATATTAGAAAAGAGGATTAGTATGTTACCAAGTGTCATTTTTTGAACCTTGTTTAGAATCTTACTCTAGTTCGTATCTTGTCCCACAATTCGTGCCTTTAGCTAAGCGCTTCTTCATCACGAGACTTCTAAGCTACATTCACATTTTTCTTCTATTCATTCATAACATCTATGTGTATAATATTCCCTTTTTGCCATGTTTGTGGGCATCTTTGTCTCCTTTCTCAGAATAATATTTCACTTCATTCTATCATGTGCTTCTTAGTCAGCTTATGTTGGGGGCATCCTTTCTCCTTCCTAGCACATCATTGGGTTAAGTTCATCATCATGTTGAGTCGATCTACATTGGCCTTGATCTAACTTCTACATATGAAGAGTTTTCTTTTGAATATTCCCATCTAATGATTGGGTTAATTTCACATCTTAACTTTCCTTTGCATACGCATGGAATTCTACCCTTGTACATCCCATCTATCACTGGGGCATCTGCGTTTCCTTGTTTCCTATACATAGCTTTAGAAAACTTCTCAAAAATAAAAAACATTAAAATATGTTTCAGAAATAAAAACAATCTAAATAGTCATTCAAAATCCTAAAAAAATTGGTAAAAATATTCAAAAACCCAAAACTAAAAATAATTTTTCTTGTAAAAAATAGAAAAAATTCAAAATTTGGTAAAAGACAAGCACACAATTGAATCTTGTATTAAATGCATTCTCCTTGAACATCAAAATTTTTCCTACAAAAATATATTTCTTAGGTTCTTGCTTGTTCTTGTCTCAAATGAATTGTGGATCATCATGATGTAGATCCATTAACAAAGTTGTCTTGCTTACTATGTCAGTACTCCCATGCAACACTGATTTTCCAGAGACTATGTCATAGTGCATGTATATTTTACATGGGACTTCTTATGTCCTTCGTTATTCCCCTCGCATGTTTCCTTTCTTGGGGCACCATATTTAACCCTTGTTGTTACAACATGAACATTCGGGAAATAAAGCTTGATAACAAAAACATTGGTGCAACCATCGTGAACATTGCTTGTTTGAGTATGTGTGATTGGACTTGTTTTTATGTTAGGTTGGCTGGTTTACTTTCTTGTATTTCCTTGCAATATGTATGTTACATGTATCTAAGCATGATTTTACTTCCTCATATTACATTGCATTGTGTGTGTTGCATGGAGTTACATATTTTTCGCAATGTAAAAATGTTAGTAATATAGATTTTCATGTTATGTTACACATTTTTATTTTGATAAAGGTCTATGATGTAGATAATAGTGGCAACATGATGAAATAAAAGTTTGTTATTGAAGATTGGAAGCAAAGATCCATTCATATTCTCCACTTTCATGTCTTATGACTATTAATCTATTTCCAAATGACTTGGGGAAGTAACCAATCATGTTTATTCCTATCCTAATTTTTCTATCAGTTTCGATCACATTTTCAATTGTCGATTGACTTATTCTATCACCCATCGACACTCAAGGGTTCATCCTTAATTCTAATAATCTTTATTCAAAAAATTTAGTTGTTTATGATTATCTACTATATTTGAAGTAGAGTTACTTACTTCACCTCAAACATCGACAAATGTAGACACCTAAATTTGGTTTTTGTAATCTTATTTCCAAAAGAACACAAATCACTCTAATTCTTACCATTTACATTATAATTAGTGATTTCCACTAATTATATAATGTTTCTGACCATTTTTGTTAATTAACAATGCATTATTGATTGGCTAACCTCTCTCGCATTCAAGATGCCAATTTATGACAAATCGTTAGTCAAAATCCTCTTCGAAATAGATAATTAGTGATTATTAGCTAATTAATCCTATTTTACTCTTGTTTTGGTCTATATAACCTATTATTGGTTCAAACCCCTCTTCCAACAACTGAAACTCGCCCCACTTACCTCCACAACATCTCAACAAGATTTAAAGGCTTATCCTAGCCGCCTCATTGACCCTCAGTGGTTGATTAAGGCTCCTCACAACATAATCACTTGTTAATTCACTAATTATAATTAACAGACCTTAATCGTGAGTAGAAATTCTTAAAATACTTTGTGCTTTTAGTCCCACATGCACCAAGATGCTAGTTTTCCTCAAATGAAAAACTACAAAAAGGACTAACCACATACCTTAAAACTTTACACCATGCTTCGATTTGCATATCATATAAGAAATATGATTAATATACTAGCTCAATCTTTGCCTCAAGTATTCAATGTGGTTAGTAGATAGGTATCTAATATTATCTTGTATTCATTGTTGGAGAGACCATCTCACCTTCCTTAGAGTAGCAATAAACCCCCAATTTGATTGTTCTTAGATCTATTTAGGTCTATGTTAGTTAGCAATTGAATATTCTAGTAGGAATTCTTAAGCTAAGATAGATTGATATATCATGTTAGTTATTTCAATAATTCCATTAAGCTTTAATCATTGTTGTAACTATTATTAGATTCATTAAGAATTTTTTGAATTAGACTATGTGGTGTTAGTCTTGTTAGTTTAGCTTTTCTTTGAACTTTTAGTAGTCTTCACATGTAACTCATGAATTGAAAACTTACTGAGATCCTTACTTTGTTCAATAAAAACAACTAGAGGATCAAATTTCGTAGGCAAACTCCTCATAAATTGTTCAATAATTCTTTTGTCTTCAATAGTCTCACCATGGGATTTTACTTGATTTATTAACCCAACTACATAAGTAAAGAAATATTCTATGGAATTTGAATCTTTCATTGTTAAATTCTCAAAATATCTATGGAGTAACTGTAGCTTTGAGGTTTTTTCTTTCTCCTTGCCTTGATATCCAACTTGAAGTGTGTTTCATGCAGTCGTTTCTTAATTGGCTGCTACCACTCTGGGAAGAATGCTTTCATGCATTTCCTGATGATTATAGAAAAGATATTTTCCATATTTCTTTCTTAATTCTTTCAAAGTATCTTTCTCTTCCTGAGAAATTGCAGTATACGTTGTTGCATCTGTAGGCTCTATGTACCCATTCTTAAAGATCTTCCACACATCCTGAGATCTAAATAGTGCCTTCATGGTCAACAACTAATATTCATAATTCTTTCCATTAAATTGCAGTGTCTACATATCATATGTACAATCCATAGCTTGCTACCAATTTAATAATCTACTAAAAAAATTCTTTGATATTAATTTGTAAAACAATTGGAGACTTAAAATAGTGAAAAACAAAACAAATAATAAAACTTACAAATAAAAACATAGTATTATTCAAACTAGCACTTTTGTGCATAATAATTAATTAATTTCTTCACTTACAGAGCTTCGGCTCATTACATTCCAAGCTATGAGTGCAATACTTTCTCTTACATCTATTCCTTTAGCTGTGTGATTCTACTAATTTTACAATTGTTTTTAGTTATATAAAATTGACTCCAACTAAACTTAACTGTAAACTGCTCTAAGTAGATATTTTACAACAATAGAACCATAGCTTTAAAACTATTGCATGTTGTGCGTGTATAAAACAAATATATTTTGTTTTATTTGATTTATTTAATTCCTAAACTTTAAGACAAAGCTAGAATTAACTAATGAATAATAAATCTAAACTTATCTTTCCTAAAAATATATGAGATAAATTACATGCTTCACATGCATGCATATTTCCAACATTGGGGAGGGCATGACAATATGACAAAGAAATCATCTATGATAGGAGAGAAAATAAACTGAAAGGCAGGATGTGAAGAATTTTTGTCTATCCCCATTGAGAGAAGATGGAAATATGGAGCACTAAAGCCACATGGTGTTGCATAGAAGATATGATGACTAAGCATGTACAAGAGAGAAACAAGGTAGTGTAAACATAACATGAAGAACACCAACTTATGAGTTGTGCAAGGGGTGAAGGGCGAATATGAAGTCTCCTCGGAATGCATTAATAGAAAATGTACAAGGACAGAAATGTAACTGGGTACACTTCATCCTTATGGAATTATCTACAGATATGTGTAGGAGGATAAATGGGAAGTTGATGAGAAGGTGGTGAGAGGAGAATAGGAGAACATAAAGAAGAACGACCAGATGTCAAAAATACAGACCATCTAGAAGGAATGAAAAGAAGTTTTCGAAGTCCTAATAGATGGACTAAAGAGCACAATAAATTGCACAAAAGAATATGTTGGAATATGCCCGAAAGCAAGGAAAAATTTGGAGTGAAGATAATAGCACACCAGAAAGGAGAAGAAAATGATATTTTAGCCACGATGAAGAGGAGGAGACAATTATGTGAACAAGTGGATTGTGGCCCAGTAATGGTCAAGAAGAGAATAAGAGAAGGAATATACCACAAAGAGATACTATGTATAAAGATGAAGACTACGTAGAATAATCGTGCAAGGTGGATCAGTCAAAAAGGAAGAAACAAACTGGAAGATAGCCCCAAGCGGAGAAGGGAAAATCCATATAAAATATCGAGTCAAGAATGCTATACATTGGGTGTAAGCCCACAAGTTTACAGAGAAATGGATGTTGAAAGAAAAGGAGTTTAGGAGAACATAACCCAATAGACAGTACAAAGAGGATGTGTGTAGAGAGAAACACCAAAAATAAGTGCACAAAAAGATAATTTTTAGAAAGAAGAGTTTTTGGAAGAAAGGAGATGAGAGGTGGAAAGAAAAAGTGTACAAAGATAGAGTGTGTGGAGGAAGCTCATGGAGAGATGAACGCCATGAAGGAATAGAGTGCAGAAAAGACGTGTATCAAGAAGATACATAGCACGGTTTAGAGTCTACAGGTGAAGTGTATGAAGCAAAAGAAAACTCTTGAAGAATTTTGGTGGAGGTGAATGTAAAGTGGTGAGCCAAAAATCATGAAGCAGATGTTGTAGAAAAATCACAACACCCCTAAAATATGTCACTTGATGGGTTGAGATCGTCAGTGTGACTGTACAACATGGAACATCTCTCAAATTGTGGTACTTTACGATTCAAGAGAGAATTATGGATGAAGGCCGACTTCTATTCCTTTGTTCAGATGCACACGTTCAGATTGTAGAGGGTCATCCTAAATCCTACTCTAACTTGCCAAGGAGACAGGGTTAAGAGATTACAAGAAACGAAACCTAATCTAACAGAGGTGATGCACCAAAGGAATGCTAAAACACCTACTTTGCGATAAACAAAAACCATAAAAATGTAATATGATCACTATGCACAAGTAACTAGGACTGCAATGAGAGATCAGAAAGGAGACAATGAACGCAAGAGAGGGTTGAAAATCATCCATAGACATGCATTATCTCTCGAAAACTTGATACAATCCATTACAATGGCCAACAGGCACAAACTTGCATTTCAATTTAAATGAGAGGCTTAGACTCCACAAATCCACTTACGGGAAAGAGAAGAAGGTAGGGTGTAGAGAAGAAATGTCCAACCCTTTGAAATTGTCCGTCTTGTACAATATACATGAAGAATGAGAGAGAGAAAAGGAGGGAAAAAAATCTAACCCTGTTCCAACCACCCCTGAAGGAGCATTGAATTCCCCTGCCACAATGATGGGTCTTGCCGCAACACCCATGCCCTCGTCGATGTTCCCTGCTGGGCAGGAAAGGGAACCCATTCTTCATCATGGTGGTAGGTGGGAGAATTGATGGCTTCTAAAATGTTGGGTCAAAACATTAATGGTGGAAGGTGTATAAAAAATGCTGAGATCTCTCTAAAACTTCCCCTCCCTCTTGATTCTAAGCTTCTGATCAAAATATATTAGCACTTAAAGGTACTTCGGGTCTCTATTCTGTTCACACATATCCACATGGTGGCCCCACATGTCTCAAGGTTTAACCCCCTCCTCTACACTCTTGAAGTTGTGCTGAAGAGACACGTGGCATTATCCGCGGGCCTGCTCTATTTTCTTTGTATTCTGCCTAAGCCCCGTGTTGGTGGAGACACTATGCCATACCCGAGACATGTGGAGAGTTGGCACATGTTTGGGGAACCTTTTTTGGATTCTACCTTTGAATTTGCATAGACAAGGCACATGGAGGCTTCCACTGGATCTTCTATACTTATCTGATTCAGGTTCTAAGTGAACAGTTCCTACCTCGTCCCTTTGGTGAGTTAAAGGGGCCCACCATATATAATGCAAAAAAAACCCTTATGGGTGGGACCCTCATATCCAGCTCCCTAAATTGTGACAGTGGGACATGTGGCATCATCTACAAACTGATCCTCCATTTTCTCATTTTTGGATTAGTCGCTTTTGTTTAGCAAGGCTATATGTCTTACCCGGGACACGTGGGGGGTTGGTGCATGTTTTGGTCCTACCTTTTAGCTCGCACCCTTGAAGTTCCTTTTTTGGGACATGTGGCCCCTGTCATGGCTCTATGACTTTTTCAACCGCTGATGAGACCATTTTCTGACCTTGGACACATGGCGGGTCTGCGCTTGTTTAGGGACTCTCTCCAAATTTTACCTCTAAACATGCACTAAACAGATACGTGGAGATCTCCACTGGTCCTTATACTTTTGGATGGTCGATTCAACATTTTGGGATTCAGACCATGTGGAGGGTCTTCACTTGTTTTGGGACTCCTCCTCTATCACACTTTTGACATTACACCGTTGAGACATGTGGAGGCTTCCACCGACCTTGTTGCACTTAGTTGATTCAGGCCTTCTCTACCCCCTCATGACTCTGACCACGTGGAAAGCCTGCACTTGTTGGGGACCAGTTTTTGGACTTGACCTTTGGAGATGTGCCGTTTGGACATGTGGCACCCTCATCGTTTCCTTTTTCTCTACTTGCTTCTGGACTCATTTTTTTAGGGTTGATTGCGAGTCCATGCAACTAGGACAACCTTTCCATTCTTCGTGTGAAAGATCGTGTTCGACCAATTTTTCCCTAGGGGAAAATTGGGATAAGAGTTTGGTGACTCACTGAATCACCTTCCTGGTAGATGAATGGATCAGCTACCTTGTTGTATCCATTAGGCACAAAGTCATGGGTGGTGGCTTGATACTGGTCATGTTCATAAAGCTTGAATCTTATGCTTGCACTTGGTGACCTTGGACCTGCCCTGCTATTCAGGAAATGGACTCCCTCAAGACCTTATTTTAGTTACTTTGTATTTGTTCTATTTTAAAATTAGTAACTATTACGGAAACTATGGGTCTCCTTGTTGTAAATGCTAAATGGCGTGGTGTATTCACCTGGAGGCACATTAAAATATACAATGATGTAAACCTAGAGAAACGAAAACTATGTCAGAGTACTTAGGAAAACAAAACCTATGCTACAACAAGAAAATATGCACACGCACTTAGAGAAATTAAAATCCTATTCTAATATTTAAGAGGGTAAAACCCTCCTTTTCAGTAGCAATGTTTAAGATGGATCACATTGACCGGAATCAGATGTTCCTCTCCATCAAATGTAGACAATTGGAAGGCATTGCTCCTTTTACATCATATGACTATGTAGGGGCCACTCTAAATGGCATCAAACATGGAATGCCTTCTCGGTGTTTCCTGATCTGCATCCCACTTCAAAACTAAGTCCTCTTCCTCAAAGGTCCTTGCTCTTTCTTTCTTATCAAACCATATCTTAATTAGGGCTTGATCATTTTCCATTCTTTGAACTACATGCTCCCTAATTTCTTCTAATTCAATTAGCTCTTCATACCTAGCCTCCATTGGTTCGAACTTAGACAACTCCAACTACTTTATGAGCTTGAATGCGGGCAATTCTAAAGATATAGGCAACACTGCCTCTTTCCCATTGACTAATTTGTAGGGAGAATTACTTGTTGACCTCTTGGGGGTAACTCTATCTGCCCAAAGAGCTGATTTGATTTGATTGTTGTGTGCCAAGTTCTCATTCTCATCAAGATTCCTTCTGATGATTCTCATAAAGTTCTTGTTTGTGGACTCTACTTTGCCATTACCTTGAGGGTAATAGTTTAAAGAGATGTTGAGATAGACATCATTCTTGACATCCCATTTAGTAATTTTACACCATGGAATGTCAATGAATTGTCTAATAAGATAGCAGTAGTGGCATCAAACCTCATGACTATCCCTTCATAGAAGTCAAAAAAGTTGGATTCATTTGCCTCCTTGAGTGCCACCGATTAAGTCCACTTGGTGAAGTAGTCAGTCACTGTGAGTATCCACTTGTGGCCCTGGCTTGAATTTGGGTTGATTACTCCAATGAAGTCTAATCCCCATTGTATGAATGGTTGATCCATAGAAATTGGATGAAGGGGTAAGGCTATTAATCTTGCTTTCCCTGTGAAGAATGCACACTTCTTGCATTTCCTGATCCATGAGTAGTAATCCCTAAACATTGTAGGCCAATAGTAACCAGACGTCATATTTTTTAGCGTTGTTACCTATGGATCAAAGTGGACTCAAGCTTCTCCATTTTGGAACTCATGTAACACCTTCTCAATTTGGATTGTCCCAATGTACCTTAATAGGATGCCATTGATTTCCCTTTTGTAAAAAATGATGTCAACAAGCGCATATGGGATGGCTTGTAATCTAAAGTACCTTCTTTTTGTTCTACTCATTTATAGAGGGAATGAACCTATTTGGAGAAGATGCACCTGATTTTGAGTCCAACATGGAATGGGTGCATCGTTAGTTGGATGCTCTAGCTCGTTCTTCATTAATAAGACAACCTCTTCATCATTTGCTGACTCATTTTGTTGATTAGAAGTGAGCTGCTCACACAGACCCTTGCCATGAACCAGCTTGGTCACTTTGATTTCAATATCATACTCCATTACATGAGTGATCCAACCTCCTCTCTTCTCATGAAAGTCCTTATTTAGGAGAAAATCCTTGACACCAACATGAGACACTAGCAGTTGAATCTCGTTGTTCAAGACCAGGTGTTTGGACTTCTTAAAACTCCTAATGATAACAAGGACATGCTTTTCAATGAAAGAATACTTTACTTCGTAATATTCCAAGTTCTGACTGAAGAAGGCTATGAGATGTTTTGAACCTTCCTTTTTAGGTTGAACCAAGATAGCTGAGATTGTTTCTGACTCTCCAAAAGCATATACCATGAAGTCCTTTGAAAATTATAGGTTAATAAGAGTTAGGGCCTATGATATTGTGAGATTGATGGCTTCAAACTCTCTCTGCCTTCTGCTGTCCATTTTAATCCAAGACTCTTCTTTAGCATCACCGTTAAAGGCTTTACAATAGTCACAAAATTAGGCAAAAATCTATAGACAAAGTTTATCCTTCCTAATAATATTTGGAGGGATTTCTTATGATGTGGCAGTGGTAGTGTTCTAATGGCTTCAACTCTTTTAGGGTCAATTGTCAACCGTTCTCTTGAGACAATGTGGCCCAACAACTTTCCCTCGTGTGCCAAAAATACACTTTTTTTTGGATTCAATGACACTTTAAACATTCTACACCTTTGAAATACTTTCCTGAGGTGAAAGAGGTGGTCTATTGCAATCTTTGAGAAGACAGTGATATCATCTAGATATACCAGCACCATCTTATTGATCAAGCTTTTGAACGCCATATCCATAGCTCGCTAAAATGTTGCTTGGGCATTGGACAATCAAAATGGCATCTTCTTGTAAGCATATGTGCCCCATTTCATGGTGAAGGTCATCTTGTATCGATCTTCCTCTTTCACCATTATCTGATCAGAGCCTAAGTATACATATAGCAATGAAAACCTTTTAGAGCTAGCTATAACCTACAACATCTGTTCCATTGATGGAAGTGGATAATGATCCTTGAGTGATGCTCTATTCAAATCATTAAAGTCCACACAAAATCTGATTTCTCCATTTATTTTCCTCATTGGCACTAAGTTTTCAACCCAACCTGAACTTTTGATAGGGAAGATGATGCTAACTTCAATTAGCTTGTTCAACTCTTTCTTCATGAGGGGTTCAATATGGGGATTTACTACCCTTTGCTTCTGTCTGATAGGTTTAGATCTCGGATCCATCTCAATAGTGTGTTGTTCTAACCTTGGGTCGAAACCTCTTAAATCCTTATAAGTCCAAGAAAAGTCATCTAGGAATTCTTGACAAAGTTGAACGAACTCATATTTTTCTTATTGGGTACTTACCTTACCAATTCGCAATGTTTTAGCTTCAACTATGGAAATGGGATCTAAATCTTCACCATTTACTTGAATATTTTCTTTCTCCTTCTAGAATTGATCATTTGGGTTGAATATTGACTCCTAAGTAACAAGACCCTTTGGTAATTTTTTAGTTATTAGTTGCACCACTTGGTCACCATATCGTTGTTCCAAGTTGTCTTTGTTTCTAGTGAAGAACTCATCTTCTTCTTGTAGAAAATTGACAATTTGTTGATCATTCTCAAAGACTTGCCAACTTGTGTTTTTGTCTGGAATAACTGGTCTTACAATCACTTTAATATGGGGCTGAGATTTCTCACTCTTGATACTCTCTACCACATCAAATGTTGTCCTGATTTCTTCCAATTTGTTTGCTACTTCATTCTTCTTCCTTGGGATGGAATTGATGCTAAAATTCTCAAAATATTTAATGATATCCCATACCCGATTCTTGTAGTTTTTTAACATATCATTCTTAGAATCATTTTGTCCTTAGACTTGATTCGTAACTAGCTCACGATCACCAAAAACTTGTAAGTTTTTAATCCCTCTTTCTTGCCCAATGTAGTCCATGGATTAAGGCTTCATACTCTACTATGTTGTTCAAGGAAGAAAATTGGAAATGGAAGGTTGAGTAATATTTCATACCTTGAGGTGAAACGAGCATAGATCCTCCTCCAGCTCCCTATCTACTTCTCAAACCATCAAAGAATAACTACCATACTTCGTTGTCATCTTTGTGGTATAGCTCAGTGATGCTGTGGAGGGGATAATTCTCTTCATGCAAACAATAGACTCCTATCTCCTCTTCTCTCATCTCCCTTTTACTTGACCATTCATCAAGATTCAAGTCTGGAATGTATCCAAATTTGGTATTTGCTTTGTGAGCAGTTGGATAGTCCTCTTGATCAAATGTTGAATAGTTTTAAGTGACTGGGTTTAGTGTATGAGGCTCTATGTGAAATTTTGCAATAGGCTCAGATATTATTGTAGCCTCAGCTACATACCTTTTTCTGAATAACATATGTGACCAATCTATAGAAAAATAGCCTCCAATTTTAGCCGTGAAGTCTCTTGACAAGAACAATGCAAAGAGAGGTGGAAAGTCTATGACTGATACATCTTGCAAGACAGTCACATTGGGACATGTATGTAATATGATGCTCAAATGTTTTATTACTTTAACCGTTGTTACCTTTTTCCCATCCAATTGCACTACACCTTTGGAGATGAATTCATATTGAAGACCTAGTTGATCAGCTATTTGTTTCGGCATGACTGAGCTACTTCCTCTAGAATCAATCATGCAATTATGCACTAGCTTATCTCCAATGATCAATGACACATAGAATGGAGGGGGCTTAATATTATTACCTTGATGTTCTCCATGATTTCCTTCAGGCTGAGATGCATTAATAAGCACTTTCTCTTACTAATTGGGTGACTTATTTGATGTTGACCAATTTTCCATAGCAACTTACAATAGGTCTCTTTGACCTGGGATAGCCAATGACTCCCACATTGAGATTTTTACATTTTTCCTCTTCATCTGCTCAATGATGTTAAATAGAGATGAGTTATCTCTCTGTTTCCCTTTGCCTTGCATATTCATCTCTTGCACATGGGTTGTTACAACTAGCACTTGAGCTGGTCTAGGGGTGCTTTAGGCTGACCTTGCACATTGGGAGCTGCACTTTGATTGCCAATACCTTGTGGAGTGATAGAGGGTTATGGATTACCTAAATTTGATGTTCATCCCTCTCCAATATTCCTTTTATTGGACAGTGTATTGGTAGCTACACTTTGAGAAGGGGCTTGGTTAACTCCACAAAATTATTTTGTTTGGCAGTTAACCAGCATAGTTTTAGTTTGTGGTGTTTCTTGCTGAGCTTCTTGTTGCTAATTTTTCTCTTAACTAGGTTCTTGGGACACACCAACAGTCTATACCATCAAGTCCTGGTTTAGTGCACCATTACAACAAATTGATTGACAGTGAGGTAGACTACAAGGGTAACATCAATCATGCTCCTATGCCATGTTTTTATTTTTTGGAACTAAATCTTTTAATGTTGAAGTTGCATTTGGATCATATGGTCGGAATGTCCTGGTAGCTTGAGGTTATCCTTGGTTCAAATTTTTATTTGTGGCATGACTTGGTGGTTTATTTTGTTGGTATGGGGGACTAGCTTGATACTGATTTTGAGGCTGATATGGCCTAGAACTATGACCTTGCTGTCTCTTGATAGTCACTAGCTCATTTCCTAGGTTTTGTAGTTGCTTCAAGACCTTCTAGTACTCTTTTGAAGTGCTTGATGAAGATGAGGTGAAAGATTAAACTGAACTCTGATTCCTTGGATTAGGTATGGGAGCTAATGTGGGTGTTTGACTAGTGCTTAGAGCTCCTAGTTCTGGATATAGTGGCATAGGTGGCCTAGGAGCAAGTTTACCAGCATAAATTAAGCAATTTTTTGCTCTAATGGAAATGTTATAGGCTACAGGTATTGTTATACCTCCCATTGATTGAATCATCATGGAAATATTAAAATTTAAATATCTAAGGAATTATAGAAAAAACCCTCGTATATTGGTCTCACAGCCACCGAAATCCTATCCCACGTCCTTTGAAATATGAACTTGAAGGCTGTTAGTTGTTCATTAGGATCCCTCTTGACTATTATCAGTTGTTCTAACATGGATATATTATCCCCCTGTTCTACAAATTGGTTATGAAGAGCTTTGCATTGATGGTCCCAATTCCTAATAGAGCCTGTTGTTAGACTCCTAAACCATTGCAAAGCTTTACCCTTGAATTAAGAGGCTAAAAATTTGACTGCAGTGTCCATCTCAATGATTTCATGAATTGTACAAAAATTTATAATGTCTTGAATGTGGTCACTAGGAGTAGTCTGGTTCTCTCTAGTGAAATATTTAATTCTCTTCAATGGTGCAATTGGAACTGGATTTTGTGCATTGAGAGTGAGTGGGACACTGCCAGTGAAGTTGACGTAGGGATTGGGTTGTGGATGTGCCATTATGATTATCCTAAGAACCCTTGTTGATTAAATGAAAGGCCTACCAGGGGAAGGTTTTGACAAGGTTATATTTGGTGGAGGTGGAGACCTTTGAGCTCTTCTTCCTCTCCTTCCTCATTCTAGAGATAAATGTAGATAGAAAAATAGTCCCTCCAATCTAGTCCTTTACCTTGTTTGTATTATTCTCATGAAATTGACAAGTTTGGACTACTAAAACCAATGGATTCTACCTCTTTTGGAGTCACCAGATGTGTAATTTCAAATCTTATTAAAAATATGGGGACTTAAAACAAGTGCACATCAATCTTTCTATAATAAAAATGAAGACTTCTTGTCCCACTGGGCGTGTAAAAACTATTGGTAGTGGAATCACATCAGCCTTTAAATCTGTAACTTGATAGGTTGAGATCCTTAGTGTGACTATACAACATGTAGCATCTCTCAAAGTGTGGGACTTTGTGATTCGAGAGAGCTTTCCAGATGAAGGCCAACTCCTATTCCTTTATTCAGGTGCACACACTCAAATTACAAAGGTTCATTCTATATCCTTCTCTAACTTTCCAAGGAGACAGGGTTAAGGGAATACAAGAAATGAAACCTAATCTAGTAGAGGTGATGCACCAAAGGAATGCTAAAACACCTATTTTGCAATAAACACAAACCATAAAAATGCAATGCAATCACCAAATAACTAGGACTGCAATGAGAGATCAAAAAGGAGACAATGAACTCAAGAGAGGGTTAAAAATCATCCACAGATATGCATTATTGCTCCAAAAGTTGATACAGTGCATTACAATGGCCAAGAGGCAAGAACTTGTGTTGCAATTAAAATGGGAGGCTTAGACTCCACAAATCCACTTACGGGTAAGAGACGAAGGGAGGGTGCATAGTAGAAATGTCCAACCCTTTGAAATTGTCCCTCTTGTACAATATATAGGAAGAATGAGAGAGAGAAAAGGAGGGAAAAAATATGACCTTGTTCTAACCACCCCTCAAGGATCATTGAATTTTTCTACCATAATGATGGGTCTCGCCACAACACCCATGCCACCATCGTTGTTCCCTACTAGGTAGGAAAGGAAACCCATTCTTCATCATGATGGCAAGTGGTATACTTGATGACCTTGAAAATGATGGGTTGAAACATTAATTGTGGTAGGTGGGTAGCAGGTGTCAAGAGCTCTCTAAAACATCCCCTCCCGCTAAATTCTGAGATTCTGATCAAAAGACATGGCCGCTTAAAGATACTTCAGGTCAAGATTCTATTCGTGCATATCCACATGGCGGCCCCACGCATTTCAATGTTTCACCCCCTCCTCTACACTCTTGAAGTTATGCCGAAGAGACATGTGGCATCAACTACGGGCCTGCTCTATTTCCTTTGTGTTCTACCTAAGCCCCCGGTTGGCGGAGACACTATACCTGACACGAGACACGTGGAGAGATGGCAAATTTTTCGGGACCATTTTTTGGATTCTACCTTTGAATTTACACGGATGAGGCATGTGGAGGCTTTCGTTGGCTCTTCTATACTTAGCTAGTTTAGGTCCTAAGTGAACACTGCCTACCTCATCCCTTTGGTGAGTTAAAGGGGCCCACCATATATAATGCCAAAAAAACCCTTTCGAGTGGGACCATCGTAGCCAGCTCCCTAAATTGTGACATTGGGACACGTGGCATCATCGGCAGGCCACTCCTCCATTTCCTCATGTCTGGCTTAGTCCATTTTGTTTGGTGGGGCTATATGTTTGACCCGGTAAACTTGGGGGATTCGCGCATGTTTGGGTCCTACCTTTTTGGTCGCACCCTCGAAGTTGCACCTTTGGGACACGTAGCCCCTCTCACAGCTCTGTGAATTTTTAACAGCTAATGAGATCCTTTTTTGACCTTGGACATGTGGCGGGTCTACACTTGTTTGGGGACTCTATTCGCATTTTAACTCTGAAGTTTCGTTGAAGAGACACTTGAAGGCCTCAACTAGTCCTTAGAATTTTCAATGGCCAGTTCAAATTTTTGGGATTCTAACCACATGGAGGGCCTACACTTGTTTGGGGACAACCCCTCTGTCACACTTTTGACGTTGTGTTGTTGAAACATGTGGAGGCTTCTTCTGACCTTGATGCACTTATCCAATTAGGGCATGATCTACCCATCCTGACTCTTACCACGTGGCAAGCCTGCGCTTGTTGGGGACCGATTTTTGGACTTGAACTTTGTAGAGGCATTGTTTGGACACGTGGCACCCTCCTCATCTCCTTTTTCTCTACTCACTTCTGGAATCAATTTTTTGGTGTTGAGTTTGAGTCCATGCAACTGGGATGACATTTCCGTTCTTCCTATGCAAGATCACATTCGACCAATTTTTCCCTGAGGGGGGGGGGGGAATTGGGATAACATGAGATAATTCAAGGCAAACACTAAATCAGAAGAGAAAAGGCTCACTAGAGATGACTTTAAAGGAGGAAAGTTCATGACAAGTAGAAGCTTACAAGGAAGAAGGTTTTAGTGGGAAAATAATGGAAAATTATCCAATATATAGATATATTTAGAAGAGAAGGTCGAATGGTGGTGAGTTTAAGCTCAACAAAGTATGTAGGATAACATCAAAGAGTCACCGATAATTGGTGAAGGACTATAAGAGATGTAGAAAGAAGCACCATGTCCACAATATGAATCAAAGGATGAAGGTGTTAGAACTATCGACCCAAATAGTTTGATGGGTGATTCTACCACTCACTTAGTCTACTTAAGGTAGATCTCAAGTCTTAAGAAATTGGGGTGTTTGATACAGTAAAATATAATGTCCAAAGAAATCATGCACAATTTTGGCTAAGTGTGGGTGCATGAAATGTTGGAGAGTGCATGGAACATGAAGAGGGGAAAAAATAGAATGAGAGGGTGATTGTGGAAAAGTATGCTAGTACTTTTCATAATGGAAATTATTAAGGAGCACATCGCAGCTGGGAGTGTGCAATAGAAGTGTGTGTGCAACCATGTGTGGAAGGTTTTGAAATTTATTAGAACAATGGAGGAATAATATCATGCCATACTCATATGATTTTGGGATATTAGTAAGTTTTTTCCTAGCTTAAGAGAGTGAATGTGCAAGGAGATTGTGGAGGAAGGACGAGATGCCCAAGGAGAGAGTACTAAACAAAGGTAAAGATGTAACTCAAAGCTAAGAGTGTATGATAGAATAGAGAAGAGGCATGATAGAATTGGTAGTTAGAATAAAAGACAAGATAGTTGTCAAAATATGAGTAAAAAAGGATGTTGAAAAGGAATCAATGGTCAGAGGATTCCAATGAATTGATTTATGTGGCACAACAAGCAAAGATCTAGATGGAGGTAGCTCAGCGCATTTATTGAGATCAAGTTAAGATTTGAGTTTGAGAAAGAAGATCTAGAAGTATCTATAATGGACTAGCCCTCCCAATGGATATTCAAACAAAGAGAGAGAAGTGCGACAACGTATTTATAAAGGCAGGATGAATTCACAATTTTTGGACTAGTCAACAAAGAAATAGGAGATGTAAGAAGATTGAGAAAGATAGATGTGGGAAAATTTATTAAGATAGATGTGGGACACGTTACTATGTTTGTATTGAGGAATGATTAAATATTTACATGTCTTTCGGCATATTTACAAATCATATACCTTGTCAAATTCTAGAAACTTTTTCCAGCAGTCCAAAAAACTATGATTTTCCCCTCCACTTTCCGCCGACCCTTTTTACATCTTATTGGGATGGTCAGAGTGCATTATTAGGGATGTTTTATCGGATGGACACGGGACATTGTCTTCTCATTCAATCTTTTTATTGATGACTATCTCTTTCAACACTGTTTATACCCAATGTCAGTGTTCATTATTTTCTTCTTGCATCAGATTGTTTCTTCTCTTTACAACATTCATTCCATCTTCATTGTACCAACACTTTTTCCTTAAATGCCCACTAAATAGTTGTGCTTTGTATTACCTACCTACCTCCATTTTCACAAGGTTGGTAAATACATGGCGGCAAGATGGTTAAAATATCTATCAATAATTCCATCTCTCCTCCTACAAAGTCCTTATATATTGCTCATACTTTTTTCTTTTCCACATATATTTGCTGTTATCTCTTCAGGTCTTCCCCTACATTCACTGAGCTGCACAAATAAGACAATATATGTTACTCTTGAAACTATTATCTGTGAAACACACATGGGATTATATCTTTGAACAAGAGGCAATTAATCCAAGTTCTGCATTAACTCATTCTAAAGGCTAGGTTTCCTACCTAGATCGACTTCGTCCATCCAAGAGGAAGATATATATTTTGCCTGGCTATAATCCTTCTCCTAGATCATAAAATAACAGACACACACGTGATGACGACAAAAGAAAGGCATGGTCTTACTGTAACCTAATATTTTTACATTGCGCAGACAAGAAAGCGGTGAGAAAACGTCACAAGCCAGAAATGTAATGGAGACACATTTTGCATTGTTAGGCCTGATGCACCATCTGCAAATGAATAATAGCCACGTGTATTTTACATGAGCCCAAATTGACATTCAGTTAAAACGAAGGGAAGATACATGAAGGAGAGATTTGACGGAACTTTAATTTTTGCACTGAATTCATTTTTAGAGATTTGATATGAATTAAATTTTACGTTTATAGACTCCTAGAAATGGTGACAGGGTTTTTATAGTTGTTATATTATATCTTTCTTTATTATCACATTGTTGATTTTTTACTATATTTAATTTGTTTATCAAAAAATTATGTGTCCTTTCTTCCCCCAGTACACCCTCTGTGGGGGTTGGGGGAGTGCATTTATGGCCCCGATCTGTTTAATGAGAGAAAGTTGACAAAAAATTAATGAGTTATATAAACCATTTATTAGAAGATAAGGGAAGGGAAGTTGACATGAAGTGGGAGGCATATTTGAAAGGGATGTTAAATGTAAAGTACTATGGAAATTAATTTTGATAAGTTCACATTAATTATAGGTAAGTTTTTTTAATAGATAGATTTCATTTATAATATGATAAGATTGTAATTCACCGAATGGCTATTTGAAGATGTTCCTACTTGAAAGTGTCAAATTCTAGTGTATTTTTTCAACAGTGAATTTCCGTCAAACTGTTCATGTCTACCTATGCTTTCTCGATTGCAAGTATTTTAAATTGCCCTAATTGTGAAAATATCTATTTATTTGCATGTATGTTAAGTGCGGAAGTTTGATAGGTTCTTGTAAATTATTTTACCAAATGAAAGAATGAGACAACTTCTCATGGAATATGATTATGCCAACAAACAAAAGACATGGGTTTCCTTACAAGACAATCATTGTTTCACTAGTGTATGCAACAAACTTCTCTCTAACCATTTCAATTTACAGTTTTCAGAATACTTCCGACCTGTGCACAAATATGAACTCTAGAATAGGGTGTGGACATCCATCAAAGCATAAAAGATACAAGAATTTGGTCAGATGTTACAGTTGCAAATGATCTCATAGACATGTATGTAAAATGTGGAAAATTTCACAAGGCGCGCAAACTATTTGACAAAATGCCTCAAAAAAATCAGATTTCATGGACATCGTTGATTGCAGGATATGCATAATGCAATTGGTAGGGGTAGAGACATATTCCACATAAACCTATAGGGGTTATGTGGACATGTTTGCTTGGTTACTGTAGATCACATATGAATACAGGCTTAAGAGTATTTACGTCCATAATGCATGTTTAACTCAATCCTAAAATGATGCAGCTTATTTTCTTCTCTCAAACATCTATGCAGAAGTGGATAGGTGAGGTGAGACTCAAATGATATGGAGATTGATGAAAGATAGAAAAATTAAGAAGATTTTTGGATGTAGTTGGATTGAAGGCCAGGAGACATATCATAAATCATAGATCACATCTACAAACAGAGGAGATCTATGCAAAGTTGGAGTAAATGGCTTGAGAGATAAAGGCAACAAGCTATTTTTCATATTAAACACATTTACTTAATGATGCAGATCAAGTGGAGGAAAAATAATAATTTCTCAACCACCATAGTAAAAATTTTGCAAATATATTTGGTTGGTTAAACATGCCCCCATGGAACAACTATTATAGTTGTCAAGAACCTTTGATTATGTGCTCATTACCACACTCAACGAAAATTAACTCCAAGATTGTTGCAAGAGAAATTGTAATGAGAAATGGGAACCATTTCCTTCATTTTAAAAAGGGTGAATGTTCTTGTGGCGATTATTGGTGATGCTAAACGAAGCAATATAAAAAAAATAAGGTTGCGCTATAATAATGTGCCATGTGCTCGATTATTCTCAGTTTCTAGAAATTTTTTGTTTAGTTTTTAGTTTGCATACACTTTGTTGTAAATGAAAACTCCAACAAACTTAACATTGTTATCCTCTCTGACGTAGTTTACAACTCGTAAACAATTGCTAATATATATAATATAACCGATGGCCTAATACTGCATTAATACTGTTAATTTTGAATTTCAGATTTCGAATTTCACAATAGAATCTCACATCAAGTATAAAATGAATGACAACACAATTATAAATGTTACTAGTAAATCAGATGTTAGATTAACGAATTTGCCGATTTATCGGTTTTTAATGTCTATATCGTTTTGTACACATCTAGAAGGCATTACTTTTCCACTTTGTGACAAAAAAATAACACAAATACGTCGGCGACCCACTGGTTTCTCCAATATTTTAGCATTTTCTTAACTTAAGTACGTGCATCTCGAAGTCATTACTTGTCCAGTTTGCGACAAAACACAAATGAGCCGGCCTAACTGCTCTCTCCACGTATTACTTCTAGATTCCATCCAGAAGGTCATTATCTGGTTCCTCTTTAAAAAAACAAGATTCCCCTTGTTTTACGTATCTTTTGAGATCAATATCGTGTCATTCTTGAACACCTTTTTCTATATATCATTTGTTGTTTCGTCAATCCAAACCAATCCTCCAAATTATAAATCGAAATAGCAGATCCCATTTCTTCAGTCTCATTCATTCGCATTTTGTGATAAGAATAAAGTTTGAGCTCCATTTCTGTCTGAATTTCATACTGCTGTAATGGAGTGTAGTGCATCCACTGCTATTTTACATAGGTCTTGTGTTATGAACAAGATTGCTTCTGCTGGAATTCCCCGTATAAGAATTGTTGTGAAACCAATTAAGACGGATGCAGTGAGAAGAAGAGGTGGAATAATTCGGGCATCGCAATCGGAATACGCTCGCCCACTTCGTTATTCCTCATCCTCATCATTCTATGATGTGCTCTCTGTCTCTGCTAATGTGAGTGAGCGAGAAATAAAGAGCGCATATCGTCGGATGGCTCTTAAATACCATCCTGACGTCTGCCAGTCTTCAGATAAAGAAGAATGCACCTCGAAATTCCTTCAAGTTCAGCAGGCGTATGATACACTCTCTGACCCCTCCCTTCGCGAGGATTACGATTGGAATCTTCAAAACAGGATGAAATTAGGGGAGAACGAAGGAGGGTTTGACCACAGTAATAATTATGTGTGGGAAGCTCAGATAATGGAGTTGATACGAAGAAGATCGAGTGGTATTAAGAATTCGTCATCGTGGGGAAGTACGATGAGAAGCAGAAACCAACAGACGGCTACTGCTGCTGCGTCTCGATGATGGTACCTTCATTTCCTGCCATCTGCTTTGCTTCTCCTCTGTTTTCATTTGCAAGAGGGAAAATGCGACCAAGATCAGGTCATTATCAACTCTGCCTGCAAAAGATCTGGTGGGTCATCATCCACAGCATCTGTCAAAGATCGGGTCATTGGGTACCGCTGAGCATAAACACAGAGAGATCCGGATTGAATTTTGCACGAATGTATCCAAAGTTTTTTATCTGGGGATTATATGGATCTCTATAGTCGGCACAAATAGGACACTAAACATAGCCATCACCATACCACCTCCAAATGTGGGTTTGTTCTGAAAATTGTGCGAGTACTTCATCTGATTGTAATGAGATCGACACATGGACAATTTTATTGTAAGGTAACAGTTTTCCTGTACGGATTATATGAATTGCCAAATGCCAAGCAGTGAAATTACTTAACGGTATGTTCTTCTGAAATAACACTGGGATTCCTCCATTTGATTACGATTTCTTTCTGATATTGAAATGACAGTCTCATTGTAATGTAAAAGTATAACATATGTTCACACTCCTTTTTAATGATATTGGAGTTTGGCGACTGAAGCCTTGAAATAACATTTTGCGTCGCGTTTGGATAACCATAATCCATTGACATGAAAGTGATTATAAATTATTCACATTTTATGAAACCATTTAGGAAACCGATCAATTCTTTTATTAATTTGTTATGGCATTACACCACCGTACAAACATGGTATACGGAATGAAGATTACACCCAAAATCACTTTTCTGAATCCCCCATGAATGAGTACACGAGGTCATGGATTTGAATCTATTAAGTAAGGAGGTATTTGGTTAAGGTCCATATTGTCATTATTGGGTGTCAACTATTTATATGTCCGGTTATTGTTATTTAGATATTAGTATGCGAGCTTCATACATCAATTAATTGTATGTATTGTTCGGTACTATTTAGATATACGTTTGCGAAGTTGACCAAATAAATAAGGAAAAACAAACTTTCTTCAACTCAACATTTGTAACTTTCTTGCATATTCTAATATTTCACATAGATTCCTTGATTTAGGTAAGCATTCATTTTTAGAATAAGTCATTTCTAAGATCTATATTATTGATGATTATGTTACTATAGGATTTACAATAATTAGGATTAAGCAATTGAAAATATATTTTTATATTTATGGAATACAACACAAGAGATGTGGATATTCACTACTATAAATGATGGAACGATCATTAAATGATGCAAGAGCATCCAAGGTGTCAACCAATCTTACATCTTGATTTCTTTTATTTTATTTTTCTATTAATTAATTTTTGCTCATAGGCCTACACATTAGCTCATCACATATCTTCAATATATCCACATAATTTTTGTACCTTTGCATTTCCTTAAGTGGTCTTAGTATTGGTGTTCAAAGTAACATAGTAACAAGATTGCAATGCCCTAAATTATGATGTTAGGGAAACACTGATGACATGAGGTTAAGAAAAGCACTTAGAAGGATTTATTTAAATCTCAAGTGTCCCTTTATATACTAATGGTCATGGGTTGTTTTATGCTTATAAAAATCCCAAAAAATCTTATAAGGGAGCCACCTTAGTACTTTGAACCCATGAAGTCATGATGTTATGCCAGAGCTTGAGTAGATGCAAATTGAACATGTGACATTTCAGACTTTGTCCACTTGGTAAATGCAGGACCAACCCATCGTTTCCATTGTTTTCATAAATCAAATGGACATCGAGGGCTATTTTAATCACGGATTATAAAATTTTGGGTTCACGCTTCTCATGCCCTTCCTAAATTTCAAAGATATTATTTTGGCCTTGTGAGTACAAGGAGCCCATGATATTAATGCGCAACCAAATCACAAAGGAAGAATGTCATTGGTGAATTTGATGGGACATGATTTTCACAAGAGGGCATGTATGGGCATAGATTTGGTCTCATTGGAAAAATATCTTCAAGATATTTCTATTGTAATAGGACTCGAGTGCATTTCTGTAACGCCAGCTAAAAGCAACCCACTTGAGACCCATGAACAACCTAGGTTTAGTTACAAAATTATGGAATAATTTTGTTTTTTATTAAGGTGGTAATAACCAAAGTCTCAAGAACAATTAAATTCAATTGACAAATTTTCCCATTATAATGATGACTAAATCCACATTGTAAGGAAACAAGTGTAATAAGTCCACACCTATCTCAAATCTTCTTAGGGATTAATTTAATCGATGATTACATTGACATTTTATCTAAATATTCCCTAGTTGAAAATTTAGGGTTAAGGTACCAAAACAATTAAATACCCAAGGTATTTAATTCCATAAGATCTAAGACAAGAGTAGGGTTTGATTACAGTGGGGAAAAGAATTCATATTTAAAATCATCAGACTAAATTATTACTTACCCACTCCCAGAACTCGGTTAAAGATTCAAATAGGTTCAGAGGGTAAATCTTCACCATACCCATTCTCTAACAGGCTTAAAGTTTCAACTTTATTTTTCTCATAATTAATGCATTCAATTTTTTCCTAAATTACTCCCATTAGATAGGAAACTTCCTCACCTTTCCAATGGTATAAATAAGTCCTCCTAACTCCTCATAAAGCTCAAGTTATGGGCTGACGGGCCTTGGGGTGAAAATTTTCCCCAAGGGTGGGCCTCCAGGCCTAGAGGAGAAAATTTTCCCTTGCGTGGGTCAGTGGAGTGGGGAAGAGCTTTTCCATTTTTTCCCTTTTCAGGAAAAAGCGTGATTTACCTCCGTGCACCCGCGGGCCCGAAGAGGACATGTGTCGGCTTGGGAAATTTCTGGCGGAAAGTTGGGCCGTCAGACATATTTAAGGAATTAAGCTTTTTGGGTCACAAAACGCAAGGGGAAAAACTTCCCGCGTGCCTCCACTACTCCCAGATGATGGCATGTGTCATCACCCTATTGGCCGTGGTCTGGTGGGGAGGCGAAGGAAACCAAGAAAAATTTCCAAGAAAAATTTTAAAAGCGTTAAGCTTGAAAAAGGTGTCGCGCCTTCACCATTGCCTCGTGAGGCCACGTGGTAGCTTCTAACTTGCTACAGGATGGCGGAACAGTGGGGAAATGTTGAAAAAGTTTCCCAAAAATTTTCATAGCTGCTAAGTTAAACATGAGATCTACCAATTTGTTGACACCTCATGGTGCCACGTGGCAGCCTCTGATTGGCTACGGGACAACAAAGAAAATTTTCAAAATTTTCCTAAAATAATTCATAAGTCTCAAGGGGAAAATTTGGGCCGCGGGCTTGCCAAGGAAATCTTTCCCAAAATTTTCCGCCAAGTGGAGAAAACTTCAAAAGGTCATAACTTTTGATAGAGATCTTGGTTTTGGGAAAATGAGAACTTTCTGGAAAGATCACAAAGCCCTATTTGCACTAGAATAATTAGTTTTATATCTTGATAGATTTTAAGGGGTAAATTTTAAGAAAACAACCTGCAGGATTTTTAAAAGAAAACTGGTAAATTTTAACTTATAAATTTTGTTCAATTTTGTCATTCATTCACTTTCAACATGTCAAAAAAACATTGAGAAATGTTCTTATATGTATTTTAGAAAGTTTTGAATATTCAATTGGTTTAATTGAGTTATAAATTAAAATTTTACATCTCTTGACAACAAAATGATTGTAAGAGATTTAAACCCGATTTTGCAATGTTTTGAAGGATTTTTCCTTCAGTGTTTTAGCCCAATTGAGTTCATTGATATCATAGCATGTTATATTTTAATGTTTCAATGTTGATTATTGTTTGCAAGCTTGAACTGTGCATTTTAGAGAAGTATTTGCCAGTTTTAAGTTTTAAAACAGAGATTAGATTAAAAAGGGTCTATCAAACTTTTGATCATTCAAGTATGGAAGTTCATTATAACCCTAGTCATATCCATTTAGTTGATTCAACAAACCATTTAATGGCTAAAATGTAAAGTCTAGTTTCCAATTTTACACATTTCCAAAATATAAAATATTGTATTTTTCTCACACACATTTCTTCCTTTCAAACAGAGATTCCAATACATTGAAAACTCAATACTACAATGCAATTTGAGAAAACATTATATTCATTTGTTTGTTCCAATAGACAACTTTACAACTTCTTTCTTTTATTCCTTCCAAAAATCATTTATTGACACAGGGCAGAATAATACATTTTCTTTTCACGTGTTACACATTTCCACTTTCAAAAAAGGGACTTCCTATTGCATGATAAACATAAATATATAATTGAAGAATATCATATGAACAAGGTAAACACTTCCAATAATTCCAATGAAACTCATACAACCTCCTTTCCATTTACTTTCAAAATACAGCATACAAAACAACATCACTCTTTCATTTTTTTAAAAATAGAATACAGAGTATAACTCTTTTACATTTCCAAATTCCACTTGCAATCAGTAAAATATTTTTACATTACAAACATTTACAAGGTCATCCACTTCAACTGGGAAGGTTACAATGAGATTTCATTTCACATGGAACTATCAAACTGTCCTTCTAATCTTCTCCAGAATAGAAGCATAAATTTTCTCCTTTTTGATCACAACAAAGGCAGGGGAAAGGAAATGCTCTCCATCCAACCAAGACATCCAATGAAAAGGAGAATCCATCCTTCTTCATTGGCCCCCAAGCCCGAACCACAATGCAATAGAAGGTGTGATTCAACTCATGGAAACAACAAGCTTCCACAAACACACATGCATATTTTCACATTTTAAACACAGTTCAAAATAGAATGTAGTTTACAACTACATTAAAATATACAAACAAGACTAAGGCTCCATTAAGCAAGCCAAAGGAGTAAGGAACTATGGGGGAAGCTACTTACACCTCCCAATGGAAAATGGGTAACCACCTACAACAACCCGCCAATATATATCATCTCACATATCCGTATGCCCCCCACAATCCCTCATTATGCACCCCCACATATTTTCTTATGCCCCCCACAAAGTAAGAAATGCAAGCTATTTATTTTCCAAGGTGGAAACCTAATCCCAACTCCCTCTACAATAATTTTGATTCCACTAGCATTCCCTTATGCCCCGCCACATTGATTCCCCATAGCCTTCTCTTACACCATTCCTAGACAGTCTACCCAACCAGCCAATAAACACACAAAAAACATTCACCATTTCATACATGCATACAAAAGAAAGAAGTATTTTTAAAGAGTCAAGTTGCTACCTCTCCATGATGGATTTTGTTCCAAGAACCTCAATATTTCCAATGCCAAAATACAGTCCTAGATCAACAACCAAAAAGAATTTAGTAGTCTCTAATCTACTCCAAAAGCAAGAGCTCCAAAAGAAAAAAATAATTCCCCCAAAGGAAATAAGCAAAAGTTCAACAACCCAAAATAAAACAAAGAGTTCTAATTTTATAGGAAAGGGAAGAGAAGAGGATAAGGTGGATCTATGTAGGATGCTAGATCACACATTCTATACTCCTACGCAAAAGGTAAATTCATTCTCCAATGCAAAATAAAGAGGTGGGTGGATAATATGACAATAAAATTACACACTCCAAAAAGCCCACACCCCATAAGGACTGAATTTAATAAAATGTAAGAAGAGTGAAATTAAAAATTACAATAAGTCATATCAAAATGCATAAAGAAGATCTAAATTCAACCCTCCAACCATAGGTATGGTTGGTAAATAAAATTAAGAGGTATGGGACAAGTTTTACTTGTCCCGTAAGCCTCCAAAATCAGTCTCCAAGGACAAATTGGAATTTCCAAGAAGGTGGAGTGTTTCATACTCCAAAATATGACTTACACAAATCTTACACATACTTACACATTACTTACCACATTTAATACAAGAGCCAACAACTTCTATAATTACTTTCTTATATCCCATATTTCATTAATTTATTTATTTTAACAATATGATTACTCACATTAATTCTCCACAATTAAAAGAATAATGAAAGGGGTAAATGCATCACATGCAAACAATAATAAAAAGGAACCACATTAATAAAATACACATAAATCCCCTTGGTCACATTCAAAGGTAATCCCCCCAATGGGAATCCCTAACATAAACAACACACACACACAAAACATGTTGCCATGGTGACCTTGTTGAATTCATCTAGAATTCCAATGTGGTTGGTCTCTAATCCCCTGGTGTTTGTTGTGATATTTTTTATCCTACACAATAAAAATACCCCTTTGGCATCGTGGGCATATCAGAACATCCAAATGAATATAATATAATTTCAAAATCATCAATATATATATGAATCACAGTAATGTCTAGACAATCAACAATATCACTTACAATTTCATCAACAACTATATAATCATCAATTTTAAATTCAATTTTCTCAGTCTAATCAATATATCCAAATATCAGAAGTCCTAATAACATCCATAAATATATATATAACATGTCCAATAGCATGTCAACATCTATATAAAATGTCTCTAACAATCATCATGCATCATATATGAATAAGATTCAATAATAATTCATGATCTGATATCTAACACCATACTAAATCAAAACTATAATAATGTCCATAATATAGTCAGAAGTATCATGTTTAATATCAAAAGTGTCGAAGGGAAGAGGGAACTGCAATTTCTTATGCATTTCAACCCAATATGGGTCTATATATAATATAAGCCATCTTTTTATTTTGGTATGTAAACACTCTTTAACATAAATTTAGTTGGGAACCAACTTTAGATATCCATGCAACTCATAGAGTTACAAGTAATTTGGAAATTCACTTACTATAGATAGGACTCTATCCTACGATAGACATCATGAAAGAGAAAGGGTTTCTAGAATAAGCTAGATAATTATGATCAAATTACATAAGAGATAAATTGATATTAGATATACAATTCTACATTGATTAAATTTATGGAGTTCAAGAAAGATGGTGTAGCCCTTGAAAAAAGATGAATTGGGTCACATAGTAGAAGGATCTAGAGAAAATAACATTGAAGTGTTATTATCTACAATAAGAGGCTCAAGAGATCTAACGAGAACCCAATGTATTTCATAATTTTTGATGACTCGTAATAAATTTTGAGACTTATTTATTGTGTGTAGGAGATTGTCAAGAGCCAAAATGCTTGTAAATATTGTATTGCGTGGATGTATTACAATCCAAATAGAGTTTTTATCCCTTTTCACATTTTTTTACACATTCATAAGCATATATTAGTTGGGACCCCTTATTATGACTAGAATAATTTGTATTAGACTTCACTAATTTGATTTGTAAAAGAGTTATTCTAAAGAGAATTGCAACAGTAAAATGCATTGAGTATTTAGATTGATAGGTGATATCCTTATTGGGTAAGAAATCTATAGAATAATTCTATATTAGATTTCTTGATTAAATATAGTGACATTCAAATATGAATAAATATAGTGACATGTAAGATTATTTGATTAACCACATTCCAAAATATAGTAATACACAAGAAGATAGATTGTGACATAGATACGGTTAGGGTACTCAATGAAGATCCACCTTGGATGAATCAATGGCTATCCAAACTGATCTGATGGTATTCATAATTGATTTGATAGTAATGAATGTGTTTTATAGTGAAATAAACAAAGTTCAAAATATTGCTAAAAAATTTGCCCAATTTTAAGGACATGTGTTGCAACTTTAATTAAAATGTAGAAGAATTTATTGATGTGGTTTTCCTAACATCACATCATAATACCAATTTTTTTTCCAGGATGATAAAATGACATGAGACATGGACACTTATCATGGTGATGCATCATGCTTAGGATATCCAATGACCAAATACTCTCGACAACCTTGTTAACTTGGTATTAATCTAAATGATCTATTTCATAACTATCATATCACGAATGTTCAAATACTAACCCAAGGTTTTAAAATTATTTATTTTTAGATTATATATAGTTATCAAATTAATTACACTATCAATGTGCCATGTTATAAGTTGCATGGAGTATAACTACTAGATGCTGACTAAATACAACTTTGGTTATAATCAATGACCTAATTATCCCTCATGATGTTAGAATCTCATTTCTTATTGTTTGTTTCTATAACATAATGGTTGATAGATTTTAATATAAATAAAACAAATTATGTTTTTCTTAAAAAACACATCAATTTGTTTCAATATTAACCTAACCACATTCTAAACCTTAGTGTAATTCTAGAATTTTCATTATTTTGTATTCAAAATCTTTGACTCTTCTATATTTAGAAAACCTTCTTAGCTCATAGTTACTTTCATTTTGGTACAAGTCCAAAGGAATGACAATATAGAAAAAATGGTAGGTGCACAATGATATTAATAATGGACAACCAAACTAATAAACAAGGGAAATTGACTATACTCTATACAAAATGCACTATCCTAAATATGATGGAGCAACATAATAAGCATACATATCCCAGTGTACCATTCCATCATAGAAGTGAACTGTTTGGCATGATGACATGACACTGTGAGATGCACATCACCCGCCACATCTATAAATGCATTAACATTGACACTACGTCCTTGTAATTTGGTAAATTTTTTGAAGCATGTTTAAGATACATTAAAATTGATTTATTTTGTTATTGTCAAATAAATGAAAGGGGAAATGAAAAATGTAGGCAATCGCAACCCATTAAAATACATGAAATGATATTTCCTAAAATAGATCTAGGTAAACAAAAACCTTACAAATAAGTTTTTTGAAGAAATGTCTCAAACAAAATCAAAATAAACATTCCTTAATAACTATGCTTAATATAGAAGAGTTGGATGTATTTTCTCTATATATAATGTTTGAATCATCATCCCAAATACATTCAACCTGTTGGTATCTAAATTGATTCTCATGCAAGGGCTGAGCAATATCACGAAATTGGTAGGATGCTTAGAGACAAACGAATCATGATACAAGTCATTTTGTTTCTGGGGAGGGGGTTTAGTTGAGTCTTTATCACTTAGGCATTAGAGAAATGGATAGCACCTTATTGAGGGTTTTATCTACCCTCACTACTTTAGGTCATGCCTTTAACCAGGGTGAGAGGACCCGTTTTGTAACCCCTGTTTGTTAAGGATATCAAGAGATCCTTCTTTGCACAATTTTCATGAGAACATTGAGAAAATATGATCAATAAAACATTATCTAACTCTCACGAGTTGTCACACTAGAGAGTGGAGATGTTTCTTGGACAAGGTTCTAGGTTACTAAAGACAATAATTGAAACCTAATTATCTTTGCATACTTTGGCAATGGAATTTGTTCATTTGTGGATACACAATACAAACAAGGGTAGTTCTTGAAGGATTCATCGTTCGAGAAGTTTTTGGAGGGAAGTTAAGAAAGATGTAGTTGATTTTACTAGATCTTTGAGAGCCTTTACAAATATTGGAAGACTCACAAACAAAAAGCTTCAAAACAACCAAAATATTCCTTCAACCAGAAGATGTGAATCAATGGAAGCCCAAAGATGCACGGTTTCACATATTCTTCAAGAATTCAACACGAAGGTTCATGCTAAAGACTCAATTAAACATTAGAAATCCCTAGTTCGACATGACTAAGATACAATCATAGGCTTATAAACAATATTTATCAACATAATGAGAGTAAAGTTATTTTAAATTGTTTATTTGCATCATAAGATGAAATCTCTTCTCATAATGAAATTGAAAATGCCACAATGCTAACACACGAACGAAATATTGTGTGACTTAGATAGATTTTAACATAAAATTGTGACGAGAATAATAAAAATTATTTGAAAACATTATGAAATACAAGCAGACACAATTATGTTCATGATCAACACAAATTTATTTAAGGTTCATTAGATTCATCAGCAGCGGAAATTTTCTTCAAAAATCTCAAATCTTGTGAATGGTTGTACACTTGTAACCATCTTGACATGATTAAATCTAAAACACAGGAGATAAACATGTTTCTCAGATGGTCTCTCGGGAAAATGGTTTTTCTCAAACTTTCTCAGAAAAGATAACCCCCCCTTTTGCAAGAGTATTCTCATTGCATTTATACAATTTCACTCACACGTTCATCCAAAATTTTCCCCCTAAAAGAATAATATTCAAGGAATCCTTTGTTTGTTACAAGTTTTTTCTAGAAAGTAATGTTTAACAAATTTACACCTAAAAGCTACCAGGTGGATAAATCATGAACTGATCATGTTTCTCAGTCCCTAAACTATGAATTGGATGCCATATCATAAATTTTGAGAGTATTTATAATCATTCTTTGATTTTTTCGTGCAAGAAATCCCCTTTTTAATAATTCTTTGGTGGCTCCATATGGCTTGATCTGACAAGCAATCCTTTTCACCTTTAAGAATACACTTTGAGAAATGAGTGCCCTCGCATGAATACATACATTCGTGCCTCTCAGAAGTGAGTTCCCTTGTATGGATTATATCATATATTTGTGTTGCGAGTCCGAGTCGGAAAAATACAAGGAGGATCCAGTGGAAGCGTCCATGTGTCTCCTTTGTGAAACTGCAAAGGTGAAGTCAAGAGAAAGGTTCCCAAATGAGTGCGGGCCCTCCATGTGTTTAGAAATCGAGAGAGTTACACGGGTCGCTAAAAAGTCTAACCATGGGAAGTTCTAGCAGAATCTTCCACGTGTTTGTTCATCGTAACTTGAAGGATGAGGTCTAGATGTGGGACCTCAAATGAGCATAGGATCTCAACGTGCCCTGGGCCTAAGAAAGTTTCCTCGGTCATTGAAAAAGTCTCAGTATAAAGAGGAGCCATCAGAAGCTTCCACATGTCTCTTCGGTGCACTTTTTATATGGTGCCCAAAAGTGGATACCCCAACCAAATGTTGTAATGCCCACTTATTTCAGACACATAAGACAACATAGCAAAATACAGGATAATTTTTTTTGACTTGTTTGGAACTTAACATGACCCAAAATGTGGTCAAAACGGCAATAACTAGCTCCTTGAACAACTTGACACAATGATGACCATAAGGGAGACAAGAAAACACACAATACCCATCAAGGATAGTTCACTTTTCTCTTTGATAAGGCACTAGAACAAGACCAACCAATAATACCTAGTTATAATTCAGGAAACTCCATGGTAAAGTCCTTTAAGGTGATGTATTTATTAAAACAGTCTTTCAAGGCCTGACTTTGGGGTTTAGAAGATTCATTTAATGATTCATACAACTCATCTTTAGTGATAGATTTGTTTTCTTTTCTACTATTGAGTAACCAACTTAAAATCATCTCAAATTTGACAATTACTTGTTTTAAAACGTTACAAACTAGGAGGCAATCAATTCCATAAGGCTATTTATTTGAACCCACACTACTGAAACTTGTTTCATGCCTCCATTGAATGAGGATGTAAGCGTAAGCTCAAAAAGGATTGGATTATAATTTAGGTTTGGAACCCTAATTTTCTTTGTTCGAGGATAAATTTTTTTATAAAAACTTGAAAAGGGTTAAAAAGTACTATGGAAATGGTTAGAGGGAGAAGGTCAATTTATTTCATTATGATCTAATTAGTTATTAACCGGTATTTTAATAAGACTTAAGAGTTCAACAAGATTTGGGTAAAAGGTTCATTTCGCAAAATCTTGATTAAGTTTTACAATGGATACACATGGGGTTCCCAAAATGGAAGCACAAGACTTAAGGTCTCACAAAAAAGAGAATAAGGTTTAATCCGTAGTTAAGGTTAATGATGGTAGGTTCCAAAGTACTGGTAGAAAATTCATTTCTTTACAAAATTAAGATTCTTAACTTCTCGACAATAAACCAATTTCATTGTTATTTTATTTACTCGTTTATCTATGAAATCATTTTGATTTGTTTTTTATTAACTTTAGAAACAAGATTGTGAACACATTAAAATTATACAATGAATAGTATGGATGCCAATACCATGGAGGGTTATTAAAAAATGAATTTTTTATGACTCAAAAGAAGAAAAAAAACCATTTTTAATTAAGAGAGAAAAACATGGTTAGAACATTTCTATTCAACATTGCACACACAAACCACAGGTGTCACAAAATTCAAAAGAAATTTGGATGAGAAAATGAAGGTGAAAATTTTTGTCAATCCATGCTACAATAATTTCATGACTGATAAATACTATTACCAAAAGAATACTCATAACAAGGTGAAGATTGAATATCATTTATCACAAAGATAACTTCAAGTTTCGCTACAAAAGGACAAGACAACTTTATTTTAGAAATACCGATAATCCAAGAAAAGAGGCCTTCCAAACTCCTTTACAAGCACCATTACAAAATTACAACACATTTGACATTTGTACAAGAAACTTCATAAATCAACCCAATGAAACCTTTTCAACTCTTTCCTTTTATCTACTCGCATAATCCATCTGCACAAGTATTAAATTGAGTCATTTCACGAGAACTAAGGATGCTAAGACTACCCATTGCAACAGTAATCTAACATTTAACAATATCATGAAAGGAATTCTCTATTTCAAGAATGGATCAAAGAAAAAACCACTTATCCTCTAGGATTTTAATGAATCTTGACAATTTATCAAGAATGACTAAAGTTTCACTTAGGCTTCACTGGATGAGTTTTACAAAAAAAAGACAATTTACCTTGGAAATGACTGAGAGATAGATTGCATGGGTTCTAAACTATCTTCTCTTACTTAATAAATCTTATTATCTTCTAAAATCTAACCATAGATTTCACTTTATGATCACTTAATAATTCACCCAAAAAATAATGTCCATTAGTTTAGCTAGGGATAACAAGGTATATAATTTAATTTTACAAGGGATAGTTCCCTCTTTGATCAATTATGGAATTAATTGATATCAAGTAGGTGACATCTATGTATTAATTCACTAATAAAGATATTTTAAAAGGGTTACCCACCATTCTAATAATGTCTATAATAGAATTGTTACTATGTCGAAGAAGGGTTCACAACACAACATTATTATTATTATTATTATTACCTCATGCAAAAAACTTACCATTACTCTTTTTAAAAAATATATATACATAGTTAAATCATCGGTATTCAACACAACATATGAACCCAAGAGATAAAATAGTTGTAAGGAACCATGACTAGGGAACAAAAGTAACAACATTGACCATGAAATGCTAAACTATTCTTAGAATTCCAATAATCCATTAAGGTCACTCAACAAAGTGGTAATCAAATTTTCTTATATTTTCCCCCCATTAACAGAACCCCCAACAATAACCTTAAGGTCTAGTCATTCCATAAAAACAATAAAAAATACCAACCTTAAATTTTCCAATGAGAGAGAGAAAGGTATTTGAATCACTTCTTATTGGGTCTGTATTAGAATACGTAATCTATTAACTAACACTATTTTTTCCCCCTCTTTTTCTCTTTATATGTGTGTGTGCACGCGTGTTCAAGCAATCTAATTACACAAAAACAGATAATTCTAATACATCCATGCAAATAGATAATATTCAAGTTTTGTTTGAACAATACTTAAGGAGGAAAATATTTATACAGCTTCATCAATAAGACTAAATTGTCCTCCACATGTTCCCAAAATTTTGATAAAGATTTTTACTTAATAACTCAACATCTTCGAGACACTCAACTTGAATTGGGTTCAAAAAAGGAAATCGTTATTACCTCTTATCAAACAAGTCTCAATCATATAAAAGAGAGCTCATTGACCTTTTCATAGTATTAAAGAAAATCAAGTTATTTTACCTTATAGAGGTACAACACTTACATGACCATTAAAGGCCGTTTTTTTTAAAAAAAAGTTATGATTTACTAAAAAGAATACACAGTCACTGGAAAGGCTTCGCACAGTAATGACATCTCTATTTTCTAGATTAAAAAAAATCAGGAATATATATATTTCCTTGATTGAAAATACCCCAAGTGATACCCAGTTTCTAAGGGTAGATATTAATGAAAATAACTTGAAAAAGTGATTTCCCACATTATGAGAATACATATGAGAGTCTAATTAAATAATGACCTCAATAGCTTAAAAAACAACATGAATTGAACACCCATCTATGAATATAACTGAATCACAGATTTAGATATTTACATTAGGAAACTACTAACATTCATCAAGGAAAACCATTCATTAGCCATGCAAATAAAATAGATGAAAATATCCATAAAAAGGGAGTGAAAATCCATGCCCAAACCAACGATTTAGAGTGCAACTAGTATACTCAGAGAGATCAATAACAAACAACAAACCAAACCACTCCAAGATGCCATTCATGAAAATAACATACGTTTCATGGGATTATAGAAATGATAGTGAAAATTTGTAGAGTTTAGAATTAGCATGCCTGCAATAAGCATCCATGATGGAGCCACAAGCTTGCTATGATAGGAATCATCTCCTTTTCTCTTCTAGAAAAAATTCCATGCTCCAAACAGTCACGCTTGGCATAGGTAGGGGAAAAAATATGGTTGTAGTCATGGTGGATGGCCTTGCTCATTTCCCCATGCATTTCCTGGATGTCCACACCAAAAAAACAACCCTCCAAGGAACTCCCCTCGAAGCAACTCATAAGGCCTAAAATGGCGCACCCTACCAGTTAGAGTAGAAAAGAGGATAAACAAAATAAAATACCCACCTAAATCAAGTGGTTAGCACCCAAATGGAAGAAGGAACACACGAAGAAAAAGAAAATAGACATGTTGGCAGAGGAAGTGAGTAAGCGGTAGGGTAGGAGGCTCTAAGTCAATCAAACACATATGTTGGGGATTTTCAACGCTCATCCTTCCATGACCTCCAGTCAGCGAGCCTCCACATTAACTCACACAATAATACATTTACCAAACAGTTCAGATCCCCCCCTTTATTTCAACCAAAAATTTACAATATCAAAGCTTGGAGATATTGCAACCCACACTACCCCAAAACTAAGGCACCAATCGAATAGAAAGCAATATATTTAAATCCATTAAGAAACAGTAAATGGAGGGTAGGAGGCCACCAAACACCACCCACCCCCACCTGCTCAACCAAAAATTTAGATAAGAAAAACAACCAAAAACAACACCTAACATGATAAAATTTCACTTTGTGAAAAGCACATACTAAGGACCAGGCTGCTACTAAGAGAAAAGGAGTTGGTAGATAAAACATTAAGTTTCATGTTAAATGGCAGTCCCTTCAAAACTAGTGCTACCTCAAAACATCCCCTCCATCAAAGAAAACAACTTAGTCAAGGTTAGTTAAAAGTTAGACTGCGTGGGAGATAAATCTTCCCCTTACCAAAATTAATGGAAAGGCATGCTCCCATCCTCCAACACACTTCCACAACTGGTCAGAATCAAGTAAAACTAGAGTGTGTAGCTGGCATGGTAGAAAATATGGTGGGGGGGTGTGTTTGGTACCTCCACACAATAAAACGTCTTACCAAAAGGATACATTTACAAGCATACAAGGGTGCCTAGATGGCCACGGAGAATAAAAATTGAACCATAAACATGAACACTACATCCTAGATGATGGTGCCACCCATGAACAAGCTCCCCTTCCACAAATCGAGGCTCAAGCACGAGGGTGAACGATAATGAATTAAAATATATTATAGGTAATTAATAATATTCTTGAAATTGAAACCAAAAATAAAATAAAATAAATAATGATAATAATAATTTTTATTCGACAAATCGAATAATAATAGTATTATTATTATTATATAATCTATATTTTTTTTATTAATCCTATTAATAAGGGCTGAAAATCAAGCATGGTAAAAAAATGGAACATGATTTTCCTTTAATAGGGAAATCGTAATGGGTGTTGTAGGGGCCAACAATGACAATAATGACACGACACCAAAAAACATGATGAAGAGGAAGAAGGTTGAAGCCACCAATGATCGACAAAGATATAATGAAGTTTGATGCTTAGCACACGTTTGCCAAAGTATGAATAGGCGTAATGATAAACAAGGCATTACATTCTCCTCCCCTTAAAGAGTAATCGTCCATGATGCAACATAGCACAAAGAAAGCAGTAAGAAACAAGGAACCGATGAGGTGAAGGTACACTCTGTTAGCATTTGTTTAAGCATTAGTTTAATCCATTGTTGTTAATGGACAATTAATAGATAGTTGTAACTGTCCTATCTCCTTCTCTCCTCCCGCAGCCTTTATAAGGCTCAGCTCTCTTCTTTGTAATCAAAGACATTGGAATACATTGAATATTATTTTGTCTTGTTCTGATCTTCTGCTATCATTGGTATCAGAGCGTCAAGTCTTTCCTTGGCATGGAGTTCGACCTACCGTAAACGTGGAAATAAGGCATTGATGAATCTATTTGGCGTGGTGTATAGGAGAAATCAGACCTGTGTGGAAGTCTTGAGGAAATGTGGCAGCGACCAACCCTGAATGGCATGGCACCATGAAGGATAACTTGTGATCCTTTACAGACGTGGCTGTGTATTGTCCAACATTAAACTGCAGGCGCCCAGATTATTGTAGGCTGAGCATTCTGTTACCTATTGGAGATTCAATAAAAGAAGAAGACATTTTGCTGTCAGCGCTGGAGATAAAAGGAGAAGACATTTTTTTTTTTTTATAAACCCTGTTGCAGTTAGTCTAAAACAGTTTTGGTGAATTAGTAGTGGTGGCTGGGATGACCTGTCTCAGGAGTTTGAAGGAATGTTGTCAGATCTTACATTTTTTGGAATGGCACGACTCTGCTCTCTAGTTTTTTTGTCCCCTTTAGATGTTTATTGAGTCATGTGGTTTGGAATTTTCTTGCTAACCAAGTCAAAGAAAATACAGACAAGGCTGACACGCAGCAGGAGAAAGAGGAAGGTATATGCATAACTGTTTCATGCACCGGTTACTCATAACTGTTTTCATTTATTTATATGCCTTTGTTGCACAGTGAATATGTTTTGAAGGATTTTATGTGATTGGAACGAATCAAATTTTATGTAGTAGATGGATTTAAATTGGAATAAAGCAATGTAGAGGTTAACGGACTTGATGTTGATGCACTATATGAACCAAGAACAAAAGCATTGGAGAAGAAATTATCATTCCCATGGCAGAATCAAGATGGTTTCCATTGGAGGATTTGTGAGGAAAATTGCTTGTATGATGTCTAGGGAGGTCTCAGAACTAAACCCTCTAAAAATTCTCATTCATCAAGAAAATGCATTTTTTAAGTCGACATCAAACTATTCTAATTTAGCACATGCACATTCAATCGATATTGTTAAAATCCTTAATGCAACTGAGGTTGAGAATGCTACTTGGAAAGATGTTTACAAAAGAGACTCAATAGCAAGAATAATGGATCTTGTAAAAACTATGTATGACGAGGGAGAAGAGGTTATCACGATAACCATAGTGAAGTAAGTAGCAGAACATAAATATAGGAGGACGGAGGATAACGGAGGTTGGAGGAAATCCAGCGACCTCTTGCAAGCCACAAGCGACGAGGCCGCCGACAAAGATTGTGGCAGAATAAGGTATTGAGGACCTGTTCCTCAATTTTTGGCTTGTTTATTTCAGTTTCATTTTTGTGTCATGTTCATGTTGTTTTGTTATTTAATAAAATACAGATGATACGAAGTTTCCTATTTGGGACCTTCTAATTGAAGAGCGTCGTGGGGAACAGAAAAGCACTAAAAGCAGCACATGGTACTTGCCCTGGGTTCATGGTAATCCTGTAAAACCACCGAGTTATCATCATCTTGGGTTCGTGGTATGCCTGTAAAACCACTGAGGTAAAATCCTCGTGGTTCGTGGTAATCCTGTAAAACCACCGAGGTGAACAGTCGGAAAGTGTTCCTGTCCCTCTAGGTTTCTGGTCAACCTTAGAAAAACCATGTGAGACCATGTAGGCACATGCTCGTGTGAAGACCCTCTTTGCGATGTTCTCTTTAAGGGGGGGGGGGGGGGCTATTATCAGGAAATTTATATTTGTACGAACAATGTATTAAGGGGGAATCTTAGCATTAGTTTAAGCATTAGTTTAATCCATTGTTGTTAATGGACATTGTTATGGTGGACAGTTGTAACTGTTCTATCTCCTTCTCTCCTCCCGCAGCCTTTATAAGGCTCAGCTCTCTTCTTTGTAATCAAAGACATTGGAATACATTGAATATTATTTTTTCTTGTTCTGATCTTCTACTATCATTGATCTTCTACTATCACATTCTATGGTTAAGATTTCAGATGTTAAAGTACGACCATCGGGTGGCCTTGGGAACATTAGGTAGAAATTTAAATTTTCAAGTTCTATAAAGATTCGCAATTCTCTCTTATTCATTATTTAATTAGTCTCTTTCCACTATCATTATTTTTGGTTTTAGTTCTTTTAAAATTTCATAGTTGTAGAGTTGTATTTTATTCATTCTTGTGGGAGTCTAACATGAACTGCTAATATACACCCTACCAAGTCATACAAGACACTACAGATTAAGAAACATACAAGTACATACTTCAAAACATTACCACACCACAAGAGATTAGTCAATGTATGAAAGAGAACATGAATGGACCACATAACATAGTACCTGTCACATAACTATGTTTGACAAATAATACTAAAACAAAAGTATAGTACAACAACCTAAAATTTCCACAGTCTCATAGATGAAGTTTTTCACATAACTATAAAACTCGCTACATGTACATAGGGTCAACAAGAGCATCAACGCCACATCCACAACATCAAAAAACAAACTCAACTAACATGAGTAACACCTACATCATAGGACCACTCCCAAGACAACACAATAAATCAACATATATCCTAAAACATCAATCATACACACAAATCTCTTATGCCTCCCTCAAGTCTCTTATGCCTCCCTTAATCTCTTGTCTCCCTCAAGTCTCTTATGACTTCCTCAATATTTTATGCCGCCCTCAAGGAGGCCGGTTTCCCTATGGCCCTAGGCACAAAGAGTCCAGACACCCCTAACCGAAGTGACATAATAACTCATGGTCCAACAACCTGCTAGTTATCTGTAGCTCCTTGGTGTATACCCCCATACAACGAAGTGGGTCCATAGGTCCAACCATTCCATGGTGCATCACATAACCCTATTCCACACATCACAATAATAGGACCAGCACAACAATCTGATTTAAGTGCCAAGTGTCAAAGTACAAGCCTTGCGCAAGGCAGTAAAATTTGAAAATTTTAAAGAAGATCCAAAACCAAGGAAAATGAATGGCTAATATCCATAGTTAGTGTAAAAATCCACATGTTAGTACTACAAACCAAGGAAATGCCCAAAATGTAAAGCATGGTAATCAAGTAAATTTCTGGTCCTTATAGAAATAAATTAAAAAATTCAATTTATGAATAAAATAAACATATAATAATGTCACATTATGATAATTGTGTGGCCTTATCTGGCCACCAGGGGGGTACTCAATGGGTTGTTGGCACTCATAACATTGAACCTCATCTCACAAAATAAAATATTAATAGTACAATAGTCATCATCTCTATCAGAATCATCCCGCCACCACTTCAACAAGGCTAAACACATTCATAGCTACACGAAGGTTGAATCCATAAAAAAACCAAATAAAAAGAGAGGGAGGAGCACAATCCACCACATACTGAGACTAAGGTTGGCTCTAGTGATTGGTCAACCATACACCCTTCCTCACTCTAGACACACACTTTTACCGATTTCATTTATGGTCAGCTAGCACAAGGTTCACAACATAATATGTAACTACATCACTAACACAATGGTGGCAAAAACAGAATTACCATAACATCTTATGTATGGTACATATAGAGGGTAGATCACAATCATACATTCACTGGGTGGAATACATCACTTTACCACATTATGCACCGAAAGTTCAATCACTATACAATAGGGTTCATACACTCACCATATGATGCCAAATCACAACATGATTCATTACATATTACACAAATCATACATATGATGAACATAATAAGTAACATCACAACGTAACATTAATTTTCTACATAACATGGTGATACAGACATTTCTTCAAAACATGGTAAAGACATCATGATACAACTCAATTCACTTTACATATATCTTGTCATACAATACATCGACACACCTACATATCACAATATGTCACAGTGCTCCAACACTCTGTCATCCACAATAACATTCTTTTCACATGCCACAAGAAGTACTTCACACGTGATCTCTTCATAGAATTACACAAGAACGAGAGAGAATACTCCCATCCCCAGCATGCCAACATGATAACAAATACACACTAAGTGACATACACATCATGCACATTCATAATACCACAATTACAACATGGATCACATCACGCTTAAACCACATTATTCTTCCAATATCAACCACCAACATGTAACATCGTCACCATCACGCAACATCCTCATGTAATATCATCATAACTCTAAACTGGACCAGAGGTTTGAGAGCATGAACCTCCGCTCTGATACCAAGTGTAATGCCCACTTATTTCAGAAACACAAGACAACATAGCAAAATACAAGATAATTTTTTTTGACTTGTTTGAAACATAACACGACACAACATGTTTTCACAACAACAATAAATAGCTCCTTGAAAAAATTGACACAATGATGACCACAAGGGCAACAAGGAAACAACCAACACCCATCAAGGATAGTTCACTTTTCTCTTTGATAAGGCACCACAACAAGACCAACCCATAATACCTAGTTAATGTTCAGGACACTCCACGATAAATTCCTTTAAGGTGATATATTTACTAAAACAGTCTTTTAAAGCCTAACTTTTGGGTTTAGAAGATTCATGTTATGATTCATACTGATATTGTTTAGGGCCAGATATATTTTCTTTTATACTATTGAGTACCCAACTTAAAATCATCTCAAATTTGACAATTATTTTAAAACGATACAAACTAGGAGGTAATCAATTCCACAAGGCTATTTATCTGAACCCACACTAGTGAAACTTGTTTCATACCTCCATTGCATGAGGATGCAAGTGTAAGCTCAAAAAGGAGTGGATTATTATTTAGGTTTGGAAACCTAATCTTATTTGTTTGAGTATTGAAATCATCGACAAATTTATTTGTATTCTTTGTTATATTTTCAAACTCAGATAAAAGGAACGTAGGGTCTATCTTGTCCCCATATTGCAATCAAAGGAATTTTTCATCTAAGTCCATGAACCTATTGAATTATCTGGTAAATCCTTGTACCAGTAAATTGTATCCTCCTTAAGAGTATGAATAAATGGTTTTATATACACGTCTTCAAACTCAATTTAAAAATATTCCATCATATTGACAGAGTTTTACATGGTGGTCACCAGTGATGGCATTATTCCCTTGAAACTTTGGCAACATATTTTTGACATCTTGTTGCAATATATTAGGATATCCATCCATACCTTTGAAATCTATAGGTCCAAAAGTATTGACAACGAAAGGAGATCTAGGTGGAGGTTGAGGTAAATTGCCTTGAGGTAGTGTATTTAGAGGAGAAACAAAATGATAAGGGATGAGGGTTCTTTGGGGTACAAGAGTATAAATCTCAAAGCAAATATCCTCTAATGACTCAGGTTCTCAAAAAACACTATCAACCTTGGAAAAAATAGGGGAAAAATGAGAGGCACACTTTTTAGAAACAAAATATGGCTACTCTCCAGTTGTTGAACTCAAATTTATATAAATATTAATTTGTTAAAAATCACTTGAATATGTATGGTAAACTTCAACCACAAATTGATCACCTTTCAGAACTGATATCTCCTTTTTTGATTCTTGATTTCCAACAACTTTCCAAACTTGATTTCCTTCTGAATTTTCTTTTCCTAGTTTTGTAAATAACATTTTAGTAGGATCCCTAGTGAAGAAAGACCTTCTTCCCTCCAACTTTGTAAATATCGATGACAAATTTCATTTGACACAGGTTAAGACAATGGTAATCATCAAAATTTAAATTTGACATGGAGTCGCCACTAAGGATTTTCACCTTAGTTGTGCAGATGTACTATAAGTAACTTGCCAAGTGTCTATCAATGCTTAAGTTCTACAAAGATTAATATATTTGACCTTCCTTTACCCACATTTATCATTATTGATGTCAATTTAGTGTAATAACCACTAGAAACTTGAAATACTGCACAATGAACTTGTAATCTTGCACAAATCTTACAAATCTCAGCAAAAGATGATGTTTAAACAACTTATTTGTACTTAAACCATGTAAGATGCATTACCATGGTTGGCATGTGTATGCATTTGTAAAAATTGTAAAAATAGTCCCCAGAAATGGTGCCACTTTGTGGTGTTTCTGACATAATAGGTCCTAGTGTTCAAATAATCACTGGAAATGACGCAACTTGAGTGTTGTTATTGCAAAAATACAACCCGATATTCAAATAATCCTCTATAATTCAAATAATTCCTGAAAATAGTGCCATTGCAGTGTTGTTGGACCAAAAATAGGTCCCAATGTTCAAATAATCCTATGTAATTTAAATAATCACCAACAACGACACCACTTGGGTGTTGGTATCCAAATTGATTCTCCTGCGAGGTCTAAGAAACATTACCAAAATGGAAGGATGCTTAGAGATAGAAAAATCATGATAAAATTCATTTTATAGCTGGGGAGGGGATTCAGTTGACTCTTTGTTACTCAGGCATTAGAGAAATGGATACTACCTTACTAAGGGTTTGATCTACCCTTACTACTTTAGTATGTTCCTTCAACCAAGGTCAAAGGACCCATTCTATAACCCATGTTGGTGAAGGATGTTAAGAGATCCTTCTTTGTACAATTTTCATGAAAACCTTAAGAAATATGATCAATAAAACATAGTCTAACTCTCAGGAGTTGTCACACTAGAGAGTGGAGATGTTTCCTAGACATGGTTCGGGTTGCTAAAGACAATAATTGAATCTTGATTATATATGCATATTTTTGCAGTGGAATTTGTTAAATATTTGTGGATACAAAGTACAAATAGGTGCAGTTCATGTAGAATTTATCATTTGCAAAGTTTTTGGTAGGAAGTTAGGCAAGATAAAGTTTACTATACTAGATCTTTGAAAGCTTTTACAAATATTGGAAAACTTAGAGACTATTTGAAAACATTCTGAAATAAAAGAAGACACAATTGTGCTCATGATAAAAAAAATTCATTCAAGGTTCACTAGATTCATCAAGAGGGGAAAGTTTCTTCAAAAATCTCAGAGTTTGTCAATGGATGTACACTTGCAACCATATTGACATGAATAAATCTACAAACACATGGAAATGAATAGGTTTCTAAAATGATCTCTTGGGAAAATGGTTTTTCTAAAAAATTCTTAGAAAAATTAATCCCCCTTATGGAAGAGTATTCTCATTACATTTATACAATTTCACTCACTCACTCATTCCAAATTTTCCCCTAAAGAAAAATATTCAAGGAATCCTTTGTTTTTTACAAGTTTGTTCCAAAAAGTGATGTTTAACATATTTGCACCCAAAAGCTGCGAGGTGGATATGTCATGAACTGATCACATTTCTCAGTCACTCAACTATGACTGGGATGTCATCTCATAACTTTTGAAATTATTTTTAATCATTCTTTGATTTTTTTGTGCAAGAAATCCACTTTTTAATAATTATAAGGTGGCTCCATATGGCTTGATCTGATAAGCAATCATTTTCACCTTTTAGAATACACCTTGAGAAATGAGTGCCCTTGCATGGATACCTACATTCGTGCCTCTCAGAAGTGAGTTCCGTCACATGGATTATATCATATATTTGCACTAGGATTCTGAGTCAGCCAAGTACAGAGAGGAGCGAGCAGAAGCCTCCACGTGTCTCCTTGGTGCAACTGTAAAGGTGAAGTCGAGAGGAAAGATCCCAAATGAGCGTAGGCCCTCCACATGTTCATAACCCAAGAGAATTGCAGCAGTCACTAAAAATTTTGACCATGGGAGGGTTCAGTGGAAGATTCCATGTGTTTGTGTGGCACAACTTCAAAGATGAAGTCTAGATGAAGGACCTCAAATGAGCACAGGCTCTCCACGTGCCCTGGGACCAAAAAAGTTTCCACGGCCATTAAGAAAGTATTAGCATAAAGATGATCCAGTGGAAGCATCCACATGTCTCTTTGGTGAACTTTTTATATGGTGCCCAAAAGCAGAGACCCCAAATAAGCACGGGATCTCCACATATCTCAGCCCAGAAAATTTGTTGAATTTTTTAAAGAATCAACAGAAGGTGCCACGTGCTTAGGGTCTGAGAAACTTGCATCAGATGCTTGAAAAGTTTAAGTATGAGAAGATCCAGTAGAAACATCTATCTGTCTACTTGGCGTAACTCCAAAGGTAAGACCCATAGGCGGATCCTCAAATGAGAATAGGCCCTCCAGGTGTCCTTTGATCTAACAAAGCTACACTAGTTGTTGAAAAGTATGAGCATGGGTAGAGCTAGAAAAAACCTCCACGTGTCTCTTTGGCACTCCTTCAAAACTAAAATTCAAGGGCATGTACCCAAACAGGTGCGGGCCCTCCACGTGGAAACTATTTGATTTAAAGTGGGATTTATAATATCATAATGGCCTGTGACCCATCTCTCTACTTTTAAGTTTTGATGTGGGCCCCAATGGAGTTGTGACTCACTTTTATACTTTTATTTCATTTCAAAACGGAGCTTAAAAAATGAAAAGTGCTTCGGTGACCTGTCTCCCTGCTTTGACTATTTAATGCTTACTCAAACATGTGACATTAATTTTTCCCCCATGGAGTCGTGGATCATTTTATAACTTTATTCCTTTTCACAAAAAGGAAAAAATCTTCAAAATGCTCCGACGATCCACATCTCCACCTTTGAATTTTCAAACCACCATGTGTCCATCTTTGGGGTCAAAGTAAGAAATTTTCTTCGTCGCTTCACATTTTTGAATAGCCAATTAGAAACTATAGGCGCTGTGGGACCAATTTGACATTTTTTACAATTTTGACAAAAGTGACAAGTTCACCAAATAAACCCATTGTGCCACGTCCAATTAAGAATGACCACTTATCAAAGTATATTGGGACATGATTTACAAAGGAGACACAGTCGTGGAAGACACCGGACAAAAAATATTTTCCCCATGGAGAGAAGACTGTAAATAATAACAAGGATCAATGTTAACCATGACCCATGGAAAGGATTGACAATGAAAACCAAATGAAGGAGAAAGCTTTCGTGCATCCATATATGGACATAGAGAATACTTCAAACCATTCAGACTGAGAAAATTTGAACAAATAGAGTGAGATTAAATTGATCACCAACATCGGCTCCGACTCGGGGATGAGCACTCCCTGCGAGTGCTGGAATAACAACATAACCGACCATGTGCCAAAAATCCACTGGGAAACGGAGTCAAGAATCGACCTCCAAAACAAAGAAATAAAAACCAACCTCCCAATATCGGAGCGAGAAACCAACAAAAACTTGTCACCAAGGACCAGAAGAAATTGAAACAGATTAACATGAAAACAGAACAAAAACAAAAGACTATACATTGTACAATGATGTATATCTTAATTATATGAAATCAATCAAGGAATTCTTCAAGTGACCACATAAATTTCTTATCTGTCACTGACTGTAACAACATACATTTGACAATCCCATCACATACCCCTCTTAAGCTGCATAGAGGAAATAGTGCGAATAGAAACGAGTCTCTTGTTCCCTGATATCACTGACTCAACTCTCAAATCATCTAAAAAATATATAATCTTGTGGTAATAATCATCCTCGCCTTGTGATCTGACAACCATTCCATGCCCAAGATGACTCCATAAGATCCCAACAGAAGGATATGAAGGTTTGAGATAGTGGTGAAAGGTACCAAGTCCACCACACACTCCTTAACTAAGGAGTCTACAGAGATCTTGGCTCCAGAATCCATCTCAACATCCCAACTATGACCCTACCTAACTTGCACTTTCCTGCATCACTCTACTAAAAATGGTGCAATAAAATAATAAGAAGAACTAGAACTAAACAAAATGGAGGTAGGAATACCACCAATGTTACCTGTAGTCTCAATAATTGTACTTTGATGTTGTACCTGGCAGTTCTCGACCATTGTGTACATCCAATGACTGTGCCCCATATCACCAACAGTAAGCTCTGAGATCTGTGTTTTACCCTTGTTATTATATTTCTATGGGCAGTCTCTCCAAAAAATTTCAGTAACACCACACCCAAAAAAACCACCTGATCCTCTCCCATATGTAGCAGCTCTAGTTGGTAGTCTGGAGGTTTTTGGTGTGGATCCTAATGATCCGGTTATGGACTGCTGAGGTCTCTATTGGTGAGCTCCTTTTGAGTGAGCTCTCTAGGCACCCTACATCCTGATGGTACCCCTAGGGGAGTCCTCATACTCCTACCTCTCTGTGCATCAAACCTGTTGTATATATCTTCCCCTAGGTAGATATAGACAAGCAGAAGATTATATAAATCAAAGAAGCTCAAATCCATGACATTTATTGCCTTGGCACATAGAAATGGATGCACCCTTGGTGCACAGAAATGGCACATGACACGGAGTGTCGACAGAGAAAAGGATGCGCCCTTGGCACACAGAAATGGCGCACGACACAGAGTGTCGATAGAGAAAAGGATGCGCCCTTGGCCCACAAAAATGGTGCACGACACGGAGTGTCGACAGAGAAAAGGTTACACCTTGGCGTACGTAAGAGGATGTCAACACACACATGAATGTGCCTATGGCGCACCTCCAGGAGGTGCAACATTTTGAGTGCTGACAGAAAGAAGCCCCCGGCGCAGATATTCAGACGGCCATAACTTTTGACTGGGAACTCGGATTCATGCATGGATGGACTTTTTCGGAAATCTTACTAGGTCCTCAATCCAACTACGACTGGATATTTTTAATTGGGTGAGAACAAATTTTTAAAAATGCAAAATACAGTTCACCACTTTTGGGTTCGCTGGGGTTCTCACCTATAATCATAATGAGATGAATTAAATGCAACCTAGGGGTGGTTGGGGTAGTTTTGGAATTCCTCTCTCTTTTCTCTCTCATTCTTCCTATAAATTTTAAGGAGGGGATTCTTTCTAAAGGTTGGACATTTCTATTTTGCCCCTCCCTTCTTCTCTTTGGCAGGTGAACTTGTGGAGTTAAAACTTCCCATTTGAAACTGTAATGCAACCTTTCGTGTTGGCATTTTGCAGTGTGTTATATCATCTTTGGAGAAAATTAATGCATGTCTGTGGATGATTCTCAACCCTCTCTGTATTCATTTGCATTCCCTTGATCTTTCACTATGAATCTGGCTATCTGTGCATGATCTTGCATTACATTTTAATGGTCTGTGTTTATTGGCAAGACAGGTGTTCTTCATTCCTCGGTGCATCACCTTTGTAGTTTAGGTTTTATTTTATGCATTTTCTTACCTTGTCTCCTTGGAAACTTAGATTAGGTTTTTAGTAAACCCTCTGCATTTTCTATGTGTGCATTTGAACAGAGGAATAGGAACCAGCCTTCATCCGGAGAGCTTTTCCGTTTTCTCAATGTCCCACACTTGGGAAAAGCTCCATGTTATGCAATCGTACTGAGAGTCTCAACCCATCGTGTTGCAGACATTCAGGGGTGTTGTGATTCGACATCAATATTTTTGGCACACCCGGTGGGACCAAGAGTTCATTCCATAGATTTGAAGGAATTTTCAAGAAATTTGGAGTTAAAAATTGCAGGTTTTACAGTTTCAGTTTTTTTCACCTTCCAGGCTAAACTTTGAAATCAATTTTCAAGGGCTTAACTTGCTCAAAACAAGTCAAAATTTCACCAGTTGATAGATTGGGTGATAATCTTCAAAAGGGTATTCTTATTTTTTGGAGATTTTGACTTTCAAAATTTCATGGTTTTTTGATTTTCGGATTTCAGGTTTTCGGAAGTATGGCATTTTTGGGTTTTTGGGACTGTCGTTCCAAATCAAATTCCAAACTCTAAAATATCAAAAATACAGGTCTTTCAAAATTCTATTTTTAAATATTGTTAGGTTTGGTGTGTAACTTGGCAGAGTCTGCCTTTTGAGGCTCATTTTTTCTAACACATCTGACGACTCCGAAGGGATAAAATTCAGCAGTGTAGCAACACAAGTCACCCAGGCACATGAGAAGAATTTGAACCAGGTCTAATGCTCAAGAAGACGGGTTATTTTTCCACTTACAACTATCACCAGGAGGAGGAAGGAGAGGAAGAAGACCACAAAGATCACCATCTCCACCTAACAGGACTTTGTCTACACCTCCACCTGGTAGGCCTTTTCTCGCATCGACCAGGGTTCTTAGGCCAATCATAATGGCACATCTACCACCAAATCCCTTTTTCAATTTCATGGGTAGTATTCCACTTGTCCTAAATGTTCAGAATCAAATTCCAGTTGCAGCACTAAAGAATATACCCTATTTCACAGGAGAAAATCATACTACTCCTATTGATCACATCCAGGATATTGCTAATGCATGTGCAATCCACAAAATAAATGAAATGGATGTTGCGGTAAAGTTGTTGGCTTCATATTTTAAAGGTAAGGCCTTACATTGGTTTAGGAGCCTAGCAGCAGGGTCTATTACGAATTGGAACCAACTTTGTTCAGCTCTTTGCAACCAATTCGGGGAGAGGGCGGACAATTTATCTTTATTGGAACAGCTGACAACAATCAAAAGGGCTCCTAACGAACAAATGACAGATTTTAACTTCAGATTCCAACAGACATGGGACAAGATCCCAATAGCTGTGAGACCAACCACCGAAGGAGTATTCCTTTATTTCTTAAAGGCTATAAATTCAAACATAGCCATGATGATCCAATCAATGGGAGGAACGACGCTGCCAGGGGCCTACGACACAGCTATCAGAGAAGAGAACTGTTTGATCTAAGCTGGAAAGCTTGCACCAAGGCCACCAATGCCTCTCTATCCAAATATGGGAAATCCTACAACCAGTCAAGCACCAGAGTTGAATCCCATTCCAACTCCTAGAAATCAAAGCAATAATGAGGCGTCGACTTCTTCAAATACTTCAAAGGAATTGCAGGAGGTCATGAAACAACTACAGAACCTTTGAAATGAGCTGGTGACTATCAAAAGACAACAAGCTCAAGATGCTAGACCGTATCAGCCTCAAGCACAGTACCAAGCTAGGCCCCCATACCAACAAAATAGACCACCACCTCAGGCCACAAATCAAAACCAAAACCAAGGACAACCTCAACCTGCCAGGCCATTTCGACCGTATGATCCAAATGCAACGACATCCTCAAGAGCTTTGGTCCCGACACAAAATAACATGGCACAAGAATACGACTAGTGTTACCCTTGTAATATACCTCATAATCAGTCAGCATGTTTCAATGGCGCACTAAATCAAGCCTTGATGGTGCAAACCATTGGTGTTCCTCAAGAACCAAGCCTGGAGGAGAATCAACAGCAAGAAATGCAACAAGAAGGACCTCCAACAGAAACCACATTGGCCAATTGGCAAACGGAAGACTTTTGTGGAGTTAACCAACAGCCTTTTCAAGGCGTGGCTGCCAACACACGGTCAAAGAAGCGAAATATATGAGAGGGACAACCATGTAATCCAGTTGTTTCTCGGTCCACTCCTACACAACAAGGGGTCAGTAGACCAAACACAGCTCCAAATGTGTAAAATCAACCTAAAGTACCTATTGTAGAAACACATGCACCTGTTCAAGCTCCAGAAAAGGTTGCGCCAAGTAAGGGACAACAAAAGGACAATTCATCCCCTTTCAACATCATCAATCAAATGAAGAAGACACATGTGAACATTTCCATGTGGGAATCACTTGCGATCCCAGGGCAACGAGATTTATTACAAGCTGCAATGGCTAATTAGTCTGCCACAAATGTATCAAACCAGGGACATGAGAAAGTTCTCACTAATGCAGTGCAACAGGATGGGTGCCAGACAAGAAATAATTTGAAGCCTCCACCTTTCTATGTGTCATTGGTTGTTAGAAACCACTTGGTACACAACTGCATGATAGATTCAGGAGCAAGTAGTTCAGTGATGCCAAAGCAAATAGTGGATCAACTAGGTTTGAAATATGAGCCAGTGCTGAAAGGAGTAGTACAACTAGATGGAATGACAGTGGGAACTATTGGATTCATCAAGGGGTTAAGCCTAACACTACATTCTTGTCCTAATGTTACAGTTCTGCAAGATGTGTCTGTGATTGACCTTCCGCCACTCTTTGCGTTGTGTCTATCAAGAGATTTCACTACAAAAATCGGTGGATATTTATCTGTAAATTGGTCACACATGATTTTTAGGACAAGGTATGGAGCCAAAGCAACAATCAGGTCAGAACCAATAGCCAATTTCCATATTGAGCCTCATGTACCAAATCCTATCAATGCAAATTACTCAGCTTTTGATCAGGAGGAGTGTTCAAGTGATCTAGAAACAGGTACTAAGGTCGAGGGAATTCTTTATTTAACTTTGGATGAATGGGCAAACAAGAGTCATGAATTTGACCCATACAAGGAAATTGAAGAATCTGAATTGGGCGTGTATTGTATACATGAAGAAAATTCACCCATTCCCGACATCATTCAGCCTGAACAAAAGGATGAAAACAAATTTTGGAAAATATTTTTCGATGGTTCGAGAAGTAGACAAGGTACTGGAGGTGGTGCAATGTTGATTTCACCACAAGACATCAAATATTTTTCATCTTTTCGTTTCCAGTTTTCCTGTTCAAACAACACGGCTGAATACGAAGCATTGATTCATGGAATTCATTGGGCCAGGAAAAGGGGCATAAAGAACTTGTAGGTGTTTGGAGATAGCGAGCTAATCATCAACCAAGTTACGGGACAACATGCTACAAAGAACGACTTGCTGAAGAGCTACAAGAATAGGGTATGGGACGTCATTGAGGATTTCGAAGCTTTCAACATTGTGTCCATACCTAGGAAGAAAAATGAAGTAGCAGATAGGCTCGCAGTAGTTGGAGCAACGTTTGATGTGGTTGACAACATCAGAAGGGGAAAAACACAGCCACATATCCATGTGATTGTGAGGTCAGCAGTTCCAGATAATAACACAAGCTGGCAGGTGTTTGAGAACGATCAACAGATCGTCAATTTCTTACAACAAGAGGCTGAATTCTCAGCTAGGAATCAGGACAGATTAGAGCAGCAGTATGGCGATCAAGTAGTGCAGCTGCGAAAAAACAAACTTCCTAAGGGTTTAGTAACATTGGAGTCTATCTTCAACCCTAACGACCAGTTCCGTAAGGAAAAGGCTAACATACAGGTCAAGAGAGAAGATTCAAAGCCAATTCCGGTTGGGTAAGGCAAAACACTTCAAATTGGTAAAGTGGCCACTGAGCAGGAGAAATCAGATTTCATACAGCTTTGCCAAGAATTTCCAGATGTCTTCGCTTGGAGCTATGAAGACTTAAGAGGATTCAATCCAAATTTGGCACAACATACCATAGAATTGGATCCAGATGCTAAGCCCATCAGGCAGAAGCAGAGACTAGTCAACCCTCACATTGAACCTCTAATGAAGAAAGAGCTAAATAAGCTAATAGAGGCAAGCATCATATTCCCGATCAAGCACTCAAACTGGGTTGCAAACTTGGTTCTGGTCAGGAAGAAGAGTGGAGAAATCAAGTTGTGTGTGGATTTCCGAGACCTAAACAGGGCATCTCTCAAAGACCATTACCCACTTCCTTTAATGGAACAAATATTTCAAGTAATATCCGGTTTAGAGAAATTATCTCTCCTAGATGGCTACTCAGGGTACAATCAGGTGATGGTGAAAGAAGATGACCAATTCAAGACGGCTTTCACCACCAAATGGGGGACCTATGCCTACAAGAAAATGCCATTTGGGCTATCAAATGCTGGAGCCACCTTCCAAAGGGCAGTGGATACGGCATTTAAGGGGTTGATCAATAAAATAGTTTTGATATATCTTGACGACATCACTGTATTTTCAAAAAATGTAGCGGATCACCTCTGTCATTTGAGGCAAGTATTTCAGAGGTGTAGAAGATTTGGGGTATCATTGAATCCCAAAAAATGCATATTTTTGGCTCACCGAGGGAAAACTTCTAGGCCATATTGTTTCAAAGGAAGGGTTGAAGATTGACCTAGAAAGAGTTGAAGCAATTCAAGCATTGCCATTTCCAAGTCACAAGAAGGCTCTTCAAAGCTTCTTGGGAAGGATCAATTTTGTCCGCAGATTTGTTCCAAATTTTGCTGCTCTTGTGAAGCCAATAACGTTGATGTTAAAGAAGAGTATGGAATTTAAGTGGACATCTGAAGGCAAGGCAAGTTTTGAGGCAATAAAAGAGGCTATATCTCAAGCTCCGACTCTCGTCAATCCAAACTTCTCCAAGGACTTCGTGCTATATGCCTTTGGTGGTGAGGACATGATTTCTCCAATCTTGGTACAACAAAACAAAGGAGGATTAGAACAGCTAGTTGCTTTTTTCAGTCAAGGCTTGGAGGAATACGAAACTAGGTACTCTTTCATTGAAAATCATGTCCTTGCAGTAATCAGGAGCTTAAATAAATTCAAGCACCTAGTCTCAAACAACAAGATCCAATTATTGGTCTCTCATGCTAGAGTCAGGGACTTCCTTCTAAACAAGGATCTGAATGAGAAACATGCAGGATGGATAACTCGTGTCATGGAATATGACATCGAGATCAAGGTTACCAAACTAGTACGTGGGAAGCTACTATGTGAGCAGCTAGCCTTGAGTCAACAAGTTGAAGCAGGTAATGAAAAAGAGGTGGTCTTGGTACTACATGATGGTCAAGAACAAGAAAATGATGATGTGCCTACTCCTTGTTGGACTCAGAATATGATACACTTCCTACAGACAGGCCTATGCCCCCCAGAAATGAGCAAAGCAAAGAGGAGATACTTCAAATTACAAGCCATTCCATATGTGCTTGTTGATGGTATTTTGTGTAAGAAAGACATCAATGGAGTTCTATTGAGGTGCATTGGGACAAATCAAATTAAAAGGGTGTTACGAGATTTTCACGATAGAGATTCTAGAGGACATTTCACCCCAAGAGTAACAGCACTCAAGGTAATGAAGGCATGGTATTATTGGCCAACAGTCTTAAGTGACTGCTATACATGGATAAGAAAGTGCAAGAAATGTGCATTCTTCACAGGCAAAGAAAGACTAGCAGCACTTCCATTGCACCCAATTCCGGTTGACCAACCATTTATGCAATGGGGATTGGACTTTGTCGGGGTCATCAATCCAAACTCAAGCCAAGGCCACAAGTGGATTCTCATGGCAACGGAGTATTTGACCAAGTGGACTAAAGCAGCAGTGCTCAAAGAAGCAAATGAGTCTAACATACTAGACTTTTATGAAGGAATAGTGACCAGGTTCGGTGTGCCGGCCACTATCATATTAGACAACGCATTGGCATTTATAGGTTCCAAGATTACAGAATGGGCTGTCAAGACTGGAATCTATTTGAGCACCTCTTGAAATTATTACTCGCAGGGTAATGGACAGGCAAAGTCCATGAACAAAATTTTTCTAAGAATCATCAGGAGGACTCTGGATGAAAATCAAAGAACATGGCATACCAAGCTAAAATCAGCATTATGGGCTGACAGAATAACACCAAAGAGGTCTACAGGTAATTCCCCTTACAAGTTGGTCTATGGAAAAGAGGCAGTATTGCATATATCATTAGAACTGCCTACATTGGAGTTCATGAAGTAGTTGGAGTTAGTTGAGTTTGAACCAATGGAGGCTAGGTATGCAGAGTTGATGGAATTGGAAGAAATTAGAGAACATGCAGTTCAAACAATTGAGAAAGATCAGGCCTGAGTAAAAAGATGGTTTGATAAGAAAGCAAGAGCAAGGACCTTCTAGGAAGGGGACTTAGTTCTGAAATGGGATGTAGATCGGGAAAAACCAGGAAGGCATTCCAAGTTTGATGCCATTTGGAGTGGCCCTTACATGGTCACGGGATGTAAAAGTAGTAATGCCTTCCAATTGTCTACATTGGATGGAGAAGAATTCCTGATTTCGGTTAACGGAATCCATCTTAAACATTGCTACTAAAAGGAAAAGGTTTACCCTTGTAAATATTAGCCTAGATTTCAATTCCTCTAAGTACGTATGCACATTGTCTTGTTGTAGTTAGGTTTCTGTTTCCCTAAGTGCTTTGGCACAGGTTTTGTTGCTCCTAGGTTGGATTTCTACAGTTCAGCGTGCTCTCGAAGAAGAGGTTGCGATATCAGGTTCGGGACCAGATATCAGGTTGGTTTCAAGTTATTACTTATGACTCCATGCCCAACGGATTGCTAAAAGGCCATTGGTCTTCTACCTAGCAGGCAGGTAGTCTCATTGAGTCGCCAAATTGTTGTATATATCTTCCCCCAGGTAGATATAGACAAGCAGAAGATTATAGAAATCAAAGAAGCTCAAATCCCTGACATTTATTGCCTTGGCGCATAGAAATGGCACACGACACAGAGTGTCGAAAGATAAAAGGATGCACCCTTGGTGCACAGAAATGGCGCATGACACGGAGTGTCGACAGAGAAAAGGATGCGCCCTTGGCGCACAGAAATGGCGCACGACACGGAGTGTCGACAGAGAAAAGGATGCGCCCTTGGCACACATAAATGGCGCACGACACGGAGTGTCGATAGAGAAAAGGTTGTGCCTTGGTGCATGTAAGAGGATGTTGACACACACACGGATGCGCCTATGGCACACCTCCAGGAGGCGCAACATTTTGAGCGCTGACAGGAAGCAGCCCTCGGCACAGATATTCAGGCGGCCATAACTTTTGACTGGGAGCTCGGATTCATGCAAGGTTGGAATTTTCGGAAATCTTACAAGGTCCTCTATCCAACTATGACTAGATATCTTTAATTGGATGAGAAAAAATTCTTAAAAATGTCAAAATACAGTTTGCCACTTTTGGGTTCGCTGGGGTTCTCACCTACCATCATTATGAGATGAGTTAAGTGCATTCTGGAGGTGGTTGGGGCAGATTTCAATTTTCTCTCTCTTTTCTCTCTCATTATTCATATAAATTGTAGGGAGGGGCTTCTTTCTAAAGGTTGGGACATTTCTGTTTTTCCCCTCCCTTCTTCTCTTGGCAGGTGAACTTGTGGAGTTAAAACCTCCCATTTGAAACTGTAATGCAACCTTGCCTCTTGGCATTTTGCAGTGTGCTGTATCAATCTTTGGAGAAAATTAATGCATGTCTGTGGATAATTCTCAACCCTCTCTGTATTCATTTGCATCCCCTTGATCTTTCACTGTGAATCTGGCTATCTGTGTATGATCTTGTATTGCATTTTAATGGTCTGTGTTTATTGGCAAGACAGGTGTTCTTCATTCCTCGGTGCATCACCTTTGTAGTTTAGGTTTTATTTTATGCATTTTCTTACCCTGTCTCCTTGGCAAGTTAGATTAGGTTTTTAGTAAACCCTCTTGATTTTCTACGTGTGCATCTGAACAGAGGAATAGGAACCAGCCTTCATTTGAAGAGTTTTTCCATTTTCCCAATGTCCCACACTTGGGAAAAGCTCCATGTTATGCAATTGTACTGAGAGTCTCAACCCATCGTGTTGCAGACATTCAGGGGTGCTGCGATTTGACATCAACAAAACCTTTGTGGAGGTTTATAAGGTGGCAAGAACTGTTGTTGCTATGGTCTAAAAAATTACTATGCTAAACCATATCCACCATGAGGAAGAGGTACAGACCCCCTCAATCTATTGTCCTAAATCTACTATATGCAACTCCGGACTCGGTCTCTAGCCTAATGGGTCTTTCCCCAAGTCTCCTCTACTATATAGGCCTTCTTGACGGCCTCTGCTAATCTTTGTGGATAATGGATCCACACTACACCTCTAATGTCTAGATTAAGGCCGTGGATGAACCTGTGTATCCGTACCTTCTCATCTTGCATGTAATCAACATAATGGAGTAGATCAAAAAATCTACTCTCATACTCAGCCATTGTAAGAGATGTCTGCCAAAGGTCATGGAACTCATCTATCCGCTACTTTATGAACCTCCATGTAAATATCTAATCCTAAATCACTCCTTAAGGAGCTCCCATGTAACTATCTCAAAATCAACATGGAGCTTGTACTCCTCTTGCCGCCACTAGACACTAGCTCCATCCCTCAGTAGATGGATTGCAACACAAGATTTCATGTTGCTAGAACAAGGATAAAGATTGAAGCATCCGCTCAAACTCACCAACAAGGCCTCTACTTTAAATCCACCTATGTCACCTGAATAATGTGAATGCTGAAGCTTCAGGATATCCCTAATGTGATATGGAGATTTGGTTTGACAGACTCTAGGCCTCTCTGTATGCTCATCCCTAAGCTTAGGGCTTCGAGACCTCTCTCTATGTCCTGAAACTCGGTCACCCTATCCCCTATGTGGTGAATTTTCTCTAGCTAACTCTACATAGAAGTTCTCTCCTCCATGATCCTTGCTGGGTTAAGGAGATACATGACCCTCAATGGAAGTGACTATATCTTGTCTGGCTGCATGCCATCATACTGATCCTCCACGTAGAGCGGCATTAACATCTTGGAGAGTCTGTAAGATATGTGGTAGGATAGTTGCTATGACATGCTCTAGAGGTGGTCTACGTAGGTCTATATGAAAAGGCTCCTTATCTTGTATGTTCCTCCTACATAGAGCAAGATGAGAGTTAGTTCCTTATTTTAGGTTTTACTTAGTTTCCATGTTTACTAAAATATGTAATTTCTAAACTAATTTGTCTTCTAAATTTAAAAGTGTACTAGGTATAAGGTTCATGTCTCAAATTTTCTATTGTGTCCAATGGCCCAAGGTTTTGAACCATTTCTCTAATACCAAGTGTGATGCCAACTAAAACAACCCACTTGAGACCCAAGAACAACCTAGGATTAGTTAGGAAATTATGGATTTTTTTTTTTTGTTTAGAAGAGTTTACAACTAGGTTATAAGACAACAATTGTGACTAACATGTTCAAGATCAATTCTAATCCAAAAGAGTATACTTTTCTTTCAAACAAAATTTTTAGAGGTTAGAAAGTCAAAAATTTAGGGTTAGAAGGTTCAATAAGGGTCAGAGGGTAATTCCTCACCATACCCATTCTTTAACAGGATTAAAGATTCAACTTGGTTTTCTCATAATCAAAGCATTCAAAATTTCCCTAAATCATTCCCATTTGATAGGATATTTCCTCACCTTTCCAGTGATATAAATAAGTCCTCCTAACTCCTCATATTTCTCGCGTTATGGGTCAGTGGGCCTTGGGGTGAAAATTTTCCCCAAGAAAGGGCCTGCTAGGCCAGGGGAGAAAATTTGCCCCAAGGTCAGGTCTGCAGTGCAGCTTGAGACATTTTGGAACTTTTCCCGCGTGGGGTGAGAAGCCAACCTTGTGGTCATCCTCCCATGAGTCCACAAGGGAAACGTGGCATCTCCTAGGCTAATGCGGGGAAAGCGGGGCGATGGGGAGAAAATTTGTTTAACGCCCCGAAGGGAAAAAGGGTTAACATTCACTTGCGCCTCCACCGACACCTCACGATGCCAAGTGAAAGCTCTTGATTGAATGTGGCTTGTGGAGTGGCATGGAAAATTTAGAAAATTTTCCCAAAATTTTCTAAAACATAAAAAGGAAAAATGGACCCGCTCCTCCGTTGTTGCCTCGCGATTGCACATGGCAGCTCATGATTGGCTGCGGGTTGGCGGGAAAAATTTGGGAAATTTTCCCAAAATTTTCTGGAAGCACTAAGTTAAAAAGGGATCTGCCCCTCTGCCAATGCCTCATTGTGCCATGTGGCAACCTCTGATTGGCTGCGGGTTAGTGGGGAAAATTTGGAAAATTGTCCCAAAAATTTTCCGAAGCTCTAATGGAAAAATTTGGGCCTGCAAGCCCGCCAAGGAAAATTTTCCCAATTTGTTTTTTGATGTCAAGTGAAGAAAAAATTTAGAAGGCCATAACTTTAGATAGAGAGATTGATTTTTGGAAAATGAGGATTTTCTTGAAATCTCTCAACATCATCTTTACTCAAGAATCATTAATTTTTTATTTTGATAAATTTTAAGGGGTTAATTTCAAGAAAATGATTTGAAGGGTTTACAGTGCAAACTAGTAAATTTTAACTTGTGATATTTGTTCAATTTGATAATCTTCATTTCTCAACATGTCAAATAGCTATGGGGAGTTGTTATTAGGTGGATTTAGGATAAGTTAGTGAGGTATATCTATTTTATTGTATTCTAATTCAAAATTTTACAATTTTGACAACAAAATGAATGTGAAAGCTTTGAACTCGGTTTTGCAAGGTTTTGAAATATTTCCTTAAGTATTTTTTTCTAGTTGGATTCATTTAGAGAAAACTACTTCAATTTAATAATTTATTTTGTTATTTCATTTTGGCAGGTTCGATCTATGCATTTTGGATTAAATAATGTCAAGTTTGAAAATACAATATAGAGATCAATTTTTTAAAGGGTTTATTTTCCATTTTATTCTTACAAGTATTGTAATATGTTCCAGTTCTGATCTAATACATTTAGTTGTTTAAATTAAACAATTTCAAGACTAAAATACATCTCTGATTTCCAATTTTAATATATTTCAAAAGACAGAGTATTACACTTCCTTTATAAGTATTTCTTCCTTTTAAATAGAGATTACAACTCACATCTAGATGACTAAATTCAATACAATGATACAATTTGAGGAAGGTTATACAATCCTTTATTTATTCCAAAGGACAAATTTACAGCTTCCTTCTTTTATTCTTTCCAAAATCATATATTATATATAGGGAAGAATAATACATTTTCTTCTCATGTGTTTAACTTTTCCACTTTCCATATAGGGATTTCATAGTGCATACTAAATATATATTTCCAATGGAATAATATCATATGGAAGAGAAAAAACCACTTCCATTAATTCAAATAAAACTCTTACAACTTTTTGTCAGGAAATAAGAGATAAAATATGCAGAATAATCCTTTGCAGAATCGCAACAGTAGAAACTAATATGCAGAAAATATTACAGATCTAAAATAAAAGTGTCGAATAAATAACACAACATAGAGAGACAAGATTCAACGTGGTTCACCCAATTTGGGCTACGTCCACCAAGAATAACTTGCTTATATTTTATTACAAGCCTCCATTCTCTCAATACAATACCAAGATCTATTTGGAGTATGCTCAAAAAACTCTACAGAATTCACACCCGAATTGAGAAAACATCTGCAATACATTTGCTTGTCTATGTATCATATGCATAAGACCATATAAATAGACAATTGCTTAAGCAGTTTGATACAGAACCGTGGGTATCAAAACCATGGGCAAAAAATCGTGGGTATCAAAACAATGGGTACCAAAAAAAATTATGGGCCCAAAAACAACCTATAATGGTTACCCATTACCCATGGGTTAATAAACTACCCATGAAAATTTGATTCGGGGGCTTCGCCCACGAACCCCCCTGACCCACTCACCGGCGAGTGGGACCGCTGTAAAAATACTTGAGCGTAACACATAGAAGGTGTACCACACTCTAACATGAAAATAGGCTCCATAAACATAACAATCTCCCAATTGGAGACTGATTTCGACTGAGTAAGCTTCTTAACCCTTCACTTTCATCTGCAAAGGCCAACCAAAGCTCAACATAGCTTTAGTTTATCCCTTGTGACCACCATGGTCATCATGTTTGCAAGATTCTGACTGGTATGAATCTTCTCCAACTTCAACTTATCTTCCTCCAAAGTTTTCCTGATGAAGTGATATCTCAACTGTATATGCTTCATCCTAGAGTGGAAAGCAAAGTTCTTAGCTAGGTGTATAGCACTCTGACTATCACTATACAGCTTACATTCCTCCTGCTTATGCTCCAACTCCTCAAGAAATTTTTGTAACCAAATCATCTCTTTGCTTGCCTCTATTGCAGCGACATACTCAGCTTCCGTGGTTGACAAAGCCACCAGCTTTTGTAGTCGTGAAATCCAGCTCACTGTTTGTCCCACCTACAGTGTAAATATAACCTGTCGTGCTCCTCCTGCTGTCTACATCTCCAGCCATATCTAAATCTACATAACCATGCAAAGTGGTGTCTGATCCACTGTAGCACAAAACTGCCCCCATGGTCCCTCTCAAATACCGAAGGATTCACTTTACTGCTTCCCAATGCTCTTTACCTGGATCACTCATAAATCTACTCACAGCTCCCACTGCATGGGAAATATCAGGCCTAGTGCACACCATAACATACATCAAACTGCCAACTGCTGATGAGTAAGGTACCTTGGACATCTGGTTTCTTTCCTGCTTTGTCTTGGGACACTGCTCCTTTGATAACTTAAAATGGCCTGCCAAAGGAGTCCCAACCGGTTTAGCATCCTACATGTTAAACCTATCCAATACCTTCTTAATGTACTCTTCCTGAGATAAAGTCAGCTTTCGTTCCTTCCTATCCTGAGTTATCCTCATACCAAGGATTTGTCTGGATGCCCCCAAATCCTTCATATCAAAGGATTCACTTAGCTATTTCTTGAGTACTTTTATTTCCTGCATGTTTTTACCTGCAACCAACATGTCATCTACATACAAACATAGGATAATATAACTTCCATCCTCAAATTTCTTTGTATACACGCAATGGTCAGAATGACATCTAATATAACCTTGCTCCATCATGAAGCTATCAAAATTCTTATACCTTTGACGTGGAGCTTGTTTCAGACCATACAAGCTCTTCTTCAATTTGCACACCATCTCCTCTTTACTTTTGACTTCATAGTCCTTCTGGCTACTGCATATATAGCTCCTCCTCCAAATCACCATGGAGAAATGCAGTCTTTGCAATCTAACTGTTCTAAGTGCAAGTCTTCTGCTGCCACTATTCCAAGAACAGTTTCTGATAGAAGTCATTTTTACTACAGGAGAAAAGATCTCATCAAAATCTATACCTTGTTTATGTGCAAACTCCTTGACCACCAACCGGGCCTTATATATTTTCTTTCCTCCTTCTTCATCTTTAACTCTGTACACCCACTTGTTCTATAATGATTTTTTGCCTTCCGGTAGCTTCACCAAATCCCAAGTTTGGTTCTCCATGAGAGTCTAATGCTCCTCATCCATGGCTTGCTCCCACTTCTTCCTGGCATCTACCTGCATTGCTTCATCAAAGCTCTCTGGTTCTCCACTATCAGTGAGTAATAAATAATAAAGAGAAGAAGAAAAATGTTCAGGTTCTCTTCTTACCCTAGAAGACCTCCTCAATATAGGAGTTTGGGGTTCCTATTGAGGGGGTTCCTGAACTGATTCATGGGTCACTGTTCCATCCGGAAGATCCTCTACCACTGCATATTCTTTCTTGGATTCTTCCCTGTTTTCCTACAATTGTTGCTTATACATGAATTTCTCATTAAAGAGCACATCCCTAGACTGAATTATTTTCTTGTCCTTAATACTCCAAAATTTAAATCTAATTTAGCCTCTAGCTTGGTCCTATCATCCTTGTCTATATGAATAAACACCTCACATCCAAAGACTCTAAGAAATGAATAATCAAATTTCTTACCATATGAAGCCTCCTCATGTAAAGAGCATAGAATCAATAAAGCCCTAACTTCTTCATCAAATTCTATTGTAACCGAAGCTAGCATATTCACATTCATATTGAAATTTCATTTAAATGATTTGCTACTAAAATATTCTCATACATCTTTATATTAAACAAATTTTTCATTAAAAATATCTTATTAGAGGCAGGGGGTTTTTCATACAACTTCCCTAATGCGTCCATCAGTTCTTTTTTATTCTTTTCCTTTGAAACATTAAATAATACAGAAAATGCAAGACACAACTAGATCATTCAAAGTGCCTTCTGATCCAACAAATTCCATTCCGCATCTATCATACTCGAGGGTTTTTTCACCTTCTCAGACAACGGAGTATAAAGATCCTTCTGATAAAGGTAATCTTTCATCTGCATCTTCCAAAGAGTGAAATTCTACCCATTGAATTTATCAACCCTAGATCTTCCATCATTTTCCATAGCTCCCACTCAAGATAAAAATTTCCTTGTGATTCAACACTTTAGCAAACCAAACTAGGCTCTGATACCAGTTGTTAGGAAATAAGAGATAAAATATGCGGAATAATTCTTTACAGAATCGCAACAATAGAAACTAATATGCAGAAAATATTACAGATCTCAAATAATAGTGCAGAATAAATAACAAAACATAGAGAGACAAGAATTAATGTGGTTCACCCAATTTGGGCTACATCCACTAAGAATCACTTGCTCAAATTTTATTACAAGCCTCCACTCTCTGAATACAATACCCAGATCTGTTTGGAGCTATGCTCAACAAACTCTACAGAATTCACACCCGAATTCAAAACACATCTACAATACATTTTCTTTTCTATGTATCATATGCATAAGACCATATAAATAGACAATTGCTTACACAGTTTGATACAAAACCATGGGTATCAAAACCATGGGCAAAAACCGTGGGTATCAAAACAATGGGTACCGAAAAAAACCATGGGCCCAAAAATAGCCCATAACGGTTACCCATTACCCATAGGTTAATAAACTACCCATGAAAATTTGCTTTGGGGGCTTCGCCCCTGAACCCCCCTAACCCGCTCACCGGTGAGAAGGACCTCCATAAAAATACTCGAGTGTAACATATAAAAGGTGTACCACACTCTAACATGAAAATAGGCTCCACAAACATAACACTTCCTTTCCATTTGATTTCAAGATACATCATACAAAATACATATCATTCTTTCACATTCCAATTTTCACTTCCATAACCACTACAAGATATTTCCATTACAAACATATACAAGTTCATCCACTTCAAGTGAGAAAGGTTACAATAAGATTTCATTACATAAGGGACTATCAAACTGTCTTTATCTCAGCTCCAGAATAGTAACATGTAGATTTATTATTCTTCCAATTTGATCACAACAAGAGTAGGGGAAAGGAAACGCTCTCCACCCAACCAAAACATCCAATGAAGAGGAGAAACCATCCTTCTTCATTGTCCCCTGAGCCCCAACCACAATGCCATAAGAGATGTGATCCAACTCATGGCAACAACAGGCTTCCACAAACACACAAGCAACATTTTCACAATAAAAACACAGTCCAGAATAGAATGTAGTTTACAACTACATTAAAGCATAACAAACAATACTAAGGCTTCCCCAAGCAACCCAAAGGAGCAAGATACTATGGGTGATGCTTCTTATGCCTCCCAAAAGGGTAAATACGTATCACCACCTGAATTACAACCCACCAAAGTATAGTATATCAAAGCCCTGACATTCCTTATACCTCCCCAACCTCTTATAACACCCCATAATGAGTAAAGAAATGCAAGTTATTTCTTTGTAAGGTGGAACCCAAATCCCAACGCCCTCCACCCTTATACCTCCCTAAAACACACTTGTGCCTCCCACAAAATAAACCCCATAGTCTTCTCCTACACCATTCCTAGGCCATCTACCCAACAACCCACAAACATGCCAAAACATTCATACATTAACATATACATTCATAAAAGAAGATCATTTCAAGATCCAAGATCCTACCTCTCCATGATGGAGTTATTCTAAGTTCCTAAACAACAAGCTTTATCCCAATGCAAGCAGTCCAAATAAGCCAAGCAAAAGCATGCAAAAATCTTCCAAAAACTTCTTCAAAGCAAGAGATCTAAAACAAAAAAATAATTCACCCCCAAAATGAAGTCTCCAAAGTGAAGCAACCCAAAACAAGGGAAGGAATTCAAATTTTATAGAAGAGGGAAGGGAAGAGGATGAGGTGGATCTATGTAGGATGCCACATCACACAACCCCAATCCCAACCCCAAAAATCCACTTCATTCTCCAATGCATAATAAATAGGTGGGTGAATAAAATGACAGTTTACTTACAAACTCAAATCCAACCCACACCCCAAAGGACTGAAATTAAATCATGTAGGAAAAGTGCAATTAAAACCTACAAATTTCCTTCTCAAAAAATATTATAAAATTCTAATCTCAACTCTCCAACCGTATGTATGGTTGGTAATTAAATTTAAGAGGTATAAGACAAGTTTAACTTGTGCCACAAGCCTCTAAAATCATCCTCCAAGGACAATTTCAAATTTCTAAGAAGGTGAAGTGTTTCACACTCAAAAATTAACGTAGACATCTCTTACAACACTTTAAATCAATGCCAACAACTCTATTAATTACTATCTTGTGACCTCTTTTATTTAATTAATAATAACAACATGCTTACCCATAATATTAATACGACATTTAATAAATAAAGAAAAGGGAAAATGCATCACAAAATAGACACATGCAGCATTTAAACAAAAGGGTCAAATAAATAAATAAACATAATCTCTTGGTCACATTTAAAGGTAATCCCCCCCCCATTGGAATCCCTAACACACACAAACACACATAAACAAATGCTAGTTGCCATGGTGACCTTGTTGAATTCATCTAGAATTCCAATGTGGTTGGTCTCCAATCCCCCAATGTTTGTTGTGATATTTTAACCTGCAAAACACAAATACCTCCTTCGGTCTCGTGACCATATCAGAATATCTAAAATAATATAATTAAAATTTCCAAAATCATCTAGATATATGGATCACAACAACATCCAAGCAACCAACAAGATCATTTGTAATTTTACTCAACCACCATATCATCATCCAATAATTTCCATTTCTAGGTCTACTCATAATATCTAAATATCACATGTCCGAACTACATACATAGTATAACCATGTCAAATAGTATATCAACATCAATATCCAAAGTTCCTCTAATAATCATCATGCATCATAACTGAATCAAGTCAACAATAATCCATGGTTTAACATCTAACATCATACTATAATAAGGTCCATAATCAAGTCCATAATATAACCAACAATATCATAATTAGTATAAAAAAAGGTTTCAAAGGGAAGTGGGTACTACAGAAACACCCAATACCCATCAAGGAAAGTTCACTTTTCTCTTTAATAAGGCACCACAACAAGACCAGCCCATAATACCTAGTTACAATTTAGGACACTACATGGTGAAGTCCTTTAACGTGATGTATTTACTAAAACAATATTTCAAGGCCCGACTTTTGGGTGTAGAAGATTCATGTTATGATTCATACATCTCATATTTAGGGCTAGATTTCTTTTATTTTATACTATCAAGTAACCGGCTTCAAATCATCTCAAATTTGACAATTACTTGTTTTAAAATGTTACAAACTAGGACATAATCAATTCCACAAGGCTATCTATTTTAACCCACACTAATAAAACTTGTTTCATACCTCCATTGAATGACGATGCAAGCATAAGCTCAAAAAGGAGTGGAGTGTCATTTAGGTTCGGAACCCTAATCTTCTTTGTTCGAGGATAAATTTTTTTATCATAACTTGCAAAGGGTTACAAAGTACTATGGAAATGGTAAGAGGGAGAAGGTAAATTTATTTCATTATGATCTAATTAGTTATTAACCGGTATTTTAATGAGACTTAAGAGTTCAACTAGATTTGGGTAAAATCTTCATTTCACAACATCTTGATTAAATTTAATAATGGATACACATGGGGTTCCCAAAATGGAAGCACGAGACTTCCAGTTTCACAAAAAAGAGAATAAGGTTTAATCCGTAGTTAAGGTTAATGATGGTAGGTTCCAAAGTACTGGTAGAAAATTCATTTCTTTCCAAAATTAATATTATTAAATTTATCGACAATAAGCCAATTTCATTGTTATTTTATTTATTAGTTTATCTATGAAATCATTTTGTTTTATTTTTTATTAACTTTAGAAATAGGATTTCCAACCCATTAAAATTGTACAAAGAATAGTATGGATGCCAATACCATGGAGGGTTATTAAAAAATGAAATTTTTATGAATCGAAAGAAGAAAAAAAACCATTATTAATCGAGCGAGCAAAACATAGTTATAACATTTCTATTCAACATGGCACACACAAACCACAGGTGTCATAAAATTCAAAAGAACTTTGGATGAGAAAATGAAGTGACAAATTTGGTCAAGGCATGCTAAAATAATTTCATGACTAATAAATACTATTACCAAAAGAATACTCATAACAAGGTGAAGATTGACTATCATTTATCACAAAGATAACTACAGGTTTCGCTACAAAAGGACAAGACAATTTTATTTCAAAAATAATAATAAGCCAAGAAAAAAGGCCTTCGAAACTCCTTTATAAGCACCATTACAAAATTACAACACATTTGACATTTTTACAAGAAAATTCATAAATCAACCCGATCAAACCTTTTCAACTCTTTCATTTTATCTAATCGAATAATCCATCTGTACAAGTATTACCATTACTCTTTTTTTTAAAAAAATATACATAGTTACATCATTGGTATTCGGCACGGCATATGAACCCAAGAGACAAAACAGTTCTAGGGAACCATGACTAGAGAACAAAAGTAACAACATTGACCAAGAAACACTACACTATTCTTAGAATTCCTATAATCCATTAAGGTCACTCAACAAAGCGGTAATCCGATTTTATTTTATTTTCCACTAATTAACAGAACCCCTAACAATAACCTTAAGTTCTAGTCACTCTTTACAAACAATAAAAAATACAAACCTTAACTTTTCCAACGAGAGAGAGAAAGGTATTTGAATCACTTCTTATTGATTTTGTATTAGAATAGGTAATATATTAACTACCACTATATTTGTTTTCCCCTTTTTCTCTTTATATGTGTGTGTGTGTGTGCACATGCAAGAAAATTAATCACACAATAGCAAATAAGTCTAATACATCCATGCAAATATATAGTATTCAAGTTCTGTTAGAACAATATTTAAGGAGGAACATATTTATAAAACTTCATCAATAAGACTAAATTGTCCTCCACATGTTCCCAAAGTTTTTATAAATCTTTTTACTTAATAACTCAACATATTTGGGACACTCAAATTGAATTGGGTTTGAAAAACGTGATCGTTATTACCTCTTATGAAACAAGTCTCAATCATATAAAAGAGAACTCATCGACCTCTTCATAGTATTAAACAAAATCAAGTTATTTTCCTTTATAGGGGTACAACACTTGCACGATCATTAAAGGCCATTTTTTTTAAAAAAAAGGATGATTTACTAAAAAGAATACACATTCACCAAAAAGGCTTCACAAAATAGTGACATCTCTATTTTCTAGATTAAAAAAATATCTAGAATATATATATTTCCTTGATTTAAAATACCTTAAATGATACCCAATTTCTAAGGGTAGCTATCAATGAAAAAAACTAGAAAAAGCGCTTTCCCACACTATGAGATTTTAATTGAATAATCACCTCAATATCTTAACAAACAACTTGAATTGAACACCCATATATGAATATAACTCAATCACAAATTTAGATATTTACATTAGAAAACTACTAACATTCGTCAAGGAAAACCATTAATTATCCATGCAAATAAAACATATGAAAATATCTAGAAAAAGGGAGTGAAAATCCATGCCCAAACCAATGATTTAGAGGGAAAGTAGTATACTCAGAGAGATCAATAAAAAAAACAAACCAAACCACTCCAAGACACCATTTAGGAAAAGAACATAAGTTACATAGGATTATAGAAATGATAGTGGAAATTTTTAGTGTTTAGGCTTAACATGCCTATAGTAAGCCTGTATGATGTAGCCACGAGCTTGCTATGATAGGAATCATCTGCTTTTCTTTGCTATCTAAATGTCCATGCTCCAAATAGTCACACTTGGCATAGGCAGGGGAAAAGAAGAAGGTTGCAGTCGTGGTCGATGGCCTTGCTCTTTTCCCCACACATTTCCTAGATGTGCAACCCAAAACAAAAACCTGCCAAGGCACTCCCCCCAAAGCAGCTCATAATGCCTAACATGGTGCATCCTACCAGTCAGAGAAGAAAAGAGGATAAAAATAATAAAATACCCACCCAAATCAAGTGGCTAGCACCCAAATGGAAGAAGGACCACACAGAGAAAAAGAAAATAGACATGTTGGCAGAGGAAGTGAGTAAGCGGCAGGGAAAGAGGCTCTAAGTCAATCCAATGCATTTTATGGGGAGTTTCAACACTCATCATTCCACGACCCCCATTCAGCGAGCCTCAACATTATCTCATATAGTTAGAGTTAGGAAAACGTGATACACAACAATACATTTACTAGATAGTTCAGATCGCCCCCTTTATTTCAACCAAAACTTCACTATAGCAAATCCTGGAGTGACTGCAACCCACATGGCCCCAAAACTAAGGCACCAATCAAACAAAACAAAACATATTTAACTCCATTAAGAAACAATAAATGGATGGTAGGAGCCCACCAAACACCACCCACCCCCACCTGCTTAACCAAAAATTTAGAAAACAAAAACAACCAAAAACAAAGCCCAATAGGATAAAATTTCAATTGGTGAAAACCACGTACTGAGGACCAGGCCACTGCTAAGAGGAAAGGAGTTGGTAGATAAAACATTAAGTTTCATTTTAAATGGTAGTCCCTTCAAAACTGGCGCTACCTCAAAACATCCCCTCCATCAAAGAAAACAACTTAGCCAAGGTTAGTTAGAAGTTAGACTACATGGGAGATAAATCTTCCGCTTACCAAAATTAATGGAATAGCATGCTCCCATCCTCGAACGCACTTCCACAGCTAACCAGAATTACATAAAACTGGAGTGTGCAGCTGACACGGTAGAAAAGATGGTGTGGGGGTGTGCATGGTGCCTCCACACAAAAAGAAATGTCTTATTAAAAGGATACATTTACAAGCATACAAGGGTGCTTAGACAGCCACATAGAATTAAAAAATAGCATTGAACCATAAAAATGAACACTATGTCAAAGATGATGGTGCCACCCACGAACAAGCTCCCCTTGTGCAAATCGAGACTTGGGCATGAGGGCAAACGATAATGAATTAAAATATATTACAAGAAATTAGTAATATTCCTAAAATTGACACGAGAAATAATATAAAAATAAATAATAATAATAATAATCTTTAATCTAAGGCTAGAATAATAATAGTATTATTATTATTTTATAACCTATAATTTTTTTTATTAATCCTATTAATAAGGGCCAACAATCAAGCACGGTAAAAAAAGAGGAAACAATTTTCCTTTAATAGAGAAATCGTAAGGAGCGGTGCAGGGGCCAGCAATGGCAATAAGAATACAAAACCAACAAACACGCAAAGAGGAAGAAGGCTGAATATTCCCTAAGACAAGGGTGAAGCCCACTAATGATCGATGGGGCACAATGATGCTTCACACTTAACACACGATCACCAAATTATGAACGTGCATAACAACGAACAGGGCATTACATTCTCCTCTCCTTAAGAAATCATCATCCTCGATGTGACATAACACAAGGGAAAGAAAGTAGTAAGAAACAAGGAACCGATGAGGTGAAGGTACACTATATGGTTAATATTTCAGATGCTAAAGCATGACCACAGGGTGGCCTTTGGAACATTTGGTAGAAGTTTGAATTTTCAAGTTTTGTGAAGATTGGCAGTTCTTTCTTATTCATTATTTCATTAGTCTCTTTTCATTATCATTATTTGTAGTTTTAGTTCTTTCAAAATTTCATAGTTTTAGAGTTGTAGTTTATTCATTCTTGTGGGTGTCCAACATGAACTACTAATATACACCCTACTGGAGTCATACAAGACATTACATATTCATAAACAAACAAGTACATACTTCAAAATGGTACCACCCCACAAGAGATCATTCAATGTACGGAAGAGAACATGCATAGAACACATAACATAGTACTTGTCACACAACTATGTTTGAAAAATAACGCTAAAAAAAAGTTTACTACAACAACCTGAAATTTCCACAGTCTCACAGATGAAGTTTTTCACATAACTCTAAAAATAGCTACATGTACATAGGGTCAACAAGGGAATCAATGCCATATCCACAACATCACAAAACAAACTCAACTAACATGAGTAACACCTACATCACAGGACCACTCACAAGACATCACAATATCTCAACATATATCCTGAAACATCAATCATACACACAAATCTCTTATGCTTCCCTCAGGTCTCTTACGCATCCCTAAATCTCTTATGTCTCCCTCAAGTCTTTTATGCCTCCCTCAATCTCTTATTCCTACCTCAAGTCTCCTATTCCTCCCTCAAGGAGGCTAGTTTCCCTATGGCCCTAGGCACATAGAGTCTAGACACCACTTACCCAAGTGACATAATAACTTGTGGTCCAACAACCTACTAGTTATCTATAAATCCCTGGGGTTTACCCCCATAAAATGAAGTGGGTCCATAGGTCCAACCATTCCATGGTGCATCCCATGACCCTATTCCACACGTCACAATAATAGGACTAGCACAACAATCCATTTCAAATTCCAAGTGGAAAAATACAAGCCTTGGGAAAGGCAGTAAAATTTTAAAATTTAAAAGAAGATTGAAAACCAAGAAAAACAAATGGCCAAATAGCCATAGTTAGTGTCAAAATATTCCCGTTATTACTATAAACCAAGGAAATGCCCAAAATGTAAAGCATGGAAATCAAGAAAATTGCTGGTACTTACAGAAATAAATTAAAAAGTTTAATTTACAAATAAAATAAACATATAATAGTGTCACATTACGATAACTATGTGGCCTTATCTTGCCACCAGGGGGGTAATCATCAATTTTTTTTCACTTGGAACATCGAGCCTCAACTCACAAAATAAAATAACAATAGTACAGTAGTCATCATCTCTATCAAAATCATCTCGCCACCATTTTAGAAAGGCTAAGCATAGTCATAGCTACGTGAAGGTTGAATCCATAAAACAACCACATAAAGATAGAGGGAGGATCACATGCCACCATATACTAAATCTAAGGTTGGCTCTAGCAATTGGTTGACCATACACCTTTCCTCACTCTAGAAATACAATTTTACCGATTTCCTTTAGGGTCAGTTAGCACAAGGTTCACAACATAATATGTAACTACATCACTAACACAATGGTGGCACACACAGAATTACCATAACATCTTATGTATGGTACATATAGAGGTTAGATCACAATGACACATTCACTGGGTACAATACATCATTTTACCACATTATGCACCCAAAGTGCAATCACTATAGAATAGGGTTCATACAGTCACCGTATGCCCCCAAATCATGACATGATTCATTACATATTACAAAAATCATACATGAGACAAACATAATAAATAACATCATAAAGTAACATTAGTTTTTTACATAACAAGCTGATACACACATTTCATCAAACCATGGTAAGAACATCATGATATAACTCAATTCACTTTACATCAATCTTTTCATACAAAACATCGACACACCTACATATCACAATATGCTAGAATGCTTCAACACTCTGTCATCCACAATAACATTCTTTTCACATACCACAAGAAGTACTTCACATGTGAACTCTTCATAGAATTCCACAACAAGGATAGAGAATACTCCCATCCCCAACACAACAACATGATAAAAAATATGCACTAAGTGACATACACATCATGTGTGTTCACACTACCACAACTACGATATTGATTACATCACGCTTAAACCAAATTACTCTTCCAATATCAACAACCAACATGTAACACTATCACCATCATGTAATATCAACACAACTCAAAACTAGCCCAAAGGTTCGAGAGCATGAACCTCCACTCTGATACCAAGTGTAACGCTCAGTTATTTCAGAAACACAAGACAACATAGCAAAATACATTATATTTTTTTCTTGACTTCTTTGAAACATAACATGACACAACATATGGTCACAAAGGAAACAAGTAGCTCCTTAAACAACTTGGCACAATGATGACCACAAGGGAAAGAAGGAAATGCCAAACACCCATCAAGGATAGATCACTTTTCTCTTTAATAAGGCACCAAAACAAGACCAACCCATAATACCTAGTTACAGTTCAGAACACTCCACAGAAAAAGTCCTTTAAGGTGATGTATTTACTAAAACAATCTTTCAAGGCCTGACTTTGGGGTTTAGAAGATTCATGTTATGATTCATACAAATCTTCTTTAGGGCTAGATTAATTTTCTTTTATACTATTGAGTAACCAGTTTAAAATAATCTCAAATTTGACAATTACTTATTTTAAAACGTTACAAACTAGGAGGTAATCAATTCCACAAGGCTATCTATCTGAACGCACACTACTGAAATTTTTTTCAAACCTCCATTACATGAGGATGGAAGTGTAAGCTCAAAAAGGAGTGGAGTATCATTTAGGTTCGGAACCCTATTTTTCTTTATTCGAGGATCATTTTTTTTATCATAACTTGAAAAGGGTTACAAAGTACTATGGAAATGGTTAGAGGGAGAAGGTCAATTTATTTCATTATGATCTAATTAGTTATTAACCGGTATTTTAATGAGACCTAAGAGCTCAACTAGATTTTGGTAAAATATTCATTTAGCTACATCCTGATTAAGTTTGACAAAGGATACACATGGGGTACCCAAAATGGAAGCACAAGACTTCAGGTTTCACAAAAACAATAATAAGGTTTAATCCATAGTTAAGGTTAACGATTGTAGGTTCCAAAGTACATTTTGTATCACTTAAAAAAATGTGCATTTTTTGGACAATTTGACCCGCCTCCCCGCTTTGAATTTCAATGTTGACTCAAACATGTAACACTATTTTGTCCCTAGGGGAATCATGGCTCATTTTATGACTTTTATCCTTTTCACAAAAAGGCCAAAATCTTAAAAATTCTTTGATGATCCACCTCTCCGCGTTTGACTATAGACTCAACACGTGACTTTATCTGGGAACTTTTGGGGTCATGCTTCAAATTTATACCTTACTCCTTTTTTCAAAACAATGCTACAAGTTCTAAAGTCCTCCGAAGACCCACCTCCCTGATTTTAACTTGAAAAATGGCCACATTTCCATCTTCAGGGTCAAAGTAAGAAATTTTCCTTACCATTTCATATTGATGAATAGCCAATTAGAAACTATTGGGGCCGCGGGACTGATTTGGAATTTTTTAAAATTTTGAAAAAGGTGACAAGTTCACCAATTAGAAAAGACAACGTATCCATGGATATTGGGACATGATTTACAAAGGAGACACAATAGTGGAAGATTCCCAACAACAAAAATTTTCCCTTCAAAGAGAAGACTGTAAATAATACCAAGGCTCAATGTGATCCATGAGCCAAGGAAAATACTGGCAATGACATCCTGGTGAAGGAAAATAATCACACACACCCATACAGGAGGGCAGAAAGTGTATCAAACCAGGTAGGCTAAGAAATTTTGAACAAACATCACAAGATTAAATTGAACACCAACATCATCTCCGAACCGGGGATGGGCACTCCCTGCGAGTGCTACAAGAACAACATAATAGACCATGTGCTAAAAATCCATTGAGCAATGGAGTCAAGAAAAATCTTGCAAAGTAGAAAAAAATGTCCAACCTCCTAAGAAAAAACTGAGAAACTAACAAAAACCAGCCGCCAAGGACCGGGACAAACCAAAACAGAAAAACACAAGAAATGAAAAAGAAATAAAAGATTGTACACTATATAATGATGTGTGCCTTGATTATGAGAAATCATTCAAGGATTTTTTTTAAGTTCTTGCCATTCTAAGTATGACCAATCGAAGAAATCTTGATATTCTTTTAACAACTGGACATATGTTTGTTTTCCTTCTTTATCCAAGTTGCTAGCTAGCCATATTTCCTGAGGTTTATCTTGTGTGTCTTTACCAGATATAGAACAAACCCCATCAAACATTAGAGTCCATGGAGAACCAATCTGCTTGGGACACTAACATTCATAAATTCTATGCTCCTTAAAAATAACATAACCCACCAAGTTTTTGAAATCGACGTCTGCATATAATACTTCATAAGAAGCATTGTTAGGGTCCTCAATGAGATGTAACATTTTCTTCTCACCATAAAACTTCACAAGGTTCCCCTCAATTGGTATTGTTGTGTATGACATGTCCATATATACGCTTTCACCCACACTAGCTACCCACTTTCTGGATAATAACATCCCTCATTGGCAGGACAACCCAAAATAACCACATTCATGGTTAAGCACTTTCCTGGAAAAGCTGGCAACTGCACTACTAATCCCTTGACATAACCAACTACTGGAACCTCTCTTGAATCCATAGCAGTACATGTCCCAAAATTTGTTGTTACCTTGATATTTAACTCATTCATGACCTCAAGAGGCATTACATTACATAAGGCTCTTGAATCAAACATATAGTTATGTACCATCCTATCTTTAATGATCAAAGTGGTAAACAATTGATCCAAATTAAGCTGAGATTCAACCAGAGAATTTCCCAAATACACCTCAAATGATTCCCTTGGTTCCTTTAATACCTGTGATATTTTTGATTATGCAATAATAGGAGGAATCTCTACATTATTAACACTTTTTCCCTTAGTAATATTTTCTTCTTTACATGCCAAACATTAAAATGCCTTTTTCCTATGCTGAGGGATCCTGAGTAATTTAACAATGGGAAAAATGACCTTGATCTCACTTGAGATTTGGGATATGTCACAAGGAATATATTTCGGTAGGGAAATATTAGGAGGAAGATTCACAAATTCTTCTGATAGTATGGGAATTTTCACATTCTGGGCATGGGCAGGAGCATCAGTTCTATTTGGGGCAACTAGGCCTTTTCCAGATGTATCTTTTTCTAGAAGGTCCTTTAGGATATTAGTAAGAAATGGAAATTTTTTATTGGTTTTTGGCCCTCCCCCTTTGTCAACCTTACTTCTTGTGTTATATTCTTTCTCATGAGCAACTACTGCATTCATCAACAGTTTCCTGCCTGCTTCGGAAGGGATCCTTGCATTATACTTTTTAAACATCAATGCCCTTAAGTATTCAAAATAATGATTAAGAAGATCAAATTATTACACCATATAAATTACAAAAATATTAATAAGAGGAAGAGTTAATACCCAGTGGACACAATCCCATAAGTTTTCAATAGTTCTGGCACTTATCAATTCAATTGAAGTTTCTGCCTTCCATGAGTTCACAATGCTTCTCGTTATGCAAAAATCAGCGTATGTCTCATCATCATCTATTTCCTCTAATTATTGATCTAAATCATATGGGGAGTGTGGTAATAAACACCTAACACAACACTCGATAACATTGGCATACCCCACAGTAGAAACCTTGATAGTCAAAGGATCAAGAACAAATCTATTCTCCTTGGGTTGAGGTTGTTTATTACCTGATCCCATGAGCACTTTCCCTCTATCATCTGGTCTATGATCACCTCTGGGATGATTTCCAAATATCTTCTAACCTTATGGCTTATACGGACCTTGGGAATTTTTTCCTATCCTTTTTGCTTCTCTGGCAAGTTTATAGGATATCTCTTTACCTGTTCTAGCCAAAGTTTTTACAACCTCTTCCAAATCCACAACCTTTCCTGACTAAGGCTTTTTAGGATTGATCAACTTAACACCTTCCCTCTTAGTAGGCTTTCCAACTTCTTTGATGTTATTTTCTATTTTTAAGGAAATGGTGAAAGCCTTCCTTAATGTTCCTGGGTTCTTATCTCTCAAGTAATAGGCAAATTTTTTATCAAAAGCATCAGAATATTTTATCAAATAGGACACATCACTTGGCCTTAGGATTATAGGTAGCCTATTCAAGGTCTTATTGAACCAAGTATTGAAATTAGGATAGATGCATTTGTATTCCTCTTTATATTTTCAAACTCAGATAAAAGGAACGTAAGGTCTGTCTTTTCTACATATTGTAATCTAAAGGAGTTTTTCATCTCGATCCATGAATCTATTGAATTATCTGGTAAATCCTTGTACAAGTAAATTACATCCTCTTAAAAAGTATGAATAAATATTTTTATATACACGTCTTCAAAATCAATTTAGAAATCTTCCATCATATTTACAAAGACTTTTACATGGTGGTCACCAGTGATGGCATTATTCCGTTAAAACTTTGGGAACCTATTTTTGACATCTTGTGGTACCATTTTAGGATATCCATCCATACCTCTGAAATCTATAGGTCCAAAAGTATTGACAACAAAAGGAGGTCTAATTATAGGTTTGGTCATATTGCCTTGAGGTGGTGAATTTACAGGAGAAACAAAGTGATAAGGGATGAGGGGTCTCTGTGGCACAAGAGTATAACTCTCAAAGTAAATATCCTCTAACGACTCAATTTCTCAGAAAACCCTATCAACCTTTGAAAAAAAGGAGAAAAATGAGAGGTACACTTTTGAGACACAAATGATGGCCACTCTCTAGTTGGAGAACTTAAATTTAGAAAAAGATTACTTTGTTCAAAATCACTTGACGATGTATGATAAACTTCAACCACATATTGATCACCTTTCAGAACAGATATTTCCTTTTTTTATTCTTGATTTCCAATAACTTTCCAGACTTGATTTCCTTTTGAATTTTCTTTTCCTAGTTTTGGAAATAACTTTTTTGTAGGATCCCTAGTGAGGAAAGACCTTCTTTCCTCAAGCTTTGCAAATATCGATTACAAATTTCATTTGACATAGGTTAAGACAATGGTAATCATCAAAATTTCAATTCAACACAAAGTTTCCACTAAGGATTTTCACCTTCGTTGTGCAGATGTGCTATAAGTAACTTGCCAAGTGTCTATCAATGCTTAAGTTATACAAATATTAATAGATCTAACCTTCCTTTACCCACATTTATCATTGTAGATGCAAATTTACTGCAATAACCACTAGAAACTTGAAATATTGCACATTGAACTTGTCATCTTGCACAAATCTTACAAATCTCAACAAAGGATGATTTTAAAACAACTTATTTGTACTTAAACCATGTAAGAAACATTACCATGGTCTGCATGTGTATGCATCTATAAAAATAGTCCTCAACAATGGTGTCACTTCATGGTGTTGCCACACAAATAGGTCCTTTTCTTCAAATAATCACTGACAAGGGCGTCACTCGGGTGTTGTTTTTGTAAACATATGTCCCAATATTCAAATAATCCTTTGTAATTCAAATAATGCCCGAAAATGGCGCCACTGTGGTGTTTTTTCCGCAAAACTAGGTCCCAATGTTCAAATAATCCTATGCAATTCAAATAATCACTGGAAATGGTGCCACTTAGGTGTTGGTATCCAAATTGATTCTCTTACGAGGTCTGAGCAGCATTACAAAAATGGAAGGATTCTTAGAGATAGAAAAATCATGATATATTTCGTTATATAGCCGAAGAGGGGATTCAATTGAGTCATTGTTACTCAGGCATTGGAGAAATGGAAAATTCCTTACTAAGGGTTTGATCTACCCTCACTACTTTAGGTTGTTCCTTCAACCAGGATCAGAGGACTTGTTCTATAACCCATGTTGGTGAAGGATGTCAAGAGATCCTTCTTTGCACAATTTTCATGAAAACCTTGAGAAAATATGATCAATACAACACAATCTAACTCTCAGGATTTTTCACACTAGAGAGTGGAGATGTTTCGTGGACAAGGTTTGGGTTGCTAAAGACAATAATTGAATCCTAATTGTCTATGCATATTTTGGCAGTGGAATTTGTTAAATCTTTGTGGATATAAAGTACAAAAAGGGGCAGTGCATGTATAATTTATCATTTTTGACATTTTTGGTGGGAAGTTAAGCAAGATAAACTTGATTATACAAGATCTTTGAGAGAATTTACAAATAATAGAAAACTCAAAGGCAAAATGCTTCAAAATAGCCAAAATATTCCTTCAACTAGAAGATGTGAATCAATGGAAGCCTAGAGACACACAATTTCACACATTCTTCAATAATGCAACACAAAGGATCATGTTAAAGACTCAATTACATGTTGTAAATCCCTAGTTCATCATGCCTAAGATACACTTATAGAATAACAAACAATCTTTATCAATGTAATGAGAGTAAAGTGATTTTAAATTTATTATTTTCATCACACAATGAAATCTCTTCTCATAATGAAATTTCAAATCCCACAATACTAACACATGGATGATATCTTGTGTGAATCAAATATATTTTAACATAAGATTGCAACAGGAACAAGAAAAACTATTTGAAAACATTCTGAAATAAAAGCAGACATAATTATGCTCATGATCAACAAAAATTCATTCAAGATTCACTAGATTCATCAAGAGGGGAAAGTTTCTTCAACAATCTCAGAGCTTGTCAATGGTTGTACACTTGAAACCATATTGACATGAATAAATCTACAAACACATGGAAATGAATAGGTTTCTAAAACAGTCTCTTAGGAAAGTTGTTTTTCTCAAAATTTCTCTGAAAAATTAACCCCCCTTATGCAAGAGTATTCTCATTGCATTTATACAATTTCACTTGCCTAATCATCCCAAATTCCCCCCCAAAAGAATAATATTCGAGGAATCCTTTGTTTTTTATAAGTTTGTTCCAACAAGTGATGTTTAATAAATTTACACCCAAAAGCTGCCAGGTGGATAAATCATGAACTGATCACGTTTCTTAGTCACTCAACTATGACTGGGATGTCATATCTTTACTTTTGATAGTATTTTTAATCATTCTTTGATTTTTTGTGTAAGAAATTCACTTTTTAATAATTCTAAGGTTGCTCTACATCGCTTGAACTAACAAGCAATCCTTTTTACCTTTGAGAATACACCTTGATAAATGAGTGCCCTCGCATGGATACCTGCATTCACGCCTATCAGAAGTGAGCGCCGTCACGTGGATTATATCATATATTTTCACTGCAAGTCTAAGTCGGCCAAGTATAAGGAGGAGCTAGTGGAAGCCTACACGTGTCTCCTTGGCATGACTACGAAGGTGAAGTCTAAAGGAAGGTTCCCAAAAAAGAGTGGGCCCTCCACGTGTTCATAACCCGAGAGAATTGCAGGCATGGGAAGGTTCAACGGAAGCTTCCACGTGTTTATTCGGTGCAACCTCAAAGATGAAGTCTATATGTGAGACCTCAAATGAGCACATGCTCTCTACATGCCTTGGGACCAAGAAAGTTTCCTCGACAATTGAGAAAGTCTAAGTATAAAGAGGAGCTAGTGGGAGGATCCACCTATCTCTTTGGTGCACTTTTTATATGGTTCCCAAAAGTGGAGACCAAAAATAAGTGCAGGCTCTCCACATGTCTCGGCCTAAAAAAGTTGAATTTTTTTAAGAACCAACAGAAGGTGCCACGTGCTCAAGGTGTAATAAAGTTGTATCAGATGCTTGAAAATTCTAAGTATGGAAAGATTCCGTAGAAACCTCAAAGTGTCTCCTTGGCACAACTCCAAAGGTAAAACCCAAAGGTAGATCCTCAAATGAGCATCGGCCCTCCAGGTGTCCTTTGGTCTAACAAAGTTGCACTAGTCATTAAAAAGTTTGAGAATGGGCAGAGCTAGTGGAAACTTCCATGTGTCTCTTCAGTGGTCCTTCAAAAGTAAAATTCAAAGGAAGGTCACAAAACAAGTTTGGACCCTCCATGTGGAAAATATTCCATTTGAAGTGGGCCTGAAAATCTCATAATGCCCCGGTGACCCACCTCTCCACTTTTAAGTTTTGATGTGGGCCCCAACAGAGTCACGACTCACTTTTATACTTTTATTTGATTACAAAATGGAGCTTAAAAACTCCAAAGTGATCTAGCGACCTACCTCCCCGATTCGACTTTTCAATGATGACTCAAACATGTGACATTAATTTGTCCCTTGCGGAGTCATGGATCATTTTATAACTTTACTCCTTTTCACCAAAAGGCAAAAATCTTCAAGATGCTCCAATGATCCACGTCTCCTCCTTTGACTTTTCAAACCACCACGTGTCCATCTTCGGGGTCAAAGTAAGAAATTTTCTTTACCGCTTCACAATGTGGAATAGCCAATTAGAAACTATCGGGGCCGTGGGACAAATTTGGAATTATTTACAATTGTGACAAAAGTGACAAGTTCACCTAAAATAACCACCGTGCCACGACCAATTAAGGATGACCATGTATCCACAGATATTGGGATAGGATTTACAAAGGAGAAACGAACGTGGAAGATGCCTGACAAAAAATATTTTACCTACGGAGATAAAATTTTAAATAATAACAAGGCTCAATGTGATCCACAACCCAAGGAAAGGACTGACAATGAAAACTAAATGAAGGAGAAAGTTTTCACACATCCATATAGGGAGACAGAGAATAATTCAAACCATTCAGACTGAGAATTTTTGACTAAATAGAGAGAGATTAAATTGAGCACCAACATTGGCTCCAACTCGGGGATGGGCACTCCTTGCGAGTGCCACAAGAACAACATAACAAACCATGTGCCAAAAATACATTAGGAAATGGAGTGAAGAACTGACCTCCAAAATAATGAAATAAAAACCAACCTCCCAAGATCATAGCGAGAAACCAATAAAAAAACGTCACCATGGACCAGAATAAATTGAAACAGAAAAAAGCAAGAACAAAACAAAAACAAAATACTATACACTGTACAATGATGTATACCTTGATTATGAGAAATCAATCAAGGAAATGTTTCAAGTGCTTTCCATTAATAGGAAACTTAAGCGATTCACCATCTAAGTCCTTTAGGAATTTTTTTTGTCTCCAATCCAAATTTCAATAGAATAAGGGCCCATCCATAATGCGTCAAACTTTCCATGGTTTCCCTTATCCTCATGTCTACTATCTGAAAGTAACACCAAATATCCTACACTAAAAACTCTTGGGGTAACCTTTGTACGAAACAATTTCTTCATTTTCTCCCTAACTTCACATGTCTTTGATGGGATTCCCTTCTCTCTTCATCTACTTTTAACATCTTGGAATTAGCTTCCAGGGGTATTTCATGTTGAAAAAGGTCTTCCCTGTACACTTTCAGTTCTGAATATGACCAAACAAAGCATTCTTGGTACTTTTTTAACAATTGGACATATGACTGCTTTTCTTCTCTATTCAAGTTACTTCCTAGCCATATTCTCCCATGTTTATCCTTTGTGCCCAGGTTATATTATTCAAGATCTGTCGAGGATGACATATGTTTGTTAACAATGTGGTCAACATTATCAAAATATGATTCCAATGCAACAAAACCTCTTAGAATAGTATTGGTTTTCAATTGGATAATGTCTTTACCAAACAGGGTCTCTTTTCAATCATTTACACAAACCATTGGTTCGTATTCCATACTTTGATTGGAAAATTCTCCTTTATTTTGTGAAGACCTTTGGACCTGGGAGTCATCTTCAAAAACTTGCCAATGCTTGATATTATTAGGGACTGAAGACCTGGTCAATATTTCAATATCATATTAACAATAGGGAGACATTGTATAATTTTCAAACCTAGATCCCAATACTACCAATTTTTCTGCTACAATATTATACTTCCTATCATGATCAATTATATTGAAAGAATCAAACATTTGAATGAAGTCCCAAACTACATGCTTATACTTATTCATTATTTGATTTTTTTTTTCATATCATTTTTTAACTTGCTTGAATATTATCTCTAAATCCCCTTTAACAATAATTTCCTTGAAAAAATATTTCCAAGCAATCGTTAAACCAAAGAACAATGCTTCATACTCAAAAATATTGTTTGTGCACTCAAAATTGAGTTTAAAAGAAAAGTTAAACTCCTCTTGGCTTGGATATATCAACACAACACCAATGCCATTACCAAATCTAGAACAAGCCCCATCAATCATTAAGGTCGAAGGAGAACCAACCTACTCAACATCAACATCGACACTAAAATCTGTGTATAATACTTCATAAGAAGCATTGTCAGGGTCCTTAATGAGATGTAACATCTTCTTCTCACCATCAAAATTCACAAGGATGCCCTCAATTGGTATGGTTGTATAATACATGTCCATTTGCACACTTTCACACACATTAGCTACCTATTTTATAGATAACAACATCCCCCATTAGGCAGGAAACTCCACAATAACCACATTCATGGTTAATCAATTTCCTGAAAAATATGCTAGTTACACTACTAATCCCTTGAAATACCCAACTACTGGCACTTCTCTTGAATCCATAGTAGTACATTTCCCAAAAGCTGTTCTTACCTTGATATTTAACTCATTCATGACCTCAAGAGGCATTACATTACTTGAGGCTCCTGAATAAAAAATGCAGTTATGTATTAGCTTATCTTTAAGAATCGAAGTGGCAAAAAATGGATCAACATCTAACAAAGATTCAACCAGAGAAGTTCCCAAATATACCTCAGATGATTCACCCAGTTCCTCCAATGCTTGTGGTATTTCTGATTCTGAAAAAATAGGAGGAATCTCTACATTATTATAACTTTTTCCCTGAGTAATATTTTCTTCCTTAAATCCCAAATATTTGAATGCCCTTTTCCTATGCTAAGGGATCCTAAGTAATTCAACAATGGGAACAGTGACCTTGATCCAACTAAAGATTTGGGCCATGTTACAAGGAACATATTTTGGTAGGTCAGTATTAGGAAAATGATTCACAACTTCTTCTGATAATATGGGAATTTTAATAGTCTAACCATGGGCAAGAGCACTAGTTCTATTTGCGGAAATTAGGCCTTTTCTAGATGTATCTTTTTTAGGAAGGTCCTTTGGGATATTGGTAAGAACTTGAACTTTTGGCTTGGTTTTTTGGCCCTCCCCATTTGACAACCTTACTTCTAGTGTGATATTCTTTCTCTTGAGCAACTACTGCACGCATCAACAATTTTTTGTACTCTTTAGAAGGGATCCCTCCATCATAATTTTTAATCATCAAGGCCCTTAAGTATTCAATATCATGATTAGGAAGATCAAATTCTTACATCATATCAATTTCAAAAGTATTAATAGGAGGAAGAGGTAATACCCAGTGGACACAATCCAAGAACAGTTCAAAAATTATGGCACTTATCAATTCAATTGAGGTCGCCCCCTACCATGAGTTCACAGGGTTGTCCATTATGCACACATCATCATACGTGTCATCATAATCTACTTCCTCAACTTCTTGAACTACATCAGTTGGGGAGTGTGGTATCAAACCAATCGATAACATTGGTTTCCTCCACAGAAGCAACCCTGGTAGTCAAAGGATTAGGAAAAATCTATTCTCCCTAGGTTGAGGTTGTTTATTATCTGATCACATGAGCCCTTTCCCTCTATCATCTATTTTGTGATCCCCTTTGGGATGATTTCCAAAACTCTCCTAACCTTGTGGCTTATGTTAACCTTGGGAATTTTGTCTTATCCCTTTTTCTTCTCAGGTCAGTTTATAGGATATCTCTTTAACTGCTCCAGCAAATGTTTTTACAACCTCTTCTAGACCCACAACCTTTCCTAACTGAGGATTTTTAGGATTGATCAAGTTAACACCTTCCCTCTTAGGAGGATTCCTAATTGTTTTGTTGTTATTTTCTATTTGTAAGGCCATGGTTAAATCCTACTGTTATCCAATTTTGCACACATGGCAAGATTGGACAACGGGGTCCTATCATGTTCAAAATGAAATAATAGTCCCAGGAACCCACCTTCAGTTATTAACGAGATGCAATAATTAAAAATAATTCCTAAATTGCATATGAAGAGATCACCTAGCGTTGAAAGGCACCCAGTTTATCTCAACTCAGTGAAGAGTTTGGGGTCGAGTTGATAGAGAATCCGGTTTCAAATTGATAGTCATCTCGGAAATCATCTCCGTAGAGACTCTCAGTTGTAAGAGCTCAACGATGGTCTTGTTAATGCAAAATATAGCTCGTTGAAAATTGATGAATGAAAGGAACTGTACAAGGATCTCGGTGGAGATCGATGCAAAAATATCTGAAGGCCAAGTCAGGGAGAGTCAAAGTCAACATGATGCCAAGTTTAATCCATTAAGACAATGCTCGACTAACCACTTGGGAGAATTATCTTGTTTGACCGAGATGATATGAAATTATGCAGTATAGTAAGATTTCTTTTGAGCACTTCCAACAAGCAAGTTGTCCAACTATGTTTTCATCTATTCAGCATCGAATGCATCCTAAAATTTGGGATTTTCCTTCAAGATATTTTTATGAAAATCAATTAAGTGACAATGAGAGTGTTACCGGGAGACCTGATGAAATTTATTACAAAGATTCTCTATCGAGACCTTACTGGTTTTACGATGTAACTCATAGAAGAGAATATCATAGAGGTTGAACTGTTTCATATCAAAATATTCATGAGGCACAGTTTTCTTTGCAATTATATGAGCATCTTCAACGAGTCACTAAGTTGGCAGACATAAAGGTTTCTGTTGAAATTATCACACCTTACAAGCTACAGCTGAAATGTTTACACCGAGCGTTTGATGTTATCCTCAAATCTTATGAAGGAAAACTTGGCAGGAGAAAAAATCTTGGGGATCCCACACGCTAGTGGGAGTTGTGGAGATAAGGAATGAACGTTCCAAGGTTACGCGATGAAGATGAGGCCGAGGCTCGTGGATTAATTTGGCCGAGCCATTATGTGGGGATTCGGAGCTGGTATGCCAAGGTCTTTATTGGTAATGGCAGTCCAAGGTGTTCACTCCGCATATGGGAGATTTAGGCAAGCACCGCCAAGTGGAAATATTGGGTTGGTAAACCATGATCAAACTTTCGTAATGGGAGAAATTAGATCAAACTACCAAGTGTAGAAATATTACGATGGCTATCCATCATGAGACCTCTGCATGGGCCATGTAAATAGAATTTCACGCAGCTTGGAGTGGTCTGAGTCTTTGTGCCAGTCACTGGGAGGATTAATAGGATAGTTGTGAATTGGAGCGGGTCATGGGTTAAAAAGAACATGATGTGATACCAATTTCAGTGGAGGGTACAGGAAGACCCAACCAAGGTGATACGTTAATGGCTCAGTCGTGGCTCATATGCGAAGAGTTTGACGGGAAAGTAATGCTGAAAACTTGTCCAGATGGAAAGGATGCGTGTTACATGGACTGTGGATTGGTTTCCATAGATCATACAAAGAAAGTGTCTCCTTTCATATAGATCCACCCTTGTTAGGATTCCAATCAGAATACCGAACTATTCAGACTTTGAATCGGCTTTAATAGCTGCCATGACCTTCTCCTCATTCTCTGTATTATTCTGAACTTGTTGTGGTCGCGAGTCAAGCTCCCACGCACAGGCAGCAGGCATGTTGCAGTACAGTAGAGGAATTTCTTTTGAGCACTTCCAGCAAGCAGGTTGTCCAAATGTGTTGTTATCTGTTCAGTATCGAATGCATGCTTATCCTTATTCTGAACTCAGATCGAATGACAGCTGCAGGAAACAAATATTCACTGCCATGTATGATGGATTGGAGTCACGCCATTCAAGGCTTCATAAAATTTTCTTGAATTAGGAGATGAAGGTTTATTACGGTGCAGAATGAAATGATTCATATTGCTCAACACTTCTTCTCCTAGAAATGAAGTGAATGTGAAGGTCAACTCTGAAATACCTGGTTGGTCGTTTTGCATGCTACATCCTTGTTACTTGTAAATGGTCTCTTTAAGAAACTCTGTGGGCAGTAGGCAATATTTATACCCTTCCATTATGCACGTCCAATCAGACAATAAAATTATTCTTTTACCAGGTTCAGAGAAGCTTGTTTTTTACAATGGACGATTATACTAGTTTCAAGCTAATGTTCTCTAGCTTTATTTCTATTAGCTTTGATCCACGACTAAGGAAGAATTCATATGGTTGTTACCTATACATTTTTCCAAGGTCCTCTTGGTTGCCCCAGTGGTTCAATGTATTTTTTAAAGGGCTCTTTGACCAAAAATCAGTCTTAAGGGTGTCTATCGACATGTTATGGGCATGAACCTGGGTCATCATCATGGCAACATTAGGTCTTTATTGGTAATGGCATTTACTCATTGTTTTTAGAAATATTGGGTTAAGCTCGGTATTCAAGTGAGTTTGAGCCCACGAAAGGTAAGATTGTTTGCTAGATGAAGAGCTCGGTGACTTCGCAGTGAGCTCATGGTGATGTTTCATGAAGTTTGAATGAGGAATGCATAAATGGCCTCGAGTTAATAGAGGAAAATGACAAGAATCAAGTTTGATAGCTCACCATTTGAACGACTCAATGCAAAAGAGCGCGATTACCAAAGCAAGGAAAGAGTTAGTGTGGGGTTCAAACTTGATTGCAACACCGAGTTAGAGGATTTGAAACTCACTGAGTTGAGATTTGTGAAGACTCTATCCACATGGACCCACCTCCTCTTCAAGTCAAACGGGTCAACGAGGGTTTCCCAACATTATGTTAATTAAATTAATATTTTTATTTAAATATTTTAACAATAATATTTATTATTATTATTTAAATATTTTATTTAAATATTCTTTTAATTAATTGAGAAGACTAGGTCATCAGGCAATTAATGACCCATGATGGAACCTTCTCAGGTGGTTCAACTAACTATAATAAATACATCATGGGCCTTCATTTTAGGAATGTAATTATGACCTTTCCTCTTCTTTCTCACATATTCTTCTATAAATGTAAGTTGGAAGCTCATTTCAAAGGGTTCCAACAGTTCAGACAAGTTGGATAGTTAGATATCTCAGGCAAGTGTATACTTTTCAAGAATCCTCTCTCTTCTGCAAGTTGTTCTTGTGTGTTGAGAGAACTTTCAAGCCTCCTCTTCAAGACTGTAATGGCAACTATTGCCTCTTCTGAATGTATGATGCATTGTGCATGTTATTGAAGCAATAAAAGTGTGTGTTTTATGACTAATCTTGGTCCTTTCATCCTTTTATGCTTCTTTGTGCCTTTCTCGTACTTGCAGGTACACTGTGCAAGTTTAGGTTTCTATTACAGGTTCTTGGAGTTTTATGCTTATCGAGTGGTGGATTATTACATGCAGTTGAGTTGTGGTGTCTGTTCACCCTTCTTGATTTCATCCTTCTTCACTTGGAAACTGGTATATTTCTCGGTCTGATAAAGTTTAACAAAGGGAACATGTGTCTCTTAGTTTGTGGTATCCTGTACCCTCTCTAAGTTGCAGTTGGTGAACTTGACCTGTGGTGCACACATTCTCTTCAAATTAACCCTTCCTGAGTCTAGAAACACCCTTTATCTGGTGCATCACCATCCTTAGTACAGTTTCATTTCTGTAAATCTCTTTCCCTAAAACCCCATGAAAACGTTAGCATAGGACTAGATAATCATTTTTGTTACACTAGGAGTAGCACATCACTTAGTTTAGGAAGAGGAAGCCGGCCTTCTCTAGAGGTTCACCTCGAGCCCAAGTCCCACAGCTTGAGAGGTGATCCCATGTGTCCCAATCACACCGAATGGCCTATTCACATCCTGGCCATTCGGAGGGTGCAGTGATTTGGTGACAACAGTTTTTAGTACACCAAGTGGGACAGAGTTGGTACTTCTCTTCTCACTTACAAAAGTCAAAGTACCTGGTGACTCTATATCTCTAGATTCCAAATCTCAGTGCAGTAACTTATGCGAAGAATTCAGACAAGAGCTTCTTCAAAGAAAGGAAAGTATCAGCATATCAAACTTTCCTTGTCTCCTCTAAAGAGAAGCAGAAGAGGCATTTCCACATCCCCAGTTGCAGATTTACCTAGTAGGGATCATTCAACTCCTCCTTATGGAAGATTTCCTCCACCCAAGAACAATCAACCTTTCATTCCTATGGCGAGGAACCAAGTTTTTCCCCCTTTCAATGTAAGCAGTCCTCTTATGTTGGCTCAACTTGACCCGATACCTATTGCGGAACTCAAAAGTTTACCCTTCTACACGGGGGAAACTCATGTTACTCCAGTGGAGCATATGTTTGATGTAGCCAACATCTGTGCAGTACATAATATCATCGAAGACAACGTTGTAGTTAGACTTCTTGCTACCTCTTTCAAGGGAAAAGCACTTCAGTGGTTTCGTAGGTTAGGTGTTGGCACTATAACCACTTGGGACAAGCTGGGAGAAAAGCTATGTAAACAATTCGAAGAAAAAAGTGATAACCTATCACTTTTGGAACAACTTACTACCATAAAGAGAGATTCCCAAGAATACATGAGTGATTTCAACTTCTGATTCCATAGGACTTAGAATAGGATTCTGGCGCTCGTAAAACCTTTTGCACATAATGCATTATTGTACTATTTGCGAGCCTTGAATAGTGATGTAGTAGCTATGATCCAGTCCATGGGAGGGACTACACTGCCTGATGCTTACGAAGTTACCATAAGTGCAGAGAATTCTTTGATTCAGGCAGGAAAGATAGATCCATGACCACCAATGCCCTTTTCTCCAGATCTTACAAATCATCAGCCTATCATTGCTCCTATTCCAGTAGACTCCAAACAACCATATCAATCTCCCCTTGCCTCTTCAAATGACCTATTTGAAGTCAAGTCACTACTACAAAATTTTGGAAATGAGCTCGTTGCACTCAAAAGGAAACAATTTCAATACAATTGTTGGTATCAGCCACAAAATCAGCAGTATCAAGCTAACCATTCTCCTTTTCAAGGGAACATTCAGCCTCGAAATCAAACTACAAGTCAAGTTACAAATGTTAGGCCCTTTAACTTTTAGAACCCTCTTGAAGCTAGCTCATCTAGAGCTATAGTACCTATTCAAAATAATCTAGTTCAAGACTACAAATGGTGTTATCCTTGCTCTCAACCTCACAATCAAAATCTTTGTCCCAATGGGGTTCTTAGCCAGGCCCTTATGGTTCAAAGTGTATCTACCCCTTCAAAGTTAACAAACAATTCATCTATGTAAGAAGCAGTAGATCAACCACAGGCACCTGAAGAATCCGCTTTGCTAAACTCGCAAGTAGAAGATTTTTACGGATTGAATATAGATTCTTCATCAGTGGCAGCAAACACTCATTCCAAAAAGAGAGCAATGGAGCCTCAACCTCTCGAAGCTGATCTAGCATCCACTTCTCAACCTGGGTTTCAAATGGAAGTTGATAAAAATGTGGGAAAGAAATCACTAGAAACACCGGCTAGCCACACCGCAGGGAAAGATGGTTCTCCAGGCATCATGGTACCCAACAAACATTTTCCAAAGGAGGACCCCAATGCCCAAAAAAGTGTCATCAAAGTTGGAGCAATTCCCTTCAGCATAGTAGCACAAATGAATAAAACCAATTTGAACGTTACCATGTGGGACGCACTCTTGATCCCTTCTCAAAGAATCCTGTTGCGAGAAGATCTGAACAATTTTAGTACAACCAGCGGATCACCAAGCCATAGAGTGACAAATGCTACAAATTTCTGTCAACCGGAAGGGAAAATCATTCCTACGGCAAGCAAACCACCTCCATTCTACATTTCCCTGATCATTAGCGACCACCTGGTACATAATTGCATGATCGATTCTGGTGCCAGTAGCTCTGTCATGCCGAAACAAATTGCAGATGTACTAGGCATACAATATGCACCAATTACAAGAGGGGTTGTTCAGCTGGATGTCACAGCTGTTAAGACTGTTGGGGTTATCAAAGGACTTCAACTTACCATTCATGCATGCCCAAGTTTATCATTCACCCAAGACATATCGGTCATCAATCTCCCTCCCCTCTTTGCCATCTACCTATCACGAGATTTCACTGCCAAGATGGGTGGTTACCTATTAGCCGATTGGTCGCATATGATTCTTAGGACTCGATACGGAACCAAAGTAACTATAAGGGCAGAACCAATCTGCCATAATCATGTAGAACCCTACACTGCTAGTCCCATAAATGGAAATAACACCATCGGCGATCCTGAAGAGGAAGATTCCGATCATGAACCAACCACCCTTATTGAAGAAGTTCCTGATACTTCGCTGGATGAAGTAACTAGAGATCATCAGTACAATCCCTACACTGATGTATTGGTAGAAGAAGAAGTTTGTTTGCCGGTCTTGGAAGAAATAGGATTAGGTACTTACTGTATCCATGAAGAAGATACGATCATACCACAACTTGTCAAAACACCAAGTGATTCTAAAGGATTGTGGCAATTGTTCTTCGATGGCTAAAGAAGTAAGAATGGATCCAATGCTAGTGTTATGTTAATTTCTCCAGAGGGAGATAAGTACTTCTCATCTTTCCGGTTGCAGTTCTGTTGCACTAATAATGTTGTTGAATACGAGGCTCTTGTGCAAGGAATTCAGCTAGCCCAAAGGAAGGGAATCAAGGCCCTGACTATTTTTGGAGATAGTGAGTTAGTTGTTCATCAAGTTTCGGCACGTAGTGCATCCAAAAATGATCTTTTAAGATCATATAAGAATTGAGTCTGGGACCTAATTGAAGATTTCAAAGCTTTTGGAATCCATGCAGTTCCTAGAGGTCAAAATCAAGATGTAGATAGAATTGCTACAATTGGTTCACAATACAACATACCAATTGATATCATGAAAGGAGGGCAGCAATTTGTTAAAATGGTGGTTCGACCAGTAGTCCCTGATAATGTGAGTAGTTGGCAAGTGTTTTATAGTGACAAACAAATTGTCCTCTTCCTACAAGAAGAGGCGGAGTTTGCTACAAAGAATCAAGATAAGTTGTAGGAGTTATATGGTGAGCAAATTATTCAATTGAAAAGCAACAAGTTACCAAAAGGTTTAGTCACTTTGGAATCCATTTTCAATTCAGATGACCAAGCCACAAGACAAAGCCCTAACATGGTGGTCAGAGAAGAATATTTTGAGGAAGTTGAAGTATCAAATGAAAAATTTCTTAAGATCAGAAAAATGTGTACTTCTGAAGAGAAAGAAGCTTTCATCAAACTTTGTCAAGAGTATCATGACATATTTTCATGGAGCTATAAAGATCTGTGTGGTTTTGATCCAGGTCTAACACAACATACCATCGAACTTGATCCTAATGCTAAGCCAGTTCGTTAGAAACAGAGACCAATTAATCCCAAAATTGAGCCACTAATGAGAAAGGAGCTAACCAAGCTCATCGAGGCCTGTATAATTTTTCCCATCAAGCATTCCTCATGGGTAGCCAATTTGGTGCCCATGAGGAAGAAGAACAAAGAGATCCAGTTATGCGTAGATTTCAGGGATTTGAATCATGCATCATTAAAAGACCATTATCCTCTTCCATCGATGGAGCAGATCCTTCAAACGGTGGCAGGAGCTCAAAGATTTTCTTTGCTCGATGGATATTCAGGTTACAATCAAATCCTAGTCCAAGAATCTGACCAATTCAAATCGGCTTTCACTACCAAGTGGGGCATGTATGCCTACAATAAAATGTCATTCGGATTGTCCAATGTTGGGGCTACTTTCCAAAGAGCCATGGACATGGAATTTAAGGGACTAATCAACGATATTATTTTAGTTTACCTTGATGATATAACTGTATACTCTAAGCATGCAAAATATCACATCACACATCTAAGGAAAGTTTCCCAAAGGTGTAGGGAATTTGGGTTTTCACTTAACCCCAAGAAATGTATTTTCGCAGTGTACGAGGGAAAATTATTGGGGCATGTGGTTTCAGCAGAAGGATTATCAATCAATCTAGCCAGGATTCATTCAATTATGTCCTTATCTCTCCCAAGTCACAAGAAGGGCCTCCAGAGTTTTCTGGGAACCATAAATTTCGTGCGGAGATTCATCCCTCAATTCGTGACATTGGCTAAACCACTGACAACCATGCTAAAGAAAAACATGCCATTCTCATGGAAAAAGGAAGGACGAGAAAGCTTTGAAGCTATCAAAACAGCCATTTCTCAAGCTCCCACGCTTGTGAACCCCAGGTTTGACAAATATTTTATCCTTTATGCTTTTGCAGGTCAAGAGAGCATTTCAGGGATCCTCACCCAACAAAACAACAACCTGATGGAGCAACCAATCACTTTCTTCAGTCAATCCCTCAAATACTACAAGTTCAAATACTCATTCATTGAAAATAAATTCTTTGCAGTTATTCGAGCTTTGAAGAAATTCAAGCACATGTTGTCCAACAACAAGATTCATCTCATGGTGTCTCATCTAGGTGTCAAGGAGTTTTTACTGAACAAATAAATGAACGAAAAGCATGCTGGATGGATCACGAAGGTAATGGAGTATGACATGCACATCAAAGTCACTAAACTTGTCAGAGGTAAGGGTTTATGTCAGCAACTTGCAACAGACATGGAATCAAAAAGTAATGAGGACGTGACACTCCTAAATACTGATGAGAATGTTGATCAAGCTGACTAGTTATCCAAAATGAAGAGTTTCCTCTTCTCGGGAGCATATCCAGTAGACATGGATAAAAACCAAAGGTGAACTTTCCATATTCAATCTATCCCATATGTTTTGGTAGATAGCGTTCTCTTTTGAAAATATTTGAACGGCGTCCTCCTTCGGTGCATAGGACCAGAACAGGTTAGTAAGATACTAGAAGAATTTCATAATGGCCTATCTGGAGGACATTATTTTGCACGAACAACAGCTACCAAGATCATGCGACCTGGCTACTATTGGCTAGATTTATTCAAGGATGCCCATCTTTGGGTAAGGAAATGTAAGGAATGTGACTTTTTCACAGGTAAGCTGAAGCTGGCAGCTCTTCCATTGCATCCAATTCAAGTGGATCAACCCTTTGTTCAATGGGGATTGGACTTCATCGGAATGATTAATCCTCCATCCAGCGACAGACATAAGTGGGTCCTTACCGCAACAGACTATTTTACTCGATGGAAAGAGGTAGTAGCATTAAAAGAGAGCAATGAAAAGGCAGTTCTAGAGTTTTTGGAGGGTATAATGACGAGGTTCGGTGTTCCGTTTACAGTCATTTCAGACAATGTGCTAGCTTTTCATGGTATGAAATTGAGTGAATGGGCTATTAAAAATGGGGTATACCTCAAAACTTCGTCCAATTACTATCCTCAAGGAAACGGATTGGCTGAGTCTAGCAACAAAAACCTCATAAGGATTATTAAGCACATAATGGAGACTAACAAGAGGACTTGGCATACATAGCTTAAAACTGCCTTATGGGTAGATCGAATCACACCTAAAAGGGCCATCAGAAATTCTCCTTTCGTTCTTGTATATGGAAGAGAGGCAAAAATCCCACTCTCATTGGAATTACCTTATTTGGAATTAGCTCATCAACTTGAAGTTATAGAGAGTGATCCCTTGACAATAAGGTTTGCTGAACTCATGGAGTTAGAGGAAGTACGAGACAAGGCTATGAAAAATTTGGAGTAGCATCAGGCTCAAGTTAAGAAATATTTTGATAAGAAGACATCTAACAGGTGTTTTTAAGAGGGAGATTTAGTTCTCAAATGGGATGAAGACAGGGCCAAACCAAGCAGGCATGCCAAGTTTGACACTCTCTGGAGTGGGCCATACATCATCACAAGTTGGAAAGAGGCAAATTCATTCCATCTATCTAGGCTCAATGGAGAAGAACTGCCCATTCATGTGAATGGGATACATCTCAAAGCTTTTTTTTGAGAAGTGTTCCACCCCTTGTACAGTTAAATTAGGTGTTTTCCTCCAAGTGCTTATGCACATTATTGTGTGTTGTTGTTTTGCTTTCCTTGTTGTTGTGTTTTGTGTTGTTTTGCACATTGTTTCATCATTGGAAGGTGTCAAGGAGAAGAAGGTTCAAGGTTTCCATAAGAGTTTCAAAATCTGCTTCATTCAAAATTTTGCAGTGTTCCATAGATGTCAAGCATTCAATAGATTCAGTATACTTCATTCTTAGCATTCCTGGGAGGTCTAGGATATCAGCAATGCTCAAGGAGATTCTGGGATGTGTCAAAGAAAATAATACTACTATTAGGATTCCAACATAGACTCCATGCCCAATGGATGACTTAAGGCTACTAGAATCGTGCTTAGTAGGCAATCATCCCTGAGAGGTTGCCAAATATGTTATCCAATTTTGCACACATGGCAAGATTGGACAATGGGGTCCTATCACGTTCAAAATGAAATAATAGTCCTAGGAACCCACCTTCAGTTATTAATGAGATGCAATAATTAAAAATAATTCCTAAATTGCATATGAAGAGATCACCTAGCATTGAAAGGCACCCAGTTTATCTCAACTCAGTGAAGAGTTTGGGGTCAAGTTGATAGAGAATCCAGTTTCAAATTGATAGTCATCTCGGAAATCATCTCGGTAGAGACTCTCAATTGTAAGAACTCGACGATGGTCTTGTTAATGCAAAATATAGCTCGTTGAAAATTGACGAATGAAAGGAACTGTACAAGGATCTCAGTGGAGATCGATGCAAAAATATCTGAAGGCCAAGTCAGGGAGAGTCAAAGTCCACATTATGCCAGGTTTAATCCATTAAGACAATGCTCGACTAGCCACTTGGGAGAATTATCTTTTTTGACCGAGATGATATTGAATTATGCAGTATAGTAAGAGTTATTTTGAGCACTTCCAACAAGCAGGTTGTCCAACTATGTTTTTATCTGTTCATCATTGAATGCATCCTCAAATTTGGGATTTTCCTTCAATATATTTTTATGAAAATCGATTAAGTGACAGTGAGAGTGTTAGCGGGAGACCTGATGAAATTTATTACAAAGATTCTCTATCGAGACCTTACTGGTTTGATGATGTAACTCATAGAAGAGAATCTCATAGAGGTGGAACTGTTTCATATAAGAATATTCATGAGGCATAGTTTTCTTTGCAATTATATGAGCATCTTCAATGAGTCACTAAGTTGGCAGGCATAAAGGTTTCTGCCGAAATTATCACACCTTACAAGCTACAGCTGAAATGTTTGCACCGAGAGTTTGATGTTATCCTCAAATATGATGAAGGAAAACTTGGTAGGAGAAAAAATCATGGGGATCTCGTGTGCTGGTGGGAGTTGTGGAGATAAGGAATGAAATTGCCAAGGTTTTGCAGTGAAGATGAGGCCGGGGCTCGTGGATTAATTTGGCCGAGGCATCATGCAGGGATTCGGATCTGGTATGCCAAGGTCTTTATTGGTAATGGCAGTCCAAGTTGTTCACTCCATGTAGGGGAGATTCAAGCAAGCACCACCAAGTGGAAATATTGGGTTAGTAAACCATGATCAAACTTCTGTAATGGGAGAAATCAGATCAAACTGCCAAGCGCGGAAATATTACGATAGCTATCCATCATGAGACTTCCGCACAGGCCATGTAAACAGAATTTCACGTAGCTTGGAGTGGTCCGAGTCTTTATGCGAGTCACCGAGAGGATTAATAGGACAGTTGTGAATTGGTGTGGGTCATGGGTTAAAAAAATGTGGCGTGATACCGATTTCAGCAGAGGCTACAGGCAGACCCAACCATGGTGATACGTTAATGGCTCAGTTGTGGCTCATATGTGAAGAGTTTGACGAGAAAGAAATGTTGAAAACTCATCCAGATGGAAAGGATGTGTGTTGCATGGACTGTGGATTGGTTTCCATAGATCATATGAAGAAAGTGTCTCCTTTCATACATATCCTCCCTTGTTAGGATTCCAATCAAAATACTGAACTGTTCAGACTTTGAATCGGCTTTAATAGCTGCCATGACCTTCTCCTCATCCTCTGTATAATTTTGAAATTGATGTGGTCGCGAGTCAAGCTCCCACGCATAGGCAGCAGGCATGTTGCAGTACAGTAGAGGCCTTTCTTTTGAGCACTTCCAGCAAGTAGATTGTCCAACTGTGTTGTTATCTGTTTAGTATCGAATGCATGCTTATCCTTATTCTGAACTCAAATTGAATGACGGCTGTAGGAAACAAATATTCACTGCCGTGTACGATGGATTGGAGTCACGCCATTCAAGGCTTCATAAAATTTTCCTGAATCAGGAGATGAAGGTTTATTATGGAGCAGAATGAAACGATTCATATTGCTTAGCACTTCTTCTCCTAGAAATGAAGTGAATGTGAAGGTCAACTCTAAAATACCTGGTTGGCCATTTTGCATGCTACATCCTTGTTACTTGTAAATGGTCTCTTTGAGAAACTCTGTGGGCAGTAGGAAATATTTATACCCTTCCATTATGTACGTCCAATTAGACAATAAAAGTATTCTTTTACCAGGTTCAGAGAAACTTGTTTTTTACAATGGACGAGTATACTGTAGTTTCAAGCTAATTTTATCCAGCCTTATTTCTATTAGCTTTGATCCACAACTAAGGAAGAATTCATATGGTTGTTACCTATACATTTTTCCAAGGTCCTCTTGGTTGCCCCAGTGGTTCAATGTATTTTTCGAAGGGCTCTTTGACCAAAAATAAGTCTTAAGGGTGTCTATCGACATGTTATGGGCATGAACCTGGGTCATCATCATGGTAGCATTAGGTCTTTATCGGTCATGGCATTTTCTCATCGTTTTTAGAAAAATTGGGTTAAGGTCGGTATTCAAGTGAGTTTGAGCCCAGGAAAGGTAAGATTGTTTGCTAGATGAAGAGCTTGGTGACTTTGCAGTGAGCTCGTGGTGATGTTTCATGAAGTTTGAATGAGGAATGCATAAATGGCCTCGAGTTAACAGAGGAAAATGATAAAAATCAAGTTTGATAGCTCACCATTTGAAGGACTCAATGTAAAAGAGTGTGATTACCAAAGCAAGGAAAGAGTTAGTGTGGGGTTCAAAATCGATTGCAACACCGAGTTAGAGGATTCGAAACTCACCGAGTTGAGATTTGTGCAGACTCTATCCACATGGACCTCCCTCCTCTTCAAGTCAAATGGGTCAACGGGGGGTTCCCAACATTATGTTAATTAAATTAATATTTTTATTTAAATATTTTAATAATAATATTTATTATTATTATTTAAATATTCTTTTAATTAATTGAGAAGACTAGGTCATCAGGAAATTAACGACCCATGATGGAACCTTCTCAGGTGGTTCAACTAACTGTAATAAATACATCATGGGCTTTCATTTTAGGAATGTAATTGTGACCATTTCCTCTTCTTTCTCACATATTCTTCTATAAATTTAAGTTGGAAGCTCATTTCAAAGGGTTCCAATAGTTCAGACAAGTTGGATAGTTAGATATCTCAGGCAAGTGTATACTTTTCAAGAATCCTCTCTCTTCTCCAAGTTGTTCTTGTGTGTTGAGAGAACTTTCAAGCCTCCTCTTTAAGGATGTAATGGCAACTATTGTCTCTTCTGAATGTATGATGCATTGTGCATGTTATTGAAGAAATAAAAGTGTGTGTTTTGTGACTAATCTCGGTCCTTTCATCCTTTTATGCTTCTTTGTGCCTTTCTCGTACTTGGAGGTACATTGTGCAAGTTTAAGTTTCTATTGCAGGTTCTTGGAGTTCTATGCTTATTGAGTGGTGGAGTATTACATGCAGTTGAGTTGTGGTGTCTGTTCACCCTTCTTGATTTCATCCTTCTTCACTTGGAAACTGGTATATTTCTCGGTCTGATAAAGTTTAACAAAGTGAACACATGTCTCTTAGTTTGTGGTATCCTGTACCCTCTCTAAGTTGTAGTAGGTGAAGTTGACCTGTGGTGCACACACCCTCTTCAAAGTAACCCTTCCTGAGTCTGGAAACACCCTTTATCTGGTGCATCACCATCCCTAGTATAGTTTCATTTCTCTAAATCTCTTTCCCTAAAACCCCATGAAAATGTTAGCATAGGACAAGATAATCATTTTTGTTACACTAGGAGTAGTACATCACTTAGTTTAGGAAGAGGAAGCCGGCCTTCTCCGTAGGTTCACCTCAAGCCCAAGTCCCACAGCTTGAGAGGTGATCCCATGTGTCCCAATCACACCGAATGTCCTATTCACATCCTAGCCATTCGGAGGGTGCGATGATTTGGCGACAACTCCTACCTTAATGTTCCCTAGTTCTTATCTCTCAAGCAATAAGTGACCTTTGTTTCAAAAGCATCAGAATATTTTATCAAACAACAAACATGACTTGGTCTTATGATTATAGGTAGCCAATTCAAGGTATTATTGAACTGAGTATTGAAATCATGGACATATTCATTTGGATTTTTCTTTATATTTTCAAACTTAGATTAAATTAACCTAGGGTATGTCTTGTCCCCATATTGCAATTTAAAAGCATTTCATCTCACTCCATGAATCTATTGAATTATCTGGTATATCTTTCTACCATTCACGTGCATCCTCCTCAAGAGTATGAATAAACAGTTATATATACACGTATTCAAACTCAATTTCAAAATCCTCCATCACATTGACAAAGAGTCTTAAATGGTGGTCACGAGTGATGGCATTATTCCCTTGAAACTTTGGAAACCTATTTCTGACATCTTATGGCACCATAGTAGGATATCCATCCATACCTCTAAAATATATAGGTCCAAAAGTATTTTTAAAAAAGATCTAGGTTGAGATTTGGCCATATTGCCTTGAGGAGGTGAATTTACACGAGAAACAAAATGATAAGGGATGAGGGGTCTCTAGGGCACAATAGTATAACTCTCAAAGTATATATCCTATAATGACTCAGTTTCTTAGAAAACTCTATCAACCTTGCAAAAAATAGGGGAAAATGAGAGGCACTCTTTATAAACACAAATGATGGCCCCTCTCCAGTTGGAGAACTCAAATTTATATAAATATTACTTGGTTTAAAATCACTTAAAGACGTATGGAGAACGCAAGGGACCTATTGGATTTGGAAATAGGCAGCCACAAGGAAGGGAAAACAAAAATGTTCCTGATCCTTTAGCTTCTACAGTTGATATTGTGGAGGAGACAAATGTCATTAATTGGTATAAAAAAAATTTCATGCCCCATGCTCCATGCGGGGTAGACCAGCAAAAAGTTGACGGAGTAACACATGATGAAATTGATGATGATCCCTACATGATGGAGATCCCTATAAGTTGGATAAGGGAAGAAAATTCAACTGAAGTAATAAGTGCTACAAATGCTATTGTTTTCTGGGATCGCATCCACTAGGTACCTCCTCTTCCTCTCTCTCATACTATAGAAGTACACACTGTACAAAATTTTTAATTTCCCACTAAAAATTTTGAATTCTTGAGGGCATTAATGATTGAAAAATATGATGCAGGAGTTCCTTCAGAAGAAGATAGGTAGTTAATAATGAATGTTGTAGTTTCCCAAGAAAAGGATCACAATACCAAAAGTAAAGATGCCAAGGGGCCACAAGCCAAGTAATAATTTCCATTGCTTATCAAAGAAACCCCAAAGAAAAATGCATATGACAGAGAGCTTGCTTCCCCAAGAAAAACTTGAGTTCATCCCCATGCCCAAACTGAAAAGAATCCCATTCCATCTGATGAATTTACCAATCTTTCTCCTAGTGTTGCTTTACCCAAATTTGTTCCATATGACATTGACCAAGTTTTAAGTCAAATAAAAATTCATGTCCCAATTTTTGAGTGGATTAGGATCCCTAAGCACAAGAAGAGGCCTTTTGAATGTTTAGGGTTAAAAGAGGAAGAGATCATACAAGGCAGAGATGTAAACAAGGTTGAGATTCCCCTTATTGTTACAGAGTTTGAAAAGCCACAAGTGTTGGAAGGGCTGGGGGAACCACCAGAGGTTTATTTAGGAACTTCTTTGGTTAAATCCTAGCTGAATGTGGATCCATTCTTCACTACCCTGGTTATTAAAGACAAGTTGTTACATAACTGTATATTTGATTCTGGATCCTCATGTAGTGTCATGCCTCTTGAAGTTATGAATGAGATGGGTATCAAAGTAACAACAACATATGGGAAGTGCACTGTCATGGACTCCAGAGAGGTTCCAGTGGTGGGATTTTTCAAAGATATGGATGTACAACTTACATCTTATCCTTGAAGGAACTGATAAATCGATGTAGTGATTGTTGACTGCCTTGCCAAGTGGGGGATGTTGTTGTCAAGAAAGTGGAAAGAAAATGTTGGTGGTAGTGTGCAAATGGAAATTTCTAATGCCACTATCCTCATTGAAGGAAACCTGGTGAAATTATATGGAGAGAATAAGATTTGTACTTGATTGAAGACCTAAGCAATGCATCTTATGAAGTTTTTCAAGAAGATGTTGATTTTAACAAGTTTGTGAGTTTTGTGGATTTTAGGAAGTATGAAAATGTTGAAAATAGAGCTCCTAAGTATCTTTTTTTCTCTAGGAATTTGGTCTATGATTTATCAATGAAAAATGTTAAATAATTTTACCAAAACAAAATGGATGAGATTTAGAGAACATGGATGGTTTACAAACTGAACAAAGAAGAAAAGAAGGTATATTTCCAGTTCATGAGAAACATATCAAAACCTTTTGGCATGGTCATATCTAGGATGGCAGCCACTTGAAGATTTTCCTCAATTGTTTTCTTTGAATCAAGGTGGGCATCATTTGTACAGTGTATAGTTTGTTGGTTTATTTCCTTTCTTTTGTGTTTTTGCTTGTTCTGGTCCCTGGCGACCTATTTTTTGGTGGTTTCTCTTTTTGTTCTTGGAAGATGGCTTTGTTTCTCTACTCTGTAACCTGAATTTTTTTCCCAATGGATATTTTAGCACTTGGTCTACCTTTTTTCTTGTGGCACTCGCAGGGAGTTCCCATCCCCGAATTGGAGCTATTTTTGGTGCTCAAATTTGTTTTGCCCCATTTGCCATTATTTTCCTTTGATCTGCATGTTCTGAAACATTTTGTCTCTCAATGATGATGTTCTAAAAGTTTCTACCGCCACTTGAAATGCCTCAAATTGTTTTCAAAATCCATTGTTATCTCCTTCCTTGAAAAGTCTCTGAGCTTTCCCTATTTTTTGCCCTACTTTCTTCAAAATCCACGGGTTTTGCTATTTTTCCTATTTTTCCCCGACCATGGAAGCTCAAGAATGGTTAATATATATTTGTATGCCTTTGAAAATCAAAAATCCATGGTCGAAGGGATGCTCAGAACCATGAGTCACTTGTTTTTATTTTAAAAACAAATCATCCTTGGTGAAAAATTGAGTTTTGGGCGTGAATGGTGATTTTCTGTATTTTGACGGTCTGACGGGTGTATTTTTCCTGTCAAAGTTATTTATCAATGTTCGGCAGTCATGTGGATTCTTTTGGTTGGTTAGGGGACATCGGGTAAATGCTTTAACTTATTAATTTTTTATTTTTTGGCAAAAAGGAAAATTTGGTCCCATGGCTCCACTCATTTCTATTTGGTTCTTTTGGTGCTTACGCAGCTTCTTCTAATTGGATGCGACACGATGGGTTTTTTTTGAAATTTTTCCTTTCGGATACTTTGGCAAAAGGTTTGAACTCACTTCGCAGCCCCGCGAGACTTTGATTAAATAAAATTTTAAGTGGTAGGGAAAAATTCATACTTTGACACTGCGGGAGGACACGTGGCAAAGCTAATGGAGAAGATGCCGACCTTCAAAGGTAAGTTGAATGTTTTTCCCTTTTCAAAAAATGGAATAAAATTCTAAAATTTAAGCACACCCCCACCAAATAATTTTGAAACCTTAAGGTTTTTGAAGCACCATAACGACACATGGCGAGCCCATGCTCAATCAAGGTCTCAACCTTTGGGGATCATCTCAAGATGAGCCATTGTGACATGTGGTAATTTGAAGAGTCAAAGGGGTGGGCAAGCGGAACATCAGAGGAAAATTGGATTTTTTTCCTCTTGTCATCAAAAGGATTAAAATCTCAAAATGACCCCCGGGCCTAATAGAGAAAAGTCAAAACTTTCTCCAGTAAACAGCGAAGGGGCGGAGCTATGGGGGAAATTTGGAAAATTTACTATTTTTCAAAAAGAGGTGAAATGGAAAAATTTGGTCATGGTTCCTTTGGGACCCACCTCAGGTCACATGTAAGGCTCATTTCTCAAGGGCCGAGGTGTGGAGCAAATGTGAAAAATTTACATTTTTGCAAAAGTTGTAAAAGGAAAAAAGGAACCCGTAGGCCCGCTCTAAAATTAAATATCCCACATGGATGATCCAAATTCAAAGTAGGAATCAACGAATTTTATGCATTTGTATTGATTCTTCCACCATTTCACTCCACAGCTCTTGGAAGTGCAAATCTTCATGATTTCTTGGTATTTCCTACACGTGAAATAGAGGGGAGAGTTAATGTTGATATATGAGTTTGGTGAGGAAAATATGGAGACGTCTTTCACCATTAAAATGGTCTGACTTTGAGGCTCATTATGATTTTCCATTTTTCTTCTCTGAGTATGCAAGGAACTAGACTTGATAGATTATGGGTGGAATTTTTTGGTGAGTTGAAGAAAGAGTGATCTACCAGAAGGAGGAGTTGAATTCGAAAGATATTCGAAGAGATTTACCCCCTAAGCACAAGGAAAATTTTTACAGATATGATTATAGAAATCGCAATCATGATCATGGTGGGAACTAGTAGCACTCAATGTCGGGATTTTTGGGGGTAAAAGGGGCTCTATTGTAAATGTTATAAATTGTGAAAATTTTTCATGTAAATGGTTAGAGTTTTAGAGGTTGAAGAAAATTCCCAAGAGGAAAATTTGACAAACCTTATCTTTTGAGAAGCCATCTGAGAATCCAGTATATCTCTTTTGTATTAATTTTGATCGTGTCAAGGTTGTTGCAAGTGTATAACCATTGAAAATATATGAGATTGTTCAAGAAACTTTCCTCTACTGATAAATTTAATCAAACTCAAGTTATTCTATGTTGATCTTGAGTAAAATGTGTTTGTTTAATTTCTGAATGTCTGCAAATAGTTTTTCTTATTCCTATTGCAATCTTGTATCAAAATCTATCTTAATCACATAGGTCTCAATCCTTGTCATAGTTCAGTGGCATCTGCAATCTCATTTCTCAGAAGATATTTCATTTGGGAGTGAAATAAGTGATTTAAAATCACTTTTCTTTCATTTGTTGATAGAGATTGTTTGTAAGCCTCTGGGTGTACCTCATGTGTGATTGATCTTATATTTTTATATTTTATTGGGACTTCAATCTCGATCCTTCGTCTTAAAATATAATATCTATATATTTTATTGGGACTTCAATCTCGATCCTTCGTCTTAAAATATAATATCTATTGTGTGAAAAAGTGATAATTTGAGCCTCCATTGAAGTACATATTTTGGTTAAAGGAACATTTTAGCTATTCTGAAGCATTATGTTATCTAGACTTTCCATTTTGTAAGATTTCTCAGAGATTTGGAAAATCAAGTTTATTCTGTCTCACCTCCCACCAAAATTTATTTAAAAACAACTTATCCTACCCATAATACCCCCATTTTTCATGTTTGTATACAAATGCATAAATTTTATTACTAAAACAGGCAAAAATAATCAGGATTCCAAATGTCTTTAGTAGCCTAAACCTTTCCTAGAGAATATCTCCACTATCTAGAGTGAAAACACTTGAGAGTTAGATTTTGTTGCATTGATCATATTTTCTTCAAGGTTTCCTTAACAACTTCATTAGGAAGGACATCTCCATCTCCTCCCTAAACAACAGGATACAAAAGGGTTCTCTTACCTTGGTTGAAAGGGACAACCTAAAATAGTGAGGATAGATCAAATCCTCTTGAGGGTGCTATACATTTCTCCACATATGAGTGACAGAGGGCCAATTAGATCCCATCCCCAGCTACAAAATGACTCACCATGATATATCTATCTTTAAACTTCCTTCCAAAACTTGTGATGCTACTTAGACTTTGAGGGAAAATCAATTTGGGTACCAACAGAGTCACCACTAAGAATTTTCACCTTTGTTGTGCATATGCACTATAAGTAACCTGTTAAGTGTCTATCAATGCTTATGTTCTGCAAAGCTTAAGAAATCCAACCTTCCTTTACCCACATTTATCATTATTGATACAAATTTAGTGCAATAACCACTAGAAACATGAAATACTGCACAATGAACTTGTAATCTTGCACAAATATTTCAAATCTCAACAAAGGATGACGTTTGAACAACTTATTTATACTTAAACCATGTAAGAAGCATTACCAGGTTTGGAATGTCTATGCATCTGTAAAAATAGTCCTCCGAAACAGTGCCATTTCGTGGTGTTGCCACATAAATAACTCCCAGTGTTCAAATAATTTGCGGCAATAACACCGCTTGGGTATTTCTTCCACACAAATAGGTCTTGGTGTTCAAATAATCCTCTGTAGTTAAAATAATCCCTTAAAAAGGGCCACTGTAGTGTTGTTTGTACACAAATAGGTCTTGGTGTTTAAATAATCCTCTCTAATCAAAAGAATCCCTGGCAATGGCGCCATTTGGGTGTTGGTATCCAAATTGATTCTCCTACGAGGGTTGAAAAACATCACAAAACTAGAAGGTTTCTTAGAGATAAATGAATGATGATACAAGTCATTTTGTAGCTGAGGAGAGGATTGAGCTGACTCTTTCTCACTTAGGCATTGGAGAAATGGATAACACCTTATTAAGGATTTGATCTTCCCTCACTACTTTAGTTTGTGCCTTCAACTAGGGTGAGAGGACATGTTCTGTAACCCATGTTGGTGAAGGATATCAACAGATCCTTCTTTGCACAATTTTCATGAGAACCTTGAGAAAATATGATCAATACAACACAATCTAACTCACCTAATTTTTCATAGTAGAGAGTGGATATATTTCTTGGACAAGGTTGTAGGTTACTAAAGACAATAATTGAAATCTGATTATTTCTACATACTTTGGAAATGGAATTTTTTCATTTGTGGATACACAGTACAAAAAAGTGTAGTTTAATTAGGATTCCTCATTTGATAATTTTTTGGTGAGAAGTTAAGCAAGACGAAGTTTATTTTTCAATATCTTTGAGAGCCTTTACAAATATTGGAAGACTCACAGACAAAATATTTCAAAACAGCTAAAATATTCCTTCAACTAGAAGATGTGAATCAATGGAATCCAAGAAATGCATAGTTTCACACATTCTTCATGAATTCAACAAAAAGGATCATTCTAAAGACTCAATTAAATGTTAGAAATCCCTGGTTCATCATGCCTAAGATACACTCATAGGCTTACAAACAATATTTATCAACATAATGAGAGTAGAGTGATTTTAAAAATTTTATTTGCATCACAAGATGAAAAATCTTCTCATAATGAAATTGAAAATTCCACAATACTATCACAAGAACGATATCTTGTGTGACTTTGATATATTTTAACATAATATTGCAACAGGAATGATAAAAACTATTTGAAAACATTGTAAAATAAAAGTAGAAACAATTATGCTCATGATCAACATAAATTATTTGAGGTTCATTTGATTCATTAGCAGGGGAAATTTTCTTGAAAAATCTAAAAGCTTGTCAATGGCAGTACACTTGCAACCATATTGACATGATTAAATATAAAACGTAGGAGATAAATAGGTTTCTCAGATGGTTTCTCGAGAAAATGGTTTTTCTCAAACTTTCTCAGAAAAATTAACACCCCCTTTTGCAAGAGTAGTATCATTGCATTTATACAATTTCTTTCGCTCATTTATCCCAAATTTTCCCCCTAAAATAAGAATATTAGAGGAATCCTTTGTTTGTTACAAGTTTGTTCCAGAAAGTGGTGTTTAACAAATTTACACCCAAAATTTTTCAGGTGGATAAATCATGAACTGAACATGTGTCTCAGTCCCTCAACTATGATTGGGATGCCATATCATAAATTTTGATAGTTTTTTAATCATTCTTTGATTTTTTTGTGCAAGAAATCCCCTTTTTAGTAATTCTTAGGTTGCTCCATATGGCTTGATCTAACAAGAAATCCTTTTCACCTTTGAGAATACACTTTGAATAATTAGTGATATTGCATGGATACCTGTATTCGTGCATCTCAGAAGTGATTTCCCTCACATGGATTATATCATATATCTACGTTGTGAGTCTTAGTCGGCCAATTACAAGGAGGATCCAACAGACACCTCCACATGTCTCCTTGGCATGACTGCAAAGGTGAATTCTAGAGGCAGGTTCCCAAATGAGGATGGGCCTTCCATGTGTTCAGAACTTGAGAGAGTTACACCAGTCACTGAAAAGTCCGAGCATGGGAAGGTCCAGTGGAAGCTTCCATGTGTTTGTTCAATGCAACTTCAAAGATGAAGTCTAAAAGTAGGACCTCAAAGTGCAAGATCTCCACGTGCCCTAGGCATAAGAAAGTTGCCTCAGCCATTGAAAAAGTCTCAGTATAAAGAGGATCCAGTAGAAGCCTCCACATGTCTCTTCATAGCACTTTTGATATGGTGCCAAAAAGTGAAGACCCCAAACAAGTGCGGGTGCTCCATGTGTCTTGGCCCAGAAAATTTGTTGAAAAATTTTAAGAACCAATGAAAGGTTCCACATGCCTAAGGTCTGAGAAATTTTCCTCAGCCGTTGAAAATTCTAAGTATGGGTAGAGCCAGCGGAATCTTCCACGTGTCTCTTTAGCACAGTTTTGGTATGAACCTCAAAAGAAGGACTTTGAAACAAGCGTGGGCCTTTAAAATGTCTAGGGTCTGACAAAGTTTCACCAGACACTTGAAAACTATAAAAATTGGAAGATCCAACATAAACCTCCATTTTTCTCCTTGGGGTAACTCCAAAGGTAAGACCTAGAGGTAGGACCTAAAACAAGTGTAGGCTCTCCACGTGTCTATCATCTAACAAAGATGCAACGGATGTGAAAAAATTTTGAGCGTGGGTAGAGAAAATGGAAACCTCTAGATGTCTCCTTAGTGCTCCTTCAAAAGTAAAATTTAGGGGCAGGTCCTCAAACATGCGCGGGTGCTCCATGTGTCTTGGGCCCAAGAAACTTGCTTTGTCCATTGAGAAGTCTCAATATAAAGAGGAGCTAGTGGAAGCCTCCACATGTTTCCTTGGAAAAAATCCAAAGGTAAGACCCATAGGTAGATCCTTAAATGAGAACAGGCCCTCCACGTGGAAAATATTTGAGTTGAAGTGAGCCCAGGGGTGCATTTCACATTTTATATCACTTTAAGAAATTGTGCATTTTTTGGACAATTTGACCTACCTCCCCACTTTGAATTTTCAATGCTGACTCAAACATATAACATTTTTTGCTCCCCAATCGAATCAAATCTCATTTTATAACTTTTCTCCTTTTCACAAAAAGGCCAAAATCTTCAAAATGCTCCGATGATCCAGCTCTTCACCTTTGACTATAGACTCAACATGTGGATTTATCTGGGCACTTGCGGTGTCACACTTCACTTTTATACCATAGTATTTTTTCAAAACAAGACTAAAAGTATCAGAGTCCTCCAATGACCTGCCTCCCCACTTTTAACTTGAAAAATGGCCATGTTTCCATCTTTAGGGTCAAACTAAGAAATTTACCTTACCGCTTCATATTGTTGAATAGCCAATTAGAAACTATTGGGGTCGCAGAACCAATTTGGCATTTTTAACAATTGTGAAAAATGTTAAAAGTTCACCAAATAGACCCATTGTTCCACATCGAATTAGAAAAGACAACATATCCACAGATATTAGGATAGGATTTACAAAGGAGACACAGTCGTGGAAGACACCCAACAACAAAAAATTTCCTCGTGGAGAGAAGAGTGTAAATAATACCAAGGGTCAATGTGATCCACAACCCAAGGAAAATACTGAAAAATGACATCCTAGTGAAGACAAAGAATTACACACACCCATACAGGAGGATAGAAAGTGCATAAAACCAAGTGGGATGACAAATTTTGACCAAACAACATGAGATTAAATTGAGCACCAACATCAGCTCTGACTTGAGGATGGGAACTCCCTGCGAGTGCAGAAAGAAAAAAATAACCAACCATGTGCCAAAAATCCATTAGGAAATGGAGTCAAGAACAAGCTTGCAAAGTAAAAAAATAATTTCCAGCCTCCCAATAAGAAACTGAGAAACCAACAAAAACCAGCCGCCAAGGATTGGGATGAAGAAAAAATTGCAGAAACAAAAAAGAACTAAAAGACTGTACACTATACAATGATGCATGCCTGGATTATGAGAAATCAGTCAATGATATGTTTTAAGTTCTTGTCATTCTGATTACAACCAAGCGAAGAAGTCTTGATATTCTTTTATCAACTGGACATATGCTTGTTTTCCTTCTCTCTCCAAGTTTCTACCTAGCCATATTTTCTGATGTTTATCTGTTGTGCCTTTACCATATCTAGAACAAACCGCATCAAACATCAAAGTCTAGGGAGAACCAGTCTTCTCGTGATACTTGCACTCATCAATTTTATGCTCCTTAAAAACAACATAACCCACCAAGTGTTTGACATCGACGTCTGCATACAATACTCAATAAGAAGCATTGTTAGCATCCTCAATGAGATGTAACATTTTCTTCTCACTGTACAACTTCACAAGGTTCCCCTCAATTGGTATAGTTACATATGACATGTCCATTTGTATGCTTCTTCCCACACTAGCTACCAAATTTCTGGATAATAACATTCCCCATTTGGCAGGACAGTCCACAATAACCACATTCATGCTTAAGAACTTTCCTGGTAAAGATGCCAACTACACTGATAATCCCTTGACATACATAACTATTGGTACTTCTCTTTAGTCCATAGCAATACATTTCCCAAAATTTGTTATTACCCTGATATTAAACTCATTCATGACGTCAAGAGGTATTACATTACATGCGGCTCTTGAATCAAACATGCAGTTATGTACCATCCTATCTTTAATAATCAAAGAGGTAAACAATGGATCCACATTAACCTGAAATTTAACCAAAGAAGTTCCCAAATACACCAAATATGATTCCCTCAGTTCCTCCAATACCTGTAGTATTTCAGATCCTGCAATAATAGGTTGAATATTTACATTATTAACAATTTTTCCCTAAGTAATCTTTTCTTATTTACATCCCAAATATTCAAATGCACGTTTAATATGCTAAGGGATCCTCAGTAATTCAACAATGGAAACAATGAACTTCATATGAATCAAGATTTGGGCTATGTCACAAGGAATATATTAGGGTAGGATAGTATTAGGAGGAAGATTCACAACTTCTTCTGATCGTATGGGAATTTTCACAATCTGGGTATGGGCAGGAGCACCAGTTCTCTTTGGGGAAACTAGGACTTTGCTAGATGTATCTTTTTTAGGAAGGCCCTTTGGAATATTGGTAAGACCTGTAACTTTTGGCTTGGTTTACAGACCTCCCCCTTTGACAACCTTAGTTCTGGTGTTATATTCTTTCTCCTCATCAACTATTTCATTCAACTACAGTTACATGTCCTCTTCAGAAGGGATCCCTCCATCATATTTTTTAATCATTAAGGCCCTTAAGTATTAAAAATCATGATCAGGAAGATCAAATGCTTGCACCATTTCAAAAGAATTAATAGAAGGAATATGTAATGCCTAGTGGACACAATCCCATAAATGTTTAACAATTTTGGCACTTATCAATTCAGTTGAGGTTTCCCCCTACCATGAGTTCGTAGGGCTCCCCGTTATGCACACATGATCATACATCTCATCATCATCTTCTTCCTCAACTTCTTGATCTACATCACATGAGGAGTGTGATAATAAACACCTATCACACCACTTGATAACATTGGCCTCCTCCAAAGTAGAAACCCTAACAATCAAAGGATAATGAACCAATCTATTCTCCATAGGTTAAGGTTGTTTATTACCTGATCCCATGAGGCCTTTCCCTTTGTCCTCTGGTCTATGATCACCTCTGGGATTATTTCCAAATCTCTCCTGACCTTGTGGCTTATGTTTACCTTTGGAATTATGTCCTATTCATTTTTATGCTCTTGCCAGTTCATAGGATATGTCTTTAACTTCTCCAGCCAAAGATTTTACAACCTCATCCAGATCCACAGCGTTTCCTAGCTGAGGATTTTTAGGATTTATCAACTTAACACCTTCCCTTTTAGGAGGCTTTCTAACTACTTTGATGTTATTTTCTATTTCTAAGGCCATGGAAAAAGCCTACCTCAATGTTCCTGCGTTCTTATCTCTCAAGTAATAAGTGGCCTTTTTATCAAAAGTGTAAGAATATTTTATTAAAAAGGACACATCACTTGGTCTTAGGATTATAGGTAGCCTATTCAATGTCTTAATGAACTGAGTATTGAAATCATAGAAGAATTCATTTGGATTTTTCTTTATATTTTCAAACTATGATAAAAGGAACCTGGGGTCTATCTTTTCTCCATATTGCAATCTAAAGGCATTTTTCATCTCGGACCATGAATATATTGAATTATATGGTAAATCCTTATACCAGTCACATGCATCCTCCTCAAGAGTATGAATAAATAGTTTTATATACACGTCTTCAAACTCAATTTCAAAATATTCCATCATATTGACAAAGAGTCTTAAATGTTGGTCAACAATGATGGCATTATTCCATTGAAACTTTGACAACCTATTTCTGACATCTTGTGGCACCATATTAGGATATCCATCCATACCTCGTAAATCTATAGGTCCAAAATTATTGAAAATAAAAGCAGGTCTAGGTGGAGGTTGGGCCATATTGCCTTGATGTGGTGAAGTTACAGGAGAAACAAAATGATAAGGGATGAGGGGTCTCTGGGGAAGAGGATTATAACTCTCAAAGTAAATATCCTCTTATGACTAAATTTTGTGGAAAACCCTATCAACCTTGGAAAAAATAGGAGAAAAATGAGACGCACACTTTTTAGAAAAAAATGATGGCCCCTCTCCAGTTGGAGAAGTCAAATTTATATAAAGATTACTTGGTTTAAAATCACTTGAAGACGTATGGTAATATTCCAGATTGATCACCTTTTAGAACTGATATCTCCTTTTTCAATTCTTGATTTCCAACAACCTTCCAAACTTGTTTTCCTTCTAAAATTTCATTTCCTAGTTCTGGAAATAAATTTTAATAGGATCACTAGTGAAGAAATACCTTCTTCCCTGCAGCTTTGCAATTATCGATGACAAATTTCACTTGACAAAATTTAAGACATTAGTAATCATCAAATTTTCAATTCAACACAGAGTCACCACTACAAATTTTCACATGGATGGAGCCATTGACATGACCATCCCAATGCTACAGAATTATACCGGGATGGTTTTCATGATATTGGAATGACATGGAACAAAAATGCTTATTATGGTGCTTCATCATGTTAGAGATGGTAAATTCTATATAGATAATAGCTCCATTAATAATCTTGACTAGAATTTTGAATTCCAAAACACAATATAATTTTAGATTATGTATAAAATAAATGACAAGAAAAGTATACATGGTAAACAGATCTCAAAACTGTTGGTAGTAGATAAGATATTATATTAACCTTTTTTCCAATTTGTGTTTTTCTCAAGTCTTTACTATTTTGTCCACATCTAGAAGCCCTTACTTTTCTTGTTTGTGACAAAACAAAAATGCGCTAGCCTCCCACTATTTTCTCCACTTATTACTTGTAGAATATTCCATCAAGAATGTCCTTATCCCTATCATCTTTAAAAAAAAAGAATCCCCCTATTTTACGTATCTTTCTAGATCACTATCTTGTCATTCTTAGAAACCACCTTCTCTAAGTATATCATGTCTTGTTACTTCAATCCATCCCATACATTTCAAATTATTAATAAAAAAATAATATCCCATTTCTTCCATCTCATTCATTGTCATTTTGTTATAAGATAAAAATTTCAACTCCATTTCCGGCCAAATATCATACTATTAATTGATTGTAGTATAAATTATTTTTTCATATGCGAGAGGAAATAAGTGACCAAGCTTAGGTCATTGATTGTAGTATGACTTATTTTTTTGTATGGATCCTTTTCCTGACTTGTATGGGAAACCTCCCTGGATGCCTTTAAATTGGCATAGATTAGACGACAGGGATGTACTTGGACCAGTAGGTTATTTTAATTAGCAAACCTCTTGAGAAATATAGAGCACATCAGATGGCATATGTAGACACCAAGAGGACCGAACGTCGCTTTACAGTTGGTGATAAAGTATTCTTAAGACTTCAGCCACATAAGATCCTTATCAATTATGGAAAGTTTTATAAGCTTTCACCTCACTTGGTGGGGTCGTTTGAGATCTTATAGGTCATGGGTCCAGTTGGATATCATTTAGCCCTGCCACCACACCTGGTCCAAGCCCATAATCTATTTCATGTTTAATTTTTTACGTAGATATGTACTAGATGTTTCTTATGTATTTTATTGTTCTACATTAGAGGTGGAGAATGAAGGAAAATAGAGACTGGAGCCCATATGTACCTTGAGCATAGGAGGTTAAAGTACAATGTTACTTATATGATGAGACATCCAATACCTAGGGGGAGGTGACCCCATTAAGGGCTCGATATCCATATTTCTTCTAGTGACTTCCATGAGGAATTTTAATCTTAGGAGAAGGGGGTGTAGTGCCTACCTCTTTCTTGTATCATTTATTTTGTTAGCTGATTAAATTTAATATATTATGGACATGGGTTTATCACTATTTGGCTATTATGTGGTTTCATTATGGATCATTTAGTGACCCATGTATTGATTAGGGCACGTAGTGCCAATCTAGTATTACGATCGTCATTTTAGTCTCTTTCACTTATGAGATTATGGGTATTGAAAGGATATGATACAGTTAGTTGTTGACTCATATATGATGGATGGATGTTAATAATATGGTATACATTGATGTCACTGGTTTAAAATGGTAAATTGAATGTGAGCATGCAATCAACTAGGTAGATATTATATCTTGATTTAGTATGGATGCATGTTGTTAGGATATAGTGATCTCATTTTCAAATTTATTGTTGTATAGTTAGAATGAATATCCATGATTGATTAAGTTATCGATACGTTGTTATTATTTCTCTGATTTATTATATTGAGCACGTATGTTTAATGTGTGAATGGAGCTGTATATTTTAGGACACACATGAGAACGTGGGTTTTAGAGTTACACCTCAAGTTACACAAGTGGCTAACTAGGCCGAGTCCTTTAGCCATGCATGACCCTTGTTTGACCTTGTGTGTGTCTTGGATTCATGTTCGGACATCCTTAGTGATTTCCTAATTTACCTATGTTGTATTTATTTGTTAAGCCTTGTACTAAACTAGTTTATGGGCCTAATGGTCCCCTCACACATTAGTGATGTTATTATGTTAGTAATATTGTTGTTAGTGGTTTGGGACCACTTAATCTCTATTTGGGTGGGCCCCACCACCTCTTCCTTTGAACCACTTTACCCAATCTCGAATTTAGGCTAAATGTGGTATTTGTAAGGGTCTCGTTTCACATTGGGGGTCTCCCTTACATTGAAATGGACCCCTTGGATCTTGTATATGGGTAGAGGTTCTCTTTTCAAGGTAAAATGGGATTTTCCCTCCCATTTGACCCCTCTCTTATCACCATCTGGTGAGATTTTTTTATTTCTCTGTTATCTTAAAATTTTAATTAAGTTGGATTAATGACATTTTCTGAAATTTTGGAGTTTTCGTGAATATTTTTGTTTGTTTCTTCTTTATATACCTCCTCTTGGAGAGGGGTAGGAACTTTTTCTTCTAATTTTTCACTATTTGGAGTTAGAGAGAGCTTCAAGCTTGGGAGAGCATGGTTTTTCTTTAAGTTGGATAGCTATTTTTGAGGTAGGCCTTCATACCTCTTTTTTAATTTCTATGGTATAATTTGTAAAATAAAAATTGTTGTTTGGATTCTAGAATGCTTGTATGTTGTTGTGTGTCTTGTAAATCTTGTTTACTTGCATTTTTTCCATCCATCCTATTTTGTGGTGGATTTTTGAATTGTAGGGGAAGAGGGAGGAAGCCCCCTCTTACAACACATGGTTTGATGGGAAATCCGTTATGGTATTTCTAATAATTTCCTACCCTCATATGGTTTGATGTGGAAGAAGGACTGTTCATATGGTTTGAACCTCATCTTCCATCCTTGTTAAGGAAACCTTTCTTGGTTTGAAAATCCTTACAAGGAGGAGGGTTGGGGTTTGGGATGGAGTGATATGGACTTTTTTTTTATTGATATTATTTTAGTGTTCCTATTATTAGATCCCAATATGGCTTATAATTGGCTTCCTTGCCACTCTTCCCCTTTGAGGAAAAACATGGAGTTATTCTCTTGTGAATTTTGTGTTCTTATGGTTGTTTTGTATTGAAATTGTGTGTGTGTGTGTGTGTGTGTGTGTGTGTGTGTGTGTGTGTTCTCCTATACATGTTTTTGGGGTCTCAATACTTTTATTGTAAAATTAAAGAATCCATTTTTTTACCTCCTTAAGAAGCTATATACTCATAATGAAATCTTTTGTTTTTTTAATAATTGGAAATTTAGTGAAAAGTGTTTCTCATCTTAACAAAAAAAAATGAAAAGAAAACTTAATCTATATCTTCCTTTTATTAAAAGATCTATATTACATTGTTACAACCTGAATAAGCTACATCATTTTATATGATTATATATAATTGTGTGTGTGTGTGTGTGTGTGTGTGTGTGTGTGTTTATATATATCTATATATTTCCATACAAATCTGATATGTGTAATGGGTTTTAAAATCACGAGATTATGTGTATTTGTTTTTATACACACACACACACACACACACACACACACACACCCACACACACACACACACACACACACACACACACACACATAAATACATATACATATACATATACTTTAGTCCCTGCTTCCCTTTGACACTTTTTATTATTGATTTCCGTTACTATCGACTATACTTATAGATATTACTATAGTTTTTTTTACTTAGCGAGATGTTAAATGTTAGAGATACTGGTCTATTGTTGATTTTTATTCATATATGATGTGTACGAATTATTAGAAAAATTTAATATTGATGATGATATTTTGTTGACATAGTTATATATTGTGTAGACCTTAACAATTGAACTAATCTTGAGATCATATGTATATTGATGAAATGTAGAATCGAGATGTTATTAGAAATTATAAATGATATTGTTACTTACTTAGATGATTCTTTGATTCATTTACAAATGATTGTGGATTTATATTGTATATTTTATCCTAGATATTTTGATGTAGCCACGAGGCCGAAGGAGGTGTTAAGTGTTTCGCAGGTAAAAATGTCCCAACAAACAATGGAGGGATTGGAGACCAACCATGGCAACATGTATTTTTTAATGTGTTTGTGTGTTTAAATCGTTGTTAGGGGGTCCCCATGGGGGGGTGGAATCACCTCCAATTGTGACCAAGGGGTTGTGTACCTTTATTTGATTTTAGTATGTGGTTTATAGTGATGTATTCTCCTTTTGATAATTACTTGATTTATGTTTAGATTAGTAAATTATTCTTTTTACTAAATTAATTTTCAATGGGTTAAAAGGAATTCATCTATTAGATTAGATGGCTCTTGGGTTATGTGTTATAAGTTGACTACTTATGATCTCGAGTGGTGTACACTTTACCCCTTCTAGGAAATTCGAATTTAGCCTTAAGGACCAATTTTGGAGGCTTGTGGGAAAATTCAAACTCATCCCACTCTCTTAAATTTCTATACCAACCCTACCTATGGGTTGGGGGGTCAAAAATATACCCCATTATGTGTTTTGGGAGGACAAAAAGGTAAAATATTATTGCACTTTCTTTCTTTTAAGTAATGTTTGTCCTTAAGTGGTGTGGGATTGGATTGTGTGTGTAAGTAAATTGTCATTCCTCTCACCCACCAATTTATGGTGCATTGGAGTTGAGATTTGAATTGTGAGGTGGAGTTGAGGATGAGTGATGTGCCATCCTACATGGATCCACCTCACCCTCCTCTCTCCCTTTTCTATTTATTGAAGTTATTTTTCTTGTTTGGGGGTTACTTGATTCTTTTGTGCTCTTGCATTTTAGGAGTTAGAGGATTTTGGAGTTCTTGTGGATTTGGTTGGATCTTGTTGATGATATTTTGGGATTGAAGGAGCTTGGTGTTGGACTCTTGGATTAAGCTATACCATAGAAAGGTAGGAGCTTTACTTTTTCTTAATGTTTTTCTTTTATATGGTGTATATTTTTTTAGGGATATTCGGTTGGGTGCCCCACCTTGGACAAGAAAATGCTTGCATTTATTATTCAACTATTTTGTTGAGGGAGAAATAAGAGATTGTAGGGATGCATAAGAGAATGTGGGAGGCATAAGAGTGTGTATGGGTTTTGAGATGTGTATTGGAGGGTTATAAGGTGGGCACCCATTTCCCATTGGGAGGCATAAGTGACCTCCCGATAGATCTTGCTTCTTTGGATTTTACATTTTAAAGCCTTGTATATTTTGTTAGTTCTTCCTGTGATTGTAGTTTTATTTGTTTGTGTTTTGGTATGGCTGTAAAAATCTTTGTATTTTGATGTGGAATATTGTTTTGTTTCCATGAGTTGGATCCATTTTTCATTGGAATGTGGTTGGGGATCGGGGGTGAATGAGGAGGATGGATTCTTCTCCTCATTGGAATTCTTGCTTGGGTGGAGAGTGTTTCATCTCCCCCATTTTTTTTTGATAAAATGAATCATGGTGGAGCTCTCTTGTTGGTGATGTGAAACATTGAGCATTATTGGTGTCCTCAATAAATCCTTCCTTGTGAAAAAACCTTATTGTTATTCCCACTCAAGGTGGAAGATTTGTAATATCGTGTTTTGCTTTAAAGGAATTGTTGTATTGTAAGTTGTACTATTATTTGAAGAAGTTCATTAAAGAGATGTAAAATTTACCTCCTCTTTAAGTTGTAGTATCGAAAGAAAAGAATCAAGATAGAAGGCTTGTGTAAAACCTTAGTTTTTGTTTGTATTTTGAGAAAATAATTTCTTTGTTTTAAAAGAAATTAGCTATGCTCAATGGGAAAATAAAGTTTACTTTCATTGTGAAATTGTATTATTATAAATGAGAAAGAAGAAATATAAAAGTTGTGATATGTTAAAAATGTATGCATATTGAACTTGAATGTAGAACAAAGTTTGTATAGACATTTTGAACATATAAGTTGTAGTGAAAATGGAAAGAGAAAACAAATTTGAAGTATATTATTATGTTGAAATTTTCTTTTTGTAGTAAGGAAAAATAACAATATTAGAAGAAGATTTAGATCCTTTTTACTGTTGGGCTTGTAAGAAAATTTATTTAACAAAATGAAAATGATCTTGTAGTTTTTGTTGTTATTATTGAAATAGATAATGTTTTAAAATGAGTAGTTTTAACTAAGGAATGAATAAATGGAACTAAATCTTACAATTGGAAACTTTAGGCATATAAAATTAAGTTCAGATTGAATTTCAAAGAAACCTAGAGACTATTTTTTTTGGGAAAATCTTGATTTTTAAGGTTCTGTTTCTAAGAAATAGGGCCGCTGCCTTGTGCAGAGCGGCGGTCTTAGAACTGCTGCTCTGACAAAGTGGTAGTTCATGAATCATCACCCAGGTAGGGCGGTGGTCCCAGGACTGCCAGCCTGCTCTGGGCAGAAGTTCTATCACTTACAGTGGGAAAACACATATCCACACTTGTGTAAATTTTAAATTGGTCTAACTAAACTTTAAAGCATGTAAAAATTATAAGGAAACCTCCAGCAAACAAATAATGGCTAAATCTCATGGTTTTAAGAAATAAAATCTTCAAATGTTGGATTCAAAGTACCCAAACTTATATTTATTAATAGAAGTAGGGTTTTCCCCAAATGGAGAAATCCTAATACAAATAATTTTGTAATAAAACCATATTTGAAAAGGAATTCCCTTCAATCCTTGAATGAATGACATTACAATGATAAATCTACAATCTAAAATAATCTAAGCTTGATTTATCTGTAAACTCCTCCATAGTCTTTCCTTTCTTGCTCTCATGACTTCCTTCTCTCCTACTTGCAAATTAAACAAAGGAAAAGTGACGAAATGAGGAGACCTGGGAAAAGAAAGATATTAAATAAAAATTCTTAAAGATTTTAAGGGTTAGCGTAGAACCCTAGGATCTAGTGGCTACAATTAAATTTATCTAAGGGTTGAGGATGAACCCTACATCTATTTGGTAGGAGTATATCTTATAGAGGGTTTAAATAAAAATAAAAGGAATGTGTAGATGGGTGAATGGGCCCATTTAAACACCTTAGTGTGCAAATTCACTAATATAGTCCATAGTATGTTTTAGAAAAATTATGAAATAGACATTTAAGTTATTTAAATAATGGAATTAGTATAAGGTAAAGTATTGAGGTAGCAATGTTAGTTGTGGAGCGGTAAAAACATTAAACCAAGTAAATTAATTTATGGCACCTACCTAGTTGAATGTTGATTAATTTACCTTAGAGTTAAATTAAGAATATTTAATCATTCAACATAGGCATAGTCCATCCTTTGTAAAGTAAATATTATTAATGTAAATAAATTTTAGTGAACACTAAGGGTTTACAACCTTGTAACCTTCTAACTTAAACAAAAAAAAATTATAACTTTCGGGTTAAGTGTTTAGGGTTTTAGCGTGTTCCTTGAATGTCGATTTTGTGGGCATTACGTATACATATACACATACACATACACATAAACATATTTATAAATATGTTACTAAAGATTCATATATATATATACAAAACAATGTAAAGCAAATGTGTTCCCAACAGGAAGGTTTGTTTGAATTAAAAAAAAGGAGGTTATGGAACAAGATACAACCTGCCCCCAACCCTCCTCTGCCATTGTAATGTTGTAGTGCTGCCCCAACCACAAAACAGACCATGTGGTGTAGCTACAACCACACCACAACCCATCCACCAATGTATAACCGCAGCCGCCATGTTATTTTCACTCCATTGCATTGTTATAAAAGACACATTTTGCCCTATTAAAGAACCACTGTGTTGATTTGATTGTGCGTGTGTGTGTGTGTGTGTGTGTGTGTGTGTGTGTGTGTGTGTGTGTGTGTGTGTGTGTGTGTGTGTGTGTGTGTGTGTGTGTGTGTGTGTGTGTGTGTGTGTGTGAGCGCGTGTGTAAGACAAGAAATCTTGATGTTTTGAAACAAGAAAAAATATTGAAACCCTAGTTGGAATAACAAATACAAAATTAATAATGGGTATCCTCTCCCTTTCTTTTATAAATATTGTGTAAAAAATGGAGCTCACAATGGGAAAACCAAATATCTATGGGTTTGGTGGAAGATCTCAAAAATGGCCTCCACGGATTGCTTTGTCCTCCATCTTCCTCCCTGTAAAAATTGTGCAAATGAAATAAAACAACAAAGCCAAAATTTATAATACATTTCCTTATGGAAGATTAGGAATTCCTAGAATACCTAAAATTTAGGGCCCAAATTTACCTAATCCAATGGTGGGGGTTTAACAGTCTAACTTGTAAATGTATGGGAATAGTGCTTTTAATGGGGGTTGGGTTGAATAAATTAAGTGGGTTCTTTTAGTTTTAGTAGTGGCAATGTGGTGGGTATAAGATAGTAATATGGCACTTAGGAAAATATTTAAGAAAAAAAATAAAATTGGGCATGGGTTTATTTGAGTTATTATGGGACATGATAATTTTAGATTACTAAATTGTAATTTTAAAATATATTATTAAATAAAATTTACATGGGTGAGGTTAAGGTTGTCTAAAGAAACCCCTTTTTCGAATTAATTTAATTGAAGATTGACAAGAGGTTATTTTTACCTAGAAATAATTATGGGAAGATTAAATGTTATTTATTAACTGTTGGTAGTAGTCCTACCCTAATTAAACATTAATAAAGTAATATATTTTTTTTTTAATGTTAGGATTTTTATGTGTTTGTGTTAGGGTTGGGTCGTGAAAAATATAGGGCACTACACTTGTATTGCCTAGATATACTATAATCTAAATATGGTTTTTTTCCCTTTTCACATTTTGTTACATTGTTACGCATTCATAAGAGTCTCTTAGTTGGGACCCCTTATTTTGACCACACTAAATTGAATTAGAATTCACTAGTTTGATTAGTGAAAGATAGTATTGTGAAGATAATTTCAACAATAGAATGCATTGAGTATTTATATTGATAAGTGTGAACTTGATCTTTAACGAAAAATAAAAATATGGAATGTGGGTAATATGCTTATTAGGTTAGAAATCTATAGAATAATGTTCTACCAGATTTCATGATTAAATATATTGACATTCAAATATGAATAAATATAGTGACATGTAAGATTATTTAATTTATAACCACATTCCAAAATATAGTAATACACAACAACATAGATTATGACATAGATAAGGTTAGGGTACTCAATGAAGATCCACCTTAGATGACTCAATGGCTACCCAAACTAGTCCAATGGTATTCAAAATTTATTTGAGATTAATGAATGGGTTTCATAATTGCATAAAATAAGTTCAAACTATTGTTAAAAAATGTGACCAATTTGACAGATAGGTTCTCCAACATTAATTTAAATGTAGACAAAATTATTGATGCGTTTTTCCAAACATCACATCATAATACCAAAAACCATTTCCATGATGATAAAATGAAATGGAACATGGATACTTATCATGGTGTTACATCATGCTTGGGATGCGCAATGGCCAAATACTCTCAAAAATCATGTTAATATGGTCTTAGTTTAACTTGTCTACTTAATAACTATCATATTACAAATGTACCAACCCTAGCCAAAGGTTTTAATTAATTCTTTATAGAGTGTATATAGTTCTTGAATTAATTACATTATCAATGTGCTATGCTATAATTTTAAGGGAGTATCGCCAACAAATCTTAACCAGATCAATTTTTTGTGTTAGTTAACGACCTAATTATCCCTCATGATATTAGAATTTCATTTCTTATTTTTGTTTCTATAACATAATGGTTGATAGCTTAGAATACATAAATAAGAAATATGATGTTTTTATTTAAAAACACATCATTGTTTTTCAATATTAACCTAACCACATTCTAAAATGAAGTGTAATTCTACAATGCTTGATATTTTGTATTCAAAACCATTCACACTTTTATATTTAGAAAACCTTCTTATCTCATGGTTACTTTCATTTTTGTACGAGTCCAAAGGAGTGAATACATATAAAAATTTATAGGTGCCTTATGATATCAATAATACATGACCAAACCAATAGACAAGGGATATTGACTATACTCTATACAAAGTGGACTATCCTAAGCATGATGGAGAAACATAATAAGCATGCATATCCCAATGTACCATTCCATAATAGAAATTAACCATTTTAGCATGATAACATGACACAGTAAGATGTACATCACCCAGCAATCCATAAATGCATTAACACTGGCACTATGTCCTTATGGTTCGGCACAATTTTTAATAATTTTTTGAACCTTCTTTAAGCTATATTAAAATTTATTTCTTATGTTATTGTCGAATAAAAAAAGGGAAAATGAAAATATAGGTCATCTCAGCCCATCCAAGTATATGAAATGATTTTTTCTTTAAATATATCTAGGTAAACGTAAACCTTACAAGTAAATTGTTTGAAGAAATGCCTCAAACAAAATCACAATAAACATTCCTTAATAAAAATGGTTAATAAAAAAGAGTGATATTTATTTTCTCTATATATAATGCATGAATCCTCATAAAAAAAACCTTCAAAACACATGTATGTCTATCCCTAACCCATTGAACTCTAGTTGGTCGGAAGAGGATTCTCAATGCATTGGGGAGGAAATGGCATTTCATTAAACAATTTACTTGCAAAATCATTCTTTTGTGTAATTACCTATTCTCCACACTAAATAGTAAATGGATATAAATGTATAAAATAAAATATGGCTACAATAATCTAATAATATTTTAAATATAAGTAAATATATGCATTTAATTTTGTAGTGTTCATCTTTTAAAAAAATAGAAGAAAAATAATAATAAAAAATAAGGTAATGGGATGTGTGCTGGCAAGGCATGGGGCACCATTTTTCAGCATAACTTTGAGAGAGACACATCTTAAGCATCCTTCAAACCTTTATTTACCTTACAAAATAATACAATCACTTTATTTCAATTCGAGAGGTGTTAATCGCTATGGCACCCGGCTTAACGTTGAGGATTTAGAAGTAATTGGATGGTTGTAGCAAGTGCAGAGGGCATACCATCTTATAATTAAATTACGAGAAGAGTGTAAAATAGAGACCCAACTATATCTGACCTATAATTAGTACCATGATGGGTTAAATCAATCTTGCACAATGAGAGAAACTTTGATGAAAATATCTCACAATTTTCCTATGCACAAATTACTTGACCTGGAGTTATATCTAGGTTCTAAGAAGGTTCATTTAGCTCTTAGAGGATGTATTACATGGGTTGTTCTTTCCTTATATAATTCATTTCATTTATAGACTCTTGAATTTCTATTATTACATGTTTAAGAATCTATTATTTCCTCGTTGTTGGGTTATAAAAGTTAAAAATGATTTTTTATTTTATGGGTGTCACCAATTGGTTTGGTTATTCTCTCAGTTGTCGAAGTTGATTAAAATAAATTAGTTTCTTGAATAGAACCTGTAGGGTTTTGTACTTGGATTATTTATGATCCCTTTTGGATATTTCATGTTTTTACACTTAGGTACCTGAGACGTGAATATTTTATCAATGGTTTTCATCCATGTGTGGGATTTTGGGATTTGCATTTCTACTTTCATGCTTCGAGCTGATTGTTATAAAATATCCCAATAGAAGTGGGGATATGATTCAGTGAATGGATCGTACACGAAAAAAAAGAGTTGGGTTATTTTTCATCTAAGTGGTTTCTAGGTTGAGTAAAGTTTGTGTCGTGCTGGGGAACACAATTGGGTGATGAAAGAAAGGGAAATCTCATTGATATTTTGGCTAGGAGATATGATATTATAGCATGTAGCCAGGTATAGAGATAGTAGTTAGAGATTCAAACTAGCAATATTTAAATGCTTGCTTTGTCAGATTTTTTTTTAGTTGCGTGTAGTATTTATTAAGAAGCTACATTATTAAAATAGAAAATAAAAAAACTCGAAGAGTCTTAAATAATTTAGAGAAATTGAGATTTCAAGATCTTATAATCAATAATGTTTAGAACACATTCTCTAGAAAGAATTGTTTCATTTTAGTTACTAGTGATAAGTGTTGTGACAGATATGTATGTAAATGTGCAGGCTAAAGGAAAAGTTTGTGTATTTTTTCCAAAATTCCCCGGATAATGTAGCCTCATAGAATGCTTTTTTTATGGGATATGCATATTTTTATTTGATGAAGTGTCTTTAAAGACTTTCAAACAAAGTAAAAATGGGGGTTTGATTGAATGTCATTCTTGTTGGATATGCACAAATGGATTTGCAGAAAGGGTATTGGGAACTCGCGAGTGAATGAAAGTCACCATCCTAAATCCAGGATTAAAATCCCCATGTTGTTTTCCTTTTTCAAACATAAAATACATGTATGGTTTTCCCCTTTTCGGTTGCTTTAAATTTCACTTCATCATTTCTAGCTTATTCAAAATTGAATGTTGAATGATAGGGAACATAATTCTAAAAAATGAAAAAATATTTCCTTGACGCAAACTCTCAAAACATCAACCAAAAAAAAAAATGATCTCAAAAGTCATACGCATGGAGTGCCACACCCAAACGTACTATAACACCAAAACTCTTTACATGAGCGCTGGTAGCATGGAACACCTTAGGGAACCTTAAACGATTTATTTAAAATTATTTAATATGCTTGAAATTCATATTCCTAAACCCTCTTAGCTTATTAGTCACTTATGGTGACATGGTCATTTTAATAAAACATGATCGGTTCTGGCTTATGGTTATCGCTTAACTTCAGGGAAACTGAAAATCACTACCTCCTACCTATATAATTCCACTGAGAGGATCATAACATGAATTAAATTTAGTGAAAACACCTTCAGATACTAATTTTTCAAGTGGGTTTAGGAGCCCAGTGGTCATTTTGCAACAAGAGCTATTGACACAATTACGATAACGGGCCCCAAAGTTACCCTTGTAACTTGATATTTTCTCATCATAATCAACATCCGCTAGACACGTTGAACTCTCTGCATATGGGGAATTAAGTAGGAATCATCAAAATTGTGATTTAACTTGAATCCAGTGTATTTGAGACCCAGTTATAAGAACTTTTGTTGTTTTGGACAATTTTCTCAACCTTAGCTAGAATCTTCATTTTGAGTCTCATTTGACTTCTAGCCATGCATATGATAAAATAATAACAATAAAATGCTATGTTTAATTTTATTCGATATTTAATCTTTTATAAATGAATTTTGAAATGGATGGTGATTTTATCTCTCCACCCTCTTCTCTCTCTAGAATTGACTATGATACTTGATTGAATTGAAAACGTAAATGAATTGTGAAATTTGAATTGGTTTGAAATGAAATGAAAATGGTTAGGAAATTGTGAATGGAAAAAAAATAATCTATTAACTTTCTCAGTCATCCTTATTCTCTCTAGTACCAAAATACTAAGTGCAACTAATTGTGAAAGCGTGAATGCATGAGAAACAAACTCTTTCTTCTTCCCTCTCCCAATATCTCTCTCTATTCTATTTAATTGAAATTTATAAAAATGATGAATGTGTGGAATATACTTGAGTTTAGGGGATTTCTATACTCATCCTTAGGACTAACATAACGTTGATTGCAGGTACTCCAAACAAGAGGAATTTTTCAGATGTGATATGTTGTAATTAATGAGTTTTAATTGTAAAGTTATATTCATCTTGTAATACATGTATTACCATAGAATAATTATATGTACTATTGTTCAAAGAATTTTTCTTGGTATATTTTAAAAACGGATTACCAATGTGGCTATATTTTATAGTGTCAAATTGGTTGTAAAGTTGTACCCAATGCTGTACCTATGTTATAAAGATATTAAATTAATATTTTGTTATGTTAATTATTGGTATATTTCCTTAACACCCACAATGCTAGGTATAATATCCTCTCATCAAAACTAACAAAATTAAAAGAACAAGTTACAATACCTATTTTTCTTCCTCTCCCATTGAGACTTTTTCCAGGGTATAAAACATTGATCGTGTTAATAAAATATTCTGATCTAATTAATCATCTTCATGCTTTGCACCTAAGATGTCTTACTAAGGAAAATTTCCTAGGTATTTTATGATATGGTGCATATATGTTGTGAAACCTATAATAATGAGATGTGTGAGGTGATCATGTCTAGGTTTTGTAGGTCTAACCATATCATGAATAAGTTAACCACCTTTTGTGTAATTTCCCTTGGTACCCTAGTCAGTGGCTAAAGCCTTTCAAGATAGCTGGTGGTTGTACCTACGATTGATCTCTTGTAAAATATAAATTATGTGAGTGGAGACTACAATTTGAATTACTTGCATATTTACCCAACAGTTTATATAGGTATTTAGGAGGCTTTTGTAACTCATAAGATTATTTCGGATATCTCTCTTGCAATATACACTTAATACTTGCGTGTCTAAGAGAAATAAAATGTATATGTCTTGTGTGAGGTCCTACTCCTTGTAGTCTTAAATCCCTAAGTGTAAATTATGTGTTATTTAAAGTACAATAGTTCTAAAACAATTCCCTTAAGAGTCTAAATTAACCATGTAAGAATAAAGGGAAAAAATATAAAATCAGATATTATTTAGGAATAAGGTTATGCTTGAATTCTTCATAATTGATCTAGACATTCTCTTGTGTTAAGAAAAAACAATACAAATTGTTCTTGCAGAAATCAAACATTAGAGCCAACACAAACTCTTATATAATTAAAAAAGAAATTTATGAAGTGTAAATGTTAAATCCACTTAAACTAACTATTGAATTATAGAAACCTATAATAGGAAAAATAGGGTACTATGATGAAAGGATGTTTATGGGAAAAGGTATATTGAATCTAAATCACCCTTAAATCCTAATAATTTATTCCTTGATCTCTTGATAGTTTCCCCTTGCCTAGAAAAGGTAAATTTTAAACATAGAATATACCTAAGTGTTATATGTATTACATTTGTTCTAAAGTGATGTTTATACAAGAAAAAAAAACCCCATAAATGTCATCAGCAAAAGCTAAAGTAATATTAAACTATGAGATGGCCGCTACAAACAATGGTATGCCATTGAATGATGTCAAAACCAGCTAAAATGTCAAATGTGATCATCAAAATGAATGTAATAAATTAGAGATCCATGACTAACACAACAACCTAATAAATGAAAAAACAAAATATGATGTACGATCACATGCTTTGTTTGTATAAATGTGGATTAAACAATGATGCTAGTGAAATAATAAAATGTAGCCTTCAAAATGGGATAACTTCAGTTTTAGCCAAGGTATTGTGAGTTAAGGAAATTGCACTCTACTTGGACTTGTAAAATTTAGTAGAAACCTTGGTGTAGATAAGAATATCTTAAACCTATTATTACTCATGAAGTGGAATTTATGGTCGAAACATGTAATTAACCCATTTCTATTGAGACTAAATGTGTAAGATGATGAAATAGAAGTAGTTTGAAATGTGAAATTCATCACTTAAAATCAAATAAAAAGTCTATAATGGGAACATGAGTGTAATATAACCTTCAATGTGAAATATGATTGTGTTAATATGAATTCCTTATTGGAGCAATGGAGTGTGAATCAAGAATGATACAATTCAATTAGTTAACCTACATAGATGATTGTAATAATTGGAATATGAAAAGAGTGTTTTGTTAGTATTAAACAATGTTATGAAATGAACTTGGGATAGGTTTTCTATTGATCTAATAAGCTTTCTTTTTCTGCCCATGAATTTTTCACCATGTAAAGAGAGTATTTTTCCAAACCAAGTAAACATGAATCATTCAAACAAATCCTTTAGTCAAATATTAGAAGACACATTTTTGTATATACTTTCTTAATCATAATCATGCTATATAAAGTTATTTCCACAAAGCAAATGAGTAAATTTTAAAGGAACCACTATAGGTGAAATGTTACAAAAAAATAAGTAGCCTAGTTATAAAGGAATGAAGGGTCACATGTTATGTGTTCTTTAGAAAATTATAGTCAACTAATAGAAATACAATTGTAATAAATATTTCACCATGAACAATGATGTCTTGTGTCAAGTGCATGTGAGTAAGTGTAAATTGTAGTGGGTCATTGTTTTACTTTGTCATTTTTAAAAAAGTGGTGGTATGTGCATCACGTGTTTCAAGTTATATATGTGGGTCCATGGTTACGCAAATGTATCATGTGTTATACATTATCCTATGTGATGTTATGTATAAAACAACGTAAGCCGAAAATAATAATCCTATTATTATGTGTGTTGTATTTGTGTGTGTAAAATGTTGGTGTTACATATGGTATCAAAGCAGAGGTTCATACTCTCAAACCTATGAGATAGATTGGAGTTGTGATGATCTTGCATGGTGGTGGTGGAGATGGGAAGAGTAATGTGATATATGTTGTTATGTGAACAATGTTGTAATTGTGATATTATGAATGCACTTGTTGTGCATGTCCCTTAGTGTGTATTTATTATCATGTTGATGTGCTTTTGATGAGATTATTCACTCCCCTCTTCATGGATCCAGTGAGCAGTTCACATGTGATTTACCACCTGCTTGTGTGTGAAAATAATGTTATTGTGGATTATGGGGTGTTGGAGTTATTTGGTTATTCTATGATATGCAAGTGTGCTGATGAGTTGTATAAATAAAAAATGTTGTATAGTGAATTGGATTGTATCATTTAATGTCACAAACATGTTGTGATGAATCGTGTGTGTCACCATGTTACACACTTTGTTCATTATACATATATTTCATGTAATATGTGATGGTTCATGTCGTGAATTAGGGGCATATGGTGATCGTATGACCCCTATTGTAAAGTGTTTGCACTTGGGTGCATTGTGTGGAAACATGATGTATTATAACCTATGAAAGTAATGATTGTGATACACCGTATATATATATATATATATATATATATATATTCCATGCGTAAGACACTATGGTTAATGTGTGTGAATCATCATCGTGCTAGTCATGTAGTTATGTGTTATGTCGTAAACCTTACACTAACCAACCCTAAGGGAAGAAATTGGTAAAAAATGTATGTTGGAAAGAGGAAAGGAGTACCATTGACCAGCCACTCGAGATGAGTACGATATAGGAGGTGTAGTCTTACATAGACTTAAAATCCACCTCTTTTTGTTTGGTATGTATATCAGATGGCCCAATGTGCACCATATATATTATGTTTCGCAAACACCATCGGCTCAGTAGATGACAACCTGTACTATTTTCTCTTTCCCTATATGGTTTTCGTATTAATGACATATGTGTAACTTAAAATTGGTGTATCGTTGACCATTCACTCAAGTCTAGTACGAGATAGGGAGTGGAGTCTTACATAGATTTAAAACCCACTTTTGTTCATTTGGTATGCATGACCACCATGTATATTGTGTAACGCGAACATCTTAGGTTTAGTGAATGGGAACCTATAAACCCTCGTCTCAGACTATGTTGGGACTATGTTGGGCCTTGTGGGAATATGAAGGGATGATTCAAGTAGAGATGATAATAGTTATTTTATTTGACATGTTATTTTGTGAGTTGAGGCTTGATATCCGAGTGCTAGCAACTTTATGATTACCCCTTTAGTGTTCGTATAAGTCCAAGTAGTGATTGTAATGTGTTATTTCTCTATATCTATTTTATTTATAAATTTATTATTATCACTTTTCTTGTCAAAACCAGAAATTTTCTTGATTGATGTGTTCTTATACTCTGGGCATTTTATTTGGTTGTTGCACTAACATGCGGATTTTTTGCACTAACTATAGCTAATTAGCCATATATTTTTCTTAGTTTTAAATTTCCTTTTAATGTTTAAAATTTTTATAGCCTATCCCAAGGTATGAGAATTTTTCTACATGGAATTTGAATGGATTGTTATGTTGGTCCTAATGTCGGAACGTGTAGGAATAGGATCATGGGATTCACAGTGGAGTGGTTGGACCTATGGACCCACTTCGTTGTATAGGGGTACGCCCCAAGGTGGTCACATCATAATGTAGTTTTTAAACTACAAGTTACTACACCACTTTGGTGGGGATGATGAGGATCTATGTGCTTAGGGTATAAGGTGACCCGACCTCATTAAATGGAGAAAGGAGATGGGGCTCTATGGTTGAGTAACCCGATATTCTTTATGAGGCTCTATGGTTGAGTGACTTGATATTGTTTACGGGGCCTCTATGGTTGAGTGACCCGATATGGAGAAATAAGGTGACCAGGCTCTATGGCTGAGAGACCCGGCTTGGTTTTGGAACTATGATTCTTTTCTATTTAAGAGGTATATGGATTTTTTTTGTGATGCTTTGGGAGGCATACGAAAAAAAAATTTGGTTCTTTGGGAGATATATAGAGTTGTTTTGCAATGTTTTTTGATGTGTGGAGTTGGTACTATGAATTATGTGTACTCTTGTGAGTCTTGTTAGGAATTTTTATGATTGATGTTTGACACTCCCCTTGGTTAGTATATAATTTTGATATTGACTTAGAACCGTGTTGGTACAATCATGGTTTTGGGGGCAAGTTATACCAGTTTTATATATATCAGTGTGATGATTCTATTTGTCAGTCACATGTGTGTGATGGATTTATGCCTATGAAATAATTTTTGGAAATTCTTCATTATGTGGACTATTTTTTTTTCCTTCCATGGTGGAATTAGAGGTCTAAGGATGAGATACAGTCATGGAATTATGTAACAAGATGTATCATGGGTAATTTATGTTGTGTTTAGTTTTATGTGACATCTTAAGGCCAATCACTGTTGTGCACCCACAAACATAAGACAATTGAAATTCTACACATTGAATATTAAGATATTGAGACTTAGAAATATTGTAAAGGAAAAATACTAATTAAGTAATAAAGTAAAATAAGAGATAACTAAATACATTCTTCACATAACATTAATATTGATGATATTGTTAAACTCAGTATCTTCCTTGCGATCACGTTGTACCAACAAGTTGTTTTGTTAAATGATGTGTTTCATTATTGACTTTCTTGCATATGTACCCTACTAGCTTTGGTGTTGTTTCACATCGAGGATGATGCTCTTATAAGAGGATGAAAATGTAGTGCCTAAATTTCGAAAAAAAATAGAAGAAAAGTAATCATAAAAATATAAGGTAATCGGGTGTGTGATGGAAAGGCATGGTGCACCTTTTTTCAGCAAAACTTGGAGAGTGACACATCCTAAACGTCCTTCAGACCTTTCTTTTCCTTATAGAATAATACAAGAAATTTATTTCAAATCAAGAGGTGCTAACTACTATGGAACCTAGGTTAATGTTGAGAATTTAGCAGTAATTGGATCTAGGAATTCTTTGGTGTTAAGAAAAAAAATATGAATTATTCTTGGAGAAATCAATCATTTGAGCCAACACAAACTGTTATATAACAAATAAATAAATTTATGAAGAGTAAATGTTAAATCTACTTAAACGGACTATTGAATTATATCAGACTATAATAGGAACAATAAATTATTATGATGAAAGGATGTTTATGGGAAGACGTATCTTGAATCTAAATCACCCTTAAATTGAAATAATTCCTTCCTTGATCTCATGATATTTTCCACTAATATAGAAAAGGTAAAACTTAACCATTGAATATACGTAAGTGGTATATGCATTACATTTGTTCCAAAATGATGTTAATATAGGACCAAAGTAACCGTGTAAATGTAGTTAGTAAATGGGTAAATAAGATTAAACTATGGAATGACCGCTACAAAAAATGGTACACCATTGAACGGTGTCAAAACCAACTAAAATGTCAAATGTGATCATAATATGAATGTAATAAAGTAGAGCTCCATGAGTAATACAACAACCTAATAAATTAAAAAAACCAAATATGATACATGATCACATGTTTTGTTTGTATAAATGTTGATTAAACAATGATGCTAATGAATTAATAAAATGTAGCCTTGAGAATGGGATAACTTCAGTTGTCGCCAAAGTCTTGTGTGTTAAGGAAATTGCACACTAGTTGGACTTGTAAAATTTAGTAGAACCCTTGCCATAGATAGGAATATATTAAACCTAGTATTACTCAGGAAGTAAGATTTATGGTCGAAACATGTAATTAAATTTTTGCTATTGAGATTAAATATGTAAGATGATGAAAAAAAATTAGTTTAAAATGTCAAAATTTGCACTTATATTCAAAGAAAAATCTCTATAATGGGAACATCGGTGTAATATACACTTCGATGCAAAATATGATTGTGAAAATATGAATTCCTAACTAAAGCAACGGATAGTGAATTAACAATGATACAACTTAATTAGTTAACCTACATAGTTGGTTCTAATAACTTGAACATAAAAAAAAGGTATTGTTAGTATTAAACAATGCTATGAAATGAACTCGAGATAGGTTTTTGATTGATCAAGCAACCTTCCTTTTTCTTCCTCTGAATTTTCTGCCTTGTAAAGAGAGTATTTTTCTAAACAAAGTAAAAATGAATATTTGAAACAAATACTTAAATCAAATATTAGAAGAAACATGTGTGTATCTATGTTCCTAATAACAATCATGATATATAAAGTTATTTCCATAAGGGAAATGACTGAAATATAAAGGAGCCACTTTATGTGAAATATTAAACAAAAACATTTCAACACTATAGTGCCCACTCCTCTTTGACAGTGTTATATCTTGATATTGATACTATTGGACTGATGTTCAGATATTTTATTTCGATACATTGATCAGTTTATACTAGATTATATTGATGTGTGGATTATGGACACGATGATGATTATGTTTTATCTTGATGCACTAGATAGTGATGCTAGATAGTTAGATGCATGTTGATTTTTCACGATGTAGATTTTATACTGACATGTTATGTTTTTTTTGAGATATTGGTATATAATTGTAATATCACGGATGTTAGAGTTATATTTTCACATATTGATGGATAGTAAAATTACTAAATGTTGAATGATTAGTTTAGAGTTTATATACATATGATTTCCTTGATGTTGTTAATACAACCAAAAGGCCAGAGAGGTATTTTTTGTGTGAAAAACTTTTATCACAAACATCAAAAGGGATAGGAGACCAACCACAGAAGGATGTCAAGCATTGAGAAATGGGGCCAAATTTAAAACTTTTGTAATGATGTGTTGTGTTGTGTCTTTCTTGTCTATTTTGGAGGTCCCCTGGTGATTTCAAATGTGTGGCCATGTAATAAATTGTGTTTCTTTCTTTAATTTTTTGCATTTTCTTATTTACATTTTTTGTATTTTAAAATTGGACAATTTGTCACTTTATTAACATGTGTACTTGTGTGTTCACTACAATTAATCCCTCTTGTTTAGTTTAACCAAAGTAGAGATGTGAATTATGGTAATGAGGTTATCTTGTAGTCCTTGTGCAAGATGAATTTATGTTGTTTTAGGATTATTTTACTCCATTCCAAGATCAAAATTGGGATTTTGACTTGGGGGGAACTTTTGAAGACTTGTAGGACAAGCAAGGCTTGTCCCATGACTCTTAATTTGGCCCAACAACCTTACCTATGGGTTGGGAAGCTCAATTTTGAACTCTTTGTCCATATTTGAGTGTAAGAGAAGGAAAATCAATGCACTTCTTTCTTCCCAAATTTATTGTTTCCCCTTAAAACCATGGTGTGCAAGTTTTAAGCCATGTGGGTTGTCATTGTTCTTGTTTGTGCATTGATGTTTCTTGGTTTTGATCATGTTTTGACTTGATTGTGAGGATGGGGAATGATGAAGTGGCATCCAACATGGAGCCACCTCATCATACTCACTTCCCAATTCTATTTATTGGTGACTTTTGGTTGGGATGGGGGTTACTTACTCATTTTTTCTTCTTCTGCTTTTTGGAGTTAGGATCTTTTAGAGTGCTTTTCTTGGATTTGAAGAGTCTTGTAAAGTGTATTCTTAGATCTTGATGGAGAGATAGGCCCTCCACTCCTTTTTTTTAGGTTACTTTGTTGTTGTAAGAAATGTTGTGCATGTCAAAATTATGTTTGTCTAGTGAGGGTGTTGGTGTGGGTTGGTTAAGTAGTTGGCCTTAGTTGGGTGTGTTGAGAAGGGATTATGGGACCATTAGGGAGGGAAATGAAAGTTCTTGTGAGGAATGCAAATTGGTGGGAGTGTGAATAGGAGTCTTTCGTATGGGGAGAGAAAAGGGATTTATAGATTTGTTGCTTGTTACAAGGGAGAGATAAGGAATTGTGTGATTATTTTTGTGCACTTAGAGGTTTACGGAAAGACTCCCACTTCACTTGGGAGACATAAGGAGGTGGCCTCCCATATCCCTTTCTCTACTTCGTTTGATCCTCAAATGTTTGTTTTGATGTGCATGTGTGAAATTGTTAGTTATGTGATCTTCGTTAGTTGTTTGTCTTGTATGTGAGTTTCATTGAGAAGCCTCTTCATGATAGTTGTTAATGTTGTTCAATGCCCTTCATGGTTCCTTTGTTGGGGGTCAGAGGCCATTAAGGGAGTGGCTTCTTCCCTTAATGGATTTAAGGTTGGGTGGAGAGCGTTGCCTACTCCCCCTTCCTTGGTTTATTATCTCATCATGAAGTGGAAGCATGCCAAACTTTGAGCTACCTTGGTGGAGAAGACATATTTTGGATACTTGAAAGTTATTTTTAGATAGCCTTGTTGTAATTTATTCTAAAATTCATACTTCCCACTTTGAGTGGATGCATTGTAAAATTGTAAATGGTGTTAAAGTTGTTGCATTGTTGGAAATGATTTTTCCTTGTAAACTCTTAAAAAGCATGCAATGAGAAAGTTAAAATTTCAAACGTGATTAGGCTTGTGAAAGGAAATTATCAAGATTGTATTGTCCCTGAGAATAGAAGATTTGAATATAAATGTAATGGATACACATTCATTTTAAGTTAAGTAGTTTAATTGTTGTTTTTAAATATGCATACTTTCATTCCCAAAAATATTGTAAAATTGATAGACTTCATTTTAAAAGAAATAATGATCTTGTTAGATTGCACTTACTTTGCTCAATTACCCATTCTTTTGTGTATAGTTAAAAAAAATCATAGTCCTCACTTTTCTCTATCATGCTCCAAATGACGTGTTTGATTAATTAAATGGATCAAATTTTAAGAATGAATGTACCCATTCATAATTTAAATTGTAATTACTTTATAAATATATTACTATATTTATACCTATGTAGTCCATTATTAATATTTACAAAAAAAAAGAAAGTATTCAAATAAATGTGACTATCTTTATACGATTGATATATTAATATATTAATATTACTCAATGTAATAAAATAATTAGTGAAGTTAAAATAATACTAATAATCATATACATATTAATATGTGTCTATATTAATATATTAGATGTTAATACACATATATAAATATACTTATATTTATTATTAATACTATTATTAATGAATATTATTATATGTAACTTGAAAGTATATTTAGAAAACTTGTAACTAAATAAAGTTTAATAAAACTAAAATTAAAAAATATTCATAGTTGATTAAAAGGTTAGGTATGGCCATAGGTGTTTTTTTAAATAGGGAATGGAATGGGATGGGATCAGCGACCCCTCCCCCCACTGACTTTTTTTCAATAATGCTGAGTTTGCTTGTTTTTTGCACTAAATGTTTCAAGTTTGCGGGCTCTGCCATTTTTCCCGACCATGGAGGCTCAAAATTAATCAATTTTTACTTGTATGCATTTGAAAATCCTTTTCCATGGTTGTAAAATGTTTGAAAACATGTCTCATCTATCCTTTGTTCCAAAAATTCTTCATTCGCGAAGAAAAAAACTTAAATTCAGGCATCCCTAGCATTTTTCTATGTTTTGATGGCTAGATGGGCGTCATTTGCCCGTCAAATTCATCTTTAGCATCGTAGTGCATTGTTAGCAACTTTTATGTCTTTTGACGGTCATACGGGCATCCTTTTCCCATAAAATTATAGCTCACATACTTTTGCATACGTGGCTTGTTCTAATTGGCAGAGGGGATGCAAATTGGTGGTGGACTTGGAGAATTTTTTCCTTTTTGGAAAAATGTACTAAAATGCAAAACAAGGCCGCGGGCCCGCTATGCTGAATTAATGGCTTGTTCCCATTTTTTCTCATAATGGAAAAGTGGAGGTTCGGGATTTCGGGGGCAATTAGGAAATTTTGCCTTTTTTGGCAAAATGGACTTAAAGTCTTAAAAGAAAGCGTGGCCCCGACAAAGAAGGAATTTGAAGCCTATGCGGAGTGGTGGGCTGACGGAAAAAATGTTACAAAATTTACTTTGGTGAAATAAGATTAAAATATGAAAGGAGGAACACAAGCCTGCGGCAAATCAGTGATAGACATGTGTCAAGGATAGAGATGGAGGTGTAGGTCCACGGAGGAAAAGTGAATTTTTTTCCTTTTTTCCAAAAAAGGTGGAAATGTGTAAAATTGAACTACGATTCCAATGGGGCCCACTTTGTGCCACGTGTCAGTGCCAAATCTCAAGGGCGGAGGGGCAGAGAAAATTGTCAATTTTTTTACTTATTTTTATAAGTGTTAAAATGTCAAAAAATAATCCCAAGCCAATTTCTAATCACATTATGACACGTGGAGGGCTCAAGTTGAAGGGAGAAAGGTAGATCAACAACTGTACTTTTTGACATTTTTACTGCCATTTTGGCTTTAGCAAGTGTGGAAATGTGTTTTAATTTATGGGTGGGGGTTGAGTCCCCACCAAATGATTTTTTTTTATTTTTTTTTATTTAGAACCTGCAGTCTCTTTGGTCGAGACTTTTGCACACACAGTCTACAAAATTAGTGAAAATGACGACCTTCAATTAATAAAATTGATATGTATATATAATTTTTGATGTGTTTGTCCATTTCTTTTCAACAAATTTAAATATATTTATTTTTGTGTATAACTTATTTCCTTAATGATTTTTTTTCTGGCTATTATTATTTATATTTTTTTTCTAAAATATGATTAAATTACTACTAAAATATTTATTTATAATAGATCTACCAATAGGCCAAACACCCAAATTCTTAAGAAGGCCAAATGCATTTAAATGAATTTTCAACAAACAAAAAAAAGAGAGAAATTATTGATCTTTTGGGCCAATGCCTTAAAATAGACTATCAACAAATATTAAATTTAACCTATAAAACCAAAATGAGAGAAATGAGCAAAAGAGAAGAATAAAAGCCTTCTTTAAGGATTTTTAGGGTTTATTTGAAATCCCTTCATCCAATGGTCCATATTGTTCTCATCCAAGGGCTAGTTTTGTCTCCCACAATAGTTAGGTGGGGTTAGGTGGGGTGATCATTTGATCGCATGGGCCGCCTTTTGAATGGGGTCATTAGTGTGTGTTGAAAGTAAATAAATTTATTGTCTTTTATACTTGAACTAAATTAAATAAACTTCCTCTTATTAGTTAATTAAATTTTACAATAAAGAAATAATTAATTAGCTTGTTGTAATAAAGGTGTTTTTGACTTGGGCTTTAATTAATTAAATTGTTTCTTGACCTTAAGAAATAACTCTTCTAAGAAATATTTAGGACTATATAAGAGAAAGTATGTTAAACCTTATTGTAGCCTAAATCAATTTAGTTACTTAAATATTATTATTTAATTAAATTTGTTGTGACGTTTGTTTATTAACCTAGGGATTTCGTTAACTTTTCATCTGTCTTTTTAAAAGAAAAGTATTCCATATTTTCTAATATACCGCTTGTTTGGTTTTGGGTTTTCCTGTGTGAAAATTTACGGGCGTTACATTTGGTATCAGAGCATGGGTTCAACACTTGGACCCCGAGTACACCTGAAAAACATGAAGAAAAAACAATTAAACTGAACACAACTTTAAACCTAGTATACACAACTATGCATGATGAATTGAAACATAGGAACAATTAATTATTAAAAAAAAACCTAGAAGCGAAAGATTAGATTATTATAAACTAACTCTCCACTTGGTCTATATAGGAGTTGTGGACCAGACGAGGGGTTCCTACACGTGAACCTAGATCTACCACCCCCTGATCAGGTAATAGCTATTATCCTGCCTCAGATTTTGTAGACATTATAGGAGGTCAATGCCACTATACGTGGAGGATCGATAGGAGGGCGAACTAGTAGGTAGGACAGAGAGCCATCAATGGAGGCTCATATGCCTTCTCATCACAGTGCAAGGGAGAGATTAGATAACTCCCATGTGGAGTTGGTTAGACATGAGAAACCTCCTAGAGAGCTCATAGATTGAGATGAGATGTACAGAGACATGCCTAGGAGCTCTAGGCTGAGAGATGATCACACAGAAAGGCCTAGAGGGTGAAAATCATCTGCAATGGAGCACATCAGAGATATACTCAAGTTACACCCACCTCATTTTGTTGGAGACATCAGCAGATTTCAGGGTGAGGTATGGTTGGTTAGCTTGAGCGGATGCTTCAAGCTATACCCTTGTTCTAGCAATAAGAAATCTCGTGTTGCCATTAACCTTTTGAGAGATGGAGCTGGAGTATGGTGGAGGATTGAGGAGCAGAAGTAACATGTAGATTCAGAGACACTCTCTTGGGAGCTCTTTGAGGAGTGCTTCAGGAGCAGGTTTATTTCCAAGAGGTTCATTCAGCAGTGGATTAATGAGTTCCATGATCTGTGATAGGCCTCCTTGATGGTAGGAGAGTATGAGGGGTGGTTATTGGATCTACTTCAGTATGTAGATTATATGTAGGATGAGCAGGTTCAAGTTCATAGGTTCATCAGGGGCCTAAACTTGGACTTGGTCGGGGCAGTGTGTATTCACTGTCCACAGACACTTTCAGAGGTTGTGGAGAAGGCCAATATTGCAGAGGAAACTAGGGGGAAGATGCAATAGGCATGTGACAGAGTGAGGAGATGAATACAACAACTGCAGGATAGTAGATCGAGGGATCAACTCATCCTCCTTATGGTGGGCACACATCAGTGTAGTCTTCCTTTTGGCCTCCTCCACACCCTCAGCAGCAGCAGACTCAACCATCCTTTTGACCCCCATAGTGCCATGATGCTTAGAGGGGGCGTAGCATGGGACCTCTATCTAGGGGGTCTAGCAGGATACATGCCCCAACTCGAGCACAGTTGGAAGGAGCACATCCACCACAACACTCACAGAGATCCATGGCTAGATCATCAAGTCTTTCTCCACATGCTACTAGGCCACCTGGAGGGATATCTACACAGTGGAGAGGACCAAGAACTTATTACAGATGTGGCGTACATAAAAATCATTGGAGAGAGTGCACTTAGAACACTGCTAATCAGGGTAAAGCACATGTTTTTGAGCCTATTGTTGGCGACATGGCTAGGAGCCACAAGATTTATGCAGCAGTCAAGAACTACCAGGAAGAGCACCAGGGTACAGTTATAGAGACCACAGGTAGTATTAGTGGTATTTGTATCCCTATTTTATTTGACTTAGGCTCATCAGATTCTTTCATTTCACCATCTTTAGTAGAGCATTACAAGTTGGTGACAGTTAGGCAAGGTCTTAGTTGGGACATAAAAATTACTTCTGGAGCCAAGATCTCAGTTGAATCCCTAGTCACGGAGTGCGTATTGGACCTAGGACCCTTTACCACTACTCTAGATCTTCGCATCTTTCCCCTGGGATCTTATGGTTTTATTTTTGGCATGGATTGGTTGTCTGTGCACAGAGCCAAAGTGGATTGCTATAGTAAGATTATATCTTGTGTAGATGATTTGGGTGTGGATTCAGTGATTGTTGGAGTCAGGAGACCCATATATATTTACACTATTTCTATTATGCAGATGAAGCGGTGTGCACGTGAGGGTTTTCATCTATATGCTATTATAGTTAGTGATAGGTCATATGATGAGGCTAGTGGACCTTTACTTGACGATCACCCCATTTTATAGGATTTTTCAGATGTGTTTCCTAGTGAGCTGTCAGGGATGCCTCCCCCGCATAAGATATATTTTCACATTGAATTGGTTCTAGGAGCAGAACCTATCTCGCACATCCCTTACCGGATGATCACAACTGAGCTATGTGAGCTCAAGTTACAGCTTGAGGGCCTTCTTGAGAAATGCCTAATCTATCCTAGTGTATCCCCTTATAGTGCAACGGTGATTTTTGTGAAGAATAAGGATGGATCCTTATGTTTGTGCATCGACTATCATCAGCTGAACAAAGTAACGATCAAGAACCGTTACCCATTTCCTCGCATTAATGATTTTTTTGATCAGATGAAGGGGGCCATAGTATTTTCCAAGATGGATCTGAAGTCAGGATACCATAAGCTGAGGATCATAGAGGAAGATATCCATAATTCAACTTTCCGCATGAGGTATGGCCACTATGAGTTCACAATTGTGTTGTTCGGTCTTGCGAACACCCCTGGCGTATTCATGAGTTTCATGAATGGGGTGTTCAAGACGTTTTAAAACTATTTTGTACTCATGTTCCTTGATGACATATTGATCTTCTCACGTACACACGAGGAGCACAAGGAGTACCTTTGTCAGGTTTTGCAGTGTCTTTATGAGCAACAGTTTTACAGGAACCTGGAGAAGTGTGTGTTATTTTAGTCAAAGGTGAAGTATTTAGGTCACATTGTTTCTTGAGAAGGTATCATAGTCGATCCTTCCAGAATAAAGCACATTAGGAATTGGCCAACACCCACTAGTGTGACCGAGGTGCGCAGTTTCATGGTACTGGTAAGATACTACAGGAGATTTGTTTAGTACTTCTCTCAGGTTACGCACCCCATCACTTCCCTTTAGTGGAAAGGAAAGAAGTTCATCTGATCAGATAAATGTTATTAGACCTTCAGGACACTAAAATAATGCCTTATGATAGCACCTATTCTTGTAGTACCATACCCTCAAGATGAGTTCTTTCTTGGCACAGATGCTTCTTTAGCAGGATTAGGAGGTGTGTTACTGCAGGAGGGTCGTGTTGTAGCTTTTGAGTCTCGCAAACTCAAGGATTACAAGCTCAATTATTCAACTCATGACCTCGAGCTTGTAGATGTTGTTCATGCCTTGGTTCAATGGAGACACTTCCTCCTTGGCTGAATATTTATATTTAGGACTGATCACTTGAGTCTTTACCACCTCTTCAAGCAGCCCAAGCTAAACGCTCATTAGCGGCATTGGATGGAGTTGCTTTATGAGTATGACATGGAGATAGAGCATGTGAAGGGGAAGGAGAATGTGGTTGTAGATGCCCTGAGTAGATGGAGGCATGTGGTTATGGCTACCTCAGTGAGAACATATTTGTGGAGTAGGATCCTGCAACAACTTCCTCTCGACAGTTTGTACCTTACAACTAGATAAGAGATTGAGTCTCAAAGACCCCTTGAGGAAAAGTTTGATGGATTCTCATTAGAGGTAGATGGCCTTCTCAGACACAGAGTTTAGATATATGTTCCTAGAGACGGAGGCTTGAGACATGATATCATGACATAGGCTCATCGTGTACCCTATTCAGCCCATCCAGGGGTGAAGAAGATGCGTGCACCTTTGAGACAACTTTATCATTGGAGAGGCCTTCAGTGGGACATAGCTCAGTTTGTGTCACGTTGTTTAAAGTTTCAAAGGGTGAAGGCCGAGCACTAGCATCTAGTTGGCCTTCTCTACCTGCATGCCATACTGGAGTGGAAATGGGACACCATTTCCATGAACTTCATTGTAAGGCTACCAATGTCGAGATACCACCACGATGCCATCATGGTCACAGTGGGTAAATTGAAAAAAGTGGCTCATTTTTCTCCAGTGAAGACCACCTATATAGGTAGCACAGTAGCGTGGGTATACCTTGATGAGATAGTCATATTACACAGGATTCCATGAAAGATCATTTCCAACCGTGATCCCTTATACACTTATGACTTCTGGACCACCATGCAGCGGGTTCTTGGTTCGAGTATAAACTTCACCACATCTTACCATCTAGAGACAGATGGTCAGACGGAGCGAGTGAATCATATTTTGGAGGATATGCTTAGGATGTATGTCATGGACTGGCAGTCTAGATATGAAGAGTACCTATATTTGGTGGATTTTTCCTATAACAACAATTTTTAGAGTTTGATTGGCATGGCTCCTTTTCAGGCATTGTATGGCAGAGAGTGCAGGACACCCTTGAGTTGGGATAGATTGGAGGGAAAGGTTTCTTTGGGCTGGCTTTGGTATAGGATATGGAGTAGCATGTTGTTTTGATTCGCCAGAGGCTTCAAGAGGCTCAAGATAGGGAGAAGAAGTATGCAGATCTGAGGAGGATAGATTGTAGTTTTGAGGTAGGCATGAAGGTTTTTCTTCGCGTCATACCTCATAAGAGTTGGATCTATTATGGAAAAGTATATAAGTTGGCTCTGAGATTTGTTGGTCCCTTCGAGATCTTGGAGTGTATCAGCCCCTTGGCCTACCATCTAGCATTGCCACCTAGCTTGTCTTGCATGCATGATGTATTTCATGTATCTGTACTTAGGAGATATATTCCAGATCCCTCTCATGTTTTGGATTGGACCGCATTGTAGGTGCAGGAGTAGGGGCAGGTGTTATTGGAGCCCATGCACATCATAGAGCACAGGACCCTAGGCCTTCGAGGCCGCAAGATTGACTAGGTGTGGTTCCTGTGGGATAGGTACAATGAGACTGCAACCACTTGGGAGGATGCTACTATCTCATGAGCTCAGTTTCCTCATCTATTATAGTGACTTCTAGGAGGAAATTGAGTCTAAGGGGAGGGGGATGTAGTGCCCACTCCTCTTTGAAACTGTTTTATCTTGATATTGATACTATTGGACTGATGTTTAGATATTTTATTTTGATACATTGATACGTAGATACTAGATTATACTGATGTGTGGATTATGGAGATTATGATGATTTTTTTATCTTTATGCACTAGATAGTTATGTTAGACAGTTAGATGCATGTTGATTTTTAAGGATGTAGATTTTATACTTACATGTTATGTTTTTTTTGAGATATTGGTATATAATTGTAATATCATGGATGTTAAGAGTTATCTTTTGGCATATTGGTGGATAATAAAATTTCTAAATGTTGAATGATGAATTTGGAGTTTATATATATATAATTTCCTCAATGTTGTTAATACGGCTGAAAGGCCAAAGAGGTATTTGTTGTGTGTAGGACTTTTATCACAAACATCGAAGGGGATAGGATACCAACCACAGAAGGATGTCAAGCATTGGGCAATGGGGCCAAATTGACAACTTGTGTAATGATGTGTTGTGTTGTGTCTTGTTTGTCTAGTTTGGAGGTCACCCATGGGGGTGATTTCACATGTGTGGCCATGTGATGAATTGTGTTTCTTTCTTTAATTTTTGCATTTTCTTATTTATGGTTTTTGTATTTTAAAATTGGATAAATTTTCACTTTATTAACATGTGTAACTATGTGTTCACTAGACTTAATCCCTATTATTTAGTTTAACCAAAGTAGAGATGTGATTTATGGTAATAAGTTGTTCTTGTAGTCCTTGTGTAAGATGAATTTATATTGTTTTGGGAGTATTTTACTCCACCCCAATTTCAAAATTTATATTTTGACTTGGGTGCACATTTTGAGACTTGTGGGACAAGCAAGTCTTGTCCCATACCTCATAATTTGGCCCAACAACCTTACGTATGGGTTGGGAAACTCAATTTTGACTTCTTTGTCCATCTTTGAGTGTAAGAGAAGGAAAATCATTGCACTTATTTCTTCCCAAATTTATTGTTGTCCCTTAAAAGCATGGTGTGCAAGTTTTGAGCCATGTGGGTTGTCATTTTCCTTGTTTGTCCATTGATGTTTCTTGGTTCTGATTTTTTGACTTGAGTGTGAGGATGGGGAATGATGAAGTTACTTCCTACATGGAGCCACCTTATCATCCTCATTTCCCAATTCTATTTATTAGTGACTTTTGGTTGGGATGGGGGTTACTTACTCATTTTTGCTTCTTGTGCGTACTTTTAATTTGGGAGCTTTTGGAGTCTTTGGCTTGGATTTGAAGAGTCTTGTGAAGTTTATTCTTGGATCTTGATGGAGAGGTAGGCCATCCACTCTTTTTTTTATGTTATTTTGTTGTTGTAAGAAATGTTGTGCATGTTAAAAGTATGTTTGTCTTGCGATGGTGTTGGTGTGGGTTAGGTTCAGTAGTTGGCCTTAGTTGGGTGTGTTGAGAAGGGTTTATAGGACCATTGGGGAGGGAAAAGGGAGTTCTTGTGAGGCATGCAAATTGGTGGGAGTGTGAATGGGAATCTTTCCTATGGGGAGAGAAAAGATATTTATGGATTTGTTTCTTGTTGCAAGGGATAGATAACGAATTGTGTGATTGTTCTTGTGAACTTGGAGGCTTAGGGAAAGACTTCCACTTCACTTGGAAGGCATAAGGACGTGATCACCCATATCCCTTGCTCTACTTGGTTTGATTTTCAAACCTTTGTTTTGATGTTTATGTGTAAACTTGGTGGTTATTTGATCTTGGTGGAGTTGTTTGCCTTGTATGTGTGTTTGTTGAGAAGCCTCTTTGTGTTAGTTGTCAATGTTTATTACTTCCCTTCATGGTTCCTTGGTTGGAACTTGGGGGCCATTAAGGGAATGGATTCTTCCCTTAATGGATTTAAGGTTGGATGTCGAGCATTGCCTACTCCCCCTTCCTTGGTTTGTGATCTCATTATAAAGTGGAAGCATGCCAAAGTTGGAGCTATCTTCGTGGAGAAGACATATTTTGAAGACTTGAGAGTTGTTTGTGGATAGCCTTGTTTTAATTTATTTTGAAATTCATACTTCCCACTTTGAGTGGATGCATTGTAAAATTGTAAATGGTGTCAAAGTTGTTGCATTCTTGGAAATCATTTTTCCTTGTAAACTCTTTAAAAGTATGGATTGAGAAAGTTAAAATTTCAAACATGATTAGGTTTGTGAAAGGAAATTATCAAGATTGTATTGTCCTTGAGAATAGAAGATTTGAATATAAATGTAATGGATATATATTCATTTTAAGTTAAGTAGTTTCATTGTTGTTTTTAAATATGCATACTTTCATTCCCAAAAATATTGTAAAGTTGATAGGCTTCATTTTAAAAGAAATAATTATTTTGTTAAATTGCACTTACTTTGCTCAATTACCCATTCTTTTGTGTATAGTTAAAACAATTCATAGTCCTCACTTTGCTCTATCATGCTCCAAATGACTTGTTTGATTAATTAAATGGATCAAATTTTAATAATGAATATACCTATTCATAATTTAAATTGTAATTACTTTATAAATTTATTACTATACTTATACCTATATAGTCCATTATTAATATTTACCAAAAAAAAGAAAGTATTCAAATAAATGTGACTATCTTTATACGATTGATATATAAATATAATTAATATATTAATATTGCTCAATATAATAAAAAAATTAATGAAGTTAAAATAATACTAATAATCATATAGATATTAATATATATCTATATTAATTATTAATATTAATACACATATTAAATATACTTATATTTATTATATGTGACTATTATTAATGAATATTATTATATGTAATATAGTATATTAAGAAAACTTGGAACTAAATAAAGTTTAATAAAACTAAAATTAAAAAAAGTTCATAGTTGATTAAAAGGTTAGGTATGGCCGTAGGTTTTTTTTTTTAAAATAGGGAATGGAATGGGGTGGGCTGGGGTGGGCTGGGTTCGGCAACCCCTCCCCCCACTGACTTTTTTTTAATAAACATATGTATGGGTGGGGGTTGAGCCCCCACCAAATGATTTTTTTAAATTTTTTTATTTAGAGCCTGCAGTCTCTTTGGTCGAGACTTTTGCACACACAATCTGCGGAATTAGTGAAAATTGCGACCTTCAGTTTTATATATATATATAATTAATTTATTTTGGATGTGTTTGTCTATTTCCTTTTCAACAAATTTAAATATGTTTATTTTTGTGTATAATTTATTTCCTTAATGAAATAAAATTTTGGGTATTATTATTTATAATTTTTTTCTAAAATATGATTAAATTACTACTAAAATATTTATTTATAATAGATCTACCAACAAGTGCCAAAAACCCAAATTATTATGAAGAGGAAATCCATTTAAATGAATTTTCAACAAACAAAAAAGAAAGAGAGAAATTATTGACCTTTTGGGCCAATGTCTTGAAATAGACTATCAAGAACTATTAAATTTAAGATTTTTTTGTCGGTAAAATCCACACACCCAATTGCATATTTCCCTTGATTAAATTTTTCACTATAATGAAAATTACAAACCATAGGATAAGGTAGAATAGATTAACTTGAAATAAAAATGAAGTGGGGTGTGAGTATCCACCCCAAGTTTGCGCCTCCTCATCCATGGCTCCCTCCTCTTCCTTCTTCCCTTAGCCTGCAAAACTAAAATGATAGAAATGAGAAAAAGAGAAGAATAAAAGCCTTCGTTATGATTTTTTAGGGTTTCTTTGAAATCCCCTCAGCCAATGGTCCATATTGTTCTCATCCAAGGGCCAAGTTTTCCTCCTACAATAGATAGGTGAGGTTAAAGGTGGGGTGATCATTTGATCACATGGGACCCCCTTTGGAATGGGGTCATTAATGTGTGTTCAAAGTAAATAACTTTATTGTGCATTTTATCCTTGAAGTAAATTAAATAAACTTCCTCTTATTAGTTAATTAAATTTTACAATAAAGAAATAATTACTTAGCTTGGTGTAATAAAGGGGTTTTGTACTTGGGCGTTACTTAATTAAATTGTTTCTTGACCTTAGGAAATAACTCTTTTGAGAAATATTTAGGAGTATATAAGAGAAAGTATGTTAGACCTTATCATAGCCTAAATCAATTCACGTTACTTAAATATTATTATTTAATTAACATTCAACACATGTGAAGATTTGTTTATTAACCTAGGGATTTGCTTAACATTTCCATACCATCTTGAACTTTTCTTAAATGCATTATTCCATATTTTCTAATATACACGTTGTTGGTGGTTTTAACTTTTCATTTGAAATTTACGGAGACTATGTGATAATTAAACAGATTATTACAATCTAATGGCACCAACACAACACACACAGTGTATATTTGTATAAATAAATGCATTTTTTAAATTTCTCACAATATTAGATATACCCAATATATGGTCTAAAATAATACGTTCCTTAACAATCATGATACAAATTTATTTAAATTGAAACGAGTGATTTAAATGGCTAGCGACTTTAGTTACGAAATGTGCTTACTACAATTATATGGAAAAAAAGAGTCTAAAACGAAGGGTCCCTTTTAACAGGGTATCTTCAAAAAATTGTATGTCAATAAATGAAAAGGATGGAGTTGGGTTTGTATATCCTTCCCAAGCTTTCCCCTTCTACATCAATGGTTGTTGTGAGGCTCTTAAATCTTCCCTTAACCTGCAGTAACCGAAAATTTTAATGGTTCAAATGTTTAAAAGAGATATTTAGAATTTTTAGGGTTAAGTTTGTAAATATCTTCATTCGTAACCGGCATCGTTAGTTTGAGTAGGTAAATCCAATGACCCAAGTTAGTCTCCTACAATGATTTTAAATGTGTGGAACTTTGTAGATGATAGATTTAATCTACATATGTTTGTTATTGACTAAAAATCACTATTGTGGTTTGCAAGTAAAGCTAACATTTATTAATCATTGCTTAGTTAGGTATTTTTTTATTTTACAAGTCAAAATTTAGATTAGGATGACCCAGGGGAACTTTTAACAAAGTTCCTATCCCTAATATAATTGGAAGACCCATTTATTTTAAAAATGCATTATTGGAGTTTATTGAACCATTGTGTCATAACTAATGAATACTTTATTAGCATGACTTGACTTGACCCATCGTATTGAAATACACATGCAATGACCAGCATCCAAAAATATCTAATACTAAAGCACTATGTTATGGCTAATTGAATGAAAGCATTTTAAAACTAATGAACCATGATTAACGTCCATTATTTTATTTAATAAATTGAATTGCTTAGTAGTTATTGTTGACAATAAATTAAAGCAATGCAAAGGTTAAGCTGTATCGTCACATTCAGTATGACAATAAAAGTAGAAAATGGTAATTTTCCTGTAATATAGTTCGAGTTGTTTGTTTTGGATTCGTAAATGCACCCTTAAACAGATAGTCTCAATTTCATGTACTTAATAATTGATGGGCACTACACTTAAGATCCAGAGATACTTAGTTATCTCTTACTAGACCCCGAGGCTCTCCTGGTAAAATAGATGCCACCTAACCATGAGTATTTTACCGTCCATCCCTAACTTCAAGATTAGAATTATTTACTTGGAAGAGGCATGTTTGAAACGGCATTGTGGGACAAATAAGGCTTTCCCATTAAAACATCTTAAAGTTATCCAACATTAAGATACGTATGGATTTGACATCAGAATAGGGAGAATTTTTTAGATATATTAATAATAAAATTTGACTAAAAATGGTAAACATACGTCTTAAAGCATCTGGGAAGCCTAAATATATTCACTTTATTATTCCTATTGAACTCAGTATTGAAATCAACATATCGAGTCGGACATTGCAAGTTGTCATAAAGTCCTTGTGACGTCGAATGTACTATTTTGGTCTTGAGGATTTTGATGAGTCTTAGTAATGAGGAATGATAATGTCACAACAATGGATCAACCAGATCATGCATACTCACAATTGAATTGGTCTAATTTAAAACTGATTTTTGCCTGGACCTTAATTCATACTTATTCTTTTATCTTCTTGTAGACCACTTAAACGTTAGAATTGGATCGGAATGCTTGCATTTTCATGCTTTTGAAATGCATAATGGCTTGGAGAAGAGATTAAATGGATTTTTATAGATAGCTTATGGAGAGATAGGCTCTCCAACTTAGCCTATTATGTTACAATGCTTTTTTGTATGCAATTTTGCTATGGTTAATTTTTTGATATCTTATTAATATGGGCACATGTAAGGATATTGTAATGCCCACTTCCCTACGACGCTTAGTTGTTTATCATTTTGAGTTATGCAGACTTTGGATATGGACATGACTTATACTTATGTTGATTAGCATGATGTTTTGTGACTAGATGCATTTGGATTATGATTGGATTTTGTTTTCAGTATGATCTACACTGACTCATGGACAGACTATTGGATACCGATATCATTTTTTTTATATGGATATATTGCATGTGTTCTAACATTGGATTTCTTCGCCATGATGAGTAGAATGTAGTTGTTGAATTTACATTACTATAATTTTGGATAATGATGAAATGCATAATTAAGTTGTGATTTAGACCTAGAAATAATGATTGATTGAATTACGTATAGATGTTAATAAATTTCATGCATATGGTTATTTTGGATATTTTGACATGGCCGCAAGGCCGAAGGAGGTATTTTGTATTTTGCAGGAAACACAACATGATCACAACCATGAGGGGGATTGGGAACCAAACACAACAGGATGTCGGGTGGTTACAACATTTGGTCGTCAAGGCAACTAGTGAATTGTATTGTGTTACTTTTGTTCTTTTATGTGTTGAGAAAAATTTCCATGAGGGGGAAATTTTCTAATGTGACCAAGGGGTTAAGAATTTTAATTACTTGTTTTAACTTGCTTTAGTAGGTGATTTCATTTGTGATGTCTTTTTGTTAATTTACTTTTGTTAAGTATGTTTAGATTAATTTAACATCTTGTTTTAATTTTTAAGTTTTGGAGGGAAGTCTAGTGGGTGTAATTAATTTTATGGTTGGCTCCTTGAGCCTTGTGCTTTCTTCTTGTTTTGAATGCTTGGTTTTGAGTGTTGACCACTCCAAATTCTTTGAATCTCGAATTTGAGATTGAGGGAAATTTTGGGGGACTTGTGGGACAAGTTAAACTTGTCCCACACTTCCCAAAACCCCTTACCAACCATATCTATGGGTTGGGAATCCAAAAAGGGGATTATTTATTGTTTTGGGAAGGAAATATGACTTTGGAGTGCACTTGTCTTCTTTTTGCATTTAATTGTGCCTTAAGGCACATGGGAAGGGATGGATGTGGAAAAGAGATGTCATTCAACCCAACCACCCATTTATGGTGTTTTGGGATTTGAGTTGACTAAAGGGAGGTGGTCTTGAGGATGTGTGATGTGGCATCCTACATGGAGCCACATCACCCTCACTCCTTCCTTTTGTCTATTTATTGAAACTTCCTCTCTTGTTGAGGGGGTTGGAGTTTTGTTTTTGTTTTGTTGAAGAGTTCTCTTTTGTGATTTTTGGGAGAGAAAAGAATTGGGAGAAAGAGAAAAAGAGAGTGCTTGGACTTGCATGCTTGGATTGTTTTGGAGGGAGCTTGGACAAATTTCTTGGTTTAGGCTTCTCCAATGGAGAGGTAGGAAACCTTCTTCCTCTTTGCTTTCTTATTGTTGTTGTTTCTTTGCTTAAATTTGTGGATAATGTATGTTTACTTTTGTGTATTGTGAAAAATGGATAGAATGCTTATTGTGTAGTATAGGAGAGGTCTATGGGAAAACTCATGAGGGAGGCATAAGAGTAGAATAGGATATTGTGGAGGGAGTTTGAGAGGGATGCCCATCTTGGGTAAGAATGTTTACATTCTTACCTTGTCTTTGAGGGAGCCATAAGAGGAGGGAGGCATAAGAGTATGGGAGGAAAAAGGGGTACTTGAGGGAGGCATAAGAGTCATAGGGGCTTGAGTTTTATTGTGGAGGGTTTTGGATGGGCATCTCATCTCAATTGGGAGGCATAAGGAAAACTTTCCCATAGTTCCTTCTCTTGTTGGCTTGGATGAAAGCCTTGTTGTGAAAAGTTTGTGTTATTTGTGTTTCTCATTTGTTTCTTCTATTTTAGCCTTGAATGTTGTGAAAAGAAATTGTATTGTGGAAGCAAGTATTGTTGCCTTGAGTTGGAGACCACCCTTCATTGTGTTGTGTTTGGGGCTCAGGGGTCAATGGAGGAGATTGCTTCTCTTCTCCATTGAGTTTTGGTTGGGAGGAGAGTGTTGCCTCTCCCCCTATCTTGGTTGTGATTTGAACTACTTGGAACTTGGAGCATGGATGAAGAACACCTTGGAGCACAAGAACCTTCTTGTTGCCTTATGTACACATTATTTTGTTGTAAAATGTGAAAAAAACATCATGTATTTACCCACCTTGAGTGGAGGAAAAATGTAATATTGTTTTGCTTTCTTTGCTTCCATTTCTTTAGCTTGCAAGATGTTTGCAAATTTGTTTCCACATGAAGTAGGATATGTTGTAACATGAAAGATTTTGAAGGAAGTTGTATTGAAATGATAGAAATTCTTACTCTAAAAATTTATTGGAAATGTTGTTGAATTCTTTTGTGGAATGTTGGAAAGAAATTACAAAAGAAAATATATTAAAATTTTGTTGAGCTACTTGAAAGCGATGAGTGATAGATTGAAAAAGGATGGAAAAATGGTGCATTATCCCTTCTTTTATACTTGATGGAAAGGACTTAAGTTTTCAAATGGCTTTTAGTATGACAATGAAACATTCTATGCTCTATGTTTTTCCTCTTATGATGTTCTAATGCAAAATCCACTTCATAAAGGGAAGGAAATTTATGTATAAACCCATTGTGAAATCGTATAGAACAAATTGTAAAGGAAATGAAATCGAACTTGCTAAAAAAAATGTAATCCATGCAATGTTCCATTAAAGTTGGCTAAGGAAACCTGAATTGATAAATAGCAATTCACAATCTGAAACTTATTAAGAGCAATGGGTCCATACTAATCCTTAATGTCACAAAGGTACTGAATACTTATGCATACACTTGTATATTAGAGTACCCATATTAAAACTGACTGCAATCCATTAGATAATAAATTAAAACAAAATCTACGAATGCACTGTTCTTTGGCTTATTTTGTTATTTAAATATAGGGTAAAGCAGCACTGTTTTTCACTTGAACATAGTTGATCAAAATACAGTTCCACCTTTATTCAGATCCTTCCATTTGTCAATAAAATACTGTATACATAAATCTACGTAAGGTCTCAAGAGAGTAATGCAATAATAAGAAAGAAGAAAATGATGATACGTTTCAGTAAATATGCCTGATAGACAACTTGATACACAAAGTGCTGATTGCCACAGAAAATATTTAAATCGTTGCAATGCATACAAAGAGTTTTAAACATTCCTTTTTTTACAGATTAGGACACTGCGAGTGGTCTTAGCTTCACAAATATCAAGCTGCATGGCAGGCCTCGCAACTGCCCAAACAAATGTGAAGTTAGTCTCAAAAAACAAGACCAGTCAATCACCCTTAACATCATGTCTAAGAGAATAACTGCTTTTACTAAAAACTATTATGATACGTTTCAGCAGCTTTGCCTGAAAGACAACTTGTCACGGAAAACGCAGACTTTTACAGCATGAATATGTCTAGATTGCTGGAATGCATGGAACCCCGAGTTTTGTGGTCGTCTATTTAAGAGTGTTTCAATTCCAGGCTCCACGCAGCAGGAAAAGGATGTTCCTTTTATTGTTTAACAAGCCTCTCATACTTTCCAGCCACAGAGGGCACTACTCCAGAAATGTTTATCCTCAATGCAACAGTCCTCCCATGTCCAGATCTTCCTCCACGTTAGTACAGAGTGCAACAGATAAAATATCCTGACCTTGCAACCCAATTGTCCCGCTCACATTCCACGCGGGCACCCAATGAATAGTCATGGTTGGAACGACCTGCCATGCTTGCGCGCCACCACTACTTGCCTGTACACGCGCCCAGGACCTTTCTACCTTGCCTCCTAGTAGCATGTGTGGCCATGAGGCGGATGTAAACTAGGTTTATAAGCGTCTGCTGTCTACACCTGCATATTCACCTATACGATGTCAACCTCCCTGTGAGCCTCACGCGCGGCTCTGGAGCAACTTCAAGCAAGTCACCAGTCTGTCCCTGGCTATAACACCATTTTCATCTTCCTATCAGTGGCATGCGTGGCCAGGAGCAAATCAACATGCCTCCAGCCTGTCCCGTGTGCCGAAGCTCATCCTACACCCCCCCTCTTTCTCCTTTCCACGCGGCCAGGTCAGTAGGGAACAGCAGGCTGACTGTGATGACTTTTAGTTAATAGATTTGCCAAATCTTAGGGAGTAAATGCTTGTGCGGCCAGTAGGAATGGTTTGCACGCCAGGCAGGGGAGTAATAAGTTGTGACAGATGATTGTTGGGTCGCCCCAACCAAAAAGATAATATACGTATTTGAGATGCCGGTCGAATGGACTCCTAATTCCCTTAATTTCAAATTTCGATGTCTGTATAAGAACATAGGTTTATACGAGTATAAACTTGAAAATATATCTAAAATATACCACTTAATTAAAAGTATTTAATCCCTTTAAAGGGTTACCTAACAACCTATATAGAAGGATTTCTAAAACGATTCACTTCAGCTTTGATCTTAAAACGATTTTCCTTGGCATAGGGCTTGTAAGAAATAACGAGGGTATATATATAGTAGCATATGATCTTTATGTAACACAATTATAAATTAGCAAAGTTAGCAGAGCAAATAAATAAAACCGCACTTGAATAAACCAATAGCGGGGGTAAGGAGCCTCCCAGTAAATTGCATGTTTCATTCACCCGACAATTTAGGACATCAAATAAGAATGCAGAACAATTGTAATTTGATGGATCATATGGTATGACACCTAAGAAGGCATTTAGAAAAATTTTCTCAAATGAATGCTTGTCATGTTTCGTGGAAAACAAAGGTAAATAATTTGCAAAAACAAAAAAAAATTGTCACATTTTTGGGTCGTTTGTTTGTGGCGCGGCGTCATCATTGTCGTTGTTGTCGTAGTGTCGTCAACTTTTAGCGGTGTTACATTTTTGGTATCAGAGCCAGGGGTTCGAAGCTGGGACCCTTGGGCACAAGCAGGAAAACGTAGAACAGGAACTTTCAACTTAATACAAAGCTGACACTTTTAAAATTATAAAGCCATAATGTTGATAATTATAGTAAACAGTAAATTTAGAAAACTAACTCAAGACATAGAACGATGAACTAACTCTCACCTTGATCTGTGCAGGAGGTGCGGATTGGGCGAGGGGTCTCTTCATATAGACCTAGACATACCACCGCCAGAGCAGGCCGTAGCAGCCCTTTTGCCTCAGATGTTGCAGACACTCCAAGATGTCAATGCCGCTATATGCGGAGAGCCCTTGGGAGGACGACTTGCTAGGCATAGTTTGGAGCCATCAGTAGATGCCTAGGCATTCCCTCGACACAGCGAGGAGTACAGACCAGAGAATTTCCGTGCAGAGTCGGCTAGGGCAGAGTCACCATAGAGAGGACATGGGGACAGGATCTCAGGACATAGGGACAAGTCTCACAGCCCTAGACAGAGGGAGGAGCATTCAGATAGATCTAGGATTCGTCATACATCAGCTGCAGACCATATCAGGGAGATCCTGAAGCTACAACCATCTCACTATTTGGGTGATACAGACGGTTTTTAGGCAGAGGCCTTGTTGGTGAGCTTGAGTGGATGGCTTCAAGCTCTGTCCTTGTACTAGCAACACGAAAGCTCGTGTTGCAATCCATCTTCTGAAGGATGGAGCAGGAGTCTAGTGGAGGACCGAGGAGTAAAAGCTCCATGTTGACTCGGAGACGATTACTTGGGAGCTGTTTGAGGAGCGGTTCAGGAGTAGGTATTTACCCAAGAGATTTATTCAGCAGTGTATAGACGAGTTTCATGACCTCCGTCAGGCATCGATGACAGTAGCTGAGTATGAGAGTCAATTGCTGGACCTAATCCAGTACGTCGACTATATACAGGATGAGCAGGTACAGATTCACAGGTTCATCTGGGGCCTGAACTTGGATCTACGAGGCACAGTGCACATACACTGCCCACAGACATTAGCAGAGGCCGTGGAGAAGGCCTATATCACAGAGGAGACACGAGGGAAAGACACAGTAGGCTAGAGACAGAGTTCGGATCCATATCCAGCAGATGCAGGATAGTAGGTTCGAAGGGGTTAATTCCTCGTCCACGGGGTGGACAGAGTTCAGGGCAAGCTTCATTCAAGCCACCACCAGCAGCAGCAACAGCAAAAAACCCGCCCACCTTACCAACCTCCTCAGAGATTTGATGCACAGAGAGGACGTAGTATGGGGCCTCCTCCTAGGGGTCCCCATCAGGACACAGGGTGCACTGAGAGCTCAGTCAGTAGGAGCTCGTCAGCAGAGACCTTAGCAGTCCATAGCTGGATCGTCAGGATCTATAGCTCACTCATCTAGAGTACCAGCTAGAGCTGCTTCCCACTGGAGAGGACCAGGCAGCTGTTATGGTTGCGGAGTTGTTGGACATATTTGGAGAGATTTCCCACATAACCCTACCAAGGGTAAGACACAGAGCTCAGAGCCTACCGTTGGAGATATGGCACGGAGTCATCGGATCTACGCAGTGGTCGAGAACCGCCAGGCTGAGCATCAGAGTACTGTGATTGAGACGACAGGTAGTATTGGTGGTATTTCCACCTCTATATTATTTGATTCTGGTTCTTCTGATTCTTTTATTGCACCATCCTTAGTAGAGCGTTGTAGGCTGGTGGCAGTTAGGCAGGGCCGTAGTTGGGACGTTGAGATGGCTTCTGGAGCCAAGATTTCTGTAGACTCCTTAGTCAAGGAGTGTGTAGTGGATTTGGGACCCTTCACCACTACTTCTGATCTTCGGATCCTTCCATTAGGATCTTATGGCATCATTTTAGGCATGGATTGGTTGTCCGCTCACAGAGCTAGAGTGGATTGTTACCATAAGACTATTTCTTGCATAGATGATCTTGGAGTAGAGTCAGTGATATCAGGAGTTAGGAGGGCCGTTTCCATTCGCACCATCTCCGCTATGCAGCTTAAGCGGTGTGCGCGACAGGGTTGTCAGATGTATGCTATTACGGTCAGTGACAGATCAGAGGATGAGTCCAGAGGACCTTCCCTCGATGATCATCCCATCTTATCAGAGTTTGCCGATGTGTTCCCAGGGGAGCTACCGGGATTACCTCCCCCACGTGAGATCGACTTCCATATAGATCTAGTTCCGGGCGCAGAGCCTATCTCACGAGCACCTTATCGGATGACTACTCCTGAGTTATGTGAGCTCAAGTTGCAGCTTGAGGACCTTCTGGAGAAAGGCCTAATCCATCCTAGTGTATCCCCTTGGGGTGCACCAGTGATCTTCGTAAAGAAGAAGGATGGATCTCTTCGGTTGTGTATTGACTACCGTCAGCTGAATAAAGTAACGATCAAGAATCGTTACCCCCTTCCACGCATTGATGATTTATTTGATCAGATGAAGGGGGCTACAATTTTCTCTAAGATAGATCTTAAGTCAGGGTACCATCAACTCAGGATTGCGGAGACAGATATTCACAAGACAGCTTTCCGCACGAGATATGGCCACTACGAGTTCACAGTGGTACCCTTTGGTTTGACGAATGCCCCCGCAGTGTTTATGAGTTTGATGAATGGGGTATTCAGGACCTTCCTTGATCGCTTCGTGCTCATCTTCCTTGATGACATTCTGATTTACTCACGCACACGTGAGGAGCACGAGGAGCACCTTCGCCAGGTTCTTCAGTGTCTTCGCGAGCAGCGCCTTTACGGGAACTTGGAGAAGTGTGCGTTCTTTCAGCCTGAGGTGTAGTATTTGGGCCATATCATTTCTGGGGGAAGGTATCACAGTCGATCCTTCCAAGATTTGATCCATCATGGATTGGCCAGCACCCACTAGTGTGACCGAAGTGCGTAGTTTCATGGGTCTAGCAGGGTACTATAGGAGGTTTGTTCAGGACTTTTCTCGGATTGCGCACCCTATCACTTCTCTTCAGCGGAAAGGGAAGAAGTTTTTATGGTCAGATAGATGTGAGCAGGCCTTCAGTACACTGAAGGAATGCCTTACGAGAGCACCTATTCTTGCAGTGCCAGATCCTCATGGAGAGTTTTTCGTTTGCACAGATGCTTCCTTGGCAGGACTTGGAGGAGTGTTAATGCAGGAGGGTAGAGTAGTTGCCTTTGAGTCTCGCAAACTCAAAGATTATGAGCTCAATTATCCGACCCATGACCTTGAGCTTGCAGCAGTAGTACATGCCTTAGTGCGGTGGAGACATTTTCTTCTTGGCCGGAGATTTACACTCAGGACTGATCACTTGAGTCTTCGCCACCTCTTCACGCAGCCCAATCTCAACGCTCATCAGCGGCGTTGGATGGAACTACTCTGTGAGTATGACATGGAGATAGAACATGTGAAAGGGAAGGAGAATGTGGTTGCAGATGCCTTGAGTAGACGGAGACATGTGGCTATGGCCACCTCAGTGGGCACAGATTTACGGAGTAGGATCTTGCAGCAGCTTCCTCAGGATAGTTTCTACCTTGCAGCCAGAGCAGAGATTGAGTCTCAGAGACCCCTTGAGGGGAGATTTGATGGATTTTCATTAGAGGCAGATGGCCTTCTCAGACACAGAGGTCGGATTTATGTTCCTAGAGATGGAGGCTTGAGACATGACATTTTGACAGAGGCTCATCGTGCACCTTACTCAGCCCATCCCGGGGTGAAGAAGATGCACGCCACCCTGAGACAGTTGTACTTTTGGAGAGGACTTCGGAGAGACATAGCCTCATTTGTATCCCGCTGTTTAGAGTGCCAGAGGGTGAAGGCCGAGCATCAACATCCAGCTAGCCTTCTCTATCCTCACGCCATACCGGAGTGGAAGTGGGACACCATTTCTATGGATTTCATTGTTGGGTTGCCGACGTCGAGATACCATCACGACGCCATCATGGTCACGGTGGATAAATTGACGAAGGTAGCTCATTTTTCCCTAGTGAAGACCACCTATACAGCAAGTGTTGTGGCACGAGTATACCTTGATGAGATTGTCAGATTACATGGGATTCCGCAGAAGATCATTTGCGACCGCGACCCTTTGTACACTTCCCATTTCTGGACCACCATGCAGTATGCTCTCGAGACGAGGATTAATTTCAGCACAGCTTATCACCCTGAGACAGATGGACAGACAGAGAGGGTGAATCAGATTTTGGAGGATATGCTCAGGATGTACGTGATGGATCATCAGTCGAGATGGGAGGAGTATCTGTATTTGGTGGAGTTTGCCTACAATAATAGTTTCCAGAGTTCTATAGGCATGGCTCCTTTTCAGGCATTATATGGTAGAGAGTGCAGGACACCTCTTAGCTGGGATAGGATTGAGGACAGGGTTTCTCTTGGACCAGCATTATTACAGGACATGGAGCAGCAGGTTACATTGATCAGACAGAGATTGCAGGAGGCACATGATAGACAGAAGAAGTATGCAGACCAACATAGGACAGATTGCAGTTTTGAGGTAGGCACGAAGGTGTTTCTTCATGTCAGACCGCATAAGAGCCCTATCCGTTATGGAAAAGGTTCTAAGCTTGCTCCTAGATTTGTGGGTCCCTTTGAGATCTTGGAGCGCCTCGGCCCCTTAGCCTATCGTCTAGCGCTGCCACCTAGCTTATCGCGCGTCCATGATGTATTTCACGTTTCTGTGCTTAGGAGATATGTTTCTGATCCTTCTCATGTGCTAGATTGGACTGCATTGCAGGTGCAGGATCAGGGGCAGGTGATGGTGGAGCCCGTGAGCATTTTAGATCGCAGGACCCTGGGCCTTCGCGGCAGAGAGATTGATCAGGTTCGGGTCCAATGGGACAGGTACGATGAGACTGCTGCTACTTGGGAGGATGCTACATCATTGCGAGCTCAGTTTCCACACTTATTTCAGTGACTTCCAAGAGGAAGTCTAGTCTAAGGGGAGGGGGATGTAATGCCCACTTCCCTACGACACTTAGTTGATTATCATTTTGAGTTATGCAGACTTTGGATATGGACATGACTTATACTTATGTTGATTAGCATGATGTTTTGTGACTAGATGCATTTGGATTATGATTGGATTTTGTTTTCAGTATGATCTACACTGACTCATGGACAGACTATTGGATACCGATATTATTTTTATATGGATATATTGCATGTGTTCTAACATTGGATTTCTTCGCCATGATGAGTAGAATGTAGTTGTTGAATTTACATTACTATAATTTTGGATAATGATGAAATGCATAATTAAGTTGTGATTTAGACCTAGAAATAATGATTGATTGAATTACGTATAGATGTTAATAAATTTCATGCATATGGTTATTTTGGATATTTTGACATGGCCGCAAGGCCGAAGGAGGTATTTTACATTTTACAGGAAACACAACATGATCACAACCATGAGGGGGATTGGGAACCAAACACAACAGGATGTCGGGTGGTTACAACATTTGGTCGTCAAGGCAACTAGTGAATTGTATTGTGTTACCTTTGTTCTTCTATGTGTTAAGAAAAAAATTTCCATGAGGGGGAAATTTTCTAATGTGACCAAGGGGGTAAGAATTTTATTACTTGTTTTAACTTACTTTAGTAGGTGATTTTATTTGTGATGTCTTTTTTTAAAATTTACTTTTGCTAAGTGTGTTTAGATTAATTTAACATCTTGTTTTATTTTTTAAGTTTTGGAGGGAAGTCTAGTGGGTGTAATTAGTTTTAATGGTTGGCTCCTTGAGCCTTGTGTTTCCTCTTGTATTGAATGCTTGTTTTGAGTGTTGACCACTCCAAATCCTTTGAATCTCGAATTTGAGATTTAGGGCAATTTTGGGGGACTTGTGGGACAAGTTGAACTTGTCCCACACTTCCCAAAACCCCTTACCAACCATATCTATGGGTTGGGAATCCAAAAAGGGGATTATTTATTGTTTTGGGAAGGGAAATATGACTTTGGAGTGCACTTGTCTTCCTTTTGCATTTATTGTGCCTTAAGACACATGGGAAGGGATGGATGTGGAAAAGAGATGTCATTCAACCCAACCACCCATTTATGGTGTTTTGGGATTTGAGTTGACTAAAGGGAGGTGGTCTTGAGGATGTGTGATGTGGCATCCTACAAGGAGCCACATCACCCTCACTCTTCCTTTTGTCTATTTATGGAAACTTCCTCTCTTGTTGAGGGGGTTGGAGTTTTGTTTTTGTTTTGGTTGAAGAGTTCTTTTTTGTTATTTTTGGGAGAGAAAAGAATTGGGAGAAAGAGAAAAAAAGAGAGCTTGGACTTGCATGCTTGGATTGTTTTGGAGGGAGCTTGGACAAAGTTCTTGGTTTAGGCTTCTCCAATGGAGAGGTAGGAAACCTTCTCCCTTTTTGATTTCTTATTGTTGTTGTTTCTTTGCTTAAATTTGTGGATAATGTATGTTTACTTTTGTGTATTGTGAAAAATGGATAGAATGCTTATTGTGTAGTATAGGAGAGGTCTATGGGAAAACTCATGAGGGAGGCATAAGAGTAGATTAGGATATTGTGGAGGGAGTTTGAGAGGGATGCCCATCTTGGGTAAGAATGTTTACATTCTTACCTTGTTCTTGAGGGAGCCATAAGAGGAGGGAGGCATAAGAGTATGGGAGGAAAAAGGGGTACTTGAGGGAGGCATAAGAGTCATAGGGGCTTGAGTTTTATTGTGGAGGGTTTTGGATGGGCATCTCATCTCAATTGGGAGGCATAAGGAAAACTTTCCCATAGTTCCTTCTCTTGTTGGCTTGGATGAAAGCCTTGTTGTGAAATGTTTGGTGTTATTTGTGTGTCTCTTTGTTTCTTCTATTTTAGCCTTGAATGTTGTGAAGAAATTGTATTGTGGAAGCAAGTATTGTTGCCTTGAGTTGGAGACCACCCTTCATTGTGTTGTGTTTGGGGCTCGGGGGTCAATGGAGGAGATTGCTTCTCTTCTCCATTGAGTTTTGGTTGGGAGGAGAGTGTTGCCTCTCCCCCTATCTTGGTTGTGATTTGAAATACTTGGAACTTGGAGCATGGATGAAGAACACCTTGGAGCACAAGAACCTTGTTGTTGACAATGTTAAAACATCATGTATTTACCCACCTTGAGTGGAGGAAAAATGTAATATTGCCTTGTTTTCTTTAGCTTCCATTATTGCAAATTTGTTTCCACATGAAGTAGGGAATGTTGTAAAAAGATTTGAAGGAAAAGTTGTATTGAAATGATAGTATTTCTTACTCTAAAATTTATTGGAAATGTTGTTGGAATGTTGGAAAGAAATTACAAAAGAATATACATGTTGATCTCATTTTGAATTTGGACAAGAAATTAACAAAAGAATTGGAATATAGAGTAAAATTATCTTTGGATACTTGTTTAATGGATGATGATAGATTAAAAAAACTAAGTGCATTATTCCTCCTTTTGATACTTATGGAGGTATTAAAGTTTTCAAATGGTTTTTTAAGTAACATGAAATCATCTATGCTCTAACTCTCCTATATTCTTCATTTAAATCCATTGTGAAATTATTGACAAATTGTAGAAGGAAATGAAATCAACTTGCTAAAAAAAAAAAATCCATGCAATGTCCCTAAAGTTGGCTAGAATGAAATGTTAATGCAAATATCTTAACTTATCAAGTTAATATGGTCCATTTGCCTCCTTAATGTCTAACAAAGGACTTAATATTTAAATATGTTTCCATGCCTAAAATACTTAAACTAATGAATTTATTAATACTAAATTTAATAACATTAACAACTTATTATTAATATCAAGCTGCATATAGGCCTCAGCATACTATCACTGAACACAAATGCAAATAAACTCTCAAAATCAATACATGTCAATCAAGTATCATACTTAAACCTACGTAGTCTCCGTGAGAATAACATTGCAAATGGCGCCTCTTGTATATTTTGTTACGTGTTCAAACAGACCCACCTCTTGTATTCAGTAAATACTATGCACCAATCTTACAATTGTTCACGCATCCAAGAGAGATACTCTGTGTTCTTTTTTTTTATTATTTCTTCTTGAAGTATGCACACAGGTCACTAAATATCCTTTCTTCCTCGCATAAAGCAAATAACATGCTAGTCTTTTTCATGTAAGTCCTTGGGTCTCACCCAAACGTGTCTAAGATTTAAATACTTTTTAGATTAAAAACTATTATGATCACGTTTCAATAGATACTTGGAAGACAAATACCAGAATGATTGACTTCACAGATGGATATTCTAGACTTGTTGCAGAACTCCCATGTACCTTCTTTCTTGTTTTCATTACAGAGTTGAGAATAGCAGCAATAGATGATAAGGTAATCAATAGTTCAAGATATTGTTGGTGTAGCTGTCTCTCATACGTTTTTCCAGCCAACTCTTACACTGAAACAGCTCCATTACTGAGGTTGTTCCAGATCTCCTCTCAAACCGTTCAACAGTCCTCCCATGTCCAGATCCCCTTCCTCAACGTATAGTACAGAGTGCAACAGATAAAATATCTTGAAGGTGAAACCCGATTTTGAGGATACATTCAAATACTGAACAAATAACAACATAGTTGAATAGTCGACCTGCCTGCTGGCGCGCCACCTCTACTTGACTGTACACGGCGCCCAGGACCTTTGTTGCTCCGTCTTGCCTCTTTGTATCATGCGTGGCCAGAGGCCGAGTAAACTAGGGAAACAAGCGCCTGATATCTCAAGATGGATGTAGCTTCCTTCATCCACCAACCTTCCCTGTGGCTTGCACGCGACCCTTTACCTGGAGAAACCTCAAGCAAGTTTCACCAGTCTTCCCTGGCTATAACACCATCATCTTCCTATTCTCATGCTGCGGCTCAGTGGCAGGTGGCCAGGAGCAGATCAACATGCACTCCAGCCTTCCCTTGGTGCCGAAGCTGGTTACACCACCCCCTCTTTCTCCTTTCCACGCGTATTTAGGGAACATAGGGCCGACTGTGATGACTTTTAGTTAATAAAATTTGCCAAATCTTAGGGAGTAAATGCATGTGCGGACCAGTAGGAATGGTGAATAATTTGCACGCCAGGCAGGGAGTAATAAGTTGCGACAGATATTGTTGGGTATACCCCAACCAAAAAAGAATTAAAATTATTTTGAAACGTTTTTGCCCAATGGAATTGGCTTTTATTCCTTTAAATTCAAAATTCAATGCATGTATAGGAATATAGGCTTAGTTGAGTATAAACATGGTTAATATATTCTATATATAGTTATATATATATAAATATATATATATATATATATATATATAAACTTAAATTAAAAGTATCTAATAGATATCTAAGAACATATATACTAAAAGATTTCTAAAAGTCATCAAGGTAGCCACATATGTATGTATCTTTGCAACATATCCCTTCAAATGTATATATCAAAATATATTAAATTGAACTTTTAAAAAACAATCAATATTTTATAATACATACATTACCCCTGTATCACCTTCATCCTCTTATAGAATTGGATCAAAATAAAAACGGGGTCAGCGGTAAATTACCCTTGAAGTCTCACATCACCATGCTTTAAAAGTATAGTGTTCTTCCTCTAAGGATAGAGACAAATATCAACAAATATTGAAGTACTAATCTCGTCCAAGTGGAATTTGGACAGATCTATGTAGTTTTAGTTTTGACGAGCGGAGTACAAAGTAAAAGATTGAAGCTTATCTATCCCCAAGGTCAAGTAGGTCATCAAAACTCTGCAGATAATCATAAAGTCAAACAAGAAATTCCCCTTTTTTTTTTTAAAAAAAAAATTGTCGCTTTTTTTTCGGGACGGATTGTTTTGCGGCGCCATCGTTCGTCGTGAGCGTGGCGTCGTCTTTTTAGCGGACGTTACATTTTTGGTATCAGAGCCAGGGGTTCGAAGCTGGGACCCTTGGGCACACGCAGGAAAATGCAGAACAGGAACATTCAACTTAGTACAGAGCTAATACCTTTAAAATATAAAACCATAATGTTGATAATTATAGTAAACAGCAAATTTAGAAAACTGGCACAAGACCTAGAACGATGAACTAACTCTCGCCTTGATCTGTGCAGGAGGCGCAGATTGGGCGAGGGGTCTCTTCACATAGACCTAGACATACCACCGCCAGAGCAGGCCGTAGCAGCCCTTCTGCCTCAGATTTTGCAGACACTCCAGGATGTCAATGCCGCTATACGCGGAGAGCCCTTGGGAGGACGACTTGCTAGACATAGTTTGGAGCCATCAGTAGATGCCCAGGCATCCCCTCGACACAGCGAGGAGCACAGAGCAGAGAATTTCCGTGCAGAGTCGGCTAGGGCAGAGTCACCACAGAGAGGACATGGGGACAGGATCTCAGGACATAGGGACAGGTCTCGGAGCCCTAGACAGAGGGAGGAGCATACAGAGAGATCTAGGATTCGTCATACGTCAGCTGCAGACCATATCAGGGAGATCCTGAAGCTACGACCATCTCACTATTCGGGTGATACAGGTGGTTTTCAGGCAGAGGCCTGGTTGGTGAGCTTGAGCGGATGCTTCAAGCTCTGTCCTTGTAGTAGCAACACGAAAGCTCGTGTTGCGATCCATCTTCTGAAGGATGGAGCAGGAGTCTGGTGGAGGACCGAGGAGCAGAAGCTCCATGTCGACTCAGAGATGATTACCTGGGAGCTGTTTGAGGAGCGGTTCAGGAGCAGGTATTTACCCAGGAGATTTATTCAGCAGTCGCATAGACGAGTTTCATGACCTCCGTCAGGCATCGATGACAGTAGCTGAGTATGAGAGTCGATTTCTGGACCTACTCCAGTACGTCGACTATATGCAGGATGAGCAGGTACGGATTCACAGGTTCATCCGGGGCCTGAACTTGGATTTAGGTGGCGCAGTGTGCATTCACTGCCCACAGACATTAGCAGAGGCCGTGGAGAAGGCCTATATTGCAGAGGAGACATGGGGGAAGACACAGCAGGCTAGAGACAGAGTTCGGATCCACATCCAGCAGATGCAGGATAGTAGGTCGAAGGGGTCAGTTCCTCCTCCACGGGGTGGACAGAGTTCAGGGCAAGCTTCATTCAGGCCACCATAGCAGCAACAGCAGACCCGCCCACCTTACCGACCTCCTCAGAGATTCGATGCACAGAGAGGACGTAGTATGGGGCCTCCTCCTAGGGGTCCCATCAGGACACAGGGTGCACCGAGAGCTCAGTCAGTAGGAGCTCGTCAGCAGAGACCTCAGCAGTCCATAGCCGGATCGTCAGGATCTGTATCTCAGTCATCTAGAGTACCAGCTGGAGCTGCTTCCCACTGGAGAGGACCAGGCAGCTGTTATGGTTGCGGTGTTGTTGGACATATTTGGAGAGATTTCCCACATAACCCTACCAAGGGTAAGACACAGAGCTCAGAGCCTACTGTTGGAGATATGGCACGGAGTCATCGGATCTACGCAGTGGTCGAGAACCGCCAGGCTGAGCATCAGAGTACTGTGATTGAGACGACAGGTAGTATTGGTGGTATTTCCACCTCTATATTATTTGATTCTGGTTCTTCTGATTCTTTCATTGCACCATCCTTAGTAGAGCGTTGTAGGCTGGTGGCAGTTAGGCAGGGCCGTAGTTGGGACGTTGAGATGGCTTCTGGAGCCAAGATTTCTGTAGACTCCTTAGTCAAGGAGTGTGTAGTGGATTTGGGACCCTTCACCACTACTTCTGATCTTCGGATCCTTCCATTAGGATCTTATGGCATCATTTTAGGCATGGATTGGTTGTCCGCTCACAGAGCTAGAGTGGATTGTTACCATAAGACTATTGCTTGCATAGATGATCTTGGGGTAGAGTTAGTGATATCAGGGGTTAAGAGGGCCGTTTCCATTCGCACCATCTCCGCTATGCAGCTTAAGCGGTGTGTGCAACGGGGTTGCCAGTTGTATGCTGTTACAGTTAGTGACAGATCAGAGGATGAGTCCAGAGGACCTTCCCTCGATGATCATCCCATCTTATCAGAGTTTGCCGATGTGTTCCCAGGGGAGCTACCGGGATTACCTCCCCCACGTGAGATCGACTTCCATATAGATCTAGTTCCAGGCGCAGAGCCTATCTCACGAGCACCCTATCGGATGACTACACCTGAGTTATGTGAGCTCAAGTTGCAGCTTGAGGGCCTTCTGGAGAAAGGCCTAATCCATCCTAGTGTATCCCCTTGGGGTGCACCAGTTATCTTCGTGAAGAAGAAAGATGGATCTCTTCGGTTGTGTATTGACTACCGTCAGCTGAATAAAGTAACGATCAAGAATCGTTACCCCCTTCCACGCATTGATGATTTGTTTGATCAGATGAAGGGGGCTACAGTTTTCTCTAAGATAGATCTTAAGTTAGGATACCATCAGCTCAGGATTGCGGAGACAGATATTCACAAGACAGCATTCCGCACGAGATATGGCCACTACGAGTTCACAGTGGTACCTTTTGGTTTGACGAATGCCCCCGCAGTGTTTATGAGTTTGATGAATGGGGTATTTAGGACCTTCCTTGATCGCTTCGTGCTTATCTTCCTTGATGACATTCTGATTTACTCACGCACACGTGAGGAGCACGAGGAGCACCTTCGCCAAGTTCTTCAGTGTCTTCGCGAGCAGCGCCTTTACGGGAACTTGGAGAAGTGTGCGTTCTTTCAGCCTGAGGTGCAGTATTTGGGCCATATCATTTCTGGGGAAGGTATCACAGTCGATCCTTCCAAGATTCGAGCCATCATGGATTGGCCAGCACCCACTAGTGTGACCGAGGTGCGTAGTTTCATGGGTCTAGCAGGGTACTACAGGAGGTTTGTTCAGGACTTTTCTCGGATTGCGCACCCTATCACTTCTCTTCAGCGGAAAGGGAAGAAGTTTTTATGGTCAGATAGATGTGAGCAGGCCTTCAGTACACTGAAGGAGTGCCTTACGAGAGCACCTATCCTTGCAGTGCCAGATCCTCATGGAGAGTTTTTCGTATGCACAGATGCTTCCTTGGCAGGACTTGGAGGAGTGTTAATGCAGGAGGGTAGAGTAGTTGCCTTTGAGTCCCGCAAACTCAAAGATTATGAGCTCAATTATCCAACCCATGACCTTGAGCTTGCAGCAGTGGTACATGCCTTAGTGCGGTGGAGACATTTTCTTCTTGGCCGGAGATTTACACTCAGGACTGATCACTTGAGTCTTCGCCACCTCTTCACGCAGCCCAATCTCAACGCTCGTCAGCGGCGTTGGATGGAGTTACTCTGTGAGTATGACATGGAGATAGAACATGTGAAAGGGAAGGAGAATGTGGTTGCAGATGCCTTGAGTAGGTGGAGACATGTGGCTATGGCCACCTCAGTGGGCACAGATTTGCGGAGTAGGATCTTGCAGCAGCTTCCTCAGGATAGTTTCTACCTTGCAGCCAGAGCAGAGATTGAGTCTCAGAGACCCCTTGAGGGGAGATTTGATGGATTTTCATTAGAGGCAGATGGTCTTCTCAGACACAGAGGTTGGATTTATGTTCCTAGAGATGGAGGCTTGAGACATGACATTTTGACAGAGGCTCATCGTGCACCTTACTCAGCCCATCCCGGGGTGAAGAAGATGCACGCCACCTTGAGACAGTTGTATTTTTGGAGAGGACTTTGGAGAGACATAGCCTCATTTGTATCCCGCTGTTTAGAGTGCCAGAGGGTGAAGGCCGAGCATCAACATCCAGCTAGCCTTCTCTATCCTCACACCATACCGAAATGGAAGTGGGACACCATTTCTATGGACTTCATTGTTGGGTTGCCGACGTCGAGATACCACCACGACGCCATCATGGTCACGGTGGATAAATTGACGAAGGTAGCTCACTTTTCCCCAGTGAAGACCACCTATACAGCAAGTGTTGTGGCACGAGTATACCTTGATGAGATTGTCAGATTACATGGGATTCCGCGGAAGATCATTTGCGACCGTGACCCTTTGTACACCTCCCATTTCTGGACCACCATGCAGTATGCTCTTGGGACGAGGATTAATTTCAGCACAACTTATCACCCTGAGACCGATGGACAGAAAGAGAGGGTGAATCAAATTTTGGAGGATATGCTCAGGATGTACGTGATGGATCATCAGTCGAGATGGGAGGAGTATCTGTATTTGGTGGAGTTTTCCTACAATAATAGTTTCCAGAGTTCTATAGGCATGGCTCCTTTTCAGGCATTATATGGTAGAGAGTGCAGGACACCTCTTAGCTGGGACAGGATTGAGGACAGGGTTTCTCTTGGGCCAGCATTATTACAGGACATGGAGCAGCAGGTTACCTTGATCAGACAGAGATTGCAGGAGGCACAGGATAGACAGAAGAAGTATGTAGACCAGCATAGGACAGATCACAGTTTTGAGGTAGGCACGAAGGTGTTTCTTCGTGTCAGACCGCATAAGAGCCCTATCCGTTATGGAAAAGGTTCTAAGCTTGCTCCTAGATTTGTGGGTCCCTTTGAGATCTCGGAGTACCTCGGCCCCTTAGCCTATTGTCTAGCACTGCCACCTAGCTTATCACGCGTCCATGATGTATTTCACGTTTCTGTGCTTAGGAGATATGTTTCTGATCCTTCTCATGTGCTAGATTGGACTGCATTGCAGGTGCAGGATCAGGGGTAGGTGATGGTGGAGCCCGTGCGCATTTTAGATCGCAAGACCCTGGGCCTTCGCGGCAGAGAGATTGATCAGGTTCGGGTCCAATGGGACAGGTACGATGAGGACTGCTGCTACTTGGGAGGATGCTACATCATTGCGAGCTCAGTTTCCACACTTATTTCAGTGACTTCCAGGAGGAAGTCTAGTCTAAGGGGAGGGGGATGTAATGCCCACTTCCCTACGACATTTAGTTGATTATCATTTTGAGTTATGCAGACTTTGGATATGGACATGACTTATACTTATGTTGATTAGCATGATGTTTTTGTGACTAGATGCATTTGGATTATGACTGGATTTTGTTTTCAGTATGATCTACACTGACTCATGGACAGACTATTGGATACCGATATTATTTTTTTATATGGATATATTGCATGTGTTCTAACATTGGATTTCTTCGCCATGATGAGTAGAATGTAGTTGTTGAATTTACATTACTATAATTTTGGATAATGATGAAATGCAAAATTAAGTTGTGATTTAGACCTAGAAATAATGATTGATTGAATTACGTATAGATGTTAATAAATTTCATGCATATGGTTATTTTGGATATTTTGACATGGCCGCAAGGCCGAAGGAGGTATTTTAAATTTTGCAGGAAACACAACAGGATCACAACCAGAGGGGGATTGGGAACCAAACACAACAGGATGTCGGGTGGTTACAGCATTTGGTCGTCAAGGCAACTAGTGAATTGTATTGTGTTACCTTTGTTCTTTTATGTGTTAAGAAATATTTCCATGAGGGGGAAATTTTCCTAATGTGACCAAGGGGGTAAGAATTTTAATTACTTGTTTTAACTTGCTTTAGTAGGTGATTTCTTTTGTGATGTCTTTTTGTTAATTTACTTTTGTTAAGTATGTTTAGATTAATTTAACATCTTGTTTTAGTTTTTAAGTTTTGGAGGGAAGTCTAGTGGGTGTAATTAATTTTGTATGGTTGGCTCCTTGAGCCTTGTGCTTTCCTCTTGTTTTGAATGCTTGTTTTGAGAGTGTTGACCACTCCATGTTCTTTGAATCTCGAACTTTGAGATTGAGGGCAATTTTGGGGGACTTGTGGGACAAGTTAAACTTGTCCCACACTTCCCAAAACCCCTTACCAACCATATCTATGGGTTGGGAATCCAAAAAGGGGATTATTTATTGTTTTGGGAAGGGAAATATGACTTTGGAGTGCACTTGTCTTCCTTTTTTGCATTTAAATTGTGCCTTAAGGACACATGGGAATGGATGAATGTGGAATAGAGATGTCATTCAACCCAACCAGCCATTTATGGTGTTTTGGGATTTGAGTTGACTAAAGGGAGGTGGTCTTGAAGAGGTGTGATGTGGCATCCTACAAGGAGCCACATCACCCTCACTCCTTCCTCTTGTCTATTTATGGAAATTTCCTCTCTTGTTAAGGGGGTTGGAGTTTTGTTTTTGGTTTTTTGAAGAGTTCTCTTTTGTGATTTTTGGGAGAGAAAAGAATTGGGAGAAAGAGAAAAAGAGAGTGCTTGGACGTGCATGCTTGGACTTACATGCTTGGATTGTTTTGGAGGGAGCTTGGACAAATTTCTTGGTTTAGGCTTCTCAAATGGAGAGGTAGGAAACCTTCTCCCTCTTTGCTTTCTTATTGTTGTCGTTTCTTTGCTTAAATTTGTGGATAATGTATGTTTACTTTTGTGTATTGTGAAAAATGGATAGAATGCTTATTGTGTAGTATAGGAGAGGTCTGTGGGAACACTCATGAGGTAGGCATAAGAGTAGATTAGGATATTGTGGAGGGAGTTTGAGAGGGATGCCCATCTTGGGTAAGAATGTTTAAATTCTTACCTTTTCTTTGAGGGAGCCATAAGAGGAGGGAGGCATAAGAGTATGGGAGGAAAAAGGGGTACTTGAGGGAGGCATAAGAGTCATAGGGGCTTGAGTTTTATTGTGGAGGGTTTTGGATGGGCATCTCATCTTCAATTGGGAGGCATAAGGAAAACTTTCCCATAGTTCCTTCTCTTATTGGCGTGTATGAAAGCCTTGTTGTGAAATGTATTGGTGTTAGTTTGTGTGTCCTCTTTGTTTCTTCTATTTCAAGCCTTGAATGTTGTGAAAGAAATTGTATTGTGGAAGCAAGTATTGTTGCCTTGAGTTGGAGACCACCCCTCATTGTGTTGTGTTTGGGGCTCAGGGGTCAATGGAGGAGATTGCTTCTCTTCCCCATTGAGTTTTGGTTGGGAGGAGAGTGTTGCCTCTCCCCCTATCTCAGTTGTGATTTCAAATACTTGGAACTTGGAGCATGGATGAAGGAACACCGTGGAACTTGTGAAGAACTCTTGTCCATCTGCCTTATGTAAAATATTTTGTTGTAAATTTGTATGAGAAAAACATCATGTATTTACCCACCTTGTTGTGCATTACAAAATAAAGGACCTCCTAATTTATACTTGCACCAAATGTCACAAGGCTGAATGCAAATTTTACTTGAAAGATGGTTGCATTATTGAAAGGATTGTAAAGACAATGAAGACATTCTATGCTACTAACTCTCCTATGTCCTTCTTCATTGTATGTATACCATTGTGAAAGCTTATTGTACATACCTTGTAGAAGGAAATTAAAATCAGATCTTGCTTAAAAATTAATGAAAATCCATTGCAATGGTCTCATTATGTGTTAATGCTAGAATGAATTAAAAAAAATGCAGAATATATATACATACTAGATCTCAGTTCGTTGTCAAAATGCTCCTTAAGGGGGTATTGAACAAGAGGTACTAATAGTTGAATACCATTTTCTTATTTGTAGTATGGATAGGTAGAACTAATGAATTTATTGAACTAATAAATTGTTCCAATAACATTAAAACACCACTTAGATCTAATATGTTTACCTTCCTATAAAAATATCGTCAGTGATACTATTCACTAACATTGTATGAAGAAATGAAACTCACATTGCTTAAAATTCCATGTAATGTCTAATAAAATATGGCTATACATAAACCTACGTGAGTGCAAATCCGTGTTTATAACTTAACAAGTTCAAATGGCGCCAACACCGTCTATTTTGTCTACGACAAACAGTACTAATACCTCTTGAATATCATTCTGTATCTAATGCTAATGCACCAAAGACTAACTGAATCTACGCATCCAAGAGATTATAATCCTATCCTAAGGTACTGTTTTTTATTATTTCTTCTTGACAGTATGCTACCCCAACATACTATCTCTAACCTATATGCAAATAAACCACCATCCAATTAATAATGTCAATGAATTACATACTTAAACCTACGTAGTCTTCATGCTTATTATAACATAGAAAAGTACGCCTCTGGGTACTATGATACACCTCAGTACACATGGCTGAAAGACAACTTTTTACATAAAGCACTGATTTTTCACAGCAAATGATTTGGAAATTGTTACAATGCTTACAGAATAGTTTAAACGTTTTTTTTTACGCATTAGGATACTGTCTAGACTGTTGTGAACTTCCCATGTACCTTCTTTGCTTTTTATTCCAGGCTCTCGCGTACTGCCCAGGAACAAGGATGTTCCTTTTATTGTCTCAAAATCAAGACCAGTCAATCACCCTTAAATCGTGTCTCAGAGAATAACTGCTAATATAAAAGAAAATGATGAAACGTTTCAGTAGATATGCCTGATAGACTCCTCCTACGCAACAGTCTCTCCCATGTCACAGAGGATCTTCCTCCACTGTTAGTACAGAGCTTGCAACAGTGGGTTTTGTGGTCGTATACTTGAGAGTGTTGCAATAGACCCGCATTTTGAGGATACATTCAGACAGCTGATACAAATAACACACATGGAGTTGGACTTGTACCTAGCCTAACAAATTGGCGCGCCACCTCTACTCTGACTATGACACAGCGCCCAGGACCTCTAGAGATCCTTGCCTCCTACGTATCATGCGCAAGCCAGAGGCGAGTAAACTAGTGTGACTTCCCCAGCTGTCTCTTGAGTGATTCTCATAATGTAACTTGAAGGTGAAACCCAACCTCCCTGTGAGGCTTCACGCAATACTGGCCTGATAGCAACATAGTCGAATGACCTGCCTGCTGTGCACCCCAGTCTATCCCTGGCTATCCACGCACCCAGGACCATTTTCATCTTACCTATCTTGTGGCATGCGTGGCCAGGAGACGACGATCAACACGCCTCCATGCCTGGTCCCGCGTGCCGAAGCTCATCTTGCTTACACCCCCCCTCTTTCTCCTTTCCACGCGGCTCAGGTCAGTATCCCAACAGCAAGCCGACCTTGTGATGACTTTTAGTTAATAGATTTGCAAAATCTTAGGGAGTAAATGCGATGTGGCTAGTAGGAACAGTTCTGCATGCCAGACAAGGAGTTTAATTGGGACAGCTGGTGATTGAGTCACCCACCCCCCCACCAAACATAATTGTTTCCAACTTAATCCATTAAATGTCTGACCACCGATTTTTGAAGAGGCTCTTTTGAAAGAAGTTGTATTAAAAAAAAAATCATATTACTCTCAACTGCTTGTTGTTTAAATATATGTAGTTTTTAATTCATTACACCTATTGTACACCCTTGCAAGGCAATGTAGAGTCAGTTAAGTGTAAATTCAGATAATATACGTATTTAAGATGCCGGTCGAATGGACTCCTAATTCCCTTAACTTCAAATTTCGATGTACGTATAAGAACATAGGTTTATACGAGTATAAACTTGAAAATATATCTAAAATATACCACTTAATTAAAAGTATTTAATCCCTTTTAAGGGATACCTAACAACCGATATAGAAGGATTTCCAAAACGATTCGCTTCAGCTTTGATCTCAAAATGATTTTCCTTGGCGTAGGGCTTGTAAGAAATGATGAGGGTATATATATAGTAGCATATTATCTTTATGTAACACAATTATAAATTAGCAAAGTTAGCAGAGAAAATAAATAAAACCGCACTTGAATAAACCAATAGCGGGGGTAAGAACCCTCCGAGTAAATTGCACGTTTCGTTCACTTGACAATTTAGGACATCAGATAAGAATGCAGAACAATTGTAATTTGATGGATCATATGGTATGACACCTAAGAAGGCGTTTAGCAAACTTTTCTCAAATGAATGCTTGTCATGTTTCGTGGAAAACAAAGGTAAATAATTTGCAAAAACAAAAAAAAAATGTCGCATTTTCTGGTTGTTTGTTTGTGGCGCGGTGTCGTCGTCGTCGTCGTTGTCATAGTGTCGTCGACTTTTAGTGGCGTTACAGGTATGGTTATGTTATTGTTGAAAAACACGATGACTTTTTCAATAGTAACTTAAGCTCCTTTTAAAGCTAATTGCATTTATCTATTTTCTTTCTTTTTTGTATTCAAATCCAATCACATTGAATAGTGAATGAGATATTAGTAAATGATGTGCCCAACTTGAAGGGTGTATGTGCTTATAGCATTTATTAAAATGTGGATGAAACGATTGACGTCACTCTCCAACCGTCGCATAAGTACATAGAAATGGTTCATCATGATAATGTTATGACATTGAACAAAAATACATATTATGATGCTTCATCATGCTAGAGATGGTGAATTATATACTCGGTGAATTCTATATAGAGTATAGCTCCATCAATACTCTCCACCATAGTTTCTACTTTAGAATTTCAATATAGAATTTCATATCATGTATAAAAAAAATGATAGCAAGCTTATACATGGTAAACGGATCTCGAAACTATTAGCAGTAAATCAGATATTACGTTAGCCTTATTGCCGATCTATCGTTTTCTCGAGTATTTATTGTTTTGTTCACATATGGAAGCCATTACTTGTACAGTTTTCTCCACGTATTACTTCTAGATGATTCCATCTAGAAGCTCAGTATCACTTCATCTTAAAAAACAAGACTACTCTTGTTTTACGTATCTTTTGAGATCAATATCATGTCTTTCTTGGACAGCGATTGAACAACACCTTCTTCAATCTATCCCGTACCTTCCAAATTATTAATCAAAACAAGCAAATTCCATTTCTTCCATCTCATTCATTGATATTTTGTGATAAGATGGAATCATATACACCTCTGAACATAAACACCTTGCGTCTGCTTTGATTGTCAAACTATGTAAAAATGGTGTTGGTGAGTTCGTAAAAAGAATCGATTGTCCCCACTTAAATTTTCAAAACCCCAGAAAATCAATAGCATGAACATCTTGATCAAGTGATATAAATAATTTTTAAAAACTTTTATTTTATTTTATGAAATCAATAACATGAACATCTTGTCATATTTATGAATTTATAACTGGACAATGAATATCACAATATTGATAAGGAAAAGACCAACCCGAACTAGATAGAATAGAGAGGTATGGCCCCAACCCTCTATTATATTGTATCATTTTTTTTGTATTCAGTTGATATATTCTTAGTTTTTGAAATTGGTGTGGCTTATAAATTTAAAAGTGGGGGGGACTCTACCGTCAAAATATCTACCATTTAATATTATTTTGATTCTCGACTATAAACTTAAAATTATAGAATAGTATTTCAGTCCCGCATTCATCCAAAGCAAATGAGATACATAAAATAACATAACATAATTTGTAACAAAATTAAAAAATTAAATTAACTTAGTATATAAGATAACTAAAAATTCCTTAATAGTACATACTATATGATATGGAAAATAATTTCTCAAATTAAACTAGTGTCTTATTCCATTATAACGTTTATATTTTCTTAAACTTCAATTTGTTGTAGTATACATTATGATTGTAACATAGGTTTCCATCTGATTATAAATCTTAAACAATTTTTTTAGTCCTATAAAAAAGAAACAACTTAGTAGGAAAGGGATAGATTTTTTATTTTTTTTAAGTCCTTAGAATTTTCATATGCAATTGGTTGGTGTAATGCTTGACATGTTAGATGGTGTTTATAATATAGACTTTAACCAATTTACAATATTATGTAAGTTTATAGTGGAACAATAAGATGGGTTCTAAACATTTTTAAAATTAGAAAAACATGGAGGGAACAATATGACGTGTTCTAAATGTTCCCAAAAGTCTCCATAAATATGGTAGTGAAATACCAATTTATGAAACCCGAGGATCTTTCAAAGTAGAAGTGGGTTGAACGCTGATGGACATATGGTTGACCCATATAGCAACCTTCATGACGTGAGTACATTATCATGTGTAGTGTGTATATAATGTATATGAGGATGTGTAGTATTTACAAAAGATTTATCAAGAGTTGTAAAATATCTTGATTGATTTTAGAGGAAATAAGATAATGACCTTCTAGTTAGAGTATTCTTGTCATTTAGAATAAGCGGGCATATTATTGTACCCAATTGAAATATATGAACTATAGACAATTGTATTTTGATGAGAAGCTCTATGTGTAGTGCCCGCTTCCCTTCGACACCTTGTGATATTGATCTTGATACTATTGACTATATTATGGACATTGTTATAGTTTGATTTAGTATGATGTTAGATGTTAGATCATTGTTTATTGTGGACTTTGATTCATATGTGATGCATGATGATTATTGGAAGCTTTTTATATATTGATGTTGGTATACTGTTTGACATGGTTATATTATAGACGCGGTTCAGACATGTGATATTTGGATATTTTGAGTAGACCTAGAAAGTGGAATTAATTTGATGATCATATAGTTGTTGATAAAACTGCAAATGATATTGTTGTTTGCCTTGATGATGTTGCGATTCGTATATATATATATATATATATATATATATATGGTTTTGGAATTATATTTATATTCATTTTGGATGTTCTTATGTGGCAAGGAGGCCGAAGGAGGTATTTGTATTTTGCAGGTTAAAAATATCACAAAAAACATCGGGGGATTGGAGACCAACTGCATTGGAATTCTAGACGAATTCAACAAGGTCACCATGCTAGCTTGTATTTGTTTGTGTCTGTTAGATTTTGTTAGGGATTCCCATGGGGGGAATCACCTTTGAATGTGACCAAGGGACTTTATGTTTTTCTTTTATTTGGTCTTTTGTTAATTTTGTATGTGTTTTATAAGTGATGTGTTTTCCCTTTTCATTATTTAATTAAATTATGATTTGAGAATGTGATTAATATAGTTGCTGGTCTTGGTTTAAGTGTTGTAAGAGATGTGTAAGAGATGTGTAAGAGATGTGTAAGTGATGTGTAAGCTGATTTTAGATTATGAAACACTCCACCTTCTTGGAAATTCGAATTTGTCCTTGGAGGTTGATTTTGGAGGCTTGTGGGACAAGTTAAACTTGTCTCATACCTCTTAAATTTATTTACAAACCATACCTATGGTTGGAGAGTTGAATTTAGAATTTCATTATGCGTTTTTATAAGTCAAGTTGTAAATTTTAATTGCACTTTTCTTACTTGTTTTAATTTTAGTCTTTTGGAGTTTGGGCTTATTTTGGAGTGTGTAATTAATTTGGCATATCATTCACCCACCTATTTAATATTCCTTGGAGAATGAAGTTGACTTGGGTGTTGGAGTTGAGGATGTGTAATGTGGCATCCTACATGGATCCACCTCATCCTCTTCTCTTCCCTCTTCTATATAGTCAAATTCCCATGCTTTTTTTGGGTTACTTCACCTTGGAATGCTTCATTCTTGGCCGAATTATTTTGTTGTTTGAGAGCTCTTGCTTTTTAGGGGTTTTAAGATTATTGAATGCTTGTGCTTGGAGGATATTTTGGATTGTTTCTATTGAATAAAGCTTGTTATTTTTTAACTTAGAACAACTCCATCATGGAAAGCTAAGAGATTGGATCTTGTTATTCTCTTCTTTCATTTTTATACTTATGTGAATGGTTGAGTGTGTGAATGTGTTGTTTTATTCGTTGGCTGGTTGGGTAGATGGCCTAGGAAAGGTGTAGGAGAAGACTATGGGGATTCTTGTGGGGAGACATAAGTGTTATGGGGAGGTATAAATGTGGAGGGAGTTGGGTTTTGGGTTCCACCTTGAAAAAAAATAGCTTGCATTTTTTTACTCGTTATGGGGTGCCATAAGAGGTTGGGGAGGCATAAGGAAATGAGAGGAATAAGGGGTACTTAGGGAGGCATAAGGGTATGTCAGGGTTTTGAAATGATATGTTTTGGTGGTTTGTTCTCAGATGGTGATACATATTTCCCCTTGGGAGGCATAACTAACATCCTCCATAGTTTCTTGCTCCTTTGGCTTGCATGAGGAACCCTGAGTGTTGTTTGTTGTCTTTTATCTTTGGTTGTAAACTGCATTTTTTTCCTACACCATGTTTCAAATATGAATTTGTATGTGTGTTGTGGAAGCCTATTGTTTTCATGAGTTGAAAAAAAAATCTTATTGCATTATGGTTGGGGATCGAGGGGCAATGAAGAAGGATGGATTCAAATTTTTATTGGATGTCTTGGTTGGGTGGAGAGTGTTTCCTTTCTCCCTAATTTTTTTGTGATCAAACTATAAAATGGAGGATCCTCACATTGTTGTATTGGAGCAAAGGAAAAAGAAAAAATTGACACTCCTTGTTGAGATTATTTCTTATTGTGAACTTTTCCCACTTTCAAGTGGATGACATTGTATATTATTTGTGATGGAAAGGCTAATTTGTTTTAGTTATGAAAGTAGTTGTGATTATTGAAGAATATATCTTGTATTCAGTTCTGTGAACAAAAAATAATGATATGTATTATTTATGCTATATTGTAGAAATAAATGGGAAAGAAGTCATAAAATATTAATTTGAATTAATGGAAGTTATGTACTTTGCTCAAATGATTTTGTTTTCATTGGAAATCATCATCTAAACTACAATATAAAAGCTTTGGTTGGAAAATTGAAAAATAAATACGCATGAAGAAATGTTATACTGCTCTATTCTTTTGAAATGCATGATTTAGAAATCAAAACTATACATTGGCTTTTGAATACTTGAATTGAAAAATAAAATAAAATTTAAATCCAACTTCATATGTTAGATTGGATTGTGAATAAATTTCATATATCAAGTTGGTAAAGGAAACTTGGATCTGTTTAAGATCAAGTATAAACTCCATCCTTTATTTCACTGTATGCTTGCAAAATTTTATCAAAAAGAATAGAGCGACCTTGCAACATTGAAAAGATAAATTGAAATACCAATAGAACTTGTGGGTTCAAAATGATCCCAAGAAGAAAAAAATAATTAAGGAATTTCCATAGAACCTTTCAATTCGGGCTCAAATAGTTCCACAGTCGTTGTTATCAAATTTAGAAATTTTCAAAATGTAAATAAACTAGATAACTTAACCCTTGTAATATATCCTAAAATCTTTCGAGAAAATTCCTCCATTCCTATTTGGCATGTTGAGAAGGAATTATGGCAAATTTGGACAAATTTTATAAGTTAAATAGTCCAGTTTACGTTTTAAGTGACAAAAAGATGTTTTCTTAAAATTTACCCTTCAAAATTCATCAAAATTTAAATCTTAAGCTTTCTGTGGTCACAGGACTTCGAGATATTTCCAAAAAGTCCTCGTTTTCCAAAAATGGAGTTCCCAGTCAAAAGTTATGGCCTTCTGAAGTTCCACTTCATTTTGGCTTCAAAAATTTCATAACCGTCAAATTTAATTAATAAAATATTCTTAGGAGAACATACGGGCTAAATCCTTGATTTTTGTGCTTTTTTCCAAAAAACACTTAAGGCATGATGTTCGTTGCTGCTCCACTGACCTGCAAACATTCTTGTTGATCAAAATAATCTAAGTTCTAACAAAAAATTTGGGAAAAATTTCTATGTTTCCCACGCATCTCCGTAGGCCTGAAGTGTATTAGGTTTTGCCACGTGGTTTAACGAGGCTTTGTCAGAGGTGTGGAATCCCTTTTATCCTTGGCATTTGTAAAAGTAAAATTTGGAAACTTTTCGTAGTTTCCTCCATGGCCTCACTAACGTTCCGCCAATCAGGATCTATCCCGTGGCATCGTGAGGCATCGGCAGAGGTGTGGGTGAATTTTACCCTTTTAACCCTTCTGGGCATTAAAATTATTTTATCCCCGTTGCCTCAATTTCCCCGCATTGGCTTAGGATGCGCCACATGTCCCTTGCGGACTTGCGTGTGCACAGGTGCAAAGGTGGTTTTTCACCCCCAAGTAGGAAAATTTCCAAAATGTCTCCCACAGCTCCACCAGCCCACGTTTAGGATGATATTTCATCCCCAGCCCCACCGACCCAACTCCTCCTCTGGGAAAAATTTCTTCTTGTGGTCCGCAGACCCGCCCCTTGGGAAAATTTTCCCCCCTAGGACCGTCGACCCGCCTTGGGAAAATTTTCCTCCGAAGGTCTGTCAATCCATAACTTTTGAAATAGACGGAGTTATGAGGACTTATTTATATCACTAGATTGGTGAGAAAATTTCCTATCTAATGAGAATGTTTTTAGAAGGTTTCAAGTGCATTAATTTTAAGAAAAGTTAGGTTGAATATCTTAATCTTGTCAGAGGGTGGGAGAGTGAGAAATTGCTCTCTTAATCCTAATGATTATTCCAACCCTTAGTTTTAACCTTGTAAATTTAATAATTGTTGTAATGGGAAAAATATGAGCTAAAATTTTTATTTGGCCTCTAAACATTGCTTTTGGAAACTGTTGTTTTATAGCCTGGTAGCACACACTTTTATAAAAAAATTATCCCATAATTTTTCTGACTAATCCTAGGTTGTTCTTGAGTCTCAAGTGGGTTGTTTTAGCATGTGTTACACTATGCAATGGCATATTTTTCAAACCATAGTTATAATATGGATAAATAATAGCTTCGTAGTAGTATTGTAACATATATGGAATATATTTTTATATTCCCTTATATATTGTGTGGAATATATCATTATTTTTGTGTGTATATGAAATTTAGGTACCAACACAAGTTAGTTTCGAGACATATAAACTTTTAATTTCTCCACTTATACATACTATTTCTATTTAAATATTTGGACGATTTACAAATTTACCTGGTGGTTTGATAATGGACATCTTTTATAGAAGCAAAAATTCACATCAAATGTTACATGTGATATATATGAAAAATATTGTTAATTATTGAAACTCATCAATTATGAATCGCAAAATGACACGTTAAATCGTAGAATTTTAGAAATGAGTTATCATTTATATAAAATATTTACTTTAAATATCAAAGATACAATGTGTTGACCCTTAGCATATGCAAACAAGCTAAAATTATTATGCCACAAAAATTAAGTTTTCCTCTTTATTTGGTAAGGATCGCATGCTTCTATCTAAAAAGAGCCTAACAATGCATAAAAATTATATCTATTATTTTTTATAAACCCATAAGCATGGGCTTGAACCAAATACATAATTACTATGTAGATCTAAATCTGTTGGCCTTTTTAGGCTCACATTGAGATTTAACAACTACAATTGAAGGTGTAAAGCACATGCACCCATTTATAGGGATTCAACATTGTTTGGGCTTTATGTTCGTCCCATATAACATGTTTGTACTATGACTGTTGAGAGAGGCTATCACATGTCAAGAAAATTTTAAACTTCGTTATCAAGCACCCCAGTTTGGTGTATGGGTGTGGACTTATATATACAAGTTAATTGGTCAAAGACTATGCCATAATACAAATATGCATTTTAACAATTTGAAATCACTTTCAATTCAATAAATCTTGTTAATCAAGAAGCGATCCCTCCACCTCACTTACAAAATATGCTATGTGAAGACTTCTTCATTTGGCCAACTCCTATACTATTAAAAAATGTAAAGAATATTCAAAAATGAGATTACAATCAATAAACTAATGTAATCGAGTTCAAAAATCATACAATTCTTAATTTGTTTACACAACTAACTACCAAAATTTGAAAGTAATTTCACTACATCCTATTTCTAATTTTCTATTGACCATAGAAATTCATATAATAATTCACAAAGCATAAAAAATTGGGTACATTCGAAAAATCCAATATCTTTTAAAAAGTAGTATGAATATATACTAGTATACATCCATTAAATAAATCTATGTAAAGGATGTTGAGAGGTGCCATTCTCAATGATTCTTATTATCTATAACACAAAACAAAATTATACCTATAACATTATCTTAGTTAATTATACCTATATCTACAATCACACTAAAATAACAATCATAGTTAATTATATGGTAAAATTAAATTACAATTGTATTTGTGTAATTCAAGTGCAGCAAGTAAAATTACAATTGTATTTATTTTTATTTTGTGAGTGGGCCCCAATTTTTATTTCACGTGTACAAAATAAAATTTAGACACAGCTACGACATCAGACTCTTTCACTTCATATATACAACTGTAGATGTCTCTCAGCATAATTACATTTTTATATTACAAGGAAAATGTCTTCTCGATCTCAAAAACGAAGAGACAGAGAGAACATCATACAATCATGATAATGAACTTGGAGGAGGAGGGGCATATTCACAATTAGTTGCACTAATAACGTCACTTCTTCTAACTGCACTACACTGTTTTGGTTTCACTCCAATCCTTACACACAAAATTCCAGCAGAAGCAAAGTTGCTCATAACATAAAGCTTGTGTATGCACTGCACTCCGTTTTAGCTTGACTGAAATCAAGTAACTCTAACAAATTTTAACATAGATTTAAGAAATGGAACTTCTAATCTCATAAAATACTGTGGAAGGATTGGCTTGGATTCAAGAAACAAGAGATGTAACTCTAATAATTAGGGACAAGCTCGAGCAAAGCATCAAGATTTCGAGCAGAGTAATGAAGAGCTAGGACCGATCTAGTAACGAGGCTCAACCAAAAACATCCTCTACAAAATAATGACTTCTAATAGATTTGAACCACAAATTTTAAATCCTCAAATAAAGTTTTGAGTAGAATGCAAAATCAGAAGGGCAATGGCTACCAGAGGTAACTCTAATACCATCTCAAAGAGATGAAAAATCTCAGAGAAGAATACTGCTACGGTTACCAGTTTTTGACACTCTCCAGCAGCGCCGCAGCATCTATAAAATTGACGCCTTCTAGCAAATTATTTACATAAATTACGTCTACAAGGTTACTTGGTTGTTTTGAAGCGTACTTAGTTTATTAATAATGGACATCTTTTACATTTATGGAAAACATTTCTATTTACTTAAATCCATTAATTTTGATTTCTAAAATAATATTTGAAATCATATACATGTTAAGAAAATATGAACTACGCGCTAACGGTTTGAATATGCAAGCAAGCTAAAAACAATTTGCCCACCATAGGAATTTATATAATCCCCAAAGGAAAACTTTGGGTACATTGAGAAAAATTCGTCATCTACATCACACGGCCTCAGTTTTATCGTTTGCTGTGATTGAGGAAAGATGGCAGAGGAACACCATTCCATTCACAAAGGTGTTGTAGAAAGATGCCATGCTTACCACTTCCAACTGATCTCCAATGTCTTTGTAAATCAGTCCAGCTGCCATTGTTGAGGAACTCAACACCTGGTCTTGAAAGACAAAAATGAGCTCTCGCCCTGCATCAGTGAGTGCGCCCATCTTGGTGGCTTTTCTCCTGCAAACGAAAACAAAGGAGAAGACTAAGCAAATGGACCATCAATATTGAGGTGCAGCAGCAGCAGTCCTGTCTTGATTTCGGTTTCTCATTCTGCTCCCCATGATGATGATGAATAATTATTAGCACTCCCCGATTTTCTTCGTATTAACTCCATGAGCTGAGCTTCCCACACATAATTAGTAATACTGTTAAATCTTCCCTCGTTCTCGCCCAATTCCATCATGTTCTGCAGCTTCCAATCGTAATCCTCACGAAGGAGAGGGTCGGCGAGAGTTTGGTAGGCCTGCTGAATTTGTAGGAATTTTCTGGTGCATTCCTCTTTCCCTGAAGGAGGGCAAACGTCAGGATGATATTTTAGAGCCATCCCACGATATGCTCTCTTTATTTCCCGCTCACTTATGTCAGGAGAGACGGAGAGCACATCATACAATGATGATGATGAACAACGAAGATGCCCTAATAATTCGAGCGTTTCTAACTGCACTCTGCTCTGGTTTCACTCCAATTCTTGCCCGTGAAATTCCAGCATAAGCAGACTTACTCAGAACAGAAGACCTGTGTAAAACACCGGTCACAAGACATGATATATATTCCCATATATTTGTTGGGTTTGGAGAAACAAGACATGATATATATTCACATATCAGTGATAAAAAAAATGATGACCTTCTAGACGGGCTACCATCTAGAATCATGACGTGGAAACATCTAGAAGTATGACGTGGAAACATCTAGAAGGATTCGGTGAACTTGGAAGTTTTAATGTACAGAAAGCATTGCTTGGGACACGCTCTTTGTTCGTCATAGCTTACGTAACATAACAAACCGATAAACAATTACAGCAAAACGTTAAAATAAAATGTTAACAATACGATAAGCCGAAAAAACCGTTTACTAAATATTTCTTTATTCAATCAAAGGATGTCACCATTTACACTTTTCGTTGTCAATGAATATTAATAATTGCATGCGCTTCTCGAGAGGTCAAAGGTGTAATTAATAATTGCATGCGCTACCAAGACGGTAGCGAGGAAGGATGTTGCGCAAATAAAATCTGTAAGAAGTCTACGAAAGGATTCAGTGAGGAGTCAGCAACGTGAGAATGTGAGGCATTATGTGAGAACAATATGAAGTGGAGATGAAGATTGGAAGATTCATTGATCAAGTATGGTGTGACATCCTACTGATGGATACATGTCATGTCTTGTTGGGGAAGTCCTAAAAATTTGATAAAGAAAATTATCTACGATGCGAGAGGAAACAAAGTGAAGGTGTGCTAGGATGTGAAGACAATTTGTTTGTCCTCACTGAGAGAAGAAGGCACGGAACACCAAAGCCACATGGCATTGCACAAAGGAGATGAAGACCAAGCATGCACAGGGGACCAACTAGGTGATGAAAAAATAACAGGGAGAACGCCGGATCATGAGTTGAGCAAGGGGTTGATCAACTATTTATATGTCTTGTTAGTTGTTATTTAGATATTAGTATGGGAGCTTTACAAAATATAAAAGAAAAAAAAAAACTTTTTAACTTTCTCATGCATCAATTAATTGTATGTATTGTTGGGTACTATTTAGATATTTGTTTGGGAAGTTGGCCAAATAAATAAGGAAAAACAAACTTTCCTCATCTCAACATTTGTAATTTTCTTGCATATTCTAATATTTCACATAAATTCGTTGATTTAGGAATGCATTTGTTTTTAAGAATAAGTCATTTGTAAGATTTGTATGATTGATGATTATGTTATCATAGGATTTACGATAATTAGGATTAGGCAATTGTGATATTCACTTCTATAAATTATGTAACCATCATTAAATGATGCAAGAGCATCCAATGTGTCAACCAATCTTACATCCTGATTTTTTTTTCTATTAATTAATTTTTGCTCACTTGCCATCACATTACCCCATCATATATCTTCAATATATCCAAATAATTTTGATACCCTTGCATTTCCTTAAGTGATCTTAGTATTGGTTTGCAAAGCAACTTAGTCACAACATTGCAATGACCTAAATTATGATGTCAGGGAAACCCTGATGACTCAAGGTTAAGAAAAGCACTTAGAAGGATTTATTTAAATCCCCATTGTCCCTTTATAGACTAATGGTCATGAATTTATTTATGCTTATAACAATCCCCAAGAATCATATAAGGGAGCCGACTTAGTACTTTGAGCCCGCGAAGTCATGATGTTATGCTAGAGTTTGAGTACATGCAAATGGAACATGTGAGATTTCAGACTTTGTCCACTTGGTAAATGCAATGTACTGGCCCATCCTTTCCATTTTGTTCATAAATCACATGGACATCGGGGGCTATTTTAATCATGGATTCTAAAATAGTTGTTTTACGCTTCGCATGCCCTTCCTAAATTTCAAAGAGATTTTGTTGGCCTTGTGAGCACAAGGACCCCATTATATTGATGGGAAACAGAATCACAAAGGGGGTCTTATGCCTATTATCTAAAGTGAAGTGAGAATGACATTGGTGAATTTGATGGGACATGATTTTCACAAAAGGGCATGTATGCACATAGATATGGTCTCATTGGAAAAATGTCTTCAAGAGATTTTAAGTGTTAGCAACCAAAGTCTCAAGCACAATTAAATTCAACTGATAACTTTTCCCATTATAATAATTACTAATTCCACATTATAAAGCAACAAGTGTAATAAATCCACACCTAGCTCAAATCTTGTTAGGGATTAATTTAATCACTGATTACATTGACATTTTAGCTAAATATTCCCTGATTAAAATTTTAGGGTTAAGGGACTAAAACAATTAAATACCCAAGGTATTTAATTCCACAAGATGTAAGAAAAGAGCAAGGTTTAATTATAGTGGGGAAAAAGAATACATATTTAAAATCATTAGAGTAAATTCTTACTTACCCACTCCTAGAACTCGGTTAAAGATTCAATTTGATTTTTACCATGATTAATACAATTAAAACTTCCTAAATACATTGCCATTAGATAGGGAATTTCCTCACCTTTCTGTTGATATAAAGAATTTCTCCTAACTCCTCATATTTCTTAAGTTATGGACCGATGGAACTTGGGGTGAAAATTTTCCCAAGACCTGGCTTACAGGATTAGGGAGGAAAATTTTGACCAACTCCATTCTGCGGACTTCGGCAAGAAAATTCACCTGGAGGAGAAAAGTTGACTGACGGAGTTGGGAAGAAAAATTTTCCCACACGTGGGCCAAAGGAGTGGGGAAGGCATTTAGCCTTTTTCCCTTTTGGGACAAATCAAATTTTACACCCCCACCTCTGTTGATGGCCAGGGAGGCCACGTGGTAGCTCCTTATTGGATGCGGGTTAGCGGGTCGATGGGGAACATTCAAAAAATTTGACTATTCACAAGGACGGGAAAAAACGTCAATAGGAACCCACGCCTCCGCCGACGTGAGAAGATGTAACGTGTCAGCCAACAGTTGGCTATGATTTGGCGGGCCGGTGGGGTTAGTCTGGAAATTTTTCCCAAAATTTTTCTGAGGTGTTAAGGCTTTAAAGGATCCACTTCTCCGCTAACACCTCGTGAAGGCACGTGGCAATACCTGATTAGCTGAGGGCCGACGGGGCTTCGGGGAAAACTTATGAATTTTTCAAAAATTATTTTTGAAAGTGCTCAAGGTTAAAATCGATCCAAGCCTCCACCGATGCCCAATGAAGCCACATGTCGATCAATGATTGGCCACAGGGCCACAGAGGAAAATTTTCCAAATTAATGGTTTGGACTTGGATCATTTTTGACAAAATTAAGGCTTACGGCTTAGCAGAGCGGTGGGAAACTTCATGACTTTACAATTTTTGGGCAAAAAGAAAAAAAAGAAAGTTTTAGCCCATAGGTCCGCCCAAGAATATTTTATCCAATTAAATTTGACAGTTAGATTACTTTTTGAAGCCAAATGAAATAAAAACTTCAGAAGGCCATAAATTTTTATTAGGAACTTGGGTTATGGAAAACGAGGACTTTTTGGAGAGCTCTCCACATATTCTTTGCACAGAGAACTTAAGAATTTAATTTTGATAAAGTTTAAAGGGTGAATGTTGAGAAAACATCTTTCTATCTCTTAGAAAGTGAACTGGTATTTTTTACTTATCAATTATTTGTTCAAATTTTCCATTAATTCTTTCTCAACATGTCAAATAGACATGGAGGATTTCACTTGGAAGAATTTAGGATAGATTTCAAGGATTAAATTGTTTGATTGAAGATCAATTCAAATATCCCCAATTTAACAGCAAAAATGACTGAAAAATAGTTTGAGATCGATTTTGAAAGGTTCTATGAAAAATTCTTAAGTATTATAGTTTGTTTGGGATCATTTTGATCTTTCTTAGCTTGTATTAATGTTTCAAATGTCTTTCCTAGTCTGTAGGGTCGTTCTATACATTTTTTGATAATTATTTGCCAGTTTGAAAATCATCTAACAGAGCTCTACAACTTCCAACTCGAATTGATCCATTACATTTACTAAACTTCAAAATATGATTTCATTCTAATTCAATATTACAATGTTCTATTTCCTTCAATCAAAATGTATAATCAAGAAAGCAATTTCTATTTTCTTTCCAAAAAATGTGCTTTTCAAAACACAAAGGATGCAATAATTTTGAATACATTTTCCACATTCAAACAAAGAGTTGTACAACATTTTCAAAGAAAATTTCAAACAATAATAACTTCATTATATAAGGTAAAACAACATCTATTTTATTGAAAAGATTTCTTTTACAACTTTTTTTTTATCAAATACAACTTTACAATCACAACTCCTCATTACATTCCTTTTTACAAATAGAATACCGAGTATATTTCTTTCACATTCAAAGGGGATTTTATTTCCAAAACATAGTAACTCTTCAACATAAAATGTATATTAAATTGTCATCGACATCAGGTGGGGAAATTCCTTCCACATTTGTTCAAAAATAGAAAATAGAGTATATCTCTTTCACATTTTGAATTGTGATTTTCATAGCACATACAACACATCTTTCCATCACAAATAATGTATAAGGTCATACACTTCAAAGTGGGAAGGGGTTATAATAAGAACAATATCAACAAAGACTATCAAACTTTTCTTTCTCCTCTACTCCAGAACAACAAAATGAATATCCTCCATTTTCTTTATTTCAATTTGACCACAAAAGAATAGGGGGAAAGACAATGCTCTCCACCCAACCAAGACATCTAATGAAAGGAGAATCCATCAATCTTCATTGGTCCCCTAGCCCTAACCACAATGCAATAAGAGATGTTTTCCATCACATGGAAACAACAAGATTCCAAAGCACCAAGAAACATTTCTCATTTAAAACACAGTCCAAAATAAAGTTGCATTTTGCAACCATAGAATAAAGACAACAAATGACAATCAGGATTCATCATGTAAGCCAAAGGAGCAAGAAACTATGGGGGATGTTGTTTATGCCTCCCAATGAGAAATGGGTATCACCACCTGAGAAAAAACCACCAAAATATATCATTTCAAAACCCTTACATGCCCTTATGCCTTCCCCAAGTACCCCTTATTCATCACATTTCCTTATTCCTCCCAAAGCTCTTATGGCACCCCATAATGAGTAAAGAAATGCAAGTTGTTTCTTTACAAGGTTGAACCCAAATCCCAACTCCCTCCACACTTATACCTCCCCAAAAAACTTATGCCTCCCCCAAAATACCCCATAGTCTTCTCCCACACCATCCCTAGGCAATCTACCCAATCATCCAACAAGCAATAACATACATACAACCATTTAAATATTCCTAAAAAGGAAAGAATAGCATTTCCAAGAGCCAAGCTCTTACCTCTCCATGATGGATTTGTTCCAGGATTAAAACATCAAGCTCTCTAATGCAAAGAAATCCAAGAGATCAACAATCAACAAGTGTGCAACAATATCCAATCTCCTCCAAAAGCAATAAATCTTAAAACAAAAAGAATTTCCCAAAAAAAATCAAAGAAAGTTCCAGTAACCCCTAAAACAAGACAAAAAATTTGAGTATATAGAGAGGAAGAGAAGAGGATGAGTTTGATCCAAGTGGGATGCCACATCACACATTATCAACTCCAACTCATAAGTCAACTTTAATCTCCAAGGAAAAATAAATAAGTAGGTGAATAAATGACAATCCTACTTACACACTCAAATGAGGCCCATACACCAAAGGACTGAAATTAAAAACATGTAATAAAGTGCAGTTACAACTTACAACTTGACTTACAAAAATGCATAATGAAGGCTAGATTTAAACCCTCCAACCATAGGTAACGTTGGCATGCAAATTTAAGAGGTATGGGATAAGTTTAACTTGTCCCATAAGCTTATAAAATGATCCTCCAAGGACAAATTTGAATTTCAAAAGGAGGTGGAGTGTTTGATACTCCAAAATTAAGTTACACATCACTTACACATTTCTTACAACACTTTAATTTCAGGCCAACAACTCTAATAGTTACTTTCTTATGTCCCAATTTGATTAATTAATTTTAACAACATGTTTACTCACATGAATTTACCACAATTAATAAATAATGAAAGGGGTAAACACATAACTTAATAAACACATACAAACATCAATAAAAAGCAACCAAATAAATAAATACACATAAACTTTGGTCACATTTAAAGGATTATACCCCCCATGGGAATCCTGAACAGTCAAACACACACACATGAACAATACAAGTTGTCATGGTGACCTTGTTGAATTCGTCTAAAATTCCAATGTGTTTGGTCTCCAATCCCCTGATGTTTGTTGTGATATTTTTAACGTGCACAATATAAATACCCCTTCGGCCTCGTGGCCATATCACAACATCCAAATGAATATAATATAATTCCAAAATCGTCAATATATATATACGTATATGTATGTATGTGTATATATGTATGTATGTGTGTCTATATATATATATATATGAATCACAACAACATCCAGACAAGCAACAATATCACTTACAATTTCATCAGAAACTATATAATCATCAATTTTAAATTCAATTTTCTCAGTCTACTCAATTTATCCAAATATCACATGTCCTAACAACATCCATAAATATATATAGATAACCATGGCCAACAACATGTCAACATCTATATAAAATGTCTTTAACAATCATCATGCATCATATATGAATCAGAGTCAACAATAATCCATGATCTAATATCTAACATGATACTAAATCAAAACTATAATAATGTCCATAATATAGTCAGCAGTATCATGATCAATATCAAAATTGTCGAAGGGAAGTGGGCACTACATCCCCCTCCCCTTAGACTCGACTTCCTCATGGAAGTCACTGAAAAGAGAGATAGGAACAAATGCAATAGAAAAAGGATAACTCCATTATGGGATTGGGTGCTTCAAACAAGTGTGGGTATACAGAACTTAGGATTGGTCCAATTCAATTCACCAAGAAGAAGGGAGATTGCAAGGGATGAGTTTTAAACTTTATGCATGTAAGGCTACAAACACATAAATCTAGAGAGTAAATTTACACTATCAACCAAGATACCACACATAACAATATAACATAAAGAGTTAAAAATATTCTTAAGAGTAACTACCAAGTAGAGGAGTAATAAGGAGAATTCCATGAGTTTGAGAACGACCACATATTTTGTCAAGGAATACAACATACTACAATAATAAAAGTTAAGGTTTCTACTAAGTTTAAGCCATGATTTCGAGGTTCATTGTCTAGACAAGGCTAGCAAAAATCAACTATGATAAAATTTACATGAGGAACAAGTCTACTCAAGGTCCCATAATTTGAGGATCACACAGGATGAGGTTAATCAACAAGGAATGACACCTAAATCAAGAAAACATTTAAAATCAAGTAACTATTCAAAACGATGTCTTCCATAAATCGAGAGGGAACAATTAAATTTTCTTGGTAATACTAAGCAAAGTCAAGATCACAAGGTTTCCTAAACCCTGACTTACACAAAAAAAATCAAATACACGACACTAAACAAATTAGAGACATCCAACATTTAGTAAACAACTCCACTAGCAGCTAGAATAACAATGCAAGAAGCACCAAACACTATAACAAAATGGGATTTATTTATCTTATTTCCTTCTTAAGCTTAGAATAAGCATAAACAGAGCACGAGAACACCAATGAGCACTCAAGGTCACTTGGAAAAAGAACAAGTAACATGGGGTCCAACTAAAATTCAAGGTGCATTGTGACAAAAGCAAATAACATCATCTTGCATTTTCCATCCTAATGGAAAAGGGGCAACAATAACAAGGTGACCCAAGAAAATATGAAGAAAAGAAGAATTCCAAAAGTTATTTTATACCCTTAGCATATGTTGCCTTAAAATTACAATAACTTAGGTCTCTATGAAAAGACAACACACAAGAAGTTTGCTTATCAAACAACAGATAAGTCTTAATCCAAAAGGACCACAACTCACACTTGTCGAGCTACGGGACGATAATGGTATGATGACCGAAAACTCCCACAAAAAAGGGAGCATACCTCTATGAACAAGAAGGTACTTAGCAAATAGAACACATTACTATCCACCAGGTGTTTCACTATTCTGGGTAGGTGACAAAACTACAAGTTCAACTATACATTGCACTCTATCCACATAAATCCTACTTATTTTATAACTCAACTAATTAAGTCCAAATCTCCTCAATTATAGTTTTATGATGTTTGGGTGAATCAATTTCTCAATTAAAAATTTAATGAGAAGGAAGGGTAAACATATCACACTATTAATTTTATGGGAGAGAGAGTTAAATCAACACATCACATTTTTAATTCCAAGGAAAACAAGGGACATTCAACATAGATAACACATTATCACTTTTGTAAGAACTATGAAATAATCGACCAACATGGATCACAACAATATTTTGAGATTTTTTTCCCACTAATTACAATTATCATAAAACATTCCTAGTGGGTTTCTACAAGTTCTCAAAATAAGTTAGAAGGGAGGCCCATTAAGGAAGCATAATTACTTTTACTGATCTGCTATGGTTTAACAATGTTTGTTGTTTTGGCAAAAACATTTTATTCACTTGAGCAAACAAGGAAAGTTTTCAAATATACACCCATATTACCATAGGATACCACCAACCAAGAAATCAAAATGACAAGGAAATATTTTAGCTATAAGAACACCACATCATCGCTAGAATGTGTCAAATGTAAGCAGACAGTCAACTATCTATTCAACATGGCTTTATGACAAAGAGTTACAGTTTTGCAAGAAGAATCACATTATAAAATACCACCGAGATTAAATTATCAAGGTCTAATTGCACTATCATCACCAATGTCATGGTCCAAAATACTCAAAGAATCCATAAGTGTCTCCATGTAATCCAAATTTAATATGTCATGGAGTATTATTCATAGTAACTAAAAAAAAGTTAAGGAAAGGGTAGACTTATTTATAGGTCAAGAGGGAAAACATGTACACTTAATTTACACACAATACTTGAATGGGATTAAATCTAACCATAATTACCAATATGCATACAATACTCAAGTCACTACTTAATATAATGAAATGAGGAACTCTTGATAAAACTTAGCATGTCATCGAAGAGAAGCCACTACCGGACAAACACTTTTCCACTAACATCCACAGCCAGCCAAAAGCAAACTGATCACACCATAATTCTTCAACCCACAATTAAAAACCTCTACTTTGATGAGGTTCAAGTTCTTACCGGATTGTAAGAGAATCACCACCACCGCTAAGAGGTTGCCAACTAGAATGCACAACACAACGAACTCTCTTCCCAACAAGGTCGAGTAATGAAAAGGTCACTCTAATATCCTAGATACACTCAAGGTTCCGTGCATCTAAAACTAAGGCATAACTTTAATCACCTAAGACGACATTCAAGACACCTATGGTGTAACCCCATACGACAAAATATATGAATAAAAGTAACATAGAACAAACTCATCATCATGCAAAAAGAAATCCATGTAATGTTTAGCTAATGTAGTGCTCACTTCCCTTTGACACCTTTTTGATACTAATCATGATATTGCTGATTATATTATGGACATGATTATGGATTTTTTTATAGTATAATGTTAGATGTTAGATCATGGATTATTGTTGACTTGATTCAGTTATGATGCATGGTAATTATTAGAGACATTTTAGATATTGATGTTGATATACTATTCGACATAGTTATACTATGAATGTTGTTCAGACATGTGATATTTAGATATTGTGAGTAGACCTAGAAATGAAAATTATTTGAGGATGATATAGTTGTTGAGTAAAATTGTAAATGATCTTGTTGATTGGTTGGATGTTGTTGTGATCCATATATCTAGATGATTTTAGAATTTTAATTATATTATTTTGGATGTTTTGATATGGCCACGAGGACGAAGGAGGTATTCGTGTTTTGCAGGTTAAAATATCACAACAAACATCGGGGGATATGAGGCAAACCACATTGGAATTTTAGATGAATTCAACAAGGTCGCCATGGTAACTAGTATTTGTTTGTGCATTTTTGTGTGTGTTAGGGATTCCCATGGGGGGGATCACCTTTAAATGTGACCAAGGGGTTATTTGTATTTATTTATTGGTTTATTTTTTTATGTTCGCATGTGTTTATTTTGTGGTGCATTGACCCTTTCATTATTCATTAAATAGTGTGTAATATTGTGACTAATCATGTTGTTAAGTTAATTAATAAAAATATATCATAACGAAGTATTTAATAGAGTTGGTGGCCTTGAATTAAAGTGTTGTAAGAGATGTGTAAGTTAACTTTCGAGTGTGAAACACCCAACCTTCTTGGAAATTCAAATTTGTCCTTGGAGGCTGATCTTGGAGGCTTGTGGGATAGGTTAAACTTGTGTCATACAACTTAAATTTATTTACCAACCATACCTACAGTTGGAGAGTTGAAATTTGACTTTTATAATGCTTTTCGAGAAGGTAAATTATAGGTTTTAATTGCAATTTTCTTACATGATTTAATATCTATCCTTTGGGGTGTGGGTTGGATTTGAGTATGTAAGTAAACTATCATATTATTCACCCACCTATTTATTATGCATTGGAGAATGAATTTGACTTTTGGGTTGGGGTTGAGAATGTGTGATATGGCATCCTACATGGATCCACCTCATCCTCTTCTCTTCCCTATTCTATAAAATTTTAATTCCTTTCCTTGTTTTGGGGTTTCTCAATTTTGAAGACTTCATTCTTGGGTGAATTCCTTGTTGTTTTGGGAGCTCTTGCTTTTCGATAAGCTTGAAGATTGTTGAATGCTTGTTATTTGGTGGATTTTTGGATTGTTTTCTTGAAAACAACTGTTGTTTGGAACTTGGGAAACTCCATCATGGAGAGGTAAGAGCTTGGCTCTTTAAATGCTTTTATTTTATGAATGTAAATATTAATGTGTGAATGTCTTAGCAAGTTTGTGGGTTGTTGGGTAGATGTCCTAGGGATGGTGTAGGAGAAGACTATGGGGTTTATTTTATGGGAGGAACAAGTGTGTTTTAGGGAGGTATAAGGGTGGATGGAGTTGGGTTTTTTGTTCCACCTTAGAAAGAAATATCTTGCATTTATTTACTCATTATGGGATTCCATAAGAGGTTGGAGAAGCATAAGGAATGCCAGGATTTGATATACTATATTTTGGTGGTTTGTAATTCAGGTGGTGATACCCATTTCCCCTTTTGGGAGGCATAAGAAGCATCCCCCATAGTTTCCTTCTCCTTTGGATTGCTTGATGAAGCCTTTGTAATGTTTTTCATTCTTTAATGTAGTTGTAAACTACATTCTGTTTTAGACTATGTTTTTATTGTGAAAATTTTACTTGTGTGTTTGTGAAAGACTTGAGTTAGATCACATCTTTTATTTCATTGTGATTGGGGTTCAGGGTCCAATCAATAAGGATGGATTCTCCTCATCATTAAATGTCTTGTTTGGGTGGAGAGCATTTCCTTTCCCCTACTATTATTGTGATCACAATTTGGAAGAATCATAAATACACCTGTTTTTGTTCTGGAGTTGAGGTAAGAGAGTTTGACCGTCTCTTGTGAAATGAAATCTTATTGTAACTTTTCCCACTCGAAGTTGATGAACTTGTATATTTTTTGTAATGGAAAGATGTTGTATTGGTTATGAAAGTGTATATTGAAATGTGAAAGAGACATACTTTTTTTTGTTCTTTTGAAAGCAAGAAATTGTGTCCTGTATGATAAAATTCAAGAAAGAAAGAAGGAAGTTGTAAAGTTTTATTTTGGAATCAATAAAGGATTGCATAATCTTCATCAAATTGCATCATTTTGTTTAATTTAATAATCTAAATGTGATTTGTCATCTATGTTTGAAAGAAAGAAATGTGTATGAAGGAAGTGTAATACTTTATCTTTCGAAATATGTGAAAATTGGAAATCAGAGATGTATTATATCTTTTGAATAGCTGAATTGAATCACCTAAATGTTTTAGATTAGAATTGGAATGAATTCTAATACATGGAAGATGAAAATGGCGAATAGATCCTTTAAAATTTAATCTCTATTTTTGTATTTTCAAACTGGCAAATACTTTATTAAAAAATGCACAGTTCAAACCTGCAACCATGAAATAAAAAACTAAATGATTAAATTGAAGTAGTATACCATAAATGAATCCAATTTGAAAAAAAATTCTTAAGGAAATTCTTAGAAAACTTAGCAAAAACAGGGTCAACCCTCTTACAGTCGTTTTGTTGTCAATAGATGTAAATTTTCAAATTGCAGATCAATCAGACAAATTAAATATTTAAATCCTTCTTAAAACCATCTAAGAACAATTCTCCATGTCTATTTGACACGTTGAGAGAGGAAGAAGATCAAATTGAACAAATCTTATAAGTTAAAATTTACCAGTTTGCACTATAAAAGTCTATAGATTGTTTTCTTAAAATTTACTCCTTAGAATTTATCAAAGTAAATATTTAATGATTCTTGAGTAAAGAGGACATCAAGAGCTTTCCAAAAAGTCCTCATTTTCCCAAAACCGATCTCTCTATAAAAATTTATGGGCATATGAAGTTTTTCTTCATTTCGCGTCAAAAAATAACTCTAATTGTTAAAAAAAATTTGGAAAAATTTCATTTATGGATCTGCGGTCTTGAATTTACCCATAGCGCATTGAATTCTTTTTTGGGAAAATTTTCCTAATTTGTCTCCACTAGCCCATCAACCTACATCCAATCAGAGGCTACCACATGGTACCATGAGGCGTTGGCGGAGGGGCAGACCCCTTTTTAAACCTCGCTTGGAGAAAAAAAATATTGGGAAATTTTTCTTAATTTTCTCCGCCGACCCACAACCAATCAGGAGTTTCCATGTGGCATCATGAGGCATTGGCAGAGACATGTGTGAATTCTAACATTTTTTCCCTTTGGGGCATTAAAATTATTCTACCCCCGCCACCTTTCTTTCCCCTTGTCTGTTTAAGAGGTGCCACGTGACCCTTGCGGACTTGAAAACTAGCGGAGTGCGGGTGCAAGCGTGGCTTTTGCTCCATGTAGGAAATTTCCTAAACATCTCTCGTGGCCCCGCCAAACTGACTCCTCCTCTGGGAAAAATTTCTCCCCGTGGCCCCACCAACTTTCCCGTGGGGAAATATTTCTTCCTGCGGCCCGTAGACCTGTCCCTGAGGCAAATTTTCTCCCCTAGGCCAGCAAGCACGCTCTTGGGGAAAATTTTGAACCTAAGGCCTGTCGGCCCATAACTTGAGAAATATGAGAAGTTAGGAGGAATTCTTTATATCATTGGAAAGGTGAGGAAATTTTCTATCTAATGGGAATAATTTAGGGAGTTTTTAAATGCGTTAATTTTGAGAATAATCAAGTTGAATCTTTAAATCCTGTTAGAGAGTGGGTATGGTGAGGAATTACCCTCTGACCCTAATTAAAATTTCTAACCCTAAATTTTGGACCTTGTGAGATTTACTAATTGTTAATAAAAGAAAAGTATATTATAGTGGATTAGAAATTATTTGGACCTTGTTAGTGAAAACTGTTGTCTTATTACCTAGTTGTAGACACTTTTAAACAAAAAAAATTATTCCATAATTTTCCTAACTAATCATAGGTTGTCCTTGGGTCTCAAGTGGGTTATTTTTAGTGGGCATCACACTTGGTATTAGAGCAGTGGTTCAAATTCTTGGGCCATTGGGCACACTAGAAAACTTGAGACATGAACCTTGAACCTAGCACACTTTTAAATCTAGAAAACAACTTAGTTTAGAAATTTTCATATTTTAGTAAACATGGAAACTGAATAAAACTTAGAAATATGAACTAACTCTCATCTTGCTCTGTGTAGGAGGCGCAAACAAGATGAGGAGCCTTTTCACATAGACCTAAACATACCACCTCAAGAGCATGTCGTAGAAGCTATCCTACCATATATTTTGAGGAGTCTTCAGGATGTTAATGCCGCTCTATGTGGAGGATCAGTAGGAGAATGGGAAGCTAGATATGATAGAGTCACTTCCATTGAGCATCACATATCTCCTTGACCTAGTGAGGAGCATGGAGGAGAGAACTTTCATGTAAATTTAGCTAGAGTAGAGTCACCATAGAGGGGACAGGGTGACTGAGTTTCAAGACATAGGGAGATGTCTCAGAGCCCTAGGCTTAGGGATGAGCATGTAGAGAGGCCTAAAGGCTGTCAAACCACAACTGCAGATCACATAAGGGAGATCTTGAAGCTTCATCCATCACATTATGCTCGTGACATAGGTGAATTTTAGGAAGAGGCATGGTTGTTGAGCTTTAGAAGATGCTTCATGCTTTGTCCTTATTCTAGCAACACAAAAGCTCATGTTGCAATCCATCTACTAAAGGATGGAGCTGGTGTTTGGTGGAAGACAGAGGAGTAGAAGCTCCATGTTGAGTCTGAGACAATTACTTGGGAGCTATTTGAGGAGTATTTCTGGAGTAGATATTTGTCGTAGAGGTTCATACAGTAGTGGATAGATGTGTTTCATGACCTCCGATAGCCATCTCTTATAGTGGCTGAGTATGAGAGTAGATTTCTGGATCTACTCCAATATGTTGATTACATGCAAAATGAGTAGGTGCGAATCCATAGGTTAATCCAGGGCTGAATCTAGACATTGGAGGTGTAGTGTAGATCCATTTTCCACAGACCTTAGCTGAGGCTGTTGAGAATGCCTATATAGAAGAGGAGACGTGGTGAAAGACCCATCAGGATAGAAACTGAGTCTGGAGCCACCACAACAGATGCATGACAATAGATTGAGGGGGTCAGTACCTCTTCCTCATGGTGGATAGGGTTTAACACAATCATCTTTTAGACCACAGCAGCAGTGGCAGCAACAGTCCCTCCCACCTTATAGACCTCCATAGAAGTTTGATGCACAGAGAGGTCATAGTATGGGGCCTCTCCCTAGGGATCCCATCAGGACATAGGGTGCCCTAAGAGCTCACTCAACAGGAGCTAGCTAAAAGAGACCTTATTATACCACAGTTGAATCATTAGGATCCACAGCAAAGACCTCCAAAGTATTGACCAAACCTGCTACAAAATGGAGAGGATCAGGAGGTTGTTTTGGGTGTGGTGTTACTGGATATTATTGGAGAGGCTGCCCACAAAACCCTAATAACAAGGGTAAGACATAGATCTCAGAGCCTAATATTTATGATATGGGATGTAGTCATAGGATGTATGTAGCAATCGAGAACCGCCAAACATAGCATCATAGTAGAGTTATTAAGACTACAGGTAACATTGGAGGCATTCCTACCTCCATTTTGTTTTATTTTGGTTCTTGTGATTCTTTTATCACACCATCTTTAGTAGACCACTGAAGGTTGGTGGCAGTTACGCAGGGTCATAGTTACAATGTTGAGATGGCATCTAAATCCAAGATCTCTATAGACTCCTTAGTTAAGGAGTGTGTGGTGGATTTGAGACCTTTCACCACTACCTCAGATCTTCGTATCCTTCTATTGGGATCTTATGGAGTCATCTTGGGCATGGATTGGTTATTTACTCATAGAGCTAGAGTGGATTATTACAACAAGATCATATCTTGCAGAGATGATCTAGGAGTGGAGGCAGTGATAGTGGGGGTCAAGAGACTTGTTTCTATTCACACCATATTTGTTATGTAGCTTAAGCAGTGTGTGTGATGAGGATGTTAGATGTATGTTGTTACAGTTAGTGGTAGTTTAGAGGATGGGTCTAGTGGACCATCGCTAGATGATCATCCCATTTTGAAAGAGTTTGCAGATGTCTTTCCAAGGGAGCTACTAGGGTTACCACCCCCACGTGAGATTGATTTTCATATAGATCTACTTCTGGAAGTAGAGCCTATCTCACGAGAACCTTATCAGATGACCACCCCAGAGCTCTGCAAGCTCAAGTTGCAGCTTGAGGGCCTTCTAGAGAAGGGCCTAATTCATCCTAGTGTGTCCCCTTGGGGTGCACTGGTGATCTTTGTAAAGAAGAAGGACGAATCCTTGCGGTTATGTATTGATTACCGCCAGTTGAATAAGGTAACGATCAAGAATCATTATCCCCTTCCATGCATTGATGATTTGTTTTATCAGATGAAGGGAGCCACAGTTTTCTCTAAGATTGATCTTAAGTCAAGTTACCATTAGCTAAGGATTTCGGAGGTGGATATTCATAAGACCGTCTTTCATATGAGATATGGCCACTATGAGTTCACAGTGGTGCCTTTTGGTTTGACTAATGCCCCCGCAATGTTTATGAATTTGATTGATGGGGTATTTAGGACTTTCTTAGATCACTTCGTGCTCATCTTCCTTGATGACATTTTTATCTAATCACGTACGCATGAGGAGCACCAGGGGCACCTTCGCCAGGTTCTTTAGTGTATTCGGGAGCAAAAACTCTACAGGAACATGGAGAAGTGTGATTTCTTCTAGACGGAGGTGCAGTATTTAGGTCATATCATTTCTGAAGAAGGTATTTCCATCGATCCTTCCAATATTAGACCTATTATGGATTGGCTAGCACCCACTAATATGACAGAGGTGCGTAGCTTCATGGGATTAGCAGATTACTACAGGAGATTTGTTCAAGTCTTCTCTTAGATTGTGCACCAAATCACTTCCCTTAAGAGGAAAGGTAATAAATTTTTTTGGTCGGACAGTTGAAAGTAGTCCTTCAGTACATTGAAGGAATGTCTCAATACAACACCTATTCTTGCCATTCCAGATCCACAGGGTGAGTTTTTTCATTTGCACGGATGCTTCTTTAGTAGGGCTTAGAGTTGTGTTAATGTAGGAGGGAAGAGTAGTGACTTTTGAATCTCGCGAACTCAAAGATTACGAGCTTAATTATCTGACTCATGATCTTGAGCTTGCGGCAGTTGTGCACAATTTTGTTCAATGGAGGTACTTTCTACTTGGTTGGAGATTCACACTCATGATAGATCACTTGAGTCTTTACCACCTCTTCATGAAGCCCAATCTCAATACTTGTTAGCAGTGTTAGATGGATTTGCTTTGTGAGTATGATATTGAGATAGAGCATCTGAAAGGTAAGGAGAATGTGGTCACAGACATTCTCAACAAATAGAGACATGTGGCTATGGCCATCTCAGTGAGCACAAATTCTTCAACAGCTTCCTCTTGAAAGATTCTACATTGCAGTTCAAGCAGGAATCGAGTCTTAGAGACCCCTCAAGGGGAAGTTTTAAGGTTTTTCTTTAGAGGTAAATGGTCTTCTCAGGAACAGAGGACGGATTTATGTTCCCACAGATGGAGGCTTAAGGCAGGACATCTTGGTGAAGGCACATTGTGCACCCTATTTAGCCCATCTTGGGATGAAGAAGATGCACGCCACCTTGAGACTGTTGTATCATTGGAGAGGACTTCATAGAGAGATGGCTCAGTTCGTGTCACATTTTTTAGAGTGCTAGAAAGTAAAGGCCGAACATCGGCATATGGCTGGCCTTCTCTATCCTCATGCTATACCGAAATGGAAGTGGGATACCAATTCCATGGAATTAATTGTTGGGATACCGAAATCGAGATACCACCATGACACCATCATGGTCACGATGGATGAATTGATAAAAAGTGGCTCATTTCTCTCTAGTAAAGACCACTTATACAGCTAGTGCAGTGGCACGGGTATATCTTGATGATATTGTCAGGTTGCATGAGATTCTATGGAAGATCATTTGTGACCGTGATCTGTTGTATACTTCCCATTTCTGGACTACCATACAACACACCCTCAGGACGAGGATCAACTTCAGCACAACATATCACCCTGAGACAGATGGACAAACTAAGCGGGTGAATCAGATTTTAGAGGACATGCTCAGGATGTATGTGATGGATCAACAGTCTAGATGGGAGGAGTACATGTACTTGGTGGAGTTTTCCTACTATAATATTTTTTTAAAGTTCTATAGGCATGGCTCCTTTTCAGGATTTTTATGTTAGAGAGTGCAAGACACCTCTTAACTAGGACAGGCTAGAGGATAGGGTTTTTTTTTGACCAAATTTGTTGCAAGGCATGGAGCAGCATGTGGTATTGATTAGACAGAGATTTCAAGAGACTCATGATAGGTATAAGAAGTATGCATATCAACATAGAACCTACCATATTTTTAATGTGGGCATGAAGGTGTTCATGTTAGGACACATAAGAGCCCTATCCATTATGGAAAAGGTTCTAATTTAGCTCCTAGATTCGTAGGTCCTTTTGAGATCTTGGAGTGTATCGGCCCTTTGGCCTACCATCTAGCATTGCCACCTAGCTTGTCTCACGTACATGATCTGTTTCATGTTTCAGTTCTTAGGAGATATGTTTCTGATCCTTCTCATGTGTTAAATTGGACATCATTACAGGTGCAAGATTAGAGGTAGGTGATAGTGGAACCGTTCACATCCTCGATCGTAGGACCTTGGGCTTTCGAGGTAGAGAGGTTGATCAGGTACGGGTGTAGTGGGACATATATGATGAGACTACAGCTACATGGGAGGATGCTACTTTGCTACGAGTTTAGTTTCCACATTTGTTCTAGTGACTTCCAAGAGGAAGTTGAGTCTAAGGGGAGGGGGATGTAGTGCCCACTTCCCTTTGACACCTTTTTGATACTAATCACGATACTGCTGATTATATTATGGACATGATTATGGAATTTACTATAGTATGATGTTAAATGTTAGATGTTAGATCATGAATTATTTTTGACTTGATTCAGTTATGATGCATGGTGATTATTTGAGGCATTTTAGATATTGATGTTGATATACTGTTTGACATAGTTATATTATGGATGTTGTTCAAACATGTGATATTTAGATATTTTGAGTATACCTAGAAATGGAAATTATTTGATGATGATATAGTTATTGAGTAAAATTACAAATGATCTTGTTTGTTGCTTGGATGTTGTTGTGATCCATATATATAGATGATTTTGGAATTTTATTTATATTATTTTGGATGTTCTGATACGGTCACAAGGCCGAAGGAGGTATTTGTGTTTTGTAGGTTAAAATATCACAACAAACATCGGGGGATTGGAGACCAATCACATTGGAATTCTTGATGAATTCAACAAGGTCACCATGGCAACTAGTATTTTTTTGTGCATGTTAGGGATTCCCATGGGGGGGATCACCTTTAAATGTGACGAAGGATTTATGTGTATTTATTTATTGGTTCCTTTGTTTATGTTTGCATGTGTTTATTTTGTGATGCATTGACCCTTTCATTATTCATTAAATGATGTGTAATATTGTGAGTAATCATGTTGCTAAGTTAATTAATTAAAATATGTCATAAGAAAGTAATTAATAGAGTTGTTGGCCTTGAATTAAAGTGTTGTAAGAGATGTGTAAGTGAACTTTTGAGTGTGAAACACTCCACCTTCTTGGAAATTCTAATTTGTCCTTGGAGGCTAATTTTGGAGGCTTGTGGGACAATTTAAACTTATCCCATACCTCTTAAATTCATTTACCAACCATATATATGGTTGGAGGGTTGATTTTAGAATTTTATAATACATTTTTGTAAGTCAAATTGTAGGTTTTAATTGCACTTTTCTTACAAGGTTTAATTTCAGTCCTTTGGGGTGTGGGTTGGATTTTAGTATGGAAGTAAACTGTCATATTATTCAACCACCTATTTATTATGCATTGGAGAATGAAGTTGACTTTTGGGTTGGGGTTGAGGAGGTTTGATGTGGCATCCTACATGGATCCACCTTATCCTCTTGTCTTCCATCTTCTATAAAATTTGAATTCCTTGCTTTGTTTTGGGGTTGCTCAACTTTGGAGACTTCATTCTTAGCTGAATTCCTTGCTGTTTTGCGAGCTCTTGCTTTTGGAGAAGCTTGAAGATTGTTGCATGCTTGTTGTTTGGTGGATTTTTGGATTGTTTTCTTGGAAACAACTACTGTTTGGAACTTGGGAAACTTCATCATGGAGAGGTAAGAGCTTGGCTCCTGAAATGCTCTTCTTTTATGAATTTAAATGTTAATGTGTGAATATTTTGGCATCTTTGTGGGCTCTTGGATAGATGGCTTAGGAATGGTGTAGGAGAAGACTATGGGGTTTATTTTTTAGGAGACACAAATGTGTTTTAGGGAGGTATAAGGGTGGAGGGAGTTGGGATTTGAGTTCCACCTTACAAATAAATATCTTGCATTTCTTTACTCGCTATGGGGTTCCATAAGAGGTTGGGGAGGCATAAGGAAATGTGAGGAATAAGGGGTACTTGGGGAGTCATAAGGAATGTGAGGGTTTTGATATACTATATTTTAGCGGTTTGTAATTCAGGTGGTGATACCCATTTCCCATTTTGGGAGGCATAAGAAGTATCCCCGGTAGTTTCTTGTTCCTTTGGCTTGCTTGATGAAGCCTCAATAATGTTTTTCATGCTTTAATGTAGTTGTAAACTACATTCTATTTTGGACTGTGTTTTTTATTGTGAAAATGTTGCTTGTGTGTTTGTGGAAGCCTGTTGTTACCATGAATTGGATCACATCTTTTATTACATTATGTTCTTGGCTCAGGGGCCAATGAAGAAGGATGGCTTCTCCTCTTAATAAGATGTCTTGGTTGGGTGGAGAGCGTTGCCTTTCCCTACTCTTGTTATGATCACAATTTAGAAGAATGAGAAATATGCATGTTGATGTTCTAGAGTTGAGAAAAGACAGTTTGACTGTCCCTTGTGAAATGAAATCTTATTGTAACCTTTCCCACTTGAAGTGGATGAACTTGTATATGTTTTGTAATGGAAAGATGTTGTATTGGTTATGAAAGTGTATATTGAAATGTGAAAGAAACATACTCTATTATGTTCTTTTGAAAGAAAGAAATTGTGTCATGTATGATGAAATTGAGGGAAAAAAGAAGGAAGTTATAAAGTTATCTTTTGGAATAAATAAAGGATTACATAACCTTCCTCAAATTGTGTCATTGTATTGAATTTAATCATGTAAATGTGAGTTTTAATCTCTGTTTGAAAGAAAGAAATGCGTATGAAGGAAGTGTAACACTCTTTCTTTTGAAATATGTGAAAATTGGAAATCAGAGATGTATTCTAGCTTTTGAATAGTTGAATTGAATCAACTAAATGTTTTAGATTATAATTGGAATGAATCCTAATACTTGGAAGATGAAAATGGTGAATAGATCCTTTAAAATTTGATCTTTGTTTTGTATTTTCAAATTGGCAAATAATTTATTCAAAAATGCACAGTTTGAACCTGCAACAATGAAATAACAAACTAAACGATTAAATTGAAGTAGTATGCCCTAAACATCCAATTGGAAAAAAATACTTAAGTAACTTCTTAGAAAACGTAGCAAAAGCGGGCTCAACCCTCTTACAGTTGTTTTACTGTCAATAGATGCAAATTTTTAAATTGCAAATCAATCATAAAAATTGAAATTTGAAATCCTTCTTAAATCCATATAAGAAAAAATTTCTCTTTCTATTTGACATGTTGAGAGAGGAAGAAGATAAAATTGAACAAATCTTATAAGTTAAAATTTACCAGTTTGCACTGTAAAATTCTGCAGATCATTTTTTTGAAATTGACTCCTCAAACTTTATCAAAATCAGAATTTAATAATTCCTAAGTAAAGAGGAAACGTCGAGAGCTTTCCAGAAAAACCTTGTTTGTCCAAAACCAAGCTCTCTATCAAAATTTATGGCCTTCTGAAGTGTTTCTTCATTTGGCATAAAAAAAAATTTCTTATTGTAAATTTTTTTTTTTGGGAAAAATTCCCTTGGTGGACCCGCGGACCCAAATTTTCCCTTAGCACTTTGGAAATTTTTAAAAAAAAATTGGGAAAAATTTCCTTGGCGGACCCGCGGGTAAATTTACTTAATTTTCCTTGTCAGCCCATAGCCAATCAGAGGTTTCCACATGGCACCATGAGGCATTGGTGGAGGGGCATATCTGTTTTTAAACTTAGCACTTCAAAAAAAATTGGGAAAAGTTTCTAAAATTTCCTCGCTGACCCGCAGCCAATCAGGAGATGCCACATGGCATTGCGAGGTGTTGACGGAGGTGTGGGTGATTTCTACCATTTTCACATTTTGGGGCATTAAAAATATTCTACCCTCGCTTCCCTACTTTCCCCGCGTTGGTTTAAGAGGTGCCACGTGTCCCTTGCGGACTTGTGGATTCACGGGAGCATGGGTGCAAGGGTGGCTTTTCGCCCCACGTGGGAAATTTCCTAAACATCTCCCATGGGCCTGCCGACCCGACTCATCCTCTGAGAAAAATTCCTCCCCATGGCCCATTGACCCATACATGGGGAAATATTTCTCCCCGCAGTCTGCAGACCAGCCCCTGGGGCAAATTTTCTCCCCTGGGCCTGCATGCCCGCTCTTGGGGAAAATTTTCATCCCAAGGCCCGCCGGCCCATAACTTGAGAAATATGAGGAGTTAGGAGGACTTATTTATATCATTGGAAAGGTGAGGAAATTTCCTATCCAATGGGAATGATTTAGGGATTTTTTGAATGTGTTAATTTTGAGAAAATCAAGTTGAATCTTTAAATCCTGTTAGAGAGTGGGTATAGTGAGGAATTACCCTTTGAACCTAATTGAACTTTCTAACCCTAAATTTTTGCAATTGTGACCTCTAATAATTGTTAATAAAAGAAAAATTTATTCTAGTGGATTAGAATTTATGTGGAACTTGTTAGTGACAACTGTTGTCTTGTTACCTGGTTGTAGACTCTTTTAAACAAAAACAAATATTCCATAAGTTTCCTAACTAATCCTAGGTTTTCCTTCGGTCTCAAGTGGGTTATTTTTAGCGGGAATTACAATTAAGCATTTAACAACATAAAGAGCTCCGAGTCACTGATAAAAAAAAAGTCCAAGAAATATCGGCAATTAAGGAAAGTGGCTAAGTAGCCACATTGAAAAGTCTAAAAATTCTCACAAAAATATAAATAACTAGAAGAGCCTCAGAGCTTCTCAATCCAATCATAAAATAAGATGGTGGTACTTGATAAAATGACACATGTTTACGAATGTAAAATACAAAACGTTAACCCCACATTCACTTCGTAGCCCTTCATGGCCGCCAATAGGGGTACTCTGCCTCGAGGTCAGTTCCAGGGATAGATGCACAGGATTGGGTCATAAACGACACCAAGACTTAATTTCCACTCTCCCATGTGGGTAAAAAATGAAAAACTGACAACCAAACCAACTTTCTTAACTACTGAACGAAGGAATCCCTAAACAACTTCTACTTAACTCTTCTTGACCCTAGAACACAACCATTATTGTCCAACCAAAATAATAACACCATATAATTTATCATTCTAACAACGCCAATAAGGAAGGGTCTTAAGAGGGTTTAACTCATCATAGAGTTAAATCAAGATTTACTACTTGTAAAACAACATGTTTTCAAAGGGAACCAAGTTTCCACTACACTAGAAGTTCAAAAAAATTAATTTAATTTGGCATTCTTAGTTACCCAGGTTTAGACAAAACGCCACTAAGAAAGCACAAAAATTCAATTATGTTATTATTTTATTATTATTTTAATTCTAGTAGTTCAAATGAACAAAGTAATGTAATATTTCTTCATACGCATTTCTTTTTCAATTTTCAAAATATTTTGTTTTCTATATTTTTAAGTGTGCTAGGTTTACAATTCATGTCTCAAGTTTTCTAGTGTTCCCAAGGGTCCTTGTTTTGAACCAATGGCTCTGATACCAAGTGTAAATGCCCGCTAAAATCTCCCACTTGAGACCCATGAACAACCTAGGTTTAGTTAAAAAATTATGGAATAATTATTTTTTAAGTGTTAACAACCAAAGTCTCAAGGGAAATTAAATTCAACTGATAACTTTTCCAACTATAATAATTGATAATTCCACATCATAAAGCAACAAGTGCAACAAGTCCACACCTAGCTGAAATCCCCTTAGGGATTAATTTAATCACTGATTACATTGAAATTTTAGCTAAATATTCCCTAATTTAAATTTTAGGCTTAAGGGACCAAAACAAATAAATACCCAAGGTATTTAATTCCAAAATATCTAAGCCAAGAGAAGGTTTAGTTACAGTTGGGGAAAACAATACATCTTAAAAATAATTAGAGTAAATTCTTACTTACCCACTTCCAAAACTCTGTTAAATATTCAATTTTATTTTTCCAATGATTAACGAAATTAAAAATTCCTAAAAATATTCCCATTAGAAAGGGAATTTCCTCACCTTTCCTGTGATATAAAGAAGTCCTCCTAACTCATATTTCTCTAGTTATGGACCGAAAGAACATAGAGTGAAAAGTTTCCCAAGAGCAGGCCTTTAGGCCTTGGGAGGAAAATTTTCCCCAACTTGGGCCTACGGACTTCGAGGAGAAAATTCACCCAGAGGAGAAAAGCAGACTAGCAGGACGGGGAAGAAATATTTTCCCAGACATGTGTTAGTAGAGCAGGGAAGGCATTTAGCACTTTTTACCTTTTGGGACAAAGTGAATTTTACACCTGCACCTCCGTCGATGCCGAGGGAGATCACATGGCAGCCCCTTATTGGCTGCGGGTTAGCAGTTCAGTGGGGAACATTCAGAAAATTTGACTATTCACATGGAAGGGAAAAAAGGTCAAAAGGAACCCATGCCTTCGACGATGCGAGAAGATGCTACATGTCAGCCAACCGTTGGTTGCGGTCTGGCGGGCCGATGGGGTTAATTTGGAAATTTTGCCCAAATTTTTTTTGAGGTGTTAAGGCTTGAAAGGATCCCCTCCTTTTCCGACGCCTCGTGAAGCCATGTGGCAACACCTGATTAGCTAAGGGCCAGCGGGGCTGCGGGGAAAACTTACAAATTTTTCAAAAATTAATTTTAAAAGCGCTTAAGGTTAAAATGGATTTGAGCCTCCGCCAATGCCCAATGAAGCCATGTGTCGATCAATGGTTGGTAGCAGGGCGGCTGGGCCATGGAAGAAAAATTTCCTAATTAACTTTTTGGACTTAGATCATTTTTGACAAAATGAAGGCTTATGGCTTAGTGGAGCGGTGGGAAACTTCATGACTTTGCATTTTTTGGGAAAAAGGCAAAAAATGAATGTTTTAGCCCACAGGTTCGCCAAAGAATATTTTATTCAATTAAATTTGTTAGTTAGATTAATTTTTAAAGCCAAATGAAATAAAAACTTCATAAGGCCATAAATTTTGATTGGGAACTCCGTTTTTGGCAAACGAGGAATTTCTGGAAATCTCTCGAAGTCTTCTTTGTACATAGATCTTAAGAATTTAATTTTGATAAATTTTAAAGGGTTAATTTTTAGAAAACGTCTTTCTATCACTTGAAAAGTGAACTTGTATTTTTAACTTATCAATTATTTTCTCAAATCTACCATTTAATTATTTGTCATCATGCCAAACAAACATGGAGGATTTCACTTGGAAGAATTTAGGATAGATTTCAAGGATTAAATTGTTTGATTGAAGATCAATTCGAATATCCCCAATTTAATAGCAAAAATGACTGAAAAATTGTTTGAGATCGATTTTGAAAGGTTCTATGAAAATTTCTTAAGTATTATAGTTTGTTTGGGATCATTTTGATATTTCTTAGCTTGTATTAATGTTTCAAATGTCTTTCCTAGTCTGTAGGGTCGTTCTGTACGTTTTGTGATAATTATTTTCTAGTGTGAAAATCATCTAACAGAGCTCTACAACTTCCAACTCGAATTGATCCATTACATTTACCAAACTTTAAAATATGATATCAAGCCAATCCAATATTACAATGTTCTATTTCCTTCAATCAAAATGTAGAAACAAGAAAGCAATTTTTATTTCCTTTCCAAAAAATGTGCTTTTCAAAACACAGAGGATGCAATAATTCTGAATACATTTTCCACATTTAAATAAAGAGTTGTACAAAATTTTCAAAGAAATTTTCAAACAATAATAACTTCATTGTATAAGGTAAAACAACATATATTCAATTGAAAATATTTCTACTAAAGCTTCTCTTTTTATCAAATACAACTTTACAATCACAACTCCTTCTCATTACATTCCTTTTTATAAGCAGATTACCGAGTATATTTCTTTCATATTAAAAGGGGATTTTATTTCCAAAACATAGTAACTCTTCGACACAAAATTTATATTAAATTGTCATCCACATCAGGTTGGGAAATGGTTTATAGTAAAAGTTTCACAAGGGACTATCAGAACTTTGTCTTCTTCCTCAATTACAATATACATAATACAAATTTCTTCCACATTTATTCAAAAATAAAAACAAAGTATATCTCTTTCACATTTCAAATTGTAATTACCATAGGCAATACAAAACATCTTTCCATCACAAATAATGTACAGGGTCATCCACTCTAGGAAGGGGTTACAATAAGAATAATCCCAACAAGGAATGTCAAACTTGTCTTTCTTCTCTACTCTAGAACAAAAAAATGAATATCCTCCATTTTCTTTATTTCAATTTGATCACAATAGAACAGGGGGAAAGGAAACACTATTAACTCAACCAATACATCCAATGAAAGGAGAAGCCATCCTTCTTCATTGGCCTCCGAGCCCCAACCACAATGCAATAAGAGATGTTTTCCTACACATGGAAATAGTAGGCTTCCACAACACAAAGATAGATTTATCATTCAGAACATAGTACAAAACTAAGCTGTAGTTTACAACCACAGAATAAAGACAACAAACAACATGCGGGCTTCATCATGCAAGCCAAAGGTGCACGAAACTAAGGGGGATGATGCTTATGCCTCCCAACAGGAAATGGGTATCACCACTTAAGAACAAACCGCCAAAATATATCATTTCAAAACCATATCATGCCCTTATGTATCCCCCAAGTACTTCTTATTCCTCACATTTTCGTATGCCTCCCAAAAATCTTATGGTACCCCATAACGAATAAAAAAAAAAATCTATTTCTTTGCAAGGTGTAACCCCAATCCCAACTCCCTTCACACTTATACCTCCCCAAAAAACTTATGCCTCTCCCAAAATACCACATAGTCTTCTCCCATACCATCCCTAGGTAGTCTTCCCAACCAGCCAACAAGCAATAACATACATACAACCATTTACTTATTCCTAAAAAGGAAAGAAGAGAATTTCAAAGAGCCAAGCTCTTACCTCTCCATGATGAAGTTGTACCAAGTTCAAAACAACAATCTCTCAAATGCAAACCAATCCAAGAGATCAACAATCAACAATTGTGCAACAATCTCCAATCTCTTCCAAAAGAAAGAAATATTAAAACCAAAAGAATCACCAAAAATGAAGCAAAGCAAGTTCCAGTAACCCCCAAAACAAGACAAGGAATTCGAATATATACAAAGGGAAGAGAAGAGGATTATGTGGATCCAAATGGGATGCCACATCACACATCCTCAACTCCAACTCATAACTCAAATTCAATCTCCAAGGCACAATAAAGAAGTAGGTGAATAAATGATAGTCCTACTTACACACTCAAATCAAGCCCATACCCCGAAGGAATGAAATTAAAAACATGTAATTAAATTAAATTACAGCTTACAACTTGACTTACAAAATGAATAATGAAGGCTATATTTAAACCCTCAAACCATAGGTAAGGTTGGCATGCAAATTTAAGAGGTATGGGACAAGTTTAACTTGTCCCATAAGCTTCCAAAAGCATCCTCCATGGACAAATTCAAATTTTAAAACGAGGTGGAGTGTTTCTTACTCCAAAATTAATTTACACATCACTTACACATTTCTTACAACACTTTAATTTTAGGCCAACAACACTAATAATTACTTTCTTATGTCCCAATTTGATTAATTAATTTTATCATGTTTACTCACATTAATTTACCATGAATAATAAATAATGAAAGGGGTAAACACATCACTTAATAAACACATACAAACATCAATAAAAAGGAACCACATCAATAAATACACATAACCCTTGGTCACATTTAAAGGCGATCCCCTATGGGAATCCCTAACAATCAAACACACACACATTATAAGCAATACAAGTTGCCATGGTGACTTGTTGAATTCTTCTAGAATTCAAATGTGGTTGGTCTCCAATCTCCCAATATTTGTTGTGATAATTTTAACCTACACAATAAAAATACCCCTTTGGCCTTGTGGCCATATCAGAACATCCAAATGAATATAATATAATTCCAAAATCATCAATATATATATGAATCACAACATCCAAACAATCAACAATATTACTTACAATTTCATCCACTACTATATAATCATCAATTTTAAATTCAATTTTCTCAGTCTACTCAATATATCCAGATATCACATGTCATAAAAAACATCCATATATATATATATATATATATATATATATATATATATATATATATGCACGTCCAACAGCATGTCAACATATATATTAAATGTCTCTAAAAATCACCATGCATCATATATGAATCAGAGTCAACAATAGTCCATTATCTAACATCTAAAACCATACTAAATCAAAACTATAATAATGTCCATAATATAGTCAGCAGTGTCATGAACAATACGAAAAGTGTCAAAGGTAAGTGGGCACTATAGTCGACATCATCAAAGAGAAAGGGTTCCTATAATAAGCTAGATAATTATGTTCGTATTACATAAGAGATACATTGATCTTAGATATAAAATTCTACATTGATTAAAGTTAGGGCATTCAAGAAAGATGGTGTAACCCTTAAAAAAGATCAATATGGTCACATAGTAGAAGGAACTAGAGAAAAGAACATTGAAGTGTTAGTAGTTACAATAAGAGGCTTAGAAGATCTAATGAGAGCCCAATGTATTTCGTAGTTTTTAATAACTCAGTGTAATAACTTTTGAGACTCATTTAATGCGTGTAGGAGATACTCAAGAGCCAAAATGCTTGTAAATATGGTATTTCTTTGATATATTATAATCCAAATAGATTTTTTATCCCCTTTCACATTTTGTTACACTGTTACACATTCATAAGCATCTATTAGTTGTGACCCCTTATTTGGAATACACTAATTTTTATTAGACTTTACTAGTATGATTTACGAAAGATATTATTATGAAGAGAATTGCAATAGTAAAATAAATTAACTATCTAGATTAATAGGTGTGAATTTAATCTTTAACCAAAATAAAAACATAGAGGATAGGTGGTATCCTTATTAGGTTATAAATCTATAGAATAATTCTATATCAGATTTCATGATTAAATATAGTGACATTTAAATATTAGAAAGTGTAGTATACGTTTCTGCACTTGAGGGATCTGTGTGGCCATTCTCAATGATCTCCCACACATTGCAAGTTTTGAATACCGCCTTCATGGTTAATGACTAGTCTTCATAATTATTTTCATTAAATTGCATTGTCTCCATAAGTATGTATAATACATAGCTTGCTTCCAATTTAATAATCTACTAAAAAAATTCTTTGATTCTAATTTGTAGAAAATCTAGAGTCTTAAACAATGAACAACAAAACAAATAATAAAACTTACAAAAAAAATCGATTAATATCCAAACCAACACTGTTGTGCATAATCATTAATTAATAATTACAAATGAAATTGCAAATAAAATCTATAAGAAGTCTACGAAAGGATTCAGTGAGGAGTCAGCAACGTGAGAATAGATCCTTTAAAATTTGATCTCTATTTTGTATTTTCAAACTGGAAAATACTTTATCAAAAAATACACAGTTTGAACTTGCAACAATGAAATAACAAACTAAATGATTACATGGAAGTAGTATTCCCTAAACTAATCCAATTTTACAAAAATACTTAAGGAACTTCTTTGAAAACTTAGCAAAAATGGGCTCAACCCTCTTACAGTCATTTTGCTGTCAATAGACGTAAATTTTCAAATTGCAAATCAATCAAACAAATTGAATCTTGAAATCCTTCTTAAATCCATCTAAGAACAATACTCCATATCTATTTGACATGTTGAGAGACAAAGAATATCAAATTGAATCTTGAAATCCTTCTTAATACTATTTCTTTTGAAATATGTGAAAATTGGAAATTAGAGATGTAATCTAGCTTTTGAATAGTTAAAATGAATCGGATAAATGTTTTAGATTAGAATTGGAATGAATCCTGATACTTGGAAGATGAAAATGGTGAATAGATCCTTTAAAATTTGATCTTTGTTTTGTATTTTCAAACTAGAAAATTCTTTATCCAAAAATGCACAGTTCAAACATGCAACAATGAAATAACAAACTAAATTATTAAATTGAAGTAGTATACCCTAAATGAACCCAATTCAACAAAAATAATTAATGAACTTCTTAGAAAAATTAGCAAAAAGAGTCTCAACCCTCTTACAGTCGTTTTGTTGTCAATGGACATAAATTTTCAAATTTTAAATCAATCAGATAAATTGAATCTTTAAATCCTACTTAAATAAATCTAAGAACAATTCTACATGTCTATTTGACATGTTGAGAGAGGAATAAGATCAAATTGAACAAATCTTATAAGTTAAAATTTACCACTTTACACCGTAAAAGTTTACAGATCGTTTTCTTGAAAATGACTCCATAAACTTTATCAAAATAAAAATTTAATGATTCTTGAGTAAAGAGGACATCGAGAGATTTCAAGAAATTCCTCGTTTTCCCAAAACCAATCTCTCGATCAAAATTTATGGGCATATGAATTTTTTCTTCATTTGGTGTCAAAAAAATAATTCTAATTGTTAATTTTTTAAAAAAAATTGGGAAAATTTTCCTTGGCGGACCCGCGGGCCTAAATTTTCCCTTACTAGTTTTGAAAAAATTTCAGAAAATTTTCCTAATTTTCCCTGCCACTCTGTAGCCAATCAGAGGCTTCCACGTGGCACCATGAGGCATTGGCGAAGGGGTGGATCCCTTTTAAAACTTAGCACTTCCAAAAAAAAAATTTGGAAAATTTTCTAAAATTTTCCAATTAGGAGATGCCACATGGCATAGCGAGGCATCGATAGAGGTGTGAGTGAATTATACCCTTTTCACCCTTCGGGGCATTAAAATTATTCTACCCCCGCAACCCCTCTTTCCCCATGTTGGTTTAAGAGGAGCTACGTGTCCCTTGCAGACTTGCGGTAGCATGGGCGTGAGGGTGGCTTTTCGCCCCACAAGGGAAATTTCCTAAATGTATCTTGCGGCTCCGCTTACCTGAATCCTCCTTAAGGAAAAACTTCTCCCCGCGGCCCATGGACCTTTTCATGGGGAATTATTTCTCTGTGTAGCCCGTAGATCTGCATCTAGGGAAAATTTTCTCTCTTCGGCCCGCAGGCCCACTCTTGGGGAAAATTTTCACCCCAAGGCCCATCGACCCATAACTTGAGAAATATGAGGAGTTAGGAGGACTTATTTATATCATTGGAAAGGTGAGGAAATTTCCTAGCCAATGGAAATGATTTATGAAATTTTTGAATACATTAATTTTAAGAAAAAATAATTTTAATCTTTAAAGTCTGTTAGAGAGTGGGTATGGTGAGGAATTACCCTCTGACCCTTATTTAACTTTCGAACCCTAAATTTTTGACCTTGTGACCTCTAATAATTTTTAATAAGGGAAAAGTATATTCTAGTGGATTAGAATTGATCTAGAACTTGTTAGTGACAACTGTTGTCTTGTTACCTGGTTGTAGACTCTTTTAAATAAAAACAATTATTCCATAATTTTCCTAACTAATCCTAGGTTGTCCTTGGGTCTCAAGTGGGTTGTTTTTAGCGGGGATTACAGTTAAGCATCCAACAACATAAAGATCTCTGAGTCATCGATAAAAAAAATTCGAAGAAATATCGGCAATTAAGGAAAGTGGCTAAGTAGCCACATTGCAATGTCTAAAAATTCTCACAAAAATATAAATAACTAGAAGAGCCTCAGAGCTTCTCAATCCAATCATAAAATAAGATTGTGGTACTTTTTCTAGAGCTAAGAAAAGACAGTTTGACTATCCCTTATGAAATGAAATCTTATTGTAACGTTTCCCACTTCAAGTGGATGAAGTTGTATATGTTTTGTAATGGAAATATGTTGTATTGGGCATGAAAGTGTATATTGAAATGTGAAAGATACATAATCTATTATGTTCTTTTGCAAGCAAGAAATTTTGTCCTATATGATGAAATTGAGGAAAGAAATAAGGAAGTTGTAAATTTGTCTTTTGGAATCAATAAATGATTGCATAACCTTCCTCAAATTACGTCATTTTATTGAATTTAATCATCTAAATGTGAGTTGTAATCTTTGTTTGAAAGAAAGAAATGCGTATGAAGGAAATATAATACTCTCTCTTTTGAAATATATGAAAATTTGAAATTCATAGATGTATTCTAGCTTTTGAATAGTTTAATTGAATCAAATAAATGTTTTAGATTAGATTTGGAATGAATTCTAATATTTGGAAGATGAAAATGGCGAATAGATCCTTTAAAATTTGATCTCTGTTTTGTATTTTCAAACTGGCAAATACTTTATCAAAAAACACAGAGTTTGAACTTGCAACAATGAAATAACAAACTAAATGATTACATTGAAGTAGTATTCCCTAAAGTAAACAAATTTTACAAAAATACTTAAGGAACTTCTTAGAAAACTTAGCAAAAATGGGCTCAACCCTCTTATAGTAATTTTGCTATCAATAGATGTAAATTTTCAAATTGCAAATCAATCAAACAAATTGAATCTTGAAATCCTTCTTAAATCCATCTAAGAACAATTCTCCATATCTATTTGACATGTTTAGAGACAAAGAATATCAAATTGAATCTTGAAATCCTTCTTAATACTATTTCTTTTGAAATATCTGAAAATTGGAAATTAGAGATGTAATCTAGCTTTTGAATAGTTAAAATGAATCAGCTAAATGTTTTGGATTAGAATTGTAGTGAATCCTGATACTTGGAAGATGAAAATGGTGAATATATGCTTTAAAATTTGATCTTTGTTTTGTATTTTCAAACTGGAAAATTCTTTATCCAAAAATGCATAGTTCAAACATTTAACAATGAAATAACAAACTAAATTATTAAATTGAAGTAGTATACCCTAAATGAACCCAATTCGACAAAAATAATTAATGAACTTCTTAGAAAAATTAGCAAAAAGAGTCTCAACCCTCTTACAGTCGTTTTGCTGTCAATGGACATAAATTTTGAAATTTTAAATCAATCAGATAAATTGAATCTTTAAATCCTACTTAAATAAATCTAAGAACAATTCTACATGTCTATTTGACATGTTGAGGGAGGAATAAGATCAAATTGAACAAATCTTATAAGTTAAAATTTACCAGTTTACACCATAAAAGTTTACAGATCGTTTTCTTGAAAATGACTCCATAAAATTTATCAAAATGAAAATTTAATGATTCTTGAGTAAAGAGGACATCGAGAGATTTCCAGAAATTCCTCATTTTCCCAAAACCGATCTCTCTATCAAAAGTTATGGGCATATGAATTTTTTCTTCATGTGTTGTCAAAAAAATAATTCTAATTGTTAATTTTTTTTAAAAAAATTGGAAAAATTTTCCTTGGCAGACCTGCGGGCCTAAATTTTCCCTTAGTACTTTTGAAAAAATTTCAGAAAATTTTCCTAATTTTCCCTACCACTCTATAGCCAATCAGAGGCTTCCACGTGGCACCATGAGGCATTGGCGGAGGGGCGGATCCCTTTTTAAACTTATCACTTCCGAAAAAAAAAATTGGGAAAATTTTGTAAAATTTTCCAATTAGGAGATGCCACGTGGCATAGTGAGGCATCGGCGGAGGTGTGAGTGAATTATACCCTTTTCATCCTTTGGGGAATTAAAACTATTCTACCCCCGCAACCCCTCTTTCCCCATTTTGGTTTAAGAGTAGTTACGTGTCCCTTGCAGACTTGCGGACTTGCGGTAGCACGGGTGTGAGGGTGGCTTTTCGCCCCACAAGGGAAATTTCCTAAATGTCTCTTGCGGCTCTACTTACCCGAATCCTCCTTAAGGAAAAACTTCTCCCTGCGGCTGATGGACCTGTTCATGGGGAAGTATTTCTCCATGTGGCCTGCAGATCTGCATCTAGGGAAAATTTTCTCTCTTGGGCCCGCTTGCCCGCTCTTGGGGAAAATTTTCACTCCAAGGCCCATCGACCCATAACTTGATAAAAATGAGGAGTTAGGAGGACTTATTTATATCGTTGAAAAGGTGAGGAAATTTCCTAGCCAATGGGAATGATTTAGGGAATATTTGAATGCATTAATTTTGAGAAAAATTAATTTGAATCTTTAAAGTCTGTTAGAGAGTGGGTATAATGAAGAATTACCCTCTGACCCTTATTTAACTTTCTAAGCCTAAATTTTTTACCTTGTGACCTCTAATAATTGTTAATAAGGGAAAACTATATTCTAGTGGATTAGAATTGATCTAGAACTTGTTAGTGACAAATGTTGTCTTGATACCTGGTTGTAGACTCTTTTAAACAAAAACAATTATTCCATAATTTTCATAAATAATCCTAGGTTGTCCTTGGGTCTCAAGTGGGTTGTTTTTGGCTGGTATTATAGTTAAGCATCCAACAACATAAAGAGCTCCGAGTCACCGATAAAAAAAAGGTCCAAGAAATATCGGAAATTAAGGAAAGTGGCTAAGTATCCATATTTGAAAGTCTAAAAATTCTCACAAAAATACAAATAACTAGAAGAGCCTCAGAGCTTCTCAATCCAATCATAAAATAAGATGGTGGTACTTGATAAAATGACACAAGTTTATGAATGTAAAATACAAAATGTTAACACCACATTCACTTTGCAGCCCTTTATGGCCGCCAATAGGGGTACTCTTCCTCGAGGTCAGATCCAAGGATAGATGCACGGGATTGGGTCATAAACGACACCAAGACTTGATTTCAACTCTCCCATGTGGGTAAAAAAATGAAAAACTAACAACCAAACCAACTTTCTTAACTGCTGAAGGAAGGAATCTGTAAACAACTTCTACTTAACTCTTCTCGACCCCAGAACACAACCATTATTGTCCAGCCAAAAGCATCACACCATATAATTTATCATTCCAACAACGCCAATAAGGAAGGGTCTCATTAGGGTTGTGTCCTGCAAATTCAATACATGATAAATGTTCGCGAAGAATGCACTACTTGTAAGACAGCACGCTTATTAGAAGTTGGGTGAGATATACCAAGCTAAATCTCTAGTACATTAAGATTTTCTTGAGGAATTAAGTTTAATTTGGCATTCTTGAGATACCCAGGAAAGTTAGACAAATCTCAACCATCTAAGAAAGCATAAAAATTCAATTATGTTGGTCATTCCAGTATGATGTTAATTCTAGGGGTTCAAGATGGATGAAGTAATGTAATAGGTGCTTCAAACGCATTGTCTGTGTTTCAATGTTCAGACTCATTGGGACAACCTAGTCATTGGCCAGTGTGGGAGCACTTACAATCACTCTGAAGTATGAGGATGTTGTTCTATTATATCCCAAGGGTCCTTCGAAGATATGAGAAGGAATGGCTCTGATACCAAGTGTAAAATGCCCTCTAAAATCTCCCACTTAAGACCCATGAACAACCTAGGTTTAGTTACAAAATTATGGAATAATTATTTTTTAAGTGTTAACAACCAAAGTCTCAAGGGAAATTAAATTCAACTGATAAATTTTCCCACTATAATAATTAATAATTCCACATTATAAAGAAACAAGTGCAACAAGTCCACACCTAGCTGAAATCCCCTTAGGGATTAATTTAATCACTGATTACATTGACATTTTAGCTAAATATTCCCTGATTAAAATTTTAGGCTTAAGGTACCAAAATAAATATATACCCAAGGTATTTAATTCCAAAATATCTAAGCCAAGAGAAAGGTTTAATTACAGTTGGGGAAAGCAATACATCTTAAAAATAAATAGAGTAAATTCTTACTTACCCACTTCCAGAACTCTGTTAAATATTCAATTTTATTTTTCCAATGATTAACGAAATTAAAAATTCCCAAAAATATTCCCATTCGAAAGGGAATTTCCTCACCTTTCCTATGATATAAAGAAGTCCTCCTAACTCCTCAAATTTCTCTAGTTATGGACCGACATAACATAGGGTGAAAATTTTCCCAAGAGCGGGCCTTTGGGCCTGGGGAGGAAAATTTTCCCCAACTTGGGCCTACGGACTTCAAGGAGAAAATTCACGTAGAGGAGAAAAGCAGACCGGTAGGATGGGGAAGAAATATTTTCCCAGATGTGCGTTAGCAGAGTGGGGAAGGCATTTAGCACTTTTTCCCTTTTGGGACAAAGTGAATTTTACACCCGCACCTCCATCGATGCCCAGGGAGATCACATGGCAACCCCTTATTGGCTGTGGGTTAGCAATTCAGTGGGGAACATTCAGAAAATTTGACTATTCACATGAAGGACAAAAAGGTCAAAAGGAACCCATGCCTTCGACGATGTGAGAAGATGCTACATGTCAGCCAACCGTTGGCTGCAGTTTGGCGGGACGATGGGGTTAATTTGAAAATTTTGCCCAAAATTTTTCTGAGGTGTTAAGGCTTGAAAGGATCCACTCCTTTTCCGACGCCTCGTGAAGCCATGTGGCAACACCTGATTAGCTGATGGCCGGCGGGGCTGCGGGGAAAACTTTCAAATTTTTCAAAATTTAATTTTAAAAGCGCTTAAGGTTAAAATTGATTTGAGCCTCCGCCAATGCCCAATGAAGCCATGTGTCGATCAATGATTGGCAGCAGGGTGGCTGGGCCATGGAAAAAAAATTTCCAAATTAACTTTTTGGACTTAGACCATTTTTGACAAAATGAAGGCTTGTGGCTTAGTGGAGCGGTGGGAAACTTCATGACTTTACAATTTTTGGGAAAAAGGCAAAAAAAGAATGTTTTAGCCCACGGGTCTGCCAAAGAATATTTTATTCAATTAAATTTGTTAGTCAGATTAATTTTTAAAGCCAAATGAAATAAAAACTTCATAAGGCCATAAATTTTGATTGGGAACTCAGTTTTTGGCAAACGAGAAATTTCTGGTAATCCGTCGAAGTCTTCTTTGTACATAGATCTTAAGAATTTAATTTTGATAAATTTTAAAGGGTTAATTTTCTGAAAACATCTTTCTATCACTTGGATAGTGAACTGGTATTTTTAAATTATCAATTATTTTCTTAAATCTACCATTTAATTATTTCTCATCATGCCAAACAGACATGGAGGATTTCACTTGGAAGAATTTAGGATAGATTTCAAGGATTAAATTTTTTGATTGAAGATCAATTCAAATATCCCTAATTTAATAGCAAAAATGACTGAAAAATTGTTTGAGATTGATTTTGAAAGGTTCTATGAAAATTTCTTAAGTATTATATTTTGTTTGGGATCATTTTTATATTTCTTAGCTTGTATTAATGTTTTAAATGTCTTTCCTAGTCTGCAGGGTCATTCTGTACATTTTCTGATAATTATTTTCCAGTTTAAAAATCATCTAACATAGCTCTACAACTTCCAACTTGAATTGATCCATTACATTTACCAAACTTTAAAATATCATATCAAGCCAATCCAATATTACAATGTTCTATTTCCTTCAATCAAAACGTAGAAACAAGAAATCAATTTCTATTTCCTTTCCAAAACACGTGCTTTTCAAAACACAGAGGATGCAATAATTCTAAATACATTTTCCAATAAAGAGTTGTACAAAATTTTCAAAGAAAATTTCAAACAATAATAACTTCATTGTATAAGGTAAAACAACATCTATTCAATTGAAAATATTTCTATTAAAGCTTCTCTTTTTATCAAATACAACTTTACAATCACAACTCCTTCTCATTACATTCCTTTTTACAAGCAGAATACCGAGTATATTTCTTTCATATTCAAAGGGGATTTTATTTCCAAAACATAGTAACTCTTCGACACAAAATTTATATTAAATTGTCATCCACATCAGGTTGGGAAATGGTTTACAGTAAAATTTTCACAAGGGACTATCAGAACTTTGTCTTCTTCCTCAATTACAATATACATAATACAAATTCCTTCCACATTTATTCAAAAATAGAAAACAAAGTATATCTCTTTCACATTTCAAATTGTAAGTTTCATAGCCAATACAAAACATCTTTCCATCACAAATAATGTACAAGGTCATCCACTTCAAATTGGGAAGGGGTTACAATAAGAACAATCCCAACAAGGAATGTCAAAATTGTCTTTCTCCTCTACTCCAGAACAACAAAATTAATATCCTCCATTTTATTTATTTCAATTTGATCATAATAGAACAGGGGGAAAGGAAACACTCTTAACTCAACCAATACATCCAATGAAAGGAGAAGCCATCCTTCTTCATTGGCCCCCGAGCCCCAACCACAATGCAATAAGAGATGTTTTCCAACACATGGAAATAGTAGGCTTCCACAACACAAAGATAGATTTATCATTCAAAACATAGTAAAAAACAAAGTTGTAGTTTGCAACCACAGAATAAAGACAACAAACAACATGCAGGCTTCATCATGCAAGCCAAAGGAGCATGAAACTAAGGGGGATGATGCTTATGCCTCCCAACAGCAAATGGGTATCACCACTTAAGAAAAAACCACCAAAATATATCATTTCAAAACCCTAACATGCCCTTATTTATCCCCCAAGTACTTCTTATTCCTCGCATTTCCGTATGCCTCCCAAAAATATTATGCTACCCCATAACGAATAAAAAAACACAATCTATTTCTTTACAAGGTGTAACCCCAATCCCAACTCCCTTCACACTTATACCTCCCCAAAAAACTTATGCCTCTCCCAAAATACCCCATAGTCTTCTCCCACACCAGCCCTAGGCAGTCTACCCAACCAGCCAACAAGCAATAACATACATACAACCATTTACTTATTCCTAAAAAGGAAAGAAGAGCATTTCAAAGAGCCAAGCTCTTACCTCTCCATGATGAAGTTGTACCAAGTTCAAAACAAAAATCTCTCAAATGCAAACCAATCCAAGAGATCAACAATCAACAATTGTGCAACAATCTCCAATCTCCTCCAAAAGAAAGAAATATTAAAACCAAAAGAATCACCAAAAATGAAGCAATGCAAGTTCCAGTAACCCCCAAAACAAGACAAGGAATTCGAATATATACAAAGGGAAGAGAAGAGGATGATGTGGATCCAAATGGGATGCCACATTACACATCCTCAACTCCAACTCATAACTCAAATTCAATCTCCAAGTCACAATAAAGAAGTAGGTGAATAAATGATAGTCCTACTTACACACTCAAATCAAGCCCATACCCCGAAGGAATGAAATTAAAACATGTAATAAAATTCAATTACACCTTATAACTTGACTTACAAAATGCATAATGAAGGCTATATTTAAACCCTCCAACCATAGGTAATGTTGGCATGCAAATTTAAGAGGTATGGGACAAGTTTAACTTGTCCCATAAGCTTCCAAAAGCATCCTCCGTGGACAAATTCGAATTTTAAAACGAGGTGGAGTGTTTCATAATCCAAAATTAATTTACACATCACTTATACATTTCTTACAACACTTTAATTTTAGGCCAACAACTCTAATAATTACTTTCTTATGTCCCAATTTGATTAATTAATTTTAACATGTTTACTCACATTAATTTACCATTATTAATAAATAATGAAAGGGGTAAAAACATCACTTAATAAACACATACAAACATCAATAAAAAGAAACCACATAAATAAATACACATAACCCTTGGTCACATTTAAAGGTGATCCCCTATGAGAATCCCTAACAATCAAACACACACACATAAGCAATACAAGTTGCCATGGTGACCTTGTTGAATTCTTCTAGAATTCCAATGTGGTTGGTCTCCAATCTCCCAATGTTTGTTGTGATATTTTTAACCTGCGTAATAAAAATACCCCTTTGGCCTTGCAGCCATATCAAAACATCCAAATGAATATAATATAATTCCAAAATCATCAATACATATATGAATCACAACATCCAAACAATCAACAATATTACTTACAATTTCATCCGCTACTATATAATCATCAATTTTAAATTCAATTTTCTCAGTGTACTCAATATATCTAGATAGCACGTGTCCTAAAAACATCCATAAATATATATATATATCCATGTCCAACAGCATGTCAACATATATATTAAATGTCTCTAAAAATCACCATGCATCATATATGAATCAGAGTCAACAATAGTCCATTATCTAACATCTAACACCATACTAAATCAAAACTATAATAATTTCCATAATATAGTCAGCATTGTCATGAACAATATCAAAAGTGTCAAAGGTAAGTGGGCACTATAGTCGACATCATCAAAGAGAAAGGGTTCCTAGAATAAGCTAGATAATTATGTTCGAATTAAATAAGAGATACATTGATCTTAGATATAAAATTCTACATTGATTAAAGTTAGGGCATTCAAGAAAGATGGTGTAGCCCTTAAAAAAAGATCAATATGGTCACATAGTAGAAGGAACTAGAGAAAAGAACATTGAAGTGTTAGTAGTTACAATAAGAGGCTCAGAAGATCTAATGAGAGCCCAATGTATTTCGTAGTTTTTAATAACTCAGTGTAATAACTTTTGAGACTCATTTAATGTGTGTAGGAGATACTCAAGAGCCAAAATGCTTGTAAATCTGGTATTTCTTTGATATATTATAATCCAAATAGATTTTTTTATCCCCTTTCACATTTTGTTACACTGTTACACATTCATAAGCATCTATTAGTTGTGACCCCTTATTTGGAATACACTAATTTGTATTAGACTTTACTAGTATGATTTACGAAAGATATTATTATGAAGAGAATTGCAATAGTAAAATAAATTAACTATCCAGATTAATAGGTGTGAATTTAATCTTTAACCAAAATAAAAACATAGAGGATAGGTGGTATCCTTATTAGGTTATAAATCTATAGAATAATTCTATATCAGATTTCATGATTAAATATAGTGACATTCAAATATGAGAAAGTGTAGTATACGTTGCTGCACTTGAGGGATCTGTGTGGTCATTCTCATTGATCTCCCACACATCGCAAGTTTTGAATACCGCCTTCATGGTTAATGACTAGTCTTCATAATTATTTTCATTAAATTGCATTGTCTCCATATCATATGTATAATAAATAGCTTGCTACCAATTTAATAATCTACTAAAAAAATATCCTTTGATTCTAATTTGTAGAAAATCTAGAGTTTTAAATAGTGAACAACAAAACAAATATTAAAACTTACAAAAAAAAATTGATTAATATCCAAACCAACACTGGTGTGCGTAATCATTAATTAATAATTACAAATAAAATTGCAAATAAAATCTGTAAGAAGTCTAAGAAAGGATTCAGTGAGGAGTCAGCAACGTGAGAATGTTAGGCATACACAAAAAGTGTGATGGATGTGCAACACGAAAGAAGACTATTGAGAGTCAACAACACAATAATATTTAATTGACTATTGCGTAGTATTTAATTGATGTTGCTATCTTTGGAAAGAGAGAGGGCATCGCACAATTTAATGTCAAAGGTGTAATTAATAATTACAAATAAAATCTGTAGGAAGTCTACAAAAGGATTTAGTGAGGAGTTAGCAACGTGAGAATGTGAGGCATACGCAAAAAGCATAATGGATGCACAACACAAAAGAAGACTGTTGAAAGTCAACAACACAATAATATTTAATTGACTTATGCGTAATATTTAATTGATGTTGCTATCTTTTGAAAGAGAGAGGGCATCACACAATTTAATGTCCCACAACATGATGAGGAGATAGCTGATGAAGAAGAAACTAGTTTACAAAGCATGCACAAAGAGATAAATCCAAGAACTAGAGATGTGAGAAGAACCAAAGAGAAGGAAATATGTTAATGAAAAGAAGGATGGTATCATGATGAGATATGTGATAAATACTCTGCACAAGGTGTAAGATCATGGGAAAGTGTTTCCTGATCATAGACAACAACAAGAGCACCGACAATCTTGTTATAAAGGAGATGGTGCAGAAATTGGGATTGACACACTAGAGACATCCCAAACCATACATGATGACTTGGTTTTTTCAAGGTTAGGAGGGAATTATGTGAGAACAATATGAAGTGGAGATGAAGATGGGAACATTAATTTATCAAGTATTGTGTGACATCCTACCGATGGATGCATGCCATGTCTTATTGGGGAAGTCCTAAAAATTTGATAAAGAAATTATCTATGATGGGAGAGGAAACAAAGTGAACGTGTGCTAGGATGTGAAGACAATTTTTCTGTCCTCACTGAGAGAAGAAGGTAGGGAACACCAAATCCAGATGACATTGCATAAAGGAGATGAAGACCAAGCATGTGCAGGAGACCAACTAGGTGATGCAAAAATAATAGGGAGAATGTCAGATCATGAGTTGAAAAAGGGGTGAAGAGAGAAGATTAAGTCACATGGGAATGCATAAAGAGAACAACAGGAGGAAAATGTAACTTGGTGCATTTTATCCTGATGGTCGTACTTCTAGATATGTCTAGGAGGAGAAAGGAAAAGTGGAGGAGAAGATGCTCCAAGAAGACCAAGGCCACACAAAGAAGAATGAACTGATGTCACAACTAGAGGCCATCGAGAAGAAATTACAAGAATTTTCAGGAGTCCTAATATAAGCAAGAAAGAGAATAATAAATTTCACACAAGAATATGCCCAATAGGAAAGAACAAATTGGGTGTGCAAATGAGTGTGGAAGAGAGGGGACCCCAGTGAAAAGATAGAATCATTTAAAATGTTTCATGAGAGGAGAAACTTAAATAAGATGAGTTGAGGAATGCAGAGATGATGTCATACATGAAAATGGGAGCACCATGCCGGAGGAAGTAGGGGAGAGAAAAGAAAATGCTTATTGTAAGAGTACACCTGAAAAATTGAGTACTATAGGAGGAACATATCAACAAATCTCTCAAGGAAGAAGATTGTTTAAAGGAGCATGTAAGACAAGAAGAGTACAACCAAAACAAGGAATTGCACGATGGAGAAGAAGTTACTATACAAGCATCAAAATAAAAAGGGAGCAACATAAGGAACCGCCACAAGTTCTGAGAATTGAACCTTGCACAAAGGTATAAGAGAAGAAGCTACCAAATGATGTGGGATTGGAGATGTGACCTATTGTAACACCTAATAAAATATTCCACTTGAGAATGAAGAAAAACCTAGGCTTAGTTAGAAAAAATTACGGAATAATTTTTTTTTGAGGTGTTAACAACCGAAGTCTCAAGGACAATTAAATTCAACTAATAAATTTTCTGGTTATAACAATTACTAATTCCACATTATTAATCAATAAGTGTAATAAACCCACACCTAGCTCAAAACTCCTTAGGGATTACTTTAATCACTGATTATATTGAAATTTTAGCTAGATATTCCCAGATTTAAAATTTTGGGGTTAAGGGACATAAACAATTAAATACCCAAGGTATTTAATTCCACAAGATCCATGAAAAGATCAAGGTTTAATTACAGTGGTGGGGAAAGAATACATATTTAAAATCATCAGAGTAAATTATTACTTACCCACTTCCAGAACTCGATTAAAGATTCAATTTGATTTTTCCCATGGCTAACATAATTAAAATTTACCAAAAACATTCCCATTAGATAGGGAATTACCTAACCTTTTTGGTGATATAAAGAAGTCCTCCTAACTCCTCATATTTCTCAAGTTATGGGCCGATGGAAATTGGGGTGAAAATTTTCCTAAGAATGGGCCTGCGGGCCTAGGGAAGAAAATTTTCCGCAACTTGGGCTTGCAAACTTTGAAGAGAAAATTCACTCGGAGGAGAAAAGTGGACCGGTGGAGTGGGGAAGAAACCTTTCCCCAAACATGGGTTGGCAGAGCAAGGAAGACATTTAGCACTTTTTCCCTTTTGGGACAAAGTGAATTTTACACCCGCACCTCCACCGATGCCCAGGGAGGCCATGTGGCAGCTCCTTATTGGCTGCGGGTTAGTGGGCCGGCGGGGAACATCTTGAAATTTTAACTTTTCAAAAGGAAAGGAAAAAAGGTCAAAAGAAACACGCACCTCCACTAACGCGAGAATATGCCACGTGTCATCCAACCATTGGCTGTGGGTTGGTGGGGATAATAAAGAAATTTTGTGTAAGAGTTTTTTGAAGCGTTAAGGCTTAAAAGGGTACGCTCCTCCATTGGCACCTCATGAAGCCACATGGTAGAACTTTATTGGTTACCAGCCAATGGGGCTGTAGAGGAAACTTACAAAAATTTCCAAAATTATTTTTGAAAGTGCTTAAGGTTAAAATCATTTCTAGCCTCTGCCAGTGCCACCGAAGCCACATGTCAATCAATGATTGCTTGTAGGGTGGCAGAGTTACGGAGGGAAAACTACCAACCTAACATTTTGGACATAGATCATTTTTTATAAAAAATAAAGGCCTGCGGATTAGTAGAGTTGTGGGAAACTTCATGACTTTGTATTTTTTGGGAAAAAAGAAAGTTTTAGCCCATGGGTCCGCCCAAGAATATTTTATTCAATTAAATTTGATAGTTGGATTATTTTTTTGAGCCCGAAATGAGGTAAAAAATTTATAAGGCCATAACTTTTGATTGGGAACTTGGTTTTTTTAAAACAAGGACTTTCTTGAAATCTTTCGACGTCCTCTTTGCATAGAAACCTACAAAAATTAATTTTGATAAGGTTTAAAGGGTCAATTTTGAGAAAAACATTTTTCTTTCACTTAAAAGTGAACTAGTCATTTTAACTTATAAATTTTGTTCAAATTTGTCATTCTTTTTCCTTCAACATGTCAAACAGACATGGGGATATACATTTGGAAGAATGTGGGGTTAAAAAAAAGGTAAATTTGTTAGATTAATTTGCATTTCAAAAATTACCAATGTTTACACAACATAATACCTGCAATTTTTCCTTTACTCAATTTTAAAGGTCCTTTAACAATTTCTTGAGTGTTTTAGTTTAGTTTGGGGATGAATTCGATCTCATTAATTCCAATTGAATATTTCATTTGTCTCTTATAGATTTTTAGGGTTGTTTTGGAAATTTTATAAAAGGAATTTACAACGTATACAGTGAAGTAGAAATGACAATTGCACATTTCAAGAACTAAAGATTAAAATCTCTCTTTTGCCATGCAATGAAAACATTGAATTTATTCCATGTTAGTTTTAAATAGTGTCTCATTCCCTTCAATCAAAATGATAAAGACAAGAATGTAACTTCTATTTTTTTTTCAAAATTAAACATTTTAAATGAGATAGAGTAGTGTAATATTTCTTCATACGTGCTTCCTTTTAACTTTTATAAACAGAGATTTTCCTACTGTATATTAAACACAGTATTTCCAATGGAAATAATATCATCTGAACAAGGCAAAACACTTTTATTATTTCAAAGGAATATCTATACAAATTCCTTCGCATTTATTTTCAAATTACAACATACCAAATTCATATCTTTCTTTTCGGTTCATAGGAACTGAATACAATTATATATTCTTCCATAATCAATCTCAACTTTCATAGCTAAAACAGAGTAGTTTTCCAACATAATAATATACAATATCATCCACTCCAAGGTAGGAAAGATAACAAAATAAGTCTCACAAGGGACTATCAAAACTTTGTCTTCTTCCTTAATTACAATATACAAAATACAAATTCCTTCCACATTTATTCAAAAATAGGAAACAGAGTATACCTCTTTCACATTTCAAATTTGCAATTTTCATAGCCAATACAACACATCTTTCCATCAAAAATAATGTACCAATTCATCCACTTCAAAGTGAGAAGGGGTTACAATAAGAATAATTTTAATAAGGATTGTCAAATTTGTCTTTATCCTCCACTCTAGAACAACAACATGAATACCCTCCATTTTCTTAATTTAAATTTGATCACAAAAAAAAATGGGAAAGGAAACTCTCTCCACCCAACCAAGACATCCAATGAAAGGAGAAACCATCCTTCTTCATTGGCCCATGAGCCCCAACCAAAATGTAATAAGAGGTGTTTTCCAACACATGGCAAAAACAGGCTTCCACAACACAAAGACATATTTCTCATTTAAAACATACTCAAAAACATAATGTAGTTTGTAACCACATTATAACATACACACAAAACTCAAGCTTCATCATGCAAGCTAAAGGAGCAAGAAACTATAGGGGATGCTTCTTATGCCTCCCAAAGGGGAAATTCGTATCATCACCTGATTATAAACCACCAAAATATAGTATATCAGGCCCTGACATGCCCTTATGCCTCCCCTAAGTACCCATTTTTCCTCATATTTCCTTATGCCTCCCCAACCTCTTATGGCACCCCACAACCAGTAAAAAAATGCAAGCTATTTCTTTGTAAGGTGGAACCAAAAATCCCAACTCCCTCCACATTTATACCTCCCCAAAACACTTATGCCTCCCCCAAAATACCCCATAGTCTTGTCCTACACCATCCTTAGGAAGTCTACCCAACCAGCCAACAAATAAAACAACACATTCAAACACATTTATTCTTTCCACATTTAAAAAAAAAAAGAAAACAAAGTATACCTCTTTCAAATTTCAAATTTACAATTTTCATAGCCAATATAACACATATTTCCTTCACAAATTATGTACCAAGTCATCCACTTCAAAGTGGGAAGGGGTTACAATAATAATAATTTCAACAAGGACTGTAAAACTTACCTTTCTCCTCTGATCTAGAACCACAACATGAATATCCTTCTTTATTTCAATTTGATCACAACATAATAGGGGGAAAGTCAATGCTCTCAACCCAACCAAGACATCCAATGAAAGGATAATCCATCCTTCTTCATTGGCCCCCAATCCCCAAAAACAATGTAATAAGAAATGTTTTCCAACACATGGCAACAATAGGCTTCCACAACACAAAGATATATTTCTCATTTAAAACATAGTCTAAAATAGAATGTAGTTTATAACCACATTATAACATATACATGAAAATCAGGCTTCATCATGCAAGCCAAAGGAGTAAGAAACTATGTGGGATACTTTTTATGCCTCCTAAAGGGGAAATGGGTATCACCACTTGATTACAAACTGCCAAAATATATTATATCAAGCCCTGAAATGCCTTTATGCCTCCCCTAAGTACCCATTTTTCCTCATATTTCCTTATGCCTCCCCAACCTCTTATGGCACCCCACAACCAGTAAAAAAATGCAAGCTATTTCTTTGTAAGGTGGAACCAAAATCCCAACTCCCTCCACATTTATACCTCCCCAAAACACTTATGCCTCCCCCAAAATACCCCATAGTCTTCTGCTACACAATCCTTAGGAAGTCTACCCAACCATGCAATAAATAAACCAACACATTCAAACACTCAGGCATTCACATAAGCATAAAAATGAGATAATAGCATTTCCAAGAGCCAATATCTTACCTCTCCATGATGGAGTTGTTCCAAGTTCAAAACAAAAAGCTCTCTAATGCAAAGTGATCCAAGAGATCAACAATCAACAAGTGTGCAACAATATCCAATCTCCTCTAAAATCAAGAAATCTTAAAACCAAAACGAGTCACCCAAAATGAAGCAATGCAACTTCCAGTAACCCCAAAACAAGACAATGAATTTGAATATATAGAGATGGAAGAGAAGATGATGAGGTGCATCCAATTGGGATGCCACATCACACATCATCAACTCTAACTCATAAGTGAAGTTCAATCTCCAAGGCACAATAAATAAGTAGGTGAATAAATGACAATACTACTTACACACTCAAATCAAGTCCATACCCCAAAGGAGTGAAATTAATAACATGTAAGAAAGTGAAATTAAAATATACAAATTGACTTACAAAAAGTCATAATGAACGCTAATTTTAACCCTCCAACCATAGGTAAGGTTGGTATGCAAATATAATTGGTATGAGACAAGTTTAACTTGTCCTCCAATCCTCCAAAATCAGCCTCCAAGGGAAAATTCGAATTCCAAAGAAGATGAATGGTTTCATAATTCAAATTTACTTACACATACTTACACATTTAATACAAGATCCAAAAAATCCAATAATTACTTTCTTACGTCCCAATTTGATTAATTAATTCTTAACAATATGATTACTCACATTAATCTACCACAATTAATAATTAATTAAAGGGGGTAAACACATCACTTTTAACATACTTACATAGAAAACAAGGAACCAAATAAATAAATAAACATAACCCTTGGTCACATTTAAATGTGATACCCCCCATGGGAATCCCTAACCACAATCAAACACAAACACAAACAATACAAGTTGCCATGGTGACCTTGTTGAATTCATTTAGAATTCCAATGTGGTTGGTCTCCAATCCCTCGATGTTTGTTGTGATATTTTAAACCTGTAAAATACAAATACCTCCTTCAGAATCATAGCCATATCAGAACATCCAAAATATATATAATTATAATTCCAAAATGATCAATATATATATGAATCACAACAACATCTAGACAATTAACAATGTCATTTGTAATCTTATCAAAAACTATATGATCATCACATTTAATTCAATTTTTTTTTCTAGTTCTACTCAAAATATCCAAATATCACATGTCCAAGCAACATCTATAATGTAACCATGTCAGAGAGTATATCAACATCAATACATAAAATGTCTCTAATAATCATCATGCATCATATATGAATCACATTCAGCAATAATCCATGCTCTAACATCTAATCATCATACTAAATATAACTATAACAATGTCCATGTTATAGTCAATAGTGTCATGATTAGTATCAAAAGTGTTGAAGGGAAGTGGGCACTACATCCTCCTCCCCATAGACTCGACTTCCTCCTAGAAGTCGCTGGAAGAGAGATAGGAACAAATGCAATAGAAAAATTATCACTCCCATTATGGGATTTCTTGCTTCAAACAAGTGTGGGTCTAAAGATCCAAGTTTGGTCTAATGCAATCCAACAAGAAGAGGGTATATTGTACCGGATGAGTTCTAACTTTCTGCATGTAAGGCTACAAACATTTAAATCTAGAGAGTAACTTTACGCTATCATCTAAGATACAACACACAACAATATAACATGAAGAGTTCAAAAGAGTCTTAAGAGTAACCATCAAGTAGAGGAATAATAAGGAGACTTCCATGAGTTTTAGAAAGACCACATAGTTTCTGAGGGAATACAACATACTACAGTAACAAATTTTTAGGTTTTCACTAAGGTTAAATTATGCTTTCATAGTTTGTTGTTTAGACAAGGCTATCCGAATAAACCAAGGCCAAAATGTTGTACGAGAGACATCTTTACTCAAGGTACCACAATTTGAGGTCACACAATATGAGGTTAATCTACACGGAAGGACACCTAAATCAGCAAAACATTTACAATCAAGGAAACTATTTATGGAAAGCACTTATATAACTCGAGAGTGTACAATCAAATTTTCATGGTAATACTAAGAAAATTCATGACCACAAGGTTTCCTAAACCTTGAATTACACAAAAAAATATCAAAGACACAACACTAACCAAATCAGAGACGCCAAGCATTAGTAAATAACTCCACTAGCAACTAACATAACAATGCAAGAAGCACCATATATTATAACAAAATGTGATTTATTTATCTTATTTCCTACTCAATCTTGCAATAACCATAAAGATAACACAATCATAAATCATAACACCAAAGATCACTCAAGGTGGCTAAGGATAAGAACAAGTAACAAGGGAATCTGACTACAATCCAAGGTGTATCGTGACAAAAGTGAATAACATCATTTTTCACTTTCCTTCCTAACGGAAAAGGGGCAACAAAAATAATGCATCTCAAGAATAAAAAGAAGAAAAAAATAATTCCCAAAGTTATTTTATATCCTTAACATATGTTGCCTTAAAATTACAATAGCTTAGGTCTCCAAGGACAAGACAACACACAAGAAGGTTACTTCTTAAACAAGAGGTAAGTCTCCATCCAAAAAGACCACAACTCACACTCGTCAAGCTATGGGATGATAAGGGTATGATAACCCAAAAATCTCACAAAGAAAGGCACACACATCTATGAAAAATAAAGTACTAAGCAACTAGAACACATTACTATCTAGCTAGTGTTTCACAGTTCTAGGTAGGCGACAAAACTACAAGTTCATTTATACATTGCACTCAATACACAAATCTTATTTATTTTATAACTCAACTAATTAAGTCAAAAGTAGTAGTTTGATTTTATAAGAAAATTCCCTTATAATTTTTCTTAATTAAACTTCCTTCTATTATGAATTTTGTGTTATAAGGACCACTAAGGGGGCATGACATCTCACCATTCTGCATAGGTGGAAAAAATAAATTATTTTACCCCTAAGGAAGGTAAATGGACAACATTTCCTTTATATTATTCTACATGGTTTTTTTTCTTCTATTAATTTACCCAAGTTATAACAAGGACCATTACCCTTTTCCTATGTTCCGGTTTATTTAAGTTTCAAAGTTAAATCCCCTCAATTATAGATTTATGGTGATTAGGTGAATCATCTTACCACTTAATTTTTAATGAGAAGGAAGAGTCAAACATATCACATTATTACTTTTATGACAATTAGCATATCTTTTTTTATTATTCTAAAGGAATAAGAGACATTTTATCCTGGCAAACACATGATTAGTTTTGTAAGAACTAGAAATCCATCAACCAACACAGATCACAACAATATTTCAAGGGTTTTCTACATAATTACAATAATCATTAAACATTCCTAGTAGGTATCTACAAGTCTCAAAACAAGCTACAAGAAAGGCCCATTAAAGAGGCATAATTACTTTTTTGAACCTACTAAGGTTTAACAATGTTTGTTGTTTTAGGCTGAAACATTTTACTCGCATGCAAAGACAAGGAAATTATTCAAATCTACACCCATATTTCCAAAAGGTACCACCAACCAAGAAACAAGATGAAAATTCCAATTTCCACTCCAAGGACACTACATTCCTACTAGTAAGCATCAAATGCAAGTGGTTAATCAACTAAGCTTTACAACCAAGAGTTATGGTTTCGTAAGAAGAATCACATTATAAAATACCATTGAGATTAAATAATCAAGGTCTAATTATAATAACCTCACCAATGGCATGGTCCAAAAGACACAAATCATTCATAAGTGTCTCCACATAATCCAAAATATTAATAGGTCATATAGTGTTATTCATAGAAATTTAAAACATCAAGGCTACGATAGGCTTATTTATAGGTTAATGTGAGAAAACAAATACACTTAATTTATACACATTTCCCGAATGGGCTTAAATATAATCATAATTACCAAGATGCATACAATCCAAAATTCAATACTTTTATAACAAGGGAATCATGATAAAATTTAGCATGCCATCGAAGAAAAGCCACTACTAGACAAACACTTTTCAACTAACATCTACAGTTAACCAAAAAGAAATCCAATGCTAACAAAATCCAAAAGCCCATAAATACACACCTCCACTTCGACAAGGATCTAGCTCTTACCAAACTATAAGAGAATCACCACCAACGCCATTATACTACTAACTAGACCACACCATACAACAAACTCTCTTCCTCACAAGGTCGAGTAATGAAAAATGTCACTCTAAGATCCTAGAAACTCTCAAGGTTCCATGCATCCAACACCATGGCGCAACTTAAAGAACCTAAGAAGACATTCAAGACACTAAGGGTGTACCCCCATATGACGAATTGTCACAATACAAACAATGTAAAACTAGCTCTTCATTAAGAAAGAACTAATCATGTAGAGTTTAGCTAAGTAGCCAACAATATCAATAAGCTCCGAGTCACCAATCAAAATAAAGTCTAAGAAGTATCGACAATCAAGAAAAGTGGCTAAGTATTTGCAATGCAAATTCTGAAAATTATCACAAAAGAAAATATAAATAAAAAGAGCCTCAAAGCTTCTCAAACCAATCATAAGATAATATGTTGGTTGTTGATAAAATAACACAAGATTACGAATGTAAAAAACCAAAAATTTAACACCGCTTTCACTCCACATCCCTTCATGTCCACCAATAGGGGTATTCTTTCGCGAGGTCTGTGTACGCACCCAAAATTGTAGGGTACTGCACTGCCAGAACAACATTACACATGCCCTAATGATGATACAGGTCTCCTCGTAAGGTGTTCGGGATCCAGGAAAGCTCTCCAAGTATGCATTAACATCCCGCATGCCCCGTTTAGCCCTGCGTGCTTTAATTTTTCCTTCCCTCTCTTTTCCTTTTCCTTTCGGTCTTCAGTAATGAAATTGCCACTCTGCCTGGGTGGCGGTCTTGTGACCACCGCCCAAGAAGGGCGGCGGTCCTGTAATCGCCGCCTTGCTCCGGTCCTGCATGCATTTTTCCAAATGTTTCTTTTATCGTGAATTACGTAAAAATCAATGTTTACCATCTTTTTTCACCGCCTTTGCTTGTATTTATGATTCTGGTTCCCTGGATTAGTGTTTTGGCATTGTTTATGGTTTAAGAGATCAAATTGGTTTTCACCTTTGGGTAAATGGGATTCTATAAATACCTAGCTTGTGCTCAAGTAAATCACCCCTCAAATTTAGCTCTCAATTTCTTATTTCAGTAGCTTATCCTTTCAATTTTGCTTAGGATTCATAGTTTCATTTGTTGTATGAATGGTTAGTGTTGTTTAGCTGTTAGGAAGCCACATAATCTTCTTGTGCTAGTGTAGTTACTATTTCATGCAATTCATTGAAATAGGATAGTTTGATTTTCAATAGGAATCCATTAAAATTGCAGGTCTTGTTCGTCAAGATGGATAGTTTCAGGTTCTGGACATTTTATGTTGTATGATTCGCAATAAATCCGGCTAGGAATAACATAAGCCAAGCTCTGTTCTCTTGCGTTATCCCTTTCCTACTCGCATTGTATTCATTCTGCATCCTAAGGTTTCGTTATTTCGATACCAACTTCTGTTGATGCTAACATCACACGCTTTTCTGGATTCACGTGAGCATAAAAGAACAAGGAGATCATACTGAGGGGACGAAGCCACACACAACCAGGATTCGGCACTATTCTGCAAAATCCAGGTTTAAGCTTTCAAAGTTCTAGTTAAAACATATCAAATAAAGTAGTCAATCATTTCATTTCAGTTAATCTCACTTTCGATATTGCTGGGGAAGCTATGGGGATTGATAGTTTCTGAGAAACTATGATTCACTCCTCACTTTTGAGGTAGGATCGAGAGTCTTTCAAAAAGATTAGATTAGTTATCTAGTTATTTAGAATAGATTCACAACTACACAGACAAGTAGCTATACTCAGTTGCTTTGTTTGTTTTAATTTCATTATTAGTTTAGCTGTCAATTTCTAGATATATTAGATAATTTCTCTTATAAATTATATTCAATAGTTTATTAAAAATATCATATTTAGGAATATACATAGATATATCTTGTGTAATCAATTTATTCTATCATTAGTTAGATTTACATTATTTATTTTGCATGACAATCACGGGACCTAGAGAACCCAGAGAATACTTACTCAAACAAATCGTTCCTCAACCCAATCTTGTTACAGCAATAGCTGATATAGATCAGAATCTTAGAATCAAAGTCTTCCTAACAACAACAGACTTGCAACAGATCAGCTCACAGTTAATAGGTCTAAACATAGAAGATGACCAAGCACACACATTTTGGTCAACCCAGCCATACTATAGATTACCCTAGATAAAAATCCACATGAATGTAGAAGGGCTTGAAAGAGAGCAAACATTCGGTTGTGACCCTTTAGTCCCACATCCAGATACAGGAGACATTCTCATTGACATAGACACTAGCTTAAGAATTCATATTGCCAGAACACCTGTAAGGTACTCTAATAAGGTTGCACAACTTGTGGTTCTAAACATAGAGGCCGAAAAGGCATATGACTATTGGATATTAGGGATTAGGGACTGATTCTGCACATGACCATAACAGGTCCACAACAACCATGAATCTACTGTTGCGATCCACAAATCCCACAACCCAACAAGTCCACAGATCAACCCGACATTGACGTTGGCTTATGCACATTAGTATTTAGATCCACTCCACTTCCACCTGTCATCATCACACATTTATCCCTATTGTATATAGCAGCTAGCGAAGATAAGGATTTCTTGACTAGACTAGAAAATCACCCGTAAAATCCACTATATCCATCATCCATCCTATGACCCTATCTAGAGATATACATGAAAAAATCCTAGTTCATTTTTCGCGTATACAACAAACTATAGACCAGATTATGCCAGAGCTTGATATTGATTGGAGCCTTTAAGTAGTCATCCTCGCCAATCGATCTATCATGCCAGTTCAAATTATAAGGTCCTTCTTTTCCTTAGATTCGTAGATTCCATTAGTGCGTGTAGAAGATATAAGATTTCCTAACTAGTTTACCCATACCCCATGTATATTCCATCCCCACCGGCTGTCTCAGAACGACCTCGGGAGGTCAGGTGCGAGGAAGAGTTACTTGTAGATTCCCATGTTCGCTTGCCACTTTTCCATCATACAAAATTGGTGAACCCGGTGTGAACAACACAGTTCTTCTATTTTTTTTCCTTATTTCTACATCCACCTTCACTCTTTCCCATTATTCTGTGGGTATTCATATACCCCCCGAATATGTCAGGATTCGATGCATATGGCAAACTTATCCTAGGTCTTGAAGCATACTATGATCAACTAAATAGATAACCATCACCCTCGCTCTCAGCATGGGGTGACAATTATTCAGCTAACCAATTATCAACACAAACTCCACCCCCAAGGACTAGATATAGTTCTTCTTTCCAAATAGAGGATTTGGATCATCTCACTCAAACGCAACACCCAAAGCCTTTAGGCTCGGATGCCATGACACTTACAGGATAATCTAGTTCGTCTCCTCAAGTATTACTTAGACCACAAATTAGTAGACAATCGGATCCGTAGCCATTTTTAGATAATGAACATTTAGTGGGTTATGCCAGGAATGAACAACGCTCTCGGAGTATGTACCCACCTATAGGAAGTTTACAAGCACAACCTGAGGTCTCATTTCAAGAAAACACCTCCATACTGCTACCTACAGGAAATACCCTCGGGAAAACATGGTAGGGAAATGATCAATTCATAGCAGGGTACCACGTGCCTATACAACCTTAGGATATACGAAAAATGCCACTAAGACAAAATACTGTAACTTCACTAGATGAAGTCATCTCAACTTTAGTAGAAAAGGTTAGAGGGTTAGAGCTTGCTCAAGCAAGTCAAAATTCTCAATTCATGCAGGCAGGAAATTCCAATCCTCAACATCATCCTAGCTAAGTAGACCTCCTCACAGGAATAGGCATGTTGGGCATGCCTCCTCAATATTCACAACAAATGCCAACTAGAACCGCCATTTCTAACATTGTTCCGGTGGTGAATATGTTACCTCCCGGTCTAGTACAAAACAATCCATTCCTAGGTGATACTCCTTCATACTTAAACATGTATTCTAAATCACCACAGGGAGATTTGTTCTCCTCTCCTAGCTTGTTTTCTCAACCACAGGTATTTCCTTATACCCCTGCAAATGCATATGCTACACCATATCAACAACTCATTCCACCTCCACCCCCTCAGCAGGCACCATCAATGGTCAAAACCTATGCGATAAAGACTTATTCAAAATATTTGAAAGAGCCCTTAGACTTCACCATACAAAGTGTCATGCTTCCAAGCCATCTTCCTGATTTTCCCAAATAAAAAGGGGAGGGAGACCCGAATGCACATATCAAGGCTTACGCCACAGCAATTGGAGAACTACTCCCTTAGGATGGGATTGTTGCTAAAATATTTCCCAAAACGTTAGAGGGAATTGCCCTTGATTGGTATTACAAAATACCTAAAGCTTCCATACATTCATTTAAACAACTCGTTTAAGAGTTCATCAAGGTGCTTGACATGAACAAACTGTTGAGAATAGGAATCAGGGAATTCTTACACATTAAGAAAGAACACAATGAATCTATCACTCACTTCATCCAAAGATGGCGTACGGTCCTTTATTCTTCGGCCAATGCTCCAAACATGGACCAAATGGAACTATGTGATTTATTCCTTCATTCTCTCAGCAGAGAGGTAAAGGAAGAAGTCTAGAAGTTCCCACTAAGGACTTATGATGAAGTACCTGAGAGTTCTCTCCAAATAGATCAAGCGGAAATAGATAGCAATCGCAAGACGTATGGAACAAATGGGAGGCTAATCATCCCCAACCAGAATACTACGACTTATTCTACTACCACAAACATTAATCAAGGACCTAATATCCTTAACAAAAAGTGTGGTGTAACCATAGATGGAGTAACTGACCAAGCTAAAAAGGCCAATGTTGTAAATACTTTATCCCAACAATCAATTTTCTAGATTTTACTCATCCAAAACAACAACAAAGGTGAATCTAGACACAAGGTCCAAGCCAAAACTCAACTGGATATCAAAACCAGAACCAAAACCAACAACAACAACTGCAAAACTTTAATCTTGATAGGCAATAGTTTGATTAGAGCTTTGGACCACAATATGTGCCAAACCAACAACCTAGGAATTACAATCCTAACTCGTATAGTGGTTTCGACAAGATTTGAGGCCATGACACTAGGACTTGCTACGATTATAATAAATTCATACAACATCTGTCAGAGGAACAAAGACAAATTTTCATAGATATGTTCTTGGCAGATCCTGCATTAGCAGTGCCAAATACTTTTACAGCGGAATTTTCCCCTCAAAACACACCACTCAAGATCTTCAATGATCCACTCCCAAATCACAATAACAACAAATTTAATCCAAATGGGATGAACAAGGGTGTAATGATAGGAAAAAATGATCATGAAGCCTTGAATTCACTAAACCCACCAATTGCACCACTGTTAGGAAGTCAGCCACGACCCAAGATAGTCAGTTTAGTGGAGTTAGAAACCGAACTACACATAGAAGCTGTAACAAGGACACGAGAGTATTCCTCTCAGCCAAATCCAAGTTACCCGCTAGAGGTAGATAACATCCAACAAATATTAGTAAAACCCATAGGTGCCTATGCTTTAATTAATGACCTAACGAATACCTTCTCTCACATCTCCTTTTTGGACTTATTGAAGAACTCTCCTACCCATAGGGCTACTCTTTTAGAATCATTAGGTTTGGGTCATTTAATTAACATCACTCCACCTCCTAAAATGCATGTAAACCATATAGACTTTGATATCCACCCTCTTGGGTAGCCAGATAGGGATACCAAGTTTATATTTGAAATAAACAAAATGCCAACAGACGCTGAGATTACACGCAGAGGTGATCCAACCTTACATTTGCAAGTATGGGTCTATAACAATTACATTAAATGCGCAATGGTTGACGATGGGGTAGCAGTTAACATAGTTCCCTTCACTTTCCTTCAAAAGCTAGGGTATGGAGAAACAAATTGTTCCACGACTTGGAATATGCTAAGAGGCTATGATAGCCTCAAGGCCACTTCAATTGGAACTATAATACTACCAGTCACCTTAGGACCCAAAAAAATCCTTACTGAGTTTTACATTATAGATCGGGAAACCAACTATAATATGCCAACCATGGATACACCGTATGAAGGCAATCTCTTCTACATTATTACAAGAAGTAAGATTCTTGCACTTAGGAAAGGTATTCATAGCCAAAGGTGATCCAAAACCATTCGATATACACCTAGCTGACTTAAAGAGAAGGCCGGGTGTTCACTCTAAGTTTGAACTCCCAACAAATCAACTTAATAAACCAACCAACGTGAAGCCAGAAGAAAATTTGGTGCCTACAACAGAGTTAGAAGTTACAAACCTAATCAAGAATATCCCAGCCCTCAAGGATGAGGCTAGCATTGTCGAAACAGTATCATTAGGAACTACTGCGAAGATTGTCAAACTGCTAGAATAGGATCTACCAATTTTCCTACCATTTGATTCTATAGGCATGGGATATACCCTAGATGTTGGTTCTCTTCCAGTAGAAGATCTCTGAATGGTAGATGTAACCGAAACTGAAGAAGTTGACTTAGCAAATTTCCCAACGTCCATCTTCCCAACTAAATATTTGACTCTCCATTTTGATGGAGCTAGATTTCATTATGGGGCTAGGGCAGGTGTAATCTTTACTTCGCCTAAAGGAAAGATCCTACATTTCACCTTTAAATTAAACTTTGAATGTACAAACAATGGCACTAAAAACAAAGCCCTCCTCCTTGGCCTCATCCTAGCTAAAATACCTAGTGTTAATGACATTAGGGTGTTAGGAGACCAAAGTTGAACACTTACAACTCTACAAATAGTAGTATTAGATTTGAGCAAAGAGTTTGACTTCATATCAATTGAAGTAATCCTGTGAGAACAAAATATTCTCGTAGATTTGATAGCAACCTTAGCTTCACGTTTCACTCTAAGTAGTGAGTTGGAGGGTCCACCCATTTCATAGTATCCTTTCGCACTGAACCATTAGAGAAGAAAGTTTCAAACCCACTGTTAACAAGCATAGCTGAGATAAAATCTACTAGCATGGATCACATTGATAGTGATAAAGCTACTCTTGATTACTTAAGCACCTATGCAGCATTACATCTCACCCATCATGTGGTAGATTCGTCCTTAATCCCACATTCATGTTCCTACTTCGGGAATCCCATGATAGAGCTTCCCCCACAAAAGGAACTTGGCATATACGCGGTAGAGAATGGAGAAGATCTGGAACTACCTCTAGCTCCTCCTGAGTTTGAAGAAGGTAACGCTTATTTAATCGAAGAAATGATCGATATTAACATTGAAACGGAGGAAGAACCAAAGATCTTGAAACTAGGATCTTTGTTAACTCCAGAAGAAATAAAAATACACACTCGAATCCTCAAAGAACATCAGAAGGCTTTTGTATTTAATTATAAAGAAATGACATGGGTTGCACCACACATCGTGATACACAACCTTGTCACCAAATCCGATGCAAAGCCAGTTAAACAAAAATCAAGGCCAATGAAACCCAGGTGGCTCTCATGGTGAAGGAATAAGTAATGAAACTCCTCCAAGTAGGATTCATCAAACCAGTTGATTATTCTCAGTGGATATCTAATATCGTTCCCGTTCTCAAAAAAGAATGGGAAGATATGCATTTGCATAGATTTGTGAGTTATTAACAAAGCGTGCCCCAAGGACGACTTCCCATTACCATCTATTGACGTCATCGTTGATGAAACGAATGGGTTTGAGCTTTTGTCTCTCATGGATGGATTCTAAGCATACAATCAAATTAGAATATTCGAACAAGACCAAGCCAAAACCACATTTATAACTCCTTGGGGAACCTATTGCTATGTTGTTATGCCATTCGGTCTCAAGAACGTTGGCGCTACATACCAGCGGGTAATGACATACATATTTCATGATCTTATTCACAAAATCATGGAATCCTATGTATATGACTTGTTGGCAAAATCCATGAAGCGTTGTGATCACCCAGAAGTGATCCGCATCATTCTTTCACATTTGATGGAATACAGAGTCACACTAAACCAAAAAAAATGCATATTTGGTGTGACAGGAGGGAAGCTCCTAGGTTACTTATATCGTCACGAGGGATCGAAATAGACCCAACTAAAATCCGCACTATTCTTGAAATGATCCCACCATTAGATGAATCTAGAATCAAGTCATTTCTTGGGAGAATCAGTGCAATCTAAAGATTCATCCTAGATTTAAGCTTTGTCATTCATCTAATCAAAAATCTACTCAAGATAGAGTACATTATCGATTGGACTGAAGACTGTAATGAGGATTTCGAAGCAGTTAAGCATTTCTTGTTGTCACTACCTATGCTAATGCCTCCTAAGCCAGACCGCCCTTTAATCTTATATTCGCGAGCTACTAATGTCTCACTAGCCTACATGCTAGCTCCAGAAGACGATGACAAGAGAGAACGTGCGTTATATTTTATTAGCCAAAATTTACTCGATTATGAGACACGTTATATGCAAGCAGAGTGAGAATGCCTTGCCATAGTCTTCGTAACCAAACGTTTAAGACATTACATGCTAAATCAAGAAACAAGGGTCATTGTAAAAACAAACCATTTACGAACCTTCCTCACGTAAGGGTCCCTGTCTAAAAAGGTTGGATGCTTTATAACTTTAATGGGTGAATTTGAATTAACATTTGTAAATCAGAAGTCCGTTAAGGGACAAATCATTATGGATTGGTTAGCTGATAACCCGTTAGATAGAGGCAATCTAGTAGATCTGGACTTTCGTGATGAATGCATATATTACGTCGAAACTAGACCTCCCATCTCTAAATGTCCATGGTATACTGATATCATTAATTATATCATGGGCCATGCATACCCAGAAGGTGCTACATCACAGAAAAGAAGGCAGTTATGCATTATCATGGCTAAATACGTTATTATAGAACAAGTGCTCTATTATAAGGCTTTCGATGGAATGCTTATAAGGTGTTTTGACACAAAAAAATCCAAGAAGATTCTCCACGAATCTCACAGTGGAGTATATGGAGGCCACTTCGGTGGTCATGCCACCGCTCACAAAATACATCGGATGGGCTATTTCTGGTCCACTCTAGAGTATGATGTAGTAGAGTTTGTACACAAGTGTCGTAAATGCCAAGAATTTTCTCATGAGATTCACATGCCGGCACAAGATCTACAACCAGCTACTACTCCATGGCCCTTTTCTACGTGGGGCCTATATTTGATAGGGAAATTCTCCCCCTTGTCTACAAATGGCCATAGCTTCATAACCACAGCCACCGAGTATTTTACCAAATGGGTAGAGGCTACGCCTCTTACCACTGTACCAGGTTCCGTGATCACCAAGTTCATTTTGAACCAAATCATTTGCAGGTATGGTGCCTGTACGATGGAAAAGTGACAAGTGAGCATGGGAATCTACAAGTAACTTTTCCTTGCACCCGACCTCCCGAGGTCATGCCGAGATAGCCGGTGTGGATCGAATATGTGTGGGATGCAGACAAAATAGTTAGGCAATTTGATGTCTTTGACGTGAACTAGTGGAAATTGCAAATCTAAGGAAAAGAATGCCCTCCTAACCTGAACTGGTGTGATAGATCGATCAGTAAGAATGACTGCTCGAAGGCTCCAATGAATATCAAGCTCTGGCATGATTTGGTCTAAAGGTTGTGGAATACGTGGAAAATGTCCTGGGATAGTTTCGTGTATGTCTCCAGATAAGGTCATAGGGTGGATGGTAAATATAATTAACTATATGGGTGATTCTCTGGCCTAGTCCAGAACTCCTTAGCTTCGTTAGCTGAGATGTCTAATAAGGATAACTGTTCGATGATGATTAGTGGCAGTGGAGTAGATCTGAATACTAATGTACGTAGGCCAACATCTATGTCTGATTCACCTATAGATTCATTGGGCTGTGGGACCAAAGCCTCACAACCGAATGTTTTCTCTCTTTCAAATCCTTAAACAGTCATTCAGATATATATCTAGGGTAATATGTAGTTTGGTTGATTTGACCAGAACGTGTGCGCTTTTTCGTCTTTTATGTTTAATCCGCTTAACTAGAGGCTGATCTGTTGTAAATTTGCTATTGTTTGAAAGACTTGGATCCTAAGATTTTGATCTATGTCAGCTATTTCTGTGAGGAGATTAGGTTGGGGCACAATTGGCTCGAATACGTATTCTCTGGGCTCTCTAGGTCATGTGATTGTCATACAAAAGCAACAACGTAAATCCAAATGCGGAAAAGTGAAATTAACTATGTAAAGTGTATCTATAGCATATATGAATTCTCTATTTTTTTATTTTTCTGATGAATTTATATGAATGAAATTGAAGGAGCAGCTATATTAATATATCTAGAAATTGAAAATTAATCTATTGAAGAATTTAAAACAAACAAAGCAACCGAGTATAGCTACTTGCCTGTGCAGTTGTACATCTATTCTAAACAATGAAATAACTGATCTAATCTATTTGAAAGACTCTTGATCCTACCTCAGAAGTGAGGAAAAAATCATAGTCTCTTAGAAACTATCAATCCCCATAGCTTCCCCAGAAATATCGAAAGTAAAATTGACTGAAATAAAGTGATTGGCTACTCTATTTGATATGCTTCTAATTAGAACTTTGAAAGATAGAACCTGGATTCTTCATAACAGTGGAAAATTTGATGGTGTGTGTGATCTTGTCCCCTCAATGTGATCTCCTCACTCCTTCGTATTCACATGGATCTAGAAAAGTGTGTAATGATAGCATCAACAGAAGTAGATATTGGGACAAAGGCGACTTAGGATACAGACTGAATTCAATGTGAGTAGGAGAGAGATAGCGCAAGAGTACAAAGCTTGGCTTATGCAATTCCTAGCGGGATTTATTGTGATTCATGCAACATAAAATGTCCAAAACTTGAAACTATCCTATTTGAAGAACAAAAAATGCAACTTTAATGGCTTCCTATCGAAATCAAACTATCCTATTCCAATTGATTTGGATGAAGTGATGACAGCACTTGCACAAGATGGATATGTAGCTTCCTAACAACAAAACAACACTAACTAAGCCTACAATGAATGAAACTAAGAATTATAAGAAAAATGAAAGACTAATCTATTGCAATGAGAAATTTAGAGGCAAATTTGAGGGGCCATTTGCTTGAGCATAAGCCAACTATTTATAGCATTTGCATTTACCCAAGGTAAAAACCAAATTGATCTCTTAAACTATAAACAATGGCAAAACACTATTCCAGGGAACCAGAATCATTAATGCAAGCCTAAGGTTGTGAAAAAAGCTGGTAAAGGTTGAAATTTATGTGAGTCATGTTAAAAGAGCATTCTAGAAAACAAGTGAAGGACCGCCGCCCTGCTAGGGTGGCGGTTTCATAACTGAAGCTCAAAATGCAAAGGAAGAGAGGGGAAAAGAGAAAAACAAGGCACATAGGGGCTAAGTAGGGCATGCGGGATGTTAACGCACACTTGGGGAGCTTTTCCAGATCCCGAACACCTTGCGAGGAGACCTATATCATCATTGGGGCATGTGTTACTTTGTTCCAGTGGTGCAGTACCCTACAATTTTGGGTATGTACATATTGGCCCCTCAGAGAAGTGTTTTAGCCATGAAGAGGCATAAAACGGTGGGTCCGAGTATGGTGGTCCCAAAATGGGAAGTTGGAAGTTATAGCTGATATGTACGTGTGTCGCAATGACGCCATCCAAAATTCCCGCCACCCACAAAATGAAAAGAGGAATCAAGTGCAGATAGACAAAATAGATCAGAAAACAAATGCTAAAATAACATGAAATGAGGACGTACCATTTGTGAGGGGGTAAGAACTTACCTCCGTTGGCGCTCCAAACCTGTGAAAAAGGGATTCAAAAAAATTAGCCAGGTTGCTATATATATGAAAGTGGGCCCATTTTCCTATTCATTTGTGCATTTTGATTTGATTGGTTTTGAGCTCTGGGACCCATGGTGACAGTTTCTTACGAGAGTAGAGTCAAAATGTTCCTGATGAGATAGCGATCATGCCTCCGCGAGCAGATCATCAACCCGCAAGATCACAGGTTAGTTTTCCTCAATTTATCATTTTTACCCCCAAACTTTTAAAATGCTAAAATATTTGTCATGGGGGGGTTATTTTTGAAAATGTTAGGTTCAAAAGGTCCATCTTGGTGGGGCGCCTACTGGGTAGGCTTTGTTTTTATTTAAAATGGTCCTTTTTTCATGTTTTTTTGGCTTTTTAAAGTTATAAAACCCGCGTGGGTTTTTGGGACACGACCGCCACCCTGTTCAGGGCGGTGGTTACAAGATTGTCACCTTTAATGTTGTAGTTACGAAACCGCCACCCTGCTCAGGGCAGTGGTTCTTCACAGAAAGCCAAAAGAACAGTTGTTTGAAATTGTTTTTGCATTTTTAGCATCTTTATGTGTTTTCGTGATTTTTATAATGTCATTTGGATGCTAACTTTCTCTGTTTTGTGTGTTTTTGGGTGTATGCAGGTGATAAAGGAGTACATTCAGTGGAGCCAAGAGAGAGAGTGTGACTGGCTCCCGAAAGTATTAGATGCCCTTTCACAAGACAAGCAGGACACTCTACAGAGGGCCGGTATACTACATATATCGCGGGTTCCACATGTTGCATCATCCAGTCACATACTCTGTGACTTATTTTCCTATTGGGATGCTGATCAGAACACCTTCCGATTGCCAGGGGTCTAAGGTGAGTGGACCATCACTTTGGAGGATGTTTACCGTATCCTAGGGGTCTCGATCATTAGGAGACAACTCGCCCTTGAGAAAACAGGTTCACGGGCCCAGATAGCATAGTGGGCTTCTTATATGGGAGATGTAGTTATCTCCACGGGATTGAAGAAGGGGGTGAGGGTCCGATCTATTCTTAGCCTACCTATCCCCTTGATTCACCAGGCCATTATGGGGATCCTTGCCTCGAGATTGATCAGGGACAAGGGAGGAGACACACTACTATACTGCTGGTCCCCCATCATTGCATAGATCGAGGGGCATGGATGGATTTATGCCTAGGGAGAAGATATACTTGGGACTATCTACCACAAATTATACAGGGTAGTCTGCTTACAGGGGCAGTCTTTGAGCGACCCGACCCTAGTTATGAGTTGGGTTTACGAGTGCTTCATCCCTTATGGTAGAGGTGACAGATCCCAGAGCTGTGAGGGCATCCAAATGGACAGACATGTTGGTACTCAGAACACCTCATCAGCTAGTTGTTTATGTAACCATCGATGACATGGAGGCCACACCGTATCAGGCCATGACAGGTTTATGGGGTGAGGAGGCTCTTACTTTGATCTCCTGCTCCACCACAGGGCATCTCATTGACAGAGTAGGGCGAGTGGAGATACACCCCTTTGGCCGAGTTCCTCAACAGTTTAGCCTACCTTACATGGGTATGCTTCCCTCGGTAGTTCCAGTATACAGGTTAGTTCGAGAGGCCGGAGGGGGTCCTAGGGGCTTGGGTTGGACAGTTGTTACCCTTACTTCAGATTGTCATGGGCCCTGCCCATAGCAGCGATGACCCCATCGACATAGACTCCGAGTCTGAAGATTTCATAGGGGGAGAGACTAAGGAGGAGACTGAGGAGGACAGTGATCCTGAGTGGCATGACACTCAGGATATTATGCAGGCAGAGAGGGAAGAGCAAAATGTAGAGAGTGCAACTCTGGTTTCAGAGGAGCCACTCTCCCAAGGCCATGGTGGGGAGGATGAGTCCGTTACAAGATGCTACGTCACTCCAGCCATGGGGGGAGCACCTCAGTTAACGGCGGCATCTGTGGTAGGTGCTGACCCTAGAGATCCATCCTGGAGGCCTGGTGATCCGAGTAAGTTGCCATCCTTCCTTTTAATGTTTGTTTTTAATTAGGATTGCCTTAGTTGCTATCTCTCCTTTTTTTTACACTTGTGTTTTATCTCTTGTTTTATTTCTAATTCATTTTATCCTTTGCTTGCAGAGACCTCCGATGAGTGGTGAGACTTGATAAACAGGGTATGCACTGATACCTTGATGATCCCCATGGAGAGGACCCATGTAGAGCTGTCTTTGGATGCAGGGGAGCCCTCAATAGCTGGCAGACATACTGAAATATTTTCCCCCATCTGCAATGTGGCTAGGATGGTATCTATCCTCCGTACTAAGCTGGCAGGGTATAGGACAACAGAGCGCCTGATGAGGATTCATTCTCACGGCGAGACCGTAGCTGCCCCTCGGGATCGTGATCCCTCCATGCATTCAGAGCACCGGCGTAGCCGGAGTCCTAGGCATGAGCATGCACCTTTAGAGGGATCTCATAGGGGTTGAGAAGCCACTTGGCTCTCTTAGATTTTTATGTGATATTTGTGTACTTCCCGGGCTCTTTGAGCATTTTGACCATGCTTAGCGCATGATGGCATTATATAGGAATTTTGACCATTTACATATATATATTCTTTTTGGATCAGACTCTTGGTACTTATGGTTTTGCTTCCATTTCCATTTCCTCATGTCAACTATGATGTTATGCTTATATGATTTTTAGAATGTATGTAATGGAGAACAAATGATACAAGTGTCTACTTTCTTTTTGTATTTCATGATGCTGATATATGATAATGTAGATATAACGTGATTTTGAAATTTTAGCTTCTTTAAGAAATTGTGATACCTCATATCTATTTTGGCAAGTGGTGAAGATAAGCCGGTATGATGAGCAGATAAACCTTCCCCTACTCCTAACTCCACGCAACTAATAAGATGCAAGGGCTCATCACTAAGAGCTTGAAAGGGCACAAGTTATGAAATGTGTTGAAATGATAGTGATGAAAGATAGACAAAGCTTTGGTGGAACCAAATTAGGATGCTACAAGCCCACTCTACTTGAGTGACTCCATAGTTTGGGATGCAACTTGCTATGTGGTTTATCTAGACTTAGATCTGTAGATGGCCACATGGTAGACAAAATATGGGTTTTTTCAGATTTTTAATTCTCTTGGAATTCTGTACATCCGATTCATTTGTTTTTGACTCAAGACTTCAAGATTTTATGACCTTTCACGTTTTTTTGTCAAGAGGACCCCCCACACCTTGCCCCATGCTACTAGTAAGAAGCATGGGTTTATCACCATGGGCAAGGCATAGGTGAGTAAGGGAATTTCCATCCTTTCCCAACCCTATGTCACTAGTAAGAGATGCAAGCTCATCACCAAAGGTTGGTGGGGCAAGGAAATGTGTAAATTTAAAATTTTCTATTTGACTTATACTTGACTTGTTTGTTTGAGTAAAATGTCAGCATGCTCTTACTTCTAAAGAGATATTCATACATGATAGATGTGACATGATGAAGCTTCTAGAACAAACCATAGGAAAGACACCTATCCTAAGAAGAAACCAAAAGTGAGAAAAAGCATGCAGATCTTGGTATGGTTACAGTTAAGACTTTCTCATATCTAACTTTGTTTGATGAAATGATTCCGAAATAGTTAATGATATCATGAAAGTGGAGAAGAATGATTAGAGTGTTTATGCCAATACCATTAGATGTTTGTAATGAATTTCTTTTAATAATAAATTCCTCGATCACAAAGTTGTACAAAACAAGTGGAAAAAATGATCCTAACTATACGAAGATGTAATGTAGATATAATTATACAAGTAGTGCTGGTTGCTTATGCATAGAATTGTTTAAGGTGTATAAAATTGACTGTTTCACCAAATTCCTCACCTTCCAGTGTGCATAAGAGATATGCACCATTTCCATAGTCCTTCATGACTCGGTATGGGCCCAACCATTTGGGCTGGAACTTCATTCCTTCACCAGTCTTCTTCTCAATCCAGTTGTCTAGCCTTAGAACTAGATCACCTTTATATATGTCACGTTCATAGAACTTGTTATACTTCTGACACATCTTGTCAGCATAGACTCTGTGCCGCTATTCAACATCTAACCTTGCTTCATCTAGGATTTCTAGTTGGGAAAGACATGCTTCTCTATAAGCATCTTCATCTAGGATCCCTTGTAATGAGATACAGAGACTGGGTATTTCAACCTCAAGCGAGAGAACTGCTTCTTCCCCGAATACTAGCGAGAAAGGAGTCACCCTTGTTGGTGTTCTTATTAAGGTTCAGTGGGCCCATAAGGCTAGATATAACTTCAAATGCCAATCTCGTTTGTTTTCTTTCACCGTTTTAAGGAGAATGGATTTTAACGTTTTATTTGTTGCTTCAGCTTATCCATTGGCTTGGGGGTAATACAAGGAGGCCGTATGATGGCTTATTTTGAATTTATTGCACAATTCATGAACATCATCATTCTTAAAAGGATTCCCATTATCCGAGATAATGATTTGCGAGACACCATACCTACAAATGATTTGGTTCAAAATGAACTTGGCGATTACAGAACCTGGTACAGTAGTAAGAGGCATGGCCTCTACCCACTTTGTAAAATATTTGGTGGCCATGATTATGAAATTATGGCCATCTATAGATGAGGGAGATAAGTTCCCTATCAAATCGAGGCCCCACGTAGAAAAGGGCCATGGAGTAGCGATTGGTTGTAGAGCTTGTGCCGGCATGTGGATCTCATGGGAGAATTCTTTGCACTTATGAAACCTTCGTACAAACTCTACTACGTCGTGTTCTAAATTAGGCCAGAAGTAGCCCATTCGATGTATTTTACGAGTGGTGGCATGGCCACTGAAGTGGCCTCCACACATTCCACTATGAGATTTGTGGAGAATCTTCTTGGATTCTTCTGTGTCCACACATCTTAGAAGCATTCCATCGAACACTTTCCAATAGAGCACTTGATTTATAACGACGTATTTGGATACAATAATGCGTAACCACTTTATTTTTTGTAATGTAACGCCTTCCGGATATGTATGATCCATGATGTAATTAATAATATCAGTATACCAAGGACACTAAGAGATGGGAGGTCTATTTTTGATGTAGTATACGCATTCATCCGAAAAGTCTAGGTCTACTAGATTGCCTCTGTCTAGTGGGTTATTAGTGTTGTAGCAGACTCAAAACACCCCTGGATGCAGATCAGGATTCTAGGTTGATCACTCAGGCATCCAGTGTGATTGCACAACATGGAAACCTCTCTCCAAGTGCGGGACTTGTGAAACAGAGAGAGGAATCTCCAGAGAGGGCTGGTTCCTGCTCCTAAACTACCTGCCACAAGCTATTCCAGTGTAGGCAAGCTAATCTAATCCTAATCTAACCATGCTAAGGAGACAGGGAGAGAGAGAGAGAAAGGAAAAGAACAAAAGCCTACACTAAAACGGTGATACACCAGAGAAGGAGAATGTTGGACATCTATCAAAACTGCCATGGGACAAAGAGAGGTGAGCAATGGGAAGGATGGACAGATGCATCATAGGCCCAAGGATAGATTTCACACAGAAAATGTCCCAAAACTCCATGAACACAGCTCCAAACCTACAATGAACATTCAAACATGCACAAATACCTGTAATGAAGAGAGGCAAGAAGAGAACAAGCAAAAACGAGCAAGGATGGACAGATGCATCACAAAACACGTTTTGTTGCTCCAGAAGTTTGCACAGAACATCATTTCAATAGTAAAAGGCAAAAAACGCCATTACAGAGCAAGGGAGGAGGTCCGAACTCCATTTTCAACCCTAGAGAAGAAAAGAAGGGAGGGCAGAGCAGAAAAGATGAACAACTTGTTATCTGTTTTTTTTTAAATGAGCCAAATCTGGCTTTATACAATGCATGGGTCGAGCCCAGGAGACAGAAAACATACAAAAGCATGGGAACCCATTCTTTCTTGATTGCAGGTGCATTAGAATGGCATGGGGGACCTTACAAACCCATACCCTATCACTTTTACTGGACTACAGGAGAATGCGACTCATTCTGCATTAAATCTGGTTGTTGGAATGTCATTTCTGGCCATGAACATGTGTCAGATCCGTTTCTTAATTTTCTCCCTCCATAGTGCACCAAAACTCAAGATTAACCCTAGAATCATGTAGATAATTTCACAAGCTTTCCGTTGATATAAAGAATGTGCAAATCTGATTTCTGGATCGAAAGATATGATGATCTGAAGATTTAGGGCACGAAACAGACCAAAACGGATTTTGAAATCTTTCCTGCGCTCTGCCACCTGGATGACACGTGTCAAGCGCTGATTCGCTGAATAATTCTCTCTCCTCCACCTTTCCGTGGGCTTTCCTTTTAAATTTCCTTATGGGCCCTAGCTGGGACACGTGGCACTATCCCATTGGTTCGGGCTGACCCTTCAAAACTCACCCTTTGACCTTTGGACTCTTTCCCCTGTGACATGTGTCATGATTTGATTGGTTCTTGGCCCTTTCGGCTCCTTCGCACCCTTTGTGTCTTTATGTCCCAGATGTCCCAAACTACTTGGGCCAAAAACTTTCGATCCACCCGAAATGGGCTTCCTCGTCCCTCATTTGGCCGATGACACGTGGCGTTGTTTAATTGGCTTTCAGCTCCTTCGGCGATCTGCGTCCCGCGCGTCCCTTCATCCCGGATGTCCCAGTACAAAATTTCTCTATTTTGGGTGAACCGGTCGGTTCGCGTCATCATGGCCCAAATGTCCCAATTGCTTCCGGACTGTTTGTTCTCATTTCAGCCGATCCGGCCAGTTCGCGTACTTCGCGTACTCTTTGCCCGAACTGTCTTGCTTAGTAGTTAGTCGTTTTTCTTCCTCTTTCGGCTGGATCGGCTTCTCGCGTCCGCCGCGTACTTTTGGCCCGATTGTCCCAAATGCTTAGCGGGCCACCTGTTCTCATTTCGGCCGATCCGGCCGATTCGCGTACTTCGCGTACTCTCGGCCCAACTGTTCCGGGCTGCCTTAAGTCTTTTCGGCCGATCCGTGCCTAGATGTCCCAAATGTCCCGACTGCCCCTAGGACTAGGACTTAGTCATTTTTTATGATTTTTCCTAGATCAAGCTTGTTTTCTGCAACCTTCTCACATTTTCTCAAAGCTTGCTCTCTTCAACCTGGACAAGAGAGTTAGAAAAATTCTGAGGGGACCCTGGAAACATGAATTTTTCCCTGAATCAATCCATTTGCCTGGGACTTGAGAATTCTGATGCATGTTATCAATTTAAACCCTGGGGGGTGAATTTGGATAACAATTAGCTAACCAATCTATGATGATTTTTCCTTTAAGAGACTTTTGATTTACAAACATTTGTTCGAACTCCCCCATTAAGGTTATAAAGCGTCCAGTCTTTTTAGACAAGGACCCTTGCATGAGGAAAGTTCGTAAATGCTCTGTCTTTACAATTACCTTTGTTTCTTGATTTAGCATGTAATGTCTTAAGCGTTTGGTTACGAAGACTATGGCAAGGCATTCTCATTATGCCTGTGTATGACGTGTTTCATAGTCGAGCAATGTTTAGCTAATGAAATAGATTACATGTTCTCTCATGTCATCGTCTTCTTGAGCAAGCATACAAGCTAGCGAGACATTGGTAGCTCGCGAATACAAAATTAACAGGTGATCTGGCTTAGGTGGCATTAACGTAGGTGGTGATAACAAGAAATGCTTGACTACATTGAAAGTGTCATTGCAATCTTTGGTCCAATCAATACAATAATATATCTTGAGTAGATTGTTGATTGGATGAATGGCGAAACTTAAGTCCGGGATGAATCTCCGGATTGCACCAAGCTTTCCAAGAAATGATCTGATTCCAAATTTATCTGAAGGTGGGAACATTTCGAGAACAACCTTATTTTTGGTTGGTTCAACATCGATCCCGCATGATGATATAATGTAACCTAGGAGCTTCCCTCCTGTTACACTAAAGACACATTTTTCTGGATTTAGCATGACTCTGTATTCTATCAGACGTGAAAGAATGATGCGAAGCACTTCCAGATGGTCACAACACTTCTTGGCCTTGGCCAATAAGTCATCTACGTAGGATTCCACAATTTTATGAATAAGATCATGAAATATATACATCATAGCCCACTAGTATGTAGCGTTAGCATTCTTGAGTCCGAATAGCACAACAACATAGCAATAGGTTCCCAAAGGAGTTATAAACGTGGTTTTAGCTTGATCTTGTTCAGATATTCTGATTTGAATGTATCCTGAGAATCCATCCATGAGAGACAATAGCTCAAATCTAGCTGTTGCGTCAACAATGATGTCTATGGATGGTAACAGGAAGTTGTCTTAGGACACACCTTGTTAATGTCTCGGAAGTCTATTCAGATGCGTATCTTCCCATTCTTTTTGAGAATGGGAACAATATTAGATATCCACTGAGACTAATCAACTGGATTGATGAATCCTACTTGGAGGAGTTTTGTTACCTCCTCTTTTACCAAGAGAGCTACCTTAGGTTTCATTGGTATCAATTTTTCTTTAATCAACTTTACATCTAATTTAGTGATGAGGTTATGTACCACAATGTGTGGTGTAACCCCTGTCATTTCCTTATAATTAAATGCAAAAGCCTTCTGATGTTCCTTGAGGATTTGAGTGTGTATTTCTACTTCCGATGGAGTTCACTAGGATCCTAACTTCAATATCCTTGGTTCGTCTTCCGTTCCAATATTAATATCGATTGTTTCTTCAATTAGAGAAGCGTTACCTTCTTCAAACTCAGATGGGGCTGGAGGTAATTCTAGGTCATCTCTATTTTTGATTATGTATATGCTAAGCTCCTTTTGTGGGGGAAGCTCTATCATGGGATTTGTGAAGTAGGAGGATGAATGCGGGATTAAGGATAAATCTACCACGTGATGGGTGATATGTAATGCCGTATAGGTGTTTAAGAAATCAAGAGTGGTTGTATCACTATCGATGTGGTCTAGGATAGTAGATTTGTTTTCATTTCCATTTTAAAGAGGATTTTACATTGTTTTTATCAGTGGTTCAGTAAGAAGGGATACCATGAAATGGGTATCCTCTAGCTTACTGTTTGGAGTAAAGCACAATGTTGAGGTTGCTATTGAATCAGCGAGAAGATTTTGTTCTCGCGGGATTGCTTCAATTGATATGAAGTCAAACTCCTTTCTTAAATTTAGTACAGCTGTTTTGTAGAGTTGTAAGTGCTTGGCTCTGGTTTATACATCTCAGAAACTTGGTTTTCTACCAATTTCGAGTCTCCTAACATCCTAATGTTATCAACACCGATCCTCTTGGCTAAGATGAGGCCAAAGAGGAGGGATTCATACTTAGCACCATTGTTTGTACATTCAAAATTTAGTTTAAAGGAAAATGGTAGGACTCTTCCCTCGGGAGAAGTAACAATTACACCTGCTCCAGCTCCGTAATGACATTTAGCTCCATTGAAATGGAGAGTCCAATACTTAGATGGGAATATGGGAACTTGGATATTTGTTGTGTTAACATCTTCTACCTCTACCATGCAGAGATCTACTACTGGGAGAGAACCAACACCTAGGGTGTATCCCATGCCTACAGAATCAAATGGTAGGAACATTAGTAGATCTTGTTCTATCAATTCAACAATTTTTGCATTAGTTCCTAATGATACTGTTTCTACAATCTTAGCCTCATCTTTGAGGGCTGGGATTGTCTTGGCTAGGCTCATAGTTTCAAGATCTGTCATAGGTACCAACTTTTCTTCCAGTTTCAGGCCAGTAGGTTTATTAAGTTGGTTTGTTGGGAGTTAAAACTCCAAGTGCATGCCTGGTCTTTTCTTTAGGTCGGCCAGGTGTATATCGAATGGTTTTGGATCACCTTTAGCTATGAACACCTTTCCTAAATGCAAGAATCTTACTTCTTGAAATAACGTAGAAGGGATAGCCTTCATACGGTGTATCCATGGTCGGCCGAGGATCATATTATAGTTAGTTTCCTGATCTATAATATAAAACTCAGTCAGGATTGTTTTGGGCCCTAAGGTGACCAGTAGTATTATAGTTCCAATTGAGGTGGCTTTAAGGCTATCATAGCCTCTTAGTGTATTTCGTGTCGTGGAAGAATTCATTTCTCCATACCCTAGCTTTTGGAGGAAAGAGAAGGGGACTACATTAACTGCTGCCCCATCGTCAACCATCACTCGTTTTACATAATTGTTATAAACCCATACTTGCAAATGTAAGGTTGGATCACCTTGGCATGCAATCTCAGCGTCTGTTGGAATTTTTTTTATTTCAAATATGAATTCGGTTTCCCTATCTGGCTGCCCTGGAGGGTGGATATCAAAGTCTATATGGTTTACATGTGTTTCGGGAGGTGGAGTGATGTTAATTAGATGGCCTAAACCTAATGCCTCTAAAAGAGCAGCCCTCTGGGCAGGAGAATTCTTTAGTAAGTCCAAAAAATAAATGTGCGAGAAGGTTTTTGTTAGATCACTAACTAAATCATAGGTACCTACGGGTTTTACTAACATTTGTTAGACGTTATCTATCCCTAGTAGGTAATTTGGATTTGGCTGAGAGGAATATTCTCGTGTCCTTGTTATAGCTTCCACGGGTAGTTCGGCGTCTAACTCCACTAAGCCGACTATCTTGGGTCACGGTTGACTTCCTAATTGTGGCGCAACTAATGGGTTTAATGAAGTTGAGGCTTCATGATCGTGATTTCCTGTTATTACACCCTTGTTTGTCCCATTTAATTTTAACTTAAATTTTCATTGTGATTTGGGAGTGGATCATTGAAGATCTTGAGGGGTGCATTTTGAGGGGAAACTGTCCCTATAAAAGTATTTGGTGCTGGTGACATAGGATCTGCCAAGAATATATCTATAAAAAGTTGTTTTTGTTCCTCTGGAAAATGTTGCATGAATTTATCATAGTCACGGCACATTCTACTGTCATGGCCTTAGATTTTTTGAAAACCACAATACGAGTTAGGATTGTAATTCCTAGTTTGTTGACTTGGTGTATATTGTGGCCTAAAACTCTGATCAAACCATTGCCTATTAGGATTAAAGTTTTGCATTTGTTGTTTTTGGTTTTGGCTTTGGTTTTGATATCCAGTTGAGTTTTGACTTGGACCTTGTGTAGGGTTTCGCCATTGTTGTTGTTTTTGTTATGGATGATTAAAATCGATTGTATTAACTGTTGGGGTAAAATTGTTGTTTCGTTGGTTGTTTATTAGCAGTGGAGTATTCACAACATTTACCATTTTGGCCTGATTAGTTACCCCATCTATTGTCACTCTTTGATTTCTATTAACGATTTTAGGCCCTTGATTGACAATTGTGGTAGTAGAATAAGACATAGTATTCTGGCTGGTGGTGATTAACCTCCCGTTTGTTCCATACGTCTTACGACCACTATATATTGCCGCTTGATCTATTCGGAGAGCACTCTCGAGTACTTCATCGTAATTCATTAGTTGGAACTTTTGGACTTCTTCCTTCACTTCTTTGCTGAGAGAATGAAGGAATAAATCACATAGTTCCATTTGGTCCATATTTGGTGCACTGGCTGAAGAATAAAGAACTGTACGCCACCTTTGGATGAAATGAGCAACAGATTCATTGTGTTCCTGCTTAATGTGCAAGAATTCCCTGATTCCTGTTCTTAATACTTTGTTCATGTCAAATGCCTTGATGAACTCTAAAACGAGTTGTTTGAATGAATGGATGGAATACTCAGGTATTCTATAATACCAATCGAGAGCGATACCTTCCAAGGTTTTGGGAAATATTTTAGCAACAACCCCATCCCAAGGGAGTAGTTCTTAGATGGTTGTGGCGTAAGCCTTGATATGTGCATTCGGATATCCCTCACCTTTTTATTTGGGTAAATCAGGGAGAGGCCTTAGAAGCATGATGCTTCGTATGGTGAAATCTAAGGGCTCTTTCGAGTATTCTAAATATGTCCCTATCGCATAGGTTTCGACCATTGATGGTGCCTGTTGAAGGAGTGGAGGTGGAATGGATTTTTGATATGACGTATCGTACGCATTGGCGGGGGCATAAGGAAACCCCTGTGTTTGAGGAACCATGCCGGGAGAGGAGAACATATCCCCTTGTGGTGATTTGGAGTACATGTTTAAGTATGAAGGGGTATTGTCCAAGAATGGATTATTTTGTACTAGACCGGGAGGTGTCAGAACAGTGTTAGAAATGGTGGTTCTTGTTGGGGTTTGTTGTGAATACTGAGGGGTCATGCCTAACGTGCCTATTCCTGTGAGGAGGTCTACCTAGCTAGGATGGTGTGGAGGTTTAGAATTTCCTTCCTGCATGAATTGAGAATGGTGATTTGCCTTAGCAAGTTCTAACACCCTCACTTTTTCTACTAACATTGAAATGACTTCATTTGGTGAAGTCACGGTATTTTTCCTTAGTGGAATTTGTTGTATATCCTGGTGTTGTATAGGCATGTGATATCCTGCTATGAACTGATCATTTCCCTGCCAAGTTTCCTCGAGGGAATTTCCTATACGACGTGGCATGGAGGTATTTTCTTGAAAAGAGACTTCAAGTTGTGTTTGTAACCTCCTATATGTGGGTACATACTTCGAGAATGTTGTTCATTCCTGGCATAATGTATCGAATGTTCATCATCTAAAACCAGGTATGGGTCAGCTTGTCTACTAATTTATGGTCTAAGTAGTACTTGAGGAAATGAACTAGATTCTCCTGTGAGCATCATATTGGTTGAGCCTGAAGGCTCTTTTTTTTGTGTTTGAGCGAGCTGATACAACTCTTCTATTTGGAAAGATGAGTTATATCTGACCCTTGGTGATGGAGTTTGTGTTGATAATTGGTTATCTAAATAGTTGTCACCCCATACCGATACTGAGGGTGATGAATGTCTATTCATTTGAGCGTAGTATGCTTCAAGACCTAGGAGAGGTCTACCATATTCATCGAATCGTGACATATTTGGGGGGTATATGAATACCCGCAGAAAAATGGGAAAAGGTGAAGGTCGAAGGAAGAAGTGAAAATAAAGAAGAACTATTTCGTTTCACGTCAGGTTCACCAATTTTGTTGGTGAAGTTGATGAGGTAGATAAGATGAAATAAACGTTATTTGAAAGAGCAAGTAGAAATATGACTCTGAACCAAAAAGTAGGAAGTTCACGTCGGGTTCACCAATTTTGTACAATGGAAAAGTGACAAGTGAGTGTGGGAATCTACAAGTAACTTTTCCTTGCACCTGACCTCCCGAGGTCGTGCCGAGACAGCCAGTGTGGATCGAATGCGTAGGATGCAGACAAACTAGTTAGGCAATCTGATGTCTTCGATGTGCACTAGTGGAAATTATGAATCTAAGGAAAAGAAGGCCCTCCTAACCTAAACTGGTGTGATAGATTGATCAGCAAGGATGATTGCTCGAAGGCTCCAATCAATATCAAGCTTTGGCGTTATTCGGTCTATGGGTTGTGGAATACATGGAAAATGACCTGGGATAGTTTCGTGTATGTCTCTAGATAAGGTCATAGGGTGGATGGTAAATATAATTGACTCTATGGGAAATTATCTGGCCTACTCTAGAACTCAGCTTCATTAGCTGCTATGTCTAACAAGGATAACTGTTCAATGATAATAGGTGGAAGTGGAGTAGATATGAATACTAATGTATGTAGGCCAGCATCTATGTCTGATTCACCTATGGATTCATTGGGCTATAGGACCAAAGCATCACAACTGAATGTTTTCTCTCTTTCAAATCCTTCTGAAGTCATGCAAATATATATTTAGGGTAATCTGTAGTTTGGTTGATTTGACCAAAATGTGTGTGCTTTGTCATCTTCTATGTTTAACCTACTTAACTGGAGGCTGATCTGTTGTAAATTTTCCGTTGTTTGGAAGACTTGGATCCTAAGATTCTGATCTATGTCAGTTATTGTTGTGACGAGATCAGGTTGGGGCATGATTGGCTAGAATACGTATTCTCTGGGCTCTCTAGGTCCCATGATTGTCATACAAAAGCAACAACATAAATCCAAATGTAGCAAAGTGAAATTAACTATGTAAAGTGTATCTATAGCATATATGACTTCTCTATTTTTGTATTTTTCTGATGAATTTATATGAATGAAATTGAAGGAGCAGCTATTTTAATATATCTAGAAATTGACAATTAATCTATTGACGAGTTTAAAACAAAAAAAGCAACCGAGTAAATCTACTTGCCTGTGCAGTTGTAGATCTATTCTAAACAATGAAATAACAAATCTAATTTATTTGAAAGACTATCGATCCTACCTCAGAAGTGAGGATGAATCCTAGTCTCTCAGAAACTATCAATCCCCACAGCTTCCCTGGCAATATCGTAAGTAAAATTGACTGAAATAAAGTGATTGACTACTCTATTTGATATGCTTCTACTTAGAAATTTGAAAGATAGAACCTGGATTCTACAGAACAGTAACGAATCCGATGGTGTGTGTGATCTTGTCCCCTAAGTGTGATCTCCTTGCTCCTTTGTGTTCACATGTATCTAGAAAAGCGTGTAATGCTAGCATTAACAGAAGTAGATATTGGGACAAAGGCAGCTTAGGATATAGACTGAATACAATGCGAGTAGGAGAGAGATAGTGTATGGGTACAGATCTTGGTTAATGCAATTCCTAGCAGGATTTATTGCGAGTCATGCAACATAAAACGTCCAAAACTTGAAACTATCCTGTTTGAAGAACAAAACCTGTAACTTTAATGGCTTCCTATCGAAATCAAACTATCCTATTCCAATTGATTTGGATGAAGTGATGACAACACTTACACAAGATGGATATGTGGCTTCCTAACAACAAAACAACACAAACTAAGCATGTAATGAATGAAACTAAGAATTCTAAGCAAAATGAAAGACGAATCTATTGCAATGAGAAATCCAGAGGTAAATTTGAGGGGCCATTTGCTTGAGCACAAGCCAACTATTTATAGCATTTTCATTTACCCAAGGTAAAAACCAAATTGATCTCTTAAACTATAAACTATGGAAAAACACTATTCCAGGGAACCAAAATCATTAATGCAAGCCCAAGATAGTAAAAAAAGCTAGTAAACGTTGAAATTTACGTGATTCATGTTAAAAGAGCATTCTAGAAAATGCGTGAAGGATTGCCGCCCTGAGTAGGGTGGTGGTCACATGACCGCCACCCTGACAGGGTGGCGGTCACAAGACCACCGCTTTCATAACTGAAGCTCAAAATGCAAAGGAAGAGAGGGGAAAAGAGAAAAACAAGGCACATAGGGGCTAAGCGGGGCATGCGGGATGTTAACACACACTTGGGGAGCTTTTTTGGATCCCGAACACCTTACGAGGAGACCTATATACTCATTGGGGCACGTGTTATGTTGTTCTAGTGGTGTAGTACCCTACAATTTCAGGTACGTACAGTGTCCCATAAATCATTATCACAAATAATGGGACTTCTTTTAAGAATGACGAGGTTCGTGAATTATGCAATAAATTTAAAATAAGCCATCATACAGCCTCCCTGTATTACCCTCAAGCCAACGGACAAGATGAAGCAATAAACAAAACATTGAAAGCTATTATCCTTAAAACGGTAAAAGAAAATAAACGAGATTGGAATTTAAATTTATACCCAGCCTTGTGGGCCCACCAAACCTCAGTAAGAACACCAAAAGGAGAAAATCCTTTCTCACTAGTATTTAGAGCAGAAGGAGTTCTTTCAGTTGAGGTTTAAATACCCAGTCTCTGCATCTCATTACAATGGATTCTGGATGAAGACTCTTATAGAGAAGCATGTCTCTCCCAACTAGAAATCCTAGATGAGGCCAGGTTAGATGTCGAACAGTGGCATAAAGTCTATGCTGACAGGATGTGTCGGCAGTATAATAAAAAGGTCTATGAATAAGATATATATGAAGGAGATCTAGTTCTTAAACTAGACAGTCGGATTGATAAAAAGACCAGCAAAGGAAGGAAGTTCCGGCCCAAATGATTGGGCCCATACTGAATCACAAAAGACTATGGAAATGGTGTATATCTCTTATGTACACTAGAAGGTGAGGAATTTAGTTAAACTATCAATTCCCTACACCTTAAACGATTCTATGCATAAGCAACCAGCACTATCTATATAATTATATCTACATTACATCTTCATGTAGTTAGGATCATTTTGTCCACTTGTTTCATACATTTTGTGATCAAGGAACTTATTCTCAAAGCAATTCATTACAAACTTCTGATGGTATTGGCATAAACATTCCAATCATACTTTTTCATGTTCATAACATCATTACCATTTCAGAATCATTTTATCCACACAAAGCTAGATATGACAAAGTCTTAACGGTAACCATACCAAGGTCTGCTTGCTTGTTCTCACTTTTGGTTTCTCCCTAGGATAGGTGTCTTGCCTATTCTCTATTCTAGAAGCTTCATAGTGTCACATCTATACCGTATGCATATCTCTTTGGAAATAAGAACATAGTGGCATTTTGCTCAAATATATAAGTCAAACATAGATCAAATAGAAAATTTTATTTTACACATTTCCTTGCCCTACCAACCTTTGGTGATGAGCTTGCATCTCTTACTAGTGACATAGGGTTGGGAAAAGATGGGAATGCCCTTACTCACCTATACCTTGTCCATGGTGATAAGCCCATGCTTCTTACTAGTAGCATGGGGAAAGGTGTAGGGGGTCCTCTTGACAAGTAAACATTGAAGGTCACAAGCAAACAATTTAAATAAGCCTTGAAATCTTAAGTCAAAAACAAATGAATCAGATGTCCAAAATTCCAAGAGAACTCGAAATCCTGAAAACCAGATTTTGTCTACCATGTGGCCATCTATGGATCTAAGTCTAGATAAACCACAAAGCAAGTAGCATTCTAAACTATGGAGTCCCTTGGGTAGAATAGGTTTGTAGGGTCCTAATTTGGTTCCACCAAATCTTTGTCTATCTTTCATCACTACCATTCAAAAATTTCATAACTTGTGCCCTTTCTAGCTCTCGGTGATGAGCCCTCACATCTTACTAGTTGCGTGGAGTTAAGAATGGGGGAAGTGCATCTACTCATCATACTAGTTTATCATCTCATTTTGTCAAAACAAATATGAAGTACCAAAAATTGCTTATAGAAACTAAAGTTCAAGATCACATTATGTCTACATTATCATATACCAGCATCACGAAATATAAAAAGAAAGAAAGCATTTGTATCATTTGTTCTCCATTGCATACATTCTGAAAAGCATATAAAAACAAACATCATAGTTTACATGTGGAAACGAATCACAAGAACATTGATACCAAGAGTCTAATCCAAAAAGAATATATATATGTATATATATATATACATATATATATATATATATATATATATATATCTATATATCTATATATCTATATATTCAAGTTTCTTGTACAATGCCATCATGTGCTAAGCATGGTCAAAATGCTCAAAGATCCCAGGAAATACAAAATACATCATATAAATAATCTACGAGAGCCAAGTGGCCTCTCAAACCCTATGAGATCCCTTCGAAGGTGCACACCCATGTCTAGGAATCCGGCTACACCACCACTCTGAGTGCACGGAGGGCTCACGATCTCGAGGAGCATCTGCGGTCTCACAATGAGAGTGACTCCTCATCAGGCACTCTGCTATCATGTATCCTACCAACTCATTACAGAGGGTAGACACCATCCTAGCCACGTGCCAAACAGGGGTAAAAATGTCGTTATGCCTACCGAATGCTGAAGGCTCCCCTGAATCCACTGATAGCTCCACACGGGTCTTCTCCATGGGAATCATCAAGGTATCGGTGCATACCCAGTGAATCAGGTCTTGCACTCATCAGTAGTCTCTGCAAGAAAAGGAGAAAAAAATTAGAAATACTCAAAAGATAAAAACAAAAATAAACAAAAGAAGAGATAACAACTAACGAAATCCTAAACAAACTGTAAGGAGAGGGATGATAACTCACTCAGATCTCCAAGCCTCCAAGATGGATCCCTAGGGTCACCACCTACCACAGATGCCACCACTGACTGATGTGCTCCTCCTATGCCTGGGGCCACATAAATTCATACTACAGACTCATCCTCTCCACCCAATCCCTAAGAAAGTGGCTCCTCTGAAGCTAAGGTCACCCTCTCCGCACTCTGCTCCACCCTCTCTTCCTGTAAGATATCCTGAGTATCATGCCACTCAGGATCACTATGCTCCTCTCCGCCTGACTCACAGACCTCAGCCTTGGTCTCCTCCTCTGTCTCTCCCCTTGTGAACTCCTCGGACTCATAGTCTATATCAATGGGGTTGTCACTGATGTGGACAGGACCGGCGGCAATCTGAAGTAAGGGTTCCTGAGGAGCACCGGATCTCCCTCGACTGCATACTACCCTACTAGCTGTAATGGGGACACCAAGAGTAAAAACTATCCAACCCTTACCTCTAGCATCTCCCTCTAGCCTCTCAAACTGATTTGTATACTGGCACTACTGTGGGAAGCATACTCACGTAAGGAAGGCCAAACTAATGGGGCACTCGACTAAACAGATGTATCTCCACCCTCCCCATCCTGTCCACAAGCTTCCCTGTGGTGGAGCAAGAGATCAAAGTAAGAGCCTCCTCACCCCATAAACCTACCATGGCCTAATAAGGTGTGGCCTCCATGTCATCAGTGGTCAAGGAGACCAGTGGCTAGTGAGGTGCTCTGAGAATCGACATGTCTTTCCATCTAGCTACCCACATAGCTCCGGCATCTACCACCTCTACATCTCTCCCATAGGGGATGAAACGCTCATAGACCTAGCTCATAATGAGGGTTAGATGGCTCAATGACTTCCCTGATAATTGAACTACCCGGTACAAATCATAATAGTTAGTTCCAAGAATGTTTTCCCCCCAGGCATAAATCTGGCCATGTCCCTCAATCTGTGCAACAATCGGGGACCAACAGAATAGTAAAGTGTCTCCTCCCTTATCCCTGATCATTCTCAAGGCAAGGATCCCCATGATGGCCTAGCGAATCAAGGGGATAGGCAGGCTAGGAATAGATCAGACCCTCACCCCCTTCTTCAAACAAGCGGAGATAACTGCAGCTCCCATATATGAGACCCATTGTTCTATCTGAGCCCATGATCCTGCTGTCTCAAGTGTGAGCCGTCTCCCAATGATCAAGACCCCCAGGATGTCGTAAACATCCTCCAAAGTAATGTTCCACTCACCCCTGACTCCTGGTAATCAGAAAGTGTTCCGATCATCATCTGAATACTAAAATAAGTCACAAAGTATGTGACTAGAAGGTGCAACATGCAGGACCCGTGATATGCACAATATACCAGCCCTCTTAAGAGTGTCCTACTCATCCTGAGAAAGGGCATCCAATAATGCTGGAAGCCAATCACACTCTCTCTCTCAGTTCCATTGGATATACTCCTCCTTCACCTGCATACACCCAAAAACACACAAAAAGGAGTAGGTCAGTATCTAAAGGACTTTAGAAAATCATTAAAACATATAAGAATGCTAAAAATGCAAAAATAACCTCAAATAAGAATTGTCTATGCATTTTGTGAAGGACTACCGCCCTGAGCAGGGTGGCGTTTCCGTAATCACCACCTTAAATGTGGAGGTCGTGTAACTTCCACCGTGATCAGGGTGGCAGTCGTGTAACTGCCACCCTGCTCAGGGCGATGGTCATGTCACGAAATCCCACGTGGGTCATGTGCCCTAAAAATGGCTAAAAATGTAAAATAAAGAGCATTTTGACTCAAACAAAGCATATTTTTGCTTGGAATAGTGTTTTGACTCAAACAAAGCATTTTGACTCAAACAAACCCTAAGTGACCCTATTAAAATTGACATTTTCAAAAATAATCCCCCCATGAAAAATATTTCACCATTTTAATATTCTGGGAACAAAAATGGTAAATCGAGAAAAACTAACTTGTGATCTCGCGAGTCGGTGTTCCGCTTGTGGAGGCATGATCACAATCTCGTCCCCAACATTTTGACTATACTCTCATCAAAAACCATCACCGTGGGTCCCAGAGCTCAAAATCAACCAAATCAACACGTGCAAATGAATAGGAAAATGGGCCCACTTCTACATGTATAGCAACCTGACTTGTTTTAAATTCCCCTTTTCATAGGTTTGGAGCACCGGCGGACGTAAGTTCTTATCCCCGTACAAATGGTACGTCCTCATTTCATAATATTTTAGTGTTTATTATTCGATCTATTTTGTCTATCTGCACATGAGTTCTGTTTTCATTTTGTAGGTGGTGGGAATCTTGGATGGTGTCATTTCGACACAGAGACGTATCAGGTATAACTTCTAACTTCCCATTTCAGGACAACCATACTCGGACCCACTGTTTTACGCCTCTTTATGGCTAAAATGATTCTTCGAGGGGGCAATATGTACGTACAAAAAATTATAGGGTACTACACCACCGGAACAATGTTACACGTGCCCCAATGATGATATAGGTCTCCTCGCAAGGTGTTCAGGATCTGGAAAAGCTCTCCAAGTATGCGTTAACATCCTACATGCCCCGTTTAGCCCTACGTGCTTTTCTTTTTCATTCCATATCTTTTCTTTTACCTTTCGGTCTTTAGTAACGATTCTGCAACCCTACCTGGGCGGCGGTCCTACATGCATTTTTCCAGAATGTTTCTTTTATTATGACTCACGTAAAAATCAATGTTTACCAGCTTCTTTCACCACCTTTTCTTGTATCTATGATTATGTTTGCTTGGAATAGTGTTTTGGCATTGTTTATGGTTTAAGAGATCAAATTGGTTTTCACCTTTGGGTAAATGGGATTCTATAAATAGCTAGCTTGTGCTCAAGTAAATGGCCCCTCAAATTTGCCTCTCAATTTCTCATTTCAATAGCTTAGCCTTTCAATTTTGCTTTGGATTCATAGTTTCATTTGTTGTATGCATGGTTAATGTTTTTTAGCTGTTAAGAAGCCACATAATCTTCTTGTGCTAGTGTATTTACTATTTCATGCAATTCATTGAAATAGGACAGTTTAAGTTTTCAGTAGGAAGACATTAAAGTTACAGGTCTTGTTCGTCAAGTAGGATAGTTTCAGGTTCTGGACATTTTATGTTATATGACTCGCAATAAATCCCACTAGGAATCGCATAATCCAAGCTCTGTTTTATTGCGATATACCTCTCCTACTCACATTATATTCAGTCTACATCCTAAGCTACCATTATTTCGATACAAACTTCTATTGATTCTAACATCACACGCTTTTCTGGATTCATGTGAGCACAAAAGAACGAGGAGATCATACTGAGGGAACAAAGCCACACACAACCAAGATTCATCACTGTTCTACAAAAACCAGGTTCACGCTTTCAAAGTTCTACTTAAAACATATCAAATAAAGTAGTCAATCATTTCATTTCAGTTAATCTCACTTTCGATATTGCCAGGGAAGCTGTGGGGATTGATAATTTCTGAGAAACTATGATTCACTCCTCACTTCTGAGGTAGGATCGGGAGTCTTTCAAATAGATTAGATCAGTTATCTGGTTATTTAGAATAGATTCACAAATGCACAGACAAGTAACTATTCTCGGCTGCTTTCTTTGTTTTAATTTTGTTATTATTTTAGCTGTCAATTTCTAGATATATTAGATAATTTCTCTTTTAAATTTTGTTCAATAGTTTATTAAAAATATTAGGTTTAGGAATATACATATATATATCTTGCGTAGTCAATTTATTCTATCATTAGTTAGATTTACATTGTTTCTTTTGCATGACAATCACGGGGCCTAAAGAACCTAGAGAATAAGTATTCGAACAAATTGTGCCTCAACCCAATATTGTTATAGCAATAGCTGATATAGATCAGAATCTTAGAATCCAAGTCTTCGGAACAACAACAGACTTGTAACATATCAGCTCACAGTTAAGAGGGTTAAACATAGAAGACAATCAAGCACACACATTCTGGTCAAACCATCCAAACGACATATTACCCTAGATAAAAATCCACATGACTGTAGAAGGGCTTGAAAGAGAGAAAACATTCAGTTGTGACCCTTTGGTCCCACAGCTAGATGCAGGAGACATTCTCACTTACATAGACACTAGCTTAAGAATTCAGATTGCCAGAATACCTGTAAGGTACTCTGAGAAGGTTGCACAACTTATGGTTCTAAGCATAGAGGTAGAAAAGGCATATGACTATTGGATACTAGGGATTAGGGACTGATTCCGCATATGACCATAGCAGGTCCACAACAACCACGAATCTATGGTTATGATCCACAAATCCCACAACCCAACGAGTCCACAGGTCAACCCGACATTGACGTTGGCTTATGCACATTAGTAATCAGATCCACTCCACTTCCACCTATCATCATCACACAATTATCCCTATTGTATATAGCAGCTAGCGAAGCTATGGATTTTTGGACTAGACAAGAAAATCACCCAAAGAATCTACTATATCTATTGAACCCATCCTATGACCCTATCTAGAGATATACATGAAACAATCCTAGGTCATTTTCCCCGTATACCAAAACCTATAGACTGGTTTATGCCAGATATCAATATTAATTGGATCCTTCGAGCAGTCCTCCTCATCGACTGATCTATCATGCTAGTTCAGGTTAAGAGGGCCTTCTTTGCCTTAGATATACATATTCCATTAGTGTGTTTCAAAGATATAAGATTTCCTAACTAGTTTACCCATACCCCACATATATTCCATCCCCACCGGCTGTCTCACCACGACCTTAGGAGGTCGGGTGCCAGGAAGAGTTACTTGTAGATTCCCATGCTTAGTTGTCAATTTTCCATCGTACAGTGAATTCTAAGGACACATACGTAGGATTGTGTCACAAACGACACCCAAACTTAATGTCCATTCTCTCACATGGGTAACCAAATGAAAAACTGACAACCAGATAATATTTCCTAACCACTGAAGGAAGGAAGCTCTAAACATCTTCTAATTAGCTCTTCCTGACCCCAGAACACAACCACTATTTTCCAACCACAAGAATCACACCACACAATTTATCATTCCATCCACTCTAATAAGGAAGGGTCTTAAAAGGGCTTAACACATCATACAATTTAAATCAAGATTTAGGACTTATAAAACAACACGTTTTCGAAGAGGAGCTAAGTTTTCACTACAATAGAAGTTCCAAAATATAAATTTAATCTGACATTCTTAGTTACCCGGGTTCAGAAAAATGCCACTAAACAAGCACAACAATTTAAACAACTTATTATTTTAGTATTATTTTAATTCTAGCGATTCAAGTGAACAAAGTAATGTAACATTTCTTCATACGTATTTTTTTCTTCCAATTTTCAAACAAGGTTGTTTTCTAGATTTAAAAGTGTGCTAGGTTTATAGTTCATGTGTCAAGTTTTCTAGTGTGCCCAAGGGTCAAAGATTTGAACCCACCGCTCTGATACCAAGTGTAACACCCGCTAAAATATTCCACTTGAGAACCAAGAACAACCTAGGCTTAGTTAGAAAAAATTATGGAATAATTTTTTTTAAGGTGTTAACAACCAAAGTCTTAAGGACAATTAAATTCAACTAATAACTGTTCCCATTATAACAATTACTAATTCCACATTATAAATCAATAAGTGTAATAAATTCAAACCTAGCTCAAAACTCCTTGCGGATTAATTTAATCACTTATTACATTGACATTTTAGCTAAATATTCCCTGATTTAAAATTTTAGGGTTGAGGGACAAAAACAATTAAATACCCAAGGTATTTAATTCCACAAGATCCACGACAAGAGTAAGGTTTAATTACAGGGGTGGGGAAAGAATACATATTTCAAATCATCAGAGTAAATTCTTACTTACCCACTCCCAGAACTCGGTTAAATATTCAATTTGATTTTTCCCATCATTAACACAATTAAAGTTTCCTGAAAACATTCCCATTAGATAGGGAATTTCATCACCTTTTCGGTGATCTAAGACAGTCCTCCTAACTCCTCATATTTCTCAAGTTATTGGCCAGCAAAACTTTGGGTGAAATTTTTTCAAAGAGTGGGCCTACAGGCCTAGGGAGGAAAATTTTCCCCAACTCGAGCCTGTGGACTTCAAGGAGAAAATCCGCCAGGTGGAGAAAAGTAGACCGGGGAAGAAAATTTTTCCTAGATGTGGGCCGAAAGAGCGGGGAAGACATTTAGTGTTTTTTCCCTTTTGGGACGAAGTGAATTTTACACCCGCACCTCCGTCGATGCCTAAGGAGGCCACGTGGCTGCTCCTTATTCGATGCGGGTCAGTGGGCTGGTGGGGAACATCTGGAAAATTTAACTTTTCAAAAGGAAAGAAAAAAATGTTAAAAGAAACCCGCGCCTCTGCCGACATGAGAATATGCCACATGTCAGCCAACAATTGGCTGCGGTTTGGTGGGCCGGCGAGGATAATAAGGAAATTTTTCCCAAGAGTTTTCTGAAGCGTTAAGCTTTAAAAGGGTCTGCTCCTCCGCTGATGCCTTGTGAAGCCACGTGGCACCACCTAATTGGTTGCGGGATGGCATGGCTGCGGAGGAAACTTAAATTTTTTTCCAAATTTATTTTTAAAAGTGCTTAAGGGTAAAATCAATCCTAGCCTCTGCCGGCACCACTGAAGCCACATGTTAATCAATGATTGGCTGCGGGGTGGTAGGTGTGCGGAGGAAAAGATGCCAAACTAAATTTTTGGACTTAGATCATTTTTAAAAAAATGAAGGCCTACGGATTAGTGGAGTGGCGGGAAACTTCATGACTTTGAAAATTTTGGATAAAAATAAAAAAAATAAAGTTTTAGCCCAAGGGTCCTCCCAAGAATATTTTATTTAATTAAATTTGACAGTTAGATTATTTTTTTGAGCCCCAAATGAAGTAAAAAATTCAGAAGGCAATAACTTTTGATTGGGAACTTAGTTTTTGGAAAACGAGGACTTTCTGGAAAGCACTCGACGTCCTCTTTGCATGTCAACATAAAAATTTAATTTTGATAAGGTTTAAAGGGTCAATTTTTAGAAAATGTTTTTATGTTACTTAAAAGTGAACTGGTCATTTTAACTTACGAATTTTGTTCAAATTTTTCATTCTTCTTCCTTCAACATGTCAAACAGACATGTGGATCTACATTTGGAAGAATGTGGGGTAAAAAGAAAAAGGTAAATTTGTTCTATTGATTTGCATTTCAAAAATTACCAATGTTTACACAGCATAAGAACTGTAATTTCACCTTTGCTCGATTTGAAAGGTCCTTTAAAAATTTCTTGAGTGTTTTAGTTTAGTTTGGGGATCACTTTGATCTCATTAATTCCAATTCAATATTTCATTTGCCTCTTATAGATTTGTAGGGATGTTTTGGAAATTTGATAAAAGGAATTTGCAACATATACAGTGAAGTAGAAATGAAGTTTGTATAATTCAAGAATAGAGATTAAACTATCTCTTTTGCAATGCAATAAAAACATTGAATTTCTTCCATGCTAGTTTTAAATAGTTCTCTTTCCTTCAATCAAATGATAGAGAAAATAATGCAACTTTTTTTTTTTTCAAAATTAAACATTTCAAATGAGACAGAGCAGTGCAATATTTCTTCATACATGCTTCCTTTTCACTTTTACATACATAGATTTCCTATTGTATATTAAACATAGATTTCCAATGGAAATAATATCATATAAATAGGGAAAATAATTCTATTAATTAAATGGAATCTCTTACAACTTCTTTCCATTTATTTTCAAAATACAACATATCAAATTGATATCTTTCTTTTCTATTCACAGAACGGAATACAAGATATATTCTTCCATAATCAATCTAAACTTTCATAGCTAAAACAGAGTAGTCTTCCAACACAATAATATACAAGATCATCCACTAAAAGTTAGGAAAGGTTACCAAAGAATTTTAACAAGTGACTATTAGAACTTTGTCTTCTTCCTCAATCAAAATATATAGAATAAAAATTCCTTCCATATTTATTCAAAAATGGAAAACAAAGTATACCTCTTTCACTTTTCAAATTTACAATTTTCATAGCCAATATAACACATCTTTCCATCACAAATAATGTACCAGGTCATCCACTTCAAAGTGGGAAGGGGTTACAATAAGAATAATTTCAACAAGGACTGTAAAATTTATCTTTCTCCTCTGATCCAAAACCGCAACATGAATATCCTTCTTTATTTCAATTTGATCACAACAGAATAGGGGGAGAGGCAACGCTCTCCACCCAACCAAGACATCCAATGAAATGATAATTCATCCTTCTTCATTGGCCCCTAATCCCCAACAAAAATGTAATAATAAATGTTTTCGAACACATGGCAACAATAGGCTTCCACAACACAAAGATAGATTTCTCATTCAAAACACAATCTAAAATAGAATGTAGTTTGTAACCACATTATAACATACACATGAAACTCAAGCTTCATCGTGCAAGCCAAAGGAGCAAGAAACTATGGGGGATGCTTTTTATGCCTCCCAAAGGGGAAATGGGTATCACCACCTGATTACAAAATATGAAAAATATAGTATATCAAGCCATGAAATGTCCTTATGCCTCCCCCAAGTACCCCTTATCCTCACATTTCCTTATGCCTCCCCAACCTCTTATAGCACCCCACAACTAGTAAAAAAATGCAAGCTATTTCTTTGTAAGGTGGAACCAAATCTCAAGTCCCTCCACACTTATACCTCCCCAAAACACTTATTCCTGCCCTAAAATACCCCATAGTCTTCTACTACACAATCCTTAGGAAATCTACCCAACCATCCAATAAATAAACCAACACATTCAAACACTCAGCCATTCACATAAGCATAAAAATGAGAGAAAATAATTTCCAATAGCCAAACTCTTACCTCTCTGTGATGGAGTTGTTCCAGGTTCAAAAAAAAATCTCTCTAAAGCAAAGAAATCCAAGAGATCAAAATCAACAAGGGTGCAAAAATCTCCAATCTCCTCCAAAAGAAAGAAATATTAAAACCAAAAGAAGTCACCCAAAATGAAGCAATGCAAGTTCCAGTAACCTGAAAACAAGACAAGGAATTCGAATATATAAGAGAGGGAAGAGAAGAAGGTGAGGTGGATACAAGTTGGATGCCACATCACACATACTCAAATCCATCTCATATTTCAACTTCAATCTCTCAGGAACAATAAATAAGTAGGTGAATAAATGTCAGTACTACTTATACACTCAAATCAAGCCCATACCCCAATGGACTGAAATTAATAACATGTAAGAAAGTAAAATTAAAATATATAACTAGACTTACAAAAATGCATAATGAAGGATAATTTTAACTCTCCAACCATAGGTAAGGTTGGTATGCAAATCTAATAGGTATGGGACAAGTTTAACTTGTCCCACAAGCCTCCAAAATCAGCCTCCAAGGACAAATTCGAATTCCAAAGAAGATTAAGTGTTTCATACTCCAAATTTACTCACACATATCTTAAACATACTTACAAATTTAATACAAGAGCCAACAACTCCAATAATTACTTTCTTATGTCCTAATTCGATTAAACAATATGATTAGTCACATTAATCTACCACAATTAATCATTAATGAAAGGGGGTAAGCACATCACTTTTAACACACTTACATACTAAACAAGGAACCAAATAAATAAATACACATAACCCTTGGTCACATTTAAAGGTGATCCCCCCAATGGGAATCCCTAACCACAATCAAACACACACACAAACAATACAAGTTGCCATGGTAACCTTGTTGAATTGATTTAGAATTGCAATGTGGTTGGTCTCCAATCCCCTGATGTTTGTTGTGATATTTTAAACATGAAAAATACAAATACCTCCTTCGACCTCGTGGCCATATCAGAACATCTAATATATATATAATTATAATTCCAAAATCATCAATATATATATATATATATGAATCACAACAACATCAAGAAAATCAACAATGTCATTTGCAATCTCATCAACAACTATATGATCATCACATTTAATTCAATTTCTATTTTCTATGTCTACTCAAAATATCCAAATATCACATGTCCAAACAACATCTATAATGTAACCATGTCAGACAGTATATCAACATCAATACATAAAATGTCTCTAATAATCATCATGCATCATATATGAATCAAAGTCAACAATAATCCATTCTCTCACATCTAATCATCATACTAAATCGAACTATAACAATGTCCATGTATAGTCAAGAGTATCATGATCAGTATCAAAAGTGTCGACAGGAAGTGGGCACTACACCCAAAGCCATAAAGGAAAACTTTGTGGTGAAGAAGTAGGAGCACAACTAGAGCATAAGGCACAAGAAAGAGTGTGTGAATATAATAGTGCACGAGAAAGGAGAAGAATATGGTGGATTAGCCACAAGGAAGAGGAGGAGAAAATTTTATGAGCAAGTGAATTGTGGGCTATTAAGGCTCAAGAAGTGGTTAAGAAAAGGAATGCAACACAAAAGAGATATCAGGAACAAAGGTGAAAACCGCATGGAGTTAATATGTAAGGTGGAGTAGTTGGAAAGGATGACACGCAATGGAAGACATCCCTAGGATGAGAAGGGAAAATTTATATCAAAATATCAAGAGAAGGATGAGATACTTTGCGTCCAAGTCCACTAGATGGACTTGAAAAGTAGAGGAGTATAGAAGAATATATCTCTATGTGAAGAGAAGGTGTGTAGAGAGAAACACCAGAAATAAGTATATAGAAGGAGAATGTATATAGAGAAGAGTTCACAGAGAAAAGGTGATGAGAGGAGGAAAGATAAATAAGTGAAAAAAGATAGAATATTAGAGGAAGAGAGTGTAAAAAATAAGTGCATGAAGGAGAGCGACATAATGGATTAGAGCCTAGAGGTAAAGTGTATGAATAAGAAGAAAACTCTTGAATAATTTTTATGAAGGTGAATGGAAAGTGATGAGCCCATAATCCAAAAGGAGAGAGTTCAAGGTGAGCACCGACTTAGAAGAGAAAAGGATTAGTGGACAAGACTTTAAAGGAGGATAGTTCGTGGAAAGTAGAAGCTTACATGGGAGAAGGTTTTAATGGGTAGAGATTGGAAAGTAATCCAAGAGAGGGATCCATTTAGAGGAAAAATTTGAACAGTTGCGAGTTTAAGCTCAATGAAGTATATGGGATAGCGTGGAAGAGTCGTCGAGAAGTGGTGAAGTACTAGAAGAGATGCCGAAAGAAAAAAGAAGCCTAGGATATGACTAAAAGGAAGAAGGAGCTAGAACTATCAACCTCAATATTTTGAAGGGTTATTCTACCAATCAATTAGTCTACTTAAGGTGGAATGCCTACTTTAATAACTTTGGGTGTTTGATACAGTATGATCTAAGGTTCAAAGTAATCATGCACATTTTTTGCTAACTTTGGGTGCATGCAAATTTGGAGAGTGTGTGGAAAATGAAGAGGGAGAACAATAGAATGAAAAGATGATTCTAGTGAAGTGTGTGGGTACTTTACGCAATGTAAATTAGTAAGGATCGTAGTGCATATAGGATTGTGTAGTTGAAGTGGGCATACAACTATGTGTGGAAGGTTTTGAAGAGTAGAATAAGCATGGAGGAATAATATTCAACCATACGCATAGGATTTTTGGAGCGTAGTAAGAGTTAGTATATCCTAGGAGAGCGGCTATGCAAGGATATTATTAAGGATAGTTGAGATGTCCAATGATACTGCACTGAAGAAAGGTGAATGTGTATCTCGAAGCTAAGACTACATGATAGTATACAGAAGAGGCATGGAAAAATAATGCAAGTAAGGAGTGCATGATAGAACTGGTGGTTAGAAGAAAATATAAGATAGTTGTCAAAACATTTCTAATAAATAATGCTTCCAATGATTCAATGGTAAGAGGATTCAAATGACTTGATCAACGTAGGACCACAAGGAAATATTTAGATGGAGGTATCTCCGTGTAATGAGCTCAAGTTCAAATTTGAGTTTGAGAAAGAAAATATGGAACTATCTATAATGGAATAGCCCACCTAAAGGATATTAAAACAAGGAGAGAGAAGTGAGAAAATTTAGTTACAAAGAAAGGAAGAATTCAAAATTTTGGGGATAGTCAGTAGAGGAGAAGGTGCCATAAAGAGACTGAGAAAGATGGATGTGGGAAAGTTATTAAGATGGCTAAGGGGAGGTTGTTGAATGCACATGTTGAAAGTGTAGAAGCTAGATGAGAGAGACAAAATCATTATAGGACATTAGATCCAAGTTAAGATTGAACTTAGTCAAGGTTAGGTCCGTAGGAAAACACTAAGACTTAGGAAAAGCTCCATGAAATAGTCTTAAGCTACACACAGAGAAGTTACATGTAAATTTTGTGAATTCCATTGAGTGAGTAGAAGAAACCTTTGTGTTTCTTTCCATTGTGTGAACTCTACAAATAACATGTGGTTGTCTCGAACCTTCTGTCATCGTTAGAAGAACCAAATATATGAGAGAAAATACATTGTATATTGAATGTGTGAAAAATATATTTATAACTAGTGCATAAATAATAAGTGGGGAAGTGTAACTGCCACCGAAAAATCTCACAAAGTGTAACTGCCACTACCCTTATAACACCTAAACAACATTAATACATGTGTAGGAAAAAGCATGCAATGGAGTTAAATACCTACATTAAACCCCACACCATAATCATAGCTTACGTGGGTAGAATAATTGGGTATCAACAACAAGGTTTAGTGAAGCACCCATGTACAAATAAAATATATCATTAAAGAAAAAAAATAGAAAAATATACGCCATGCCAGCACTTGTACTGACCATCCAGTGGTTGCAGGTACTAAGACACGGAGAAAGAAAAGTGTACTAGTGAGTTCATAACATCTTGTTATTTAGAAAAATGTAATTGTACAAGCTATAACAACAATAATGTTAAATATATCAAAAAGTTTATTATTGAAATTTTGTAATCTGTATGAGTTTTAATTGTTTAGGGTTGTTTGAAAAATGTGTATTTAACGATGAGTGTCATTTTCATTCAAAATTATGTATTGTAAAAATTTAGATATATACATTAAATGTATTTGAGTTTGAAATCTGATAGTGCCCCTTTCAATGCAAAATTGATGACTAAACATCTGGTGTGTTGTATTATTTTCCTTGCAAACATAGAAAGAAAATCTAAATAAAAAAGTCAACCATAGAATAAAAATCTTGCATAACTACCTTTTCGCGTGTTCCTTCTTAACGTAGAAAACTAAAACCATAGGATGAACCCAAATCATTAAACACAATGGAAAATTTTAGCTTATGGTCTAAACAAAAGTCCAAGTTTGAGATTATCATCTTAGCCTATGTTGTGAACTCGACACCCAATTTAGGTTATGGTTTCATATTCTATAGTACAATTTCAAGAGTTAATTGTGGAACTTAACAACATTTTAATTTATGACTAGTTTTTGAAAGGGTAACCATGAAATGGTTTGCTAGGAGAAAATAAAAATTTATATCTTTCTTGTAACATTTTTAAATCATCATGTTGAGAGAAACATAATCCATGATGCATGAACTTTAATGTGAACCTTAATATTTAAATGAAGAGTTACTCCCTCGTGTTCTCCCACTTGTGCCATTGTGAAATGAATGTATGATTTGAAAGTAGGTAATCATGTTCTTGAGGAAATTCTCTGGGTTAAGAGCCAATAATTTCATGAGCACATATGCAGATGTTCCTTATTAACAAATGGGTTACACAACAAATTTCAAACACTATTTAAATCAAGTTAAGAGAAATTATTTTAAGATGAATGTAAATGATTTGAGTGAATCCTATGTTTTATTTACCTACACATGAGAATATTGAGTGTGAATCCCCTTTAACCCCTCTCAAACAAGAGTGTCATCTTGACAAGAAGTATTGAATTTACCTACAGATAAATGAACATTATTGGAGATAAGGGTGTTTAATCACTCTAGTTGTGACCTTAGTAAGGTGTGTAAAATTTATAATTGAACATATCCTTCTAACATGCAACTAATACTTAATTTCCCAAGAATCCAAACTTGGTTGAGTGTGTAATCATACTCCTTAGGATCTTAGTGATTAAGTAAAGGACATATGAAGTATGATTATCAAACATTGTAAATATTTCTTTATAAGGATTTTGAACACGTAAAATTTTATAACTTTTGAATTTGAACCCATTTCACCTTCTTATAATAATGTGTCCCTTAGTATGTATTAGTGGATTATCATATGCTTCTCGTGTGGTGTAATTTTTCACCCATCCATGAATGCCTTGGAATTTAATAGATCGTGGAGCCTCTCTTAAGGGTATTTGTGAAATAAATATTGATGCATATTTACTAAATGATTTAAATAGTTTCTTACAAGGATTTTGAAAAGAATATATTTGTTGGGTTGTCATGTATTACGAATTTAATACTTGAGTGTTTAAGAGCAATGAAATGAGTTGTTTTGTGCAAGGTCATCACTCCTTGTTGTCATGAATCACTAATTGTAAATTATGTATCATTTGCATTATAATTTTTCTAAAACAACGCCAATTGTGAGACCAAAGTGTGATGTAAGTGTAAAGAGTATAAGAATAAACTAGATTTTGGGCTAGGAATAATGTCATACTTGAAGTCCATATAACTCAACTAGACTTTTTCATGTTGTTAACAATAAATATGAATTTCTCTTGGTGAGATAAAATTTCGAGCAAGAAAAAGATATATATAAATCTAAATATAATTTGTTGATGTTTAAATGTTGAATGGATTCAAACAATTTATTGAACTAAAACAACTATAAGAGGAAAATAAAGATATTGTGATGGAAGAATATTTATGGGAAGAGGTATCTTGAATCTAAATCTCCCTTAAATCCTAAGATTTCTTCCTTGAATTCACGTTAGTTTCCCTTGTGTAACAAGGGTAAAATTTAAACATCAAATAATCTTCTGAGAAACAGAACCTTAACATAAGAACGAGATAATTAGAAATTTTGTATGCATTTTTAAATATGGAAAATAATTATTTAAGTTATGGAGATAATCGTAAGGGATAAAGAGCCTAATTAAGTGTTCATATTGTAAGTTGAATGTTAAATGAATTTAAGAATGTGTAGGTGGAAAAAGGATAATTTATCCTTGCATGAAAAATTCTCTTTGAATTTTAATCAAAACTAAGATACAACCATCGTAATGCTGTGTTATGGAGTTTCCAATCCTTGGGTTCCTTTTACAGATGCGTCATTGCTTGTATTTGATCATTAGGGAGAGTGTGGTGTAGACATTTTTATGGTGTTATCATGTTATCTATGTGGGTTGATGTTTTTTGTAAGCATCTTATGTGATGTTAAGTTTATCTGTTGGAGCCCATGTGGTGTTTTATACTAAGAATTTAAAGTAAAAAAACATTATCCGGTATTTTTACTGTTGTATTTGGGTGTCAAATTTTAGGGAATTACCTATTATGTTATTATAATATTTATGATAATTAGGTTTAAGCAATTGTAAACCTTTTTTATACTTAACAAATACAACCCGAGAGATTTGGATTTTCGGTACTATAAATTACGGAAGCACAAGTATGGCAGGTAGACTTGTTTAAGTTGACAAATCTTTTTTGATAAGAATGAGAGCTTGTTTGAGACACTTAGGTTTTGACATATGAGACTCCATCCTTGATGTATGTTATCCATCATCATCTACATATGTTTTGAAGGTTGGAGAAGTTGATAAAGAAGGTAAAAAGGAACATTCTTTGCTTTTATGTCTTGTAGAGCCAAGGGACAAAGATGAAGAGTGTCAAATTGCTAAAACTTCCTTTCATATTCAGGATATAAATATAATATGATATATTGATAGTGGGTGTTTTCCTCACATGACTGGTGTGAAAATAAAATTCATATCTTTAAAGAAAAATACATCAGGATCTATTAGGTTTGGGGACAACACTGCTATAAAAATTGAAAGAAGAGGTATATTGAGTCTAGACAATGGGAAGACTCTCACTAAGAATTTCATGTATGTTGAAGGACTAAAACACAATCTTCTCAGTGTGAGTCTAATGTGTGAACAGATACACTCTGACCTTCAATGAAAGGAATGTAAAATCATAAAAAGGGAATCAGGTAAGCTTACAGGGAAATTTAAAGGAACTGGAAACAATATGTACATACTAAATGAAACCAACAAAGAAAGTTGTCTTATGAGTAACATGAATGACAGCTGGATGTGGTACATAAGGTTAGGACATTTGAAATTATATAATTTAGTCAAGATTAGTTCAAAAGGATGTGTGAAAAACATGAAAAAATTAATAAATCCAAAAGATACTCTATGTAAGGCTTGTTTACATGGAAAGCAAGTAAGGAGAAAGTTTAAGGCAAAAGAGCATCATTTCAGCTCAAGACCATTACAACTTATTCAGAATGATATCTATGGACCTATGAGGACTGAAATCTTGAAGGGTGAGTGCTATTTTACGCTACTGATTGATGAATGTACTAGATTTACTTGGGTTGTCTTGTTAAGGGAAAAATAATAGGAACTTAATAGTTTCAAAGCATTTAAAGAACTTGTTGAGAATCAGGAAAATGGAAGAATCAAATGTATTAGGTTAGACAAGGGAGGATAATTTTTGTCTGAGCATTTTGATGAAATTTTTGAAACCCACGCCATTAGGAGGAATTTCTTGTTAGGGTAAACATAGTTTAATATGAGTAACTATGCCTTGTACCTTAGCTAATTAATTTTTACTGAGGTAGTTACATAGGTAATTAGATGGTTTAGTATTATTGCTTAATGGTTATGTTTTTATAATCATTTATATTGTATTCATGTAGGTTTTATTGTTACATAGTTGTAACAATTATATTTATTTTTATTGAGCTTCCCGAATGTATTTTAGAATCTATTGTAGTTTAGTTTATTGTTGCATAGTTACAACATATTGTTTGTCTGTAGTATATCTTGTTGCACCAGTGCAACCTCTAGTCTATATGTATCCAGCTATACAATATCTATAAATATTGCAACCATATCAATTGTATATGATTTGATTGAACATCAATAATAATTGTGAGGATTCCATCCCTCTTCTATATTTGGTATCAAAGCAAGTTAGATCCCATGTGAGTAGAGAAGGTTTGCAGAGAGAGTGCAGAAGAGAGAGAGAGAGGAGCTTGGAGAATCATTTGTAGTAGTAGGAGAGCCTGCGCAACCTCCTATAACTTTCCAGCCCCATCCTTGCATCCCCACAACCTCTTGTTAGATCCTCAGGCATTTGGAAAGAATTTTTTTTTTCTATGGTGCCCCCTATACCAAGAAAAATTTGTTGCCTCTGAAGTAATTCTGGTTTGAAAAATCAGATTCAACATTAAAAAAAATCACTTTTCCCCCATTAGGGGCTTTCCCTCTAAATTAGTGGTGCATATAGTGTCTACTGAAACTATCATTCTGCTCTATCTGGAGGATTCTAGACCAGTTTGGAGGTCTGTGGACAAAGCTTCTACCCGAGCTCTTGGGCGAACTGAGAAGGTAGAGGAGTGAGGTACATTCTTTTTGCATTTATTGAGATCCTATCCACGCTGTTCCTTAGCTATCTCGGGCTCCTGACCGAGTTGACGTCTCTGTAGACTGGGATGTCTATTCATTAGTGGAGTATTAGATTCAAGCCGAGTGGACCAAGCCATAACCAAGTTGCATTTGTAACCACCGGCCGACCACCGAGTTACAAATCGGTGTATTTCTTTTCATTGGAGAGGTTGTGTAATACAGAGCACTCCATCGAGTCACATTCAAAGACCGAACGAGTTGTTTTATCAAAGATCTTATAAAAAACGAGCTAGAGGAATCCTATAAAGAGAAATCCACATTAATTCATCCTCAAAATTTTAACGATCCCTGCACTGTCGAGCGCTAGATTGAGTGATTTGCTTATCCTAACGGAAGTAACTTGAAAACGTGCATGGGGAATCAGCGGGATGAGTTGTGATTGGAGGCCAAGTTCCTCTCCCTTATCTCCTCTCAAATCGGTCGAGCCCAGCCTTCATCAAATGATGGATATCAACGATGCAAACCATTCAAGCAAACCTACAAGACAAAAATAGTGAGAATAATATCTAAAGCGGCAGCCATTATTAAACAACACGTCCAACCAAAGCAAATGACAGATATAAACAAAATACAAAGGTGATCAGATCCTGCAATAGCAGATGCCATAAACCGCTGTCCCCGAGTACACTCAACATGTTCATCTATCAAAATCGCTAAGTTATTGTTTAAAAAGCTTAGGCATTTGTTTGGACTGTTTAAATTGAAATTTCTTCAAATACCTTTGTATACACATTTGGTGCTTAAGTGGCTAGTTAAAAGATTAAAATCTCTTTTGAGGGCGAGGTTAGGCGTTTGACCCCCCCTGCAACCACCATCTTTAGCGGTGGAAAACCACACTAAATCCCCTAGTTATAGCCAAACCCACCCTAAAAATATAGGAGAAAACCCTTTTGAACATCTTTTTCCAAAGGGGGTACCTAAAAATACCATATTCAGCTATGTTTTTGTTGTTTTCCAGTTTCTAAGCCGTACTGAGCTCTATAGGCCAACACAGCCTCACAAAACAAAAAAATTGCATGTCATTCAATTTTTCTGCATATTAGATGTAATTATATATTTTTAGTGTATTTTTTTAGTGGATTATACTAACTCACAGGTTGCCAAATTCAACCACAAACATTGTAACTACTAAAAAATGATATAAATTTGTCAGAAAAATCTATGTAATTTTGTTCTGTAACACTCACGAGATCTTCGGATCTCTTTCGGACTGTTCGGTATATACAGTTCCTCTAGGAAGCTCTTTCAGGTAAAGCTGTCGTGACTATTACTACACTTAAGGCCTAATATATCTGCAATAACGTCGTCTAGGGATCATCGCTATAAATCGACGGGGAGTTATAAGAACATAGTGCATACACTTTGAGCCATCCCATCCGTCTGTGAACTATTGCACGACATAAATAAATAAACTGAAATTATCCGAGCATATAGCAAAGTTACACACATGTATGAGGATATTTCTTTGAGCCAGTCCCCTTTCAATACTATCTTGGTACCACGTATCATATTCTTTCACATACATTAATGCCTCTTTCACATATCGTCAGGTATTTAAAAAAGGTGAGCTTCTTCCACGTACCGACTAGTAAATTGGAAGGGAGTGTATATAGAAAGGTTTAGTATATCAGACTGACAGTATATATATTGGGAGACTATATAACTAGAGTGATAAGATCCTTACCCTTTGTTAGTGATTACAAAAATGGACACCAATGCCCCCAAGTTCTTTCTTCGAGACTCACAACTCCTAAGAGGAGATAACAGTGCTACAGGGAAGACAAATATCATAACACAACTTGAGTTTGAGGAAATATGACCTGTTGTGAATGGTTCCGCAACCTAAACAAAAGATGATGTAGCTCAACAAAAACAGTTTGATAGGGCTAATCAGATGGCCAAGATGATAATCTTATTTGCAGTGTATGATGACATGCAACCCTACATTCGAGATTCCAAAATTGCTAAAGAAGCATGGGATAGGTTGAGCACTATCTATGGGGCAAAGAACAAGAACACAATTATGAATTTTTAGAGTCAGTTAGATACACTGAAAAATCAAACAAAACGAGAAAGTGGAAGCTTTCTTGACGAGAGTTATAGAATTAAGGGATTCACTTCTGGCCCTAGGAGAGGAGGTCATTGATGAATCTCTCATTCCCATTGTTCTGAGAGAAATCCCTCCTTCATACTGCCTTTTTGTGATGACACTCGACTTTTCAGATCAGACAATTAGCTATGACAAGTTGGTCAATCGACTGCAACAAGAAGAATCTATGTACAATAAAGATGATGAAGAGGAGCAAGCATTATCATCTCATCCGAAAGGAAAAGGAAAAGGAAATTTTCATTCTTCTCAAAAGTCTAAGAAACATGATCAACATCAACATGGGGACAAGAATAAGAAGAAGTGTCCTATCTGTAATAGAGGACATGATGTGAAAGATTATTGGTACAATACATTAAAGAAAGGTTCATAAAATAATTCTAGAACTCAAAACCAATAATATCATAAGGGAAAATTGCACTACAATCAAGGGCAGAAGAAGGGGAAATGGCGAAGAAAACCCCATCAACAAGGAAATATAGTTGAGAAAGAAGAACGTTTAGAAAATAAGGACTTCTTATACACATCTCATTTCAGTGAACCATCCATGTCATCTAGTGTTGTTTGTTATGTTGATTCAGGAGCCACTTAACACATGAAATGGCACAGAGAATGGATTATCACAATGAGGGACATGCCTTCGAAAAATCATGTTTCGTTAGGTGATGATTCTTCATACTAGTACAGGGGATTGGGAACATTTCTCAACCTCTTGGTTCACAAAATTATATATTATCAAATGTACTATGTTTCCCTCGATTAATAAAGAATCTACAATCAGTTAGTCAACTTTTAGATCACAATATGAAGATTGAATTTCATAGTCATTTCGGTAAGAAAGTGTTTTTAATTCATGACAAATCAAGAGGATCAAAAATTATTGCAAAAACCTCCAATGTGGGATGTATTTTCTTGTTTGACTTGTTCAAAGGGATGATCAAGTATGTGTGGCTAAGAATTCTTGATCAACACAGTTGTGGCATCGAAGACTTGGTCACATCAGTTTCAAGTATCTCAAAACACTTCACTGGCACAACATGGTGAGAGGTTTACAATCTCTTTAGAAGGATATAAAGAAGTGTTCTAGCTGCTTAGCAGGAAAACAACATAGAGCTTCATTCTATAAGAGTACTTATTGAGCTCATGGTAAGCTTGATCTGGTTCATGTCAATCTCTGTGGTTTGATGCAACCTCGTCATTCTGGATTTCAGAACTTCATGCTTTGTGTTGATGACTATTCATGAAAAACATGGATATTTTGTCTTTGTAAGAAATGTGAAGCTTTTGACAACTTCAAAAAGTTCATAGTGGCTTTAGAAAATGATTTTGGTCATTATATCAGATCTCTTCACTCAGATAGAAGGCGGGAATTCGCAAGTAATCAGTTCAAATCCTCCCTACAATATCACATGATTCGTTGACAAATGCCTCTTGTACACACACCGCAGCAGAATGGTGTTGATGAGAGAAGAAACCATACTATCATAGAGATGGTGCATTGGATGATCTATGACTTTGGACTAGCGAGGACATTTTGGGATGAAGTAGTAAAGACAACTGTATTTTTGTTAAATAGAGTGCCCACAATTGCTCTTGATGGAGTGACACAAAATTAAGCATGGTCAAAGTAGAAACCATCCATTACACACCTCAGAGTATTTGGGTGAAAAGCTAGCATGTAGAAACCCAAGTAGAATAGAAAGAAGTTGGATATGAAGTCATAAAAACTCATCTTCATTGGTTACAATGAAGAGACTCTTGGGTACAAACTGATTGTTCTAAAGACTAGAAAAGTATACACCAACAAATATGTTGAGTTCTATGAGAAGAAGGAAGCTGAGAATCCTCCTCTAGACTCACCTGATGTAGATATTCCACCTATTGTAAAAATAGAAGCTGGTGTTCCCACTGATGATGATAGTGATGACGAGATGATGGTGATGATCAGATAGAACCATGACCCACATGAGCAGTAAAACATATGCTCAAGTGGTAGAAGAACATGATACGATATGAAAAAATGGGTGCTCCACCGAATACATCCACCAATGAACCATGAAATCGCAGTAAAGCATGAGAAAAAGTAAACTTTTCATTGATGAGTAGAGTTTTTGAATATTTTGAGCCGTGTAATGTCGACGAATCCCTATAGTCAAAATATTGGAAATATGCTATGGGTGCTGAGTATCAGTCAGTATTGAAAAAAAAACTTGACAACTTGTCAATATTCCACTAGAGAAGAAACCCATTCATTGTCGATGGATATTCAAAACTACAAAGTAGATGAGACCATAGAAAAGTATAACACAAGACTAGTAGAAAAGGGGTAAACACAGAAGGAAGGCATAGACTATGAGGAGACATTTTCTCCCACAGCTAAGATGAAAATGATCAGGACGATATTTTCTCGAGATGAACATTTTAGTTGGAAATTACATCACATGGATGTGAAAGTGCCTTTCTGAATGGAAATATTCAAGAAGAAGTCTACATGACTCAACTTGAGGGTTATGTTGTACCTAGAGAAGAAACAAAGGTATGCACAATTAGGAAATCTCTTATGGCCTTAAACAGGAACCTCGGGCATGGTACATGAAAATTGATGAGCATCTCGTTGAACATGGATTCGTCAGAAATTCATATGAACACAATCTCTACCTTAAAAATAAAGGGGGAGAGATTGTGATTGTTTGTTTCTGTGTCGACAATCTAGTCATCACTAGTAATTCAGTGAAGATGACTGATGTAATGAAGAAATATCTTAATCAATCATTCGAAATGATAGATCTTGGGCTCATACGCTACTGTCTTAGATTGGAAGTGTGGAAGAAAGAGAATGACATATTTTTTTCTCATTTGAAGTATACAAAGACAACGCTCGAGAAATTTAGGATGATGGATTACACACCTATTGCTACACCTATGGAGACGAGACTAAAATTATCTCATTCAGATCCATCTCCTATGGTAAATGACACTCTCTATCAATAGTTGATTGGGAGACTCATTTACCTAACATACACTAGACAAGATATCACTATTGTAATGAGCTATCTATCATAGTTCATGTAGGAACCTAGAGTTTTTGATTAGAAGGTAGTAAGGAAAATCTTGAAATATCAGAAGTGTACAATAGATCTTGGTCTAGAGTACAAGAATAATAATCAATTATTCTTGACTGTATATTTGGATTCAGATCACATAGGTAACATTGATGACAGAAAATCCACTGCAAGATTTATATTCTTTTTGGGATCTGGACCGATATCATTAGGAAGCAAGAAACAACATGTTGTTTTTCACTCTGCTGCAAACACCAAATATCGTGCTACATGTGAAGCTGTCTATGAAGTGATATGACTACCTCACATATTGGATAGACTTAGAATACCACAGGATAAACCTACCACCATGTATGTAGACAATGAAGGTGTTCTTAAACATGTTCATGACCCAGTGTTTCACAAGAGAAGGAAGCACCTCAAGGTGAAGGTACACTTCATATGTGAGCATGTTTTGATACAAAACATATAGCGCCAAATTTTCCCAACACCTAAATATTGAGCATATTTTTAACAAAGTCACTTACACGTGAAAATTTTTAGATGTTCAAAGATTTCCTCTCCACATCACTTAGGAGAGTACAAAATTAAGGGGGCGAATGTTAGGGTAAACATAGGTTACTATGAGTAATTATGCATTGTACGTTAGTTAATTAATTTTTACTAAGGTAGTTACTTAGGTAATTAGGTGGTTTAATATTATAATTGTATGGTTATCTTTGTTTATCCATTTATATTGTATTCACATAGATTTAATTCTTACATATTTTTAACTATAATATTTATTTTGATTGAGCTTCCCAGATGTATTTTGGAAGCTATTGTAGTTTTTTTTATTGATGCATAGTTCCAACCTATTGTTTGTTTGTAGTATATCTTGTTGCACATGTGAAACATCTAGTCTTTTTGTATCTGGATGTACAATATCTATAAATATTGAAGCCATATAAATTACATCTAATTTTATTGAACATCAATATCACTTGTGAGACTTCCCTCCCTCTTCCATAGTTCTTAGTTACTAGAAATCCCAAGAGAAATGGGTTAGTACAAAGGAAAAATAGGACTGTATCAGAGATGGCTAGGACAATGCTAGGTGAATCCAAGTTGTCTTATGGTTATTAGAAACAGGAAGCCAACACATCTATTTATATTCTTAACAAATGTCAATTAAGAGTAAATGGTGATGAAACTCCTAATGAATTATGGAAAGTGAGACCTAAAAATGTGGAATATTACAATTTTTTTGATAGTAGATGTTTCTTTAAGAGGATTGAAGATGATATAGGAAAATTTTATTAAAAATCAGAAGAGGGTATATTTTTTCGATACTCCTCAAGAAGTAAAACTATAACTGTTATAATAAAAACTAACAAAATGTGGTTGAGAGTTCAAATGTAATGTTTGATTAATCATACCACGTGAGATATAATTCTAAGTCAAGAGATACAGCTCAAGAGATGGAATCTAAGAAAGATAAAGAAATTTTCAAGACAGAAAATGAAGAATATACGTATGAAGAAGAGAGGCATGAAACTAAGATTCATTTAAGGAAAATTAGGAGAGATCATCCCAAAACTCAGATTTTAGGCAAGAACAATGTCGGGATTACAACAAGAAGTAAACTTGTAAGTATTAAAAATCAGGAAAATAAATTTCTTTTATTCAAGTTTTAACCTAATCTTTTTGAAAAAGCAAGAAAAGATGAATGCTTGAGAAATGCTATGAATGAATAGATTGATCATATTGAGAAAATTAGTACTTGGGATTTACTCCCTAGACCAAAAGATAGAACTGTCACTGGAACTAAGTGGGTTTTTAGGAAAAAACTGAATGAAGTTGGAGAAGTTACAAGAAACAAAGATAGGTTTGTTTCTAAATGGTATGATCAGGTTAAAGCAATTGATTTTCAAGAGATGTTTTCTCTAGTGGCTGTTGCTAGAGTGGAATCCATTAGATTCTTTATAGCATATGTAGGGTAAAAGGGATTTAAGGTATATCAAATGGATGTTAAATATACATTATTAAATGGCAATCTAGAAGAAGAAGTGTACATTGATCAGCCTAATGTTCTTTTTATGATAGACGAGAAAGATATGTGTGTAAATTTAGAAAGGAACTTTATGGGCTAAAGAAAGAACCCAAGGCTTGTAATGGAAGAGTAGATAAGTACTTTACTAATGAATTTTTCAAAAAGGGAGTAGATTATAGTAATTTATAGTTTAAGGATGAAGGACTCCATCTATTCATTGTAGTATTTTATGTGGATGAAATCATATTATGAGGAAACAATGAATATATGACTCATGAGTTTGTTGGGATCATGAAAAAAGAACTTGAAATGTCAATTCTTGGTGGACTATCCTTCTTCTTAGGACTGTAAGTTAATCAGTCAAAGGTTGGTATATTCATATCACAAGCCAAAGAAATAGAAGAAATGTTGCAAAAGTTTCAATTGGAGGATTTTAAACCTATTAAGACTCCTATGATCACAAGGTGAAATCTAAGCAAGGATGAAATATCACCTATAGTGACCCAAATAGATCAAAGATCTATGATTGGGAGCCTACTCTATATGCAACAACTTAAACACCTGATATTTGAAAATATATAAAGCTTTTTAGAATGTTTCAAGAAGAACCAAATGAGACACACCTACAAGAAGTGACAAGGATTTTTATATATCTTAAGGGGACTGTAGAATATTGCATGTGGTACCCAAGGAGTGATAATTTTGAACTCAAATATTTCTCTGATATTGATTTGGTAGGAAGTCCTTAGGACAGAATAAGTACAAGTGGAGGATCATTATTTGTGGGAAAATTCCTTGTTTCTTGGATAAGTAAAGATAAATATTTATTATCCATTTCCACATGTGAAGGTGAATATATTTATGGCTAGGACAAAGATAAGTGAATCCAAGTGTTACGATGGTTATTTGAAAGAGGAAGTCAACATAGCTACTTATATTCTTAAATGATGTCAATTAAGAGTAAATAGTGACAAAAATCCTTATGAATTGTGGAAAGGGAGACCTGAAAATGTGGAACATTACAGATTTTTAGCTAGTAGATATTTCATTAAGAGGATTGAATATGATCTAAGGAAATTTTATTCAAATTCATAAGAGGGTATATTTTTCCGATACTCCTTAAGTAAAACTACAAGTGTTATAATAAAAGATAGAAAACTATGGTTGAGAGTGAAAATGTAAGGTTTGATGAAATATACCCCATGAGAGTTAATTATAAGTCAAGAGATACAACTCAAGATATGGAATTTAAGGAATATAAAGAACTTGTCACGACAACAAATGAAGAATATACTAATGAAGAAGAGAGGCATGAAACTAAGACTCCTTCAAGGAAAATTAGGAGAGATCATCCCGAAACTCAGATTTTAGGCAAGAAGGATGTTAGGATTACAATAGGAAGAAAACTTGTAAGTATTCAAAATTAATAAAATAAATCTCTTTTATTGAAGTTTCAATCTTAAAATGTTAAAGAAGCAAGAAAAGATGAATGTTGGATCAATGTTATGAATGAAGAGATTCATCAGATTAAGAGAAATAGTACTTGGGAATTCTCCATAGAACAAAAGACAGAAATGTCATTAGAACTAAGTGGGTATTTAGAAACAAACAAAATTAAATTGGAGAAGTTACAAGAAACAAATATAGGTTTGTTTGTAAATGGTATGTTCAGGTTAAAGGAGTTAATTTTGAAGAGATGTTTTCTCTAGTGGCTAGAAAGGAATCCATTATATTATTTCTAGCATATGCAGGGTATATGGTATTTAAGGTGTATAATATGGATTTAAAATGTACATTTTTGAATGGAAATCTAGAATAAGAAGTGTACATTGATCAACTTGACGTTTTTTTATGGTAGATGAGAAAGATATGTGCGTAAATTGAGAAAGTAACTTTATGGTCTAAAGAAAGCACCTAAGGCTAATGGAAGACTAGATAAGTACTTGACTAATGAAAGTTTTAAAAAGGGATTAGCTTATAGTAATTTATACATTAAGGATAAAGGAAGTCATCTATTGATTGTTGTAGTTTAGGTGGATGAAATCATGTTTGGAGTAAATAATGAACATATAACTCATGAGTTTGCTAATATCATGAAAAGAGAATTTGAAATGTCAACGCTTGGTGAACTATCCTTCTTCTTAGGACTGCAGGTTAATTAGTCAAAGGGTGGCATATTCATAGCACAAGCCAAGTAAATAAAATAAATGTTAAAAAATTTTAAAATGGAGGATTGTAAATCTATTAGGAATATTATGATCACATGATGAAAGCTAAGCAAGGATGACATCTCTCCTATAGTGAACCAAATAGAGAAAATATCAGAGATTGGGAGCCTACTATATGCAACAGCTTCAAGACCTGATATTTGAAAACCTATGGGGATTTTTAGAAATTTTCAAGAAGAACCAAAGGAGACACACCTACAAGAAGTGAAAAGGATTTTTAGATATCTTAAGGGGACTGTAGAATATTTCTTGTGGTACCCAAGGAGTGAAAATTTTGAACTCAAATCTTTCTCTGATACTGATTGGGTAGGAAGTCTTCAGGACATAAGAAGTACAAGTGGAGGATCCTTATTTGTGGTAAAATTCCTTGTTTCTTGGATAAGTAATAATAAATATTTATTATCCCTTTCCACATGTGAAGCTGAATATATTGATGTTGCACTATTTTGTGCACAAGTTTTATTGATGAGACAAACCTTAGAAGATTATAAGATGAAGTTTGATGAATGTACTCCCATTTTCTGTGATATTACAAGTGCCATTAGAATATCCAAGAAATGTGTTTTACATTCTAAAACAAAGAACATTCCAATTAGATATCATATCTTGAGATATCTAGTTAGTGAGAAAAGAATCAAGTTTGAACATGTGTCCAAAAAGGAAGAAATTGTAGAAATCATGATCAAGACACTTCAAGATGCAACATTTGAGATTCTAAGATGTAACTTGGGTGTGATTCCTTCCCTTGGTTGTCAGTAAAAGAGGACAAGACATTTAGAGAGAGAATGTCAAATAAAATATTTTCTCCAAAGATTTGAGAAAAGTGTCAAAAAGGGAACCTTGCTAAATTAGGTCTATGAAAAAGTGTGCAGAAGATTCAAAGTATAAAGGTATTCTTTCTGAGTTTATTCTTATTATAGTAGTTGTTTGTTAGTTCTTGAATCATGCTCTAAGGTGTGTTAAGTGTATTTTACATCAAAAAATATGTGTAAACGTGGTTGAGTATTGTCTGGATTGTGGAAGTGAAAAATAGGATTTATTTAGTTGGTAAACATGGTTGCAAGTCTATGTTTATGCATTCAAATCTATAGTAGTGACTCCAATAGGTATATTGGAAGTTTAGATGCTCTCCAAGGCCGTACTATCCTAGAATGAGGTTGTGCATCTTGTTATAGATCTATGAATATTGTGTGGAAGCTTTATGAGCTAAGGTATGTTTTTAAGTTTATATTTGAAGTTATAATAGAGTAACAAGAAGAATAATGTCATGTTGCTAAGTATGAATGAAGTAATCATAGTTTTTTTTAATTTGATGCACGAGTCAATGTGGAGCTTAAGTTATTACTATCACAAGGAGATAAAACTTCAAGTGTTATAGGGCTTGTATGGTTGGATAAATATATCATAGTAGTTTTCAATTCATTATGACATAGTATAATAGACTATGAAGAAGGGTAATGCTGAGTTACAGGCCTATGAAGGTTTCTTAAATTAGGGGGGGATGATATTGATCTTCAATCAGGTGCATAAGGTATGAATAAGGCTAGTTAGGAAATGTTATTGGAGTTTTCAGGTATGTTAGAAAGAGGAGTAATCTGTTGGTATACAAATTGATTCTCCCTTGGAAACCAAGAAGCATCACAGATTTAGCAAGACACTAAGAGAAAAACATATCTTATTATGAGTCATTTTTGTAGCTAGGGAGGGGATTTGTCTAACTCTTTATCACTCAGGCATTGGAGAAATCGATAGCACTAGGGTCTGAGGACCCATTTTGTAACCTCTGTCGGTGAAGGAGAATGATGATATCCTTCTTTGTACAAATTGTAAAGGAGACCCAGAGAAAATATGATCAATGCACCACAATTTAACTCTCACGAGTTGTCACTTCTAACTAATGATGATATTTCCTAAACAAGGTTAAATGTTACTTGAGACATTATGGGATCCTGATTGCTTCTGCATATTTTGGCATTATAATTTATTTAGTTGTGGACATATAGGGAAAACAAGGGTAGTTCAGGTGGGATTCATTGTTTTTTAATAATTTTGGTGTGAGATTAAGAAGGATAAAATTGATTATTCTAGATCTTTGAGAATCTTCACAACAATTGGAATACTAAATGACCAAAAGCTTTAAAATAGCTAAAATATTCATTCAACCAAAAGGTGTGCATCAATGGAGGCCCAAATTTACATGGTTTCACAAAATATCCAAGAATTTAACATGAAGGCTCAAGCTAAAGACTCAATAAAACATCAAATACCCCTAGTTCCTCATGCCTAAGATAGACTCAAAGGCTTATAGACAATCTTTATTGACAAATGACAGTAAAGTGATTTTAAAGTGTTTATCTCATTATAGGAGGAAGGATCTTCTTGAAATGAAATTGCAAATTCTATGAAACTATCACAAGGATGAGATCCTATGTGATTCAAAGGGACTTTAACACAAGATTGCAATAGGAACAAGAAAAACTACTTGCAGAAATTATGAAATAAAGAAGACACAAATTTTCCCAATATTAACACATATTAATTCAAAGTTGATTAGATTCATCAACAGGGGAAAGTTTATTTGAATAGTCTCAGAGCTTTTCAATGGCTATAGAATTGTAACCAACTTGACGTGATTGAAATCTAAAACACAGGAAATTAACAGGTTTCTCATATTGGTCTCTCAGGAATACAGGCTCTTTCAAATTTTCTCTAAATAATTCTACCCCCGACCCTTTGCAAAAGTATTCTCGTTGCATTTATACATTTCACTTTCTCACTCATCCCAAATTTCCCCCCAAAAAAGAAGAAGATTCGAGAAACCTTTGCTTCTTACAATTTTTTCTTGGAAAGTGACGTTTAAAAAATTTACACCCACAGCTGCCAAGTGGAAAAATCATGAACTGATTACATTTCTCATACCCTTGACTAATGAATGGGATGTCATGCCATACATTATTGATAGTCCTTCTAATCATTCTTATTCTGTCGTGTGAAAAATCCCCATTTTATTCATTTTCTAGTGGCGCTACATGGCTGGATCTAATAGGAAATCCTTTTTTCTCTTGAGGAAACACCTTGAGAAATGAATGCCCTCACATGGACACCTACATTTCTACCTCTAAAAAATGAGTGTCCGTGCACGGATTATTCCACATACCTACATTTTGAGTCTGATTTGCAAGAAAAACAATGCGTATTCACACCTTCTGGAATCTTAGAACAAAAAAGGTGGAAAAATCAAAACCAATGCATGACAACCATCTCAAATTCTCAACTTTAGTTTAGATCTGTCCATGTGTTTCCTTGGTGTAAAAGTAAAGGAGAAGCACAGAGGAAATTTTTCAAACAAGTGCGGGCCTTCCACATGCCCTGGGCCCAAGAAAATCACCTTTTGGCCTTTCAAAAGTCCTAGTATAAAAAGGAGCTAGTGGAAGCCTCTACATGTCTCACTGGCACACTTTTGATATGGTTCCCAAACAAAAAGACCACAAACAAGCATGGTCTCACCACGTGTCTCAGTCTAACAGAGTTATTGAAAAAAATTAAGGATCAGTGGAAGGTTTCATGTGTCTAGGGTCCGATACAATTTTCCTTGGCCATTGAAAAGTCCAAGCAAGGGAAAAGTGAACGGAAGCTTCCACGTGTCCCCATGGCGCTCTTTCAAAAATTAAATTTAGGGTAAAGTTCCCAAATAGGTGCGGTCCTCGACATGTCCTAGGACTTAGAATATTGGTTGAAAAATTTAAGTACAAAGAGGAGGCAGCAGAAACTTCCAAGTGTCTCCTTGGCATAACTTTGAGATGCTACCCAAAAGCAGAGACCCCAAACAAACACGAAGTCACAACATGTCTCCTTGGTGCAACTGCTAAGGTAGGACCCAGAGGTAGATTCTCAAATGAGTGCCAAACCTCTACATGTCCATGGTTTGAAAAAGTTGTACTGGCCACATGAAAAAAATGTCTAAGTCTGGGCAAGGTAGCAGAAACCTCCAAGTGTCTCCCTAGCACAAATCCAAAGGTCAAACCAAGAGGTGAATTTGTAGATGAGTGCAGGCTCTCCACGTGGACAAAACTTGAGTTAAAGTTGGCCTTAGAGTTTCAAAGTTCCCTAATGAGCTGCATCTAATAAAAAAGGGCCATGTTTCCACATATGCTGAGATATAAATTGACGGGGAAAACACACCCATCAAACCGTAAAAAGCAAGAAAATCACCATTTGCACCCAGAAATGAATCTTTCTTTAAAGACAAATAATTTGGAAATTATATAAGGCCTAAATTTGATCCAATGAGCCACATTCAATTATAAAGTACCACGTTTCCACATATATTGGGACAAAAATTGATAGGGAAAACAAAACGTGACTGTGGAAGAAATAGAAGGAAGGGGAAAAAACCATCTTTATGCCCAAGATAAAAAATTATTTCACATGGAAAGAGGAACAAAAAACAAATTCTAGATGTAATGTGATCCTCAACCAAAGGAAAGGACTGATCATGGAAATGAAATGAAGGACATAGCTTTCACTCATCAACATGGGGAGATAGAAAATACGACAGAGCCCACAAACTAAATAATTTCAAGGAAAAATGGGGAAAGATCAAATTGAACACCAGCATCAGCTTCAATTCAGGGATGGGCACTCCCTGTGAGTGCCACAAGAATAAATAGCAAACCAAGTGCCAAAATAAACCATTGGGCAATAGAGTCAAAGAACAAGTTTGCAAAGCAGAACAATACTAACCAACTCCCCCAAGGATGAACCAATAATACAACAAAATGACCGATAAGGACCAGAATGAAACAAAATAGAAAAACACCAAAGCAGTAACAAACAAAAATACTATACACTGTACGATGGTTTATACCTTGATTCTAAGAAATCAATGAAGGAAATGTTTCAAATGCCTTCCATTAACAGGAAAATCAAACAATTATGCATCTAACTATTTTAATAAGAAGGTATGTTCTCAATTTTAATGTCAATTAAATAAGGGCCCATCCACAATGCATCAAACTTTCCATGTTTTCCCTTATCCTCGTGCCTTCTATCCCATAATAGCAAAATATCTCCCACACTGAAAGCTCTTGGAGTCACCTTCTTATCAAAAAAAATCTTCAATTTCTCTCTGAATTTTACATTCCTTTGATGGGATGCCCTTCTTTCTTCATCTAACTCAACAATCTGATTCATGTAAGCATCATAGGGACTAACCTCTTGATCTTCCAGTTGTTGAAGAAATTGAAATGAAGACAATTTCATATGCAAAGGTGGTAGAGCTTGAGTTCCATACAGCAACTCAAATGGGATTTTTCCATTACCTCATTTAATATTGATTCGATCAGCCCAAACAAAAAACTTCAACTACTCACCCCACTTCCTTGTGCTCAAGTCCAAAGTTCTTCTAATTATCTTCAATAGATTTTTCTTGTTAGACTTTTCTTGTCCATTTCCTTGGGGATTATAATTAGAAGCATATGTTAAATTGATCCCATATTCATGGCACATAGCCACCAAAGGTTTAGCTTGAAAGCTCATGACATTATGAGCATCTATTTTGGCAGGTACCCCAAATCTGCAAATGATATAATTCAAGACAAAATCCATGACAATTTGGTGAGTTTCCTTCTTGGTGGTGATTGCCTCCACCCACTTGGTGAAGTAATCTTTGGCCACTAGTATCTACTTATGGCATGCACTTGAAGGATCATAAATTTTCCCAATGAAATCCATTCCCCATTTCCTAAATGGGGATTCAACTGATACAAGTTGTAAAGGAAGGGAGCCTTAAGATTTTAATCTTCCAGAAAAGTGTTGGAAACTCTCACATTTTCTTACCAATAGAGTTGTATCCTTGAAAAGAGTTGGCCACTAGTAACGAGCCCTTAATATTTTATGAGCTATGACTCTTCCAGCAAAATTTCTCTGATAAACACCTCCATGGAGATCAACATTTATATTAGGGGCTTCATCTTCAGAAATACATCTTAAGAGAACTCCCTCAGGGTTCTTCCAAGATAACCCAAAATCAATAGTGACATATTTTTGGGAAGCTAACTTAAGTGCTCTTTTCTAATTCTTTCTCAAATGTTCAGGGCATTGTAGATGTTTGATACAAAAAATTATTTCCTTGTACCATTAAGAGTTTATCAGTTTTTTAAGGACATTCAACATCTCTTCTTTAACTTCATTTACCTCAATTGTCTGTAAATTTCTCTCTGCCATAAGTTTTTCCAGGCCCAAACCTCTGACCAATTTTGTTGTTTGGATATCCATATCATAATCTTGTAATTTTTTTACCCATCGGCATCTTTTTCTTGAAACATCCATTTCTGATAGGATATCTTTCACCATGGTGTGGGGAACATAAGAAATGAATTTGGAACTCAAAATATATGTCTTGAAGACCTTTGTTGTTTTTACCAAAACAAATTCTTTCTTCTCCATGATATTATATTTTAGCTCAGCTCCTTATAATGCCTTACTAAAAAAGGCAATTGGTCTTTTAGCTCCCTCATCCTCCTCCTACAACAACATAGATGCAATAGTACTTTATAAAGAAAAAGAAAACATTTGGAAACCCTTCTTATAATCTAGAGCTGCTAAAACATGGGCATTCAATAATGCTTCTTTAATCCCAACAAAAGCTTGAATAGTTGTGTCTTCCCATTTGTTACTTTGGTTTTTCTTCAGCATACTAGTGATTGGGATAGTTAGTTCAGAAAAATTGGAGATAAATATCCTAATAAAATTAATCTTTCCAAAGGAGGATTGAATTCCCTTATTAGTTCTTGGAATAGGGACTTTTTTTATGGGTTATACCCTTTCAAGATCAATCATGACCCCTTCCTTTGACCCAATGTGCCATAGAAACTTTTCTTTCTAAACTCAAAAATGGAACTTCTTGGGATTTAGTGAAATACCATACTCCTTTCATCTTAACAACATTTTTTCTAAGTGTTGCATGTGGTCACTCATTTTTCTGGAGAAAATAGTCACATCATCTTGATATACAATAATGAAATCAATAATATAACCAGAGAAAGCTACATCCATTTCTCTTTGGAAAGTGGCTCTAGCATTCATTAGACCAAAAGTCATTCTAACATATACATATTTTCCCCAAGGAGTGGTAAAGGCAATCTTGATTTGCTCTGATTCCTTCAGAACTTCTTGGTTATATCCAGAAAAACCATCCAAGGTGGATAACAATTCCTAATAAGTAACCAAGTATAACATATTGTCCATATTTGGCAAAGGGTATTTATCCTTCATTGATGCTCTATTCAAGTTTCTAAAGTCCACACACAACCTTATATCATTGTTCTTCTTTATGAGAGGTACCAAGTTTGCAACCCATGATTAGTACCTTTTGGGTTGTATGACTCCTCCATCCCTCATTTTTTTCAATCCTTCTTGCATCTTTAGAGAAAGGAGTGGATTGATTGGCCTCTGTTTCTGCCTAAATGGCTTGGAAGAAGATTATAAGGGAATTTCATGCTGGAAAAGATTTTCTCTTTATGATTTCAGTTCCGAATAAGAACATGCTAAACAGTTCTAGAATTTCTTTAACTATTGGACATATGACTACTTTTATACCTTTCTCAGATTGTTGCCTAGCTAGATCTTATGTGGTTTATCCTTCGTACCCAGGGCATGCTCTTCAACATCCCTTGAGGTTGACATGGTTCTGTTGACAATGAAATTAGCATTATAAAATTTTGATCCAAGTAATACCAAACCTTTGGGAATAGTATTAGTCTTCAACTAAATGATGTCTTTTCCAAATAAAGTCTCCTTTCCATCAGCCACACAAACCATTGGCTCCCAATCTATACGTTGATTAGCAAATTATCCTTGGTTCTACAAAAACCTTTGCACTTGGGCATCATCTTCAAACACTTACTAGTGTTTAACATTATCAGGAATAGATGTCCTAGTCAATACCTCAATATTATACTCACAATAGGGGGATACAGTACAATTTTCAAATCTAGACCCCAATACGGCCAATTTATCTATTAAATTATTGTACTTCCTATCGTGATGTATTATTATGTTGAAGGAGTCAAACATTTTAATGAAATCCTAGACTGCATGCTTATACTGCTTCATTCTCTGATTTTTTGTTGCATATAGCTTTCTAACCTACTTGACAATTTTCTCTGAGTCTCTTTTAACAATGATTTCTCTAATACCATATTTCACAGCAATTCTTAAACCAAATAATAGTGCTTCATATTAAAAAATATTGTTAGTGCACTCATAGTTGAGTTTTAAAGAGAAAACAAACTCTTCTTGGCCTGGAGATATCAAAAAAACACCAGCACCATTTCCAAATTTAGAGCAAGCCCCATCAAACAAGAAATTCCAAGGAGAACCTACTTGATTAAGAGACTTGCATTGATCAATTTTGTGCTCTTTACCATAAAAAGATGCAAAAAAGTTATCTACATCAGTGTTAGTGTATAACACTTCATAGGAAGCATTATTAGGATCCTCAATGAGATGTAGAATCTTATTTTCACCATATAAATTTACAAGGATGCCCTTAATAGGTATAGTGGAAAAAGACATATCCATTTGCACACTAGCAGCCCATTTTCTTGATAACATCATTCCCTATTTGGTGGGGAAATCAACAATACAACATCTAGTTTTAAGTTCTTTCCTAGGTAGGCTATGAGTTGCACTATCAAACCCTTAACACATCCAACCATTGACATCTCTCTAGAATCCATGGCAGTGCACTTCCCATAAGCTGCAGTCACTTTGATATCTAATTCATTCATGACCTCAAGAGGCATAACATTGCATGATTCTCTAGAATCAAACATACAGTTGTGGAACAACTTGTCCCTAATAACTAGAGTAGTGAAAAATGGATCTATATTTAGTTGGGACTTAACCAAGGATGTTCCCAAATATAATTCAAGTGGTTCACCCAATTCTTCCAGCACTTGGGGTTTTTCCAACTCTACAATGGTAGGATGATTCTCAACATTGTTTACAATTTTTCCTTGGTTAATATTTTCTTCTTTCAATCCCAAATACTCAAAGGCCCGTTTATTGTGTTTAGGAATCCTAAGAAGCTCAACAATTGGAATATAAATCTTGATTTGACTCAAGAATTTGGCAATGTCATAATGAACGTTTTTGGGCAAGAAAACATTTGGAGGAAGAATGAGGAATTCATCTGACAACATATGATTTTTCATGGTCTGAGCATGGGTGGGATACCAGTTCGACTTGGGGACACAAGGATTTTTCCAAATGTATCTTTCTTAGAAGTTTCTTTTGAGATATTGGTGAGAACTGGAGTTTGTGGTTTGGCTTGAGGCCCTGACCCTTTCATAACTTTACTCCTAGTGTTATATTCCTTTTCATGTCTAACTACAACATTTATTAACAACTGCCTATCCTCCTAAGAAGGGATTCCTCAATCATTATTTTTAATCATTAATTCCCTTAAGTATTCAAAATCATTACTAGGTAATTCAAAATCTTGTACTTTATCTATTTCAAAAGTATGAGAGGGAGGAAGGGGTAGTACCCAATGGATGCAATCCCAAAAATCTGCAGCAGTTCTAGGACTGATTAATTTAGTTGAAGTTCCTCTTTTCTGTGAGCTTGTAGAGCACCCCACCATACACACATCATCATCAGTGTCATCATAAGCTTCGTCAACTTATTTGTCTTCATCACATGGGGCATGTAGCAAGAAACATTTGTCACATTACTCAATTTCATTGGCTTCTTCCATAGCAACAACTCTGGCAGTCAAAGGATTAGGCACAATTCTATTCTCACGGGCTTGGGGCTATCTATTTCCCAACCCCATTGGTCCTTCTCCTTTGTCATCAAATTTTTGATCACCCCTAGGATGATTTACATATCTTTCTTGACCTTGTGCTTTATGCTGACCTTGGGAACTTTATCCAATCCCCTTCTCTACTCTAGCCATTTTATAGGATATTTCCTTAACAGCTCTAACAAAAGTTATTACAACCTCCTCGAGATCCACAACTTTACTTGAATGAAGCTTCTTTGAATTGATTATCTTGATGCCTTCTCTCTTAGGAGGTTTACTAATTTCCTTGATGTTATTCTTAATCGACGAAGCCATGGTGAAGGCCTGCCTCAATGTTGTTGGGTTCTTATCCCTCAAAAAATAGGTGACCTTCTTATCAAAAGCATAAGAGTATTTTATTAAAAAAGAAACATCACTTGGCCTCAAGATCATAGGTAGCCTATTTAGGGTCTTATTGAACCATGTATTGAAGTCATGAATAGACTCATTATGATTCTTTTTTATATTTTAAAATTTTGATAAAAGAAACCTAGGGTCTATTTTATCTCCATACTGCAATCCAAAAGCATTCTTCATTTCTATCCATGAATCAATGGAGTTATCTAGAAACTATTTATACAAGTCCCGTGTATCCTCCTCTAGAGTACAAATAAAAAAAAATTGTACACATCCTCAAATTCAATCTCAAATTCTTCCATCATATTGACAAAAATTTTTAAGTGTTGATCACCAGTAATTGCATTATTTCCTTGAAACTTAGGAAATCTATTTCTAACATCTTGGGGAACAACATTTGGATATCCAGCCATACCTCTGAAATCTATACGACCAAAAGTGTTCACAACAAATGAAGGTATGGGTGGGGGCTGGGCCATATTGTTTTGGGGAGGTGATCTTCAAGGAGAAAAAAATGATGAGGAGTGAGGGGTCTATGGAACACATGAATGCAATTCTCAGAATGAATGTTCTCTATAAAAAAAATTTCTTAGAAGATCCTATTAGCTTTGGATAACATAGGGATAGAATGAGATGTAAATTTTTCAAATACAAAAGAAGGACCCTCTCTAATTGGAAAATTTAGATTTAAAAAAAGACTACCTGATTCAAAGAACTTGAGGAAGTATGACAATATTTAATGAAAGGCTAACCAGTTTCCACCATTGATAACTCTTTTCTTTATTTTTGATCTCCAACAACTTTTCATATTCTTCTTCCTTCAGAATTTGTCTTTCACAATTCTCAAAACAACCTTCTAGCAGAGTCTTCAACAAAGAGAGATCTTCTTCCTTACAGCTTTGTAGAGATTAGTGATGAATTTCAATTGATAGAGGTTAAGACACTGACATTTATAAAAAATTAATTCAACACAGATTCGCCACTAAGGATTTTCACCTTAGTTGTGCAAATGCACTAAAATTGATTTGTCAAATGTCTGTCAACACTAAATTCATGCAAATCTTCACAGGTCTAACCTTCCTTTACCCATATTAAACATTGATGATGTAAAATTAGAGCCAAAAACCAACATAAACTTGAAATATTACACACAGAACTTGTAAATTTGCTCGATTCTTAAAAATCTAGACACATGATGACATTTCAACAACATATTTGCACTTTTAAATTTGTAAGAAGCATTTACTAGGGTTTATATGCGATGTTGATGGCGTTCAAACTTTGTACACACCTTCAGATCCCCGAAAACAACACCATTCTAGTGTTGTTTCTACATAATTAAATCTTGGAGCTCTAATAATCCCTAGCAACATAAATCAGTTCCCCGACAACGTAAATCAGTTCCCTAGCAATGTAATTTAGGTCCCCGTAAATGACACCATTATGGTGTTGTTTTCACAAAAATAAGTCTCGAATCTCAAATAATCCCCTGCAACGGTGCCATTATAGTGTTGGTATCCAAATTGATTCTCCCTTGGAAACTAAGTAGCATCACATATTTAGAAAGACAATGAGAGACAAAAAAATCTTATTGTGATTCATTTTATAGTTAGGGAGGGTATTAGTCTAAATATTTTTCACTCGAGCATTGGAGAAATGGATAACACCTTCATTAAGGATTTGATCTATCCTCGCTACTTTAGGCCATGCCTTTTGACCAGGGTGAGAGGACCCTTTTTGTAGCCTCTGTTGGTGAAGGAGAATGAAGATATCCTTCTTTACACAAATTTAAAAGGAGACCTTGAAAAAATATGATCAATGCACCACAATTTAACTCTCACGAGTTGTCACTTCTAAAGAATGGTGATATTTCCTAAATAGGGTTAAAGGTTACTAGAGACATAATGGGATCTTGATTGCTTCTGCATATTTTGGCAATAGAATTTATTCAATTATGGACATACAGGGAAAAGAGGGGTATTTTAGGTGGGATTCATTGTTTTTGGAATAATTTTGGTGGGAGATTAAGAAGGATAAAATTGATTATGCTAGATCTTTGAGAACCTTCACAACAATTGGAATACTAAATGATAGAAAACTTCAGAATAGCTAAAATATTCAGTCAACCAGAAGGTGTGCATCAATGGAGGGAGAAATTTTCATGATTTCACACAATCTCAAAGAATTTAACACAAAGGCTCGAGCTAAATACACAATTAAACATTAAGACCCCTAGTTCCTCATGCCTAAAATACACTCAAATGCTTACAAACAATATTTATCAACAAAATGATAGTAAAGTGATTTTAAATTGTTTATCTCATTACAGGATGAAGGCTCTTCTAGTAATGAAATTGAAAATGCCACTAAACTATCACAGGGATGAGATCCTATGTGATTTAGAGGGATTTTAACACAAGATGTTAATAGGAACAAGAAAAACTAGTTGCAGACATTCTGAAATAAAGTAGACACAAATTTTCCTAAGATTAACATAGAATAATTAAAAGTTGATTAGATTCATCAATAGGGGAAAGTTTCTTTGAATAGTCTCAGATATTGTCAATGGTTGTACACATGCAACTAACTTGACGTGATTGAAATCTAAAACATAGGAAATTAACAAGTTTCTCAGATTGGTCTCTTTGGAATATAGGATCTCTCAAATTTTCTCTTAAGAATTCAACCCTTGACCCTTTGCAAGATTATTCTCATTGAATTTATACATTTCACTCTCTCACTCATCATAATTTTTTCCCCATAAAAGAAGAATATTTGAGGAACCTTTGGTTGTTACCAATTTGTCTCAGAAGGTGACATTTAACAAATTTACACCCGCAACTACTAGGTGGACAAATCATGAGATGATCACATTTCTCAGGCCCTCGACTAATGACTGGGATGCCATGCGACAACCTTTTTGACAGTCCTTATAACCATTCTTATTCTGTCGTGTGAGAAATCCCCATTTTAATTATTTTCTAGTTGCTCTGTATAGCTGGATATGACAGGCAATCCTTTTCACCCTCAAGGCAACACCTTGAGAAATGAATTACCACGCATGGACACCTACATTTGTGCCTCTAAAAAAAGAGTTTCTGTGCATAGATTATTCCACATACCTACGTTGTGAGTCTGATTTGCAAGAAAAACAATGCATATTCACACCTCGAAGAGTCTTGGAGGAGAAAAGGCAGCAAAATCAGAAGCAAATGTACAACCATCGTGGATTCTTCCCTTTCTCAACATTATATTATAGCCATCCATGTGTTTCCTTGGCACAAAGGAAAAGTACATAGGAAAGTTTCCAAACAAGCGTGGGTCTTCCATGTGCCTGGATCCAAGAAAAATGTCTGTTGTCCTTTGAAAATTCTCATAATAAAAAGGATCCAACAGAAGCCTCCACGTGTCTCACTGGCACACTTTTGATATGGCACCCAGAAGTGGAGACCCCAAACAAGTGTGGGCTCATCATGTGTCTCACTCTGAGAGAGTTGTTGAAAAAGTTTAAGGACTAATGGAAGGCACCATGTGTCTAGGGTCTGAGACAGTTTTCCTTAGCCGTTGAAAATTCCAAGCAACGACAGACTAAGTGGAAACTTCCATGTTTCCCCATGGTCCTCTTTCAACAATAAAATTTAGGGGTAGGTCCTCAAATAGGCATGGGCCCTCCAAATGTCCCAGGACTTAGAAATTTTCTTGAAAATTTTAAGTATAAAGAGAGCCAATGAAAGCCTTCACATGTCTCCCTGGAAAAACTTTGAGATGGTGCCGAAAAGAGGAGACCCCAAACAAGCACAAGCTCACCACATGTCTCCTTGGTGCAACTTCTAAGGTAGGACCTAGAGGCAGATCCTTAAATGAGCACTGACCCTCCATGTGTCCATGGTCTGAAAAAGTTGCATCTACTACATGAAAAAAATGTCTAAGTCTGGGCAAGGTAGCAGAAAACTCCATGTGTCTCCCTAGCACAACTCCAAAGGTCAAACCAAGAGGTTACTTTTCAGATGAGTGCATGCCCTCCACGTGGAAAAGAATTGAATTGAAGCGGGACTTAGATTTTCAAATTTCCCCACCAGCCACATCCAGTCAGAAAGGACCATGTTTCCATAGATGCTGAGATATAAATTGATAGGGAAAACACACCTATCAAACCATAAAATGTAGGGAAGTCACCATTTGTACCCGGAAATGAATGTTTCTTTAAGGACAAAGAATTTAAAAATTACATAAGGCCTAAATGTGATCCACTGAGCCAAATGCAATCAGAAAGGACCACGTTTCCATATATATTGGGACAAAAATTGATAAGAAAGAAAAACGTGACTGTGGAAAATTTGAAGGAAGGTAAAAAACAAGAATTTACGCCCAAGTTACAAATTCTTTCACATGGAAAGAGGAACGAAAAACAAATTATGGACTTGATGTCATCTTAACCAAAGGAAAGGACTGATCATGGCAACCAAATGAAGCACAAAGCTTTCACACATCAACACGAGGAGATAGAAAATACGACAGAGCCCGCAAACTGAAGAATTTAAAGGACAAACGGGGCAAGATCAAATTGGGAACCAACAAGACAAATTGTTGTGAGAAATGGGAACCATTTCCTTCATTATAAAAAGGGAAAATGTTCATGTGGCAATTCTTGGTGATGCTAAATGAAGCATTCTAAAAAAATAATCTTACACTATAATAATGTGTTATGTGCTTGATTGTTCTCAGTTTCTAGAAAAAGAAATTTTTTTATGTTTAAGTTTACATTCACTTCGATTTAAATTACAACTCCAACAAACTTAACATTGTTATCCTCTCTGACATAATTTTCATCTCATGTGTAATTTCTAGTTTAAAATATTGTGTAAGTTTGTATATTATTATAGATATTCTTGAAAACTAATTTTTAAAATTTTTTAAGTTTTAAAAATACAATTTTATAAATTAAAAAAACTATTAAATTTTCATATGCAACCATAATTTCTTTTCGTTCAATAAAAAACTTGTCAATTTTTTAAACTAAATTCATATGAGAATTAGAGTAGTGTGGTAAAAAAAAGTTTGATTTTATATAAATTTTCATTTATATGTGTTATAATAATTTATTTTATTTTATTTTAAGAATATAATTTACCATTTTAAGGTGTTGATTAATTAATGTTTTACAATATCTACTTTTAATAAAAAAAAATTCTAAAATAATATTTACATTTTATGTGTATTTTAAGAAAAAAATCCTTAAATAATATTACAATTTTTTGTTTAAATTCACCAATTTAGTGTCTTGAATAAATAATATTTATAACATCTAGTTTTTAGTAAATTTAGAATAATATTAAAAAGTTAAGTTGAAATTTAAATAAATGTATACACTGTCATAGATTTTCCTTTTGAAAAAAAGTAGTCACCATTCAATATCAAACGTAGGCTACACCGAAACTGAGGGAAAACAATTACTCATTTCAAGTTCATCTTTTGGAAATCCTTGCCATCAACTCCCACTTGTTTTGCACGTGCAACATTCTTAGCCTCTTAAGCACAACATTAGTTTCTCTAATTTATGACACATGTGAATATCAATTCTATTGTGTAGCATGTATATAATTAATGCCATTCTTGCGTAAGGGCCATGTTAATCTTGTCTGTATCATTCCAATTTTATCACATGTCTCTGAAGATATGTATATAATTAATGTCAATATTTAAATAGTAATAAAATTCACCATATTTTAAAAAGAGACTTGTGAATGTCAAGGAGAAGTTTTTAGCTCACAATCACATGTTTAGTGCATTTATTTTTAAATAATTTATTTTACTATTTATTAATATGTGATCATGTCTGGAAGACTTATGCGCAAAATTTTATCCCACCACGATAAATTTTAACATAAAATTTATACTATGGTCCCCTCTCTGGTAAATATTTATCTCTTGAATTTGATAAATGGAAAAACCTGCAGAAAACCATAATGCAGGTTATAAGTGCTTTGAAAATTCTAAATGGTGATGCCATTAAAAGACCAATTCGTGCAAGCTATAGATCTTTCGAAGTAGAAGCGGGTGGAATGGTGATTGGCATATGATAATACCATCTAGAAAACTTCATGACATGAATAAATTAAGTGTAGTGTATATACACTAGCATTTGTACATGAGCTACAAATTATGTTGAAGAGGATAACAATGTTAAGTTTGTTGGAGTTGTAATTAGGGGTGAAATTTAGAGGAGAGAACAATGTAGTGACGTAAAAAATACACTTCCTAATATACCTTGATGGATGTCCATATCTTTCTACATATTTATTATTTTTCCACATCCCAAGAGTATACTACAAAGTTTCCCAATGTGTTTTCAACAACCACATTTTGTGAATATTCTACAATCGTTGCATTCCATGAGATGACATATCTCTAGGGATTTTTTTTAAACACTTCACATGCCTTGTATATGTTTCCACATTTGAAATATGTATCAAATAGGTAACTTTCAGTAATAATATCGAAAATAAATAGTTCCTATTATGCCTTAATAATTGTTTTCTCATAACATTTTGGGATACCAATTCAATGGATCCTACTACAATTTAGTCAAATAGTTCTCATGACTCTAATAGATTTTTCTATGACCTCTGATAGTGGTCGTGGATTTGGTTTGGTGATAGTATGGTAAATTGGACAAGTCATGGCTACAAAAAATGTTTCTTTTATTGATTTGAAAAAAGAGGGACGGTTGAAAATATGCCTTGTTTTAAATCTCTAATTTTTAACAGGTACATTGAGAAAAAAATATTAGGACAAGTTGCATCCATTTTACTCACTATTGTACATTGTAAATTTTAATCATATGAAAGGTACCATTGTATTAAGAAAAAATACAATAGTAGGTGACCCGGGGGATGATATATCACTAGTATCACTTTTTTCTTAGGAAATATTAGCTAAAACAAGTAAACAATCCAATATATGTATGATATCAAATGTGTGTTGTTAAAACCTTTATTCCATCCAGAACATAAAAAGATTTTTTTATGGATATCATACATTGTTTTGTAACTTTCAATTTTCCTAAAATCTATATTTATCTATCACTCTTTCACATTGATTCTATAAAAGTATACCATGGTAGCCAACAAAAATCCTTCTCCTTATCATTTTTTAAACCTGGTTTCCCTACTAGGGATTTCAAGGAAGAAGATAAATTTTTTTGAGATCTAAATTAAAATTTTAAAAAAATGAGGAAGTTTTGGAATGCCTGAAAACTAACAAAGAAACTCAAAAAAATATAATTTTCTTCTATGATAGTTTTCCAAAATATTATATTTGATGGTATCATGAGTGTGAATTGAAATTCTAAACATAGTGTATCAACAATTTTAAGAGAGTATTGATATAGTTGACTACAAATTCTTCTATAAATTTCTATGTTATAAATAACTTAGTAATAATATTTGTTTAAATTTTTAAATTAGAAATGTAATAATTATACATTACATTTGTATAGGTAAATGCACATCATTTTAGTGTGATTCTACTTTCCCATATATGTACCATTATCCTTATATCAATAGGCATGACGACACAATGGAAGTGGATCCCTTCATAAAATAGTGGTTGATTGATTATAGGATGAGTAAGTTTACTTTCTCAGTCTTGTTATCTCCTCGTCTATAACTTTATATTAAAAAATCGAAAACAATTACCTTTATATACATAAATACATGCCTTACTACTTGAAGAAGTATATGTATCTTTAGGGAGTCCCTATATTACATCTACGAATCTAGAAATCATAATTCAATAACAAATATTAATATTATTTTGGTTGATAGGTTTGATCCGCAATAACATATATACCCTAAAATACCATGATCCTTAAGCAAATAAAGGTGATGCTAAAATGGATGTTTCCATCTTTCTAATATAATGATCTATTTATTCGTTATGAATATTTAGTTATGCATTTCGACTTAGGAATTGCTTCTGTTACTATAAAAAAACATCATTCTTAAGAAATAATTTAATGCCACACCCCCCTTAGTAGTTCAAGATCCAATTTGAATGGATTGTACAACACTGAATCATAAAAAATAAAATAACATATCCCCCTTAGTGGATAAACTTGTAATTGTTGATAGTTAATTTTTTGTTAAATTTGGCTTTAGCTTGGAATCCTTTCTCAGTGAGTTTAAAACAATTTTGTTTCCCGAGGAACATTATTTTTGATACTTCAATTAAAATTCATTTTCCTGAAATGTAACTCATAGTGCATTATCGATAAACATGTAAACGTTTCTAAATTCTAATTCTAATTAAGATTTTTTATGCCACACACAAATTAAAAAGTCATTTATTTCACCTATAAAAGCATAAATTACTAGCATGAATGCACCCAAAAATAAGTCAACCATGTTGAAATGTAATGCACTACTATGATCCAAACAATAATGCCCTTTCCATCTATGGGATAGAGGGATATCTGCACATGTTCTCTGGAGTCATCTTTGTTAGGGTTTCTTATTTTTGAACTTGTCATTCCACGACCTTCTCAGGCTCTACAAGATATTAATACCATCATTGTTTTAGGGTTTCCCACCCATTGGGTGCCCCTATATAATGACACATCCTTCCTCAAGCCCTATTGTTATAACCATGGATGAAGATAGTGGATCTTTGAGCAATGGTGTCACCTGTGAAACATCCTCGGAAGTTTGTCTCAAAGGTCTTCAACAAGGAAATGTTTCTCCTCCTGGTGTTGTTTTACATGTTCCTATTTTTAATGTTGTTTTTCAATTATTGGAATAATTATATCTCATTCGGTATTTTTTGGGTCGAATCCCCTATCAAATCATGTTTAAAGCTTGGGTTAATTCGAGATGGACTCCTTATGGGGTTCAACTTAACAACGTTCAAAATATGACAAATTAATTCTTCCTTTTTCGAATTTATGACCCAGCCAATGCCCCCAACATTTTGGCCTGACAAGCGACCAGGTATGTTCGTAACTCTTTGCTAGTCTTGTCTCCATGGACCAAAGAATTTGTGATTTTTGATTATTTTGCACTCAAATTTACCATATGGTTAGAATTTCCTAGCCTAACCTTACCTTGCACCAATTTCATGCATCAAATTACTTCCTCCATTGGGCAGGTTGTCTACCTTGAACCAAAACAGTTCTACCATGCTCACCCACAAAAGCATGTTTGCATTAAAGTTGGTATTTCTCGAGACCTAAAAGAATTTGTGAAAATTCAGATGGAAGACAAGTGGTAATCCTAGCATATTATGTATATCAACATTCCTAACACTTGTTTCCATTGTTAGGCCTTTGATCATAAGATCAAGGATTGTCACCTTTATGTCCATCGCAATCATCTAGTTGCCAAAGTAACCCCTGAACTGACAAAATTCCTGTAAGAGTAATGTTGGAAAATGGCCGGTGGCTGGAAAAATAAGAACAAAAATAAAAAATTGAAGACTTCTTGTTCTCATGGTCAGCGTGAGTAAACTTGTAAGGAACAACCCCATAGACCACAAAATAAGGAGCAAACTACTGATATTAAGGAACAAAATGCTGTTGTTAAATGATATTTCAAGCTACCAAAGTACTCTAACATGCCGAAGGTGGCTTTGATTCTCATAGACCAAACCAATTATGTTTCTAGTGTCACCATGCTGCAACCATTATCATTGACATTAATAAAAAACTCAAAGGGGAAATAAAAAAGGCCCTGAAGTCCGTGTCACATTTGTTGAGACCATATCCTGAAGCATAATGCATATTCAAAAGTAGAGGGATAAAACATAGAGTACGTTAGGTGGAGAAAAATTCATGCAAAATATTTTTTACAGCATAACACTATGTAATTCCTATAAAATCAGTTTGATGCCCTTGATGGCTTAGATGTTGATAACATGGCTCTTGACCAACGTCATCCCTGAATTTCCTATCTTGGAATGTTAGTGGTATTACAAACTCCTATCATAAGTATATTATCTATGATGCTTGACAAATATTTTTCGATTTAGATGTTTTGTTTTTATAGGCTGTGAAAATTACAGGTTTTCAGTTTTAGGTGGTTTGTAAATCCATCTGGCCTGACAACATGGTCTTTTACAGAAATCATGAAGTGAGGTGTGGGGCTTTAATGTCCCTTTTTCTCCCAAATGGAGGCCCTTTTTTATCAAACATAGTATCGACCCCACCAACCCCGCCATATGGGTCCTATTTAATGTTGTTGACTACCCTTTTGTCCTCATTAATATTTATGTCTCCAAATATGTGGCCGAAAGTGTTGATCTTTGGTGATGGATGCACCATTCCCAAAGCTTATTGGGTCATAAGTGGTTAGTCTTATATGGTTGAGTCACCCAATGAAAAATGTGGCCATTTTTCGATGTTGTGGATAGCTAGTAAAAGGGAGGTGTTGTTTTTCATGCACAATAAGTGTTATCCAAAATTCACCCCAAGGTAATTTTGATAACTTGCACATTCTTTTTAGGATTAAGAAAGTAGAAATGGTTTAAGGCCCAAAATGAGGTTTTGAGGTATCCCTTGGCTTTTGTCTAACTTCCCTATCTAAAGAAAAATCCAAGGAGATAGCAAAAAATTGCTAAAAATTGAAAGAATGAAGTCAAGGGCCTATTTTAGTTTAGATCGGGTCTGAGGACCGCGAACGGAACCAATGCAGATCGTACCAGGGATTGTTGTACCAAGTTTAGGCCTGAAATGCTAAAGAGGAAGTGGAATGTTGAGAAAGTGGATAAAAATGTCCCGTGTGTTCCACAGGATAGCTAGGACAAAAGTACCTGAAACACCCAAAAAATTTAGTTTGGCCACGACCAAGTGCAATGTGGTTAAGGAAGAAAAATATGTCCCCGATATTTAGGACCAAAAAATATTAAATGGCCATAAGCCAGTTTATTGCAAGAAAGGTAGAAAAATTTGTTTCATGTGGTCTACGGGACGTCTGGGACAAAAGTACCCGAACTGCCCGAAAAGTTGATTTGGCCATGACCAAGTGTAATGCAGTTAAGGCAGAAAATATGTCTGAGAAAATCAGTCCCAAAAAAGCTGAAATGTCCGCAAGCCATTTCTTTGTGGAAAAGATGTAAAAATAAATCATGCGGTCCATGGGACAACTGGGACAAAAGAATGCACAGGACCTAAAAATTTTAAATCACCGTGCTCAAATGTTTATGGATATGATGGGAGTCAATGGCCCATATGGCCCTGTCAATGATAGATGCATGGGGACAAAAAATCCTGAAATGAATGATGTGAAGAAAAGAGGCCCACACGGTCCAAGTGTCATAAGGACATGAGTTCCCTAAAAACCTACAATTCCAGCAATCCAAAGGGAAAGTCAATGCCCGACCCCCAAACTCAAAAGGGTCATAAATTTTGACCCAGAGTTCCAATTTCCACAAAATTTTCTTTTTCAGAAAGGGAATGACCCAAATTAAACATCTCTAGCTCCACAAAATTTAAATACTTAGTCTCGTACAATCCAAGAAATCCCTGGAAAACCCAAAATAACTACTCACATTCAGAAGACCATAAATTTTGTAATTCTCAACCGATTTTCTCAAAATTTATCTTGTAGGAATTGTTATTCCAAGTCCGAAGAAAAAATCAATAAATGCATAAATTCATGAAGTTTTTATGTTTATTTTTTCTGAAAACGTTTCAAGGTTCATAAAAATAATTCTATTGGTGGTTGTGAGAACATCTAATGAAGCATGGGTATACATTTTTCACTGCTGCAAGTTATGAGATAGTATGGTGAGCCTTTTACAAGAAACATATAATCATTTCACTTCATTGATTACCTCTTACAAGTTGTGGGGAGTAAATTTCAGGATTTTCATTTCTCCCTCTCTCTCTCCTCTTATAATTCCTCAAATTAGATTTTTGGTCTCATTGTAAATGTATAATTTTATTTAGTAGAAAAACACTATAAAATTTGTTTTGTGAAGAAAATGTGTTGTAGGCCCTTGTAGTAGACTCCTTGCATGGTGATCCAGGCCTATATTTTGTAACACATTGAACTATGAATATCATGAAGCAATAGATGCAAGTTTATGGATGTATCTTCCCCTGTTGTGTTTGTTTGCATTCTTCTTTCCCTTTGAACCTCATTGCAAATATATTGTGTCTAGTTTATACTCTTGCAGGGATTCATTACCATTGTATGTGTATGAAATATTGTTTTGAATACAATTGCTAGACTATGGAGAACTATTATCAACCTCTCTAGTATGTACTTTTCTTCCATCTTTCACACATTGGAAATCTATTCTCATTCCCTCTTTTATTGGTGTATCACCACTATTAGTGTAGGCTTTAATTTCATGCACACTCTCTCCCTAGTCCCTTGGAAAGTTGTATTAAGATAAGATATATATTTTTTCATTAGAGTAGATTGTGGCATGTAGTTTAGGAGTAAGAACCAATTTTCTCTGGAGGTCTATCTCAAGTACTAAGTCCCACACCTTGGTGATAACACCCATGTTACCCAGTCACACTGTGAGCTCAAGAACACACACTTGGGAAAATATAAGGGTGTTGTGATTTGATGATAACAATAAGTTTGGGTTTTATGACCCTAATGCGTTATTCACTCCCACTTCTGAAGCATGGTTCAGTTTTTGCATTCTTTGAGGAGGATCAGATCATGTTCTTAAACGGATCAATCGATATTTTTTTAGTCAGGATTATTTTTATTGTGACAACATTTATTCCATGTCAGTTGAAGTCATGCCTGAATTTTTCATTCTGGATCACTCCCCCATTCGATTTCGTATCACTTCACATGATAAGCATGATTTTTTTCATAAATGCCAATTCTTTCTTAACACTAGTTTGATGAAGCATGGACCCAGTCTCAATCATATCAAGCATGTGTGGAATTTAGCCACCTAGCCTAGTCATTTTCAATACTTTCATCCACCTATGCATGCCTGATAGATTGAGTGGTTGGGGGATGCTATGAATTAGACTAATAGTTGGCCAAAATTTATAGCCACTCATACTCCACCACCATCTCTGCTCTTAGCCAGGTGGTTGTTGCACTTCAGGGAAACCCCTTCTCAGAAATTCTACAACTTCAAGTTGTAATGCTTCACAAGAAAATACAAATTGTTGACAACTAAAGTGCTTGGGGAGCTCATATCCATGCCTACACAAATTGGCTTTAAATTGGTGATCACATTTTGAAATAATGATTTCTTTCTCTTAGATCCAAAACTCCTTCTGTTAGTGTAGAAACACATAACTCCCTAATTGCACATGGGACCATCTCTTAAGTTGTGTGACTTGCAAAAATTGATATGGATCTCCGAATAAATGTGGTTCTTACTTCCTAATATACCTACCAAAATCTACTCCAGTGCAGGCGGAATCTAAATAATCCTAATCTAATTGTTCCAAGGAGCTAGAGAGAGAGAGAGAGGTTGAAAGAGCCTACACTAAGCGACGATACACTAGAAAATGAAGTGGTGAGATACTATGTTGAGGGAGAATGATACAGGGAAAAGAGGACTGAAAGAGGTTAGACATAAGTGACATAGAGCTAGATCCAAATCCATTGTAAAAACTCCATGAAGCATGGCATCTTACACTTACAAATGTGAAATACATACACAAGGATAAAACATGAGATGGAGAGGCAAAGAGAAGCAACAAAAAGATTCCAAGGGTTGGAAGACAGCCCAAACAAGATTTTATTGCTCTATAAGGTACAAAAACTATTACATGTGGTGCTTAGAGGCACAAATATGCTCTCCAGGTGTAGGAGAAGTCCTAAAGCTTAAATGGAGTTGGGAACAACTTGGAGAGAGTTTCCCAACAACCAGAATGTCTCTCCCTTCTCAAATGAGAAGTGTTAGAATATATAGGTGATGAAAACCAGAAAGAGAGAGGAGAAACTTGACTCTGCTATTAAAATCCAACCAATAACCGTCAATGCCCGTCACAAATCTACCCACATTCTGTTGAGTCTGGTTCCCTATATCCAATTAGCGGGTTGAAGAAGAAAGAATGACGGATCGAGGAATCAAATTCTGCTTTAATTTCTTGAGACATGTTTTACCATTTTTCACCCACCTAACCTCGTAAAAATTATATTTTCTAGCTCCCATGGTGTAAACAAGGTAGAGACCTTTCTAACGGTGTTAAATGTTTTGAATTTCTGGCACTGGATCAAAAGATATGTCTATTTGAATGTTTGAGTTGGGTCTGTATAAAAATGGAAAAAACTAGTTTACAAAACGGGTCTACGGGCTTGAAACTCACTTTGTGCCTTTTGGCACTCAAAAATACAAAATGCAAAAATTTCCATGCAGCCCCGTAGTTCAATTTTGTCAAAAAATCATCCTTGGGCCCACAGCTCCACATTTTCCATTTGGATGTAAAGTCCCTCCGAGGCCTACCGACCCGCATGTAATTTAGGCTTGACATGTGGCTCCTTGGGCATCAATGGAGGTGCGGCTCAATTTTATACTTTATGCCTTCTCTGGGAAAAAAATTCAAATTTCCTCTGAGGACGTGCCTTCCCGCTTTGACTTTTCAACATGGCCACATGGCAAGCCTGCACTCATTTGGGTTTTCACTTTGAGGTTTATCTTTTAAAGATGAGAAAAGACACCACATGGCACCTTCCATCGATTTGAATACTTTTCAATGGCCGGTGCAACCTTTGGGGCTCTAAACACATGGATATTTGGTGCTGGTTTCAGTCTCTACTTTTGGATCTACTTTTGGAGAAGCGTCGATGAGGCACATGGAAGCTTCAGATGTCCCCTCCATACTTAGGAAATTTAGGATATCTCTAAATCATTTGTGAGGCCCGAAGCCTTTTAAACTTTTCCCGTTCCTCTCTTGAGAGCTTCTCATTTTTTTGACACTATTTTCCTCCTTATCCGACCCTACTTCTCAATTTTTTGAGCCTGTCTACAATCTGATTATTAGATTTAAAGTGTGGGCTGTGATGGAAGTGACCCTTAGATTTCTTCTATGTAGGTTCATTTAATCCTTTGTAGACCTTTCTCTTCCATTATAGAGTCCCCCTGTTGCCTGATTATTAGATTTGAATGTGAGTTCTCAGGACAGAGCCGACCCTCTAGTTTCCTTCTATGCGGGATCATTTTTGACGAATTCTACCCAGGGGGAAAAATTGGGATAACAATTTCGCTACTCATGGGGACATCTACCTGCTAGATGAAGGGAACAGTAGCCTTGAAGCATCCATTGGGCATGGAGTCAAAAATTATAGTGTCATACTGATCCTTTTTTCTTTGAAATTTCTAATCCCTTATCCATTGTGAGCCTGATTGCTAACCTTGAACTGACCCCTCTGAGGCTTTACCTGTTCCTAAGAATGGATTATCTTGAATACAATTTTAGTTGCTCTGTATTTGTGTTTTATTTGAAACTAGCAACTATTACAGGAAGCTATGGGTCTCTGTGTCATGAAAACTGAAGATCCTAGCCTCTAGACCTCCAAAGCAATACAAAAAAAACATATGTACAAAGACAAAAATAATACATGCCTCAAATGAAACACACAGAGTGTGCAAAAGAACTTCTTCTTCTGAAAAAAAATCTACTCCTACTCCTATACTAACCAGAGAAAAGAGGGACTCAAACAAATCTTGCAATTGGCAGGGAGAAGTAGCTTCATTTTATCAAAAGGGGCATCCATGTAAATGGTTTGTCACTGAATATGTCTGCTTGAATGAGTGAAAAAGTGACTTTAAGCCTATCCTCCACCCAAATCATCAAGGTGTCATATAGAAACAAGACAAATGCCTCTTTTAGTTTCTCTTGATTTGGATTGAAGAGGCATTGTAGTTGATCCTTGTCACATTGGAGCTCATCGTCATGCTTAGGAGTAAGCATGAATAGTTCTGGCTTCTCCTTTGGCTCCAATGAGACCAAGTACTTGATTGGGCAAGGTCCAGTCCTTTGAATTTTCCCACTACTCTGATATTTAACTCCACAAGTGGAATATTCTTATTGACCTTCATGGGTGGATGGTGTGAGAAGGATGATGGCCTCATACTCTTTCCCTTCCTCTATAGTAGGTGTCACTTTTGGAAGATAAAAATCTTCCAACTTTGATTCAGGAGGCATGTTTCAAAATACAAGTTGTGCTTGCACGTTCTCTTCCATGGCAGTAAGTTCTTGTGGTTAAAGAATGAATGATGAGGGAGAAAAGATTGCAATTTCAAATGGCTCCATCTCATTAAAACATTCTTTTGATTCTGATAGGAAATCAAAATCTTTACTATCCTTCTATATCAAGGTCTCTCCCTCTTGCATGGTGATCTTAAAGTCTTTTCTATTTTCACCATGTGAAGCTTCATCTTAAAACATGACGTTACTGAGTTCAGGCTCTTCCAAAAAATCAACCTTTTGGAGAGGCTGAATGGGAGAGGGTTTGGTAATTTCTTGTACAACTAGCTAATGATTTAGTGCCTCTGAATCTATCTTGGTTACCTCCATATGCTCCTCTTTAACTGGAATTGGAGCTGAGTGTTCCTCTTCCTTCTTGACTGATTGTGCAACTTGGACTAGATTAGCATCCTCTTTAGACAAAGTGTCATTATGGACATTACGTTCATAGAAAACAGATTGTTGATCTTCTCCTTCTCCTTCTTATTCTTCTTCTGATTTAAACTCAGCCTCAGCCATCACTGGATCTTCAACCTTGACCTCCTCTATTGGCTTAACCATTAAGGGGATCTTGGTAAACCAAAACTTGGAAACCTAATACTTCAGATCTTCTATCATTTCTTCTCTATTGGGTCCGACTTCTTATTATTCTCCTTGAATGGTCTTTGGAATCTCTTCCCCACATGGAATTAGGAAGGCAAGAAGAGTGGTAGGTTGGGGTTCAACCAGTTTTGCTATTGTTTATGGTGGAGAGGGAAGTGGAATTTGTTGTTTGTTTGGAGGAAATGACTGCTTGGGAAGGAAAAGGGTAGAATAACTTACATGGGATGTAATATTAGGAGACGGAGAAGAGAAATCAACACTTGGGGTAGTTACTAAGGGGCTCGACTCTCGATCATGCTGAAATGATAAAGTTTGAGAAAGAGAAATTGAAGGACATGGAGCTGGTGATTGACTTACCCATTGACAAGGATGTCTCGTAATTTTCTCATATGCCTCAGTATCCTCAATCCACAGTGTAAGTTGAGGCAACATTTCAACCATGAATTCAATCTTCTCATGAGGGTTGTAGTGTCTTGGAAGAGGACCTCCCATGGGTAAGGTGCCCTGAAACCAATCCTCAATGCCTTAATCTATGTTGTAGCCCTAGACTAAACCATGCTATCCTCCATCCTTTGAAGCTTCTCCAGCAAACCAACATTCTCCATGTATTTGTCAGCATTGTATGCGTCCCATTGTTCTTGATAAGATTCATCACCAAATTGGTTCTGATGCTGCTCATATGGGTAAGCATAATGGTTCTAGATATGATCATAATGCTGATCCAGAAGAGTTGGGAAATTCTTTTTTTGTAAGTGTGAGTTCCAAGAAGTAAATGAAGTCATGGTTGCACAACTTCATGAAATGGGAGAAAATGAAAGATATGGAAAGAGAAATGAATGAAGATGAGTTGAAATGGATGAAAAAGGTCTACAACTCAGAGAATGGGTCATTAACCAAATGGAGTTGCCAGATTTTCCTTGAATGTTCCTCTAAAGGATGAATCATAACAGGAACACATAAACCTGCTAAGATGAAGTGGTAAGGTGCTTCAGACCTGTCCCACCAGGCATGCCAAAAATGTTAGTGCAGAATCACAGCACCTCCGAATGGACTAAGTGTGAAATGGGGCATTCGGTGTGATTCCATAACATGGGACCATCTCTCAATCTATTGGACTTGTAAAACTTGAGATGGACCTCTGGAGAAAGTCAGTTCTTGCTTCCTAATCTACTTGCCACAAGTTACTCCAGTTAAGGTAGAATCTAACTAATCCTAATCTAACCATTCCAAAGAGACAGAGAGAGAGAGAGGGTGAAAGAGCCTACACTAAGTGTTGATAAACTAGAAAAGGAAGTGGTTAGATACTCTGTTGAGGGAGAATGAAATAGGGAAAAGGGAACTAATAGAGGTCATATAGAAGTGACACAGACCCAGATCCAAATCCACTTTCAAAACTCCATAAAGCATGAGATCTTACACCTGTAAACGTGAAATACATACATAGAAAGGAAACATGAGATAGAGAGGCACAAAGAAACAACAAAACGATGCCAAGGGTTGAAAGATGCCACAAAACAAGATTTTATTTCTCTATAAGGTGCACAAACTATTACATGTGGTGCTCAGAGGCAGAAATACACTCTCCAGGCATAGGAGAAGGCATACATCTCAAATGGAATCAAGAAATGACTATGAAAGAGTTTCCCCGCACCTAAAATGTCTCTCCATTCTCAAAGGAGAAGTGTTACAATATATAGATGATGAAAACAAGAAAGAGAGAGGAGAAACTCAACTCTTCTCTTAAAGTAAAACCACCAACCATCAATTCCCGCTATGGATCCACCCACAATCTATCAAGTCTAGTTCCCTATGTCCATTTGATGTGTTGAATAAGGAAGAACAATGGATCAAATAAAATCAAATCTGGAAGTTGAAGTAATTAGATTTTGCATTAATTTCCTGAGAGACATTTTCCCATTTTTCACCCACCTAACCTCATCAAAATTAAAGTTTCAGGCTCCCATGACATAGATGAGGTTGAGACCTTTCTAACGGTGCCAAATGTTTTGAAATTTTGGCACTAGATTGAAAGACATGTCTATTTGAATGTTTGAGTTGGGTCTATACAACAATGGTGAAAACTAGTTAGCAGAATAGGTCTACGGGCCCAAAACTCACTTTGTGCCTTTTGGCACCCAAAAATAAAAAATGTAAAAATTTCCCCATAGCCCCACAATTCAATTTTGTCAAAAAACAATCTTCAGGCCTGCAGGTCCACATTTTACATTTAGATGAAAATTCCCTCCTAGGCCTGCTAGCCCGCATACAATTGAGGCTTGACATGAAGCTTCTTAGTCATCAATGGAGGTGCTGCTTAATTTTTTACTTTACACCTTCTCAGGGAAAAAATTTCAAATTTCTTCCGACAACCCGCCTTCCTGCTTTGACTTTTAAAGATGGCCATGTGGCAAGCCTATGCTCATTTGGGTCTCTGCTTTGAGATTTATCTTTAGAAGATGCATCGAGAAGACACGTGGCACCTTACATCAAGTTGAAGACTTTTCAATAGCTGGTGTAACCTTTGGGGCACTAGACATGTGGAGATTTGGTGCTTGTTTGATTCTCCACTTTTTGATCTACTTTTGGAGATGCTCCAATGAGGCACGTGGAAGTTTCCACCATCCCCTCCATACTTAGCCAATTTATGCTCACTCTGAATCATTTGTGAGGCTTGAACCCTTTGAAACTTTTCCTGTTCCTCTCCCGAGAGCTTCTAGTTTCTTTGACACTATTTGCCTCCTTAGTTGACCTTGCTTCTCCTTTTTTTGAGCCCGTCTACAATCTGATTATTATATTTGAAACATGGGCTCATGTGAGGGATGAAACCATTAGATTTCTTTTTTGTAGGGTTTTTTTATCCTTCACGGACCCCTCTCCTCCATTGTAGAGTCCCACTATTGCCTCATTATTGGATTTGAATGTGAGTTCTCAGGAAAGAGCCAACCCTCTGGTTTTCTTCTTTGCGGGATCGTTTTTGACCAATTTTACCCAAGGGAAAAACTGGGATAACACCTTCTCAACAAATTTCAGCCATTAATGATGGGAAAACTAGGGTCATAGACGCCCAACTCATGTTGCACGTGTTTTTGCGATATTACAAGCTTGTATTTTAGGCTCAACATCCCTCTCCTGACCTCCAAGAATCCTTCGCATAATATCTAGTTGTTGTGTTGTGTAAAATTTCCCATGCTCTGATGGTTTTATATGACCGAATGCTCACAGTTGATGACCTTCACGCTACCATCATGGAAGTGGCCAATGATAAGGATCCCAGATGCAATGGATTCCCTTGTGAATTCAACAAAACTATGTGGGATTCAGTCTGTCTAGACCTTCTTCAAGTCTAACTTGAGGGGTTTAAGAACAAGTCTTTGGGAGTGCGTATCAGCAAAGGGAGTATCAAATTTATACCCAAACCAGTGGATCCCAATAAAATTACCTCTTATAGGCCTATCACATTGTTGAATGTTTCCTACAAATTAACTACCAAAGTGCTATTTATGGCACTCCGTTATATTCTCTTAACTATTATTCAACTTGAACAAAATGGGTTCATTTAGGGCCAAAACATACTAGACAACATCATTGATATTTTAGAAGGCATGGAATGGGGCTTCCATTCTAATCAATATGATGTTTTCATTAAAATTGATTTTGAGAAAGCTTATGGTCAGATTGAATGGTCATTTATCCTTGCCATGCTCCAAGCCCTTTGTTTTGGCCCTATTTTCATTCAATCAGTCAGAATGCTATTTACCGAGGCCTCTGCCTAGATGACCATTCAAAATCTTAGTTCTGAGTTCTTTGGATTGTTCCATTCCATTTGCAAATGGTGCTAGATAGAGCCTACGCTCTATGTTGTTGTAGCCAAAAACTTTCAGTATTTTCTAGCCTACCCCAAAAATGAAGGACTCATTAGGTGAATTTCATTTCCTTCTATGAACAATTCACTATTAATTAATGGTCACTTTGCAGATGATTACTTTCTCACTCTTATTGAGGATGAATCCAATATTGTCAATTCCATGCACCACAATTATACCATTTTTTTAGTGTCTATATATTTCATTCAAGGGCAGAAAACCCAATGTTACTGATAATATTTCCTCCCAACACCTGATTGGATAGCCTCTTTTGAGTAGAATATTCTTACACATGGAGAAATGTTTAAATTTCATGGCATCCCTTTTTCCTTTCAAGTGTCCTCAGCTGAGATGTGATTTATGTTATTCAATGGATGGCCAAAAAATGGGATTATTGGATCACCATACCTCTTTGCATAGCAAGAAAATTCCAAATTTGGTTTGAAGTCATAGCGGTGATGTAATTTTATTATATCTCCTATTGGGTGCCTTCTAAATCCTCTATTAAGAAACTAGAAAAGATCAAAAAATCCTTTCTTTGGGGCAACGCTTCCACTAGAAATTTTTTTCATCATGTTACTTGGGAGATATGTTTCCTTCACTGTAACTCTAGGGGGTTGGGCCTTATTGAAATTCAATGTTAAGGGCGTGCACTCTGTGTAAAATTTATTGTTTGATGCATCCAAGGAAAAAATCATGGAAAGTACTCCTGTGCCATGGTATCGAAGAAGTATAACCTTATAATGGCCTTGCATGGAAATGTTTTGGGTTTTTAAACCTCGTTATTGCTCTTATACCTGATAAATTTGTTGGCGCATTTGTGCTTAAAATCATTATGAAAATATTGGAGTGTATCTTTTTGATGCTCAAAACAATCTCACCCTATTTTTCCAATGAAAATCTATCAATTTATGATCTCTTCCATAAATTATCTCCTCATGTTGTGCCTGAGAAGTCCCTGCATTCCTTTTGTTTACGTATTTAATCCATTCATGGGTCGAGGGTCACGTATGGATGCATGGTTGTTTCTTTGTTTCTCTATTTATCTGGAAAAGGTCTGTATTTGGGTGTAAAACTCGAGTTGTCCCATGTTTTCCATTTTCCACAACCGGGATTTGTTTTCCTTTTCGTTATTCCCTAAATACATCAGAAAAATTGAATGGATGTAGTTCGGAGGAATGTATTTGAGCCTTATAACATTTCTGAATTCTCTATCCTTAGAGAAAATTTCATCTCCAAGCTTGAATGGTCGTTCTTCTGCATTTTACAGTCTAATGGGAATTACTCCCAGTCAAATTTACATCCTTGTTTCAACAAGATAAATGGATTCTTTAGGTTGGCCAGGGGACAATGGGAAAATGCTTTAACTTGTCACTTTTTACATTTTTGGCAAAAGGATGAATTTGGTCCCATACCTCCACTCAATTCTGATTGGTTATTTTGGTGCTTACGTGGCTTCTTCTGATTGAATGGGGGCACGGCCAGTTTTTTTTTGAACTTTTCCTTTTTAGATACTTTGGCAAAAATTTTAAACCTACCCCACAGCCCCACCAAGCTTTGATTAAAGTGAATTTAAAATGGTAGGGATAAATTCTGACTTTGACCCCACATAAGGACATGTGGCAAGGTTAAAGCTAGATATGCGGGCCTTTGGAGGAAAGTTGGATGTTTTTCCCTTCTCGAAAAATGGAGTAAAATTCTAAAATGGAAGCGTTCCCCCACCGAGTCATTTTTAAGCCTTGAGGTATTTGATGTTGTGCCATAACGACATGTGGAGGTCTCCACCGGGTCTTCTTTCCTTATACTTTTCAGAAACTTATTAAAGGGGCCCGAGACATATGGTGAGCCCACGCTCATTCAAGTTCTCAAATTTTGGGGACCATCTCAAGAAGCACCATTGTGACGTGTTGTAGTTTAAAGAGTCAAAAGGAGGGGAGGTGGACCATCGGGGGAAACTTGGATTTTTTTCCTCTTGTCACCAAAAGGATTGAAGCATCAAAATGGCTTATAAACCCGACAGAGAATAGTCAAAAAGTTTCCTTGGTCAATGGTGGAGGTGCGGACTTTCAGGGGAAATTTGGAAAATTTCCCTTTTGTGAAGAAAGGAGTTAAAAGTGTAAGATGAAGTGTGGTTCCGTTAGGACCCACATCAGGGACTAGAAGCGGAAAGGCAGAGCTATGGGGGAAACATGGAAAATTTTCCTTTTTAAAAAAAGGGGTGAAATAGTAGAATTTGGCCACGGTTCCTCTAGGGCCCACCTTAAGACACATGTCAAGCTCATTTCCTAAAGGTGGAGGTGGGGTGCAAAATGTGAAAATTTTACATTTTTCCAAAAAGTTGTAAAATGAAAAAAGGAACCCACAGGACCATTTTAAAGTGGATCTCCCACGTGGACGGTCCAAATTCAAAGTAGAAATCAACAATAGTTGTACATCTATATCTTATTTTTTCCACGATTTTCATTCCAGATCTCCTAAAGATGTGAGTCTTCATTATTTCTTGATATTTCTTGCATGCCAAATAGGAAAGGGGAGGAAATTTTATATCTAAGTTTTGTGAGGAAGATCTGGGGATATCTTTTTCCATTAAGATAAGATCTAACCTCTGGGCTCGATCTGATATTTCATTTTTTCTTCCCGAGCATGCAAAGAACCAGATTGGACATATTAGGGGTGAAAGTGGTTGGCGAGTTAAAATAATAATGATCTACAAGACGAGGGAGTTGAATGTGGGATATGTTTGAAGAGATTTTCCACCTGAGCACCTGACAAGTTTGTACGAATTTGATTATGGGAATCACGATCGGGATCATGACGAGCACTGGTGTACTCAATGTTTGGGTTTTTGTGGGGAAAATTTTGTTACAAAATGATATAAATGGCATGAATTTTGTCTTGAAAAGGGTTGGAGGTTGGAAGGTTGGAGCATTAGAGGTCAGAACTGATCTTCTAAGAAAAGGCTTTATAGAGCACGTCTTTCTGAGGGACTTTTTGAGGAACATGTATAGATCTTTTGTATTAAACTCGATCATGTCAAGGTTGTTATGAGTGTACAACCATTGACAAGATCTGAGCCTATTCTAGATACTTTCCCCTACTAATAAGTTTTATCAAATTTGAGTTATTATGTGTTGACTATGAGAAATTGGCGTCTGCTTTGTTTCAGAATGTATGCAAATAGTTTTATTCATTCCTATTGCAATATTATACTGAAATTTTTGTGAAATCACACAGGATGTCATCCCTATGACAGTTTAAAGGTATCTATAATTTCATTTTAAGAAAATCCTTCATCTTGGATGAGATAAACAAATTTAAAATCAATTCATTGTCATTTGTTAATAAATATCATCTCTAAGTCTTTGGGTGTACCTTAGGCATTCTTGAATCAGAAACTATAGTGTTTAATTGGGTCCTCTAATTTGATCCTTGATGTTAGGGTCTTAATGATTGTGTGAAAATGTTCTGATTTTGGTCTCCATTGAAGCACACCTTCTGGTTGAAGGATTTTCTTAATTTTTCTGAAGCTTTTTGTTGTAAATTTGCTCTTTATTGTTAAGTCCCTCCAAAGGTATAGTATAATCAACTTTATCCTGCTTCACCTACTACCAAATTTCATTAAAAAATAAATAATCATACCCATACTACCCTTGTTTGTCATGTGTGTATACAAATGCAAAAAAATTACTACTAAAACATATAGAAACAATCAAGTTTCAATTGTCTTTAGTGGCCTGAACCTTACTTAGAAGATATCTCCATTATCTAAAATGACAACTCTTGAGAGTTAGGTTTTGTTGCATTGATCATATTTTCTTCAAGGTCTTCTTAATAATTTCACAAGGAAGGACATATCCATCTCCTCCACAAACAATAGGCTACAAAAGGGTTCTCTCACCTAGGTTGAAAGGCACAACCATAAAGTAGTGAGGATAGATCAAATCCTCTTCAGGGTTTTATCCATTTCTCCACATCTGAGTGACAAAGGGCCATCTAGATCCCATCCCCATCTAAAAAATGACTCAATATGATCTATCTATCTCTAAGGTTCCTACCAAACCTGTGATGTTGCTCAGACATTGAAGGAGAATCAATTTGGGTACCAACACCTTACCGGTGCTGCTTCCGAGGACATAGTGATTGCAGTTCATTTTCAGACCCTAATAAACACTTCCTGTGTGATAAAAGTGCTAATACATCTTTAAAAGCATCATCATGTGTTTGGGCCTCTAAGAAGTTTCAAAGTTACAAATGCTATGTGCAATATTTCCATTTTCTATAGTTATTGCGCTAAGTTTCATTGATAAATTTAGGTAAAGAAGAGTTAGATATTTCCATTTCTAGTTACTAGTATTGATAGACATTTGACAGATCATATTTTAGTGCATTTGCACAACTAGGGTGGAAATCCTTAGTGGTGACTCCTTGTTGATATTATTCTTGATGAGTAACAGTGTCTTAACCTCTATCAAGTGAGTTTTGTTACTAATCTTTGCAAATCTAGAAGGAAGAAGATCTTTCTTTGCTAGAGATCCTTCTAGGACACTATTTCCAGAGCTAGGAAAGAAAAAGTCAGAAGGAAGAAAAGCCTTGAGAGTTGTTAGAGATTAGTAGAAAAGAAAATGGATATCCATTGATGAAATTGATCGGCCTATCATTGAAGACTGATATTCAAGTGATTCTGAATCAGGTAGTATTTTTGTGGAATTAAGTTCTTCATCTAGAGAGGGACTGTATGATGGAAAAGTGACAAGCGAGCGTGGGAATCTACAAGTAACTCTTCCTTGCACCTGACCTCTTGAGGTCATTCCGAGACAACCGGTAGGAATGGAATATATGTGGGGTATGGAAAAACTAATTGGGCAGTCTTATGTCTTCGACACGCACTAATGGAATCTATGAATCTAAGGCAACGAAGGCCCTCCTAACCTAAACTGGCATGATAGATCGATTGGAAAGGATGACTACTCGAAGGTTCCAATCAATATCAAGCTTTAGCATGATCGGATCTATAGGTTGTGGGATACGATGAAAATTACCTGGGATTGTTTCATGTAAATCTCTAGATAGGGTCAAAAGATGGATGATGGATATATAGTGGATTCTATGGGCGATTCTCTGGTCTAGTCTAGAAACCTTTAGCTTAATTCATTGCTACGTCTAACAAGGATAATTGTGTGATAATATCCGGTGGAAGTGAAGTGGATCCAAATACTAATGTGCATAAACCAGCATCTACGTCTGATTGACCTGTGGACTCGTTGGGTTATGGGACCTATGGATCACAACCGTAGATTCAAGGTTGTTGTGGACCTCCTATGGTCATGTGTAGAATGAATCCCTAACCCCTAGTATCCAGTAGTCGTATGCCTTTTCAGCCTTTATATTTAGAATTAACAGTTGTGCAATCTTCTCAGAGTATGCTACAGGTGTTCTGAAAATTTGAATTCTTAAGCTAGTGTCTATATCAGTTAGAATGTCTCCTATGTCTGCATGTGGGACAAAAGGATCACAACCGAACGTTATCTCTTTCTCAAGACCTTCTACAGTCATGTGGATATTTATCTAGGGTATTCTGTAGCTTGGCTGGTTTGACCAAAACGTATGCACTTTGTCATCTTCTACATTTAGCTCTCTTAATTATGAGCCAATCTCTTGTAGGTCTGTTGTTGTTCAGAAGAATTGTATTTCTGAGATTTTGATCTACGTCAGTTATTACTACCACAAGATTGGGTTGAGGCATGATTGGCTTGAATACGTATTCTCTAGGTTCCCTAGGTCCCGTGATTGTCATACAAAAGAAACAATGTAAATCTAACTGAAGAAAAGCAAAACTAACTATATAAAGTATATCTACAACATATATAGCTTCTCTATTTTTGTGTTTTTGATGAACTATTTGAGTGAAATTGAAAGAGAAGTTATTTAAAATATCTAGCAATTGACAACTAAACTAATGACGAAATTAAAACAAACAAGGCAGCCAAGTATAGCTACTTGCCTGAGAAGTTATAAGTCTATTCTAAATAATGAAATAATTGATCTAATCTATTTGAAAGACTCTCGATCCTACCTCAAAAATGAGGAATGAATCAGAGTTTCTTAGAAACTGTCAATCCCCACAGCTTCCCCGGTAATATCGAAAGTGATATTAACTGAAATGAAATGCTTTTACTATTCTATTTGATATAGTTTAACTAGAACTTTGAAAGCTTGAACCTAGATTTTGCAGAACAATGGAAAATCCGATTGTGTGTGGCTTCATCCTCTTAGTGTGGTCTCCTTATTCCTTCATGCTCGCATGAATCCAGAAAAGCATGTAATGCTAGCATCAACAGAAGTAGGTATTGGAACAATGGCAATTTTGGATGTAGACTGAATAGAATGTGAGTAAGAGAGGGATAGCATAAGAGAATAGAGCTTGGCTTATGCAATTCCTAGCAAGATTTATTGCGAGTCATCAAATGCAAAACATCCAGAACCTGAACCTATTCTTTTTGACGAATAGAAACTGCAACTCTAATGGCTTCGGACTAAAAATAAATCTATCCTATCTCGATTGATTGTGTGAAACAATAACAACACTTGCACAAGAAGAATGTGGGTTCTAAATATAAAAACAACACTAACCATGCATGTAACAACTGAAAACTATGAACTCCTAAGAACTGAAAGACTAAAACTATGAAATAAGAAGATGAGAGGCAATTTTTGAGGGGTCATTTGCTTAAAGATCAACCAGCTATTTATAGAATCCCCATTAACCCAAAGGTGAAAACCAAATTGAACTCTTCAACCATAAACAATGAAAAAACACTATTCCATGGAACCAAAATCATAAATACGAGAAAAGACAGTGAAAAAAGATAGTAAACGTTGACATTTTACATGAGTCGCGTTAAAAGGAACATTCTGTAAAATGCGTGAAGGACCGCCGCCTTGAGTAGGGCGGCGGTTTCATAACTGAAGACCAAAACAAAAAGAAAAAAAGGGTATAAGAGGAAAACAAAACACACAAGGCCCCAAAGTGGGACATGCAGGATGTTAACGCATACTTGGAGAGCTTTTCCGGATCCCAAACACCTTGCAAGGAGACCTGTATCATCATTGGGGAACGTGTTACGTTGTTCCGGTGATGCAGTACCCTACAATTTTGGGTACGTACATATTTCCCCCTTAGAGAATCGTTTTAGCCATGACAAGGTGTAAAAACGGTGGGTCTGCGTATGGCGGTCCCGAAATGAGAGGTTAGAAATTATACTTGACATGCCCGTGTGTTGAAATGACACCATCCAAGATTCCCACTACTTGCAACATGAAAAGAGGACTCAAGTGCAATTAGATAAAATAAATTGATAAATAAATACTAAAATAATGTGAAATGAGGACTTACCATTCATGCGGGGATGAGAAATTACCTCTGTCAGCATTCCAAACCTGTGAAAAGGGCATTCGAAACATGTCAAGGTGCTATATATGTAAGAATGGGCCCATTTTCCTATTCATTTGCACATGTTTATTTGACTGATTTTTAACTCTGGGAGCCACGGTGATGGTTTCTGACAAGAGTACAGTCAAAACATTTGTGACGAGATAGTGAACATTCCTCCACGAGTGGAACATTGACCCATGAGATCACAGGTTAATTTTTCTTGTTTTAACGTTTTTACCCCTAAAATATTAAAATGGTGAAATCTTTATCATGGGGGGATTATTTTTTAAAATGTTAGTTTTAATAGGGTCACTTGGGGGGGGGGCACCTAATGGGTAGGATTTCTTTTAGTCAAAATGGTCTTTGTTTTGTGATTTTAAACATTTTTAGCGCACGTGACCCATGTGGAAATTCGGGCCACGACTGCCGCCTTGAGCAGGGTGGCAGTTACATAACTTCCACATTGATCAGGGTGACGGTTACAAGACTTCTTCCTTTAAGGTGGAGATTACGGAACCACTACCCTGCTCAGGGTGGCGGTCCTTTACAGAATGCCTAAATAATACTTGTTTGAACTTATTTTTGTATTTCTAGCATTCTTACCTGCTTTCATGATTCTTCCAATGCCATTTGAATACTAACTTACTTATTTTTGCATGTTTTTGGGTGTATGCAGGTGAAGGGGGAATATATCAGATGGATTCGAGAGAGAGAGAGAGAGAGTGTGATTGGCTTCCAACAGTGTTGGATGCACTTTCTTAGGATGAGCAGGACACTCTTCAGAGGGCTGTTATCCAAAATTCACCCCCAAGGTAACTTTGATAACATGCAAGCAATTATATTGATTTAGGGCGAAAAGTCATGTTTCTAGGGTCCCCTCATATTTGTCTAACTCCCCTGTCCAAGAGGAAGAGAGTAAGTTCTGAGAAAATGCGAAAAAAAGGGGGCGTTGCAGAAGGCAAATAGGTTGATCCAGGAAAAATCGTGAAAATTGGCTAAGTCCCGCTCAAGGTCGCCTCTGGGACGTTTGGGACAGAAAAGCGCAAACCGGCCGAACCGGGCGAAATGAGTCAAGGCAGCCCGAAATAGTCTGGGACACGCGGGCCAAAAGTACGTGAACCGGCCGGATCGGCTGAAATGAGAACTTTTGTCCCGGAACAAGCGGGACAAAAGAGTGCAAACCGGCCGAACCGGGTGAATTTGTCCCAGACGGTCCGAAAGCAAATGGGACATTTGGGATAAATGGGCGCGAACCGGCCGGTTCGCCCGAAATCAGCACAAGGAGCACTGTGCTAAATGGGACAAAGGGACACGCGGGACGCGAAAAGCCGAAATGGCCGAAGGCAGGGAAGAAAAGTCAACGTTTGGTCCGGAAACTTCAAACGGCCATAACTTTTGACTCCGAGCTCCGATTTTCATAAAATTGGACTTTCTGGAACGAGCACGACGTCCTCTATGCTCATTTATTTTAATAAGGTTAGATATATTTAAATAAAAGAAACATATTCGGCTCCAGTCAGTCAATGCTCATTCCCGTCAAATGACAGAAAACGCCTGTCAGGCCCAAAACAGCTGCCCGCACTCAGAAGGCCATAACTTTTGCATTTCTCAACGAAATCGCATGAAATTGGTACCGTTGGAATCATGGTTCCGAGCCCGACGCAAAACAATCAAGAAATTCCAGATTTGATCATAAATTGATTGAGAGTTTTAAGAAAACGTGGCCGGGTTCAGAACAGTGTTTTATTTGGTAGCTGGGAGTGCAATTAAGAGGCATGGTCATCATTCATTCTCTGCTGCAGCACATGGGATAGTATGGGGATCCTTTTACAAGTAATGTATACCCATTCCACTCAATTTAATGCCTCTTACAGGCGGTTGGAGGACAGATTTCGGGATTTCCATTTTCCCTTCTCTTTTCCTTCTCATTTTTCTATAAAATGAAGTGTTGGGCTCATTGTAGGGAGGGAGAGTTTTTGGGTAACAAAGCTCTGTCAAAATTGCTTTGTGAAGCCAGTGTGTTGCAGGCCCTTGTAGTGGACTCCTTGCATGGTGATCCAGGCCCTTATCTTGTAATAGATTGAACTGTGCATATCATGAAGCAATAAAATATCAGTTTGTGGATATATCTTCCCCTGCTGTGTTTCCTTGCATTCTTCTTGCCCCTTTAATCTTTCTACAAGTATATTGTGTCTATTTATTATGTTCTTGCAGGAATTCATTATTATTGTGTGTGCTTGGAATATTGCTGTGAATGCATTTTGCTGGATTATGGCGAACTGTCATCACCTCTTCTAGTGTGCACTTTGCCTCTGTATTTCACACATTTGGAGATTACTCTCACACCCTCTTTTTTTGGTGTATCACCGCTTTAGTGTAGGCTTTCATTTTATGCATTCTCTCTCTCTGGTCCCTTGGAATTTTAGGCTAGAATAGATAGTTTCTCCTGCATTAGAGTAGATTGTGGCAGGTAGTTTAGGAGCAAGAACCAGCTTTCTCTGGAGGTCTATCTCAAGTAGCAAGTCCCACAACTTGGAGATAGTACCCATGTTATCCAATCACACTGGATGCTTAGAGTGATCAAACTAGAAATCTGATCAACATCCAGGGGTGCTGTGATTCAGTAATAACAAGGGCCGGTATATTGTGTATATCACGGGTCTTGTTGTATATATCTCCCTCTGGGTAAATATAGATAAATAGAATAATATTGAAATCAAAGAAACTCAAAGCTTGATATTTATTGTGTCACAAATAGCCCTGGCATAGGTTGGGGGTGCATAGCACAAGATGTCAACATGCAAAAATTTACGCCCTGGCACAGGTTGGGGGCACACATCACAAGGTGTCGACATGCGAAAATTCGTGCCATGGTGTAGGTTGGGGGCGTACAGCACAAGGTGTCAACATGTGAAAATTCATGCCCTAACGCAAGTTGGGGGTGCACAGCACAAGGTGTCGACATGCGAAAATTTGTGCCCTGGCTTAGGTTGGGGGCACACAGCACAAGGTGTCGACATGTGAAAATTCGCGCCCTAGCGCAGGTTGTGGGCACACAGCAAAAAACGTCAATGCCACATTTTTTGCGCCTGTGGCACACTTAAGAGTATGTTGACATGAGGATAGTTGCACTAAGGCATATCTCCAGGAGGCACAACATTTTGAGCGTTGACACCCCAAACCCGATAGAAAGAAAACCCTAACACAAATATTCAAATGGCCATAACTTTTCACAGGGAGCTCGTACTCATGCAAGGTTGGAATTTTCAGAAAGATTACAAGGTCCTCTGTCCAAGTTCTTCAAAAATACAAAATACAATTCACCATTTTTTGGGTTTTCTAAGGTTCTCACCTATCACCACAATGAGATGAATGAAATGCAACCTAGAGGTAGTTGAGGTAGTTTTTGAATTCCTCTCTCTTTTCTCTCTCATTCTTCCTATAAATTGTAAGGAGGGGCTTCTTTCTCAAGGTCAGACATTCTTGTTTTGCCCCTCCCTTCTTATCTTCGGCAGGTGAATTTGTGGAGTTTAAACCTCCCATCTAAAACTGTAATGCAACTTTTCTTCTTGGCATTTTGTAGTGTATTGTATCAATCTTTGGAGCAAATAATGCATGTCTGTGGATGATTCTCAACCCTCTCTATGTTCATTTGCATCCTCCTAATCTTTTACTGCAAATATGGTTATATGTACATGATCTTGCATTACATTTTAATGGTTTGTGTTTATTGGCAAGATAGATGTTTCTTCATTCCTCAATGCATCACCTTTGTTAGTTCAGGTTTATTTTTATACATCTTCTTACCCTGTATCCTTAGAAATTTAGTTTATGTTTTTGAGTAAAACCTCTACATTTTTACATGTGCATCTGAACAGAGGAATAGGAACCGGCCTTCATCCGGAGAGATTTTCTGATTTCGCAAGGTCCCACACTTAGGAAAAGCTCCATGTTAGACAATCACTCTAAGAGTCTCAACCCCTCAAGTTACAGACATTTAGGGGTATTGTGATTCGCAACCAACAGGTCCCACATGTTGCACCTTCTAGTCACATACTTTGTGACTTGTTTTCATACTAGGGTGCTGATCAGAACATTTTCCGATTTCGAGGAGTTAGGGGTGAGTGGACTATCACCCTAGAGGATGTCTACCGTATCTTAGGGGTCTTGATCATTGGGAGACATCTTATGCTTGAGACAGTAGGGTCATGGTCTCAGATAGCATAGTGGGCTTCATACATTGGAGACGTAGTTATCTCCACTGGTTCGAAGAAGGGGGTCAAGGTCTGTTCTATTACTAGCCTGACTATTCCCTTGATTCGTTAGGCCATTACGGGGATATTTGTGTCGAGATTGATCGGGGACAAGGGAGGAGACACTTTACTTTATTGTTGGTCCCCCATTATTGCACAGATTGAGGGACATGGCCAAATTTATGCCTGGGGAGCTGACATTCTTGGGACTACCTATCATGATTTGTACCAGGTGATTCACTTACAGGGGCAGTCATTGAGCCATCTGACCCTAGTTATGAGATGGGTCTATGAGCGTATCATCCCTTATAGGAGAGGTGTAGAGGTGGCAAATCCCAGAGCCATGAGGGCAGCCAGATGGATAGATATGTTGGTGCTTAGAGCACCCCACCAACCAGTCGCCTCCTTGACTACTGATGATATGGAGGCCACACCTTATCAAGCCATGGTAGGTTTTTGGGGCGAGGAGACCCTCACTTTGATCTCCTAGTCTACCACAGGGTAGCTTGTGGATAGGAAGGGGAAGGTGGAGACACACCCCTTTGATCGAGTGCCTTAACAGTTTGGGCTTCCCTATGTCGGTATGCTCCCCCCAGTGGTGCCAGTATTCAAATCAGTCCAGGAGGCTAGGGGAGGTCCTAGAGGCCGGGGTTGGACCATTGTTACCCCTGGTGTCTCTATTGCAGCTAGGTGGGTAGTACGTGCTCGAGGGAGAGCCGGTGCTCCTCAGACACCCTTACTTCAGATTTCTACCAGTCCTACACATAGTAGTGATGATCCCAATGATATAGACTCCAAGTTCGAGGAGTTCACAGGGGGAGAGATAGAGGAGGATACCAAGGCTGAGGTCAGCGAGTTGGGTGGAGAGGAGGACAACAATACCGAGTGGCATGACACTCAAGATATCTTATAGGTGGAGAGGGCGGAGTAGAGTGTGGAGAGGGTGACTCTAGTTTTAGAGGAGCCACCTTCTCAGGACCTAGGAGGGGAGGATGAGTCCGTAGCAGGATGTTATGTCATCTCCCGCATAGGAATAGGACATTAGTCAGTGGTAGCATCTATGGTAGGTGCTAATCCTAGGGATCCCTCTTGGAGGCCCAAAGATCTGAGTGAGTTATCATCTTTCTCTTAATATTTGTTTTTATCTAGGATTTGTCTTAGTTGATGTCTCTACTCTTGTTTTTTTTGTAGTTATGTTTTGATTATTTCTAACTTGTTTTCTCCTTTGCTTGCAGAGACTGCTGATGAGTGGCGAGACCTGATTCATCGGGTATGCACTAATACCCTAATGATCCCCATGGAGAGGACTCACACGAAGCTATCCGTGGATGCAGGGGAGCCTTCAGCAGCCGGTAGGCATACCGACATTTTTTCCTTGGTCTTGCATGTGGCCAAGATGGTGACTACCCTCTGCACCGAGTTGGCTGGGTATAGGATAGCAAAGTGCCTCATGAGGAGTTGTTCTCATAGTGAGGCCACAATTGCTCCTCGAGACGGTGAGCCCTCTATGCACTCAGAGAACCGGCGTAGCCAGAGTCCTAGATGTTTTCGTGCACCTTCAGAGGGGTCTTATAGGGGTTAAGAGGCCACTTGGCTCTCAAAGATTGTTTATATGATTCATTTTGTATTTCCCGGGCTCATTGAATGTTTTGACCATGCCTAGTGCATGATGGCATTGTACAAGAAACTTGATTATATATATTCTTTTTAGATCAGATCCTTGGTATCTTGTTTTTTTGTGATTCATTTCCACATGTATATTATAATGTTGTTTTTATATGCTTTTCAGAATGTATGCAATGGAGAACAAATGATACAAATGCTTTCTTTCTATTTTATTTCACGATGCTGATATATGATAATGCAAACACAATGTGACTTTGAAATTTTAGCTTCTATAAGAAATTTTCAGGTACTTTGTATTTGTTTTGGAAAAATGAGATGATAAACTAGTATGATGAGCAGATGTACTTGCCCCACTTCTAACTCCATGCAAATAGTAAGATGCAAGGGCTTACCACTGAGAGCTAGAAAGGGCACAAGCTATGAAATTTGTTAAATGATAGTGATGAGAGAAAGACAAAGATTTGATGGAACCAAATTAGGATGCTACAAACCTACTCTACTCAAGCGGCTCCATAGTTTAGAATGTGACTTGCTTTGCAGTTTATCTAGACTTAGATCCGTAGATGGCCACATGGTAGACAAAATCTATTTTTCGGGGTTTTGAGCTCTCTTAGAATTTTGGACATCTGATTCATTTATTTTTGACTGAAGATTTCAAAGTTTTATTTGAATTGTTTGCTTATGACCTTCAATGTTTATTATCAAGATAACTCCTTGCACCTTGCCCCATGCTTCTAGTAGGAAGTATGGGCTTATCACCATGGATAAGGCATAGGTGAGTAACGACATTCCCATCCTTTCCCAACCCTACATCACTAGTAAGAGACGCAAGTTCATCACCGAAGGTTGATAGGGCAAGGAAATGTGTAAAAATATATATATATATATATATATATATTTTATCTACATTTGAATTATTTATTTGAATAAAATGTCAGTATGTTCTTATTTCCAAAGAGATATGCATATGGGATAGATGTGACACTATGAAGCTTCTCGAACAGACCATAGGCAAGACACCTATGCTAGGAAGAAACCAAAAGTGAGAACAAGCATGTAGACCTTGGTATGGTTACCGTTAAGACTTTGTCATATCTAGCTTTATATGGATGAAATGATCCAGAAATAGGTGATGATGTTATGAAAATGAAGAAGTATGATTGGAAGGATTATGCCAACACCATTAGAAGTTTGTAATGCATTTCCTGGAGAATAAGTTCCTTGATCACAAAATTTTATGAAACAAGTGGAAAAAATGAACCTAACTACATGAAGATGCAATGTAGATATAATTATACAAGTAGTGTTGGTTGCTTATGCATAGAATTGTTTAAGATGCAAGGAATTGACTGTTTCATTGAATTCCTCACCTTCCAGTGTACATAAGAGATATGCACCATTTCCATAGTCTTTCGTGACTCGGTATGGGCCAAACCATTTGGGATGGAATTTCCTTCCTTCGCCGGTCTTTTTATCGATCTGACTGTCTAGTCTTAGAACTAGATCTCCTTCATATATATCTCGTTCATAGACCTTTTTATTATACTATCAGCACATCTAGTCAGCATCGACTGTATGTCGTTGTTCAGTGTCTATCCTGGCCTCATCTAGGCTTTCTAGTTGGGAGAGATGTGCTTCTCTATAAGCTTCTTCATCTATAATCCCTTGTAGTGAGATACGAAGACTGGGTATTTCAACCTCAAGTGGGAGAACTACATCTGTGCCGAATACCAATGAGAAAGGATTTTCTTCTATTGGTGTTCTTATCGAGGTTCGGTGGGCCCACAAGGTCGTATATAACTTTAAATGCCAATCTCATTTGTTTGCTTTTACCGTTTTAAGGAGAATAGATTTCAATGTTTTGTTTGTTGCTTCAGCCTGTCCATTGGCTTGAGGGTAATACAGGGAAGCTGTATGATGGTTTATTTTAAATTTACTGCATAGCTCATGGACTTCATCATTCTTAAAGGAAGTACCATTATCCGAGATGCTAATTTGTGGGACACCATACCTGTAAATGATCTGGTTCAAAATTAACTTGGCAATCATGAAACCTGGTACACTGGTGAGAGGCATAGCCTCTACCCATTTGGTGAAATTCTCGGTGGCCGTGATTATGAAGTTATGGCCATCTGTTAATGAGGGAGATAATTTCCCTATCAAATCTAGGCCCCATGTAGAAAAGGGCTATGGAGTAGCGATTGGTTGTAGAGCTTGTGCCGACATGTGAATCTTGTGGGAAAATTCTTGACATTTATGGCACTTGTGTACAAACTCTACTGCGTCATGCTATAGAGTGGGCCAGAAATAGCCCATCCGATGTATTTTACGGGTAGTGGCATAACCACCAAAGTGACCTCCACATATTCCACTATGAGATTCGTAGAGAATCAACTTGGATTCTTCTATGTCAACAAACCTTAGAAGTATTCCATCGAAGGCCTTACGATAGAGCACTTGTTTTATAATAACAAATTTAGCTACGATAATACGTAACTGCCTTCTTTTTTGTGGTGTAGGACCTTCTAGATATGCATGGTCCATGATATAATTAACGATACTAGTATACCAAGGACATTCAGAGATAGGAGGTCTAGCTTCGATGTATGCATTCATCGGGAAGATATAGAGCTACTAGATTGCCTCTATCTAACAGCTTGTCGGTTAACCAATCCGCAATGATTTGTCCCTTAACGAACTTTTGGTTTACAAAAGTTAATTTGAATTCACCCATTAAGGTTATAAAGTGTCCGAAATTTTTAGACAAGGACCCTTGTGTGAGGAAAGTTTGTAAATGATCTATTTTTACGTTTCTTGATTTAGCATGTAATGTCTTAAGCATTTGATTGCGAAGACTATGACAAGGTATTCTCGTTCTACTTATGTATAACATGTATCATAATCGAATAATGTTTGGCTAATAAAATAGATCGCACGTTCTTGTTTTTCATTGTCTTCTTGAGCCAACATGCAGGCTAGTGAGACATTGGCAGCTCGCGAATATAAGATTAAAGGGCGGTTTGGCTTAAGAGGCATTAGCTTAGGTGGTGATAATAAGAAACACTTAACTACTTCGAAAGCCTCATTACAGTCTTCAGTTCAATCAATACTATAATCTTTCTTTAGTATATTGTTGATTGGATGGATGGAAAAGCTTAAATCTGGGATGAATCTTTAGATTACACTGAGTTTGCCAAGAAACGACCTGATTCCAGATTCATCCAAAGGTGGGATCATTTCAAGAACAGCATGGATTTTTGCTGGGTTTATGTCAATCCCTCATGATGATATGATGTAACCCAGGATTTTCCCTCCTGTCACACCAAATATGCATTTCTCTGGGTTTAGTGTGACTCCGTATTCTATCAAACATGAAAGAATGATGCGGAGCACTTCCGAGGGATCACAACGCTTCTTGGATTTAGCTAACAATTCATCTACATATGATTCCATGATTTTATGAATAAGATCATGAAATATATATGTCATTTCCCACTGGTATGTAGCGCCGACATTCTTGAGACCGAATGACATAACAGCGTAGTAATAGGTTACCCAAGGAGTCGTAAACGTGGTTTTGGCTTGGTCTTGTTTGGATATTCTGATTTGATTGTATCCCAAGAATCCATCCATGAGAGAGAAAAGCTCAAACCCAGTTGTTGCGTCAACGATGAAGTCAATGGATGGTAATGGGAAGTCATTCTTGGGGCACGCTTTGTTAATGTCTCAGAAATCTATTTAAATGTGTATCTTCCCATTCTTTTTGAGAACGGGAATGATATTAGATACCCACTGAGAATAATCAACATGCTTGATGAATCCTACTTGGAGGAGTTTCATTAACTCTTCCTTCACCATGAGAGATACCTTGGGTTTCATTGGTCTTGATTTTTGTTTAATTGGTTTTGCATCTTATTTGGTGATGAGGTTATGTACCACGATGTGTGGTGTAATTCCTGTCATTTCTTTATAATTAAATGTAAAAGCCTTTTGATGTTCTCTTAGGATTCGAGTGTGTATTTCTATCTCTTCTGGAGTTAATGAAGATCCTAGTTTTAATATCTTCAGTTCATGCTTCATTCCGATGTTAATGTTAATCATCTATTCGATTAAAGAAGTGTTACCTTCTTCAAACTCAAGCGGGGCTGGAGGTAGTTCCAAATCTTCTTCATTCTCTATTGTGTATATTTTGAGCTCCTTTTGTGGGGGAGCTCTATCATGGGATTTCCGAAGTAGGAAGATGAATGTGGGATTAAAGAAAAATCTACCACGTGATGGGTGAGATGTAATGCTGCATAGGAATTTAAGTAATCAAGAGTGGCTCTATCACTATCAACGTGATCTAAGATAGTAGATTTATTCTCAGCTATGTTCATTAAAAGAGGGTTTGACATTTTGTTTACTAACTGTTTAGTGCGAAGGGATACCATGAAATGGGTGTCTTCCAACTCACTACTTGGAGTGAAATGTGAAGCTGAGGTTGCTATCGAATCTACGAGAAGATTTTTTTCTCGCAGGATTGCTTCAATTGATATGAAGTTAAATTCTTTGCTCAAATCTAGTATTGTTGTTTTTTTGAGTTGTAGGTGTTCAGCTCTAGTTTCATACACCTCAGAGACTTGGTTTTCTACTAATTGAGAGTCTTCTAACACCCTGATGTCATTAATACCGAGCCTCTTAGCTAAGATGATGCTAAGGAGGAGGGATTCGTATTCAGCGTCGTTGTTTATACATTCAAAATTTAGTTTAAAGGAAAATGGTAAGATCTTTCCCTCGGGAGAAGTAAAGATCACACCTGCCCCAGCCCCATAACAACATCTAGCTCCATCAAAATGGAGAGTCCAATATTTAGTTAGGAAGATGGACGTTGGGACATTTGCTACGTCCACTTCTTCTACTTCGGTTACTTCTACCATGCAGAGTTCTTCTGCTAGAAGAGAACCAACACCTAGGGTATATCCCATACCTACAGAATCAAATGGCAGGAAAATTGGTAGATCCTTTTCTAGAAATTCGACAATCTTTTCCATAGTTCCTAGTGATATTGTTTCTACAATGCTAGCATCATCTTTGAGGGCTGGGACATTCTTAATTAGATTCGTAACTTCTAACTCCATTGTGGGTACCAACTTTTCTCCCAGTTTTGAGTTGGTTGGCTTGCTAAGTTGGTTTGTTGCAAGTTCAAACTCAGAATGAACACCTGGTCTTTTCTTCAGGTCTGCTAGGTGTATATCGAATGGTTTCAAATCAAATTTTTCTATGAATACCTTTCCCAAGTGTAGGAATCTTATTTCTTGAAATAACGTAGAAGGGATTGCCTTCATACGGTGTATCCATGGTCGGCCAAGGATCATATTATAGTTGGTTTCCCGATATATAATATAAAAATCACTGAGGATTGTTTTGGCTCCTAAGGTGATTGGTAGTATTATAGTTCTAATCGAAGTGGCTTTAAGGCTATCATAGCCTCTTAGCGTATTCCAAGTAGTGGAAAAGTTTGTTTCTCCATACCCTAGCTTTTGAAAGAAAGAGAAGGGAACTATGTTAACTACTGCCCCATCGTCAATCATTGCACATTTAACGTAATTGTTATAAACCCACACTTGTAAATGTCAGGCCAGATCACCTCTTCATGCAATCTCGGCATCTGTTGGAATTTTTTTATGTCAAATATAAACTCTGTATCTCTATCTGGCTGCCCCAGAGGGTCGATATCAAAGTCTATATGGTTTACCTATGTTTTGGGAGGTGGAGTGATGTTAATTAAATGACCTAAACCTAATGCTTCTAAAAGAGCAGCTCTAGGGTAGGAGAGTTCTTCAATAAGTCCAGAAAGGAGATATGAGAGAAGGTCTTTGTTAGGTCATTAATTAAATCATAGGCACCTATGGGTGTTACTAATGGCTGTTGAATGTTATCTGTTTGTAGAGGGTAACTTGGACTTGGCTGAGAGGAATCCTCTCATGTCCTCGTTCCGGTCTCCATGGGTAGCTCAGTATCTAACTCCACTAAACTAACTATCTTGGGTCGTAGCTGACTTCCTAATTGTGGTGCGACAAGTGGATTTAGCGAAGTCAAGGCTTCATGATCATTGTTTCTTGTCATTACACTCTTGTTCGTCCCATTTGGATTGAATTTGTTGTTATTGTGATTTGGGAGCAGATCGTTGAAGATCTTGAGGGGTGCATTTTGAGGGGAAACTGTTCCCGTGAAGGTATTTGGTGTAGGTGATGCAGGATCTGCTAAGAACATATCTATGAAAAGTTTTCTTTGTTCTTCTAGAAAATGCTGCATGAACTTATTATAATCGCGGCAAGTCCTAGTGTCATTACCTCTAATTTTTTGGAAAGCACAATATGAGTTGGGATTGTAATTCCTAGTTTGTTGGTTTGGCACGTATTGCGGTCCAAAACTCTGATTAAACCATTGACTATTAAAGTTTTGTGTTTTTTGTCTTTGGTTTTGGTTTTGGTTCTGATATCTAGTTGAATTTTGACTTGGACCCTGTGTTTGGGTCTACCTTTTTTGTTGTTGCTGTGGATGATTAAAATCCACCGAATTGATTTTCGGGGTAAAGTTATTGTTTCATTGATTGTTAATTGGTGGTGGAGCATTTACAACATTTGCTTTTTTTTTTTGGTCGGTTACTCCATCTATTGTTACGCCATGATTTTTGTTAATGATCTTAGGTCCTTGATTGACATTTATGGTAGTAGAATAAGTCGTAGTATTCTGGTTGGGGGTGATTAACCTCCCATTTGTTCCATACGTCTTGTGACCACTATCTATTACAACTTGATCTATTTGGAGGACGCTCTCGAGTACTTCATCGTAAGTTATTGGTGGGAACTTCTAGAATTCTTCCTTTACCTCTCTGCTGAGAGAATGAAGGAACAAATTGCATAGTTCCATTTGGTCCATATTTGGAACACTTGCTCAAGAATAAAGGACTGTACACCATCTCTGGATAAAATGAGCTACAGATTCATTATGTTCTTGCTTAATGTGCAAGAATTCCCTGATTCCCATTCTCAATAGCTTGTTCATGTCAAATTCCTTGATGAAATCTAAAATGAGTTGTTTAAATGAACGGATGGAAGCTTCAGGTATTCTATAATACCAATTGAGGGTGATGCCTTCTAAAGTTTTGGGGAATATTTTGGCAATGACCCCATCCCAAGGGAGCAATTCTCGAATGGCTTTGGGATAGGCCTTAATGTGTGCATTTGGGTCTCCCTCCCCTTTGTATTTGGGAAAATCGGGAAGAGGTCTTGGAAGCATGATGCTTCATATGGTGAAGTCTAAGGGTTATTTCAAATATTATGAATAATTTCCTATTGCATAGGTTTCGACCATCGATGACACCTGCTGAGGGGATGGAGGTGGCACGGGTTATTGATATGGCATGGCATATGCCTTTGCAGGGACTTAAGGAAATACTTGTGGTTGAGTGAACATGTTAGGAGAAAAGAACATATCTCCCTGTGGTGATTTGGAATACATGTTCAAGTATGGAGGAGCATTACCCAGGAATGGTTTATTTTGTAGTAGACCGGGAGGTATCATATTTTTCACCAGAATGGTGTTAGAAAATGTAGTTATAGTTGGCATTTGTTGTGAATACTGAGGAGGCATTCCCAACGTGCCTATTCCTATGAGGAGGTCTACTTGGTCAGGATGATGCTGAGGTTTGGAATTTCCTACCTGCATGAATTGAGAATTTTGACTTGCTTGCGCAAGTTCTAACCCTCTAAATTTTTCTACTAAAGTGGAGATGACTTCATTCGGTGAAGTCACAGTATTTTTCCTTAGTGGCATTTGTTGTATACCCTGAGGTTGCAAAGGGGCATGATACCCTAATATGAACTGATCTTTTCCCTGCCAAGTTTCACCGAGGGCATTTCCCATAGGTAGCGGCATGGAGGTGTTTTCTTGAAATGAGACCTCAGGTCATGTTTGTAAACTTCCTAAAGGTGGGTACATACTTCGAGAGCATTGTTCACTCCTGGCATAATGCACTGAATTTTCATCATCTAAAAATAGATATGGATCTGATTATCTACTAATTTGTGGTCTAAGCAACATCTGAGGAGACAAACCATATTTTCTCGTAAACTTCATGTTGTTCGAGCCTTAAGGCTCTAGTTGTTTCGTTTGAGTGAGCTAGGCCAACTCCTCTATTTGGAAAGAACTATATCTAGCCCCTAGAGGTAGAGTTTGTGTTGACAAATGGTCAGTTGAATAGTTGTCACCCAATGCTGAGAGTGAGGGTGATGGATATCTATTCAGTTGATCGTAGTATGCTTCAAGACCTAAGAGAGGTATGTCATATGCATTGAATCCTTACATATTCGGGGGGTATATGAATACCCATAGAATAATGGGAAAGAGCGAAGGTGGATGGAAGAAATAAAACTAAAAGAGGAAGAATTGTTTCTTTCATGTCGGGTTCACCAATTTTGGTTTTGAAGTTGATGTGAAGGCTAAAAGGGTGGAAAAGATGAAAAGTATATTAATTGGAAGAACAAGTAGAAATATGACTCTGAATCAGAATATTGTGTACTTTTTCATGTTGGGTTCACCAATTTTGTACGATGGAAAAGTGACAAGTGAGCATGGGAATCTACAAGTAACTCTTCCTCACACCCGACCTACCGAGGTCATGCCGAGACAGCCGGTGGGGATGGAATATACGTGGGGTATGGACAAAATAATCGAGAAATCTTATGTATTTGACACACACTAATGGAATCTGTGAATCTAAGGCAATGAAGGCCCCCCTAACCTGAACTGGCATGATAGATCGATTGGCAAGGATGACTACTAGAAGGATCTAATCAATATCAAGCTCTGGCATGATCCGATCCATAGGTTGTGGGATACAAGGAAAATGACCTGGGATTGTTTTGTGTATATCTCCAGACAGGGTCATAAGATGGATGATGGATATATACATGGATTCTATGGGTGATTCTCTGGTCTAGTCTAGAAACCTTTAGCTTGATTTGCTGTTATGTTTAACAACGATAAGTGTGTGATAATATCCGGTGGAAGTGGAGTGGATCTAAATACTAATGTGTGTAAACCAACATCTACGTCTGATTGACCTGTGGACTCATTGGGTTATGCAACCTGTGGATCACAACCGTAGATTCAAGTTTGTTGTGGACCTCCTATGGCCATGTGCAAAATCAATCCTTAACCCCTAGTATCTAGTAGTCGTATATCTTTTCAACCTCTATATTTATAATTAACAGTTGTGTAATCCTCTCAGTGTATGCTATAGGTGTTCTAGCAATTTGAATTCTTAAGCTAGTGTCTATATCAGTTAGAATGTCTCCTATGTCTTGCTATGGGACCAAAGGATTACAACCGAATTTTTACTCTTTCTCAATCCCTATATATTCATGTGGATATTTATCTAGGGTAGTTTGTAGCTTGGCTAATTTGACCAAAATGTATGCGCTTTGTCGTCTTCTACATGTAGCTCTCTTAATTGTGAGCTAATCTCTTGTAGGTATGTTGTTGTTTGGAAGACTTGTATTCTGATATTTTTATCTACATCAGTTATTTCTACTACAAGATTGGTTGAGGCACGATTGGCTCGAATACATATTCTTTAGGCTCCCTAGGTCCCGTGATTGACATACAAAAGAAACAATGTAAATCTAACTGAAGCAAAGTAAAACTAACTATATAAATTATATCTACAACATATATAACTTCTCTAATTTTTTGTTTTTGATGAACTATTTGAACGAAATTGAAAGAGCAGTTATTTAAAATATCTAGCAACTAACAACTAAACTAATGATGAAATTAAAACAAACAAGGCAGCTGAGTATAGCTACTTGCCTGTGTAGTTGTAAGTCTATTGTAAATAATTAAATACCTGATCTAATCTATTTGAAAGACTCTTGATCCTACCTCAAAAGTAAGGAATGAATCATAGTTTCTCAGAAACTATCAATCCCCATAGCTTCTCCAACAATATCGAAAGTGAGATTAACTAAAATGAAATGCTTTTACTATTCTATTTGATTTACTTTAACTAGAACTTTGAAATCTTTAACCTGGATTTTACAGAACACTGGCGAATCCGATGGTGTATGGCTTTGTCCCCTCAGTGTGGTCTCCTCGTTCCTTTGTGCTCGCATGAATCCAGAAAATCATGTAATGCTAACATCAACAGAAGTAGGTATTGGAAAAATGGTAGTTTTGGATGTAGACTGAATACAATGTGAGTAGGAGAGGGATAACACAAGAGAACAAAGCTTGGCTTATGCAATTCCTAGCGGGATTTCTTGCGAGTCATCAAATGCAAAACTTCTAGAACCTGAAGCTATTATTTTTGACGAATATAACCTGCAACTCTAATGGCTTTAGACTGAAAATAGAAGAATATGTGGCTTCTAAACAGCAAAACAACATTGACCATGCATGTAACAACTGAAAACTATGAAATGAGAAGATGAGAGGCAATTTTTGAGGGGCCATTTGCTTAAAGATCAACTCATTGTTTATAGAATCCCCATTTACCCAAAGGTGAAAACCAAATTGAACTCTTTAACCATAAACAATGCAAAAACACTATTCCAGGGAACCAGAATCATAAATATGAGCAAAGGAGGTGAAAAAAGATGGTAAATGTTGAAATTTTACATGAGTTGCATTAAAAAGAACATTCTAGAAAACATGTGAAGGACCGCCTCCCTGAGCAGGGTGGTGGTTACAGGACCGCCACCCTACCTGGGTGGTGGTCATGAGGCCACCTCCCAGGTAGGGTGGTGGTTTCATAAATGAAGATCAAAACACAAAGAAAAATAGGGGAGAAGAGAAAAACAAGGCACGCAGGGGCTGAGTGGGACATGTGGGATGTTAATGCGTACTTGGAGAGATTTTCTAGATCATGAACACCTTGGGAGGTTACCTATATCATCATTGGGGCATGTGTTACGTTGTTCTAGTAGGGTAGTACCCTACAAATTTGGGTACATACAGGGACATTCATTTGATTTTAAAAAGTTTTCTTCTCATTATGCTCCTGTCTTTTTAAAATTTGATAGGGATTTCCAATAAACAAGGCCTTTATGGGATATCCATTATGGAAGTTATACTCATGTGTTTCAAATACCCTTTGTCCCTTATCAATTTTTCTCCCCTCTAGGGTCACCTCCTCACAATAAAATGGCTTTTCCCCCACCCAGAACTCCTTTTTTTGTAAACACCTTTGGTCCTATAGATTTTATAGGGATAGCTGGTTATCCAAATGCAGTTCCCCAGGATGTAAGAGATAGATTACCAAAGTTCCAAAGAAACAACGTTATAATAGGTGATAAACATTTAAAGCTTTTTGTCAATATGATGGAAGATTTTGAGATTGAACATGAAGATGTACATATCAAGTTATTTATCTATACTGTGGAAGAGGATGCAAGGGAGTGGTATAAAGCTTTTCTAGATAATTCAATTGATTCTTGGATAGAGATCAGCAATGCATTTAGACTGTAGTATGGTGATAGAAATGACCCTAGGTTTCTTCTATCAGAATTTGAAAATATCAAGAAGAATCCTAATGAGTCAGTACATGATTTCAACACAAGGTTTAATAAGACCTTAAGGAGATTGCCTATTAGGATAAGGCCATGTGAAAAATAATGTTTGATCAAATATTCGTATGCATTTGATAAAAAAGGCTACTTACTACTCAAGGGACAAAAACCCTACTAATTTGAGGCAGGCATTCACCATGGCCTTGCAAATTGAGAATAACATCAAAGCAATTGGAAAGCCTCTAAAAAGGGAGGGTGTAAAACTAATTAACCCAGAAAGGCTCCAGGCATGTAAGGCTGCTGATTTGCAGGAGGTTGTGAAAACTTTGGCTGGGGATGTCAAAGAGATATCATACAAGTTAGCTCGAGAAGAAAAGGGAATTGGGAAGATTTCACAAGGTCAACACAAGAAACAAGGCCAAGATAGGTTTACAAATCACCAAAGATCTGATGACAGAGGAAAAGGACCTAATGGATTTGGAAATAGATAGTCCCAAGCCAAGGAAAATAGAATGGTACCTGATCCTTGGCTACCAATGTTGTTTTTGTGGAGGAAACATATGTCATTGATCGGTGTGATAGATGTTTCATGCCTCATGCTCCATGTGAGGAAGATCAACAAGAAGAGGAAGAAGTTTATGATGATAATGATGATGATGTCTTCATGATGGTTTGCTCCACAAGCTTACAACAAGGGGCAACTTCAACTGAAGTGATAAGTGCAAGAACTACTACTGATTTTTGGGATTGCATTCACTGGGTACTTTGTCTTCCTCCCTCTCATACTTTAGAAGTAGATATTGTACAAGATTTTGAATTTCCCAATAATGAATTTGAATATTTAAGGGCTTTACTGATAAAGAAGTATGTTGGAGGCATCCCATATAAGGAGGACAGGAAGCTGTTGATGAATGATGTTGTGGCTCAAGAAAAGGAACACAACACAAGAAGTAGGGTTGTCAAAGGGATAGGACCTCGGGCCAAGTCAAAAAATCCATTTCTTTCAAATGTTCCTAAAGTGACTCCTAAGAAAGATGTAGCTGCGAAGAGTCCTGCTGTCCCAAAAAAAAAATCATACCCCACCTCATGCCCAAGTTTTCAAAAATCTCATGCGATCTAATGAGTGTGTCAACCTTCCTTTCAATGTTTCCTTGCCAAATTTTGTCCCTTATGATATTGCCCAAGTCTTGAGTCAGATCAAGATTTTAGTTCCTATTGTTGAATTTCTTAGGATTCCTGAGAACAAGAAGAGGACTCTTGAGTATTTGGGGATGAAAGAGGAGAAGACTGTCCTAGGAAAAAATAGAAACATTGTGGAGACTCCACCAGTCATTGAAGAAATAGAGGCACCACCAACATCAAAAGAGCTAGATGAACCACCTGTGATTTATTTGGGAATATCCTTGGTATATTCTCAGCTGAATGTGGATCCATTCTTCACTACTTGATCATTAAGGACATATTGTTACACAACTGTATGCTTGACTCAGGGGCATCATGCAATTTTATGCCTCTAGAAGTTATGAATGAATTGAATATCAATGTAACAACTACATATGTGAAGTGCACTACTATGGATTCTAGAGAGGTGCCAGTGGTGGGGTGTGTGAAGGGTCTGGTGGTGTAATTTGTAGTCAATCCAGGTAGGAATTTGAAACTTGATGTAGTTATTGTTGACTTCCCAACCAAGTGAGGTATGTTGTTATCTACAAAATGGGATACAAGTTTTTGTGGGAGTGTTCAAATGGATATGTCCTATGCCACCATCCCAATTTAGGGAAACCTTGTCAAGTTGTATGGGGAAAAGAAGATGTTGCACCTTATTGAGGATCCCAACAATGCATCCTATGAGATATTGTACACCCGTGTTGATGTTGATAAATTTGTAGGATTTGTTCATGGAAAAGAGCACAAGATTGAAGAATGCAAGTGTCTTGAGCAGGCAGGTTCTCATTGGACTTTATTGTTTGATGGAGCTTGCTCCAAGTTTGGAAATGGTGCTTGTGTTGTTCTAATCTCTGCAGGCCAGGAAATTTTTTTATTTTCTTTCAAGATCAAATTTGAGTGCACTAATAACATTGCTAAGTATGAGGCACTGTTGTTAGGTATGAAAATTGTGTGGAAATATGGTGTTAAAAACATCATTGTTAAAGGAGATTCAAAATTACTTGTTAGGAAAGTAAAAAATTTCTATGCCACAAAAATCAACGAATGAAACAATATAAGCATGTAGTTTGGGATCTCATTGAGATGTTTGCTTCATTCAACATTGTGCATCATGAGAGGAAGTTCAATGATTTGGCAAACAAGCTTTCTTTGTTGGGATATCGGTTTGATAATTGTTGCTGTGTCCTAATATTGTGAATATGATGTTTAGGTGATAAAAATCCCATCTATACTCGACAACATTAAGCATTAGCAGGTTTTTGATGATGATGCTCAAGTCAAAATATTTTTATGAAATAAAGGAGAGTTTGTTGATCAAAATATTGATTGGGAGCCAATGGTGTGCATACCAGAGGGTAAAGAAACCTTGTTTGGCAAAGGCATTATTTAGCTAAAGACTAATACCATTCCTATAAGGCTGGTTGTTGTTTAATCAATTTTTGATAATGTTAATTACATTATTAATAGGCATATGGTAGCCTCAAGGGATGTTGAGGAGGATGATCTTGGTGAAAAGGAAAAACCAAGGAAAATTTGGTTAAGCAGCAATTTTAGCAAAAAGGAGAAGCGGTCATACATCCAATTGTTGAAAAAATACCAAGATTTCTTGGCTTAGACCTATTCTAAATTAAAATCATACAGGGAGGATCTATTTCAACATGAGATTCCCTTAGAGTCTAATGCAAAGCTATTCAAGTAGAAATAGAGTCCAATAAATACACTCTTATCTCTCAAAATGCAAGAAGAGCTGAAGAAACTAAGAGATAGAGGGATTATTGAGCCCACAAGGTATTCTTCTTGGGTTGCAAACCTAGTACCAGTTTGAAAGAAAAATGGTGACATCAAATTGTGTGTAGATTTCAGAAATCTAAACAAAGCATCAATGAAGGATAATTATCCTTTACCAAATATGGAAAACATGTTGCATTTAGTGACTGGTTCTTAGTTTCTTTCCACCTTAGATGGTTTCTCTGGTTATAACCAAGTTGTGGTGATTGCAAACCTAGTATCAGTTCAAAATAAAAATGCTGACATCAGGTTGTGTGTAGATTTCTAGAATCTAAACAGAGCATCAATGAAGGATAATTATCCTTTACCAAATATGGAAAACATGTTGCAGTTAGTGACTAGTTCTGAGTTCCTTTCCACCTTAGATGGTTTCTCTAGTTATAACCTAGTTTTTGTGAAGGAATAATGTCAAGATGTATATGTCAAGATTCCCTTTGCTGATGAATGTTGGAGACACCTTTCAAAGAGAAATGTATGTTGCTTTTGCTGGTTACATCAATGAGTTTATTGTTGTTTACTAAGAAGATGTAATTGTGTTTTCCAGAAAGAGAAGTGATCACTTGCTACACTTAGAGAAGATGTAGAGAATACATCATCTCACTAAATCCAAAGAAATGCCATTTTGGAGTGTAGAAGGAAAAGTTTCTTGGTCACATTGTGTCACAAGAGGGGGTGGTGATTGATCTAGAAAGGGTGGAGGCCATCAATAAAGTCCCAATTCCAAGAACCAAAAAGGGAATTCAGTCTTTCTTTTGGTAGATAAAATTCATTAGGAGATTCATATCAAACTTTGCTAAGTTGACCATTCTAATCACTTCCATGCTAAAGAAGGACTAGTTCATCAAATGGGAAGAGACTGTCATCCGAGCTTTAAATGGGATCAAGGAGGCATTAAACCATGCCCCTGTTTTAGCAGCTCCAGACAATAAGAAGCCTTTCCAACTATTTTCTTTTGCTTCTGAGAACACTATTGCATCTGTCATGTTGCAGAAAGATGATGAAGGGGCTGAAAGGCCAATTTCCTTTTTCAATAAGGCCTTGTAGGGGGCTGACCTGAAATACACTATTATGGAGAAGAAAGCATTTTCCTTGATAAAATAAATAAATGTTTTTGGGCCTTAAATTCTAAGCTCTAAAGTGGTTTCTTATGTTCCCCACACCATGGTGAAGGACATCTTGTCAAATATGGAAGTCTCAAGCAAAAGATGTAGGTGGCTGAACAAGTTGCAAGAATATGATATGGATATCCAAACCATGAAGTTGGTGAGAGGTTTGGGCTTGGCTAAGCTTATGGATTAAAGTAACTTGAAAACTATTGAGGTAAATGAGGTAGAATAGGAAAGGGCAAGTTTTTTTGAAAGATTGATGATTTCTGAGTGGTACAAGGATGTAATTTTTTATCTCAGACACTTATACTGCCTTGAGTATTTAAATAAGAACCATAAAAGAGCTCTTAAGTTGGCTTCCCAGAAATATGTCATTATGGATTTTGGGTTATCTTGGAAGAGCCCTAAGGGAGTCCTCTTAAGGTTTATTACTAAAGATGAATCCCCCAAGATAATTGTTGATCTCCATGGAGGAGTTTGTGGGGGAAATTTGTTGTAAGAGTCACATCACACAAGATCTTGATGGCTAGTTATTGGTGGCCAACTCTTCTCAAGGATACAACCTTGTTGGTTGGAATATGTGAGAGTTTAAAATGCTTCTCTGGAATACTGAAAGCTTTAGTCTCCCTGCATTTTCAGCCCGTATCAATTAAAGCCCCATTAAAGAAATGGGGAATGTATTTCATTGGTGGGATTTTAGACACTTCAATTTTTGGCCATAACTAAATCCTTGTAGCCATTGATTACTTTACTAAATGGGTGGAGGAAATCCCCACCAAGAAGGCAACATGCCAATTTTTCATAGATTTTTTGTTGAACCGCATCTTTTGCAGGTTTGGAGTGCCAGTAAAAATTGTAGCTGATAATGCCATGAGTTTCAAGGCTAAACCTCTGGTGGTAATGTGCAAAGAGTATGGGATCAACTGGACATATGCCTCTATATACACTCCCCAAGGAAATGGATAGGCTGAGTCCAATCATAATTTTTTTAAAAAAATTATCAGAGAACCTTGGAGCTAAACAAGAGAAAATGTGGTGAAAAGTTGAAGTTTGTTGTTTGGGATGATAGGATCACTGTCAAAAGAGTTACCAGAAAGAGTCCACTTTAGTTAGTATATGGAACTCAGGACCTGCTACCCCTTCATATGTAATTATCCTCATGTCAGTTCATCAATAACTAGAGGATCAAGAAATAAGTCCCTATGATGCTCGCATTAACCAGATTGTTGAGCTTGATGAAGAAAGGAGGGTATCCCACAAGAGGCATGTAAAGTTCAAAGAAAATCTGAAGAATTTATTTGATAAGAAAGTCACTCCTCGAGTTTTCAATGTTGGAGATCTTGTGTTGTTATGTGAAAGCAAGCATGGAAAATTTGACTCATTATGGATGGGCCCTTACTCTATTGATATTAAGATTGGTGAACATAACTTCTTCTTAAAGGACATAGATGGGGAATTTCTTGAATTTCCTATTAATGGCAGGCACTTAAAGCATTTCTTGGATTGATTCCCCAGAGTCAATGTGAGCATCATCTATACAGTGCATAGTTTGTTGGTTTGTTTCCTATCTTTTATGTTTTTTCTCATTTTGGTCCTTAGTGACTTGTTTTTGCTGGTTTCTTTGTTTATTTTTAGGGATATGGCTTGGTTTCTCTTCTCTTCAAGATGAATCCTTTTCCTAATGGATATTTTTAGTAGTTGGTCTACCTTTGTTCTTTTGGCACTCGCAGGGAGTTCCCATCCCTGAGTCGGAGCCAATGTTGATGCTCAAAATAGTCTCAACCAATTTTACCATTGAAACTCTATCATTTTACAGCCTCCACCATAAATTATCTCCTCATGTTGTGCCTAAGAAGTCCCTGGATTCCTTTTGTTTCCGTATTCAATCTGTTCATGGGTCAAGGGTCACATATGGATCCATGGTTGTTTCTTTGTTTCTCTATTTTTTTGGAAAAGGTTTGTATTTGGGTGTGAAACTCAAACTGTCCCATGTTTTCCATTTTCCATAGCCAAGATTTGTTGTCCTTGTCATTTTTTCCCTAAATAATTGAGAAAAAATGAATGGATGTAGTTCGGAGGAATGTATTTGAGCCTTGTAACATTTTTGAATTCTCTGTCCTTAGAGAAAATTTCATCTCCAGGCTCGAATGGTCATTCTTCTACATTTTACGGTTTGATGGGAATTTTTCCCAGTCAAATTTACATCCTTACATCAATAGGAAAGGTGGCTTGTTTTGGCTGGCCAGGGGATGGCGGGAAAACACTTTAACTTGTCACTTTTTGCCTTTTTGGCAAAAGGGCAAATTTGGTCCCGTAGCTCCGTTCAATTCTGATTGGTTCTTTTGGTGCTTACGTGGCTTCTTCTGATTGAATGGGTTGTGGTGGGTTTGTTTTTTAATGTTTCCTTTTTGTCTACTTTGGAAAAAAATTTTAACCCACCCCGCGGCCCCGCCAGGCTTCAATTAAAGAGAATTTTAAACGGTAGGGAAAAAGTCTTACTTTGACCCCATATAAGGACACATGGTAAGGTTAGAGGTAGAGATGCGGGCCTTCCGAGGAAATTTGGATGTTTATTCCTTTTGGGAAAATGGAGTAAAACTCTAAAATGGAAGCATGCCCCTATAGAGTCATTTTGAAGCCTTGAGGTCCTTAAAGGTGTGCCATAATGACACATGGAGGTCTCCATCGGGTCTTCTTGCCTTAGACTTTTCAGCAACTTCTTAAGATGTCCCAAGACACATAGTGAGCCCTCGTTCATTCAAGTTCTCAAATTTTAGGGACCATCTCAAGATGCGCCATTGTGACACGTGACAATTTTAAGAGTCAAAAGGTCGGGAGGTAGACCATCGGGAGAAACTTGGATTTTTTGCCTCTTGTCACCAAAAGGATTTAAGCATCAAAATAGCTCATAGAACTAATAGAGAATTGTCAAAAAAATTCCCAAGTCAATGGTGGAGGTGTGGAATTTCGAGGGAAATTTGGAAAATTTCCCTTTTGTGAAGAAAGGAGTTAAAAGTGTAAAATGAAGCGTGGTTCCATTAGGACCCATATTAGGGACTAGAAAAAGAACAGTGGAGCTACGGGGGAAACTTGGAAAATTTATCCTTTTTCCAAAAAAGAGGTGAAACAACATAATAGTGCCACGGTTCCTCTAGGGCCCGGCTTAGGACATGTGTCAGGCTCATTTCCCAAAGGTGAAGGTGCGGAGCAAAATGTGAAAATTTTACATTTTTCCAAAAAGTTGTAAAAGGAAAAAAGCAACCCATGGGCCCATTTTAAAGTGGATCTCCCACATGGATGGTCCCAATTCAAAGTAGAAATGAACAGTAACTGTACATCTATATCTGATTTTTTCCACCATTTTCAATCCAAAGCTCCTGGAGATGTGAGTCTTCATGATTTCTCGATATTTCTTGCATGCCAAACAAGAAAGGGGAGTAAATTTTATATCTAAGTTTTGTAAGGAAGATGTGGGGATGTATTTTTCCATTAAGATGAGATTTGACCTTTGGACTTGATCTAATCTTTTGTTTTTCCTTCCCGAGCACGTAAAGAACCAGATTGGACAGATTAGGGGTGGAAGTTGTTGGCGAGTTTAAAGAAGAATGATCTACTAGAGAAGGGGTTGAATGTGGGATATTTTGAAGAGATATTCCCCCTGAGCACCTGAAAAATTTTTAGAGATTTGATTTTGGGAATCACAATCGAGATCATGGTGAGCAATGGTGCACTCAATGTTTGGGTTGTTTGGGGGGAAAATCTGTTGCAAAATGGTATAAATGAAATGAATTTTTCTGTGAAAAGGGTTGGAGGTTTGAAGGTTGGAATGTTAGAGGTCAGAACCGATCTTCTAAGAAAAGGCTTGTTAGAGCCCATCTTTCTGAGGGATTGTTTGAGGAACCTATATATCTTTTTTATATTAAACTCGGTCATGTTAATGTGGTTGCGAGTGTACAGCCATTGAAAAGCTCTTATACTTTTCTATAAACTTTATCCTCCTGACAATTTTAATCAAATTTGAGTTACTTTGTGTTGACTATGAGCAATTAGTGTCTGCTTTGTTTCAGAATGTCTACAAATAGTTTTATTCGTTCCTATTGCAATCTTATATTGATATTTTTGTGAATCACACCGGATACTCCCATCCCTGTGTGTGATATTTTATAAGGTATCTACAATTTCATTTCAAGAACTTCCTTCACTCTGGGATTGAGGATAAATGAGATTTAAAATCAATCCATGTCATTTGTGATAAGATTGACAGTAAGTCTTGGTTGTACTTAGGCGTGGTTGAATTGTAAATCTTTAGTGTTTAATTAGGTCGGTCTAATTTGCGCCTCATGTTAGGGTCTTACATTATGTGAAAACGTCTTGATTTGGGCTTCCATTGAAGCACACATTTGGTTAAAGGAATGTCTTGATGTCTGAAGCTTTCTGTTGTAACGTTTCTCTTTATTTAAAGTCCTCGAAGGTCTAGTATAATCAAACTTTATATCCTGCTTCATCTCCCACCAAATTTCATTCAAAAATAATTGAATCATACCATATACCCCCTAGTTGTCATTTGTGTATAAAATGCCAAATTTCTTACTACTAAAACGACAGAAACAATCAGGTTTGTATGGTCTTAGTGGCGTGAACCATGTAAGAAATAATCTCCCTTAAATCCCAACCATAGAATTTATTTATTTAACACTTTGATGGAGAATTATCTTGATAGATTTGCTTTATTATTTTACTTATTTTATCTTTACATCTATAGAACAATAAGCTCTTCTTTTGAATTAATGAGTTTCGATCTCGCCACAAACTACTAAAACATGTAAGGGATTATGGTCAACCTAAGAAAAACTTAAGTTTGTTGCAAGAAAAGGAAAGGATTTTTGGCATAGGTTGCCACATTGAATACTTGTTGAGTGCATTTTGTCAAACAAAATCAATGCTCCACAAAAATATTTATGTTTTCTATTTATTTTAGGTTACCAAGAAAATTCGTAAGAAAGGACTAGATGCCAAATATGTTTCTAAAAAATTATACTTTTGAGAAAATGACACTTCAAAGAATGATGTCTTTATTTCCTAATATTTGATAATGTTTGGTAGACTTGTGTAGAAAATTACGGTCAACTCCCCAAAAAATTTAACATTTAAATAATACTAAAACATAGTCCCCTCTCCACTAAATAATTATCCTTTGAATATCATAAACGGAGAAACATTGGTGGAACAATAAGATGGATTCTAAAGGTTTCTAAAATTGGAAAAATATGGGGGGAACAATAATACGGGTTTTAAAGGTTTAAAAAATTCTAAATGGAGATGGTAGTGAAAGACTAATTGTTGGAATCCAAGGATCTTTCAAAGTAGAAGTGTCTGGAAGGTTGAGGGACATATGGTCGACCAATATAGCAACCTTTATGACATGAGTGCATTATTTGGAGTGTGTATATAATATATATGAGGATGTATAATATTTACAAATGATTGATCAAGAGTTTTAAGATATCTTTATTGTTTTTAGAGGAAGAAGGATAATGATCTTCTAGTAAGAATATTCTTCTCATTTGGAATGGGAAAGCAAAATATTGTAACAAAATTAAATATATGAACTATATACAATTGTATGTTGATGAGAAGCTCTATACAATGCCATATTTCTAAATCCATAGTTATAATATGCATAAATATTAGCTCAGAGTAGTATTATAGTATATATCACATATATTTTTATACTCCCCTATATTGTGTGTGGAATATATTGTTTATTTTTTGTATACATCAAATTTAGGTATCAACGCAGATTAATTTTGAGACATAAAATCAAGGACTAGTTAATGGAATTTCTTCGCCTTATGTGAAAAATTATCAATTACATAATGGTCACTTTGCATATGATTCCTTTCTCACTCTTATTGAGGATGAATCCAATATCCGCAATGCCATGCACTCCCTTGATATATATTTTTTAGCATCTAGTTCTTCCATTCAATGGCAGACAACCCAACATTATCGACAATATTTCCTCCCAATGCCTGATTAGCCAACCTCTTTTAAGTGAAGGATTCTTGCACATGGAGAAATTTTTAAATTTCTTGGCATCCATTTTTCCTTTCAAGCGTCTTCAGCCGAGATATGGAAGTACATTATTCAACGGGTGGCCAAAAAAATTGATTATTGCATCACAAGACCCTTGTCCTTGGAAAAAAATTTCCAAATTTGGTTTAAAGTCTTAGCGGTCATGCAAGTTTACTACTCCTCCTATTGGGTTCCTTGCAAATCCTTTATTCAATAACTAGAGAAGCTCCTTGAAGCCTTTCTTTGGGCCAACAATTCCACTAGAAAAGGTATTCATTGTGTTTCTTGGGAGATAAGATACGTTCCCTGCATCTCTAGGGGATTGGACCTTATTAATAATCAACATCAAGGGTGGGCAGTCTGTGTGAAATGGATTATTTGATGCATCTAAGGCCAAGAAGCATGGGAAATGCTTTAGCGCCATGGTATCATAAAAGGATCACCTTATAGCCACCCTACATGGAAATGTCTAGGGTTTGTCAACATCTTTATTGCTCCAGTACCTGTTAAATTTTTTGGCACCTTTGTGCTTAAAATCATTTGGAAAGCATGGGAGTGTATCAAACCATGGCTTTGATGGAATGGTGATGGATTTTGTAACTTCCTCTCCAACAACCATCATTACCTCTAATTGTCGTCAATATTTCAGGATCGAGATAACTGTTTTACAGACATCCTGAGGATTCCTGAGCTAAAACTTTTCCAACATGACATTTGCACCATCCAAGATTTATTTTATAAAACATCTCAATTCTGGTTCTCTTGGCCTAAAATTAAAGCTCGATATCGGCTAACAAACTAGGTTCAGATCAACATCAATATAGTGCTCAATTCGGTCACTGAGCACATGTTGAATAATATTTATTTGCATTCCTCTCACCCATGTCTGATGGACTGAAAATAGTATGTAGATCTCCCATTTCACAATTATTCAGCTAGGAAAGGCTACTGATGGCATTCACCTCATTTATCCATAGTTGAAAAACTCAACACTCAATGGAGGATTCAATCCACTTTGTCTTCGGGGAGTAAGTGATTTGACACCGTTTGGTCTATATGTGTAGAGCATAAAAATTCCCACTTTCTATGGTGTATTCTGCAACAAGATCTTCGTGTGGGGTCTTAACATGTTCAAACTGGGGTTCCATCTCCCAAGTCCCCATTTTTTGGCCACTTGGAAACTGTAATTAACCTTATCTAGTTTTTTTGGAAAGCTCATCTTGTTTGAAATTGGATCCCCTCATTTTTATTTCGACTCATACCCCATTTCTTTACTTTTCATAATATCTTTTTAGGAGATAATCCCAATAATTTTCCTATATTCACCCAAATTTGGCATGTTTTCAGAGGGGAAATTATATTTTAGCTATGGAAAGAAAGAAATGATTTTTTCATTGCTAATTTTTTATTTGATCAATAATTTCTATGTATAAAAAGTTTATTGTTATCTCCAATGTGTTTTTGAAGATTCAAGTCTAGCCGAAAAAAGTCTCCTTGGAGGTGGACCACCTCAAGACTTTTTTATTACATTGGTGGGATGCTCAATGCAATGTTGCCTAGGAACCAGCCTTGCCATCTCAGCACTCCTCACTGCATGGTCGTGGTGGTTGTCACAGCCATTCTTATTGGCATTCATTTACTCGAGCTCTTTTGTCACTCCACTCTTAGAATCGATAGAGTCACTTGTCACCATCTTACCAACAAGGCTAAGGGTCCCGTGCTCGACATCTCAGGTCGAGGGGCTCACCTCCTACACCCTAGATGCACACAATTGATGGCTGGAATCTGCCCCCACCACCACTATAATATTCTGACATGTTCTCCCACCTATCTCTCACCATCCTCACTCACGAGGAGGTCAAAAATGAAGAACAAAGTCCCACTGGTTAGGACATTTCAAATGTCAGCAAGGACCTCCTGCAATCCAGTTGATCAAATGACCATGATCCTCCCACTTCAGGAATGTTTTCCATTGCTCCTTAATTTTGTGTTATGTTTTTAGAAATGTTTTCCATTGCTCCTTAATTTTGTTATTTTCTAATCTTCTACATGTTTCCTAGTTAGTAGTTCACCTAGGCTTGACCTAGTTTTCTCGTTGCTTTTTAATTTGTGGTTTTGGTGCATGCTCTCATACCGCCCATCTATTTGTTGAAAGATGTCTTGTATATTACTGAATTAATATAATATAAGATCTCTTTTTCATAAAAAAAATAATTATTCACCACTATTAACGTAGTAAAATGACAATTAAAATATATTAAAATCAACATAACTTGTAACCTCAAGCATATTAAAATCACTATACATTACACTCGTTGAATCATGATTATCCAAAATTAGTGTTTTTAAATATTTTTTGATACAGTTATTTATTGTACTTAATAACGTTAAATCGCTTCATGGGTCTCAAAAGAATGGGTTATCCCTAATATTACCTTCGGTCAGTTGAGCTATATAAGAAATAATCTCCCTCAAATCTCAAACATAGAATTGCTTTATTTAATACTTTGATGGAAAATTATCTTGATAATTTTTTTTATTGTTTCACTAATTTTATCTTTACATCTATAGACACATAAGCTATTCTTTTCAATTAATGAGCTTCAATCAGGCCACAAACTACATAAAACATGTAAAGGATTAGGTTCAAATAGAAAAAAAATTAAGTTTTATCCAAGAAAAGGAGATGATTATCGGCATAGGTTGTCGCATTGAATACTTGTTGAGTGCATTCTATCAAACAACATCAATGCTCCATGAGGTCCATAAGAATATTTACGTTTTCTATTAATTAGGTTACCAAGAACAATCATAAGAAAAGGAAAATATCTTGAAAATATTTCTAAAAAATTATACTTGTGAACAAATGACACTTCAAAGAATGATGTCTTTATTTCCTAATATTTGATAATTGTTTGTAGACATAATCATAAAATTGGGGTCAACCCCCCAAAAAATTAACATTTAAACAATATTAGACCATGGTCCCCTCTCCACTAAATAATTATCCTTTAAATCTCATAAATGAAGAAACATGGGTGGAACAATAAGATGGGTTCTAAAGGCTTCAGAAAATTTAAAAACATCGAAGGAACAATAAGATGGGTTCTAAAGGTTTCCAAAATTCTAAATGGAGATCGTAGTGAAAAACAAATTTGTGGAACCTAGGGATCTTTCAAAGTAGAAGTGGCTGGAATGTTGAAGCTCATATGGTCAACCCATATAACAACATTTATTACGTGAGTGCATTATGTGTAGTGTGTATATAATGTATATGAGGATGTGTAATAGATACATAAGATAGCTCAAGAGTTGTAAGATAAATTGATTGATATTAGAGAAAGAAGGATAATGACCTTCTAGTAAGAATATTATTCTCATTTGGAATGGGTGAGCATAATATTTTATTAAACATAATTATCTGAACTATAGAAAATTGTATGCTGATGAGAGGCTTTATGTAATTCCTTTTTTTTCAAACCATTATTATAATATGAGAAGCTTTATGCTTGCAGCTGAAGGCTTTGGGTATATTATTTCCCACACAAAAAATTGAGGACTCATTACGGGAATTTCATTCCCTTCTATGAAAAATACTCAATTACTTAATGGTCACTTCGTAGATGATTTATTTGTCATTCTTAATGAGGATAAATCCAATATCTACAATGTCATGCATTTCCTTGATATCTTTATTTAGTGTATGGTTCTTCCTTTCAATGGTGGAAAACCCAGTGTTAAAGCCAATCTTTCATCCCAATGCTCGATTGGCTGGCCTCTTTTGAGTGGAATATTCTTGTACATGGGGAAATGTTTCAATTTATTGGAATCTCTTTTTATTTTCAAGCATCGTAGGCCGAGATTTGGTAGTATGTTATTCAACAGGTGGCTAAAAAACTAGATTATTGGATAACTAGACCTATATTGTTTGTAGGAAATTTCAAAACTTGATCTAAAGTCCTAGTAGCCACACAGGTTTATTAATCCTCCTGTTGGGTTCCTTCCAAAGCCTCTATTCAAAAACTGGAGAAGCTCCTAAAATCCTTTCTTTGGGCCAAGGCTTCCTCTCCTTAAGGTTTTCATTGTGTTTCTTGGGAGATATCTTTCCTTCCCCACAACTCTGGTGGGTTGGGCCTTATTGATATTCAACATAAAGGGTGGGAAATATTTGGGAAATGGATTTTTTATTGCATCCAAGTCCATGAAATTTGGAAAGTGCTCTTACGCCATGGAATGGAAGAAGGATCACCTTATGGCTTGCTTGCATAGAAAAGTCTCAAGTTTGTCAATCTTCTTATTTCTCTGGGACTTTTTAAAGTTGTTGGCACCTTTGTGCTTAAGAGAATTTGGAAAGCATGGGAGTATATCAAATCATGGATTTAGTGAAAAGGTGATGGCTTTCGTAATGATATTTCCATTAACCATGATTCCCTCTGGTGGTCATCGATATTTCAGGATCGCGATAAGTGTTTTACAGACATCTCAGGGATTCCTACACTTAAAATTTTCAAGTGCGGAATTTGTAGTATCAAATACTTATTATGTAAACACTCTCAATCCTAGATCTCTTGGCTTGATCTTAAAGTTTGATATCAGCTAACCAACCAGGATCACATCAACATCACTATAGTGCTCGATTTGGTTACTCACCACATGTTGCACAAGATTTGTGTGTGTTCCTCTTATTGGTATAAAAAATGATTCTCCTTTGCAAGTTGAGAAGCATCACAGATTTAACAAAAATCCTAGACATAGATAAATCATCATGTCTGTCATTTTGTAGTTGAGGAGGTGATTCAACTAGCTCTTTATCACTCATAGGTTGGAGAAATGGAGAGCACCTTCAAAAGGATTTGATCTATCCTCACTACTTTATGTTGTTCCTTTCAATTAGGGTAAGAGGACACATTTTGTAATCTCTTTTGGTGAAGGAGAATGAAGATATCCTTATTTACAAAAAATTGAAAGGAACCCTTGAGAAAATATGATCAATGCACCTCAGTTTAACTCTCACTAGTTGTCACTTCTAAAGAATGATGATATTTTCTAAACAAGGTTAAGGTTACTAAAGAAATTATGGAATCTTGATTTCTTCTTCATATTTTGGTAGTAGAGATTATTCATTTGTGGACATACATGGCAAACATGGGTAGTTCAGGTAGCATTCATTGTTTTTGAATAATTTTTAGTGGGAGATTAAGTAGGATAAAATTGATTTTTCCAAATCTTTGAGAACCTTCACAACAATTGGAAAACTAAATGATAGAATACTTCAAAATAGCTAAAATATTCCTTCAACCAAAGGGTATGCATAAATGGAGGCCCATATTTTCACGGTTTCACACAATCTTTGATAATTCAACACGAAGGCTCGAGCTAAAGACTCGATTAAATATTAAAGACCCCTGGTTCCTCACGCATAAGATACACTCAAAGTCTTACAAACAATCTTTATCAACAAAATGACAATAAAGTGATTTTAAATTGTTTATCTCATTGCATGATGAAGGCTCTTGTCATAATGAAATAACAAATGCTACTAAACTATCACATGGACGAGATCCTATGTGATTCATAGGGATTTTAACACAAGATTGCAATAGAAACATCAAAACCATTTGAAAACATTCTGAAATAAAAGAAGACACAAATTTTCCCAAGTTTAACACAAATTAATTTGAAGTTGATTAGATTCAATAGCAAGGGAAGATTTCTTGAACAATCTCAGAGCTTGTCAATGGCTATACACTTGAAACAAACTTGACATGATCAAATCTAAGACATAAGAGATTAAATGGTTTCTCATATGGTCTCTTAGGAAGATGGGATTTCTCAAATTTTCTCGTAAGAATTCAACCCCCGACCATTTTCATGACTAAAGCATACTTTTTATAACACTCAATTTACATCCAATCTTTACCTTCAAGAAAAGAATATTCAAGGAAGCTTTGTTAGTTACATGTTTGATCATGATTTCTAGAAAATGGTGTTAAAAAGGTTTGCAACAAAAAGTTAGTAGTTGTTCACAAAGGTGAATCATTGCAAATATATCCATCATTGTTTTAAATGGGAGAACATTTTCATCCTTTGTGCATGCAACCTCCATAATTTCATCCTTTTCCCATTTTTTCCTCTGCAAATTTTCTCTACATCCATCTTGTCTGGTAATTCACATTTTTGCAAGTGCCCGAGCAATTCCAACTTAAAAATATCAACCTTTAAATTCCTGGGACTCACAAATGAAGGTCTAAATCCATTCAATTTCACTTTACAGACATGAACGACAAGGAATTTCATCAAAAAATGATGAAAAACAATGTGCATTCACATCTCCAGGAGTCTTGGAGCAAAAATTGCAGCAAAATCAGATGCAATGCACAACAACCATTGATTCTTCTCTTTCTCAAATTTAGATTAGAGCCATTCGCATGGAAAAATCTTATTCGAAGCTGGCTTAGGGTTTCCTTTTGCATTTTATGACTATTGGAGAAAATTTTCAATTTCCACATTTTTCCCTACCCCTCCACCTTTGAAATATGGGCTCGACACGTGGCTTAATCTGGGCCTTTGATGGAGTCACCGCTCATTTATGCAATTTTACCCTTTTTAACAAAAAGGAAAGCTTTCCAATTTTCCTCCATGAACCTGCCTTCCCGCTAGTAACTTTTGATGTGGGCCCCAGTAGAATTGTGGGTTATTTCATAACTTTTCTCCTTTTCACAAAAAGGAAAAAAATCTTCAAAAACCTCTGGTGACCCACCTCCCAACTTATAGCTTGAAAAACTACCATGTGTCCTTCTTTGGGGTCAAAATAAGAGTTTTTCCTTGCCACTTCATATCTGTTGAATAGCCAATCAGAGACTATTAGGGCCGTGGGGTGAATTTGGTATTTTTTACAAACGTGACCATAGTGGAAAAGTTCACCAAAAAGACCTGTTGGGCTGCAACAAATTAAAAATGAACACGTATACACCTTTAGGGAAAAAAATAGAAATTTTCCACACCTTTATAAATTTGACCGGCCAATCAGAAATCAACGGGGCCACAAGGAAAAATTGATCTTTTTGCAAACATATCAGAAATTTACAAGTTATAAAATAGACCCAAGGTGCCTCATCCAATCAAAAGAGACCACATACCTAAAGATGCTGAGATATAATTTGATGGGGAAAACACGTCCGTCGAACAATAAGATGCAGGGGAAATTCACCATTTGCACCTAGAATTGAATCTTTCTTTAAGGACAAAGAATTTGTAAATAATTTATGGCTCAAAAACAATCCACGACCATAGAGAAGGATTTACAATAACACACTGGTATAGATAAAAACTTGTACGCATCCATTCGGGGAGACATAAAATATGACAGAGCTCACAGATTGAAGAATTTTTAGAACAAACAGAGCGAGATCAAATCGACCACAAACAACGGTTCTAACTAGCGGATAGGAACTCCCTACAAGTGCCGCAAGAACAATAGAGTGAACCATGTGCCAATAATCCATTGGGCAATGGAGTCAAAGAACAAGCTTTCAGATCTGAAAGATAATAACCAATCCTCCCAAGACGAACTGAAAAACCACCAAAAATTGGTCACCAGGGAATAGGACAAACATAAAAACATGAAAGCAGAACGAAACCAAATGACTATACACTGTTTAATGGTGTGCACCCTGATTAAGAGAAAATAATCAAGGAAAATTTTCAATTTCCTAGCATTATGGATATGACCATGCTAAGTAGTTCTGATACGTCTTTAACAACTGGTCATATGATTGTTTCTCTTTTCCATCCATGTTGCTATCTAACCACATTTTTTCATGCTTATCCATTGTGCCTATGACAAGGTTTTCAACATCTCTCGAGGCTGCATCAAACATCAGAGTCCCAGGAAAATCAACCTACTCAAGATATCTTCATTGATCATTTTCATACTCCTTGAAAACAACATAGCTCAGAGAGTTATCATTATCAATGTCCAAGTGTAATATTTCATAAGAAGCATTGTTGGGGTCCTCAATGAGATATAAAAATTTCTTTTCACCAGGTAACTTCATAAGGCTTCCATCAATTGGTATGGTGGCATAAGACATTTCCATTTGCACACTTCCACCCACACTAGCTTCCCACATTCTAGATAATAACATCCCCCACTTAGTAGGACAATCCACAATTACTACATTCAAAGTTAAGTACTTTCCTGGATATGCTGCCAATTGCACTATTGGCACCTCTCTTGAATCAATGGAAGTGCACTTCACTTACGCTGATGTTACTTTGAGATTCAACTCATTCATTACCTCAAGAGGTATTACATTACATGAGGCTCCTGAATCAAAACATACAGTTATGTAATAGCTTATTTTTCATATATAGAGTAGTAACAAATGGATCTACATTAAGCTGGGACTCAAAAAAGAATGTTCCCAAATATACTTTAGGTGGCTCACCTAGTTCTTCCAATACTTGGGGTTTTTCCAACTCTGCAATGGTATAAGGATTCTTAACATTGTTTACATTTCTACCTTAAGTAATATTTTCTTAATTCAATCCCAAATACTCAAAGGCCCTTTATTATGCTCAAGAATCCTAAGCAACTCGACCATTGGAATGAATATCTTGATCTGACTCAGACTTGGGCAATGTAATAAGAAACGTATTTGGGAAAGGAAACATTTCGAGGAAGACTGACAAACTCATATGACAACAAAGGATATTTCACGATTTGAGAATGGGTAGGTATCTAGTTCTGTTTGGGGAAATAAGGAATTTTCCAGATGTATCTTTCTTAGGATTTTCTTTTGGGATATTTGTGAGAACTGGATTTTTTGGTTTGGCATGAGGCCCTGCCCCTTTGACAATTTTACTCCTAGTGTTATATTATTTTTCTTGGGTAACCACAACATTCAGTAACAATTTCCTATCCTCCTGATAAGGGAGTCCTCCATCATACTTCTTAATCATTAATGCCCTTAAGTATTCAAAATCATTATTAGGAAATTCAAAATATTGTACCATATCCATATCAAAAGTATGAGAGGGAGGAAGGTGTAACATCCGGTGAATGCAATCCAATAAATCTAAAATAATTTTGGCACTGATTAATTCAGTCAAAGTTACTCCTTGTCGTGAGCTTGTAGAGCACCCCATCATGGACACATCATCGCCAATGTCATCATCAACTTCCTCAACTTCTTTGTCTTCATCACATGGGGCATGTGGCAAGAAACATCTATCACACCACTCCATATCATGGACCTTTGTCATAGTAGTAACTCTGACAGCTAAAGGATCAGGTACCAATCTATTTTCTCAGCGTTGTGGTTTTCTATTTCTGGATCCCACGGGCCCTTTACCCCTGTCATCTGATCTATGATCACCTCTGGGATGATTTACAAATATTTCTTGACCTTGTGGCTTGTGTTGACCTTGGGAACCTTCTCTAATCCCTTTCTATACTTTGGTCAATTTATAGGATATTTCTTTAACAGATCCGGCCAAAGTTTTTACAACCTCTTCCAGATCAACAAACTTACTTGATTGAGGCTTCTCTTGATTGATCAACTTGATAACTTCCCTCTTAGGAGGCTTACCAACTACCTTGGTGTTATTTTCAATTTGCAAAGCCATGGTCAAGGCATGCCTCAATGTTCCTGGGTTCTTCTCCCTTGAATAATAGGTAGCCATTTTGTCAAAAGCATCAGAGTATTTTATTAAACAAGAAACATCACTTGGCCTTAGGATCATAGGTAGCCTATTCTAGGTCTTATTGAACCGAGTATTAAATTCATAAACAGATACATTAGGATTCTTCTTAATATTATAAAATTTAGACAAAAGAAACATGGGATCTATCTTATCCCCATATTGTAATTTAAAAGAATTTTTCATTTCTGTACATGAGTCTATTGAGTTGTCTCGTAAATATTTATATCAGTCACGTGCATCCTTCTCAAGAGTTTGAATAAACAATTTTTTATACACATGCTCAAATTCAATCTCAAATTCTTCCATCATATTGAAAAAAAGTTTTAAATGATGGTCACTAATGATAGCATTATTCCCTTCAAATTTAGGCAGTCTATTTCTAACATCTTGTGGCACTTCATTTTGATATCTAGCCATACCTCTAAAATCCATAGAACAAAAAGTATTCACAACAAAAGGAGGTCTGGGTGGGGACTGGGCCATATTCCCTTGAAGGGGTGATCTTACAGGAGAAATAAAATGATGAGGGACAAGGGGTCATTTGAAAAACAGAGTATAATTTTAAAAATGAATGTCCTTTAAAGAATATGTTTCGTCGAAAACCTTATCAACTTTGGAAAATACAGGGACAGACTGAGAAGCACACTTATCAGAAACAAATGAAGGCCCCTATCCAGTTGGAGAATTTAGATCTATATGAAAATTACCTAATTTAGAATCACTTGAAGAAGAATGGTAATCCTCACCACAAGTTGATCACTTTCCACGATGGATAACGCTTTTCTTGATTCCTAATCTTCAACTAGTTTCCAAACTATTTTTCCTTATGAATTTATCTTTTTGAGTTCTAGAAAAAACTTTGTGGTAGTGTCTTTAGTGAAAAAAGATCTTCTTCCTTCCAATTTTGGAAATATTAGTGATAGATTCACTTAAAACAGGTTAAGGCACTGGTATTTATCAAAATTTAAATCAACACGGAGTCGCCAATAAGGATTTTAACGTTAGTTGTGCAGATGCACTATAAATGACCTGTCAAATATCTATAGACACTTAAATCCTACAAAGCCTAGAAGATCTAACCTTCCTCTACAAATATTTAGCATTGATGATGTAAACTTAGTGTAAAAACAAATAGAAATGGAAATATTGCACACAAAATTTATAACTTGCACAAATCTCACAGATCTCAACCAAGGATGACGTTTAAACAATGTATTTGCACTTAGATCATGCAAGAAACATTACCAGGGTCAGTATGAGAATGCCTTTGAAGAATCCCCAAAAACAACACCAATATGGTGTTATTACCACACAAATAGGTCCTAAAGTTCAAATAATCCCCGAAAGCGACACCAATCTCATGTTGTTACACCACAAATAAGTCCCAGAGTTAAAATAATCCCCGGTAACGCTAATAAGTCCCCAGAAATGGCACCAATCTTGGTGTTGGTATCCAAATTTATTCTCCTTTGCAAGCTGAGAAACATCGCAAATTTAACAAGAAGCCTAGAGATAGATAAATCATCATGTATGTCATTTTGTAGCTGGGGAGGTGATTCAGCTAGCTCCTTGTCACGCATATATTGGAGAAATGGATAGCACCTTCAAAAGGATTTGATCTATCCTCACTATTTTAGGATGTGCCTTTCAACCAGGGTGAGAGGACCCATTTTGTAACCTCTATTGGTGAAAGAGAATGAATATATCCTTCTTTACAAAAATTTGAAAGGAAACGTTGAGAAAATATGATCAATGCACCATAATTTAACACTCACGAGTTGTCACTTCTAAAGAATGGTGATATTTTCTAAACAACGTTAAGGTTACTAAAGACATTATGGAATCCTGATTGCTTCTACATATTTTGGTAGTAGAATTTACTCATTTTTGGACATACATGGCAAACATGGGTAGTTTAAGCAAGATTCTTTATTTTTGAATATTTTTTGGTGGGAGAGTAAGCAAGATAAACTTGAATTTTCAAGATCTTTGAGAACTTTCACAAAAAATGGAAAAATAAATGACACAATGCTTCAAAATAGCTAAAGTATTCCTTTAACCAGAAGGTGTGCATCAATGGAGGCCAAGATTTGCAAGGTTTCACACAACATTTGAGAATTCAACACGAAGCCTCGAGCTAAAGACTCAATTAAATATTTAAGACCCTTGGTTCCTCACACCTAAGATACACTGAAAGGCTTATAGACAATCTTTATCAACAAAATGATAGTAAAGTGATTTTAAATGTTTTATCTCATTACAAGTTGAAGGCTCTTCTCATAATGAAATTGTAAATGCCACTAAACTATCATAGGGATGATATCCTATGTGGTTAAGAGGAATTTTAACACAAGATTGCAATAGAAACATCAAAAACCATTTGAAAACATTCTAAAATAAAAGGAGACACAATTTTTCACAACATTAGCACATATTAATTCAAAGTTGATTAGATTCTTTAGTAGGGGAAGGTTTCTTGAACAATCTCTAAGCTTGTCAATGGTTGTACACTTGCAACCAACTTGACATGATTAAATATAAATCATAAGAGATTAACAGGTTTCTTAGATGGTCTCTCAAGAAAATGGGATTTCTCAAATTTGATCATAAGAATTCAACCCCCGACAATTTGCATGACTAAATCATGACTTTTATAACACTCAATTTACATCAAAGCTTTCCCTCCAAGAAAATAATATTCGAGGAACCTTTGTTTGTTACATGTTATCTCATGATTTCTAGAAAATGATATTTAACAGGTTTGCAAAAAAAAGTTGCCAGTTGTTCACAAAGGTGAATCATTACAAATATATCCATCATTGTTTTAACTAGGAGCACGTTTTCATCCTTCATGGATGTAACCTCTATCATTTCATCCTTTTCCCATTCTTTCCTCTGCAACTTTTCTCTCCATCCAACTTCTCTAGAAATTCACATTTTTGCAAGTGCCCGAGAAATTCCAACTTCAAAATATCAACCTTTACATTCCTTGGACTGAAAAATTAAGCTCTAAATCCTTTCAATTACACTTTGCAGACAAAAATGACAAGGAATTTTATCAAAAAATGATGAAAAAAAAAGCATATTCGCATCTCCAAGAGTCTTGGATAAAAATTGGTGGCAAAATTAGATGCAATGCACAACAACCTTCGATTCTACCCTTTCTCAACTTTAGATTAGATTTGTCCACATGTAAAAGTCTGATTAAAAGCATGACTGGGGTTGCCTTTTGCATTTTATGAATTTTGGAGAAAATGTGCAACTTTTACATTTTTTCCCTCCCCTCTACCTTTAAAATAAAGGCTCGACATGTGGCTTAATCTAGGCCTTTGATAGAGTTGTGGCTCATTTCTGCAATTTTACCATTTTTAACAAAAAGGAAAAATTTCCAATTTTCATCTACTGACCGCCTTCCCGCTTGTAACTTTTGATGTGGGCCCCTGTAGAGCTATAGGTTATTTCATAAATTTTGTCCTTTTCACAAATAAGGAAAAAATATTCAAAAAACCTCCGGCGACCCGCCTCCCCACTTTGAATTTTCAATGCTGAGCCAAAAAACTTCAAAGTACTCTGATGACCTACCTTTCCACTTCTAACTTTTTATGTGGCCCCCAGTGGAGTTGTGGGTTATTTCATAACTTTGCAAATTTTTGCAAAAAGGGCAAAAATCTTCAAAAACCTCCAGTAACCCGCCTCCCCGATTGTAGCTTGAAAAACTACCATGTGTCCTTCTTCGGGGTCAAAGTAAGAATTTTTCCCTGCCGCTTCATATATGTTAAATAGTCAATCAGAGACTATCACGGCCATGGGGCAAATTTAGTATTTTTACAAATGTGACCATAGTGGCGAATTTCACCAAAAAGACCCGTCGGGCAGCAACCAATTAAAAATGAACATGTATACACCTTCGAGGAAAATAAGATAAATTCACTCTACCTTTATAAATTTGACCGGCCAATCAAAACTTAACAGGGCCACGAGGCCAAATTGATCTTTTTGCAAACATAGAAAAAAGTTACAAATTATAAAATAGACCCGACGTGCCTCATAAAATCAAAAGATACCACGTAGCTGAAGATGCTGAGATATAATTTGATGGGAGAAACATGCTCGTCGAACAATAAGATACAGGGGACCTTCACCATTTGCACCCAAAATTGAATCTTTCTTCAAGGACAAATAATTTATAAATAATTCATGGCTTAACAATAACCCATGACCATAGAGAAGGATTTACAATAACACCCTGATAAAGATAAAACTTGTATGCATCATTCGGGGAGATAGAAAATACGACAGAGCCCGCAGATTGAAGAATTTTTAGAACAAACGGGGAAAGATCAAATCAAGCACTAACATCGGCTCTAACTCGAGGATAGGAACTCCCTGCGAGTTCCAAAAGAACAATAGATCAGAGCATGTGAAAAAAATCCATTAGGAAATGGAGTCAAAGAACAAGCTTGATGAACCGAAATACAATAACCAATCCTCCCAAGATGAACTGAGAAACCACAAAAAAGTGGTCACCAAGGACTAGGAAAAAAAGAAAACATGAAATCAGAATGAAACCAAAAGACTATACACTATACAATGGTGTGCACCTTGATTCAGAGAAAATAATCAAGGAAAATTTTCAAGTACCTGTCATTCTGGATATGACCATGCTAATCAGTTTTGATATGTCTTTAACAACTAGTCATATGATTGTTTCTCCTTTTCCATCCAAGTCTCTATCTTATCACATATTTTCAAGCTTATCCTTTGTGCCTATTGCAAGCTTTTCTACATCTCTTGAGGCTGCATCAAACATCAGAGTCCTAGGAAAATAAACATTATCAGGATATCTTCATTGATCATTTTCATACTCCTTGAAAACAACATAGCTTACAGAGTTATCAAAATCAATCTCTGTGTGCAATACTTCATAAGAAGCATTGTTGGGGTCCTCAATGAGATAGAAAATTTTATTTTCACCAAGTAACTTCAGAAGGCTGCCCTCAATTGGTATGGTGGCATAAGACATGTCCATTTACACACTTCCACCCACACTAGTTGACCACTTTCTGGATAATAACATTCCCCACTTAGCAGGACAATCCACAATTACTACATTCAAAGTTAAGTACTTTCTTGGATATGATGCCAATTGCACTACTAAGCCTTTGACACATCCAACTACTGGTACCTCTCTTGAATCCATGGTAGTGCACTTCCCATAAGCTACTGTTACTCTGAGATTCAACTCATTCATGACGTCAACAGCCATTACATTACATGAGGCTCTTGAATCAAACATGTAGTTATGTAACAACCTATCTTTAATAATCTTAGTAGTAAAAAATAGATCTACATTCAGCTGGGACTCAACCAAGGATGTTCTGAAATATACATTCAGTTTATTACATTCATCAACAGGGGAAGGTTTCTTAAAAAATCTCAGAGCTTGTCAATGGCTATACACTTGCAACCGACTTGACATAATCAAATCTAAAACATAATAGATTAACAGGTTTCTCATATGGTCTCTTAGGAAGATGGGATTTCTCAAATTTTCTCGTAAGATTTCAACCCCCAACCATTTGCATGACTAAAGCATGCTTTTTAAAACACTCAATTTACATCAAAGCTTCCCCCAAAGAAAATAATATTCGAGGAACCTTTGTTTGTTACATGTTTGATCATGATTTCCAAAAAATGACGTTTAATAGGTTTGTAAGAAAAAATTGCCAGTTATTCACAAAGGTGAATCATTGCAAATATTTCCATCATTTTTTTAACTTGGAGCATGTTTTCATCCTTCGTGCATGCAACCTCCATCATTTCATCCTTTTTCCATTTTTTTCTCTGCAACTTTGCTCTACATCTAGCTTCTCTCATAATTCACATTTTTGCAAGTGCCCGAGAAATTCCAACTTCATATCAATCTTTACATTCCTTGGACTCACAAATTAATTTCTAAATCCATTCAATTGCACTTTACGGAAAAAAATGAAAAGGAATCTCATCTAAAAATGATGAAAAAAAATGCGTATTCACATGTCCAAGAGTATTGAAGCAAAAATGGTGGCAAAATCAGATGCAATGCACATTAACCATTGATTCTTCCCTTTCTCAACTTTAGGTTAGAATCCTCCACGTGGAAAAATATTATTCAAAGCGGGCCTGGGGTTGCCTTTTGCATTTTATGACTTTTGGAGAAAATGAGCAATTTTCACATTTTGCCCCACCCCTCTACCTTTGAAATACAGGCTCGACACATGGCTTAATATGGGCATTTGATGAAGTCATGGATCATTTCTGCAATTTCACCCTTTTTAACAAAAAAGAAAAATTTCCAATTTTCCTCTGCCGACCCACCTTCCTGCTTGTAACTTTTGATGTGGGCCCCATCAGAGTTGTGGATTATTTCATAACTTTGCTCATTTTCACAAAAAAGGAAAAAATATTCAACAGACCTCTGGCGACCTGCCTCCCCACTTTCACTTTTCAATGCTGAGCCAAAAAAAATCAATGTGCTCTGATAACCTACCTTTGCACTTCTAACTTTTGAACTGGGCCCCATCAGAGTTGCGGGTTATTTCATAACGTTTCTCCTTTTGACAATAAAGGAAAAAATCTTCAAAACCCCTTAGTGACCCCTATCCCAGCTTTTAGCTTGAAAAAATGCCATTTGTCCTTCTACAAGGTCAAAGTAAGACTTTTCCCCCCCCGCTACATATCTGTTGAATAGCCAGTCACAGACTATCAGGGCTGCGGGGCTAATTTGGTATTTTTTAAAAATGTGACCATAGTGGCAAATTTCACCAAAAAGACCCATCGAGCCTCAACCAATTAAAAATAAAAATGTATACACCTTCTAGGAAAATAAGGGAATTTTGCTCTACCTTTATAAATTTGACCGGCCAATAAGAACTCAATGGGGCGGCGGGGCAAAATCGATATTTTTGCAATCATAGAAAAAAGATATAATTTATAAAATAGACCCAACGTGCCTCATCCAATCAAAAGAGACCACATAGCTGCAGATGCTAAGATATAATTTGACTAGGAAAACATGCCCGCCAAAAGGGAACTTCACCATTTGCACCTGAATTGAATCTTTCTTCAAGGAAAAAGAATTTGCAAATAATTCATGGCTTGATAGCAATCCACAACCATAGAGAAGGATTTACAATAATACCCTAGTAAAGATAAAACTTGTACACATCCATTCAGAGAGATTGAAAATATGAGAGAGCCCGCAGATTGAAGAATATTTAGAACAAATGGGGTGTGATCAAATTGAGCACCAAAACCTCTCGCCCTAGTGTAAAGACTGTAAATGGTGTGTTTATACCCCATTTTGCAATTATTTAACCACTAAAGGCTACGGCTGGCTTTCGCCTCATTTTCCCATGGTTGAAAAAATCAACAATCGATGAGGGATTCATTGCACTCCGCCTTCCTGGAGCAGGTGATTTGACACTATTTGGTCTATATGTGTGGAGTGTAAAATTTCCCATTTTATGTTGTGTATTCTACACCAAGGTCTTCCTCTAGGGTTTCGGTTTGTTCAAATTGGGGTCCTAGCTCCCAAGTGCTCATTATGTGGCCACTTGGAAACTATAATGAATATTTTCTAGTTTTTTTTGAAATATTAGTTTGTTTGGAATTGGATCCACTCATTTTTCTTTCCCCTCAGTCCCCATTGCTTTTGTAGAATATCCTTTTAGGAGATAATCCCAAGCTTCTGCCTATATTCGCCCAGATTTGGAATATTTTCAGAGCAATAATTCTCTTTTGGATATGAAAAGAAAGAAATGATTTTTTATTTTCTAATTATGAAATTGATCTCGTCATATAGGCATTTAGTTGTTAGTCAATGGAAATAGGAATTTTCTATCTATATAGGGAAAATGTCTCTATGACCATGATAGGAACCAATAACCATGATAAAACATGTTAAAGAAGTATTACTTTCAAAATAAAGTGGCATAAAGAGGAGTTCAATTTAAATTAGTAAAATTGTATAATGGTCAATCAAAACTTGTCACATAGGTTGTAAGTTATTAAGACACCATTCATATATTTAACAATGTTCTTCACAAGGCATCAAGAGGAAAATAGCATCTCCGTACACATCACAACAGAATGGATGTCCATCAAAAGAAAGAGGATTTTTTAATTTTTCAAGCAAATTATGTCCAAGATAAGTTGTTGAAGTTCAATATTCAATATTCTAAGGCAATGGATACTCCAATTGCAAATGGAGGAAAAATAATGTTGTAGGATGGCAAGCCTTTAACTGATGAGAAGATTTTTAAAAGCTTGGTGCGAGGTTTGGTGTATCTGACGATGATTATAACCGATATCATTTTTGAGGTTTCACTAGTTTCTAGATTCGTCAGATTTCCTTCACTCAGGACACATGCAAGTCATGAAAAGATTTGTTGGATATGTGAAAGGGACTTATGATCATGGTATTCACTTTAGACCAACAAGTTCATTATGTCTTATTGGATACTTAGATTCAGATTCACACTCATTTGAGAGGAAAGCTTTATTTGGGATTTTGATATTTTTGTTGTTGAATTAAATAATTTTCGTGCAAATACAAAATGAAATTGTGTACTTATTTAGGAAATCCACTGAGATTTGAGTTTGTTCACAAAAACTAGTTGTTTTTTGTGAAACAAATTTCCAAGTTATTTTAACTTTGGAATCCCTATTGTAATATTAACTTATAAAAATTATAAATATATAGAAACTTTGTGCATGATTGGTGTCTATGTTTGTGTAATGATCTTTTGGTTTTGGTAATGGTCTGCTATTGCAGATCCTAGCATAATATTAGTCCATACTCCCACAAAATTTTGTATATGAAAGATTCAAATTGAATAGAAATCAACAAATTCACTTTAGAAAACTAAATAAAAATTTAGGACATATTGGACGAGATTTCCACCTTGAGATAGCATCTTATATGGTATTTTTAATCTCATCAAATGGGAGAAACCTCTTTCAATATATATATCCTTTTAAAATTGTCTCACAATAATATTTTTTTTCTATTTATAATGAAAATAAAGCATGTGCATGTGGTCCTTATAGATTTACATTTTATATTTATATCTTGATTATAGCACCAACACATGAACTTCACTTATTCATTATCCCTTGTGTTAACTTTTTCGATCGACTTATTCCCGTAGCTATAAGAATACTATAATTACAAAATGATATCTAACATTGGAATATAAAGGATAATATTATAAACAAGTTTCATAAAACATATTTCTATGAACAAGTTAGACATACACTACTTCCATTTAGACAATGCTTTTCTATGAACTATTAGCATGGTATAAATTATGTATTCATAACACATTTGAATGGAAACATTTGTTGCAATTTGTGCATATCAAGTTCAGCTAACTAATTTATTTCTATCATTCCAAGTTCTTAGTATCCCTAGGTTCTTGTCATTTCTTAAAATGCTTCTGTAGCACACAAATCTTATATAACATGCCAATTATATTTCCTATAAATGAATTTCTTGCTTGCAAAAAAGGATTCCTTCCAAAGATTGTTTTTGAGTATTTGTACAAGTGTGTACTACTATGTTTTAGTAATGTTTTAGGATTATGTAATATATTACATAAATGATTAATTAAGAATTCTACAAGATAGCTTGATTGTCTCCTAGAGGAAGAATCGATATTGACCTTCTATATTGAAAACATCACTTTGTTCAGATTTACTAAAATGGTTGATTGAGAAAATATCTAGTGTTCCAAACTCTAAAAAACTATCTCTCTATAGTCATATAGATGCATGAAGTACTTGATAAGGTAACTAATACTACCTTTGAGTTCACTCTTTGCTTAACAACCCTGGTTATACTGTGTATAAGGAATAGCTCCTGAAGCAGTATTTATAGTATATATCACATAAATTGTTATATTCCATTATTTTGAGGTTATGAGAGATAGAATTAAATACTTTTTTGTCCATATATCAAGGTCTTTCGGTCTACAGATATTTTTATATTGTGTTGGTGGACAATAAGAATGATGTATATTACTTTTATTCTATACCTGTAAGTATAGCAGGACGATTATCTATTTAAATAAATTGAGATTTACTGTTGCTACTTGGTATTTTTGGGTAGGTGGATGTATGAAGATCCCTTACACTGGGCTCATATTTCAGCATCCTCATTTTACTTTTGGTAAGTATGGCTTATTATAGAAGCAGGCGATCAATTATGAATCCCAAACGGATTTTCTTACCTGTTGTAAAACAAGAGCTGATGCGCTGCTAGTGTCAAAGCAATTGTTTGAAGGTTGGGTTTGACATTACAAATAACTCCCTAGACAATATTTTCAACATAGAATAAATGAAAATAGTATAGTTGCTAAAGACTGAAAAAATACATTGTGTATTCAACTCAGGGTAGTAATTTATAGTCTTTTAAAAATTAAAGTGATCAATTGTTAAACTATTTAACTAGTAACTTTCAATTTTCAATGTAAATTATATAGACGTGGGTCAAATAATTGAAATGATAACGCAAATTATAAATGAACAACGTAGATTAAATAAGCATCACAACTTTATTTACATCGTGTATTTGATTAGTTGTGTGACAAATGTAAATACGAAGATAGGCATCAATCAGGCGAGAGGAACTCTCTTTCATTTATATTTACTTGAGGGTAAGCCGCTTCTACACGGGAAACGATTCGTTTGAAGTATGTCCTCTGCAGTCTGACCATTGGGCTTTCGTGTACATACAATTTTAAAATTGCTTTGTGGATGCTCTTTCTTCGTCATACCTTACGTAGCATAACAAACCGATAAAAAAGTTACAGCAAAACGTTAAAATAAAATTGTTAAAAATACACCAGGCTGACAAAAACCTTTAATAAATATATCTTTGTTCCATTAAAGGATGTCACCATTTAGACTTTTTGTTGTCTACGAGTATTAATAATTGCATAAGCCACTCGAGAGTTCAAAGGTGTAAGTACCTTTGAAAGGAAATATGGTATCACGAGGAGATATGCGAGAAATACCATATCTAAGGCATTAAAGGATGTACAAAGAGAGAAAGCTAAGGCGTGGAGATGTGAGAAGCACCAAAGAGAAGGTGAGGTATAGATGAAAGGAAATATGTTATCACGAGGAGATATGCGAGAAATACTCCGCACAAGGTGCAAGACAAAGTTCAAGTGTTTACTGGTTGTGGTTGACAACAAGAGCACCGACAATCTCGTTACAAAGTAGATGGTTTAGAAGTTAGAAGTTGGGATTGGCACATTGGAGGCATCCTAAAACTATACATGGGGACTTGGTTGGTACAAGGTTAGGAGGGAATTATGTGCGAACAATGTGAAGTGGAGATGTAAATCGGAAGATTCACTGATCGAGTATTGTGTGACATCCTACCTATGGATGCATGCCATTTCTTATTGGATTTAGAAAATCTGCAATATTAACCAATGAACAACAAAACAAATAATAAAACTTGTAAATAAAAACAGAGTAATCCACAAACCAACATTGTATTGCGTAATCATTAATTAGTTTTTTCAGTATCAGAGCTTCAGCTCATTACATTCCAAGTTGTGCATGCGACACTTTCTCTTACATATACAACTTTAGTTGTGTGCTTCTAATGCAATTACAATTGCTGCTAATTATATAAAATTGCTTCCAACTAGACTTAACTGCAAATTGCTCTAAATAGAGCTTTTACAAAAATAGAACTATAACTTTACAATTACCACATGTTGTGCATGCATAAAAAAAACATTGTTTGTTTTATTTAATTCCTAAACAATAAGACAAAGGTGGAGTTAACTAAAGCATAATAAATCTAAACTTATCCTTTCTAAAAAGATACGAGACAAATTACATGTTGCAGATGCATGCATATTTCCAACACTCCCCCTTAAGTTCAACCGTGTAGCTTTCACTATTTTAGAGCCGAGTTTGTATTTTAAGATCTACAATATGGAAGATCATGAACTCCTAAACAACCTCGTAAATATTCTAAAACTTCATTTGCCAAAGCTTTTGTAAATATATCTACAAACTGATCTTTGGATCTGCAAAATTCAAGATGTATTTCTTTTTTGTTCACCAACTCATGTATCAATATACTTGCTCCTCTTATGAAAAATATGATTTTTGGATAACATTATTGCTCAGTTGTTGTCACAATAAATTTGTGTAGCATCTTCTTGATTCTACCTCAAATATTTCAACACTCTTCTCATCCACACAACTTGACATGTTGCTATTTTTGTTACATACTTTGCTTCTGCTGAAGATAACATGACAATGGGTTGCTTATTTGATGCCCATGAAATCACTCTTTTTTCAAAATTAAAAGTATATCCGAATATGTTTTTCTTGTCATCTATACTTCCAACACCATCACATTCTGTATAACCAATGACTTTGAACTCATGTGAACTTAAATTAAGAATTCCACGATTCTTTGTTCCACACACATACCTAAAAATTCTTTTTTCAGCTTGCCAATGTGAATATTTTGGAGATTACATGAACCTTGGTAAGAGGTTCACACCATATATAATATCAGGCCTTGTTGTTGTCAAATACATAAGACTTACAATTAACTTTTTAAACAATCTTGGATACCCCAATGATCTGTTGTCCTCTTTTCTTAGCTTCAAACCTACTGCAACTGGTGTTAGCACTAACTTACAATTCGACATGCTAAATCTTTTCAAAACATCATTAACATAATTTCCTTGTGAAATAAAAAATTCACCTTTTGATTGTTGAACTTCAATTCTCAAAAATTAATGCGTAAGACCAAGATCTATCATCTCAAATTCCTTCTTCATGGATGATTTCAATGACTTTGTAGATAGATTTACAGTAATGATCAAATCATCTACGTATAAACAAACAATTAGAATCTTACCTTTCTCATTTATTTTTGTGTATAAAGTAGGGTCACTACTTCTCCTACTGAAAACATTCTCAATCAAATAAAAATCAATTCTATTGCACCAAGCTCTAGGTTGTTTCTTGAGACCATAGAGCGCTTTCCTCAACATGTATACTTTTACTTCATGACCTTCAACCTCATAACGTTTTGGTTGATTCACATAAAATTCCTCTTCAAGAATGTTTATTTTACATCCGTCAAATAAATAATCCATTTGTTTTATGCTGAAATTCCTAAAACCATTCTTACCATGTCCGAACATGTTAGTGGTGCAAATGTTTCATTATAGTCAACTCCATATTGCTGCGAAAAACCTTTTGCTACTAGCCTTTCTCTATGTTTATGTACTTTTCCATCAACATTGTATTTAGTCTTATAGACCCACTTCACTCCTATCACGTCGTTTCCTTTTAGAAGATCCATCAACTCCCATGTCTTATTCTTCTCTATGACATTGATCTCATCTTCCATAGCTTGTGTCCACACTTCATACTTTATAGCCTCTTTAAAATATATTGGATCTGCAGCTTGAGAAAACAATGCAAAAACTGAAAAATGAGCAATTTGCATCAACACTAAAATCTCACTAAGACACCATGTTTTCCGTTGTGCATGACTATTCGATGATGTATTGCTTTGTGGTGATATAGTCGTTATTGATGTTCTGTGAGGTGTCTCTTGCATGGTTGAAGATGACTGAAATCTTAGAGACCTCCTTGTTGTAGAAGGAGGTGTATCTTGTGCTACAATTTGTGGTGCATGTCCAAGATTAGAAGTTGCATTACCTTCCTTCTCTAAAGTTTCATCTGTCATATCAACATGTGAAATAGTTTCTGCTATACCGAATATTTTCTCAATACTTCCATCCCATGCTTCATTTTCAATAAACTGTATATCTCTGCTGATCACAACCTTTTTCGTGACTGGATTGTACAACTTATACACTTTTGTATTCTCTGAATACACAATAATTATACACTTTTATCCTTTCTTATCTAACTTCTTCCTTAGCTCTTCAGGCATGTGTGTGTATGCCACACAACCAAAAATTCTGAAATGAGAAACACTTTGTTTCATGTTTGTCCATGCTTGTTCAGGAACTATGTTCTTAATAGTTTCTGCTAGACACTTGTTTAAAATGTAAACAAAATTTTCTACTACTTATGTCAAATAGTCATTTGGAATGTTCTTTTCCTTCATTATACGTATATCCATTTCCATAATGGTTCTATTCTTCCTCTCCACCACACCATTCTGATGTGGCTCATACCTGGTAGTAAATTGCTTGTCTATACTATGATATTTGTAAAAAATTTTAAATTCATTGGAAACATACTCACCTCCTTTGTTTTTCCTTAAAACTTTGATGTAGTATCCACTTTGCTTCTCCACTAAAGCCTTGAACTATTGAAATGTATCAAAGGGTTTAGATTTGTGTCTTAGAAAATAAAATCATTTTTTCCTTGTATAGTCATCAATAAATGACATAAAATATGAACCTCCAATAGAAATTATTTGCATAGGTCCACACAAATCTGAATGTACAAACTTAAGAGGTGCTCTTGCTCTTGTTGTTTTACCAACTAGGAAATAATATTTTTCTTGGTTCCCCAAAATACATCCTTCACATACACTTTCCGGTTTTTTGAATCAATGGAAAACCTTTAACCATAATCTTTCTATGAAGTAAATTAAAACCTCCAAAATTCAAATATCCATACCTTAGATTCCAAATCCATGATTCATCTTTCACAACTGATTGAAATTAAGAGTGTTTCACTTCAACACATGACTTAACTGTATTAGAGCAGGACTCATTTGCATTAGCGCATACCTCCTTTACATTGCCGCAGGACCTATTCACCTTAGCGTAGAACTCATTTTATTGAGTGCGGGACTCAATAGAGGAATGATTTAACTTAGTGCAAGACTTGGCTATGACCCAAGACGCTGATTTTGCTACAAACAGGTCAGATTTTATCTTTTTTCTGGTTTTAATATCGAAGGAAACATCCTATTGTTGTTTATCTTCACTTTTGCAATCAACTTGGTGGTAGGAGCTTTGTCCATGATCGCACACTCATTGTCTTCCATATAAACTTAGTATCCTTTCTGTACCAAATTTCCAATACTCATAAGATTGTGCTTCAAACCTGCCACATAGTAAACATCATGCACTTTTTTTTCTCCCTTTGTTTAGTTAGAATATTAACCGTGCATTTTCCTTTTATAGACACAATATTGTTATTCCCAAGAGTAATATCACTCTTTACTAACTCATCCAAATTGAAAAATAAATCTAGATTACATGTCATGTTAATATTGCAACCAGAGTCCAAATACCATACATCACATGGACTTTCTTTTGATAGATTGCACTCAATAGAGGATGAATAAGGTATTGCTTCGGAAATCCTTGTGCATGTAATAAATGTAGATGTAGAAATAAAACTTCCAACTTGATTTTTCTTGCAATCATAAGCATAGTTTCCTGACTTATTGCAATAATGGCATTGAACATGAGACTTATCTTATCTCTAAACATAACTTTGGTCATAACTCTATCCTTTTCAACCTGATTTTTATGAAACATTGTTGCGTTTGCTAGAAGTACTTCTTCCTCTGCTTCTGGGGCTGAAACTATCTCTCCTTTTTCCATGACTACCTATTGTTTGGGATGCAAAAGCTTGATCTACAACTACATGTGATCTATCCATCCTTTGTTCGTGATTCATTTGTGATGCATGATGTACACACCTAAATTCCACTTTTGCAATCTCATTTCCAAAAGCACACAAATCACTCTCATTCTTACCATTTCCGTTATAGTTAGTGATTTCTACTATTTAACTAACGTTTCTTATTATTTTGGTCAATTAAAAATACATTTTTTATTTCCTAACCTCTTTCGCATTTAGGATGTTGATTTATGACAAACTGTAAGTCAAAATCTTCTTCTAAACACATAATTAACAATTATTAGCTAATTAATCCTATCTTACTCTTATTTTGGTCAATATACCATATTACAAGCTCAAACCCCTCTTCTAACCAATCAAAATCACCCCACTTCCCTCCACAATATCTCACAAGGCTTCAAAAACTTATCCTATCATTCTAATTGACCCTCAGTGGTTGATTAGAGCTCCTCACATCTAATCATTTGTTCATTAGCTAATCATGATTAACAAGCTTTAATAAGGATTAAGATTTCTTAATCTAATTTGTGCTTTTAGTTCCACATGCACCAAGATTCTTGTTTTCCTCAAAGGAAAAAATATAAAATGGACTAATCTAATACCTTTAAATTTTACACCTGCTTTGATTTGCATATCATATAAGAAATATGATTAATAGCCAGTGTCAATCCTTGGCTCAATTCTTTAATGGAGTTAGTAAATAGGTATCTGATATGATCTTGTAGTCATTGTTGGAGATACCATCTCACATTTGTTGGAGTAGCAACAAACCCCCAACTTGATTTCTACTAGATCTATTTAGGTCTATGTTAGTTAGGAATTGAATATTCTAGTAGACATGTTTTAAGCTAAGATAGATTGATATATCATGTTAGTTATTTCAAGCATTCCATTAAACTTTAATCATTGATGTAACTATTGTTAGATTCAATAAGCATTTGCTCAATTAGACTATGTGGTGTTAGTCTTGTTAGTTTATATTTTCTTGGAACTTTTAGTAGTTTCCATTTGGCATGAACAATGGTACATTACCCCATTGCATTCATTCTTAATCTTTGTAACTTAGTTTCAAATTTTTTAATTTCAATATTTCTAGATTAGTTTCAATTTTTCTATATTAGTTTCAATATTTCTAGATTGGATTCCATATTTTTATATTAGTTTCTCAAGATTTTAGATTAATTTAATGTTTTAAGAGTAATTTTCAAAGTTTTATAGATCAATTTTCATTTTGATAGCTCTTCAAAACTACATTAGTACTAGATGTTTCATTTTGATGTTCTTTGCAGGGTATAAGGAGGATAAGTGATGTAAAAATTCTAATAGGAAGTCAAAGATTTGAGATTTTTTCAAAATTTTCTTGTTAAAACCCATGTTTTGACCATGTACAGGAAGGTGTGTGCTCATGCCTAAAGGTGCATGCTCACACCAAAAGGGGAGATCTCATGACATAATATACGTGCTCACGCTCTCAGGGACATGTTCAAGCTCCACTAGACGTGCCTGGATGTAATTGAATTTTTCCTCTGTGTATAGGCCACACTGGTACTCTTAAGGGAGAGATGGTGCTAAGATGAGCACATTGGTGCTCACAGGTGTGCACCTTTGTTAAAATGATTGTATAACATATCTTCTAGAGGCCATAACATTTTCTTCTAACCTTGAAATGACTCCATTTTTTTGGGTTGGAAAGGTATTGAAGTGAAATATGCAATGGTAACAAAATTTTAGGTTTTAAAATTACCAAAAAATGAGGGTAATATTTTTTTGAAAACTAATCATTTTCTAACATATCTACATGTTTATATAAATGTTGTTTTTCTATGATTTACTTGATGAAGAGAAAATATTGTATATTCTCTTCTCTTACACCTTTTTGTGATCTTAAGAATCAAAAACAAATTTGATTTCTATATTTTTAACATTATCTTAAGTTTTGGAGAATGATTTTTTTTCCATCCTTTGTATAAATTTGGGATAAAGTTGTGTATGCTCTTTGCTTGCACCTCATGTGATCTTGAGAATCAAAATAACCTCTAAACCTTATTTTGATAAATTTGGACTAAGTAGGAGAATTTATCATTCATTCTTATGCTTAAGGGAATAAAATTTAATTTTGGCATGTATATGATCTTTTAGTTTAAGATTTTTTTCATTTGATAGATAACTAAGGCTAAGGATTATGTATGCTCTTCTCTTACACCTAGTGTGATCTTGAGAACAAGAAACAACCCTAGTTTTTGACTAAAAAATCTCTTGGATTAATTGGGAATAAACCTTAATTTGCAAAGCATTATGGTATTTAATTGATTTACAAGTTTTTTTTATTTCTATTTAGTTAGGTCACTTTTTGTATATGCTCTTCTATCGAGTCCTTGGATGATCTTGAGAACAATAAATGACATTTAATCCCCTTTCTATAATACTATAGATATTTTGTAACTACTAATCATTTTTGTGTAGAATCTATCACTAGTCAAAGAAACAAGGACCTAAACAATTCTCAAATTACACGTGTTGTAAGTTTCCAATTGTGGTATAAACCAAATTTTTTAATCCAAAAGATAAAAACCACACTAACATCTATTCAACACATTGTATTACAGGTTTTAGTTATGAGCTATGACTCTTCCACTTTGAACTAGGAAAAATTCTCTTTGGCATAAGCCTTAAGCTACAACAAAATATATGTTCCTAGAAAACTCAAAGTGCTCCAATTACCCAAATTACCCAAATGATTAGTATGCCTTGGTGAGTTTAGAGTCAAAGTTATTTCCATTGCAACCCCAATGAAAATACAACTGAACGCATTTTTTATTGTCATTGTATTGAAGGGGGTAAAGTAACTCTGGGGTACTCCAAGGGTCACCCCTTGGAAAATTGAACTCCCAGAGATATCTTATAACACCTAGAGAGAGAAACCCTAGGAAAGCTTTTGGTTTGGAGACAATTTTTTTTTTACATCATTTTCTATAGAGCTCTCACAAAGTTGCAACCTTTTTGGAGTCAAAACCTTATTATACGAACAAGGTGAGAGTCCATTCAAGCTAAGACCGCATGATATTCATCACGAAACATACGAGGTGTTAGTATGGCATATTTTTTCACTTGTCATAAGATAAGGCAAAAATGTACGAAAGTTACATTTAGTTTGTTTCACCACCACTGTGTTTACACCTTTATTTCCTTGATTCCAATTTTGGGACAAAAGGAAACAACATATGTGGATACCACTAGAGATAACCATGTCCACCACTTTTGTAGTCTACTTGCATAACTAGGTTACAATATTGGAATGCAAGTGTTGAAAGTGTGAATGCTACGTCTTCGTGATCTAGGTGGCCATATTATCTCAAACCCATATCGAGACTTATTATTATTGTAGTTAGGTCGTATTATAATTGAATTCCTTTAAGTTTTTATGATTCCCACTTTATATCCATACAATTGTGATATTTACTTCTTGTTTCTATTGTGAAATTTGGCCTAAATCTCTACATTGTATTGTTACATTGCTCACACGCATAAAAATTCCTTGATATACTTGGGCATTGTTTTTTACATCCTGGCATTGTCTCGAGATTACTTTATTTTCATCACTATAATTCCATTTTGATACTAAAATCTTGATTTCTTACAAACATTGATTAGCATGTCCAAATAGCGTTGTTATGCTTCTCACATTTGTATCTTCCATTTTACAAGACTTATACTTTGTTAGTGTCTAGAAACTAGTTTTTAGTATACCTTGTTAGAGGATTGTGTCAACACTCTCTTAGCATGTAGGTCTTGTTTGTTTCTAACTTGACCTAATTGGTGATATTGTTTTGTCACTATTTTGTTTCGAACCTATATCAAAAAATCATGAGTAAAATTTTGTTGTGATTGGATTTGTGTTTTATACATCATTGTATTGTCCTAGATAACTCTTTTCATATATTACCTTATTAGGGTAGGTAATTATTTATTCTTTTGTGTCATTAGGTTCATATTGATAATTTAGATTCATGACCATTGATTGTTTGGTATTATTTGCAATGATTTGATGTTGTTATACTGCTTGGTTTGTCATAGGGCACATGTTTTCCAAATTTCTAGTTAGTTTCCATTGTGCTACCCAAATTGATGTAGGAATTCACTCAAATTAAAGGATTTCAATCAAACTATCTCATTATAGAAATTTATATCACACAAATGTAAAAAATTACCAACAATCATGAGGTTTTTTATATGTATGATAGTAAGGAATAGAAGTTTTGGTATTCCCATCAAAGGATGCCCATCACGGCTAATCTTGGTTTGGTTCTTTAAACTAGACAACCCATTTGGGTACTCTGTTTCCCATCTTCATCTCATAGTCGGTGGTATGGTTTTGATGATTCTAATCCAAATTATTATTCTGGTCCCCCCACTCTTCTTCTAATTCTTTTGATTAACCTAGATCTTCTGAAGATTCTCATTAGAGTTGTTCATATCATTTGAATCATAAGCCACAGATCTCCCTCTCTTGCCACGACTTCCCTTATTAGTTAAATAAATGATATCTTCCTTTAAACAACCATGTGGCACCAAGTATCACTAATCAAATGTCTAATTCGATTCTTAAGCCATGGTCCTCCCTTACTCTACATGACCTCCCTTATTCTTTGCCTAAAAAAAATCTTCCTCCATTGAAGATCTTGGTGAATCAAAATTCTTCTAATTCAACACCCACATTGTATTCATATAATTTGACACATATCTCACAATCATCTAAGTTGACTCACATGAAAAAAACATTTAAATCCATGTATACATTGCAAATACCTCAAATGATTGCTATGTTGCAATCATATGTTGATTTTCTATGTAATCCTTGTTGTTTCCTAGTAATATGTCATATTCTAGGAAATCCAATGCCCATAATTTATAAATATACATCTTATTCTAATCACGAGACATCTAAATCCAAATCTACTTCGTCTCTTGATTCACCATCTTCTCAAACTTCTACACTAGTTGGACCCATTTCTTCTAGTCAACCTCTCATGGTTGACGAACAAATAACCATGTTGATCGATTCATTTCAAAATGAAGAAGAAATCACATAAATCATGGGTCAAATGATGACATTCCTCTATAGGATCACACACAAGAATTCTCTTTAGACCTTGCTATGTTCACATATTATGGGGAAGAGGTTGCTTCCACTTGTCAGACCTTAAAGGAGGACTCTACAATCATCTAATTTGATCCTCTTCTTACTCTTCCACATTAACATTCTTCATTATGTAATTAAATTCCTTGGTTTGGCATTGATCCATGACCTATCTGCTTATTACCTAATCACTCTTTATCTATCATGATTCTTCAACTGAAAAATCACATTGAGTCACCACATAGTAGCCCATCATCTTCTTCTATATGTGGGCCACCTCCAAGTAGCCCCACATCATCTATATGTGGCTGACCTCCTAGTATCCCATCTTCATCTATTCTTGGGCTATGTCCTAGTAGCTCATCATCTTCTACATATGAGACACCTCCAGGTAGTCTTTCATCTTCAGTCTATGGGACACCTCCTTGTAGACCATCCTCTTCTATCCTTAGCCACCTCTAAGAATTCCTTTCTTGTCTTTATGTGGCTCACCACTGTGTATCCCCTCTTCATCTATAATGGGAGCACATCTTATAAATCCATCATCTTCGATTCTTTTGCCACGTCCTAGTATCCCAAAAAGTTTGATATATGGGACACCACTAGGTAGTTCTTCATCTTCAATCTTAGGGCCACATCCTAGTAGTCATTTATCTTTAGTCTATAAGACATATCCTTATATCCCATCCCCTTCAATTATTGGATAATATCCTTCACGTCCACCACATTTTTATTTTATCAATGATTATGGAAAGTCCACCGTAATTTCTCACATAAATTCTCTTTGTCCACTTTCTTCTCCCACCTCTCAAGATTATTCAATTTACGTAATAGATTATAAGAAACCCAATCGGTTCCTTCATCAGGCTAAGCTCATAAATTCCAAACCCTCCAAAGATCACAACAATTTAGATGGTCTTAAAGTTCAAAATTAAATGCGATCCAAAAATTCACACCAACATACCCATAAAGTATGATGCAAAGTGCATAAACCTCTTGATATGGAAATCAAATTCCTAGACAAAAAATCCATATTTCAAAATAAAAATTAGTCATCTATTGAGTATGAGATCACCACAATCATTGAAATTAGAGATAATATGACTCTTGATAAGAAATCATGCTTAATCACACTTTTCAATGAAATCTTTAAAAATTTTGTTTGATCTTATGACGTAGATTGATATTGATCTGTCCCACTTTTCAAAAAAAGACAAAAATGTAAAAAAATTAGAAAAAAATTCAAAAAATAAAAGGGGAATGAACACACATTGCAATTAGGTATTGCATATACATGGATGTTTTTTCTTCCCTTCCTTTTTATTATTTTGCAAGTCTTCCTACAATTTTCATCCCTTCGGTGATATTTTGGCTAGCCAATTCACACCCATTTTGTGACATTTATCTCTATGGTATCCATTTGGTCTTGGTCTTTCATCACCTTGGTAAATTAAATAAAAACTAGCCTTATAGGGATCATATCATAATCAACATCTAAAATAAACTTGTTGGGAAGAAATTTTGGACATATTTGTTGACAGTATCAAATATCGTCATCACAAGTACTTCTGACTCCTTCCATCAAGAAATCAGTTATTCTTAACCCATTTTCGAATAAGAGACCTGAAATAAGTTTTGAGAAAGCAAAAGAAAATCAATTAAATCCAAAAGCCAAAGTTAAAAGAAAAATCAAATTGATATATAACTCTCTCTTGGGGTATTTCCAATAATCTTTACCAGGGCTATAAATGCTTGATTAGCAGTAGAGAAATGTTGATATTAAAATAAAATGCATCTCCTTCAGGGATATAGACGCTTGGCTAGCGGCGGAGAAATGTACAACTCTCCTTCAACAATCCACTCATAACAAAAATCAACTTTGAAAAATAAATCATTCCTACATATTGGCTAGGGTGTCTTCACTTTTCGTCTATCAAATATTACCTCCAAGAGGTAACAAATTTCCATGTGCACACACTATATCTCTTTGAGAAAATATGATTAGTGTGTTACCAAGTGTCTTGTTTTGGACCTTTTTCAGACTCTTACTCTAGTCCATATCTTGGCTCAAGATTCATGCCTTTAGCTAATCGTTTCTTCATTACGAGCCTTCTAAGCTATATTCACAACATTTATGTTGTTCTTCTACTTCATTCAAAACATCCATGAACGTATAATATTCCCTTTTTTCCATGTTTGTGGGAACCTTTGTCCCCTTTCTCAAAACAATCTTCCACTTCATTCTATCATGTGATTTTTGGTCAGCTTAAGGTGGGGGCATCCTTGCTCCTTCTTAACACATCATTGGGTTATGTTCATCATCATGTTGAACAAATCTATATTGTCCTTGATCCAAATTCTACACATGAAGAGTTTTCCTTTGAATATTCACATATAACGCTGGGGTTAATTTTACATCTTCACTTTATTACACATACGCATGAAATTCTAACCTTGTACATCACATATGTTGTTGGGGCATCCACGTTTCTTTGTTTCATGTACATAGCTTCATAAAAATTCTCATAAATAAAAAACATTCAAATATGTTTCTAAAATTAAAAAACATTCAAGTATGTTTCAAAAATAAAAACAATCTAAATAATCATTCAAAAACCCAAAAATTTTTGTTAAAATATTCAAAAACTCAAAACATTTGGTAAAATCATTAAAAATCTAAAAAAAGTGTAAAAAATCAAAAAAATCAAAAATTGGTAAGCGACAGGCACACATCTGAAGCCTGTATTAAATGCATTCTCCTCGAACATCAAAAAAATTTCCTACAAAAACATCTTTCTTAGCTTCTTTCTTGTTCTTGTCTCAAATGAATTGTGGATTATCATGATCTACCTCCATTAACAAAGTTGGCTTGCTTACTATGTCAGCAATCTTGTGCAATAGTGAGTTATTTGAGACTCTGTCATAGTGAACGAATGCTTTTTATGGGATTACTTGTGTCCTCTGTTATTCCCATTGCATGTTTCCTTTCTTGGGGCACCATTTTTAACCCTTGTCATTAGAACACGAAAATTCGGGAACTGAAGCTTTATAAATAAAATTGGTGTAACTATCTTGAACATTGTTTGTTTGAGTATGTGTGATTGTACTTGTTTTTCTATTAGATTGGCTGGTTTACTTTCTTCTAGTGCATTGCATTATGTATGCTCCATGGAGTTAAGCATCGTTTTACTTTCTTGTATTGCATTGTATTGTGTATGTTGCATGGAGTTACATATTTTTAGCAAAGAAAAATTGTTAGTAATATATCTTTTCATGTTATTTTACACTTTTTTTATTTTAATAAAGGTCGATGATGTAGATCATAGGGGAAACATGATGAAATAAAAGTTTCTTATTGAAGATTGGATGTAAATATCTATTCCTATTATCCACTTTCATGTCTAATCATTATTAACTTTTTCCAAATCACTTGGGGCAATAAACAATCATGTTTATTCCTATCCTATTTCTTATATCAGTTTCAATCACATTTTCGGTCATCGATTGACTTCTTCTATCACCCATCAACAATCAATGGGCCATCCTTAATTCTAATAATTTTTCTTCAAAAAATTTAGTATTTTATGCTTGTCTACTATGTATGAAGTGAAGTTACTTACTTCACCTCCAATATGGACAAATGTAGACACCTAAATTTAGATTTTGCAATTTTATTTCCAAAAGAACATAAATCACTCTCATTCTTATCATTTCCATTATAATTAGTGATTTCTACTAATTAATTAATGTTTCTTACTATTTTTGTCAATTAACAATGCATTTTTGATTACCTAACCTCTCTCACATTTAGGATGCCAATTTATGACAAATTGTAAGTCAAAATCCCCTTCCAAATAAAAATTAGCGATTATTAGCTAATTAATCCTCTTGAACTCTTGTTTTGGTCGATATACCCTATTATTGGTTCAAACCCCTCTTCCAACAACTTAAAATCACCCCACTTCCCTCCAAAAAATCTCAACAAGCTTCAAAGGCTTATCCTAGCCTCCTAATTGACCCTAAGTTGTTGATTAAGGCTCCTCACATCGTAATCAGTTGTTAATTCACTAATTTTGATTAGAAAACTTTAATCATGATTATAAATTCTTAAACTACTTTGTGCTTTTAATCCCACATGCATTGAGATGTTAGTTTTCCTCAAACGAAAAGCTATAAAAAGGACAAATCACATACCTTTAAACTTTACACTATGCTTTGATTTGCATAATATATAAGAAATATGATTAATAGCCTAGCTCAATCCTTGCCTCAAGTCTTCAATGGGGTTAGTAGATGGGTATCTAGTATGATCTTGTAGTCTTTGTTGGATAGACCATCTCACCTTCCTCAAAGTAGCAACAAACCCCCAATTTTATTGCTCCTAGATCTATTTTAATCTTTGTTAGTTAGCAATTGAATATTCTAAAAGGCATGCTTAAAGCTAAGATAGATCGATATATCATGTTAGTTCTTTCAATAATTCCACAAAGATTTAATCATTGATGTAACTATTGTTAGATTCAATAAGAATTTTATCAATTAGACTATGTGATGTTAGTCTTGTTAGTTTAGCTTCTCTTTGAACTTTTAGTAGTCTTCACATATAACTCATTAGTTGAAAACTAACTTAGATCCTTAGTTTCTTCAATAGTAACAACTAGAGGATCAAATTTCATAGGAAAATCCTATGTAACTTTTCAATAATTCTTCGATCTTCAATAGTCTCAATATGGTATTTTATTTGATTCAATAAGCCAACTACATAAGTAAAGAATGATTCGACGGAATTGGAATCTTTCATTGATAAATTATCAAAATATATACGAAGTAAATGTAGCTTGGTAGAACTTTTACTTCCTCCTTTCCTTGATATGCAACTTGCAGTGTGTCCCATGTGGCCTTTGCTTGATTTGTTGATACCAATCTAGGAAGAATGTTTCATGTATTTCCTGATGAATATAAAAAAGTGATTTTCCTTATTTCTTCTGTAAAAGTGCAATATACGTTGTTGCACCTAAGGGCTTTGTGTTCCCATTCTCAATGATGTCCCACACATCCTGAGGTCTGAATACCACCTTCATGGTCAATGACCAGTCTTCATAATTCTTTCCATTAAATTTCATTGTCTGCATATCGTATGTAAAATCCATATCTTGCTACTAATCTACTGAAAAAAATTTGCTCTAATACTAATTTTTAGAAGATATGGAATCTTAAACAATGAACAACAAAAAAAAAAATAAAGCTTACAAATAAAAATATAGTAATATCAAAACCAACAATGTTGTGCATAATCATTAATTAATTTCTTCACTATCATAGCTTCGACTCATTACATTCCAAGCTATGTATGCCACACTTTCTCTTACATCTATAGCTTCACCTGTGTGATTCTATTGATTTTAAAATTGTTACTAATTATATAAAAATGACTCCAACTAGAATTAATTGTGAACTTCTCTAAATAGAGATTTTACAAAAATAAAACCATAGCTTTAAAACTACCACATGTTGTACATGCATAAAACAAATATCTTTTGTTTTATTTGATTTATTTAATTCCTAAACTATAAGACAAATCTTGAACTAACTAAAGAATAATAAATCTAAACTTATCTTTCCTTAAAAGCTACGAGAGAAATTACATGCTTCACATTAATGCATATTTCCAACATTGGGGAGGGCACAAAAATATGACAAAGAAATTATCTATGATGGGAGAGAAAATAAACTGAAGGTGTGTCTGGATGTAACTAAATTTTTTCTATCCCCAGTGAGAGAAGAAAACAATATGGAGCACCGAAGCCACATTGTGTTACGTAGAAGAGATGATGACTAAGCATGCAAAAGAGAGAAACAAGGTATTGCAAAAATAACATGAAGAACGCCAACTTATTAGTTTAGCAAGGGGTGAAGGGAGAAGATGAAATCTCCTCAGAATGCATAATGAGAACTACACAAGGAGGGAAATGTACGTGGGTGTATTTAATCCTGATGGATTTATCTATAGATATGTGCAGGAGGAGAAAGGTGAAGCTGACGAGAAGGTGGTCAGAGAAGACTAGGAGAACACAAAGAATAATGCCCTGATGTCACAACTAGAGGCCATCTACAAGTAATGCCAAGAAGTTTTTGGAGTCCTAATAGATGGAACAAAGATCACAATAAAGTGCACACAGTAAGGAAAAATAATGTGTGAAGATAATAGCACACAAGAAAGGAGAAGAAAATTTTAGTTTAGCCATGTTGTATAGGTGGAAATAATTATGTGAACAAGTGGATTTTTGCCTAGTAATGGTCAAGAAGAGGATAAGAGAAGGAATATACCACAAAGAGATATTATGCATAAAGGTGAAGATTACATGGAATAATAGTGCAAGGTGGAGTAGTTGGAAAGGAAGACACACAGAGGAAGAAAACCCTAGGAAGAGAAGGGAAAAAGTAGATAAAATATCGAGATAAGAACAGTATACATTGGGTCCAAGCCCATGAATTTACAGAGAAATGGATGTGGAAAGAAGAGGATTGTAGGAGAACATATCACAACATACATTCCAAATAGGATGTGTGTAGAGAGAAACACAAAAAACAATTGCGCAAAAAGATAATTTTTAGAGAGAATAGTTTTTGGAGGAAACGAGATGAGAGGTGGAAAGAAAAAGTGTACAAAGATAGACTGTGCAGAGGAAGCTTGTGGAGAGATGAAGGTCATGAAGGAATAAAGTGCAAAAAATAAGTGTGTGAAGGAGAGACATAGAATGGTTTAGAGCCTAGAGGTGAAGTGTATGAAGAAGAAAAAAACTCTTGAAGAATTTTGGTGAAGGTGAATGGAAAGTGGTGAGCCCAACATTATAAAGGAGATATTTCAAGGCAAACACTAAATCGAAAGAGAAAAGGCATTTAAAGGAGGACAGTTCATGAAAAGTAGAAGCTTACAAGGGAGAAGGTTTTAGTGGGAAAAGAATTAGAAAATTATCGTAGAGATAGATCTATTTATAGGAAGAGGTCAAATTGTGGTGAGTTTAAGGTCAACAAAGTATGCAAGATAGCACAAAAGAGTCACTGAGAAGTGGTGAAGGACTATAATAGATGTAGAAAGAAGCACCAAGTCCACGATATGAATCAAACGATGAAGGAGCTAGAACTGTCGACCCTAATAGTTTGATGGGTAGTTATAGAGCTCACTCCATCTACTTAAGGTAGAGCTAAAGTATTAAGAAATTGAGGTGTTTGATACAATAGAATATAATGTCCAAATTAATCACGCATAATTTTGGCTATGTGTGGGTGCATGTAATGTTGGTGATTTTATGGAACATGGAGAGGGAAAACAGTATAATGAGAGGGTGATTGCGGCGAAGTGTGCTAGTACTTTTCATAATGGAAATTAGTAAGGAGCACATCATAGATAGGAGTGTGTAATAGAAGTGGATGTGCAACCATGTGCGGAAAGTTTTGAAAAGTATTATAGCAATGGAGGAATAATATCATGCCATATTCATATGATTTTGGGAGATTAGTAATAGTTTTCCTAGGTTAAGAGAGTGGATGCGCAAGGATATTGTGGAGGAAGGATGATATGCCCAAGGAGAGTGTACTAAAGAAAGGTAAAGATTTATCTTAAGACAAAGAGTGCAGTACAAAATAGAGAATAGGTGTGATATAATTGGTGGTTAGAAGAAAAGACAAGATAGTTTTCAAAATATGTGTAACAAAGGATGTTTAAAAGGAATCAACTGTCAGAGGATTGCAATGAATTGATCGATGTGGCACAACAAGGAAAGATATAGATGGAGGTAGCCCAGTACATTTAATGAGCTCAAGTTCAAATTTGATTTTGAGAAAGAAGATCTAGAAGTATCTAGAATGGACTAGCCCTCCCAAAAGATATTCAAACAAAGAGAGAGAAGAGAGACAATGCATTTATAAAGGTAGGATGAAATCACAATTTTCGGTCTAGTCAGCAAAGGAATAGGAGACACAAAAAGAGTGAGAAAGATAGATGTGGGAAAAATTATTAAGATGGATGTGGGAAAAGAAACTATGTTTCTATTGAGGAATGATTAAATGTTTACATGAATTTTGGCATATTTTACAAATCATATACCATTGGTAGTTGTTAGGAGGGTGAAGTTTTAAAAAGAAGGAATCCACCTTCAAATACGCCCTTGCTGGAAAGTGTCAAATTTCAGAAATGTTTTCCAGCAATCCAAAAAACTATCATATTCCCCTCCACTTTTCGTCAATCCTTTCTACATCTTATTTGGATGGTCAGAGTGCATTTTTAGGGATTTTATATTGGGTGGATAAAAGAAATTGTCTTCTCATTCATTTTGTTTATTGATGACTGTCTCTATAACCATTGTTTATACCCAATGTCAATGTTCATTATTTTGTTGTTGCATCAGATTGTTTCTTCTCTTTACAACCTTCATTTCGTGTTCAATGTACCAACACTTTTGCCTTAAATTCCCAATAAATAATTGTCCTCTATATTACCTACCTGCCTCCATTTTCACATGGTTGGTAAATGCATGGTGGCAAGATGGTTAAAATATTTGACAAAGATTCCATCTCTCCTCCTATAAAGTCCTTATATATTTTTCATCCTTTTGCTTTTCCACATATATTTTTTGTTATCTCTTCGGGTCTCTCGCTAAATTCATTGAGTTTCAAAAATAAGATGACATCTTTGACTATTGAAACTATTATCTGCAAAACACACATGGGATTATATCTTTGAACAAGAGGCAAGTATCTAGTTTCTCCATTAAATCATTCTAAAGGCTAAGTTGCCTGCCCAGATCGACTTCGGCCATCCAAGTTGAAGATATATATTTTGTATGGCTTATAATGCTTCTCCCCGATCATAAAATAATAGACACACACGTGATGACGTAAACTGAAAGGCATGGTCTCACTGTAACCTAAAACTTTTACACTGTACACACAAGAAAATGGTGAGAAAATGTTACAAGACAGAAATGTAATGGAGACTCATTTTGCGTTGTTAGGCTCGATGCATCGTCCACAAATGAATAATAGCCACGTGTATTTTACATGAGCCCAAATTAAAATTAAGATAAAATAAAGGGAAGAGATATGAGGGAGAGTTTCAACGTAAATTTATTTTTTGCACTGAATTCATTTTCAGAGATTTTATATGAATTAAATTTTACGTTTTTAGGCTCCTAGAAATGGTGATAGGGTTTTTATAGTTGTTACATTATATCTTCTTTTAGTATCACATTGGTTATTTTTTACGATATTTAATGTGTTTATCAATTTTTTTAGGTGTCCTTTTTTTCCCCACTACACCGTCTGTGAAGGGAAGTTGACATGGAGTGGGAGGCATACTTGAAGGGATGTTAAATGTAAAGTAGTTAATGGAAATTAATTTTGATAAGTTCACATAAATCATAGGAAAGTTTTTTTAAAGCATAGATTGGAAAGTTTTGTTAAAGTATTTTTCAACAGTCAATTTCCGTCACACTGTTCATGTCTACCTATACTTTCATGATTGCTTATTTTTAACTGCCCTAATTGTGAAAATATCTATTTATTTGAATGTATGTTAAGTGTAGAAGTTTTATAATTTCTTGTAAAGTGTTTTACCAAATGAAATAACGAGACAACTTCTCATGGAATATGATTATGCTAACAAACTGAAGACATCGCTTTCCTCACAAGACAATCATTGTTTCACTATATGCAACAAACTTGTCTCTAACTAGTTCGATTGACATTTTTCAGCATACTTTTGACTTGTGCACAAATATGAACTTTAGAGAAGGGTGTGGATATCCATCAATGCATAAAAGATAGAGGAATTGTAATTTCTCGTTGGACATTACTCATGTTCATACTTCAGTGTCCTTGTTGCTAAGCATTGAACAATGTGGTGCTTCTGTTGATCTTTAGTTGGCTTTTCCCTTGTCATAGAGAGTAATTAGCATTCTCCCTCTTCATCATGTCTTCTTGTGCCGTGTTGAAGTTTTCTATTGCTGGCCCCTGCAACGTCCTTTATGTTTGTCCTATGAAAGGAAAATCATGTTCTCGGATTGCCAAGCTTTACTGTCCGTCATTATAAATATGAATTATAATATGTTTTTTAGTTGTGAAATTAATTTTAAAAAGGGGGGGATAATAATTATGTTATTAATTTAATTTTCGATCAACCATTATTTTATATTATTGTTATTTTATTTTATTTTATTATTGATTGTAATCGATATTAATATTAGTTATCTCTATGTAAATTTGTTGTATCGTTTTGATTGCTCCCATAGACTGAACCTCGTTCTGCGCTGATGAAGGGATTACCCCATTATGGCACCATGGTTGGTCATTGATCTGTGTTCGCTTTCGAATGTGAACCTCTAGTTGTCTCCCCCTTTGTCAATTAGGATTGCTTGTCTGTTGTTTTGATCATTTAAATTAAAGGAAAGTATGATTTTTTCTCCCCCAACATGCCAATTTATATGTTTTTTTTAATCTTCTAGGTTTGCGTAGGAGGAAGGGGTTCCTTTCTTCCTTAGTTTCTTATTTGTGAATGTGTAGGGAGGTTGTGTGTGGTAAACCATGATGGGACTGTTTACTTATATTTATGGGACTGAAAATAAATGTGAAACCTAATGAATTTAATTTCTGATTCCCACACTCTTAGTAGCGACTTAGTCTTTTGTACTAGCTTTTCCTCCAACAAAAAAAAATCATTTCATTTTGGGTGCCAATTTGAATTTCCTTATGCTTAGTTTTTGGTTTTGAACTAATAAAGGGTGAGTGGAGTTGGTGGCCTCCTACCATTCATTAAATGTTATTGATGAAGACTCGTGCATTGGTTATCTTCTACTGACTAAAACCCTGAAAGAATGTGGTCACGTGGACTATTTTGGCTTTTATTTTATGCAGACTAGTTCCGTGTTTAAGAAGGGGCATTGAAACTTGCTGGAAATGCATTGGCTGGTTCAGAGCTTCCTTCCCTACTGCTTACTCGCTTCCTATACCAAACGTGGAAGTGAATGGAGTATGGATGTCCATCCAGCAGAGAAAAAGGGAAATATTTCCTGTCATAGTGAGCTTGTGGATCTGTCATGTGTGTGAGACTTGGGGAAAATAATGCATTTCAAGAATGTTTATTCTAAATTGTGAAATTTTTTGCTACCCTTTTATAATATCATGCAACGAATGGTCTTCCTTCCTGAAATGGTGCCTAGCAATGGATTTTGTGGTTGTTTATTTATTTCTTGGAGTGGGTTGGTTGCCCCTCTGTTTTCTCTTCTACATTGCTGGTTTTGGATGACTGAATTTCAAAAGAGGGGATTCCATTTATTTTAATCTGTTACTTTTATTCTGAAAGGGAGCTATTTTTATGGCTTGACATTATTGTAATTTTTTATCATCACTTTAGCAAATCTTGTTGTGTTATGTGGCTCGCCCACCAAAATGGGTTTCTTTTAGCAAGCTTTAAGTTGCCGCTTGATAGCCTAGCTTCTGTTATTTTACCTTGTGGGAATTCTGGTCGGCTTGCATTATTTTTTGGGGAATCCATTCAAAGGATTGTGCATACGTTGTTTTGATAAAATAGATCCCTGAAATCTAAAATAAGGAAATGGTCATTTGCACCTCAGAGATGGTAATGCTTGATGGGGATATAGCATGTTGAAAATTCTTTTCTTCTAAGTGTGAATCTAATTTATTATTGGCTACGTTTTCTCTTGTTGTGACTGTCATAGTTGGAGACTATTAAAAATTGTAAAATCTCTTAAAGACCATTGAAGTGTAAAGAACTTATAGACGTAACTACCTTGTCAATAATTTTATAGGTAAGCATGATTACCTTCTTATTTACTGAACTTCTAGAAATTGATAACCTTGTGATCTTGAGAAGCCATTCAATCTACGAAATTCTCCCTGCATTACCTAGGATGAGAATCTATTTTACCAGTTGAGTGGTTGTATTATATATACTCAAATGTACAATGCCCATAGACGGGTGCAAAGAGTGAATTTTGATAACACTATGTTGCTAAGCACTCTCACTAAAATAGAATTGGTTTGATGGCTCTGAATGTAAAGCTTTGGTTGTATGATTGATTGTCCTTTCTTTGATGTGTTCATATAAAGCCATGATCTCGTCAAACATGGTTAGGTGTTTCAAACAATTGAAAAGGGATAGGAAGTAATGTTTTATTTTATACTTTGTTGAAACCATTAAGTAGAATACTGAATCTTTCAGATTCAAGTATTGCACTTGGATTATTTTTAAGTATTGGGTTATTCAGATGAGTGTAGTTATATTTCATTCATGATGGAATTGTGTTTATTTATGTGGATTGTTAGTGAACATATTATTAAGGGTCATAATTTTATGACCAAACCTTTGTGTTGGTTTTTGAATTCGAAATGTGTTTGGGATGACTATAGTCATTTTTAAATAAGACTCTTGTTAACTCATGACTTTGGTAATACGTTATGAGGATAGTTATGAGGTTACAAATTGAATATATTTATTTAAATACATTATTGCCATATATCGGAAAATTGTTAAAAATTATTAATGACATTTGGGGATTAGTTTTCCTTTATATTATTTAGATAAGTTCATGATTATGATGGAGTTGTTATTAATATTAATGTTTTTTTTGTGACTCTTGTAAATGGATTTGAAGAGTGGTTTTGATTATGTTAACAAGTATTACTTTTGAAGAGATCTTGTAAGGAGGAGGTGGTGAACTCCTTGTTTAAAACTGAAACTATAGATTATTTTTTTTAGGAGGGTTACGTACCCATATTGCTATAAAACCTCCCTCCTAGAATGATTGAATAACTTTATTTGGTTTCACATCCATAGGTCGTAACTAGTATGTTTTGAATTCTCATGTTTCTATTTTGAGATGGATGGATTGAGCATTAAATTTCAGTCATGTAAGCTATAGGATAACATGATTGAATCCAAAATACTATTGACCTTGTTTTTTCTAACCTACGGTCTTGCCCTGATTAGCTGAGATATTATTCTTACTGGAATATGTGGCTGCCTTCTTATCGAATTGTGTAAATATTTATCTCGTGTGAAGAAATTTGATTACTGGGTTGTTCTATGATCCATTCTTGAATAAGAACGTTCCTTTCATTATATTGTTAAATGTTAGCTTACTGTTGCAATGGGTAGTCTTCACATGCTCAGTTCTCATGAACTTAATTGAGTTAATACTTGTGCAGATGGCTTGTGCAAGTAGATAAAGGATATATTTGTAAAGTTGTTGTTGGTTTGATTTATGAAGTTCCTTTTACGAATGTCAAATTTGTTTTAAATCTTGCAATTGTGCTTGTAAATGAGTTTGGAAGGCCTCTTATCTTGGAATTTCTATATTTTTGAAATAAGGTTATCTTAACATTTCGTAGCTAAACTTGTAAATGTTTTTGTGAGGAATAAAGTTCAATCACCACCTTGTTATGAGTATTCATTTTTTTATATTATTTCAGTCATGAAAATGTTGTAGTGTGGCTTTACTAATTTTGTTACCTTTTTGTTCTTAGCCAAATTTCAATCAAATCTCTTCACACCTTTGGTCTGTGTGCTATGTTGAAAAGAAAATTCATAACCATATTTAGTTTTCTTGATAAGTAATGGTAATTTCTTCTTTCAAGCCATAAAACTTTCTGGTATAATAACCATCGTTGGTCCTGGCATCAGTGGAATTCGAGGTACATCTTTTAGTGGCTTGGCAATCCTTTTTCTAAAGTAAATAAAATAAATAAATGAATACATAGATGAATAAATAAATAAGATACTAATGAATTTTTTCTTTGTTAATAAAATTAAGAGTTTTTAATAGGAAAGAAAGTAGTTATCTACTGGTGTAAAAGAATCTACCCTCGTTAACCTTAAGCTACATATTTAACTTTATCCTCATTGTTGCAAAACATTAAGTAATTATAAAAAGTAAGATAATTGTTGGCCTTTTTGGGGGATAGAGTTAGATCTTAGTTAATAGAGGAATTTTGAATAAGAATACATTAAGTTTAGTGCTTCCATTCTGGGAACCCCTTATGTATCCTTTGACGAACTTAATCAAGAGATTGCTAAGTGAAGTTGTTACCCAAATCCAGTTGAACTCTTAAGTCTCATTAAAAGATTGGTTAATAATTGAAGAGATCATGATGATGAAATAAATTGACCTTCTCATTCTAAACTTTTCCATAGTACATTATAATCTTCTCTTCATCGTGGTTAATTGTTGATCCTTCCACAAGGAGGTTGTAGTTTCGAAACTTAATGGAACTCCACTTCAGTTGGATATTACGCTTGTCGAATTGTGTAATGGAGGTCTAAATCAAGATTCAGTAGCTTGGGTATACATAAACAACCTTGTGAGAGATGGAAGGTGTCCCTTTTGATCAAACGAATTTAGCTAGTTTTACCAGTCTTTAGTTGAACCTCATTTAGAAAAATTGTGCTCAAGCTAAGTAGTCCATAGTACAAAATAAATAAGCTCACCTTTGTAAGAAGAAATGCTCGAATCAAACCTAAATCTCCTAGATTGTAAAGTTAGGCCTTGTAAGATGTTTTTAGTGAATACATAACCTTGAAGGACTTTGCACCATGGGGTGTTCTGAACTATAACTTTGTATTTGTGGATTGGTCCGTTTTGTGGTGCCTTGTTAAAGAGAAAAGTGAATTGTCCTTAATGGGTGTTGAATGTTTGCTTGTTGTCTATGTGGTCGTCATTGTTTCAAGATTTTTGAAGATTTAGTTTTAGCCATTGTGATGACCCATTGTGTCATTCTCTACTTCGAACAAGTTAGAACAAAATTATCCTATACTTTGCTATGTTGTGTTGTGTGTCGGAAATAGTGGGTGTTAGAGGAATTTTTTCAAAGATCTAGAAGACGTGTATGGAAAATTTGAAACATTACACAAGGCACATGAATTGTTTGCCAAAATTCCTCAAAAAAATCCGGTTTCATGGACATCGTTGATTGCACTAGGATATGCAAAATGCAATTAGTAGGTGTAGAGACAGATTCCACATAAACCTGTGGGGTTTATGTGGATGTGTTTCCTTGGATCTTGTAGATCACTTATGAGTATATACATAGGAGTATTAAATCTATAATGCATTTTTAATTCGATCCTAACATGATGCAACTTATTTTCTTCTCTCAAACATCTATGCAGACGTTGATAGGTGAGGTGAGGCTCAAATGATACCAAGATTGATGAAAGATAGAGAAATTAAGAAGATTCTTCGATGTAGTTGGATTGAAGGCCAGGAGACATATCATAAAGCAAAGATCACATCTAGAAATAGAGGAGATCTATGCAATGTTGGAGAAAATGGCTTGAGAGATAAAGGAAACAAGTTGTTTTTTATATTAAACACATTTATTTAATGATGTGCAAGTGGAGGAAAAAGAATTATTTCTCGACCACCATAGTAAAAATTTGGAAAATATATTTTGTTTGTTAAACGCGCCCCCCTAGAACAACTATTACAGTTGTCAAGAACCTTCAATTGTGAGGTCATTACCACACTACAACGAAAATTAACTGCAAGATTGTTGTAAGAGAAATTGTTATGAGAAATGGGAACCATTTCCTTTATTTTAAAAAGGGTGAATGTTGTTGTGGTGATTATTGGTGCTGCTAAATGAAGCAATATAAAAATACAAGGTTGCACTATAATAATGTGCCATGTGCTTGATTATTCTCAGTTTCTAGAAGAAAAAATTCTTTAGTTTTAAGTTTGCCTACACTTCTCTGTAAATGAAAACTCCAACAAACTTAACACTGTTATCCTCTCCGACGTAATTTTCAACAAGTGTGCAATTGCTAATATATATAGTATAACCGATGGCCTAAAACTTCACTAATAGTGTCAAATTCGAATTTCTGATTTCGAATTTAACAGTAGAATCACACATCATGTATAAAATGAACGACAACACAATTATAAATGTTAATAGTAAATCAGATATTAGATTAACCTTTCTGCCGATTTATTGGTTTTTAAAGTCTATATCGTTTTGTACACATTATATTAGATTTACTTTTCCACTTTGCGGCAAAAAAATAACACAAATACGTCGGCGACCCACTGGTTTCTCCAATATTGTAACATTTTCTTAACTTCAGTAAGTGCATCTAGAAGTCATTACTTGTCCAGTTTGCGACAAAACACAAATGAGCCGGCCTAACTGCTCTATCCACGGATTACTTCTAGATGATTCCATCCAGAAGGTCATTATCTGGTTCCTCTTTAAAAAAACAAGATTCCCCTTGTTTTACGTATCTTTTGAGATCAATATCGTGTCATTCTTGAACACCTTTTTCTATATATCATTTGTTGTTTCGTCAATCCAAACCAATCCTCCAAATTATAAATCGAAATAGCAGATCCCATTTCTTCAGTCTCATTCATTCGCATTTTGTGATAAGAATAAAGTTTGAGCTCCATTTCTGTCTGAATTTCATACTGCTGTAATGGAGTGTAGTGCATCCACTGGTATTTTACATAGGTCTTGTGTTATGAACAAGATTGCTTCTGCTGGAATTCCCCGTATAAGAATTGTTGTGAAACCAATTAAGACGGATGCAGTGAGAAGAAGAGGTGGAATAATTCGGGCATCGCAATCGGAATACGCTCGCCCCACTTCGTTATTCCTCATCCTCATCATTCTATGATGTGCTCTCTGTCTCTGCTAATGTGAGTGAGCGAGAAATAAAGAGCGCATATCGTCGGATGGCTCTTAAATACCATCCTGACGTCTGCCAGTCTTCAGATAAAGAAGAATGCACCTCGAAATTCCTTCAAGTTCAGCAGGCGTATGATACACTCTCTGACCCCTCCCTTCGCGAGGATTACGATTGGAATCTTCAAAACAGGATGAAATTAGGGGAGAACGAAGGAGGGTTTGACCACAGTAATAATTATGTGTGGGAAGCTCAGATAATGGAGTTGATACGAAGAAGATCGAGTGGTATTAAGAATTCGTCATCGTGGGGAAGTACGATGAGAAGCAGAAACCAACAGACGGCTACTGCTGCTGCGTCTCGATGATGGTACCTTCATTTCCTGCCATCTGCTTTGCTGCTCCTCTGTTTTCATTTGCAAGAGGGAAAATGCGACCAAGATCAGGTCATTATCAACTCTGCCTGCAAAAGATCTGGTGGGTCATCATCCACAGCATCTGTCAAAGATCGGGTCATTGGGTACCGCTGAGCATAAACACAGAGAGATCCGGATTGAATTTTGCACGAATGTATCCAAAGTTTTTATCTGGGGATTATATGGATCTCTATAGTGGGCACAAATAGGACACTAAACATAGCCATCACCACACCACCTCCAAATGTTGGTTTGTTCTGAAAATTGTGCGAGTACTTCATGTGATTGTAATGAGATCGACACATGGACAGTTTTATTGTAAGGTAACAGTTTTCGTTTGCGGATTATATGAATTGCTAAATGCCAAGCAGTGTAATTACTAAACAGTATGTTCTTTTAAAATAACACAGCTGGTATTCCTCCATTTGATTACAATTTCTTTCTGATATCGAAATGATAGTTTCATTGTAATGTAAAAGTATAATTCACACTACTGTCAAGCCTTCAAATAACATTTTGCGTCGCGTTTGGATAACCATAATCATTGACATGAAAGTGATTATACATTATTCACATTTTATGAAACCATTTAGGAAACCGATCAATTCTTTTATTAATTTGTTATGGCATTACACCGCCGTACAAACTTGGTATACGGAATGAAGATTAAACCCAAAATTACTTTTCTGAATTACATGAGGTCATGGATTTGGATCTATTAAGTAAGGAAGTATTTCGTTAAGGTCCATATTGTCATTATTGGGTATCAACTATTTATATGGCCTGTTAGTTGTTATTTAGATATTAGTATGCAAGCTTCATACATCAATTAATTGTATGTATTGTTGGGTACTATTTAGATATTCGTTTGAGAAGTTGACCAAATAAATAAGGAAAAACAAACTTTCTTCAACTCAACATTTGTAACTTTGTAGTATATTCTAATATTTCACATAGATTTCTTGATTTAGGTAAGCATTCATTTTTAGAATAAGTCATTTCTAAGATCTATATTATTGATGATTATGTTATTATAGGATTTACGATAATTAGGATTAAGCAATTGAAAATATAATTTTATATTTATGAAATACAACACAAGAGATGCGGATATTCACTACTATAAATTATGGAACCATCATTAAATAATGCAAGAGCATCCAAGGCGTCAACCAATCTTACATCTTGATTCATTTTTTTTTTTCTATTAATTAATTTTTGCTCATAGGCCTTCACATTAGCTAATCACATATCTTCAATATATCCACATAATTTTTGTACCCTTGCATTTCCTTAAGTGGTGTTAGTATTGGTGTTCAAAGCAACTTAGTAACAAGATTACAATGCCCTAAATTATGATGTTAGGGAAACAATGATGACACGAGATTAAGAAAAGCACTTAGAAGGATTTATTTAAATCCCAAGTGTCCCTTTATATACTAATGGTCATGGGTCATTTTATGCTTATAAAAATAGCAAAAAATCTTATAAGGGAGCCAACTTAGTACTTTGAGCCCACGAAGTCATGATTTAATGCCAGAGCTTGAGTAGATGTAAATTGAACATGTGACATTTCATACTTTGTGTTGATCAGATAAAAAACTTAGCAGAACTCACACACAGAGCCCGCAAGGAAAAACAAGATGGGATCGAAGAAGTTGCGCGCGGAGGTGCAGAGTCAAACTTTCGGTACTTAGCCGATTTTGTAGATCAAGTCTATTTTCAGAGGCTGGTGTGTGGGACACACAAAGCGATGCTGAGACTTGCGCGCCACACTTTGTCTATATTTCGAGAATCATATCAAAGCACTCTTGCATGGAAGTAATCCAAGAATACATTCATCACTCTAGTTAACTGTAAGTGATCTATAGATATCATACTTGCATGTATGTCTATAATTGTACACGACACGTGGCTATTATTAGCATGCGACCTATTTTTGGCATAGTTAACAGTGAAGGAAAAGTTCCCCACCCTATATATATTAGATGAATCATCTAGTTAATTGACGATGTTGAAGGGTTAGAGATTCATGAGTGCATGAGACTGGATAATTTTAACAGATTTATGCGTGCATGACTATTATTGTATCAAGCCTCTGTATTGTTGTCATGTTTAATATATGAAGAATGTTGGCCGAGAAAAAGTGTCTTATATGTGTTATCATTGTATGCTATTGATTTCTTGATGATTTATACTTAAATGCATGCCTTTATAGATCTGGTTCCGTATAACTGTGTAATGATGGATTAGTTCCTAACTATATGTCCTCATCGTTTCGCCATGCTACCGTCCTACTACAACAACTCTAAAGAGGAACCTGGCACCTTGGAACGCTTTGGGTGAGTGCTTAGCCTATGTTGAGTGATATTCCAGTGTGACTAGGTGTTATCTGAGAATTCTAGGCTGCATCATTAGTTCCGTTACCGGGACCTCTTTTTCAGTTGTTTTCAGGATGGTTCGTGATGAAGACATACCAGCTAACTTTGGTGAGAATTGAAGAATGGATGGATGATCTTGATGAAGAATACACAAAAAGGTTTATCACCGGATCTAGATTTAATGCACACACTTGGGTAGAGCAGAATTTGTATGATAGTTTATACGAAAGATTCTTTGTTATCTTTCCCATAGAATTATATGAGTGCTTGACTGCATATGCATCTAAGTGGAATTGGAGGTATCGCACACTTGTTTGGAAACATGAGGAATTTCAAACACTATATGATGTTGACTTGATCTGAACTCGCGTGATAGATACCTGGTTTCACAGTGTTCTAAACAGCTATATTCTGGAGTATTCAATTTTGAATTATTCATGCCCGAAGGTAGCTAAGTTCTAGTTCCTAAGGTATCCTAGAGGGATGTATTTGCAAGGTATTCCACTAGAAATCAAGATACTGATGGTAACGTTGAACTTGGCAGATAAGCCCATTGCAAGCTAAAAATCTCCATGCGCGGGGGGAGGAACAGGATTGGTGAAAGATGGTAGACCTAGTGGCAGCATGGAAGAGGGAAGAGAGGCAGATGAAGTATGATGAGACACGCAAGAGGGAATTATGCAAGAAGTAAGAAATTGCATAACGGATGGTGTTGTGGAGAGAGATGGCTTGTGAAGTATTTGAGGCTCACGAGGATGAAGAAGAGCTAGAGCATCAGGAACTCCCCCATATAGGAAAGCATGAGAGAGAACCCTCTTTGTCCTCACATGGAAGTGCACCAGCAGATATGACCTGGGGTGCGGGTGCGCATCCAAGCCAACCTGCTGACCTAGCCCATGTGCTTGGTTTTCCAGTATCTAGTAAAACAAGTAAACAAAGTTTTCATTTAGGAAGTGAAAGAGCACAAATAAGTCAGACACCAAGTACATCAATGGCAGCATAGAAATCTTTGTTATTCTTTGGGGTTATGTTGTCAGGCTCATCATCTGTGCAGACTATGAGTGTGTCGACTGTGGGATTCACCTCTAGAACTAGGACTACTTCACAGACTGTAGGGGTCCAATATAGTACCACTATTGGGACATAGGGAAGTGCATATACGGGCCCTATTCCAACTTTAGGAGGAGGATCAGAAGGTATGGGCAGTTCTAGTTCCAGTGGTTTGGGTGGTTTTGGAGGTAGAGGAAACCAAGGAGGTTCTGGGTTAGGTGGTCAAGGCCCGCAGCAACCCCAGAACATTTATATGGAGATGTCGCTTCATCTCCCAGAGTACAGAGGTATCGAGGATGCTACTAAACATACTCATATCTGTGAAATATTGTGGCATGTGAAAGGTATCACAGCTCCTGAACGAAAGGCATGTGAATTTGCTACTACGTTATAGGCACGCAACTTGTATAAGAAGTTTGATCCCAATCAAACTTGTATTGATTATGCAGCATTGAAATATGCTTTCTTAATAGAGTTCCATATCCTAGAGTTTGAGTAGAAGAGTATAAGTGCACTTAAGGATATTAAACAAGGCACTATTGAAAGTGTACATGAGTATTATGCCTATTTTAAAACACTTATATTTAAACACTCCTATGACATACATGTAAGTCAACATGCACAATGGTTTTTGGGGGAATTTATTACACCATTTCAAAGAGCACTATCGCATAAGACTTATACCGACCCACATGAAGCATTGAAAGCAGCTCTACATGCTGACGTAGTTGGGAGTATTGACAATGGAGTTAGTCCATTCTCAGAGGATCAGATAGTAGCTATGGTGAAACAATTAGAGAAATTATCAGAAAACTCAGCTCATGAGATGCGCTCGGGAATCCGGTGTACAGATTATGAAGTAAAAGGCCATACCAAGGATAGTTGCCCTCAAAGATCTGTACGTTCACTGTTGTTAGACTGTGAGATTTTCCATTTGAATCATGATGCTAGTCACTACCCCCTACTACAACATGTGATCATGAAGAATGTATCCTCTTTTTGTAAAATTTGTAGGTCCACAACCCATGATACTGAAGATTATTGATTGATTGGCCAGATCTATAATGCCATTGATATTAGGGTATGACAGGTGAGTGTGGCTGATAGTTCTAAAGGAAATAATGAGCATCAAGATAGGGATTATAATCAAGTGCACTATGACATGAATGATGAAATATTTAAAGGAGGTCGTGGAAGAGGACGGGAATATCGAGGTGGATATGGAGGACGAGGCCGAGGCAGCGAAAGAGGTGAATTTCCTCAAGGAACTTGCTATACATGTGGCTCACTTGACCATTATAGGAACTGATTTTCCAAAAAATATTTCCTGTTCATTTTGTGGAAAGGAGCATAGTTATGAAGATTGTATCGACTTGTATGAGCATCTCAGTAAGTAGGACAAGCAAGAAAAAAAAGGCACAAGGATGGTTAGAATCTAATGCATGGTAGAGAATCAGTGGCTGCCCAAGTTAACACTAGAACCTGAGGCAGTAATAGTCAAGATAACCACACGAGCTGAGGTGGCACACGTGAAAGAGGTATTGCAACAGAAGCCAACAATCACGAGGGAGGAGGTTTTGCATGCTATGTATCCAGATCTAACTCATCAGAAAAAAGTTTATCAGGAAACTGTGGAGGTCCTTAGAATCCTTCAAGGTGAAATACATTGTTTGAAAGAGCAATCTCAGAAGTTGGAGCATAAGGATACAGAAAAATGCCCTATCTGATATTAATAACATAAGAGAGGTATGTAGAATGTTGCACAAGGAGAATATTATTCCTTTATTGGGAAATTGGTTGAAGGGGAATACTCAACGCATGGGAACTAAGACTGGAAGACAAATACTCCATGCGAATCTCCCCCACAATAGCATTGATTACGAAAAGGAAATCACCTTGAATGTTGTTGTGGATGGTTGGTTGTTGAGCAATATTTTGATTGACACAGGTGTAGAAGTGAATGTACTTAGATTGGATGCATGGGTACAAATGGGGAGACCTCCATTGCAACCATCATCTAATGTATTATTCATGGCCAAAAGGAACAAAAGCTACTCCCATAGGAGTTCTGAAGGATGCATCTATGACTATACAAGGGGCCAAGTTCATAGGAGACTTCGAAGTGTTAGCACTTGCAGAAGCAGATAGCTTCCCAGCTTTGCTTGGGTGCCCTTGATGTTTTGCAAACAATGGTGATTTGAGGTCTAAGAAGGGGTATATCATCTTCAAGAACAAGGAGGAAAGGGTCATAATATCATTGACAGATGGGAAATCCATACCATATGTGGAAATTTTGAATGAAGAGGACTTGAATAGAAATTATATATGCGTTATTAAAAATCCAGAGGTCAATGAACCATCTAAGGAAAGAATCTTTCATTGGGAATATTCTCAGTCAATCAGTGATACTACCAGTATTGCTTGTGATAATTGGGCTCATGGTACTTATGAACTGGTGGGGCACAAACTTAAGTGCGTGGTTGCTTGTAGAAATGGTTTTGGCTCTGTTCGATGTATAGGTCACTCAGTACCTTGATATACTATATCTGAAGATCTGGTTGGATTCTTGCAGGCTATTGAGGTAATTTGGGCTAACCAGATTAAAATATGAGAAATGTTGTCATATAATTTACACAGGCAACAACGCGCTAGTGGGTGGTTCACAGGGACAATCTCTTGGAATGGGGAGAGATTAGGACTGCCTTATCAACCAGGTTTTCAAGAATTAATGCACTTATAATGATCTGCCCTTATCATGGTGATCAATCTATTCAACATCATATCCAGTAGTGTGAGAGGCTCTGGACAGTAGGATAGGAAGCATTACCACCCTCACTTTGGGTGCATCGGTTTTATTCTACTCTACAAGGTTGGATGCGTGCTTGGTATGTACATGCTAAATTACATCGCGACACTGGTAATTGGCAGAATTTGACTACAGGGATGATCCAAACTTTCAAATTCTTCTCATCTACACCACTAGTGAACAAGGCTTTAAGCTTTATCAAGTGCTTAACCATAGGACATAGTGGGAAAGTGGAATAACTTATTCAGGAATTATTTGGTGAAACAGAGACAGGGGTGTGTTTTGAGGAAGAAGTAGATGATACCATACTACTTGAGTGTGCTTCTCTGGAAAAAGACAAGTGGAAGTTTTTTTACATAATTAAGGATCAAGAAGTTGAGAACTTTGAAGTTGATCATTCACATGGAGCACGTGAAGTGTTAGAGAGTGCAGATGTAGATACACATGCATATCATGAACCTATGAAGAAAAAAAAGGTAAATATTGGCACAGAAGATAAACCTAAGGAAGTGATAATTGGGGATTACTGGTTAGAGTCAAAAGTGGCAAAGATCATAGAGTTACTTCGAGACTATGAGGACTTATTCTCAAGAGGATACCATGAAATTAAAGGCGTGCATAAATCACTTAGACAAATGAAGATAAAGCTTAAGGAAGGTGCGCCCCTGTTAGGAAGAGACCTTATCGAATGAATCCCAATTTGTGTGAGAAAGTAAAGGAGGAAGTTGGCAAGATGTTGAAATTTTGGATCATTTGACCATTGGATGAATCAGAATGGGTCAGTCCTATGGTAATAAGTATCAAAAAGGATGGTAGGATTCAAATTTGTGTTGATTATAGAGAGTTTAATGTAGCATGTGTTAAAGATCCTTTCCCTACGCCATTCATAGAGGAAATATTAGATGGAGTGGCTGGGTGCAAGATATATTCATTTACAAATGGGTTCTCAGGGTATTATCAGGTTAGGATTGCCCCGAAAGATCAAGAAAATACCACCTTTACTACTGAATGGGGAAGCTTTGTCTATACTGTGATGCCCTTTGGATTGAAGAATGCACCTACTATATCCTCAAGTATAGTAGTGCAAGCATTCAAGGATTTTATTCACAACTTCTTGCAGGTCTATCTTGATGATTGGACCGTTTATGGGCTTATTAAGGATCATTGTGACAATCTGAACTTAATATTTGAAAGACGTAGACAGTTGATTATCTTGTTGAATATCAAGAAGTGAATCTTTGCTACTCCCTTTGCAATACTTTTAGGACACATAATCTGCAAGGAAGGGTTGCTGGTCGATCTAGCTAAATTTGTGGTCATTTTAGGCTTGAAAGTGCCCACAAGTCAGAGTGAGGTGCGCAGATTTTTGGGTCATACAGGGTATTACAAGAAGTTTATAAAAGGGTATGCCAAAGTTTCCACATCCTTGGAAGAATTACTCAAGGGGAAAGGTACATTCTATTGGGGGGAGTCGCAACAGCGTTTATTTGAGATACTGAAGAAGAAACTTACTACCGTGCCTATCTTGCACTTTCCTTCATGGGATAAACCTTTTCATGTTCACGTGGATGCCTCTAGCATGACCATTGGTGCTATCTTAGCTCAACTTGGAGAAGGTATAGTTTATCATCCCATTTGTTTTGCTAGTAGGAAGTTGACCCCTGCAGAACATAATTATACCACTACAAAGCATGAGGCTTTGTCTATGATATATGCCTTGCATAAGTTTCGATAGTATATTTTGGCCACACCTTTTGTGTTTTATATAGATCATATGGCATTGAAGTATTTGGTGAACAATCCCATCTTACAGGGGTGCATATGTAGATTGAAGCTCTTATTTTAAGAGTTTGACTTTATAGTTGTGGTAAAACCAAGGAAAAGTAATTCTGGACTGGATCACTGGTCTAGAGTTCAATCAGGTGAAGAAGCACAAATAATAGAAGAAACCATGCTTGATTCACAGTTGTATAGGTTACGATGCATGCCAACGAAATTAGAGGACATTGTTGTCTTCTTAAGGATGGGGATGGCACCAGAAGGCATGAGGTCCTTGGAGAAAAAGAAACTTGCTATACGCGCGGCACCATTCAAGTTAATCAGTGGTGACTTATACAAGTTAGGAATAGATGAGGTGTTACTCCGTTGTGTATTAGAACATGAAAGAAAGGATATAATGGAGGAAGCCCATGGTGGTATTGTAGGTGGTCACTATGCAGGTGATGCTACAACGTGAAAGATCCTACTTGTTGGTTTGTGGTGGGAAATGTTGTATAAGGATTGTAAGGAGTATTGTAAGGCATGTGACCATTCTCAGCATCTAGGTCGACCAGGACAGAGGGATGAGATGCCTTTACAACCAATTATAAGTATAAAACCCTTTGAGAAATGGGCGATAGACTTCGTAGGGCCTATTTCACCAGTTACACATAGGAGTGGATCACGCTATATCATTACTTGTACAGATTATCTTATGAGGTGGGCAGAAACAACACCTACGAAGGACTGCACAATGGCTACAACTGCAAGTTTTTATGGGAAATTGTTCTTACTAGGTTTGGTTTTCCTTTAAGTTTAGCCAGTGATAGGGGCACCCATTTTTTAAATGAGACAATCTAAATTCTGTTAGATGAGTTTATGGTTTCCCACCACAAGACTACACCTTATCACCCTCATGCCAATGGAACTACTGAGGATTTTAACAAGATTTTGAGCCACACATTTACCAAGATTTGTGATGTGGGACGAAAAGATTGGGATGAAAAAGTATCTTATATTCTTTGGGCCTACCAAACAACATATAAGAGATTGAAAAAAGCCACACCTTTTCAGTTGGTGTTTGGCACAGAAGTTGTTCTTCCTATAGAATTTATGTTACCTTCTTTGCGCATTGCACGCACTGGAGGTCTAGCTGATGAGTAAGATTTGGAAGAGTGGATTGAGAACATGGTTCAACTAGATGAGCATCGGGCCATAGCATGATGGAGTCAGAAACAGGAGAAATCATGCCAGAAAGCATGGCATGATAGGCATATCAGGGATAAGAAACTTTCCATTAGAAAAATGGTGCTTTTTTATGAATCTGAGTTTTTATACCATCCATGGAAGCTCAAGGTGCATTGGTTGGGGCTGTATGTTATAACTCACATACTTTAGTCAGGTGCTTTCTAGTTAGAATAAATTGATGGAACATAGTTTCCCAGTTACTTTAATGGGAGTAGGTTGAAGCCCTACTATAAACAAGTCTACTTGGTGTTTGTAATAAGGTAGTGTTTCTAGATAGATTAGGTTTTCCTTTCTACATTTCTTTAATGTGTTTCTTTCATCATCGCTATGCTTTGTCAATTTAGTTCTTATTTTTGTGTAATAAGTGCTCTTGCACGCATGAAGCTAACTACAATATGAATCCTGTTGATGCATAGAGGACTGCACATACTTTTAGTATGGGGTGGATTGTTGGTTACTCCCAGGTATAATGTTGTGAAGATTGGAAGGTATAATGTTGCGGATGTTGAGGAAGTAAGCTACTAAAGGTGATCTATAAAGAATTGCTTCTAAAAAGTAACCAAGGATGGAGATGAATGAAGGAAAAGTATAACGCGAGGTAAGCGACAGTGATGATAACTACTAGGAGAAGGTGCACTGACAACATACTCAAGCGCTAGAGCACGTGCTAAAGAGAAGTCTATGACTAGAAGGTAGGAAGGTGTGCTAGAAGGTTATAGTTGTGGTGTGAAGATGGACCATGTGGAAATGAAACAATTGAGCAATAAATGAGAAATATTTGCTAGGTGGAGGAGCAATTAATACGTCAAACATTAAAACTCTATATAAGGATGGGATGCGAATTCATTTCTACCCTTGCAACTATGATAATTCAACAAAGAGCTTAGTGTGAAGAGTTGAGTAAGTGATTCAAGGTGTGAATAGGGTGAAACTAGGTGTGAAAGCTAGATGTGTGTATTGGACAATCTTGTATCCCCGTAGGAGAAGGGTTTGAACAAAGTAGATTAACAGAGCAGAGCTGGGGCACGTGATTTCATGATTATAATTTAGGGCACGATTGAATCGGGTTAGGGTTTGAAGTAAATGATTAAAGTGTTATAGAAGAAGGTGTAGAAACACAACACAAAGGGAAGAATGGCTCCAAAGAAGGAAGCAACAACAACAAAAGGAAAGAATAAGGTAGTAGTGGAAGAGGAGGAAGAGATGACTCCTGAGAGAAATTTTTCATAGACGCAGTACCCTGAAGAAGTAATTGTTGGCCAAGAATGGGATTCCCACATATAAAAGAGAAAAATAAGTGAGTACAACCACCAAACCAAATTCAATCAGAAGAAGTTGGATGATTTACTTAAATCCCGAACAGACAGGTGAACTGGTGATGGGATGCCAATATATGATGACACAAGGGAGAAGTTACTGAAAAGGATTGGTGTTTACCAATTATATGAGTTCCCATACTTTGGGAAATATGTGCCATTATATACATGGATGATGAGCTGAGTCCATGAGGACTTATTCTATTTTGCAAGGCGAAGGGTAAGACTAATATCCATTTTAATTGCCATGGTAACAGGTTTAAAGGCGACGAGTGAGGACATCAAAAATGACCTAACTGACAAGGTTGCCATATTGGAAACACAAAAAACACTATGCTATCAGAAGGACCATGTATAATGGACATATACAAATCACATGATTTTTCGGTAGTAAAATCAGCAGCGCACCTGGTTATGAAATTGAATGACCAAGATCGTTGGTCACAAGTAAACTCAATGTGGCTACATGTGGCAAAGCGCGTGTTAGAAGGGGTTATTTATAGCATTCTTGGATTTATTACAAAACAAATAGTAGAGGAAGTGCACACAGGAAGTAAGTTAAGTTTTGGTTTTGTCTTACTTTCTTTAGTATTCATGGAGATTGGAGTACCGGATAGCCCAAAAGAAAATATATCGGAATACCCCATGAATAATAAGTCTCCAGCTGAAAGATTCAACAAGTATCTATGCAAGGGGTCTATGAGAGATGAGGTAAAGGAGAGAGTGGAGATGTGGTATAACAGGCTCCACATAGATTTTGAAGAGGAGTGGCACATACCAAAGGAGTTTCCCTCAGAATTAGGGAAGCAGGCTTAGTTTTTTGTTTACCAACACTTTTGTATTACATGATTTGTGATGGTGGATGGATTGTGGAGCCCCTGGTGCAAACTACCATACGTGTTCATAGCATGGTATTTTCAAGCTTTCATTCATCGTTTCACTGATACAAGGAGGTTAGTATTTAATGTAGACAAGGTGGATTGTGAATACCACACTTTGTGAAAGAAGTATGGATATCCATGGAAGAATGCTTACAACAAGAGTATTATCTTGGAGATTTTGAATATCAAACCAGAAACACTTACTGTTGGGGATATCGGGGCCACGCTCATATATCTCCAACTTAAACCAAAAATGGAAAATAATAAGTATGTAGAGAACGAGTTCATGCTCCTAGGACCACCAAAGGGGAAGCATACTATGGAAAACATTCTAGCACCAAGGACTTTTAAACCCATGCAGGATAACGAGGAAGAGGACAAAGAGCATGAGGATAGTATTAGTTTGGTGCGTAGGAGGAAGCAACCATCTGATGGATAGGATAAGGAGTACGTGATGGATTCACAAGGAGAATAAAATATTGAGGTAACACAGGGTGACCAAAGGTTCAGAAAGGTGTTCAAGTGCACAAGGTTACAAGGAGAATCTCAGGAGACAACAAGGAAGTCACCACAACTCTCACCGGTAAGGGAACCTAAGAAGAAGAAGAGAAGAAGAAAGCTCATGCTGGATGAAGAAGTGGAAGAGTATGAGGAGAAAGTGCTTCCATCTCCATTCCATCATAAGTCAGAAGAGAAGCCTCAAAACAAGGAGGGGGAAAAAATGAATGGAGAGGAAGAAAGGGACCAATCAGAAGCTACACAAGGCAAGGATGAGGATGTAGCCAATATTCCTAACCTTGATGCTGCCATTCCAAAAGGGCCAGGGACCCTTCAGACAAGCGAGGACAGAAGGGTACAAATAAAGGGGTATGCATAAGACAAGGAGAATATTTTTGATTCTTAGTTCTAGAGCACCATCACGCAAAAAGATTTATTTGGATGGGTGATTATGGATGAGAACAAGGTGACATTACAAACACAAAAGTAACTTTCATGGTCGATGCATACGCATATGGATGAGCTAGATTTTGATGTCTGTGAAGAATCATGTGCATCTAGACGGTTGAAGAAGGAACTAGAAGACCGACACATGACAATTAAACCAACTGTTATGATGGATGAGCAGGTAAGAAATGCCTTGGTGAAAGTATCTACTGAGGTATCTAGAAGAAACATTGACAACTATACTACAATTAAAGCATTGACAGAGGAGCTAAAAGTGAAGAATGTGAAAATATCACGTTTAGTGCAGGAGAGGGATCTGAGAAAAAGGAAATATGAGACTTTTCTTAGTATGGTGGAGGAAATTGGAGATGATGTACTAAAGGTATGCCCATATTTGGAATTGCAGGTACCATAAGAATTTCCTTCTGCGATCCACTATGTAAAGACACTGATAAATTAGGTTTGGAGGATGAAAAGGTTTATATACCAGAGCAGCCCAAGGACCCAGCAGAAGAGGTAGAAAAATCATAGGCTGCAGTAGCAAGGAAGATTGCTACATATGAGGGTATACTACAAGCAATCTGAGACGAGTTGAAGAAATCTGATCACGCCTTAATGATATGCGCAGCTCCAGATGTGCTAATAAGGGTAAAAACACTGGCAAAATACAATGAGGTGCAGAAGGCCAGGAAGGATGACACACTAGGCCATGCTGAATGACTAACTATGGTAAAGTGGAAGCATGAGGCATTGGCTGCGGCACAGGAACCACATAAATTAGGATGGATGAACTTATAAAACTCATTGCTCAGAATATGGATGTACTGGAAGGATTGCATACATCTATGTCAATCATAATGCTTGTAATCTAGATTGAGCAAGGAAAACTAACTCAGGATGAGTTGGAATCTATCATTGTGGATGTTCTAGAGAAAGTAGAAAAGGCATTAATGGAGTGGGAAAACTTAGAAGTAGACATAAAGGAGGAGTATCTAGAGATGATAATTCAGAAAGAAACAGAGGATCTTGAAGCATGAATAATTGTTTGATTCTTTAATTCTTTTCTATTCTTTGTGTAAGATTCATTTAACATTCTGTATTTCAACTATTTTGTACTCAGTTGTGGACATCACCATTGTTGGGGTGAAAATGAGATTAGTGTGGGGTAATTTTGATAAGATAAAACACTTAGCATAATTCACACATAGAGTCCATGTAGAAAAACAAGATGGGATCGAAGGTGTGAAGGAATAGAAAGGCATCACACATGGAGATGCAGAGTCAAACTTTCATGACTTAGCCGATTTTGTAGATCAAGTCTATTTTTAGAAGATGGCATGTGGGACAAACAAAGTGATGCCGAGACTTACGCGCCATGATTTTTCTATATTTCGAGGATCATATCGAATCACTCTTACATGGAATTAATCCAAGAATAGATTCATCACTCTAGTTAACTGTAAGTGATCTATAGATATCATACTTGCATAATTGTAAAAGGCGCATGGATATTATTAGCGTGCAACCAATTTTTGGCATAGTTAGCAGTGCAAGGAAAGTTCCCCACCCTCTATATATATTAGATGAATCACCTAGTTGATAGACAGTGTTGAAGGGTTAGAGATTCATTAGTGCATGAGACTAGATAATTGTAACAGATGCATGCGTGCATGACTATTATTGTATCAAGCCTCTGTATTGTTGTCATGTTTAATATATGAAGAATGTTGGCCAAACAAAAGTGTCTTATATGTGTTATCATTGTATGCTATTTATTTATTTATGATTTATACAAAAATGCATGCCTTTATAGATCTAGTTCGGTATAACTGTGTAATGATGGATTAGTTCCTAACTATATGTCCTCATTGCTTCACCATGCTACCGTCCTCCTACAACAACTCTAAAGAGGGAACTAGCACCTTGGCATGCTTCGGGTGAGTGCTTAGCCTATGCTAAGTTATGTGCTAGCGTGACTAGGTGTTATCTGAGAATTCTAGGCTACATAACTTTGTCCACTCGGTAAATAAAAGACTGGACCATCATTTCCATTGTTTTCATAAATAAAATGGACATTGGGGGCCATTTTAATCATGGGTTATAAATTTTTTGGTTCACGATTCACATGCCCTTCCTAAATTTCGAAGAGATTTTATTGTCCTTGTGAGCACAAGGACCCCATGATATTGATGCGTAGTGGAATCACAAAGGAGTTCTTATTTTAATCACTTAAAAAGAAGGAAGAATGACATTGGTGAATTTGATGGGACATGATTTTCACAAGATGGCATGTATGGGCATAGATTTGGTCTCATTGGAAAAATATTTGTAAGAAATTTTGATTGTAATAGGACTCGAGTGCATTTCTTAAGCATGTCAAACCCAATATGTAGTGCCCACTTCCCTTAGACACCTTTTAATATTGATCATGATATTAGTGATTATATTATGGATATGATTATGGACTATATTATAGTATGATATTAGATGTTAGATCATGTATTATTGTTGACTTGATTCAATTATGATGCATGATAATTATTAGAGACATTTTGGATATTAATGTTGATATACTGTTTAACATTGTTAGATTATGGATGTTGTTCAGACATGTGATATTTGGATATTGTGAGTACACCTAGAAATGGAATTTATTTGATGATGATATAGTTGTTGAGTAGAATTGTAAATGATCTTGTTGGTTTCTTGAATGTTGTTGTGATTCATATATATCTAGATGATTTTGGAATTTTATTTATATTATTTTGGATGTTCTGATATGGCCACGAGGCCAAAGGAGGTATTGTGGTTTGCAGGTTAAAATATCACAACAAACATCAGGGGATTAGAGACCAACCACATTGGAATTCTAGATGAATTTGATAAGGTCACCATGACAACTTGTATTGTTTGTGTGGTTATTTTGTTAGGGGTTCCCATGTGGGGGAACCACCTTTAAATGTGACCAATGGGTTATGTGTATTTATTTATTTGACCCTTTTGTTTAATGATGCTTGTGTTTATTTTGTGATGCATTTGCCCCTTTATTTAATATTAAATATTATATTAATATCATGGGTAATCATTTTGTTAATATTAATTAAATAAAAGAGGTCATAAGAAAGTAATTAATAGAGTTGTTGGCCTTTATTTAAAGTGTTGTAAAAGATTTGTAAGTGACGTGTAAGTTAACTTTTGAGTGTGAAACACTTCATGTTCTTGGAAATTCAAACTTGTCCTTGAAGGCTAATTTTGGAGGCTTCTGGGACAAGTTAAACTTGTCCCATACCTCTTCAATTCATTCACCAACCATAGCTATGGTTGGAGAGTTGAAATTTGAATTTTATAATGCTTTTTGAGAAGGCAAATTGTAAGTTTTAATAGCACTTTTCTTATATGATTTAATTTTATTCCTTTAGGGTGTGGGTTGGATTTGAGTGTGTAAGTAAACTGTCATTTGATTCACCCACCTATTTATTATGCATTAGATAATGAAGTTGAATTTTTGGCTTGGGGTTGAGGATGTGTGATGTGGCATCCTACATGGATCCACCTAATCCTTTTCCTTTCCCTCTTCTATACAATTCAAATTCCTTGCCTTGTTTTGGTTTCCTTCACCTTGGAGACTTCATTCTTGGGAGAATTATTTTGTTGTTTTGGAGCTCTTTCTTTCAAGAAGTTTTCGGAAGACTGTTTCATGCTTGTGCTCGGTTGTTTTGGATTGTTTGCATTGGGATAAAACTTGTTGTTTAGGAGATTGGAACAACTCCATCATGGAGAGGTAAGATCTTGGCTCGTGAAATGATTTTTTGTTTTGTTTATGAAAATGTTAATGTGTGAATATTTTGGCATGTTTGTGGGTTGTTGGGTAGATGGCATAGGTATGGTGTAGGAGAAGACTATGGGGTTTATTTTGTGGGAGGAACAAGTGTGTTTTAGGGAGGTATAAGGGAGGAGGGAGTTCAGATTTGGGTTCCACCTTAAAAATAAATAGCTTGCATTTATTTACTCATTATGGGGTACCATAATAGGTTGGGGAGGCATAAGGAAATGTGAGGAATAAGGGGTACTTGGGGAGGTAAAAGGAATGTCAGGGTTTTTATATACTATATTTGGCAGTTTGTAGTTTCAGTTGGTGATACCCATTTCCCATTCTGGGAGGCATAAGTATCATCCCCCATAGTTTCTTTCTCATGTGGCATGTTGATGAAGCCTGAGTAATGTTTTTCATGATTTAATGTAGTTGTAAACTACATTCTGTTTTGGACTATGTTTTTATTTTGATAATGTTGCTTGTGTGTTTGTGGAAGCTTGTTGTTGCCATGAGGTGGATCACATATTTTATTGCATTGTGGTTGGGGCTCAGGGGCTAATGAAGGAGGATGGATTCTCCTCTTCATTGGATGTCTTGTTTGGGTGAAGAGCGTTGTATTTCCTCTACTCATGTTGTGACCAAATTGGAGGAATGAGAAATCTGCATGTTGCTGTTCTGGAGCTAAGAAAAAGATAGTTTGACAGTTCCTTGTGAAATGAAATATTATTGTAGACCTTTCCAAATTTAATGTGGATGATCTATATATTAATGTTAATGGAAAGATACTTTGTATTGACAATGAAAGTTGAAATTCATAATGTAAAAGAGTTATACTTTGTATTCTATTTTTTGGAAAGAATGTGAAAGAATGATACGTATTTTGTATGTTGTATTTTGAAATCAAATGGAAATGAAGTTTTAAGAGTTTCATTTGAATTAATGGAATTGTTTTCATGGTTCATATGATATTATTTTCATTGGAAATTTGTGCTTAACATGCACTATGAAATCCCTGTTTGGAAAGTGGAAAAGTTAAACGCGTGAGGAGAGAATGTATTATTCTGCCTTGTTTATAATATATGATTTTGGAAAGAATAGAAAGCGAATTCTTGTTTTAATGTTTGATTTAAAGAAAGAAAACTATTTATGACCAGCAAGGAATGAATTCAATGTTTTATTTCATGGAAAAAGAGATAGTTAATTTCTATTCTGTAAATGTATACACTTCTTTCAATTCACTGTATACTTTGTTAAATTCCTTTATCAAATGTTCAAATAACCCTAAAAATAGATAAAATGCAAGTGAAGTAATCAATTGAACTTATAGAGGAAAAAATGATCCCAAAAAAAACTAAAAACACTTAAGAAATGTCTTGAAAATCTTCCAATTGAGCCAAGGTAAATCTACAGGCTTTTTGCTATAAAAAGAAACTTGTAATTTTGAAATGCAGATCAAATAAATTTTTTTACACTATCTATATATCCTAACAATTTCCTAATGGAAACCTCCATGTCTTTTTGACATGTTGAAGGAGAAAGAATGACAAATTTGAACAAAATTTAATTAGTAAAAATTTACCAGTTCACACTATAAAATCCTGTAGAACATTTTCATGAAATTGATTCCTTCTATTTTATAAAATACTAGAAATTAATGAATCATGTGCAAATAGGACGTCGAGAGATTTCTAGAAAGTCCTCGTTTTCCCAAAACTGAGCTCTATATCAAAATTTATGGCCTTTTGTAGTTTTCTTTCATTTGGCATCAAAAAAAAATTGGGAAAAATTTCCTTGGTGGACCAGTAGGTCCAAATTTTCCCTTAGCACTTCGGAAAAAAATTTGGGAAAATTTTCCTAATTTTCCCCACCAACCCGCATCCAATCAAAGGATGCCACGTGGCACCACAAGGCATTGGTGGAGGAGCGGATCACTTTTTAACTTAGCGCTTCAAAAAAAAAATTGGGAAAATTTTCTAAATTTTTCCTGCTGCCCCGCCGGCCTGTAAAGCTAAATTTTTTGGAAATTTTTCCTAATTTTACCTACCAACCTGCATCCAATCATAGGCTGCCATGTGGCACCACAAGGAATTGGCAGAGGAGCAGATCACTTTTTAACTTAGCACTTCAAAAAAAATTGGGAAATTTTTTAAAATTTTCCCCGCTATCCTGTCGGCCTGTAACCAATCAAGAGATGCCACGTGGTGTTGCAAGGCATCAGAAGAGGAGCGGGTTCCTTTTTCCTTTTGCATTTTCAAAATTTTTAGGGAAAACTTTCTAAAGTTTCCCCTCCGGTCCGCAACCAATCGATAGCTGCCACGTAGCATCGCGAGGCGTCTACGGAGACATAGGTGCATTTTACCCTTTTTTCCCTTCGGGGTGTAATAAATATTTTATCCCCACCACCTCACTTTCCCCATGTTGACTTAGGAGGCACCATTTGTCTCTTGTGGACTCACACGAGCGCAGGTGCAAAGGTAGCTTTACGTACAGTGCGGGAAATTTCCAAATTGTCTCCCGAAGCCCTGCCGACCTGACTCCTCCTCTGAGAAATATTTCTCCTCGCGGCCTTGCCGACCTGAATCTTCCTCCGGGATATATTTCTCCCCATGGCCTACATACCCACCCCTAGGCAAAAATTTCTCCCATGGGCCCGGAAGCCCGCTCTTAGGAAAAAATTTCACCCCTAGGCTCGTCATCCCATAACTTGAGAAATATAAGGAGTTAGGAGGAATTATTTATATCAATGAAAAGGTGAAGAAATTTCCTATCCATTGGGAATGATTTAGGAAAAATTTGAATTTGATAATTTTGAGAAAAATTGAGTTTAATATTTAAAGCCTGTTAGAGAGTGGGTATGGTGAGGAGTTACCGTCTGACCTTAATTAAAGTTTCTAACCCTAAATTTTGGACCTTGTGACCTCTAATAATTGTTAATAAAATACAAGTATATTATAGTGGGTTAGAATTGATCTAGAACTTGTTAGTGACAACTATTTTTTTGTAACCTAGTTGTAGACTCCTTTAAACAATAAAAATATTTCATAATTTTTCCTAATTAATCCTAGGTTGTTCTTGGGTCTCAAGTGGGTTATTTTAGCGAGCATCACACTTGGTATTGGAGCAGTGGTTCAAAATATTGGGCCATTAGACACAATAGAAAACTTGAGACATGAACCTTTAACCTAGTACACTTGTAAATTTATAAGACAACTTAGTTTAGAAATTACATATTTTAGTAAACATGGATACTGAGTAAAACCTAGAATAAGGAACTAACTCTTATCTTGCTCTGTGTAGGAAGCACAGAAAATATGAGGAGCCTTTTCACATAGACCTAAGCATGCCACCTCCAGAGCATTCCATAGCATCTATCCTACCATAGATATTACAGAATCTTCACGATGTTAATGCCTCTCTACGCGGATGATCGGTAGGAGGGCATGCAACAAGACACGATAGAGTCACTTCCTGTAAGGGTCATGTATCTCCTCGACCCATCGAGGATCATGGAGGAGAGAACTTCTATATATAGTCACTGAGAGTAGATTCACCATAGAGGGGATAGAGTGACTGAGTTTCAGGACATAGAGAGAGGTCTCAAAGGCCTAGGCTTAGGGATGAGCATGCAAAGAGGCCTAGAGGACGTCATACCACAACTGCAGATCACATCAGGGAGATCCTGAAGCTTCATCCATCACATTATTCTTTTGACACAGGTGGATTTCAGGCAGAGGCTTGGTTAGGGAGCTTGAGCAGGTACTTCAATATCTATCCTTGTTCCAGAAACAAGAAAGCTCATGTTGCGATCCATCTACTAAGGGATGGAGCTGGTGTCTAGTGGCAGATAGAGGAGAAAAAGATCGATGTTGATTCTAAGAAAATTACTTGGGAACTCTTTGAAGAGTGATTTAGGAGAAAATATTTTCCATGGAGGTTCATGCAATAGCAGATAGATGAGTTCCATGAACTTTGACAGGCATCTCTTACAGTGGTTCTACTCCAATATGTTGATTACATGCAGGATGAGCAGGTGCAGATCCATATGTTCATCCAGGGCCTGAATCTAGACATTGGAGGTGCAGTGTGGATCCATTGTCCACAGACATTAGCTGAGGCCGTCCAGAAGGCCTATATAGCAGAGAAAACTCAGGGAAAGACCTAGCAGGCTAGAGACCGAGTCTGGAGCCACATACAAGAGATGAAGGAAAGTAGATCGAGGTGGTCAGTACCTCTTCCTCACGGTGGATAGGGTTTAGCACAGTCATCTTTTAGACCACAGTAGTAGTAGTAGTCCCACCCACCTTATAGATCTCCATAGAGGTTTTATTCACAGAGAGGTCAGAGTATGAGGCCTCCCCCTAGGGGTACCATCAGGACAAAGGGTGCCCAGAGAGCTCACTCAGCAGGAGCTCGCTAGTAGAGACATCAACAGACTGCAACCAAATCATCCAGATCCACACCAAAGACCTCCAGAGTACCAGCGGGACCTGCTACACAAGGGAGAGGATCAGGAAGTTGTTTTGGTTGTGGTGTTTCTAGACATTTTTGGAAAGACTACCCTCAGAACCTTAATAACAAGGGTAAGAAACAAATCTTAGAGCCTACTATTGGTGATATGGGGCACAGTCATAGGATGTATGTAGTAGTTAAGAACTATGAGGTAGAGCATAAGGGTATAGTTATTGAGACTACAGGTAATATTGGAGGCATTGCTAGCTCCATTTTGTTTGATTTTAGTTCTTCTGATTCTTTTATTGCACCATCTTTAGTAGAGCGATGCAGGATGGTGGCAATTAGGCAGGATCATAGTTGGGATGTTGAGATGGCTTCTGGAGCCAAGATCTTTATAGACTCCTTAGTTAAGGAGTGTGTGGTGGATTTGGGACCCTTAATCACTACCTCGGATCTCTGTATCCTTCCTTTGGGCTTATATGGAGTCATCTTGGGTATGGATTTTTTATCTACACACATGGACAGGATGGATTGTTACCACAAGATTATAAGAATATTTGGAGTTGATTCGGTGATATCGGGGCTCAAGAGACCCATTTCTATTCGCACCATTTCTACTATGTAGCTTAAGTGGTGTGTGTGATGGGGTTGTTAGATGTATGTTGTTACAGTCATTGACATATCAGAGGATGGGTCTAGTGGACCATTGCTAGATTATCATCCAATTTTTAGAGGGTTTGAAGATGTCTTTCCAAGGGAGCTACTAGGGTTACCACCCCCATGTGAGATTGATTTTCATATAGATCTTGTTCTGGGAGCAGAGCCTATCTCACGAGAACCTTATCGGATGACCACTCCAGAGATCTGTGAGCTCAAGTTGTAGCTTGAGGGCCTCCTGGAGAAATTCCTTATCTGTCTTAGTTTATCCCCTTTTGGTGCACCAGTGATCTTTGTAAAGAAGGAAGGATCCTTGTGGTTGTGTATTGATTACCGCCATCTGAACAAAGTAACGATCAAGAATTGTTATCCCCTTCCACGCATTGATGATTTATTTGATCATATAAAAGGAGACACAATTTTCTCTAAGATAGACCTTAAGTTAGGTTACCATCATCTGAGGATTTTAGAGGTAGACATTTGTACGAGATATGGCCACTAGGAGTTCACAGTGGTGCCTTTTGGTTTTACTAATTCCCCCACAGTATTTATGAGTTTGATGAATGGGGTATTTAGGAATTTCTTAGATTGTTTTTTTCTCATCTTCCTTGATGACATTTTTATTTACTCACGTATGTGAGAGGAGCACGAGGGGCACCTTTGCTAAGTTCTTCAGTGTCTTCGAGAGAATAAACTTTATGGGAACTTGGAGAAGTGTGCATTCTTTCAGATGGATGTGCATTATTTGGGTCATATCATTTATTGGGAAGGTATCTTCGTTGATCCTTCCAAGATTAGAGCTATCATGGATTGGCCAACACCCACTACTATGACTAAGGTGTGCAGCTTCATGGGATTAGCAGGGTACTACAGGATATTTTTTTAGGTCTTCTCTCGCATTATGCTCCCCATCACTTCCCTTCAATGGAAAGGGAAGAAATTTATTTGGTCAGATAGGTGCGACCAGGCCTTCTAGAAATTAAAGGAATGTCTCACTACAACACCTATTCTTATAGTTTCAGATCCGTAGGGTGAGTTTTTCAATTACACAGATGCTTCTTTAGTAGGTCTTGGAGGTGTGTTGATGTAGAAGGGTAAAATACAAGCTTTTGAGTCTCGTAATCTCAAATATTATGAGCTTAATTATCTGACTCATGATCTTGAGCTTGCGGTAGTTGTTCACGCTTTGGTTTGATGGAGGAAATTTCTTCTTGGTTAGAGATTGACACTTAGGACTGATCATTTGAGTCTTCACCACCTCTTCACCTAGCCCAATCTCAATGCTCATCAGCGGTGTTGGATCGAGTTTATTTGTGAGTATGATATGGAGATTGAGCATGTGAAAGGAAAGGAGAATGTTGTGGCTGATGCTCTCAGCAAACAAAGAGATGTGATTATGGCTAATTCAATGGGCACAGATTTATGGAGCAAGATTCTTCAATAAATTCCTCTTGACAATTTCTACATTACAGTTCGGGTAGAGAATGAGTCTCAGAGACCCCTCAAGGGGAAGTTTGATGGTTTCTCACTAAAGGCATATGGCCTTCTCAAGAAAAGAGGTTGGATTTATGTTCCTAGACATGGAGGATTGAGGAAAGACATATTGACAAAGGCACATTGTGCACCCTATTCCACCCATGTTGGGGTGAAGATGATGGATGCTACTTTGAGACATTTATGTCATTGAAAAGTAATTCACAGAGACATGGCTTAGTTTGTGTCATGGTATTTAGAGTGCCATAAAGTTAAGGTCGAGCATCAACATTGAGCAAGCCTTCTCTTTCCTCATGCTATATCGGAATGGAAGTGGGACACCATTTCCATGGACTTCATTTTTGGGCTACCGATGTCAACATATCACCACGATGCCATCATGGTCATGGTTGATAAATTGACAAAAGTGGCTCAATTTTATCTAGTAAAACCACTTATATGGCTAGTGTAGTGGCACAGGTATATCTTGATGAGATTTTTAGGTTGTAAGAGATCCCACAGGAGATCATTAGTGACTATGATCCTTTGTACACTTCCCATTTCTGGACTACTTTGAAGCACACCCTCGGGATGAGAATCAAATTCAGCACAACATATCACCCTGAGACAGATGGATAGACTAAGTAGGTGAATCAAATTTTAGAGGATATGCTCAGGATGTATGTGATGGATCAATAGTCTAGATGGGAGGAGTACCTGTACTTGGTGGATTTCACCTACAATAATAGTTTTTAGAGTTCTATAGGCACAGATCCTTTTCAATCCTTTGTATGTCATAGAGTGTAGGAGACCTCCTAGTTGGCATAGGTTAGAGGACCAGGTTTCTCTTGGACAAGCTTGTGGCAGGACATGGAGCAACAGGTGGTTTTGATCAGACAAAAATTATAGGAGGCATGTGACATGCAAAATAAGTACGTAGATCAGCATAGGACTGATTGTAGTTTTGATGTGGGCATGAAGGTGTTCCTTCATGTCAGGCCACATAAAATCCACATCTGTTATAAGTTAGCTCCTAGATTTGTTGGTCCTTTTGATATCTTGGAGTGTATCGGCCCCTTGGCCTATCATCTAGCGTTGCCACCTAGCTTGTCTGGCGTACATGATGTGTTTCATGTTTTAGTTCTTAAGAAATATGTTGTAGATCCTTCTCATGTGTTAGATTGGACATCATCGCAGCTACATGATCGGGGGTAGGTGATGGTGGAGCACATTCATATCCTAGATCACAGGACCTTGGGCCCTTGAGGCAAAGAGGTTGATCAGGTCCGGGTGCAGTGGGACATATATGATGAGACTACAGTTACATGGGAGGATGTTACTTTGTAAAAAGTTCATTTTTCACATTTGTTGCAATGACTTCTAGGAGGAAGTCGAGTCTAAGGCGAGGGGGATTTAATGCCCACTTCCCTTTGACACATTTTGATATTGATCATGATACTATTGATTATATTATGGACATGATTATGGACTTTATTATAGGATTTTGTTAGATGTTAGATCATGGATTATTGTTGACTTGATTCAGTTATGATGCATGATGATTATTGGAGACATCTTGGATATTGATGTTAATATATTGTTTAACATGGTTATATCATGGATGTTGTTTAGACATGTGATATTTGGATATTGTGAATAGACCTATAAATGGAAATTATTTGATGATGATATCATTGTTGAGTAAAATTTTAAATGATTTTTGAAGTTTTGATATGGATGAGGCCGAAGGAGGTATTGTGTTTTGCAGGTTAAAATATCACAGCAAACATTGGGGGATGGGAGACCAACCACATTGGAATTCTAGATGAATTTACCAAGGTCACCATGGAAACTTGGATTGTTTGTGTGTTGTTGTTTTGTTAGGGGTTCCCATGGGGGGAACCACATTTAAATGTGACCAAGGGGTTAACTGTATTTATTTATTTGACCCTTTTTTTAATGATGCATGTGTTTATTTTGTGATGCATTTTCCCCTTTCTTTATTATTAAATGTTGTATTAATATTGTGGGTAAGCATGTTGTTAATATTAATTAAATAAAAGAGGTCACAAGAAAGTAATTAATAGAGTTGTTGGCCTCAATTTAAAGTGTTGTAAAATATGTGAAAGTGTTGTAAAATATGTGTAAGTGATGTGTAAGTTAAATTTTGAGTGTGAAACACTTCATCTTCCTAGAAATTCAAACTTTTCCTTCAAGACTGCTTTTGGAGGCTTGTGGAACAAGTTAAACTTGTCCCATACCTCTGAAATTCATTTACCAACCATAGCTTTGGTTGTAGAGTTGAAATTTGAATTTTATAATGATTTTTGAGAAGGAAAATTGTAAGTTTTCATTGCACTTTTCATACATGATTTAATTTTAGTCCTTTGGGGTGTGGGTTGGATTTGAGTGTGTAAGTAAACTGTCATTTGATGCACACAACTGTTTATTATGGATTTGAGAATAAAGTTGACTTTTAGGGTTGAGGTTGAGGATGTGTGATGTGGCATCCTACATGGATCCACCTCATCCTCTTCCCTTCCCTCTTCTATAAAATTTGAATTCCTTGCCTTGTTTTGGGTTTCTTCACCTTGGAGACTTCATTCTTGGGAAAATTATTTTGTTGTTTTCTAGCTCTTGCTTTGAAGAAGTTTTTGGAAGATTTTTACATGTTTGTGTTTGGTTGTTTTGGATTTCTTGCATTGGGATAAAACTTGTTGTTTTGGAACTTGGAACAACTCCATCATGGAGAGGTAGGAGCTTTGCTCTTGAAATGATTTTTTTTTAATGAAAATGTCAATGTGTGAATATTTTGGCATGTTTGTGGGCTGTTGGGTAGATGGCCTAGGAATGGTGAAGGAGAAGTCAATGGGTTTTATTTTTTGGGAGGCATAAGTGTGTTTTAGGGAGGTATAAGGGAGGAGGGAGTTGGGATTTGGGTTCCACCTTACAAATAAATAAATTACATTTCTTTACTCATTTTAGGGTCCCATAAGAGGTTGGGGAGGCATACGAAAATGTGAGGAATAAGAGGTACTTGGGGAGGCATAAGGAATGTCAGGGTTTTGATATACTATATTTGGTAGTTTGTAATTTTAGGTGGTGATACCCATTTCCCATTTTGGGAGGCATCAAAAGCATCCCTCATAGTTTCTTTCTTCTTTGGCTTGTTGATAAACCCTCAGTAATGTTTGTCATGCTTTAATGTAGTTTTAAACTACATTCTATTCTGGAATGTGTTTTCATTGTGGTAATGTTGCTTGTGTGTTTGTGGAACCCTGTTTTTGCCATGAGTTGGATCACATATTTTATTGCATTGTGGTTGGGGCTTGGGGGCCAATGAAGGAGGATGCATTCTCCTCTTCATTGGATTTCTTGGTTGGGTGGAGAGCGTTGCCTTTCCCATACTCCTATTGTGACCAAATTTGAGGAATGAGAAATATGCATGTTGTTGTTCTGGAGCTGAGAAAAATATAGTTTGACAATCCCTTGTCAAATGAAATCTTATTGTTTCCCTTTCCCACTTTAAAGTGAATGATCTATATTTTAATTTTTATGGAAAGATACTTTGTATTGACAATGAAAGTTGAAATTCAAAATGTAAAAGAGTTATACTCTGTATTTTATTTTTCGGAAAGAATGTGAAAGAATGATACGTATTTTGTATGTTGTATTTTGAAATCAAATGGAAAGAAAGTTGTAAGAGTTTCATTTGAATTAATGGAAGTGTTTTCCTTGTTCATATGATATTATTTCCATTGGAAATTTGTGTTTAACATGCACTATGAAATCCCTATTTGGAAAGTGGAAAAGTCAAACATGTGAGGAGAGAATGTATTATTGTGCCTTGTTTATAACATATGATTTTGGAAAGAATAGAAATTGCATTCTTGTTTTAACATTTGATTGAAATAAATAAAACTATTTATGACCAACATGGAATGAATTCAATGTTTTATTTCATGGCAAAAGAGATCGTTAATTTCTGTTTTGTAAATGTATACAATTCTTCCAATTCATTCTATACTTTGTAAAATTCCTTTATCAAATGTTCAAATAACCCTGCAAATAGATAAGAGGTAAATGAAATATTAAATTGGACTTAATGAGGACAAAATGATCCCAAACCAAACTAAAAAAACTTAAGGAAATGTCTTGAAAATATTCCAATTAAGCCAAGGTAAATCTACAGGATTTTTATTTTAAAAAAAAACTTGTAATTTCGAAATGAAGATCAAACCAAAAATTTGACACTTGCTATATATCCTAACAATTTCCTAATGGAAACCTCCATGTCTATTTGACATGTTGAAGGAGAAAAAATGACAAATTTGAAAAAAAAATTATAAGTTAAAATTTACGAGTTCGCACTATAAAATCTTGCAGAATTTTTTCATGGAATTGAATCCTTCTATTTGATCAAATACAATAATTTAATGAATCTTGTGCAAATAGAATGTGGAGAGCTTTCCAGAAATTCCTTGTTTTCCCAAAACTAAGCTCTCTATCAAAAGTTATGGCCTTCTGAAGTTTTCTTCATTTGGTGTAAAAAAAATTGGGAAAAATTTCCTTGGCAGACCTGCGGGTCTGAATTTTCCCTTAGCGCTTTGGAAAAATAGTTTGGAAAATTTTCCTAATTTTCCCTACTACCTCGTTGACCCACAGCTAATCAGATGCTGCCACATGGTACAACGAGGCATTGGCAGAGGGGCAGACCACTATTTAACTTAGCGCTTCAAAAAAAAATTGGGAAAATTTTCTAAATTTTCCCCACCGGCCTGCAGCAAATCAAGAGATGCCACATGGCATCATGAGGCATTAGCGGAGGAGTGGGTTCCTTTTTACCTTTTGCATTTTCAAAAAAATTTGGGAAAAATTTCTAAAGTTTCACCACCTTCGCGCCAACTTGCAGCTAATAAGTAGTTCCCACATGGCATTGCGAGGCATTGACGGAGGCGTGAGTGTATTTTACCATTTTTTACCTTTGGGGTGTTAAAAAAATGTTATCCCCACTGCCCCACATTCCCTGTATTGTCTTAGGAGGTGCCACGTGTCTCTTGTGGACTCACAGGACCGCGGGTGCAAAGGTGGTTTTTTTCCCCACACGGGAAATTTACAAATTATCTCCCACTACCCTATTGATATGAATCCTCCTCTAAGAAATATTTCTCCCCATGGCCCATAGACCCACCCCTAGGGAAATATTTCTCCCTTGGGCCCGCAGGCCCGCTCTTGGCGAAAATTTTCACCCCTAGGCCCACCGACCCATAACTTGAGAAATATGAGGAGTTAGGAAGACTTCTTTACATCAATGGAAAGGTGAGGAAATTTCCTATCCATTGGGAATGATTTAAAGAAATTTTGAATGTGTTAATTTTGATAAAACTAAATTTGAATCTTTAAATCTTGTTAGAGAGTGGGTATGTTGAGGAATTACCCTTTGACCCTAATTGAACTTTCTAACCCTAAATTTTATACCTTGTGACCTCTAATAATTGTAAATAAAAGATAATTATATTATATTGGGTTAGAATTGATCTGGAACTTGTTAGTGACAACTACTGTTTTGTAACCTGGTTGTAGACTCCTTTAAACAAAAAAAAATATTCCATAATTTTTCTAACTAATCCTAGGTTGTTCTTGGGTCTCAAGTGGGTTGTTTTAGCGGGCATTACATAATATGGGTCTATACATCATATAAGCCATCTTTCTATTTTTGTATGCAATTACTCATGAATATAAATCTAGTTGCGAACCAACTGTAGATATATATGCAAGTCATAGAGCTACACGTAATTTGGAAATTCACTTAGGATAGATAGGACTCTATCCTAGGGTAGACATCATGAAAGAGAAAGGGTTTCTATAATAAGCTAGATAATTATGATCAAATTACATAAGAGATAAGTTGATCTTAGATATACAATTCTACGTTGATTAAATTTAGGGAGTTCAAGAAAGATGGTGTAGCCCTTAAAAAAAGATGAATTGGGTCGCATAGTAGAAGGATCTAGAGAAAATAACATTGAAGTGTTATCATCTATGACAAGAGGCTCAAGATATCTAATGAGAACCCAATGTATTTCATATTTTTTTATGACTCATTCTAAGAAATTTTGAGACTCATTTATTGTGTGTTGGAGATACTCAAGACCCAAAATGCTTGTAAATATTGTATTGCATGGATGTATTACAATCCAAATAGAGTTTTTATCCCTTTTCACATTTTGTTACACATTCACAAACATCTATTAGCTGGGACACCTTATTCTGACTACAATAATTTGTATTATACTTCACTTGTTTGATTTGCGAAAGATTTATTGGGAAGAGAATTGCAACAGTAAAATGCATTGAGTATTTAGATTTATAGGTGTGAAGTTGATCTATCACCAAAATAAAAATATAGAATATAGGTGATATCCTTATTGGGTTAGAAATCCATAGAATAATTCTATATCACATTTCTTGATTAAATATAGTGACATTCAAATATGAATAAATATAGTGACATGTAAGATTATTTGATTAACCAAATTCCAAAATATAGTAATACACAAGAAGATAGATTGTGACATAGATATAGTTAGGGTAATCAATGAATATCCACCTTAGATGACTCAGTGGATATCCAAACTTGTCTGATGGTATTCATAATTGATTTGATAGTAATGAATGGGTTTTATAGTGAAATAAACAAAGTTAAAAATATTGCTAACAAATGTGCCCAATTTTAAGGACGTGTGTTGTAACTTTAATTTAAATGTAGAAGAATTTATTGATGTGGTTTTCCTAACATCTCATGATAATACCAATTTTTTTTCCATGATGATAAAATGATGTGAGACATGGACACTTATCATGGTGATGCATCATTCTTAGGATATCTAATGGCCAAATACTCTCGAAAACCTTGTTAACTTGGTCTTAATCTAACTTATCTACTTCATAACTATCATATCACGAATGTACCAATACTAACCCAAGGTTTTAAAATTACTCATTTTTAGACTATATATAGTTATCAAATTAATTACATTATCAATGTGCCATGTTATAAGATTCATGGAGTATAACTACTAAATACAACTTTGGTTATAATCAATGACCTAATTATCCCTCATGATGTTAGAATCTCATTTCTTATTGTTTGTTTCTATAACATAATGGTTGATAGATTTGAATACATAAATTAAAAAAATTATGTTTTTCTTAAAAAACACATAATTTTTTTTTCAATATTAACCTAACCACATTCTAAACCCAAGTGTAATTCTACAATGTTCATTATTTTGTATTCAAAACCATTAACTCTTTTATATTTAGAAAACATTCTTAGCTCATGGTTACTTTCATTTTGGTACTTTTCGAAAGGAGTGATGATATAGAAAAAATTGTAGGTGCATAATGATATTAATAATGGACAACCAAACTAATAAACAAGGGAAATTGACTATACTCTATACAAAATGCACTATCCTAAGCATGATGGAGCAACATAATAAGCATGCATATCTCAATGTACCATTCCATCATATAAATGAACCTTTTTAGCATGATGACATGACACTATGAGATGCCCATCACCCACCACATCTACAAATGCATTAAAATTGACACTATGTCCTTGTAATTTAGTAAATTTTTTGAAGCATGTTTAAGCTAAATTAAAATTGATTTATTTTGTTATTGTCAAATAAATGAAAAAGGAAACAAAAAATGTAGGTAACCTTAACCCATTAAAGTAAATGAAATGATATATCTTGAAATAGATACCTATACCTTCCAATTTTTTTTTTTGAAGAAATGCCTTAAAGAAAATCAAAATAAACATTCGTTAATAACAATGCTTAATGTAGAAGTGCTGGATGTATTTTCCCTATATATAATGTTTGAATCACCATCATAAATACATTCAACTTGTTGGTATATAAATTGATTCTCCTACGAGGGTTGAGCAACATCAAGAAATTGGCAGGATGCGAAGAGATAGACGAATCATGATACAAGTCGTTTTGTAGCTGGAGAAGGTATTAAGCTGACTCTTTGTCACTCAGAACTTTGAGAAATTGATAGAACCTTATTGAGGGTTTGATCTACCCTCACTACTTTAGGTCGTTCCTTTAACCAGGGTCAGAGGATGCGTTATGTAACCCCTATTGGTGAAGGATATCAAGAGATCCTTCTTTGCACAATTTTCATGAGAACCTTGAGAAAATATGACCAATACAACACAATATAACTCTCATGAGTTGTCACACTAGAGATTGGAGATGTTTCTTGGAAAAGGTTCCAGGTTACTAAAGATAATAATTGAAACTTGATTGTCTCTGCATACTTTTGCAATGGAATTTGTTCATTTGTAGATACACATTACAAACAAGGGTAGTTCATGTAGGATTCATCACTTGAGAAGTTTTTGTTGGAAGTTAAGAAAGATGAAGTTGATTTTACCAGATCTTTGAAATCCTTTACAAATATTGGAAGACTCGCAGAAAAAATGGTTCAAAACAACCAAAATATTCCTTCAACCAAAACATGTGAATCAATGGAAGCCCAGAGATGCACGGTTTCACATATTCTTTAAGAATTCAACACAAAGGCTCATGCTAAAGACTCAATTAAACGTTAGAAATCCCTGGTTCATCATGACTAAGATACAATCATTGGCTTAAAAATAATCTTTATCAACATAATGAGAGTAAAGTGATTTTAAATTATTTATTTGCATCACAAGATTAAAGATCTTCTCTTAACGAAATTACAAATGCCACAATACTAACACACAAACGAGATCTTGTGTGACTCAGAGAGATTTTACAATAAGATTGGAACAGGAACAATAAAAACTTTTTGAAAACATTATGAAATACAAGCAGACACAATTATGCTCATGATCAACACAAATTTATTCGAGGTTCATTAGATTCATCAGTAGGGGAAATTTTCTTCAACAATCTCAAAGCTTGTCAATGACTATAGACTTACAACCATCTTGACGTGATTAAATCTAAAACACTAGAGATAAACATGTTTCTCAGATGGTCTCTCAGGAAAATGGATTTTCTCAAACTTTCTCAATAAAGCTAACCCCCCCTTTTGCAAGAGTATTCTCATTGCATTTATACAATTTTATTCGTACACTCATCCAAAATTTTCCCACCCAAAAAAAAATATTTGAGGAATCCTTTGTTTGTTACAAGTTTGTTCCAGAAAGTGATATTTAAAAGATTTACACCCAAAATATGTTAGGTGGATAAATCATGAACTGATCATGTTTCTCAGTCCCTTAACTATGACTTGAATGCCATATCAGAACTTTTGACAGTATTTTTAATCATTGTTTTATTTTTTCATGCAAGAAATCCCCTTTTTAATAATTCTCAGGTGGCTCCATATGGATTGATCTGACAAGCAATCCTATTTACCTTTGAAAATACACTTTGAGAAATAAGTGACCTCACATGGATACCTACATTCGTGCCTCTTAGAATTTAGTGCCCTCACATGGATTATATCATATATCGGTTTTGCGAGTCCAAGTCAGCCTAATAAAAGGAGGAGCCAGTGGAATCCTCCACGTGTCTCCTTGGTGCAACTACAAAGGTGAAGTATAAATGAAGGTTCCCAAATGAGTGCGGGCCCTCCATTTGTTTAGAACCTAAGAGAGTTACACTGGTCACTGAAAAGTACGATCATGGGAAGGTCCATCGGAAGCTTCCACGTGTTTGTTTGGCATAACTTCAAATATGAAGTCTAGAGGTAAGACCTCAAACGAGCATAATATCTCCACGTTCCCTGGTCCTAAGAAAGTTTCCTTAGCCATTGAAAAAGTATCAGTATAAAGAGGAGCTAGCAGAAGCCTCCACTTGTCTCTTTCGGGCACTTTTGATATGGTGCCCAAAAGCGGAGACCCCAAATAAATGTTGTAATGCCCACTTATTTCAGACACATAAGACAACATAGCAAAATACATGATAATTTTTTTTGGCTTGTTTAAAACATAGCACGACACAACATGGGGTCACAATGACAACAACTAGGTCCTTGAACAACTTGACACAACGATGACCACAAGGGGAAAAAGGAAACACCCACTACCCATCAAGGATAGTTCACTTTTCTCTTTGATAAGGCACCACGACAAGAACAACTGATAATACCTAGTTATAGTTCAGGACACTCCATGGAAAAGTCCTTTAAGGTGATGTATTTACTAAAATTGTCTTTCAAGGCCTGACTTTGGGGTTTAGAAGATTCACGTTATGATTCCTATAGCTATTCTTTAGGGCTAGATTTGTTTTCTTTTATACAATTGAGTAACCAACTTCAAATCATCTCAAATTTGAAGATTACTTGTTTTAAAATGTTACAAAATAGGAGGTAATCAATTCCAAAAGGCTATCTATCCAAACCCACACTACTAAAACTTGTTTCAGACATCCATTGAATGAGGATGCAAGCATAAGCTCAAAAATGAGCAGAGTATAGTTTAGGTTTTGGAAACCTAATCTTCTTTGTTCGAGGATAAATTTTGTTTATCATAAATTGAAAAGGGTTACAAAGTACTATGGAAATGGTTAGACGGAGAACGTAAATTTATTTCATTGTGATCTAATTAGTTATTAACCATTATTTTAATAAGATTTAAGAGTTCAACTAGATTTGGGGAAAATATTCATTTAGCAACATCTTGATTAAGTTTGACAATGGATACACATTTGGTTCCCAAAATGGAAGCACAAGACTTAATGTTTTACAAAAAAGAGAATAAGGTTTAATCTTAGTTAAGGTTAATGATGGTAGGTTCCTAAGTCCTAGTAGAAAATTCATTTCTTTCAAAAATTAAGATTCTTAACTTTCTCGATAATAACCCAATTTCATTGTTATTTTATTTGTTAGTTTATCTATGAAATCATTTTTAAAAATTTCTGATTAACTTTAGAAACAGGATTGCCAACCCATTAAAATTATACAAAGAATAGTATGGATGCCAATAACATGGAGGGTTATTAAAACATGAAATTTTTATGACTCGAAAGAAGAAAAAAACCATTTTTAATCGAGAGAGAAAAACACGGTTATAACATTTCTATTCAACATGGCACACACAAACCACAAGTCTTACAAAATTCAAAATAACTTTAGATGAGAACATGAAGGTGAAAAATTTGGTCAAGCCATGCTCCAATAATTTCATGACTAATAAGTACTATTACCAAAAGAATACTCTTAACAAGGTGAAGATTGAATATCATTTATCACAAATATAACTACAAGTTTCGCTACAAAAGGAAAAAGACAACTTTATTTCACAAATACCTATAATCCAAGAAAATAGGCCTTCCAAACTCTTTTACAAGCACCATTAAAAAAGTACAACACATATGAAATTTGTACAAGAAACTTCATAAATCAACCCGATGAAACCTTTTCAACTCTTTCCTTTTATCTACTCGCATAATCCATCTGCGCAAGTATTAACTTGAGTCATTTTGTGAGAACTGAGGATGCTAAGACTACGCATTGCAACAGTAAGCTAACATTTAACAATATCATGAAAGGAATGATCTATTTCAAGAATGGATCAAAGCAAAAATGACTTATCAACCAGGATTTTAATGAAGCTTGAAAATTTATCCTGAATGACTAAAGGTTTCACTTAGGCTTCACTAGATGAGTTTTACAAAAAATGACACTTTACCTTGAAAACGGATGAGAGATAGATTGCATGGGTTTTAAACTATCTTATCTTACATAATAAATAATATTATCTTCTAAAATCTAACCATAGATTTCACCTTATGATCACTTAATAAAAAAGATAATGTCCATTAGTTTAGCTAGGGATAGCAAGGTATACAATTTTATTTTACAAGGGATAGTTCCCTCTTTGATCAATTATGGAATTAATTGTTATCAAGTAGGTCACATCTATATATTAATTTACTCATAAAGAAATTTTAAAAGGATTACCCACCCTTCTAATAATTTTTATAATAGCATTGTTACTATGTTGAAGAAGGGTTCACAACACAACATTATTATTATTATTATTATTTACCTCATGCGAAAAGCTTACCATTACTCTATTTAAAAAATATATATATATACATAGTTACAACATTGGTATTCGATATGGCATACAAACCCAAGAGACAAAACATTTCTAGGGAACCATGTCTAGGGAACAAAAGTAACAACATAGACCAAGAAATGTTAAACTATTCTTAGAATTCCTATAATCCATTAAGGTCACTCAACAAAGTGGTAATCTAATTTTCTTATATTTTCCACAAATTAACGGAACCCCCAACAATAACCTTAAGGTCTACTCACTCCATACAAACAATAAAAATTACCAACCTTAAATTTTCCAATGAGAGATAGAAAGATATTTGAATCACTTCTTATTGAGTCTTTATTAGAATAGGTAATATATTAACTACCACTATATTTGTTTTCCCTTTTTTCTCTTTATATGTGTGTGTACGCACACGTACAAGCAAATTAATCACACAAAAAGGGATAAGTCTAATACATCCATGCAAATAGATAGTATTCGAGTTTTGTTAGAATAATACTTAAGGAGGAACATATTTATACAACGTCATCAATAAGACTAAATTGTCCTCCACATGTTCCAAAAAATTTGATAAATAGTTTTACTTAATAACTCAACATCTTCGGGACACTCAAGTCGAATTGGGTTTGAAAAAGGTTATCATTATTACCTCTTATCAAAAAAGACGCAATCATCTAAAAGAGAGCTCATCAACCTCTTCACAGTATTAAACACAATCAATTTATTTTCCCTTATAGTGGTATGACACTTGCACAACCATTAAAGGCCTTTTTTTTTTAAATGATGATTTACTAAAAAGAATACATAGTCACCAAAAAGACTTCACACAACAGTGACATCTCTATGTTCTAGATTAAAAAAAAATCTAGAATAGATATATTTCCTTGATTGAAAATACCCCAAATGATACCAAGTTTCTAAGGGTAGCTATCAATGAAAACAACTAGAAAAAGTGCTTTCCCACACTATGAGAATACATATGAGAGTCTAATTGAATAATCACCTCAATATCTTAACAAACAACTTGAATCAAAAACCCATCTATGGATATATCTGAATCACAGATTTAGGTATTTACATTAGGTAACTACTAACATTCGTCAAGGAAAACCATTCATTATCCATGTAAATAAAACAGATGAAAATATCTAGAAAAAGGGAGTGAAAATCCATGCCCAAACCAACGATTCAGAGGGTAACTAGTATACTCAGAGACATCAATAACAAACAACAAACAAAACAACTTCAAGATGCCATTCAGGAAAAGAACATATGTTTCATGGAATTATAGAAATGATAGTGGAAATTTACAGAGTTTAGGGTTAACATACCTGAAATAAGCCTCCATGATGTAGCCACGAGATTTCTATGATAGGAATCATCTCCTTTTCTCTGTTAGCAAAACATCCATGCTCCAAAAAGTCATGCTTGGCATAGGTATGGGAAAAAAACGTGGTTGCAGTCATGGTGGATGGTCTTGCTCTTTGCCCCACGCATTTCTCGGATGTCCAAACAAAAATAACAACCCTCCAAGGCACTCCCCCCTAAGTAGCTCACAAGGCCTAACATGGCACACCCTCCAAGTCTGAGCAGAAAAGAGGATAAAAAAAAGACCCACCCAAATCAAGCGGCCATCACCTAAATGGAAGAAGGACCACATGGAGAAAAATAAGATAGGCACGTTGGCAGAGAAAGTGAGTAAGTGGTAGGGCATGAGGCTCTAAGTTAATTCAACACATTTGCTAGGGAGTTTTAACAATCATCCTTCCATGAACTTCAGTCAATGAGCCTCCATATTATCTCACACAGTTAGAGTCAAGAAGACGTGATACACAACAATACATTTACCAGACAGTTCAGATCCCCCCTTTATTTCAACCAAAACTTCACTATAGGAAAGTGTGGAGCTATTTCATCCCATGTTACCCCAAAACTAAGGTACCAATCGAACATAAAGCAACAAATTTAACTCCATTAAGAAACAATAAATGGAGGTAGGAGGCCCCAAACTTCACCCACCCCTGCCAGCTCAACCAAAAACAACACCCAATAAGATAAAATTTCACTTAATGAGAAGCATGTACTGAGGACTAGGCTGCTGCCAAGAGGAAAGGATTTGGTAGATAAAACATTAAGTTTCATGTTAAATGGTAGTCCCTTCAAAACTGGGGCTACCTCAAAACATCCCCTCCATCAGAGAAAACAACTTAGCCAAGGTTAGCTAGAAGTTAGACTACGTGGGAGATAAATCTTCCCCTTACCAAAATTAATGGAAAGGCATGCTCCCATCCTCCAAAAAACTTTGACAACTAACCATAATTAAATAAATATGGAGTGTGTAGTAGGCATGGTATAAAATATGGTGGGGGGTGTGCGTGGTTCCTCCACACAAAAAAATGTCTTACCAAAAGGATACATTTACAAGCATATAAGGGCACCTAGACGGCCACGGAGAATTAAAAAACAAAATTGAACTAGAATAATGAACACTACATCCTAGAATAACGCACCACCCATGAACAAGCTCTCCTTGCGCGAATTGAGGCTCAGGCACGAGGGTGAATGATAATGAATTAAAATATATTATAGGTAATTAATAATATTCTTGAAATTGACACCAAAAATAAAATAAAATAAATAACAATAATAATAATCGTTAATCGACAACTAGAATAATAATAGTATTATTATTATTTTATAACCTATAAATTTCTTTTTATTAATCCTATTAATAAGGGCCGACAATCAATCACGGTAAAAAAAGATGACACGATTTTCCTTTGATAGGGAAATCTTAAAGGGCGTTGTAGGGGCTAGCAACGACTATAATGACACGACACCAACAAACATGAAAAAGAGGAAGAAGGTTGAATATTCCCCGCGGCAAGGGATAATTCCAGCAATGATCAATGGGGGCACAACGACGTTCCATGCTTAGCACACGATCAGAAAATTATGCTCAGGCATAACGATGAATAGGGCATTACATTCTCCTCCCCTTAAGAAAGCCTCATCCTCAATGTGACATAACACAAGGGAAAGAAAGTAGTAAGAAACAAGGAACCGATGAGCTGAATGTACACTCTATGGTTAAGATTTTAGACACTAAAGCATGACCACGGGGTGGCCTTTGGAGCATTTGGTAGAAAGTTGAATTTTCAAGTTCTATGAAGATTGGTAGTTCTCTCATATTCATTATTTCATTAGTCTCTTTCCATTATCGTTATTTCTAGTTTTAGTTCTTTTAAAATTTCATAGTTGTAGAGTTTTAGTTTATTCATTCTTATGGGTGTCCAACGTGAAGTACTAATATACACCCTACCAGAGTCATACAAGACACTACAGATTCAAAAACATACAAGTACATACTTAAAAATGGTATGACACCACAAGAGATCAGTCAATGCATGGACCACATAACATAGTACATGTCACATAACTATGTTTGAAAAATAATGTGTGAACAAAATTGTACTACAACAACCTAAAATTTTCATAGTCTCACAGATGAAGTTTTTCACATAAATCTAAAAATAGCTATATGTACATAGGTTCAAAAAATGCATCAACACCATATCCACAACGTCACAAAACAAACTCAACTAACTGAGTAACACCTAAATCATAGGACCACTCCCAAGACATCACAATAACTCAACATATATCTCAAAACATCAATCATACACACAAATCTCTTATGCTTCCCTCAATCTCTTATGTCTCCCTCAAGTCTCTTATGCCTCCCTCAATCTCTTATGTCTCCCTCAATTCTCTTATGCCTCCCTCAAGGAGGCCAGTTTCCCTATGACCCTAGGCACATAGAGTCTACACACCCCTAACCCAAGTGACATAATAACTCGTGGTCCAACAACCTACTAGTTATCTATAACTCCATAGGGTGTACCCCCATACAATGAAGTGGATCCATAGGTCTAACCATTCCATAGTGCATCACATGACCCTATTCCACACATCACGAAAATAGGACCAGCAAAAAATTATGATTCAAATGCCAAGTGGAAAAGTACAAGCCTTGGGCAAGGCAGTAAAATTTTAAAATTTAAAATAAGATCCAAAATCAAGAAAAATGAATGGCCAAATAGCCATAGTTAGTGTCAAAATCTGCATGTTACTACTACAAACCAAGGAAATGCCCACAATGTAGAGCATGGCAATCAAGAAAATTGCTGGTCCTTGCAGAAATAAATTAAAAGGTTCAATTTTTGATTAAAATACACATATAATAATTTCACATTACAATAACTATGTGGCCTTATCTAGCCACCAAAGGGGGTACTCAACGATTGCTGACACTTAGAACATAAAGCCTCATCTCACAAAATAAAATAGCAATAGTATAATAGTCATCATCTCTATCAGAATCATCCCGCCCCAACTTCGACAAGGCTAAAGACAGTCATAGCTACACAAAGGTTGAATCCATAAAACAACCAAAAAAAGAAAGAGGAAGGACCATCGACCACCATATATTGTGTCTAAGGCTGACTCTAGTGATTGGTCGAGCATACACCTTTCCTCACTCTAGACATACACTTGTACCGATTTCCTTTAGGGTCAGTTAGCGCAAGGTTCCCAACATAATATGTAACTGCATCACTAACACAATGGTGACACACACAGAATTACCATAGCATCTTACGTATGGTACATAAATAGGGTAGATCACAATCATACATTAACTGGGTGCAATACATCACTTTACCACATTATGTACCCAAAGTGCAATCACTATACAATAGGGTTCATATGCTCACCATATGCCCCCAAATCATGACATGAGTCATTACATATTACACAAATCATACATATGATGAACATAATAAGTAACATCACAACATAACATTAATTTGCTACATAACAAGGTAATACACACATTTCTTCAAAAAATGGTAAAAACATCATTGTAAAAATCAATTCACTTTACATCCATCTTGTCATACAATACATTGACACACCTACATATCACAATATGCCATAATTCTCCAACACTCCGTCATCCACAATAGCATTATTTTCACATACCACAAGAAGTACTTCACAAATGAACTCTTCATAGAATTCCACAAGAATGAGAGAGAATACTCCCAGCCCTAGCACATCAACATGATAACAAATACACACTAAGTGACATACACATCATGTGCATTCACAATACCACAATTACGACATGGATCACATCATGCTTAAACCATATTACTCTTCCAATATCAACCACAAACATACAACACCATCACCATCATGCAACACTGTCATGTAATATCATCACAACTCCAAACTGGCCTAAAGGTTTGAGAGCACGAACCTCTGCTTTGATACCAGGTGTCACGCCCACTTATTTCAGACACACATGACAACATAGAAAAATATAGGATAACTTTTTTTTGACTTGTTTGAAACATAACACGACACAACATGTGGTCACAACAGAAACAACTAGATCATTGAACAAATTGACACAATTTTGACCACAAGGGAAACAAGGAAACACCCAACACCCATAAAGGATTGTTCACTTTTCTCTTTGATAAGGCACCACAACAAGACCAAGCCATCATACCTAGTTACAATTCAAGACACTCCACGAAAAATTCCTTTAAGGTGATGTATTTACTACAAGAGTCTTTCAAGGCCTAAGTTTCGGGTTTAGAAGATTCATGTTATGATTCCTACTGATCTTCTTTAGGGCTATATTTCTTTGCTTTTATACTATTGAGTAACCAGCTTAAAATCATCTCAAATTTGACAATTACTTGTTTTAAAACGTTACAAACTAGGAGGCAATCAATTCCACAAGGCTATCTATCTAAACCCACACTACTGAAACTTGTTTTAGACCTCCATTGCATGAGGATGCAAGCATAAGCTCAAAAAGGAGTGGAGTATCATTCAGGTTCATAACCCTAATCTTCTTTGTTCGAGGATAATTTTTTTTATCATAACTTGAAAAGAGTTACAAAGTACTATGGCAATGGTTAGAGGGAGAAGGTCAATTTATTTCATTACGATATAATTAGTTATTAACCATTATTTTAATGAGACTTAATAGTTCAACTAGATTTGGGTAAAATCTTCATTTAGCAACATCTTCATTAAGTTTGACAATGGATACACATGTGGTTCCCAAAATGGAAGCACAAGACATAAGGTTTCACAAAAAAGAGAATAAGGTTTAATTCATAGTTAAGGTTAACGATGTTAGGTTCCTAAGTACTGGTAGAAAACTCATTTATCTCCAAAATTAATATTCTTAACTTTCTCGACAATAACCCAATTTCATTGTTATTTTATTTATTGGTTTATGTATGAAATCATTTTGTTTTATTTTTGATTAACTTTAGAAATAGGATTGCCAACTCATTAAAATTATAAAAAGAATAGTATGGATGTCAATACCATGGAGGGTTATTAAAACATGACATTTTTATGACTCAAAAGAAGAAGAAAACCATTGTTAATCAAGAGATCAAAACACAGTTATAACATTTCTATTCAATATGGCACACAGAAACCATAGGTGCCACAAAATTCAAAAGAAATTTGGATGAGAACATGAAGGTGACAAATTTGGTCAAGCCATGCTACAATAATTTCATGACTGATAAATAATATTACCAAAATAATACTCATAACAAGGTGAAGATTGAATATCATTCATCACAAAGATAACTACAAGTTTCGCTACAAAAGGAGAAGACAACTTTATTGCACAAATACCGATAATCTAAGAAAAGAGGCCTTCCAAACTCCTTTACAAGAACCATTACAAAATTACAACACATTTGACAGTTGTACAAGAAACTTCATAAATCAAACCAATGAAACCTTTTCAACTCTTTCCTTTTATCTACTCGCATAATCCATCTGCACAAGTACTAACTTGAGTCAGTTCGTGAGAAATGAGTGTGCTAAGACTACCCATTGTAACAGTAAGATAACATTTAACAATATTGTGAAAGGAATGCTCTATTTCAAGAATGGATCAAAGAAAAAACCACTTATGGATTCAAAAAGAACTTTTGATATGGTGCCCAAAAGCGGAGACACCAAACAAATGCAGGCTCTCCACATGTCTCGGCCCTGAAAGGTTGTTGAAAAAGTTTAAGAACCAGTGGATTCTTCCATGTGCCTAGTGTCTGAGAAATTTTCCTCTACCGTTGAAAAGTCTAATTATGTGTAGAGCCAGTGGAATCTTCCATGTACCTCTTCGATGCTTTTTTGGTATGAAGCTCAAAAGAAGGACTCCCAAAAAAGCACGGGACTTCCATATGTCTAGGGTCCGAAAAATTTGCACCGGACACTTGAAAAGTCTACATATGGGAAGATCCAATGGAAACCTCCATGTCTCTCCTTGGGGGAACTCCAAATGTAAGACCTAGAGGCGAGACCTCAAACGAGCGCAGGCTCTCTATGTGTCTATGGTGTAACAAAGCTACACCATCTATGAAAAATTCATAGTGTGGGAAGATCCAGCGGAAACCTCCATGTATCTCCTTGGCACACATTCAAAATTAAAATTCAGGGGCAAGTCCCAAAATAGACGCGGGCCCTGCATGTGTCCTAGGCCTAAGAAAGTCACTTTGGCTGTTGAGAAGTCTCAGTATAAAGAGGATCTAGCAGAAGCCTCCACATGTCTCCTTGGCACAACTCCAATGGTAAGAACCATAGGCAGATCCTCAAATGAGTGTAGGCCCTCTATGTGGAAATGATTTGAGTTGAAGCTGGCCTGGTGGTGCATTTCACATTTTGTATCGCTTAAATAAATTGTGCATTTTTTGGACAATTTGACCCGCCTCCCCGTTTTGACTTTTCAATGCTGACTCAAACATGTAACATTATTTTGCCCCTATGGGAATCACAGATCCTTTTATAACTTTTATCCTTTTCACAAAAATCTCAAAATCCTCAAAATGCTCTGACTATCCGACTCTCCACCTTTGACTATAGACTCAACACGTGACTTTATCTGGGCACTTCTAGGGACATGCTTCACTTTTATACCTTACTCTTTTTTTCAAAACAAGGCTAAAAGTTTCAAATTCCTCTAGAGACCCACCTCCCCACGTTTAACTTGAAAAATGGCCATGTGTCCATCTTCAGGGTCAAGGTAAGAAATTTTCCTTGCCACTTCATATTGATGAATAGCCAATTAGAAACTATCGGGGCCGTAACACCAATTTGGCATTTTTTAAAATTGTGAAAAAAGTGACAAGTTCACGGAATAGACCCTCCGTTCCACGTCCAATTAGAAAATACCACGTATCCATGGATATTGGGACATGATTTACAAAGGAGACATAGTCGTGGAAGACACCCAACAACAAAAATTTTCCCCATGGAGAGAAGAATGTAAAAAATACAAAGGCTCAATGTGATCCACGACCCAAGGAAAAGACTAACAATGACATCCTGGTGAAGGTAAATAATTACACATACCCATATAGGAGGATAGAAAGTGCATCAAACCAGGCAGGCTAAGAAATTTTGAACAAACATTGTAAGATTAAATTGAACACCAACATCGGCTCCAACTTGGGGATGGGCATTCCCTGCAAGTGCTCAAAGAACAACATAATAGACCATGTGCCAAAAATCCATTGGGAAACAAATTCAAGATAAATCTTGCAAACCAAAAAAATAATTTCCAATCTCCCAAAAACAAACTGAGAAAACAACAAAAACCAACCTCTAAGGACCAAGACAAACCAAAAAAAAAATCCATAAATGAAAAATAACTAAAATACTATACACTATACAATGATGCATGCCTTGATTATGAGAAATCAGTCAAGGAGATGTTTCAAGTGCGTACCATTTTGAGTACGATGAAGCCAAGAATTCTTGATATTCTTTTAACAACTAGACATATGTTTGTTTTCCTTCTCTATCCAAGTTGCTAGCTAGCCATATTTTATGAGGTTTATCTTTTGTGCCTTTACCACATGTATAACAAACCCCATCTAACATTAGAGTCCACGGAGAACCAATCTGCTCGGGATACTAACACTCATAAATTTTATGCACCTTAAAAACAACATAACACACCAAGTTGTTAACATCGACGTCTACATACAATACTTCATAAGAAGCATTATTAGGGTCCTCAATGAGATGTAACATTTTCTTATCACCATACAACTTCACAAGGTTCCCCTCAATTGGTATGGTTGTGTATGACATGTCCATTTGTACAATTCCACCCACACTAGCTTCTCACTTTCTAGATAATAGCATCCCCCATTTGGCAGGATAGTCCACAATAACCACATTCATTGTTAAGCACTTTCCTGGAAAAGCTGCCACTTGCACTACTAATCCCTTGACATACCCAACTACTAGAACTTCTCTTGAATCCATAGTAGTACATGTCCCAAAAGTTGTTACCTTGATATTTAACTCATTCATGACCTCAACAGGCAATACATTACATGAGGCTCCTGAATCAAACATGAGTTATGTACCAACCTATATTTAATAGTCAAAGTGGTAAAAAATGATCCACATCAAGCTAAGATTCAACCAGAGAAGTTCCCAAATACACCTTAGATGATTCCCTCAGCTCCTCCAATACCTATGATATTTTTTATTCTGTAATTATAGGAGGAATCTCTACATTATTAACACTTTTTCCCTAAGTAATATTTTCTTCTTTACATCCTAAACATTCAAATGCCCTTTTCCTATGCTCAGGGATCCTGAGTAATTCAACAATGGGAACAATGACCTTGATCTGACTCAATATTTTGGCTATGTCAAAAGGAATATATTTGGGTAGGATGATATTAGGAGGAATATTCACAACTTCTTCTGATAGTATGAGAATTTTCACAGTCTGGGCATGCGCAGGAGCACCAGTTCTATTTGGGGCAACTAGGCCTTTTCCAAATGATTTTTTTTTAGGAAGGCCCTTTAGGATATTGGTAAGAACTGGAAATTTTTTCTTTGTTTTTAGCCCTTACCCTTTGACAACCTTACTTATGGTGTTATATTCTTTTTCTTGAGAAACTACTACATTCATCAATAGTTTCTTGTCTGCTTCGGAAGGGATCCTTCCATCATACTTTTTAATCATCAAGTCCCTTAAGTATTCAAAATCATGATTAGGAAGATCAAATACTTACACCATATAAATTACAAAAATATTGATAGGAGGAAGAGGTAATACCCTGTGGACATAATCCCATAAGTTTTCAATAATTTAGGCACTTATCAATTCAGTTGAGTTTTCCCCCTACCGTGAGTTCGCAAGGCTTCCCGTTATGCACACATCATAATACATCTTATCATCATCTGCTTCCTCTACTTATTGATCTACATCATATGTAGAGTTTGGTCATAAACACTTATCACACCACTCGATAACATTGGCCTACTCCACAGGAGTAACCATGGCAGCCAAAGGATCAAGAACCAATCTATTCTCCCTAGGTTGAGGTTGTTTATTACACGATACCATGAGCCCTTTCCTTTTTTCATCTAGTATGTGATCACCTCTGTGATGATTTCAAAATCTCTTATGACCTTGTGGCTTATGTTGACCTTGGGAATTCTGTCATATCCCTCTTTTTGCTCTAGCTAGTTTATATGATATATCTTTAACTACTCTAGCCAAAGTTATTACAACCTCTTCCAGATCCACAACCTTACCGGACTGAGGCTTTTCAGGATTGATCAAATTAACACCTTCCCTCTTAGTAGGCTTTCCAACTACTTTGATGTTATTTTTTATTTGTAAGGCCATGGTGAAAGCCTGACTTAATGTTCTTGGGTTCTGATCTACTAAGTAATAAGTGGACTTTTTATCAAAAGCATCAAAATATTTTATCAAATAGGACACATCACTTGGCCTTAGGATTATAGGTAGCCTATTAAAGGTCTTATTGAACCGATTATTGAAATCATGGATAGATTCATTTGTATTCTTCTTAATATTTTCAAATTCAGATAAAAGGAATGTAGAATCTTTCTTGTCCTCATATTTCAATCTAAAATCATTTTTCATCTCACTCCATGAATCTATTGAATTATCTGGTAGATCCTTGTACCAGTCACATGCATCCTCCTCAAGAGTATGAATAAATAGGTTTATATACATGTCTTCAAACTCAATTTCAAAATATTCCATCACCTTGACAAAGAGTCTTAAATGGTGGTCACAAGTGATGGTATTATTCCCTTGAAACTTTGGCAATCTATTTCTGACATCTTGTAGCACCATATTAGGATATCCATCCATACCTTTGAAATATATAGGTCCAAAATTCTTGACAAATAAAGGAGGTCTAGGTGGAGGTTGGGCCATATTTGCTTGATGTGGTGAATTTATAGGAGAAACAAAATGATAAATGATGAGGGGTCTCTGGGGCACATGAGTATAACTCTAAAAGTAAATATCCTCTAATGACTTAGTTTCTCGGAAAACCCTATCAACCTTAGAAAAATGGGGGAAAATGAGAGGCACACTTATCAGACACAAATGATGGCCACTTTTCAGTTGGAGAACTCAAATTTATATAAAGATTACTTTGTTCAAAATCACTTGAAGATGTATGGTAAACATCAACCAAAAATTGATCACCTTTCAGAACTGATATCTCCTTTTTTTATTCTTGATTACCAACAACTTCCCAAACTTGATTTCCTTCTGAATTTTCTTTTCCTAGTTCTGGAAATAATTGTTTAGTGGGATCCCTAGTGAATAAATACCTTATTCCCTCCAGCTTTGTAAATATCGATGACAAATTTCATTTGACATAGGTTAAGACAATGGTAATCATCAAAATTTCAATTCAACACGAAGTCACCACTAAGGATTTTCCCCTTAGTTGTGCAAATGCACTATAAGTAACTTGCCAAGTGTCTATCAATGCTTAAGTTCTACAAAGCTTAATAGATCTGACCTTACTTTACCCACATTTATCATTATTGATGCAAATGTAGTGTAATAACCACTAGAAACTTGAAATATTACACAATGAACTTGTAATCTTGCACAAATATTACAAATCTAAATAAAGGATGAAGTTTATACAACTTATTTGTACTTAAATCATGTAAGAAGGATTACCATGGTCAGCATGTTTATGTATCTATAAAATTAGTCCATGGCAATTTTGTTCAAAAAATCATTGGAAACAACGCCACTTGGTTGTTATTGCCGCAAAAATACGTCCCAATTTTTAAATAATCCTTTGTAATTCAAATAATGCCCGATAATGGCGCCACTGTGGTGTTATTACCACACAAATAGGTCCCAATGTTCAAATAATCCTCTGTAATTCAAATAATTTCCGGAAACGGTGCCACTTGGGTGTTGGTATCCAAATTCATTCTCCTACAAGGTCTGAGTAGCATTACGAAAATGGAAGGACGCTTAGAGATAGAAAAATCATGATATAAGTCATTTTATAGCTGGGGAGGGGATTTAGTTGATTCTTTGTTACTCAAGAATTGGAGAAATGGATAGACAAGGTTCAGGTATTTAAAGACAATAATTGAATCCTAATTGTTACATTAGAGAGTGGAGATGTATCCTGGACAAGGTTCAGGTATTTAAAGACAATAATTGAATCCTAATTGTCTATGCATATTTTGGTAGTGGAATTTGTTAAATCTTTGTGGATACAAAGTACAAACAGGAGTAGTTCCTGTAGAATTTATCGTTTGCAACATTTTTAGTGGGAAGTTAAGAAAGATAAAGTTGATTATACCAGATCTATGAGAGATTTTACAAATATTGGAAAACTCAGAGACAAAATTCTTCAAAATAGCCAAAATATTCCTTCAACTAGAAGATGTGAATCAATGGAAGCCTAGACATGCAAGGTTTCACACATTCTTCAATAATTCAACATAAAGGATCATGTTAAAGACTTAATTAAATGTTGTAAATCCCTGGTTAGTCATGCCTAAGATACACTCAGAGACTAACAAACAATCTTTATCAACGTAATTAGAGTAAAGTGATTTTAAATTTTTTATTTGCATCACAAGATGAAATCTCTTCTTATAATGAAATTGAAAATGCCACAATACTAACACACATATGAGATCTTGTGTGACTCAGAGAGATTTTAACATAAGATTGCAATAGGAACAAGAAAAACTATTTGAAAACATTCTAAAATAAAAGCAGGCACAATTATGCTCATGATCAACAAATATTCATTCAAGGTTCACTAGATTCATTAAGAGGGGTAATTTTCTTCAACAATCTCAGAGATTTTCAATGGTTGTACACTTGCAACCATATTGACATGAATAAATCTACAAACACATGGAAATGAATAGGTTTCTCAAACGGTCTCTCGGGAAAATGGTTTTTCTCAAAATTCTCAAAAAAATTAACCTCCCTTATGCAAGAGTATTCTCATTGCATTTCTACAATTTCACTCGCTCACTCATCCCAAATTTCCCCCCCAAAAGAAGAATAGTTGAGGAATCCTTTTTTTTTACAAGTTTGTTTGAAAAAGTGATGTTTAACAAATTTGCACCTAAAAGCTGCCAAGTGGATAAATCATGAACTAATCACATTTCTCAGTCACTCAACTATGATTGGGATGCCATATCATAACTTTTGATAGTATTTTTAGTCATTCTTTGATTTTTGTGTGCAAGAAATACACTTTTTAATAATTCTAAGATGGCTCCATATGGCTTGATCTGACAAGCAATCCTTTTCACCTTTGAGAATACACCTTGAGAAATGAGTGCCCTCTTATGGATATTGGCATTTGTGCCTCTCAGAAGTGATTTCCTTCACATGGATTATATTGTATATTTGCATTGTGAGTCTGAGATAGCCATGTATAAGGAGGAGACAACGGAAGCCTCCACGTGTCTCCTTGGTGCAACTGCAAAGGTGAAGTCCAGAGGAAGGTACCCAAATGTACGTGACCCTTCCATGTGTCTCCTTGGTGCAAATGCAAAGGTGAAGTCCAGAGGAAGGTACCCAAATGTGCGCAACCCCTCCACGTGTTCATAACCTGAAAGAATTGTAGCGATTGCTAAAAGGTTCTAGCATGGGAAGGTCCACTGGAAGCTTCCATGTGTTTGTTCTGCATAACTTCCAAGATGAAGTCTAGATATGTGACCTCAAATGAGTGCAGGATCTCCACGTTCTGTGGGCCCAAGAAAATTTCCTCGGCCATTGCAAAAGTCTCAGTATAAAGAGGAGCCAGTGGAAGCATCTACGTGTCTCTTCGGCACACTTTTTATATGGTGTCAAAAAGTGGAGACCCCAAATAAGTCCAGGCTCTCCACGTGTCTCAGCCCGGAAGAGTTGTTGAATTTTTTTAAGAACCAACAGAAGGTGCCACGTGCTTAGGGTCCGAGAAAGTTGCATCAGATGCATGAAAAGTCTAACTATGGGAAGATCCAGTAGAAACCTCCATGTGTCTCCTTGGCGCAACTCCAAAGGTAAGACCCAGAGGTGGATCCTCAAATGATTACAGGCCCTCTAGGTGTCCTTTGCTCTAACAATGCGGCACCGGTCGTTGAAAAGTCTCAACATGGGTAGAGCTAGCGGAAACCTCCACGTGTCTCTTTGGCATTCCTTCAAAAGTGAAATTCAAGGGCAGGGCCCCAAACATGTGTGGGCCCTCCATGTCAAAAATATTTGTTTTGAAGTGGCCTAAGAATCTCATAATGGCCCAATGACCTGCCTCTCCACTTTTAAGTTTTGATGTTGGCCCTAGCAGAGTCACGACTCACTTTTGTTCTTTTATTTCATTTCAAAATGGAGCTTAAAATCTCCAAAGTGCTCTGGCAACCTGCCTACCCACTTTGAATTTTCAATGCTAACTCAAACATGTGACATTAATTTTTCCTCCACGAAGTCGCAGATCATTTAATAAATTTACTCCTTTTCACAAAAAGGAAAAAATCTTCAAAATTCTCCAATGATCTGTGTCTACTCCTTTGAATTTTCAAACCGCCATGTGTCCATCTTCGAGGTCAAAGTAAGAAATTTTATTTTTTGCTTCACATTGTTCAATAGCCAATTAGAAACTATTAGGGCCATGGGACCAATTTGGCATTTTTTACAATTTTGACAAAAGTGACAAGTTCACCAAATAGACTTGTTGTGCCACATCCAATTAAGGACGACCACGTATTCATGGATATTTGGACAGAATTTACAAAGGTGACATAAGCATGGAAGATGCCCAACAAAAAAATATTTTCCCCACAGAGAGAAGAATGTAACAAGGCTCAATGTTATCAACGACCTTAGGAAAGGACTGACAACGACAACCAAATGAAGGAGAAATTTTTCACACATCCATATAGGGAGATAGAGAATACTTCAAACCATTCATATTGATAAATTTTGAACAAAAAGAGTGAGATTAAATTGAGCACCAACATCAGCTCCGACTCAAGGATGGGCACTCCCTGCAAGTGTCCTAAGAACAACATAACAGACCATGTGCCAAAAATCCATCGGGAAATGGAGTCAAAAACCGACCTCCAAAAAAAAGAAATAAAAACCAACCTCCTAATATCGGAATGAGAAACAAAAAAAAAATGGTCACTAGGGACTAGAAGAAACTGAAAAAGAAAAATGTGAAAACAAAACAAAAATAAATTACTATACACTGTACAATGATGTATACCTTGATTATGAGAAATCAATCAAGGAAATGTTTCAAGTTCTTGCCATTAACAGGAAACTCAATCAATTCCCCATCTAATTCCTTTAGGAAAAAAGTGTGCTCTCCAATCCGAATGTTAATAGAATAAGGGCCCATCCATAATGTGTCAAACTTTCCATGTTTTCCCTTATCCTCATGTCCACTATCCCAAAGTAACACCAGATCTCCTACACTGAAAAGTCTTGGGATAACCTTTTCACCAAACAATTTCTTCATTTTCTCCCTAAAATTCACATTTCTTTGATGGTATTCCCTTCTCTCTTCATATAATTTAAACGGCTTGGAATTAGCTTTGAGGGGTATTTCATGTTGAAAAAGGTGTTCCCTGTACCCTTTCAATTATGAATATGACCAAGCGAAGCATTCCTGGTACTTTTTTAGCAATTGGACATATGACTACTTTTCTTCTTTGTTCAAGTTGCTACCTAACCATATTCTCCTAGGTTTATCCTTTGTGCCTAGGTTATATTCTTCAACATCTCCCGAGGCTAACATATGTCTGTTAACAATGTGGTCAGCATTATCAAAATTTTATTCCAACACAACCAAACCTCTCAGACTAGTATTGGTTTTCAATTAGATAATGTCTTTACCAAACAGGGTCTCTTTTCTATCATTTACACAAACCATTGGCAAGTTTTTGAAGATGAACCCCAGGTCCAAAGGTCTTTGCAAAATAAAGGAGAATTTTCCAATGAAAGAAAAGTTAAAATCCTCTTGGCTTGGAGCTATCAACACAACACCAGTGGCATTACCATATCTAGAACAAGCCCCATCAAACATCAAGTTCCAAGGAGAACTAGCTTGCTCAAAATTGACACCAACATCAACACCTATGTACAATACTTAATAAGAAGCATTGTTAGGGTCCTCAATGAGATGTAACATATTATTCTCACCATATAACTTCACAAGGCTTCCCTCAATTGGTATTGTTGCATAAGACATGTCCATTTGCAAATTTACACCCACACTAGCTGCCCATTTTTTGGATACTAACATCCCCCATTTGGCAGGAAAGTCCATAATAATCACATTCTTGGTTAATCACTTTCCTGGAAAAGATGCCAGTTGCACTACTAATGCCTTGACATACCCAACTACTGGCACTACTCTTGAATCCATAGTATTAAATTTCCCAAAAGATGATCTTACCTTGATATTTAACTCATTCATGACCTCAAGAGGCATTACATTACATGAGGCTCCTGAATCAAACATGCAATTATGTACTAACCTATCTTTAATAATCAAAGTGGTAAAAAATGGATCAACATCCAACAAATATTCAACCAGAGAAGTTGCCAAATATAGCTCAGATGATTCACCAATGCATGTGGTATTTCTAATTCTACAATAATAGGAGGAATCTCTACATTATTAAAACTTTTTCCTTGAGTAATATTTTCTTCCTTAAATCCCAAATATTCGAATGCCCTTTTCCTATACTAAGGGATCCTGAGTAATTCAACAATGGGAACATCGACCTTGATCCAACTAAAGATTTGGGCCATGTCACAAGGAACATATTTGGGTAGGCCAGTATTAGGAGGAAGATTCACAACTTCTTTTGATAGTATGGGAATTTTCAGTTTGGGCATGGAAAAGAGCACCAGTTCTATTTGGGGAAGTTAGGCCTTTTCCAGATGTATATTTTTTAGCAAGGTCCTTTGGAATATCTGTAAGAACTAGAAATTTTGGCATGGTTTTTGGCCCTTCCCCTTTGAAAAACTTTCTTCTAGTGTTATATTCTTTCTCATGAGAAACTACTGCACTCATCAAGAGTTACCTATCCTCTTCAAAAGGGATCCCTTTATCATACTTTTTAATCATCAAGGCCCTTAAGTACTCAATATCATGATTAGGAAGATAATATTCTTGCACCATATCAATTTCAAAATTATTTATAGAGGGAAGAGGTAATACCCGGTGGACATAATCCCAATAATTTTCAATAGTTCTGGAACTTATCATTTAAATTGAGGTTGCACCCTACTATGAGTTCGCAGGGCTCTCCATTATGCACACATCATATTACATCTTATCATCATCTAATTCCTCAACTTCTTAATCTACATCAGATAGGGAGTGTGGTAGTAAACACCTATAACACCAATTGATAACATTAGTCCCCTCCACAGTAGAAACCCTGAGAGTCAAAGGATTAGGAGCCAATCTATTCTCCCTGGGTTGAGGCTATTTATTAAATAATCTGATGAGCCCTTTCCCTCTTGCAACTATTCTATGATCACCTCTTGGATGATTTCCAAATCTCTCCTAACCTTGTGGCTTATGTTGACCTTAGGAATTTTGTCCTATCCCTTTTTCCTCTCTGATCAGTTTATAGGATATCTCCTTAACTGCTCGAGCCATATCTTTTACAACCTATTCAATATCTACAACCTTTCTTGAATAAGGATTTTTAGGATTGAACAAGTAAACACCTTCCCTCTTAAGAGGATTTCTAACTGCTTTGATGTTATTTTCTATTTGTAAGGCCATGGTGAAATTCTGCCTTAATGTTCCCAGGTTCTTATCTCTCAAGTAATAAGAGGCATTTTTTAATCCAAAGCGTTAGAATATTTTATATAACAACACACATCACTTGGTCTTAGGATTATAGGTAGCCTATTCAAGCTCTTATTGAACTGAGTATTGAAATCATGGATAGATTCATTTGGATTTTTCTTTATATTTTCAAACTCAGATAAAAGGAACCTAGGACTTGTCTTGTCCCCATATTGCAATCTAAAAGCATTTTTCATCTCTCTCCATGAGTCTATTGAATTCTCTAGTAGATCCTTGTAATAGTCATGTGCATCCTCCTCAAGAGTATGAATAAACAGTTTTATATAAACGTATTCAATCTTAATTTCAAAATATTCCATCACATTGACAAAGAGTCTTAAATGGTGGTCACTAGTGGTGGCATTATTCCCTTAAAACTTTGGCAATCTATTTTTGACATCTTCTGGCACCATATTAGGATATCCATCCATACCTCTGAAATCTATAGGTCCAAAATTTTATTAAAAAAAAGGAGGTCTAGGTGTAGGTTGGGCCATATTGCCTTGAGGCAGTGAATTTACAGGAGAAACAAAATGATAACAAGAGAGGGGTCTCTGGGGAACAGGAGTATAAATCTCAATGTAGATATCCTCTAATGACCCAGTTTCTCCGAAATCCCTATCAACCTTGGAAAAAATAGGGGAAAATGAGATGCACGCCTTTCAAACACAAATGATGACCAATCTCCAGTTGGAGATCTCAAATTTATATAAAGATTACTTGGTTCAAAATCACTTGAAGACGTATGGTAATATTCAACCATAGATTCATCACCTTTCAGAACTGATATCTCCTTTTTTGATTCTTGATTTCTAACAAATTTACAGACTTATTTTCCTTCTAAATTTTCTTTTCCTAGTTCTGGAAATAACTTTTTAGTAGGATCTCTAGTGAAGAAATACCTCTTCCCTCCATATTTGTAAATATCGATGAAAATATTCACTTGAAACAAGTTAAGACACTGGTAATCATCAAAATTTCAATTCAACATGGAGTCTGTTGGTGCTCATATTTGTTTCACCCCATTTCCATTATTTTCCTCTAATCTGTGTGTTCTGAAACATTTTATCTCTCAATGTGGGTGTTCTAAAAGTTTCTACCACAAATTGAAATGCCTTGAATTGTTTGCAAAATCCATTGTCACGTCCCTCCTTGAAAAGTCTGCGAGCTTGCTCTGTTTTTTCCCTAATTTCTTCAAAATCTGTGGGATTTTTCATTTTTCCTATTTTTCCCTGACCATGGAAGCTCGAGAGTGGTTAATCTATTTTTTTATGCCTTCAAAAATGAAAAATCCATGGTCGAAGGGATGCTTAGAACCATGATTCACTTGTTTTTGTTTAAAAAAAAAATCATCCTTAGCGAAAAATCAGGTTTTGGGGGTGAATGGTGATTTTTTGTATTTTGACGATCTAACGGGTGTCTTTTTCCCATCAAATTTATTCCTCAACATTCAGTGGTCACATGGCTTATTTTGATTGGTCAGGGGATGGTAGGAAAATGCTTTAAGTTATCACTTTTTTATTTTTTGGCAAAAAGGAAAATTTGGTCACGTGGCTCCACTCATTTCTAATTGATTCATTTGGTGCTTATGTGGCTTCTTATAATTAGATGGGGTGTGGCGGGTTTATTTTTGAACTTATTCCTTTTAGATACTTTGGAAAAAGGATTTAACTCACCCTGCAGCCACACCAGAATCTGATTAAAATAAATTTTAAGTGGCAGGGAAAAATTCTTACTTTGATCCCACAGGAGAACACGTGGCAAAGCTAATAGCAAATATGCGTGCCTTCAAAGGTAAGTTGAATTTTTTTCTGTTTTGGAAAATTGGAATAAAATTCTAAAATTGAAGCACACCCCCACAAAATCATTTTTAAACCTTAAGGGTTTTGAAGTTACACCATAACGACACATGGTGAGCTCACGCTCATTCAAGGTCTCAACCTTTGGGGATCCTCTCAAGATGCACCATTGTGACACGTGGCAATTTGAAGAGTCAAAGGGGTGGGGAACTAGACTATCAGAGGAAAATTGGATTTTTTGCCTCTTGTCATCAAAAGAATCTAAATCTCAAAATGACTCACAGGCCCAATAGAGAAAATTCAAAACTTTCTCCAATCAACAACGGAGGGGTAGGGCTATGGGGGAAGTTTGGAAAAATTTACCTTTTCCAAAAAAGAGGTGAAATGGCAGAATTTGGCTGCAGTTACTTTGGGACCCACCTTAGGACATGTGTCATGCTCATTTATCAAGGGTGGAGGTGCAGAGCAAATGTGAACATTTTACATTTTTTTTAAAGTTGTAAAAGGACAAAAGCAACCCACAGGCCCGCTCTAAAATTAGATCTCCCACATGGATGGTCCAAATTCAATGTAGGAATCAACAGAAGCTCTACATCTATATCTGATTCTTCCACCATTTTCACTCCAAAGCTCCTGGAAGAGTGAATCTTCATGTTTTCTTTGTATTTCCTACGTGCCAAACAAAGGGGAGAGTTAATGTTGATATCTGAGTTTGGTGGGGAAAATCTAGAGACGTTTTTCACCATTAAAATTGTTTGACTCTTGGGCTCGATATGATTTTCCATTTTTCTTCTCGTGAGCATGCAAGGAACCAACTTTGACAAATTAGGGGCGGAAGTGGTTTGCAAGTTGAAGAAAGAGTGATCTACCAGAAGGAGGAGTTGAATGTGAGAGATATTCGAATAGATTTTCCCCCTAAGGACTTGGCGACTTTTTGTAGATCTAGTTCTGGAAATCATGATTGTGATCATGGTGAGCACTAGTAGGACTCAATGTCGATATTTTAGGGGGGAAAAGGGGCTCTGTTGTAAATGTTATAAATGGCACAAATTTTTCATGCAAATGGTTAGAGTGTTAGAGGTTGAAGAAAATTCTCAAGAGGAAACTTTGGCAAAGAATGTCTTTTGAGAAGCCGTTTGAGAATCCTGTATATCTCTTTTTTATTAAGTTTAATCATGTTAAGGTGGTTGCAAGTTTACAGCCATTGATAAGTTCTAAGATTCTTCTTGAAACTTTACCCTACTGATAATTTTAATCAAACTCGAGTTATTTTGTGCTGATCTGTAGTAAAATGTGTTTGTTTCATTTCTGAATGTCTGTAAATAGTTTTTCTCATTCCTATTACAATCTTGTATCAAAATCTGTCTTAATCACACAAGTCTCAATCCTTGTGATATTTTAGTGGCATCTGTAATCTCATTTGTCATAAGAGATTTCATCTCAAAGTGAAATAAATGATTTAAAATAAATTTTCTTTCATTTGTTGATAGAGATTGTTTGTAAGCCTTTGGGTGTACCTCAGGCATGATTGATCTTAGGTTTTGATGTTTTATTGGGTCTTCTAACTCAAACCTTCATGTTAAAATCTCATATATTATGTGAAAAAGTGCTAATCTGGGCCTCCATTGAAGTACATATTCTATTTGAAGGAAAATTTTAGCTATACTAAAGCATTTTGTTATCTAGACTTTCCATTTTGTAGGAGTTCTTAGAGATTTGGAAGATCAAGTTTATTCTACGTCACCTCCCACCATAATTTATTTAAAAACAACTAATCCTTCCCATACTACCCCTGTTTGTCATGTGTGTATACAAATGCATAAATTTTATTACCAAAACATGCATAAACAATCAGGATTCGAAATATCTTTAGTACCTTGAACCTTGCCTAGAGAATATCTCCACTATCTAAAGTGACAACTCATGAGAGATATATTTCATTGCATTGATAATATTTTCTTCAAGGTCTTCTTAACAACTTCATTAGGAAGGACATCTCCATCTCCTCCATAAACAAATGGCTACAAAAGGGTTCTCTTACCTTGGTTTAAAGGCATAACCTAAAATAGTGAGGATAGATCAAAGGGTAAGTGTAGGAAGTTGATGGACAAATATAGGGTCATTCATGGATGTCATATTGTAAAAAATAGTAAAATATCAACTTGTAGGGATTATTATCTATACGTGCACTCAAAATTAGAAAAAAAATATATAATTATGAATCATAGCATTCGGAATCTAGTTTCTAAAATACTAATTTTTTTAAAAAACGGACAAGTTTAGCTATATTAAACACTTAAAATTATATGACTTAGTTTTTTTTTCAAAAAACTTATAAGATTGCAGTCCATTTGCCCACATTTTCGATGACCAAATCTTGTTATTTATTTTTTCCTTTGGTGAAACATTAGATGTAGTTGTCTATCTTGGGATGGATTTTATTTTGTATTATTTTGAGGAATATTTTTTTTTAAATGATTTTTTCTGTGAAAGTGGTCTGAAAATATTTAGAAAATGGAAGGCTTTCCATTTTCCCTCCATAACTATATCAAAAAATATCGAAATCAAATATATATATTTTTAAAGTGTATAAAATTTTTCCACGCTTGGGATGGTATAAGTTTTATCACATTTTGATAAGCGAAATAAAAGTTATAGTCTTAAACGTAGACATGAAAATTCACGGCAAAAAATGTTTTAAAGAGCTATTGTTAGCAAAAAATTATAAAATGATATTTATCTTATTCTATTCACTTTAAAATCAATATTTCTACGAAGCTAACAGTCTCCCCTACAAAATGGCACCATTTTTGTGAAATGTTTTCAGTTTTTTAGCATGGTTCAAGTCTCTGGAAGAGCAGATTTGAGGTTTTTTGACCTTTTACACTTCATAATGACCTTCGATAGCTTTGGTTGGGAAAAAAAGGATTTCCCGAGGCTTAGGTTTGGCAGATAGATCCACAATCACGGTTTATAAAGCGCGATTACGGTTTTTTAACAAAAACCACTAGCGCGCTTTATAATCCAAGATCACCATTTATAAAGCACGCTCGCGGTTCATAAATCATATTTACACACATCCCAATGTCTGAATTACCATGTGAATTTTACTCTCTGACATTACCATATGAATTACTGTGAAATTCTATCTTTTTCTGCATGTTTTTCTTATCACCAGAAGCAAAACATCATGGGAGACAAGAAACAAAGTCAAAAAAGGAAGTCCTTAAGTAAAAAAAACCAAACAAATTAGACACCAAAAAAATTCAAAATGCTGAGTGAATGCAGAAACTTCGTGAATCAAGAAGAGGTTCATCTTCAACCCCAACTATTCTAAGCAATGAAGAACTAGGTAATGTTTCTACTGTCAATTTTGAAGTTGAATTAAATACTCATGATGAAGATGTTTTTACTGTCAATGTTGAAGAAGAATTAAATACTCATGATGTAGCAAATGTTGAAATTAAAGGAGACAATGAAAATGTGAATAAAGGAATTCCTGTTGAAACTGTAGATAGAAATTTGTTTACAAAAACACCTCCTAGGATTTTACGTAAGAAACCTAGTTTTTTTAATTGAAATTTATGAAAACATTTTGAAACCAATGTCTGACAAACTTTCTGAAAGACAAATAAGAAGAAAAGCCACTGAAATTTGGGATAATCATTTTGAAATTTTAAACAATTCCCAAAGATGTCAGTTGTTGGTTAGTTTGATGAAATTGATTAAAATGAGACCTACATTAAACACCTTAGGATTGAAAAAATCTAATATACGTGGTCAAACCTCTACAATTGTTGAAAACCTTCATGATGCATATCACACTGTTGGTGTCAAGAGATGCACCAGGGATAAGAATATTGTGCATCATGTACTTGCTACTAATGTTGTAAGTGAATCAATAAAAAAACAATGTCTGAATATGAAAACAAGTCAAATGTTGCAAGTTAATCAAAAAACTCTAATGAAAGCAATTAAAAGACGTAATATTCTTCAATCACTCAATAACGCCAATTTTTGGGCATTTTCTGCTAGAGCATCGTGTAAGGACAAAAATAATTATGATGCTATAAAAGAAGTTGTTATTAAATTTTGGCATGATAACACTAGAGTTTCACCTAATATAAGAGATGTTATAAAACAGAGAGTTGGTTCTACTAATTGTGAACCACATCCAAAGAATTTCTTAGATATGACTTAAACTCAAATTTTTCATAAGTTTGAATAAGATAATTTGGAAATTAAATTAGTCAACATTTTTTTGAAATTTTGAAACCATTCTATGTGAAAATTAACCACGCTCGCACCACTTGTTGTAGGCAACATGTTAAATTTGTGATGCATTATGCTAAATTTTTACGTATTCATTTTAATTTTCATTTTGAAACTATGTTATCAGAATGTGGTGTTCAAGTTCCACAAATATCTTCCAGGGATTTCATTCCTACTATATTTTGTGAAAAATAAGTTGGACAATTTTTTTATAGTCAGGATTGTTTAGATGGAAGTTGTAGTACATGCGGCGGATTACCTAAATTAGAAATTTACATACATGAAAAAATTTAAGGTACAATAGGACATAATTTAGTTGAGTTTAATAAATATAAATCAGTTGCATACTAGTTGAAAGATGGAAAAGAGTCTAAACGGTGTAAGCTAGTTAAAGAACAAATGCTTGTTTTCTAATTTTTGAGAAAATTTAAGGATGAAATTGTTTATGAGTATGCTAGGCATACACCTAGAGATCGATGGTTGGATGAATAGTTAAATCTATGCAAAGACACATTTCCTATTGGTACTATTGTTTTAGTGATTGATTTTGCAGAGAATTACACATTACAACCACAAATGGAGGTTCAATCACAGTATTACAACTCAGTACAAGTTTCCATTTTTGTGCATATAGCATTTCTACATTCTCCTGATAGTATAGAGAATGAAATTTTTTTAAGAGAGTACAAATTTTATATCAGTGATGATCGTACTCATTCTACTGAATTTGTGTAAGGTTGTTTCCATTTATTTTATGGAAACTTGTCTGATAGGGACATCCACTTCAAACAACATTTTATATGGTCAGTTAATTACACGTATCAATTTAAGAATACACGTATGTTTAATTGGATGAGCAGAATGCACGTCAAGATGGGTGTATAACATATTTGGAGTTTCACTGAGGCTGGACATGGAAAAGGAGAGCATGACGGTGTAGGGGCATGTGTGAAAAGATATCTTGTAAGAGAAGAGTTGAAGTACAAAGATGGCGCTAAATTAAAAAATGCAAAGAGCATAGTGGAATGGTGTACTGACAACATGGCCCGAGGTTCTCATGAAAATTCCATAGTTCGTAGATATTTTTGGTTGATAGAGGAACAACAAATTGCTAACTACGAGGATTGTATGACACTCACTGGGTCCAGTGATATGCACTCATTTTGTAGCTCAAACGCTACTTCATAGGCCGTATGGACAAGAAATTTGACATATTTTTGTGCATCTTGTATCAAATTTGTCACTGTTGAGTGTGATTCACAAGAATGGGTGGATGGATGGATTTTTAGGCGTTTAACTTTGCTTCCTAGTTATCAACCTCCACAAGCATTACGACTTGTTTCTGCAGATGAAGTTGCAACATTCAAGGAAATTGATGAAATTTTGATTTTGGTGCGACAAGGTATTTATGGTTATTTATTTAATTTTTGTATTGAGTTATGTCCATTAAAATTTTAATATTTAATTTAAATTTGAGTTGCTCAACCTTTGTTTTTTTGTAGGACGTGTGTTTGCAGTAACTGCAACAAAAGACAATGTAGAAGGAACAAACTATTTCTTATGTATTTGCATTGAGGAAAGAAAGAAGTTGACTTCTCTTATTATAGATGGCGAAGATATTGAGTATCCTATAGGGTTAGTGGTAGTTACTGGAACTTGGCTTCGACGGTATCCAGTAAAAAACTCCTCTGTTTGGGTGTTTGAAGACTTTGAGACACACAAGAAAATACTCTTATATTCGCATCTAGTTCTAGTGATAAATATTCATTTGTATAGATATCGAGGAAGGCCTAATAATAAGATTCTTTAGAACATTTGAGAGTCAGATCATGAAGTAATCTTGACTGCTATTCAGAGTAGATCTTATCCTGATCATTCATTGGAATGAATTTACAATGCTCATGTCTGGTATATATAATTCCTTTGATATATATATAAATTTGTTAGTTTAAAGATCTAGATTTAAGTTTGAATATATTTTATTTTAAATTTGTGTATTTTGTATATACAGATAGTATATGGTTTTTATTTGAAACTTAAATTTCTTTGACTAACACTTTTTAGAATTAGGTTAGTGGAGCCAGAAAAGCTTCCACCTTCATGTGGTTGACACTATTAGTAGAGAATTTTAAATTCTCGAAGCTAAGAGAATCTTTCATTGTTTGAAAAAGTTGTAAATTTTTAAAATGTTGTAAATTTTGAAAAATTTGTAAATTTTGACAAAGTTGTAAATTTTGAAAAAGTTGTAAATTTTGAAAAAGTTCTAAATTTTGAAAATGTTGTAAATTTTGAAAACAACTCCTCCCCAAGTGTTTACAAGACCATACCTACGTGTGTGCACCGATCTAGGAAGGAAAAATCTTAGAGAGGATATTGTAGATGGTGCCTACACTGAGGTATCAGATCAGATGAGACGTCTCTAGGTGCCATGGCGTCCAAGTAGTCACCCATCAAAGTTGAACGATATTTTGGTCTCAAGGCTCTTAAAGGACTATACCCGAACAAAGTATCCTAGAAGCAACGAAATTTTCATGCACTGAAACACCACCTCCTCTAGCATTCACCTACCCACTCAGACGTACTGGTGCAGTCAGTTTGGTGCCACAACCCACCATTTGCAAAATATAGCATTTGACAACCTTACACTGGCTCCAACTGCACTATTTCATTTGCAAACAATAGGGAAATGAGAGCACCAAAATGAGAAGGAAAAAACCCATAAAGGATTTTGTAGAGGGTCCCTACACCAAGGTGTCAGATTAGACGAGGCATCTCTAGGTGCCATGGAGTCTGAGTAGTCACTCGTCGAAGTTGAACGATATTTTTGTCTTAGGGCTCTTAAGGGACTACACCCAAACAAAGTAGCCTGAAAGAAATGACCTTGTCACGCACCAAAACACCACCTCCTATAGCATTAACCTAGCCACCTAGACATGTCAGCACAGTCAGTTTGGTGCCACTCCCCACCATTTGCAAAATATAGCGTTTGACAACCTTATACTGGCTCAAATTGCACTATTTCATGCGTTTGTAAACAATAGGGCAGTGAGAGCACCGATATGAGAAGGAAAAAACTTAGAGAGGCTATTATATAGGGTCCCAATACCAAGGTATCAAATTAGACGAGGTGTCTCTAGGTGCCACAGAGTCTGAGTAGTCACCTGTCGAAGTTGAATGATATTTTGGTCTTAGGGTTTTTAAGGGACTATGCCCGAATGAAGTAGCCTGGAAGCAAGGACCTTGTTGCGCAGCAAAACACTGCCTCCTCTAGCATTCACCTAGCCACACAGACATGCTGGTGTAGTTGTTTCAGTACCATGACCCACCATTTGCAAAATATAGCATTTGACAACTGTACACTGGCTCCAACTGCACTATTTCACACATTTGCAAACAATAGGGCAGCGAGAGCACCAAAATGAGAAGGAAAAAATTGATAGAGGCTTTTGCATAGAGTCCCTACACAAAGATGTCAGATCAGATAAGGTGTCTCTAGGTACCCAGAGTTCGAGTAGTCACCCGTCGAAGTTGAACAATATTTTGGTCTTAGGGTTCTTAAGGGAGTACGATCGAACGAAGTAGCCCAGAAGCAACGACCTTTTTGCGCATCAAAACACCACCTTCTGTAGCATTCACCTAGCCACCCAGACATGCTAGCATAGTTATTTTGGTGCCACAACATCCTAAGACATGACTTCTCACTCCTCGCCTCCGTTCATTTCCTAGGGCTCGAAACATTAAATGTCACCTATTTACCTTCCATCTATATTGTTCTCTTTAGACTTGCCTCTACCCTCTTAGGTGCTTCATCACTATCCTTGCTTTGCTCTCTTGAACTATGTTGTTGTGGTGATCTCTTTCAATCCTCTGCTACCCCAGCTATGTGCTTACATGCTCATTATTTTTGCATTGTAATAGGATTCTTCATCACAAATCACTACACAGAATTAGGAGTATAAGTAAATCATCAAATAATTAAGGGAACACATGTGTGAGGACCTTTTATCCATAAGTTCCATCATTTATTGCATGAGATTAGTCATCTCTACCTCAAATTGAAGCAATGTAGATCTAAAACTTCAACCCCCCAGTCAATCAAGAAAGATCGAGCATTCATACTGCAAACAAGGACATGTGACCATTGGGTGACCATGATCCTTGAAAAAGGGAACATGATCTATTTCCTGAGATTATCTCTTTGTTTAGATTGTTCTTGGTCATATTTTTGAAAATCAATAGGAATAGAGTTAAGATCAAGAAAGAGAAATTCCATTGGGAAAATAATCTCGCATTTATGAGCGAGATGAATAATTTTGATTCTCATTCCTTGGCGAGCTCAGACATGTTTTCATCTGACTCGGAAAACTTGTATGACATTTTGTCCCAAACCATAACCTAGAGGTTTGACGCTCTAAAAGAAGCCATTTCTGATTTTGAATCCCATGAGGAGAATGTATCAAAAAATTTCGAAGATCTTGGCACAAGAATGCATGAGCTTGGTACTCCTCTCAGAGAGAATAATTCCACATAAAGAATCTTCAGGATTCAAATTGTAAGAATTAGTTTGGGAAAATATTTGTGACCCTTTCCTTCAATAGTCAATACTTTAAAAGCCCTTGTAGAGATCATAGGTTATATCTCTAGAATCCTGTGAAGAGTTAAATGAAAAATATTTTAGTCAATGTGGAAATATCAATGCCATTCCTAAGAACTAAATCAACATATTGGAGCATGTGAACATCTTGGAAGATGAGAATGTTTCATTTGTAGTTTCCAGATTCAACAAGATGGTCTATGGAAAATCCTCATCATTCAAGATCTTCCGCTATGGAAGACATGAGTTGATTCTTCATTAGAGGATGATTCTTCATGTGATGGCTGGAACCTAAGAATACTAATAAGGGCTTACTATCAAATTTTTACCTTTTTCAGCTTGGGACATCAGAATGCGCCACCACATGAAATCTCTCCCTTTTATCACTTAAGTCTTGTAACATTCTCACTAGGTATTCAATTTTTCAGCACCCCAACTTGATTATGTTGCCCCCTCTCATGAGTAATCAACCCCTTCACACATTATCACCCCTTTAAGTCCCTTTTTCACTTACGGCTTGTAACCCTACCTTGTCATGCCATGTAACCCGGGTTAATCTAGAATGGTCAAGGATGAGTTAGAAGGTGAGTTAGCTAGGTTAATGTTAAGAGGTGAGTATAAACATACATTTAGCCATTTTTTTAATCCCTTTTTAATATTTCCTTTTCCTTCATTTCTACTAGTATTTAGTTATGCTACTAATTTTTCAAGAAACCCTATTGTAAAAATCACATTTTTTCTCATATCTCCTTCATTTTTGTTCCATTTCCCCTGTAATTTTTCCCGTAACTTCTACTCATGAAATCCTTGAAGATGATCTAAAAATATTTTCCATTGGTACCCTAATTTTTTATAGCATCCCATTTAAAATTTCAGAGAAAAAACTTATCCTTTTAGATCCTTGCAATTCTGGAGATTGAAAACACTTGAAATTTGAAACAGGAAACCATATGAAAATACCTAATCTAATGATAAATTTTCATCTCAATCCAAATACAGGAAGACATGATTAAATATTAATTATTAAATTTCATATGAGCCTTACTAAAAATAATAAGTTTTGATAACAAAGAAAAAAAATTGAATCCTCTGTGTAATCTTCAATTCTAGAAATATGAAAATTGTAAAACTTGAAAATCGGGAAAATTGTAAAATCTTCAATGTTGCACCATAAGTAATGTTAAATATTCATATATAGTTGAAGATGAAATCTAGAACTCGCTTATTTCTATCACTGTTCGCAGTAGTTGATATGCAACAGATTGAGTGTTAGCTTTAAAAAAAAGTAATTATACGTAAATTTTGCCCTTTTGTAGTTCACCTAGCATGGTTTTTCTTAATGGAATAGGTTTGCTTAACAATTGTACCATGTATTGCTCTGGGACATGGTTTTTTAATTTTAAATCAAACATACATATATAGAACTAATTTAAATGGTTATGAATACATACATGTAGAAGGATATCATACATGCAATGAAATCAAATCAAACATACAGTTCAGATTTATCATTATGAAAACCAACACACATGGATAAGAATCAAACAAAGTGTGCTCCAGGTGCACGTCTTTGAAAATATATGTAAGCTCATAATGTATGTGTACATCTTGAACTAAGTCTGTCATAATGTATATAGGACCACATACAATCGAAAAAGGCTATATATATACAATGGACTATATGAAGAAACATGTTCACTAGGACCAAATGGCCCATATATATATATCTATGTACATCTAGGTGGACTATGAATCTACTCATGAAACATCTTCACTCTCTTTTCCCTACTAGAAGTAGCACGTCCACGACCTAGGGATGTAGTGGAGAGAGATGCCACTACGGATTTCATCCGTGTGGTCCTAGGTGTCTCTAAGCATGCCTGCAACCTAACCTGCACATTCATAAACAACAATTTTTTAACACCTAAAATATTAAAATACATTCAAAATTTAGAAACTTGTACAATTTAGTTAAAATTCATGTGAAATCTTACCACCATGTCATGATCCCTATCAATTTGTTGTTGACACATCGCGGGGACAACAATAGAGTCATGAGGGGTAAGCTACATACAAATAATTAATTTTCAAATTAAATATTTCACATACATACAAAATTTGATATCGTGGATTTAAGTAATAAGAAATAATGAACCTCCAAAATTTAACAAATTTGAAAAATTGTACCTCAGTTAGTGGATCTGTAGATGCTATGGCAATATCTGCTGCAGCCTCCACAATCTGCATATATGACGGAGTCTCTCTAGCAGTCATAAGCTATACAAAAAACATGTACAAATAATTATTAAAAACTACATGACTGTGCACCACATAACAAAGGTCCAAAGCATGTATAATCCACGTGAACTTCCAGTAATTAGAAACAAAGTGTAAAGAGATTTACTAACCTACGTAAAAATCATGTGAGGCATGCTAGTAGCCTCAGTTCCCAGAGCAAATGATGACCCACTAGGCTCCTATGTATAAAAGACAAACATATTAATATGTACAACATACACTTGAAACATTATAATAATAATCTAGTGCAATCAAATGAAATTAAAAATGTAAGTTTTTACAACTTGAAACTTATGTTTGAAACACGCCCAGCTACAGTAGCTAACATGTCGATGCTGGATGTTTCCTTCACCAGATCTTGCAGTTTAAAGTAAATTAAAAAATTAGTTTTTTACATGTATGTACATGACGTACAATCAAATACATATATATTAAAATATCAAACATGTGAATTAAACTATTGTATATATATATATTATTTATATTTATTTGAAATTTACCTGTGAAAGATGAATATCAGTGGCACAAATTCCAAAAACATTCCCCAACATCTCATCTATAGAAAAGAAATCCTATGAACTGGAAAATGATGTCTCACCCGCAGTGCATATGGAACCACATGATCCATAGTGGTGTGGTGTGATAGAACTGGTGCCTCCACCAACATCAAGATGCAATCTGGTCACTATGTTGGGTCAGAGTGTCAGTGAGCTCTGTCAATGCATGCAGTGTATCAATCTCCACAGCCTTCTTCACTATAGGAGGGATAACTGAGGGTAGTGGGGGTTTTGGGGCATAGGGGATCCTAGGTTGACCTATGCATGCACTAGGTCTACTCTGTGTAGACCCACCTCCTTGAGAAAAAAAGTTAGAAAAGTCAAAAAAATTCGGGACCTCACTAAGCACGAAATCACCATATAGTTTCTTCAAAAAATAAAGAGGAACCTAATTGTTGTTGCATGGTGGATAATCAAAAACCATCCACCATCGGTCCCAAAAATTGTTTTTGATTCGGTCATTGTGGCATCAATGGATTGGGAACCGTTTGCAAGTAACTGCGAGGGGGGCATTGGTTCTAGGGTTGGTAAATAATGAACAAATGAGGTCTTTTCCAACTTTTCTATCTTTTATGGCTGCATGGGATAGTTTATCAGCATACCACCACCTACAGTCACCTCTAAAGGTATTCCATCTATGTATTTAGTTGGTTATGGACTCGACTTCGCCAATCAATGTTTGCAATGTATTAGCTAAAGTCATGCGGGACGGATTTGTGGCATGATTTTGTCTTATAGTCTGAATTAGGTTCTCAATGACAATTTTATTTTCTCATATTCTTCCAATGATATTATCTTGTGTTCCTGCTAGCTCAGTGGGGATAGAAGGAGCCACAGGAGGCGGATCTATGTTTGGAGAAGGGTTTTGAGGAATGTTCAGAGGGTTTTGAGGAATTTTTTGTGGGTTTTGAGGAATTTTTTGATGGTTTTCATGATTTCGAGCTTGCCAACCAGCTGATAAAACAAGAAAATTGTATACATAAACAAACATTTCAAAAAACCCATGAAAATGTAAAAATAAAACATAAAATGCAAAAAAAACATAAAATACAAAAAAAAAATTAAAATTGGGGGCTTATCTCCTCATCTTGGTAGCATGGTTGAATCTATCATGATCCAGAAGTCTGATGACCAATTTTGAGGTGGTATTCAAAGCTCGAGTGAAAAATGTCTAGGAGAAATTGTGGTTTGAAATGAAAAATGGGAAAAATAAAGAGTCGCGGGACTCCTAATTTTTGTCTCAGAGTTCCACAATCATGGTTTATAACTGCGCTCATGGTTCTAAACCAAAATCTTGGTTTTAGGTTCAGTAATTTCTGAACCTAAAATTTAAGAACTGTGATCACAGTTTAAAAACCGTAATCTCGGTTCCTAAATTTTGAGTTTCTAGGTCCATGAAATTGTCCACCAACTTCATGCACTTACCCCAAATCCTTTTGAGGGTGGTGTCCATTTCTCCACATTTGAGTGACAACGGGCCAATTAGATCCCATCCCCAACTACAAAATGACTCACCATGATCTATCTGTCTCTAAGCTTCCTGCCAAAACTTGTGATGCTGCTCAGACTTTGAGGGAGAATCAATTTGGGTACCAACACCTTACTGGCTCCACTTCTAGGGACTTATTTCAGTTGTTGAGACTATTTGTTGATTCACTTATAGTTCATATCTATTTATCCCGTCAACAACACCTTACTAGAACCATTTTCAGGGACTTATTTGAGTTGCTGAGACTATTTTCTGATTCACTCCCAGTTCATATCTATTTACCCGTCAATAACACCTTACTTGCATCATTTCTAGGGATGAATTTGAGTTATTGAGACTATTTGCTGATTCATTGCTAGTTCATATCTTTTTATCCTGCCAATAACACCTTACTAGCATCGTTTCCAGGGACATTGTGGTTACAGTTCACATTCAGACCCTGGTAAAACACTTCTTATATACTCCAAGTGATGTGTGTAATTATTTTAGTTCCTACACCTAGTGCACTAGCTTTCATTGTTAAATATGGGTAAAGAAAAGTTAGAGTCTTTCCATTTCCAGTTTCTAGTGTTGACAACATTTGATAGATCATATTTAGTGCATTTGCACAACTAAGGTGGAAATCCTTAGTGGTGACTCCCTGTTGATTTGATTCTTAATAAATACTAGTGTCTTAACCTCTCTCAAGTGAGATTTGTTACTAACCTTTGCAAATCTGGAAGGAAGAAGATATTTCTTTGCTAGGGATCCTACTAGGACATTATTTCTAGAGATAGGAAAAGTAAAATTAGAAGGAAGAAAATCCTAGAGAGTTGTGGGAAATCAGCAAACAAGAAGAGGGATCTCCATTGATGAAAGTGATCAACCTATCATTGAAGATTGCCACTCAAGTGTTTCTGAATCAGGTAGCCTCTTTGTGGAATTGAATTCCCCAACTGGAGAGGTGCCTTCAATTGATTTTGAGAACTTTACTTCTCATTCTACCACTGTCTTTTCAGAAGTTGATAAGGATTTCCAAGAAATAAGGCATTTAGGGGATATCCACTTTGAAAATTATACCACTGTGTTTCAGAGACCCTCTACCCCTTATCAAATTTTTACCCCTCTAGGGTCACCTCCTAAAAACAACATGGCCCCGCCCCCACCCAAACCTCCATTTGTTAAAAATACCTTTGGACCTATTAATTTTGTAGAGATGGCTGGTTATCTAAATGCAGTTCCCCAAGATATAAGAAACAGACTACCAAAGTTCCAAGGAAACAACGTTATAACTGGTGATCAAAATCTAAATTTTTTTATCAATATGATGGAATAATTTGAGATTTCACATGAATATGTATATATCAAGTTTTTTATCCATACTCTGGAAGAGGATGCAAGGGACTGGTATAAAGATTTTCTAGATAACTCTATTGATTCTTGGACTGAGATGAGAAATGCATTTAAATTGCAGTATGGTGATAGAAATGACCCTAGGTTTCTTTTGACATAATTTGAAAACATCAAAAAGAATCCTAATGAGTCAGTACATGATTTCAACAAATGGTTTAACAATACCTTGAGGATATTTCCTATTAGGATAAATCCATGTGATGAATCATGTTTGATCAAATATTCAGATGCATTTGATAAAAAGGTTGCATATTACTTAAGGGACAAAGACCATACAAATTTTAGATAGGCCTTCACCATGGGTCTAAAAATAAATAAAAATATTAAGGAAATTGGAAAGCCTCTAAAATGGGAGGGTGTAAAACTAATTAACCCAGAAAAGCCTCAAACAAGAAAGGATATTGATTTGGAGGAAGTTGTGAAAAAATTGGCGTTGGCTGTCAAAGAAATTTCCTACAAAATAGCCAAGGATGAGAAAGGAATTAGGCAGGGCTCAAAAATTCAACACAAGCAGCAAGGCCAAGATTGGTTCACAAATCACCAAATATCTAATGATAGAGAAAATGGATCTATTAGATTTGGAAATAGGCAGCCCCAAGGTAGGGAAAAAAGAATGGTGACTGATCCTTTGGCTGCTAGATTTGATGTTTTGGGGGAGACTAATGTCATTGATTGGTGTAACAGTTGTTTCATGCCCCATGCTCCATGTGGGGTAGACCAGCAAGAAATTGATGGAGCAGCAAATGATGAAATCAATGATGATTCCTGCATGATGGAGATCCCTAAAAGCTCTCAAAGGGAAGCAACTTTAACTAAGGTAATAAGTGTTAGAAATGCTACTATTTTTTAGGATTGCATCCACCGAGTACCTCCTCTTCCTCCCTCTAATACTTTAGAAGTAGACAACGTAAAAGCTTTTGAATTTCCCATTAAGTATTTTGAATACTTGAGGGCATTAATTATTGAAAAGTATAATGGAGGAGTTGCTTCAAAAGAAGATAGGAAGCTATTAATGAATGTTGTAGTTTCCCAAGAAAAGGAGCAAAATACCATAAGTAAAGCTGCCAAGAGGTGAAAATCCAAGTCAAAATTCCCATTGCTTACCAAAGAAACCCCAAAGAAAAATGCATTTGGCAGAGAGCTTATTTCCCCAAGCAAAAATTGTGTTCCTCCCAATGCCCAAACTGAAAAGAATCCCATTCCATCTGATGAATTTTCCAATATTTCTCCTAGTGCTTCTTTACACAAATTTTTTCCATATGACATTGCCTAAGTTTTGAGTCAAATCAAGATTCATGTCCCAATTTTTGAGCTACTTAGGATCCTTAAGCACAAGAAGAGGTATTTTGAATGTTTAGGGTTCAAAGAGGAATAGATCATACAAGGTAGAGATGTAAACAAGGTTTAAATTCCCCTTACTATTGCAGAGTTGGAAAATCTGCAAGTGTTGGAAGGGATTGGGAAACCACCAGAGGTTTATTTATGAAATTCTTTTGTTAAATCCCAGCTAAATGTGGATCTATTCTTCACTACCCTAGTTATCAAAGACAAGTTGTTACATAACTATATGTTTGATTCTGGGGCTTCATTTATTGTCATGCCTCTTGAAGTTATGAATGAGCTGGGTATCAAACTAACATCAACATATGGGAAGTGCACTGCCATAAAATCCAGAGATGTGTCAGTGTTGGGATGTGTCAAAGATCTGGATGTGCAACTTGCATCTTATCCTAGAAGGAACTTAAAAATCAATGTAGTGATTGTTGACTGCCCTGCCAAGTGGGGGATGTTGTTGTCAAGAAAGTGAGTAGCAAGTGTTTGTGGTTGTGTGCAAATGGAAATGTCTTATGCCACTATCCCCATTGAAGGAAACTTGGTGAAATTATATGGGGAGAAGAAGATGTTTTAATTGATTGAAGACCCAAGCAATGCATCTTATGAAGTTTTGCAAGGAGATGCTAATCTTAACAACTTTGTAAGTTTTGTGGATTTCAGGAAGTATGAAAATCTTGAAAATAGAGCTCCTAAGTATGTTGTTTTCTCTAGGAATTTGGTCTGTGATTTAGCCTTGAAAAATGTTAAAGAATTTGACCTACACATAATGGAGGAGATTTAGAGAACATGGATGGTTTCCAAACTGAACAAAGAAGAAAAAGAGGTATATTTCCAATTGATGAAAACATATCAGAACCTTTTGGCATGGTTATATCCAAGATGACAGGCACTTGAATATTTTTCTTGATTTTTTTCTTTGAATCAAGGTGGGCATCATTTGTACAGTGTATATTTTGTTGATTTATTTCCTGTCTTTTGTGTTTTTGCTCATTCAGGTCCTTAGTGACCTGTTTTTTACTAGTTTCTCTATTTGTTCTTGGAAGATGGCTTTGTTTCTCTTATCTGAAACTTGAATTTTTCACCTAATGGATATTTTGGCACTTGTACTACCTTTTTTTTTCTAGCATTCACAGGGAGTTCCCATCCCCAAGTTAGAGTCGATGTTCGTGCTCAGATTTGTTTTGCCCTATTTTCCATTATTTTCCTCTGATCTGCATGTTCTAAAACATTTTTTCTCTTGATGTGGGTGTTCTAAAAGTTTCTACCACCACTCAAAATTCCTCGAATTGTTTGTAGAATCCATTGTCATGTCCCTCCTTGAAAATTGTCCAAGCTTGCCCTATTTTTTCCCTAATTTCTTCAAATTTTACGGGTTTTACCATTTTTCCTATTTTTACCGGACCATGGAAGCTCGAGAATGGTTAATCTATATTTTTATTCCTTTGAAAATACCAAATCCATGGTCAAAGGGATTCTTAGAAAGATGATTCACTTGTTTTTGTTTTTTTTATAAATCATCCTTAGTGAAAAATCAGGTTCTGGGTATGAATGGTGATTTTTGTATTTTGACGATCTGATGGATGTCATTTTCTTGTGAAATTTTTTCCTTAGAATTTGTCATTCAGGTGGATTCTTTTGGTTGTTCCGGAAATGGTGGGAAAGTGCTTTAACTTATTACTTTTTACTTTTTGGGCAAAAATTCAAATATGGTCCTGTGGCTCTGCTCATTTCTGATTTGATTCTTTTGGTGCTTACGTGGCTTCCTATAATTGGATGGGGTGTAGTGGGTTTGTTTTTGAATGTGTTCCTTTTGGATGCTTTGGTAAAAGGTTTGAACTCACCCTGTGGCCCCGTGAGGCTCTAATTAAAGTAAATTTTAAGTGGCAGGGAAAAAGTCTTACTTTAACCCCGTAGGAGGACATGTGGCAAAGCTAATGGTGGAGATACGGTCCATTCGATGTAAGTTGAATGCTTTTCCCTTTTGGAAAAATGGAATAAAATTCTAAAATTGAAGCGCACCGCCACCAAATAATTTTGAAGCCTTAAGTTTTTTGATGTTGCGCCATAACGATACATGGCAATCCTGCGCTCACTCAAGGTATCAACCTTTGGGGATCATCTCAAGATGTGCCAATGTGATACATGGAAGTTTGAAGAGTCAAAGGGGTGGGGAAGTAGACCATCAGAGGAAAATTGAATTTTTTACCTCTTGTCATCAAAAGGGTTAAAATATCAAAATGACCCATGGGTCCAATAGAGAACATTCAAAACTTGCTCTTTTCCCAATAGTTCAAATGACTATAATCATCAAAAGGCCTGCAGGGCTGCAGGGGAAATCTGGAAAATTTTCCCTTTTCCAAAAAAGAGATGAAATGGTAGATTTTGGCCATGGTTCCTTTGGGACCCACCTTAGGACATGTGTCAGGATCATTTCTCAAGGGCGGAGGCATCGTGTAAAATGTGAAAATTTTAGTTTTTTAAAATATTCGTAAAAGGAAAAAAGGAACCCGTAGGCCCTCTCTGAAATTAGATCTCCCACGTGGACGGTCCAAATTTAGAGTAGGAATAAATGACAACTGTGTATATGTATCTGATTCTTCCACCATTTTCACTCCAGAGCTCCTAGAAGTGCTAATATTCATGATTTCTTAGTATTTCCTACACTCCAAATAGAGGGGAGAGTTAGTGTTGATATCTAAGTTTGGTGAGGAAAATCTGAAGACGTGTTTCACCATTAAAATGGTATGACTCTCAGGATCTGTATGATTTTTTGTTTTTCTTCTCCTGAGCATTCAAGGAACCAGATTTGAAAGATTAGGGGTAGAATTATTTGGTGAGTTAAAGAAAGAGTGATCTACCAAAATGGGGAGCTGACTGGGAGAGATATTTGAATAGATTTTCCCCCTGAGCACCTGGTAACTTTTTGTAGATCTAATTCTGGAAATCATGATCGTGATCATGGTAAGCAATGGTAGCACTCAATGTTAGCATTTTTTGGGTGAAAAGGGGGTCTGCTATAAATGTTATAAATGGCACAAATTTTTCATGTAAATGGTTAGAGTGTTAGAGGTCGAAGAAAATTCCCAAGAGAAAAATTTGATAAAGCATGTGTTTTGAGAAGCCGTTTGAGAAGCCTGTATATCTCCTTTGTATTAATTTTGATTACATCAAGGTGGTTGCAAGTTTACAACCATTAACAAGCTCTAACAATGTTCTAGAAACATTTACCTGCTGATAAATTTAATCAAACTCGAGTTATTCTATGTTGATCTTGAGTAAAATGTGTTTGTTTCATTTTTGAATGTCTGCAAATAGTTTTTCTTGTTCTTATTGCAATCTTGTATCAAAATATATCTTAATCACACAAGTCTCAATCCTTGTGACAGTTTAGTGGCATCTACACTCTCACTTCTCACAAGATCTTTCATCTCAGAGTGAAATAAATGATTTAAAATAAATTTTCTTTCATTTGTTCACAGAGATTGTTTGTAAGCCTCTGGGTGTACCTCACCCATGATTGATCTTAGATTTTGATGTTTTATTGGGTCTTCTAACTCGATCCTTCATGGTAAAATCTCATAGATTTTGTGAAAAAATGCTATTCTGGGCCTCCATTGAAGTACATATTTTGGTTAAAGGAACATTTTAGCTATTATGAAGCATTTCTTTATCTAGACTTTCCATTTTGTAAGAGTTCTCAGAGATTTGGAAAATCGAGTTTATTCTACCTCACCTCCCAATAAAATTTATTTAGAAACAACTAATCCTTCCCATACTACCCCTGTTTGTCATGTGTGTATACAAATGCATAAATTTTATTAGCAAAACATGCAGAAACAATCAGGATTCCAAATGTCTTTAGTAGCATGAACCTTGCCTAGATAATATCTCCACTATCTAAAGTGAGAACTCATGAGAGATAGATTTTGTTACATTGATAATATTTTCTTCAAGGTCTCCTTAACAACTTCATTAGGAAGGACATCTCCATCTCCTTCGTAAATAATAGGCTACAAAGGGGTTCTCTTACCTTGGTTCAAAGGCACAACCTAAAATAGTGAGGATAGATCAAATCCTCTTGAGGGTGCTATCCATTTCTCCACATCTAAGTGACAGAGGGCCAGTTAGATCCCATCCCCACCTACAAAATGACTCCCCATGATCTATCTTTCTCTAAGCTTCTTGCCCAAACTTGTTGTGCTACTCAAACTTTGAGGGAGCATCAATTTTGGTAGCAATAGATTCAAAACTAAGGATTTTAACCTTAGTTGTGTAGATGCACTATAAATAACTTGCCAAGTGTCTATCAATTCTTACGTTCTATAGAGCTTAACAAATTCAACCTTCCTTTACCCAAATTTATCATTATTGATATAAATTTAGTGTAATAACCACTAGAAACTGGAAAAACTACACAATGAACTTGTAATCTTGCACAAATCTTACAAATATAAAAAAAGGATGATGTTTAAACAACTTATTTATAGTTAAACCATGTAAGAAGCATTACATGGTTCGACATGTGTATGCATCTATAAAAATAGTCCTCGACAATGGTGCCACTTCGTGGTGTTGTTGTACAAATAACTCTCGGTGTTCAAATAATCCCTGGCAACAACACCACTTGGGTGTTGCTTCTACATAATAGGTCATGGTGTTCAAATAATCCTTTACAATTCAAATAATCCCCGAAAATGGTTGCATTGTGCTATTGTTGCCACACAAATAGATCCCGGTGTTTAAATAATCCTCTGCAATTCAAAGAATCCATGAAAATGGCTCCATTTGGGTGTTGGTATCAACATTGATTCCCCTACGAGGGTTGAGCAACATCACGAACCTGGAAGGATGCTTAGATATAGACAAATGATGATACAAGTCATTTTGTAGCCATGGAGGGGATTGAGCTGACTCTTTCTCAATCAAGTGTTGGAGAAATGGATAACACCTTATTGAGGGTTTGATCTTCCCTCACTAATTTAGGTTGTGCCTTCAACCAGGGTGAGAGGACCCATTCTGTAACCTGTGTTGGTGAAGGATACCAAGAGATCCTTCTTTGCACAATTTTCATGATAACCTTGAGAAAATATGATAAATAAAACGCAATCTAACTCTCTTGATTTTTCACACTAGAGAGTGGATATGTTTCCTGGACAAGGTTTCGGGTTACTAAAGACAATAATTGAAACCTGATTGTCTCTACATACTTTAGAAATGGAATTTTTTCATTTTTGGATACATAATAGAAATAGGGGTAGTTCATGTAGGATTCATCATTTGAGAATTTTTAGTGAGAAGTTAAGCAAGATGAAGTTGATTTTGCTAGATCTTTGAGAGCCTTTACAAATATTGGAAGAATCACAGACAAAATGCTTCAAAACAACAAAAAATATTCCTTCAACTAGAAGATGTAAATAAATGGAATCCTAGAAATGTACAATTTCACACATTCTTCAAGAATTCAACACATAGGATCATGCTAAAGACTCTATTAAACATTAGAAATCCTTGGTTCCTCACACCTAAGATACACTCATAAGCTTACAAACAATATTTATCAACATAATGAGAGTAAAGTGATTTTAAATTGTTTATTTGCATCACAAGATGAAAAATCTTCTCATAATGAAATTGCAAATTCCACAAATTCCACAATACTATTACATGAATGAGATCTTGTGTGACTCAGAGATATTTTAACATAATATTGCAACAAGAGTGATAAAAACTATTTGAAAACATTCTAAAATAAAAGCAGACAAAATTATGCTCATGATCAACAAAAATTTATTTGAGGTTCATTAGATTCATCAGCAGGGGAAATTTTCTTGAACAATCTCAGAGCTTGTCAATGGTTGTACACTTACAACCATATTGACGTAATTAAATCTAAAACATAGGAGATAAATAGGTTTCTCAGATGGTCTCTCGGGAAAAGGGTTTTTCTCAAACTTTCTAAGAAAAATTAACACCCCCTTTTGCAAGAGTATTATCATTCCATTTATATAATTTCACTCGCTCACTCATCCCAAATTTTCCCCCTGAAACAATAATATTGGAGGAATCCTTTGTTTGTTACAAGTTTGTTCCAGAAAGTGATGTTTAAAAAATTTACACCGAAAAGCTGCCAGGTGGATAAATCATGAAATGATCATGTTTCTCAATCCCTCAACTATGACTAGGATGCCATATCATAAATTTCAACATTATGTTTAATCACTCTTTGATTTTTTCGTGCAAGAAATCCCCTTTTTATTAATTCGCAGGTTGCTCTATATGGACTGATTTGACAAGAAATCCTTTTCACCTTTGAGAATACACTTTGAAAAATGAGTTCCCTCGCATGGACACCTACATTCATGCATCTCAGAAATGAGTTCCCTCATATGCATTATATCATATATTTGTGCTACAAGTCTAAGTTGGCCAAGTATAAGGAGGAGCCAGCGGAAGACACCATGTGTCTCCTTGGCACAACTGCAAAGGTGAAGTCTAAAGGAAGGTTCCCAAATGAGTGTGGGCCCTTGATGTGTTCAAAACTCGAGAGAGTGTCACTGTTCGCTAAAAATTCTGAGCATGGGAAGGTACAGCGGAAGCTTCCACGTGTTTGTTTGGTGCAACTTCAAAGATGACGTCTAGAGGCGGGACCTCAAATGAGTACAGGATCTCCACGTGCCCTAGGTCCAAGAAATTTACCTTGGCCATTGAAAGATTATCATTATAAAGAGGAGCAAAAGGAAGCCTCCATGTGTCTCTTTGGAGCACTTTTGATATGGTGCACAAAAGCAGAGACCCTGAACAAGCGTAGGCTCTCCACGTGTCTTGGCCCAGAAAGGTTGTTGAAAAAGTTTAAGAACTAGCAGAAGGTGCCACGTGCCTAGGGTCTGAGAAATTTACCTCAACCGTTGAAAATTCTAAGTATGGGCAGAGCCAGAAAAATATTCCACATGTCTCTTTGACGCGCTTTTGGTATGAAGCTCAAAAAAAGAAATCCCAAACAAGCACATCTCTTCCACATGTCTAGGGTCCAACAAAGTTGCACCAGACACTTGAAAAGTCTAAGTATGGGAAGATTTAGTAGAAACTTCCATGTGTCTCTTTGGCGCAACTCTAAAGGTAAGAGCTATAGGCAGGACCTCAAATGAAGGTAGGCTCTCCATGTGTCTATCATCTAACAAAGATGCACCAAATGTGAAAATTTCTAAGCATGGGCAGAGCAAGCAAAAACCTCCACATGTCTCCTTAACACTCTTTCAAAAGTAAAATTTAGGGGTAGGTCCCCAAATAGGCATGGGCCCTCCACGTGTCCTAGGCCCAAGAAAATTACTTCGGCCATTGAGAATTCTAAGTATAAAGAGGTGCTAGTGGAAGCCTCCATGTGTCTCCTTGGTGCAACTCCATAGATAAGACCTAGAGGCAGATCCTTAAATGAGCATGGGAACTCCACATGGAAAGGATTTCAGTTGAATCAGGCCTAGGGGTGCATTTCACATTTTGTATCACTTTAAGAAATTGTGAATTTTTTGGAAAATTTGACCCACCTTCCTGCTTTGATTTTCAATGCTGACTCAAACATATAACATTATTTGGTCCCCAGTGGAATTGTGACTAAATTTTCTAACTGTCATACAAAGAGGAAAAAAACTTCAAAATGTTCTGTCGACCTGCTTCCCCGCTTCTAACATGAAAAAATACCACGTGTCCTTCTTTAGCGTCAAAGAAATACTTTTTCCCTGCACCTTCATATTTGCTAAATAGCGAATCAGAGACTATCGAGGCTGCGGGGCCATACCTTGGTAATTTTTCTAAAATTTGACCTAAAAGTGGCAAATTTCACCAAAAAGACCTGCCAGGCCGCAACTTTTAAGTTGAAAATGAACACGTATACACCTTCCAGGGTCAAAATAAGAGAAATTCACCTTGCCGCCCATTATAAATGTTGACCAGCCAATCAGAAACCAATCGGGGTCATGGGGCCAAATTGATATTTTTTCATAACATGTGAAAAAAGTTACAAGTTCACCAAATAGACCCAATGTGTCACGTCCAAGTAGGAAAGATCACATATCCACAGATATTGGGATAGGATTTACAAAGGAGACACAGTCATGAAAGATACCCAACAACAAAAAATTTCACCGCGGAGAGAAGACTATAAAAATTACCAAGGCTCAATGTGATCCACAACCAAAGCAAAAGACTAAAAATGACATCCTGGTGAAGGTAAAGAATTACGCATACCCATATAGGAGGATAAAAAGTGCATAAAACCAAGTGGGATGAGAAATTTTGAACAAATTGCGTGAGATTAAATTGAGCACCAACATCAGCTCCAACTTGAGGATGGGAACTCCCTGAAAGTACGGAAAGAAAAACATAACAAACTAGGTGCAAAAAATCCATTGGAAAATGGAGTCAAGAACAATCTTGCAAAGAAGAAAAATAATTTACAACATCCCAAGAACAAACTGAGAAACCAACAAAAACCATCCGCCAAGGACTAGGATGAACCAAAACAAAAAATAAAAAAAATGAAAAATAACTAAAAGAATTTACACTGTACAATGATGCATGCCTTGATTATGAGAAATCAGTCAATGAGATGTTTCAAGTGTCTACCATTCTGAGTATGACCAAGCCAAGAAATCTTGATATTCTTTTAACAACTGGACATATGCTTGTTTTCCGTCTCTCTCAAAGTTGTTACCTAGCTATATTTCCTGAGGTTTATCTTTTGTGCCTTTACCAGATCTAGAACAAACCCCATCAAACATCATATTCTAGGGAGAACCAATCTTCTCGAGATACTTGCACTCATCAATTTTATGCTCCTGAAAAACAACATAACCCACCAAGTTGTTGACATCGACATTTGCATACAATACTTCACAAGAAGCATTGTTAGGGTCCTCAATGAGATGTAACATTTTCTTCTCACCGTACAAATTCAAAAGGTTCCCCTCAACTGGTATGGTTGTGTATAACATGTCCATTTGTACGCTTACACCCACACTATTTTTCCAATTTTTGGATAATAACATTACTCATTTGGTAGGACGGTCCACAATAACAAGATTCATGGTTAAGCACTTTCCTGGAAACGCTCCCAATTGCACCACTAATCCCTTAACATATGCAACTACTGGTACTTCTCTTGAATCCATAGGAGTTAATTTCCCAAAAAAAATTGTTACCTTGATATTTAACTCATTCATGATGTCAAGAGGCATTACATTACATGAGGTTCCTGGATCAAACATGTAGTTATGTACCAACCTATCTTTAATAATCAAAGTGGTAAATTATGGATCCACATTAAGATGAGATTAGACTACAGAAGTTCCCAAATACACCTCAGATGATTCCCCTGGTTCCTCCAATACCTTTGGTATTTCTTATTCTACAATAATAGGATGAATCTCTACCTTATTAACACTTTTTCCCTAAGTAATATTTTCTTCTTTACATCCTAAATATTCAAATGCACTTTTCCTGTGCTAAGGGATCCTGAGTAATTCAACAATGGGAACATTGACCTTGATCTAACTCAAGATTTGGGATATGTCACAAGGAATGTATTTGGGTAGGATAGTATTAGGAAGAATATTCACAACTTCTTCTGATAGTATGGGAATTTTCATAGTATGGGCATGGGCAAGAGCACTAGTTCAATTTGGGGAAACTAGGCCTTTGATAGATGTATCTTTTTTAGGAAGGTCGTTTGGGATATTTGTCAGAACTAGAACTTTTGGCTTGGTTTTTGTCCCTCCCCCTTTGACAACCTTACTTCTGCTGTTATATTTTTTCTCGTGAGCAACTATTGCATTCATCTACAGTTGCATGTCCTTTTCAGAAGGGATCCCTCCATCATACTTTTTAATCATCAAGGCCATTAAGTACTAAAAATCATGATTAGGTAGATCAAATGCTTGCACCATATCAATTTCAAAAGTATTAATAGAAGGAATAAGTAATACCTGGTGGACACAATCCCATAATTTTTGAACAGTTCTGGTAGTTATCAATTCAGTTGACGTTTCCCCTTGCTGTGAGTTCATAGGGCTCCCCATTAGGCAGACATCATCATACATATGATCATCATCTTATTCCTCAACTTCTTGATATACATCACATGGGGAGTGTGGTAATAAACACCTATCACACCAATTGATAACATTGGCCTCCTCCACAGTAGTAGTCGTGACAATCAAAGGATAAGGAACCAATGTATTCTCCCTAAGTTGAGGTTTTTTATTACCTGATCGCATGAGCCCTTTCCCTATGTCATCTAGTCTATGATCACCTCTAGGATGATTTCCAAATCTCTCTTGAGATTATGGCTTATGTTTACCTTGGGAATTATGTGTTATTTCTTTTTATGCTCTGACCAGTTTATAAGATACTTCTTTAACTGCTACATCCAAAGTATTTACAGCCTCTTCCAGATCCAAAAAATTTCCTAGTTGAGGTTTTCAGGATTTATCAACTTAACACCTTCCCTTTTAGGAGGCTTTCTAACTTCTTTGATGTTATTTTATACTTGTAAGGCCATGGCAAAAGCCTACCTTCATGTTCCTACATTATTATATCTCAAGTAATAAGCAGCCTTTTTATCAAAAGCATCAAAATATTTGTATCAAACAGGACACGTCACTTGGTCTTAGGATTATAGGTAGCCTATTCAAGGTCTTATTGAACCGAGTATTGAAATTATGGAAAAATTCATTTGGATTTTTCTTTATATTTTCAAACTCAAATAAAAGGAACCTAGAGTCTGTCTTGTCTCCATATTGCAATCTAAAGGAATTTTTCTTCTCGGTCCATGAATCTATTGAATTATATGGTAAATCCTTGTACCAGTCACATGCGTCCTTCTCAAGAGTATGAATAAACAATTTTATATACACGTCTTCAAACTCAATTTAAAAATCTTCCATCATATTGACAAAGAGTGTTAAATTGTGGTCACCTATGATGGCATTATTCCCTTGAAACTTTGACAACCTATTTCTGACATCTTGTGGCACCATATTAGGATATCCATCCATCCCTATGAAATCTATAGGTCCAAATGTATTGAAAACAAAAGGAGGTCTAGGTGGAGGCTGGGCCATATTTTCTTCAGGCGGTGAATTTACAAGAGTAACAAAATGATAAGGGATGATGGGTCTCTGGGGCATAGGAGTATAACTCTCAAAGTAAATATCCTCTAATGACTCGATTTCTTGGAAAACCCTATCAACCTTGGAAAAAACAGGGGAAAAATGAGAGGCATGCTTTTCAGACAAAAATGATGGCCCCTCTCTTGTTGGACAACTCAAATTTATACAAATATTACTTGGTTCAAAATCAATTGAAGACATATGTTAATATTCAACCATAGATTAATCACCTTTCATAACTGATATCTCCTTTTTTTATTCTTGATTTCCAAAAAAATTCCAAACTTGTTTTCCTTCTGAATTTTCTTTTCCTAGTTCTAGAAATAACTTTTTAGTAGGATCCCTAGTGAATAAATAACTTCTTCCCTCCATCTTTGCAAATATCGATGACAAATTTCAATTGACATAGGTTAAGACATTGGTAATCATCAAAATTTCAATTCAACATAGAGTCGTCACTACAAATTTTCAGGTTGATGGAGCCATTAACATGACTATCCCAATGCTACATAATTATACCGGGATGGTTTTCATGATATTGGAATGACATGGAATGAAAATGCTTATTATGGTGCTTCATCATGTTAGAGATGGTAAATTCTATATAGAGTATAGCTCCGTTAATAATCTCGACTACAATTTCAAATTTCGAAACACTATAATTTTAGATTATGTATAAAATAAATGACAACAAAATTATACATGGTAAATGGATCTCAATACTATTGGTAGTAAATAAGATATTATATTACCCTTTTTGCCAATTTGTGTTTTTCTCAAGTCTTTACCATTTTCTCCACATTTAAAAGCCCTTAATTTTCCTGTTTATGACAAAATATAAATGTGATGGCCTCCCACTATTTTCTCTAATTATTACTTGTAGTATATTCCATCAAGAATGTTCTTATCCCTATCATCTTTAAAAAAAATAATTCCCCTATTTTACGTATCTTTCTAGATCACTATCATGTTATTCTTAGAAACAACCTTCTCTAAGTATATCATATCTTGTTACTTCAATTCATCCCATACCTTCCAAATTATTAATCAAAAAATAAAATCCCATTTCTTCCATCTCATTCATTATCAGTTTGTGATATGATAAAAATTTCGATTCCATTTCCTTCCAAATATCATATTGCTAATTGATTGTAGTATGACTTATTTTTTCATATGCGAGAGGAAATAAGTCACCAATATTAGCTCATTGATTGCAGTATGACTTATTTTTTAGTATGGCTCCTTGTCATGCCTTGTATGGGAAACCTTCCTTGACACCTTTGAGTTGGGATAGATTAGATGATAGGGTTGTACTTGAACCAGTTCACCTTCAGGACTTGGAGTAGCTTGTTATTCTGATTAAGAAACCTCTTGAGAAAGCTAGAGCACACCAGATGGTGTATGTAGACACCAAGAGGACAAAATGTTGATTTGCAGTTGGTGACAAAGTATTCTTAAGACTTTAGCCACGTAATATCCCAATCCATTATGGAAAGTTTTATAAGATTTCACCTCACTTGGTGGGGCCATTTGAGATCTTATAGGTCATGGATCCAGTTGGATACCATTTAGCCCTACCACCATGCCTGGTCTAGGCCCATAATAAATTTCATGTTTAAGTTTGTATCTAGATATGTACCAAATTTTTCTTATGTATTTAGTTGTTCAACACTAGAGGTGGAGAATGAAGGAAAATAGAGACTGGAGCCCATGTGTACCTTGAGCACAGGAGGTTAGAGTACAGTGTTGCATATATGATGAGAGAACCACTACCTAGGAGGATTCGACCCCATTAAGGGATCAATATCCCTATCTCTTCTAGTGACTTCCATGACGAATTCTAATCTTAGGAGAAGGGGATGCAGTGCCCACCTGTTTCTTGCATCATTTCTTTTGTTGGCTAATTAAATTTAATAGATTATGGACAGGGGTTTATCACTATTTGGATATTATGTGGTTTCATTATGGATCATTTAGTGACACATGTGTTGATTAGGGCACGTAGTTCCAATCTAGTATTACGATCATCATTTTAGTCTCTTTCACTTATGAGATTATGGGTACTGACAGGATATGATACAATTAGTTTTTATCTCATATATGATGGATGTATATTAATAATATGGTATACTTTGATATCATTGGTTTAAAATGGTAAATTGAATGTGAGCATGTAATAAAGTAGGTAGATATTATATCTCGATTTAATATGGATGCATGTTGTTAGGATATAGTGATCTCATTTTGATATTGATTGTTGCATAGTTAGAATGAATATCCATGATTGATTTAGTTACCGATACGTTGTTATTATTTCTTTGATTTATTATATCGAGCATGTATGTTTAATGTGTGAATGGAGTGTGTATATTTTAGGACACACATGAGAACGTGGGTTTTAAAGTTACACCTCAAGTTACACAAGTGGCTGACTAGGCCGATTCCTTTAGCCATGTATGACCCTTGTTTGACCTTGTGTGTGTCCCGTATTCATGTTTGGACATCCTTAGTGATTTCCTAAATTACCTATGTTTTATTTATTTCTTAACCTTGTACTAAACTAGTTTTTGGGCCTAATGTTCCCCTCACAAATTAGTGACGTTATTATGTTAGTAAGCTTGTTGTTAGTCATTTGGGACCACCTACTCACTATTTGGGTGGGCCCCACCACCTCTTCCTTTGAGCCACTTTACCCAATCTCAAATTTGGGCTAAATGTGGTATTTGTTATGGTCTTCCTTATAGTGAAATGGACCCCTTGGATCGTGCATATGGTTAGAGGTTCTATTTTAAAGGTAAAATCAGATTTTCCCTCCCATTTGACTCCTTTCATGTCACCATCTTATGAGAGTGTTTTAATTTTGTGTTATCTTAAAATTTGAAGTAAGTTGGATTATTGACATTTTTTGAAATTTGGAAGTTTTCTTCCCAAATGTGTTTTATTTTATGTTTAATGGGATTTTGGGAATCTTGTGTTGGAGAAAGATATGGGTGACACATATGAACCTCTCATTTGTGAGGATTTTTGTTTGTTTCTTCTCTATATACGTCCTCTTGGAGAGGGGTGGGAACTTTTTCTTCTCAATTTTCACTATTGGGAGTTAGAGAGAAAGCTTGAAGCTTGGGAGAGCATGGTTGTTCTATAAGTTGAATAGTTATTTTTGAGGTAGGCCTTCATACATATTTTTTTAATTTATATGGTATAATTTGTAAACTAAAAATGGTTGTTTGGATTCTTGAATGCTTGTATGTTGTTGTGTGTGTCTTTGTAAATCTTGTTTGCTTGCATTTTCTCCATCCATCCTATTTTATGGTGGAGTTTTGGATTATAGGGGAAGAGGGAGGAAACCCCCTCTTACACCACATGGTTTGTGTAGACACCTAAAATTGGTTATCCAATTTAGTGTCCCTCATGCGCATTTGCTTTCTCAGGTAACCTGGGGCACGTTTACATCACCACTATCCCCTTGGGGTATTATTCAATTTGTGATTTAAACACCTATCCTAAGTTTAATTCACCCCATTATGTTTTACCCGTGAGTAATTAAATATTAACTATTTAATTACACCTTTTCACATGTATCCTAACCACTTATCTATCCCATATCTATCCAATCCATATATCCCCCCTATTTCTCCTCCTCCCAAAGCGGCATATTTCTCGTATTTGAGGTGGAGGGATCACTCTTATCTTTCCAGAAATCACTCATTTTGGCCGTCGCGGGAGTCTATTCCATGATCGGCGCTGACCGGTACTCGGTCGACACCGATTTTGCGGAGCGGCGCCGATTATAAATAGAAGCCCAGAACTTAGTTCTGGAGAGAGACACAGAGAGACAGATTGAAAGAGACACAGATTGTAAGAGAGAGAACGAGAGATCTTTGAGCATCGAGTGTGAGCACTATCTATCGAATGAGAGTGAATCTTGTCCAAATCAATCCCTGAGAGGAGCATCGTTACTCTTCTCTTATCACATCAACATCGCACGTCTCCATTGATTTTCTGGTGACTCTATTCCTGCACCCAGCACAGGTACAATCTTGCCAATATCTCTCCAGCTTCTGTAGATCTAGTAGACGTTGACGATCTTGCCTTTGTTTTCTGATTCCCAAATCTTCTCGCATTTTGTCTCGGATAGACGATGATCTTTATCAGTCAACGCCGATCTGGACCAGTTGACGCCGATCTATATCAGTCGACACCGATTCTACATAATCGATGTTGTTCATCTTGCAGATAGGTAAAAGGACACAGGTAACACAAATCCAGCTTTGTTTTCACAGTTCCCTGTTCTCTGTTTCTTTCTGTCTGTTGTTTAGATTCTGTTTATTACTTTGATCAGAAAATCTAGTCCTGTACGTACATCTTTTATCATGTATGCTTCTTTACTTAATTGAAAACATGGACTGACATCCGCCGAGGGAGCTTACCGCTTCCCAAACCCGCTTCTTGGGTAGTCCACCTAAATATCTTTTAACGTGGTATTTTTCTATCAAGTATCGGTGTCTTGCAGGTTACTTGGATCTACTGTGTAGAATTGCTCGTGTGCACCCGTCTTATCTACATCAGCTTCCTTATCCGTCTACATCTTTGGATCTTGTCTATCAGGTATCAATTTCATTTGAGTTTTTCAAGATTTTTGTGTTTAGTTTGGTGCATTAACTTGGACAGGTAACAAGCATGAAATTATTGATCTACATTCTGGCATGCCCGGTGGGACCCAACCAAAGTCCCTTATTGGTAAGTTCATCTTTTTTTTAGTTTTGAGCTTTGTTCGTTTTCTTCACTGATTTTTATCAGTTCTGCTTGAGCATTTCCTTTGATCGTTTCAATCTTGCTCTTTATGCGAAATTGTTATTTCCTTGAAATTTTTCTAGTTCCTTAAAATAGAAGTTTTCGTTTCACCATTATCTGGATATATCTTTCTGGATTTTGTTAGGTGTTTTCTTAACCTTTTCTTGCAGAACACTTTGCTTGTTCATGGGATTGTTGGAGGGGAAGAGCTCAACAATGTGCTTTTTGAAGTCCACACACCTTGGAGAGCTAAATCTACAGGTATTTCTCTTTTACGGTGTTTTCTCCTTTTTAGGAACTAAAAAAAAACTTTCTTTGTTTGTGGTCTATCACATTCTAACATTTCAATTTTTGGTGCTTAAAAAGAATTTAATCGCATTTGGGAAAGAATTTGTTTGACTTGTCTTCATCGAAATCAAACACTTTGTTTTTAAGTGCTTAAAAAAAAATAGAACTCTTTCTTTGTCATTTCTGCTGTATGTTTTTCATCTAGTTTTAATTAGGCTGGAAAATTGTTCAAAATCGGTAGTGACACTATTTGATTTTTATTTTTCACCCTTGCACACAAAGCCAAAACCACTAGGTATAAAGCATTTAAACAAAATTCTTTCCCTGGCCTCGCCTACTTGGAAGTGACATCCAAGAGGAAGAGCCTACACGATACTCAGGCCGTGCTATAAATTCACGGAAGTTCTGGTATATATTGGCAAAGCACCCGACTCCCTTATCACAGTGGTGTGTGAAGTGCGGGGGTAGGCCCCTATATCAAGCCACGTACCGGTCTTTTACTGAAGTGCCTTCGAGAATCCTCACCAAAACATCCCCCAAACCATCCTTAGTTTGGCTATTTGAGTAGTTCCTGTTCTAAAAGGCCTTCCCTAATATTCTCTTTCTTAAAAATGTAAAAACTTAAAAGAGATAATCACCTACGCTGCTTGAATTGTCTGTGCATTAGTTAGGTCAATCTTATTTTCTACTTGTTTATGACAGTCATCACTCGGTTACAATCTAGAAGAATGGCTCAATTAGCCCCTTCTTCTTCCGAGATCACCACTAGTGTGGATGTTTCGGCACTCCCCAGCTCTTCCTCAGGACCACTGTTAGTTGGTTCCCCATCCTGGTCATATAATCCTTTCTATCAGGCCAAAGTAACCCCATCATGTCCAGCTTCCCCTAGTCCTTCAGAAATATCATCTACTTCTGACTCAGAGTATGTCCCTCGCGGGGATCCTGAATTTTAGGCGCCCCTCGATCGCAATCCGATAGCCCTCATGGACTACCTAGTACACAAGTCTATTCAAATATCTGATCAGGGACCACCAATCCAGCAAGTGTATGATTATTCTCGTGAACCATCCCAGGCTTTTGTAGAATAGTCAGCATCATTTTTCTCACCTCAAGCCATGGAGAAGGGTGGTGCACCTGTGCCTCCTTTTTCTCTTCCACCGACCATATCGACTAGTTCTCAAATAGTCTTACCTATTCCTAACGCCGCAATTACCTCGACTATTCCACAACCTACTTCTGAGAGGTCCTCTTCTCTGGCTATAATGAGTACGTCTGTGCACTCGCATATTGTTGTTAATTCATCTATGTCGTCCATCGTTTCCCAGGGTCAGTACCCCTTTATGAGTCAACCCCCTTCGACTAGTCAGTTGGTTACTGCTTCTCATCCTCCAGTGGGTTTTTCTTCCAATGTTCCAGCAACAGTGACCTTCGCCCATCCTCTAGCATCGGCGCCCTTAATAACTAATCCGGTAGTAGAAAGCCTCTTTCAGGTCTTGTTCCCCAATATGTCCAATCAAATCGGCACCCATGTTCCTCAATCTGTTCCGATTCAGTCAACAAGCATAGGAGTCCACCAATCACAGGCTCCGTCCGTCATCCAACCTTCATTTTCTCAACCACTTATTATCTCACAGCCTGCCTATACACAGGCTACTTCACAACAAATACCCCACCAGGCATCACCCAGAATGCCTGGTTACTCCTCTTATCATCCTATCAATTGACAAATGAATCCCCCGTTGACACCTCAACAACATCCACCATTTACTTCTTATGTAGGACATGCCAGTGTGCCTCCTCCTCAATCTGACGTGGTTCAAATTATTTTCAAGAAAATCGTAGACTTGGAAGCCTCCACCAAAGGGATTCGTCCTTCATACTCTTTTGAAGAAGTGTGTAATGAACCCATTCATCCCTCAGTGGCTTTTAAGCCTTATCCTCCCCAATGGGAACTTCCTAAATTTTCAAAATTTCATAGTCGGGAGGACCCTCAACAACATTTGCGAGCATTCAAACATGCTTGCTACCTCATAGTCCAGGATCAGGAGCTTATGCTCTGTACTTTTCCTATGTCTCTAGCAGGTCCTGCTTTATACTGGTACAATAACATTCCTCAACATTCCTTGTTTTCTTTCTCTCAATTGGCTCAGATTTTTGTTGAAAACTTTTCAATAAATATCGCGCATAATATCTCGATTACAGATCTTTATAACATTCATCAATTCGATGATGAGTCTATTACAGACTTTGTCGCTCGTTGGAGAGGGATAATCAACCAATTGTCTTTCTCCCTTCCTCAATCCCAACAGATCGAGTTGTTTACTCGATCTTGTGCTAATCATATTTCTTCCACTTTAAGGATCCATACCTTTCATACATTTGAAGAAGCCTTTACGATGGCACACAAACTTGAGTCTCGCGCCATTGAAACAAGGGAAGTTAAAACTTCGCTCTAAAATCTAAACCGAATTTTTCTCGGTTTACCAAATCAAATCCTTCCACTTCTAAAGACAAGAATCAGGGATCCACCAACGCTATCGTATTAAAAACATCACGAGCCGATGCCACTTCTAATCAAACATCATGAAGAGACTCCTCATCTTCTCGAAAAGGGTCCTCGTCATCTCGATCTTTCACTTCGTTGGGGGAATCATGTGCTTCTATCCTGTAAAAAATGTTAGAAGTCCACATGATCGAACTTCCCCCCATTAGGAATATTGATGAAAGCCAAGAACGTCCATTCTGGTATAGGGAAAATGACTTTTGTCATTATCATAGAACCGAAGGTCATGACATCAAACGATGTCAGACCTTCAAAAATTTTATCCAAAATTCATTGATAAAGGTGAGCTCATTCTGGATAACCCAAATGCTCACCCAAATCAAGCGCTGGATGTCTTTAAACAACCTTTTCCCAATCATTCCCTGAACCATGATGATTTAGAGTCTCAAAAACCAAACACTCATACTATCAGCTTCATCTCTACGAAAGAATCTTCTTCTAAAACTAAGCCATTTGCGAACACATCGACCAAATCAGAACCTCCTTCCGCTTCGTTAATCGGTGGGATTCCACCACCTTCAGATAGCCCATCTTTGAATATTCCAACATTATTAGATATGGATTCACCTCTCTCTGCTTCTTTGTCTGATCTCCCATCCATACCCGAGACAGTGTCATCCTCATTTGTCTCACCGTCAGACATTCTTTCAATGCTCGAGGCAATTACATCCCTTCGAGTTTCCACTGCGGATACATCCACTTCTGTTTCTCCCATTTTTGTTGCGACTATGCCATTGGTGAATGTACCTATAGTTGTGCTGACTTCGACGGAAGAATATTCGATTTTGACTCTTCTTGTTTCCTTTCCTACAATAGTTTCACCCATAATTACTGTACCAGAAGTAGTTCCCTCACAAGGAACTTCTTCTTCATCACTCACTTCTTCCATCACCATGCTACTTTTCCTATTAAGGGGAAATCTAAAGAAGTAGCACCAACACCTATACGCTCGGTTCCTGAACTTAGACTGAGATAACTGAAATCTAAGGTTGCGCCATCAGTACCTCCCCATTTTCTTCCCCCGAAAAGGTTACAATCACCTTATGCAATTGAAATTGTCACCATCCCTGAAAAAGGAAAGCCCATATTTCGAACCATCAAGACTCTTGGTGCTTTCCCGCAAAAATCTCTCTCTGCGCCTCATAAAATATTGGATTTGTTTGTTGAGAAGGCGTCTTCTTCTACAAACTTATCAAAACCATCATCTTCTTCTACAACACATTCTTCACCGGCACCTCGAAAAGTGGACTTACCTGCTAAAAAGACATCACCTCTTTTATCAGAATCATCATCTTCATTACCAAAAACTAGGGCACCCTCTATTCCTCTGATTATACCCACTTTGGGAGCTTCTTCCTCTTCGACATTATCTAAATCATCATTAGTTTCGACCAAGCAGCCTCTCTTATCTCTGAAGGCCACAACACTTATCACATCTCCATCATCTTCAAAATCTATTTTAGGGGATCCTCCTCCACCGAAAACAATCATGTCTCACTTACTTCCATCTCAAGTGCCCAAGGCTACTCCTCTAGATGTCCAAAAAATAAAGATGATCCCTAAAAAGACTGTCAAACCTAACATGCAGGTTCTTTTACCTCGGCAGTCTGTTAAAGCAAAAGAGGTGCCTTCATCATCTCTGTCCTCATCCTTGTCTACTGGGTTCTATACTAAAATCCTTCGCCAACTTATCCAATCTTCATCCATATCTCTTCCTTCGATTAAACCCTATAACCCTAAAGGAGTTAAACCTACCTGGTTTAACTCTGATTTGATTTGTGCTTACCACCATACCCCGGGTCATGATACTTAGGGATGTAAAGCTCTTCAATCTGTTGTCAACAGCCTTTTGGAAGAAAGTGATCTTTTGCTGGAGGAGGAGAAATAAGCACCTCCTGTCATCTTAGCTCCATATGAGCCCCAACGATCTACTCAGGCCTCTACTTCTAGTGATTCCACTCTAAATGATCTTCCACCTTCTCAAATCGACATAATTCATATCGCCACGAGAACCCAACAGTATGATAATCCATCCTCATCTACAGCATCTCAACCATGGGTTGTCATTTCTGCAGCCCCCGAAGGAGTTCCTCCTTCCTCATTAGCCCCAAGACCTCGGGTCTCTATTCGTGCTGCACCTCGGGCTCAAATTCCTGTGTCAATTGAGGAGAGTGTTATGAAACAACTCACCCAGGATCCGGTCAAAATGTCTCTTTTTGACCTCATTCAATCCTATCCGCAACATCACCAGGCTCTGATTGATAATATGTGTCGCATCGCAGTGAATTTAGATGAGCCCCAGCCTTTCGAGATGGTTGTTAGATTGAATAGACCATCAACCACCATTTCTTTTGAAGATTCAGAAATTCCTTCCCTTTCTTCCACGGATTTGGAGGCTCCCCTCTTTATCACATTCCAAATCGACAACACTACATTAAAACGCATTATGATCGACAGTGGTGCTGCACTCAACGTCATCTCCTCACAAACATTCGAGCAACTTAAGTTACCGAAGAACGTAGTGTCACCCCCGCCTTTCGCTCTTCGATCATTTAACGATCAGCTAGCAGTTACTTTAGGAACTGTGGTCCTACCCATTCGAGTAGGTAAGAAGCTACTTCATGAACTCTTCTACATTGTTGAAGGGAAATTCCACTATAATATGATCCTCAAACACTCCTGGATTCGTGTAATGCATTGTGTCCCATCCACCCTCCATCAATGCTTAAAATATCAATATGAGGGAAAAATCTATACTCATCCAAGAGATCCTTTTCCTTCCGCACAATGCGACATGACCACAGGGTCTGCCCCTCTAAAGGAAAATGCTTGTTCTCCTGACGGGGCCTCATATTCTTCCGTACCTACAACCAAACTACCAGATTTACAAAATTTTGAAGAGAAATTGCAGCGTTTCTCACTAGGAGAGCTTCCTCTCCTTTCTTTTGACACCCATCTCAAACCTAGTGAGTATGGTAGACCAGACAAACAACCTGAATATCAGCCAGGTCTTCGTCGCATCGTCACCATTGGTCTACCCAATCAAGAGACTAATTTCATTTACGGTGGTCTTGACATTCCTCACTATCGCCCAGATTCTCCTCCTAGGACCAAACCTTATTTAACAGGGTTCGATTGTCTACAGAATCCCACGTTTGCAAAAACTTATTTATATCGATGTGTGTGGAAGGGTTTTGGCTTAGGTAAATATGAACAAGGTGTGCATGACCTCGCGTCCATTCTAACTCTCAAGCCACATCAAAAATTTGGTTTAGGATTTAAACCTCTTTTAAAAGCCACCGTCACTGTTCTCGATGAGCCTCTTCCTATTGAGGAACCATCTTCTCCCGCTAAGTCAGAAGCATCACTCGATGTGGACGACACCATTTCCATCCCATCTAACTTTTTTCTTTAGTCAATACCATTTCCTTAGGGCCACTAGCCTATAAGACTAATGATAGGTCCACTTCCATACCGTTAATTTTCCCTGAAATAGTTGGAGATGACTCTCCTACTATCAACACTATCCAATGTGTGGATGATGATTCTATCCTCACCTATCTGGGGGCAGAGGATTCCTATCTTCCTAAAACCATTCCTTCTGACACGTCTACGCTTCTCAACGAAGCCACTGTCGACCTCAATATAGGGAATTCCAAAGACCCTCGCATCATTAAGATTGGCCAGTCCCTTAATCCATAGGAGTTAGGAGACTTTGCCACTTTTCTTTCCAACCATCATCAAGCCTTTGCTTGGTCATATGAGGATATGCTAGGACTCGATCCCAATATTGTGGTCCACAATATCGTTACTCTTCCCGACATCAAACTAGTTAAACAAAAAATACGTAAAATTCACCCTAGAGTAGCCCTTCTTGTTAAAGAAGAATTGCAGCGCTTGCTCTCGGCTAACTTCATCCAACCCATCAATTATCCACAATGGGTTTCCAATGTAGTACTAGTAACCAAAGCTACTGGGAAAATTTGAATTTGTACCGACTTTCGGGATCTTAATCTTGCTTGTCCAAAAGATGATTTTCCTCTACCTAATATCGACCAACTCATGGATTTAACTACGGGTCATGAGATGCTTTCTCTTATGGATGGTTTCTCTGGGTATAATCAAATTCTCATCGCACCAGAAGACCAACATAAGAATTCTTTCATAACTCCTTGGGGGACCTTTTGTTATCGTGTCATGCCTTTCGGTCTTAAGAACGCAGGAGCAACCTATCAGCGAGCAATGACCTACATCTTCCATGATCTCTTACACAAAATTGTCGAAGATTACGTCGAGGATCTCCTCAGTAAATCCAAATGTCGTCAGGATCATCTTTTCATTCTTACACCTCTCTTTGAGAGGCTTATTCACTTTTGTCTTCGTCTAAATCCATCTAAGTGCGTGTTTGGCGTTCTCACTGGTAAACTTTTAGGTTTTATCATTTCCATTAGGGGTATTGAAGTAGACCCCGCAAAAATAAAAGCTATCCTTGAGATGCCTCCCCCTTCTAACTTAAAGCAACTCCACAATCTCCAAGGACATCTTCAATCAGTGCATCGTTTTATCTCACAATTGTCGGACCATTGTCAACCTTTTCATCATCTCCTCCGTAAGAATGTTCATTTTGAATGGGATGAACATTGCCAAAAGGCCTTCGATGATCTCAAAGCTTATCTTCTTCCTCCACCTGTGCTTACAACTCCACAGGAGGGGGAGCCTTTCTATCTTTATATCTCTGTGACTGACCATGCTCTGGGAGCCATGATCTCGCATCGGGATGCTTGCGGTAAAGAAAAAGCTATCTATTACATTAGTCGCACCCTCCATGAGTATGAAACACGTTATTCTGAAGCTGAAAAGCTGTGTTGTGCTCTCTTCTTCGCAACTTCTAAGCTTCGTCATTACCTCCTTAACCACAAAACTTACATTGTCACAAGTGTCAATCCACTCAAGACAATTCATGCGAAGCCTTATCACAATGATCATATCACTCATTGGCTCATGCTTATGATAGAATTTGATCTCAAGTTTATCTCGCAAAAGTCTATCAAGGGTCAGGTCATTGCAGATCAATTAGCTAATGCTCCTCTTCATGACACTCAAGTCCCCCTTGCTCAATTCCCTGATGAATATATCCAACAAATTGATTTTCGTCTGTCTCCATTTAAAGTAAAGCTCTTCTTTGATGGATCCAAATGCCAGCAAGGGGGAGGTGCAGGTTTCGTGATGATTCATCCTTGGGGTACACCTATCCCAGTCGCACACAAATTGAACTTTGAGTGCACCAATAATATGGCTGTATATGAAGCTCTTGTCTTGGGTCTTCAAAATGCCATTAATCTCGGCGCTCGTCATATTCACATCTTTGGTGATTATAAACTCATCGTTAATCAAGTCACGGGTGATATCGTTCTCATTCAACTCCAATATTTCAATAAATTCACTATCCAAGCTATTCCTCGTACTATGAATTGATTTGCAGATACAATGGCTTCGTTAGCCTCGCTTATCCCGCCTTTTATCGAGGACTCACGACTTTATGTGGCTATGCAATGATTAGATCAACCATCTCATCTTAGGCAACTAACTTCAATCCATGCTGTCACAACCCATACTCAGGATGAGTGGTATCAACAGATCATTGATTATCTATCTCATTCAGTGCTTCCTCCAGATCTGACTTCTAGTGGTAGAAGATCTTTTATCCTATGCGCTAATCGCTATACTATTCTAGGTGGGATCCTCTACAAACGCGGCTTTGATGGTATTTTGCTTCGGTGCCTCAAAACTCTTGAATCATCTAAAGCTATCCAGGAGGTCCATGACAGTATCTGTGGTGGCCATTTTAGTGGCTTGGTCATAGGTAAACACATCTTACGTTTGGGATATTATTGGCCTTCTCTTAATCGAGATTTTTGTGAATACACTAAGAAATGCATCAAGTGTCAACAACATTCCAATCTCACACATATCCCTAGTCAAGCTTTACAACCTACAGTGGATTTGTGGCCTTTTTCGCAATGGGGTCTTGATCTCATTGGTCTCATCAATCCCCGTTCTTCACAGCGTCATCATTCTATCATTACTGCCACTGAATACTTTACTAAGTGGGTGGAAGCTATCCCTCTTTCTTCAACAAAAGCTAAACCCATAGTTGATTTTGTCTATCAACACATCATTTGTTGCTTTGGTGTTCCACACAAACTCATCACAGATAACGGTAAGTCTTTCAAAAACGTTGATTTACAGAACCTCTGCGACGCTTTCAATATCAAACTCAACTTTTCTTCTCCATACTATCCTCAAGCTAATGGTCAAGCCGAAGCTTCCAATAAAACTTTGCGTAATATCCTCGTAAAGGTAACTAGTCGACCTGGTAGGGATTGGCATTTACATATCCCTTTTGCTCTCTGGGCTTATCGGACTAGCATTCGTACTCCTACTGGTGCTACTCCCTTCTCTCTCATCTATGGGTCTGAGGCTGCTCTTCCTTTGGAAGTCCAAATCCCATCTCTATGTGTTTCTCTTAGAGAATTTGTCTCTGATGAGGACTATCGTCAAAATCGTCTAGCACAACTTGAATTATTAGATGAGCGGCGTCTCAACGCTCTTGAGCATCATCAAGTCTATCTTGAGCATGTCAAACGTGCTTATAACAAGCACTTGAGCGTGTCAAACGTGCTTATAACAAGCACTTGCAACACCGTGACTTCAAAATTGGTGATCTTGTTCTTAAAGAAAATCAAAATGTCACTACACTCGAAAGGAGTCAGCGTGGTAAGTTTCCTCCCAACTGGATGGGTCCGTACGTTATCACTCATAAATATGGGTTGGGGGCTTATCGTCTATCTTCCATGGATGGTATACCTGAAGTGGAACCTCTTAATGCCTTGCATCTATGGCCCTTCTACTGTTAAAATCTATCTTACACAAATCTAGTCGCAAGACAGATCTTTCATCCATTTAAAAACCAGTCATATACTTTCATGGTGATTCGAAATTATGTGGTTCTCCGCCTATTGTCTTTTTTACCTTAAATATGAGTATCGCGGCTCTACTCATAGCATTTTTCTTCTAGATATGTTTCTCCTCATGGTAGGAATACCTTAATCACCGTTTCATTTGTCCCAAGTGCTTATCTTAATCGGATCTACTCGGGGCATGAGTGCGTGCTTTTTGTACGTTTTATTCCCCTCTATCTGATCTATCTAGGTCTAAACTCAGCTTCTTCCAAAAAGTTTTTCAAAAAAAAAAAAAAAGGGATACTCTGATCCCTTGAAGGACAGCTACCCATACAATCAAATGAATCAAAAGATATAGACCATGCCCTCGAAGGATGGCTATCATTAAAATTCAAAATACAGACTGCTCCCTTCAAGGACGGCTGTTTCTCAAAGGAATACTCAAGGCTTATTGCATTGATTAGCCTTTCAGTCAGTTTATACACTTTTTAGCATCACTGAAAGACTTCCCATATTGATCAGTCTTTCCATATCTAGCAAACTTCCTGCGTTGATCAGTTTTCTTTTCTGCCAGAAATCATGAAGCTGAGATATAAGACCTTTTGTCGATCATATGGAGAATCCTATTTTCCCAGTATGAACATGTATTCTGTCCCTTGTAAATTTTGACAAGATACCTACTTACTACTCTTTTTGTTTCCCTCCTAAATCTGGTTTGCGGCTAGTTATTGTCAGGTTTATTTTAACCTTATATAGGGCCTTGCATGCATGATCTTTTGGTTTCCTATCCAGATTCTATTTATAGTTGGTTGGGAGTCCAGCTTATCATTTTGTTTCTTATCAAGGTGTATTTCCTTTATTTCTATTCAAGGTTGTTTCCATTACATCCTTGGCTCTCGCAGAGAGTGTTCCCCATTATTATTTGTTATTCATCTAGTTAAATTGACATTTCACATGTTAATTTAATCAAAATTTATCATCTATCTAATTTCATCTTATCTACTTTGACATATCAAAGCATGTATTGTCAACACATGTGGATCTGCCTATCTATTTTCATCAAAATTAAATTAACATCTCAAACATATCAAATCTATCAATCCCATCTATCCATCTATCCATCAAACCATCTAAAAACTTGTACATCCAAGTTACACTACATCTATCTATATCTATTTTTCATCAAAATTAAATCCATACATCAGTCACATCTATCCATCTATCCATCAAAACATCTAAAATTTTGTACATCCAAGTTACACTAAATCTATCTATATCTATTTTTCATCAAAATTAAATCCATACATCAATCACATCTATCCATCTATCCATCAAAACATCTAAAATTATGTACATCCAAGTTACACTACATCTATCTATATCTATTTTTTCATCAAAATTAAATCCATACATCAATCACATCTATCCATCTATCCATCAAAACATCTAAAAGTATGTACATCCAAGTTACACTACATCTATCTATATCTATTTTTCATCAAAATTAAATCCACATATCAATCACATCAAGTTACATCACGTCTATCTATCCTCTATGTATATGTTCATCCAATCACATCTATTTATCATCTCTCAGCATATGTCTACATCCATCACAATTACGCTACATCTATCCATGTATATCAAAATTAAAAGCAGAAGAACAATCATATGACAAAGGAAATGATAAATCTATATATATATATATATATATATATATATATATATACATGAGTGTTTGTACAACAAAAAAATGGGTGGCTCTCAATCAAGCCATCTATATAATGCCTTCCAATCGAGGCTACATCACTACACTGATACAAAATACATCAATCCCTATATCGTAAAATCTAATGCGTGGAGGAAACTATCTCCTCCACCCTCCTCTGGACCAAGCTGTCTCTCCTGACCACCGCCTATTGAGCTAGACGCACCTGCTGCTGGAGGCCTCTACCCACCTCGGTCTCTCCCGGTGCTCCCTCCCTCTGATGCCCCACTCACTGTGGTTGTCGCTGATCTCCTCCTCGCCCCGTACTGAGGCACATCTAGGGCATGTTGTGCTAGGGCATCCTTGTAGTATCTCACCTCAGCAAGGAGAGATTGATATGTGCTCAAGCTCACGGTACCAGGTGCTAGTAGTGGTGCTACTGGTGCTGCTGGTGGTGCCCCTCCTATGGTCGCGCCTTGTGCCCCAGACTCTGACATGGTACCTGTCTCCCCATATTTGGCCCTGAGGGCCTCCCTATGTCGATGGTAGCGATCCCTCTACTGGATCACTGTATCTCGCTCCTGGCGAGCAGTGTCTCTCTCCAAAATCAGGGCATCCCTCTCCGCTGTCAGAGCTCTGATCTCCTCGAGAGCCGCCTGGTGTGTATGTGTCAGGGTGGCATGCTCTCCCTCTAGTATCTCTAGCACTGTAGCCATATCCTCCTCATCGGCATCTATAGATGCCGGAAGGTGTCGTGGTAGCTCTGTCGCATACCATGCCACATAACCATCATCCACTCCGGCGTCATCATCACTGTCTGTGGAGGGTGGGGCCTCTCTCAATGGATCTGCCGGAATAAAAATCGGTAGATCAGTCTCTCTGTTGTCTCACCTGTAAGGCCTGTAAGTAGTCGGCACTGTCTGTACTAGGCTGAACTGTCTCAATACCCGTATAAATGGGACGCGCTCCCACATGTCAGGCCTGCGGCCCCTGACCACCCTACTCCGTCTCAATGCCACCAAGTGAGCATCCTGACCAGCCCATGTCAGAAATACCCAATATGGTCTCCAGATGACTTTCTCTGGTGTCAGCGTCCTGAAACGCTCAGTATACCAATCTGCAGATCTACCTGTATCTCCCGAGGCCATATCGGCCAGCCATCACTGGAATTCGTAATCAATAGCTCCCACTTCTACTGGCATCCAAGGAAGCCTGGATGGCCTGATCACTGCTATATGCTCATATGCCCAGCAATGGAGTACAAAACTGACATCGATACCTGTCCTCCAGCCAGTGGTATACATCCATAACTCATGATATATCTGAGCTATCAAGGCATCAGCAAAGGCGAACACCTGTCTGAACTGCAGGATGTCAAAAACACAATCTAGTAATAATAGTGGGAATCTCCCACCTCCTGAATCTGGTAGAGAAAAATAGGAGATCGCCATCTGAATCAACACTATCCGTCTGCTCCTAGGAACATCCTGTCTATACTGCGAGGATATCCTCACTGCCCCAGATACTATCTCTGAATCGTCTGCCCTGTCTCCATACAATTGAACTAGGGCTCTCTGTTGCTACTCTCGTGATGTAATCTCTATCGGATCCCTAGTGATCGGCAGCCTCAAAATCCTATATATATCCTCATGGGTGATGGTCATCTCACCCGTCCTGAACCAAAAAGTGTAAGTCTGGCTATCCCATCGTCGCACTAGTGCTCGCATCAACTCTACATCTCGTGGCACTCGTCTGTAGTACCGAAAGCCCCCGAGCTCAGCTAACTCTAAGTGGTGCCAATCTGCGTCAGTGACGTCAGGGAGAATGGTCTCCAGTAACTTGGGAATAGAATCCCTCATGTGTAGTACCTCTCGTGCCTGCATCCATGACATCAAGAGCAATATTAGCTTCATATTTACCCAAATCCGAACATGCAAAATTTTTTTTATCATTCTCATCAACATGATCTATCCAATCAGCATCGATTAAATACAATCAGTGTCGTTAATACGTGGTCGACGTCGATTAATTCTAATCAGCGCCGCTTACATTAAATCAACGTTGATTCTACCAATCGACACCGATTGTTAGGCCGGGTGTAGAACACACTCTGGCCTCCCACCAAAAAAAACCAAAAAAAATAAAAATAAATAAATAAATAAATATGACGGGTTCAAGAAGAACCACTTACCCCAGATCGTGTCCTCCTCTGCTTTTGATCACTTCCAGAGGCTTCTATGGTGCTCAAATCTAATTTTTGACTCTTTCTGAATCAATCGTCACGGTGTAAATAAATCGTTCATGTTTTCCGTTCACATATTTATATGTGCTTTGAACGGTCGGCACCGATTTTTTTGGGTCGGCACCGTTTATTTAGGTCGGCACCGATTAGTGTGATCGTCATTGATTTTCCATCTCTTTGCCATAGTATTGATGCTTGGCTTATTTATCTGGTCATTATTGAGCACTGAATGTTGCCTTTTGGCACATATTTTCGATATCACCATCCATTTCGAGTTTTTTCCCTTTGCATGGGACACTCGTACTTTTTGGCAACTTAGAGTTAACGGGTCTGTAGGCACCAACGTCGTTTTCTTTGCAGACCGTCCGGTTGTCCCTACCAATGTGTCTCTCTTTAGCTGCTGACTATTTTGCCGATCTCCTTACACTCATGGGTCTGTAGGTACTAATATCATCTCATGAGGAGACCATCTAGTCTGTCCTACCAATGTGAGTTCTTTAGGTGGCTGCCTCTTTATTCATGTTTGTGCATCATTAATGATCAGATCTACTCCAGACATCTAGCTGGGGCATCCTGCGTTTTCATCTACCTTTTTCAAACTTGGGATCGTTTGTTCTATCACCCATCCCATCCCTAGTTTGAGGGGGAGCACATCATCATTTTTTCTTCCTTTCTTCCATCTCCTTGTTTTTGTCTCATAACCTTGCTTATCGCAAGTTACTTGACAAAAAGGGGCAAAATGTAGACACCTAAAATTGGTTATCCAATTTAGTGTCCCTCGTGCGCGTTTGCTCTCTCAGGTAACCTAGGGCATGTTTACATCACCACTATCCCCTTGGGGTATTATTCAATTTGTGATTTAAACACCTATCCTAAGTTTAATTCACCCCATTATGTTTTACCCGTGAGTAATTAAATATTAACTATTTAATTACACCTTTTCACATGTATCCTAACCACTTATCTATCCCATATCTATCCAATCCATATATCCCCCCTATTTCTCCTCCTCCCAAAGCAGGATATTTCCCGTATTTGAGGTGGAGGGATCACTCTTATCTTTCCAGAAATCACTCATTTTGGCTGCCGCGGGAGTCTGTTCTGTGATTGGCGCCGACCAGTACTCGGTCGACGCTGATTTTGCAGAGCGGTGCCGATTATAAATAGAAGCCCAGAACTCAATTCTAGAGAGAGACACAGAGAGACAGATTGAAAGAGACACATATTGTAAGAGAGTGAATGAGAGATCTTTGAGCATCGAGCATGAGCACTATCTAAAGAATGAGAGCGAATCTTGTCCAAATCAATCCCTGAGAGGAGCATCGTTACTCTGCTCTTATCACATCAACATCACACGTCTCCATTGATTTTCTAGTGACTCTATTCCTGCACCCAGCATAGGTGCAGTCTTTCCAGTATCTCTCCGGCTTCTGTAGATCTAGCAGACATTGATGATATTTCCTTCATTTTCCGATTCCCAAATCTTCTCGCATTTTGTCTCAGATCGACGCCGATCTTTATCAGTTGACGTCGATCTGGACCAGTCGACGCCAATCTATATCAGTCGACGCCGATCATCCTGTAGATAGGCAAAAGGACACAGGGAACACAAATCCAGCTTTGTTTTCACAGTTCCCTGTTCTCTGTTGCTTTCTATCTGCTGTTTAGATTCTATTTATTACTTTGATCAGAAAATCTAGTCCTATACGTACATCTTTTATCATGTATGCTTCTTTACTTAATTGAAAATGTGGACTGACATCCGCCGAGGGAGCTTACCACTTCCCAAACCCACTTCTCAGGCAGTCCACCTAAATATCTTTTAACGTGGTCTTTTTCTGTTAAGCATCAATGTCTTGCAGGTTACTTGGATCTACTGTGCAGAATTGCTCGTGTGCGCCCATCCTATCTACATTGGCTTCCTTATCCATCTACATCTTCGGATCTTGTCTATCAGGTATCAATTTCATTTGAGTTTTTCAAGGTTTTTATGTTTAGTTTGGTGCATTAACTTGGACATGTAACAAGCGTGAAATTCTTGATCTACAGTTTGATGGGAAATCCATAATGGAATTTCTATTATATTCCTCCTCTCATATGGTTTGATGTGGAATAAGGACTGTTCATATGGTTTGAACCTCCTCTTCCATCCTTGTTAAGGAAACCTTTCTTGGTTTGAAAATCCTTACAAGGAGGAGGGTTGGTGTTTGGGATGGAATGATATGAATTTTTGGTTTATTGATATTATTTTAGTTTTCCTATGGTTGGATCCCAGTATGGCCTGTAATGGGCTCCTTGCCACTCTTTCCCTTTGAGGAAAAACATGGAGTTCTCCTCTTGTGATTTCTGTGTTCCTATGGTTGTTTTGTATTGAAATTGTGTGTGTGTGTGTGTGTGTGTGTGTGTGTGTGTGTGTGTGTGTGTGTGTGTGTGTGTGTGTGTGTGTGTGTGTGTGTGTGTGTGTGTGTGTGTGTTGTACTCATATATACCCTTTACTTGTGAAATATTGAGGAAATAATTATCTCTCTCCCATGGTTTTCGAGGGAGACTAGCATGTCCTCAATTTGTGGAGATGTTATGTGATGATGCCATTTTGTTGGGATAAAAGAATCCCCCTTTTCTCTTGTGCATTGAATACTTTCATATGTTGTGGAACCTTGGAAAAATATGCTTGGATCATGGAGGGAAAAAAGTATAAATTTTGGACTTGTTGTTACCCATATTGGGGAGGTTTGTACACTTGCATTTTAATGTTTTTTTAATGGTTCTGTAATATCTATGTATTTTATCTTCTAATCATGTAAGTCTTGTAATCATTTAACTTGTTCCCGCATTTTTTTGGAATGCCTATTTACTTGTACTTAACTATGGTGTATCATTCTTTAGTAAAAAAATTTGGATGGAATTACATCTGGTTGTAAAGGGTGTTGGAAATATTGTTGTAGGGGTTGTGAAAGTTTCATTTATCCTTATATAAGTAATATTTCTTATAAGAAATGAGGATTTTTTTTATCGTAGTTCATATAAATGAAACATTGTTTCTTCCTTACGAGGTTTGGAAACTAAAAGAGAAATGTATACAATCATTTTGTTACTATTTGTGTTGAAATTCTTGCATATTTTAAGTTTAAAAATGCACTTAGCTTTGTATTACAAAAATGTTAATGTGAAAAGAAATCTAGTATTAAAATTTTACTTCATTATGTGCAAATATATTTGTGGGAAAAGTAAGAAGAAGTGGCTTATTAAAAGAGCTATTATCTTGAGACTTTAAGTTCATGTATTTTGGATACATTTGAAAGAAAATTCTTAAATCTGAAATTTAAAAGTTTATTTAGTAAGCTAAAATTTGGTTGTTCCCTTTTTAGTTTTAAAATATATCAATGTGTGTGTGTGTGTGTGTGTGTGTGTGTTATCCTATACATGTTTTTGGGGTCTTAATACTTTTATTGTAAAAGTGAAGAATCCATTTTGTTACCTCTTTAAGAATCTCTATACTCATAATGAAATTTCTTGTTTTTTTTATTATTGGAAATTTTGTGAAAAGATTTTCTCATCTTAACAAAAAAAAATGAAAAGAAAACTTAATCTATATCTTCCTTTTAGTAAAATATCTATATTACAGTGTTACCACCTAAATAATTGCACGCGCGTGCGCGTGCACTTGTGTGTGTGTGTGTGTGTGTGTGTGTGTGTGTGTGTGTGTGTGTGTGTGTGTGTGTGTGTTACCACCTAAATACTTGAAGTTCATGTATTTTGGATACATTTGAAAGAAAATTCTTAAATCTGAAATTTAAAAGTTTATTTAGTAAGCTAAAATTTGGTTGTTCCCTTTTTAGTTTTAAAATATATCAATGTGTGTGTGTGTGTGTGTGTGTGTGTGTGTGTGTGTGTGTGTGTGTGTGTGTGTGTGTGTGTGTGTGTGTGTGTGTGTGTGTGTGTGTGTCTATATATTTCCATACAAGTTTGATATGTGTAATTGGTTTTAAAAACACGAGATTATGTGTATTTTTTTTATATACACATATATACATATATGCACATATATACACATACACATATACATATACTTTAGTTCCTGCTTCACTTGGACACCTTTTATTATTGATTTCTGATACTATCGACTATACTTATAGATATTACTATAGTTTTTGTTTTGACTTAGTGTGATGTTAGATGTTAGAGATACTAGACTGTTGTTGATTTCGATTCACATATGATGTGTGTAGATTATTAGTGACATTTTATATTGATGACGATATGTTGTTGACATAATTATATATTCTGACATGCGATGTTTTCATCATATTGTGTAGACCTTAACAATTAAACTAATGTTGTGATCATATCTATATTGATGAAATGTAGAATCGAGATGTTGTTAGAAATTGTAAATGATATCGTTACATACATAGATGATGCTTTGATTCATATACAGATGATTGTGGATTTATATTGTATATTTTATCCTAGATGTTTTTATGTAGCCATGAGGTCGAAGGAGGTGTCATGTGTTTTACAGGTAAACATGTCACAACAAACAATGGGGGGATTGGAGACCAATCACATTGAAATGCTACATGAATTAAACAAGGGTCGCCATGAAAACATGTATTTTGTTATGTGTGTGTGTTTGAATTGTTATTAGGGGATCCCCATGGGAGAGGGGAATCACCTCCAACTGTGACCATGGGGTTTTGTGATACCTCTTTTATTAGTTTCCTTTATTTGATTTTAGTATGTGGTTTATAGTGATGTATTCTCCCTTTATTAATTACTTGATTTGTGTCTAGATTAGTAAATTAGTCTTTTTACTAAATTAATTTTGAATGGGTTAAAAGGAATTCATTTATTAGATTAGATGGCTCTTGGGTTATGTGTTGTAAGTTGACTGATTATGATCTCGAGTGGTGTATATTTTACCCCTTCTTGAAAATTCGAATTTGGCCTTAAGGGAAAATTTTGGAGTCTTGTGGAACAAGTCAAACTTGTCCCACACCTCTTAAATTGATATACCAACCCTACTTATGGGTTGGGGGTTCAAAAATAGACCCCATTATGTGTTTTGGAAAGACAAAAATGTAAAATATTATTGCACTTTCTTTCTTTTAAGTAATGTTTGTCCTTATGGGGTGTGGGCTTGTATTGTGTGTGTAAGTAAATTGTCATTCCTCTCACCCACCAATTTATGGTGCATCGGGGTTGAGGTTTGACTTGTGAGGTGGAGTTGAGGATGAGTGATGTGCCATCCTACATGGAGCCACCTCACCCTCCTCTCTCATTTTTATATTTATTCAAGTTCTTTTGCTTGTTTGGAGGTTACTTGATTCTTTTGTGCTCTTGCATTGTGGGAGTTAGAGGATTTTGGAGTACTTGTGGATTTGGTTGGATCTTGTTGATGATATTTTGGGCTTGAAGGATCTTGGTTTTGGACTCTTGGATCAAGCTATACCATGGAAAGGTAGGAGCTTTACTCTTTCTTAATGTTTTTATTTTATATTGCTTATATGTTTGGAGGAATTTTTGGTTGGGTGCCCCACCTTGGAAAGAAAATGCTTGCATTTCTTATTTATTTATTTTGTTGAGGGAGTAATAAGAGATTTTAGGGATGCATAAGAGAATGTGGGAGGCATAAGATGTTTTTGAGGGAGGCATAAGAGCATGTATGGCTTTTGAGATGTGTATTGGAGGGTTATAAGGTGGGCACCAATTTCCCATTGTGAGGCATAAGTGACCTCCTGATAGATCTTGCTCCTTTGGCTTTTACATTTTGAAGCCTTTCTATATTTTGTTAGTTATTCTTGTGGTTCTATTTTGATTTGTTTTTGTTTTGGTATGGTTTTAAAAATATTTGTATTTTGATGTGGAAGCTTGTTTTGTTGCCATGAGTTGGATCCATTTTTCTTTGTAATGTGGTTAGGGCTTGGGGTCAAAAGAGGAGGATGGATTCTTCTCCTCATTGGTATTCTTGGTTGGGTGGAGAGTGTTGCCTCTCCCCCATTTTCTTTTGTGATCAAATGAAGCATGGTGGAGCTCTCTTGTTGGTTATGTGAAACATGGAGCATTGTTGGTGTCCTCAAATAATCCTTCCTTGTGAGAAAACCTTTTTTTTATTCCCACTCAAGGTGAAAGATTTGTAATATTGTGTTTTTCTTTAAACGAAATGTTGTATTGTAAGTTGTAATATTATTTGAAGAATTTCATTAAAGATTTGTAAAATTTACCTCCTCTTTAAGTTGTAGTATGGAAAGAAAAGAATCAAGATAGAAGGCTTGTCTAAAATCTTAGTTTTCATTTGTATTTTGAGAAAAGAAGTTCTTTGTTTTATAAGAAATTACCTATGCTCAATGGGAAAATAAATTTTACTTTCATTGTGAAATTGTATTATTATAAATGAGAAAGAAGAAATATAGAAGTTGTGAGATGTTAAAAATGTATGCATATTGAACTTGAATGTAGAACAAAGGTTTTATAGACATTTTGAACATATAAGTTGTAGTGAAAATTGAAAGAGGCAACATATTTGAAGTATATTGTTATATAGAAATTTTATTTTTGTAGTAAGGAAAAATAACAATATTAGAAGAAGATTTAGATCCTTTTCACTGTTAGAATTTTAAGAAAATTTATTGAACAAAATGAAAATGATCTTGTAGTTGTTGTTATTATTGGAATATATAATGTTTTAAAATGAGTAGTTTTAACTAAGGAATGAATAAATGGAACTAAATCTTACAACTAGAAACTTTATGCATATAAAATTAAGTTCAAATTTAATTTCAAAGAAACCTAGTGACTTTTTTTTTGGAAAATCTCAATTTTTAAGGTTTTGTTTCTAAGAAATAGGACCGCCACCCTATGCAGAGCAGCGGTCTCAGAACCTCAACTCCAATAAGGTGGTGGTTTGTGAATAATCACCTAGGTAGGGAAGTGGGCCTAGGACCGTTAGCCTACTTTGGGCAGCAGTTCTCTCACTTACAGTGGAAAAACATAGATCTGCACCTGTGCAAATTTTAACTTGTTCTAACTAAATTTTGAAGTATGTAAAAATTAGAAGGAAACCTCCAGCAAAAAAATAATGGATAAATCTCATGGTTTTAAGAAATAATATCTTCAAATGGTTGATTCAAAGTACCCAAACTTGTATTTATTAATATAAGTAGGGTTTACCACAATTGGAGAACTCCTAATACAAATAATTTTGTAATAAAACTAGATTTGAGAAGGAAATCCCTTCAATCCTTGAATGAATGACATTAGAATGATAAATCTACAATCTAAACTAATCTAAGCTTGATTTTTTTGTAAACTCCTCCATATTCTTTCCTTTCTTTCTCTCATGACTTCCATGTCTCCTACCTACAAATTAAACAAAGGAAAAGTTACCAAATGAGAAGACTTGAGCAAAGAAAGAGATTAAATAAAAATTATAAAATATTTTTAGGGTTAGCTTGGAACCCTAGGATATAGTGGCCACAATTAAATTGATCCAAGGGTTGAGGATCAACCCTACATTTGTTTGGTAGGAGTATATCTTATAGGTGGTTTAAATAAAAATTAAAGGAATGTCTAGATGGGTGAATGGGCCCATTTAAACACCTTGGTGTGCAAATTTACTAATATAGTTCCTAGTATGTTTTAGAAAAATAATGAAATAGATATTTAAGTTATTTAAATAATGGAATTATAGTAACTAAGTATAAGGTAAAGTAATAAGGTAGCAATGTTAGTTGTGGAGTGCTAAAAACATTAAACCAACTTAATTAAATTATGGCACCTTCCTAGTTGAATGTTGATTAATTGACCTTAGAGATAAATTAAGAATATTTAATCATTCAACTTAGGCATAGTCCATCCTTTGTAAACTAAATATTATTAATGTAAATAAATTTTAGTGCACACTAAGGGTTGACAACCTTATAACCTTCTAACTTAAACAAAAAAAAAATCCACAACTTTCGGGTTAAGTGTTTAGGGTTTTAGCGTGTTCCTTGAACATCATTTTTGTGGGTGTTACGTATACATATACATATACATATAAACTTATTTATAAATATGTTAGTAAATATTCAAAAGTATGTATGTATATATATGTATGTGTATATATATATATATATACATACATACATATGTATACAAAACAATGTAAAGCGACTGTGTGCCCGATGGGAAGGTTTGTTTGAACAAAAAAAAGTAGGTTGGGTAACAGGATGTAGCCTGCCCCCGACCCTCTAGCATTGTAATGTTGTAGTGTCACCCCAACCAGACAACAAACCATGTGCTGTAGTTGTGGCCACACCACAAATCATCCACCAATGTATAACCGCAACCGCCATGTTATTTTCACTCACCCACATTGTTATAGAAAACACATTCCGCCCTATTAAAGAACCCCTACACCGATTTGATTATATATATATATATATATATACAAGACAAGAAATCCTGGTGTTTTAAAATTAAAAAAAATCTTGAAACCCTAGTTAGAATAACAAATCTAAATTTAATAATGGGCACCCTCTCCCCTTCTTTTACAAATATAGTGTTAAAAATGGATCTCACAATGGGAAAACCAGAGATCTATGGGTTTTGTGGAAGATCTCAAAAATGGCCTCTAAAGATCCCTTTCTCCTCCATCTTCCTCCCTGTAAAACCTGTGCAAATGAAATAAAACAACAAAGCCAAAAGTTACAATACATTTCCTTATAGAAGATTAGGGATTACTAGGATACCTAAAATTTAGGGCCCAAATTTACCTAATCCAATGGTGGGGGGCTAACCGTCTAACTTTTAAATTTATGGGAATAGTGCTTTTAATGGGGGTTTTGGGTGAATAAATTAAGTGGTTTTTTTTAGTTTTAGTAGTGGCAATGTGGTGGGTATAAGATAGTAATATGGCACTTAGGAAAATAGTTAAGTAAAAAAATATTTTTTGGGCATTGGTTTATTTGGGGTATTATGGGACATGATAATTTTAGATTACTAAATTGTAATATAAAAAAAATATTATTAAATAAAATTTACATGGGTGAGGTTAAGGTGGCCTAAAGAAACCCCTTTTTCGAATTAATTTAATTTAAGATTGACAAGAGAGTATTTTAACCCAAAAATAATTATGGGAAGATTAAATGTTATTTATTAACTATTGGTAGTAGTCCTACCCTACTTGAACATTAATAAAGTATAAAAAATTTCAAATGTCAGGATTTTTAGGTGTTTTTGTTAGGGTTGGGTCATGAAAAATATAGGGTACGACACCTGTATTTCCTAGATATACTATAATCTAAATATGGTTTCTTTCCCTTTTAACATTTTGTTACATTGTTATGCATTCATAAGAGTCTCTTATTTGGGACCCCTTATTTTGACCACACTAAATTGAATTAGACTTCACTAGTTTGATTTGTGAAAGATATTATTGTGAAGAGAATTGCAAAAATATATTGAATTAAGTATTCAGATTTATACGTGTGAACTTGATCTTTAACCAAAATAAAAGGATGGAATGTGGGTAATATGCTTATTAGGTTAGAAATCTATAGAATAATGTTTTATCAGATTTCATGATTAAATATATTGACATTAAAATATGAATGAATATAATGACATGTAAGATTATTTTATTTATAAGCACATTCCAAAATATAGTAATACACAAGAACATAGATTATGACATAGATAAGGTTAGCATACTCAATGAAGATCCACCTTAGATGACTCAACGGCTAGCCAAACTGGTCCAATGGTATTCAAAATTTATTTGAGAGTAATGAATGGGTTTCATAATGACATAAACAAAGTTCAAACTATTGTTAAAAATGTGCCCAATTTGACAGATAGGTTCTCCAACATTAATTTAAATGTAGACGAATTTATTGATGCGTTTTTCCAAACATCACATCATACTACTGAAAAACATTTCCATGATGATAAAATGAAATGGGAAATGGATACTTAGCATGGTGTTACATCATGCTTGGGATAGGAAATGGCCAAATACTCTAAAAAATCATATTAACATGGTCTGAGTATAAATTTTCTACTTAATAACTATCATATCACGAATGTACCAACCCTAACCCAAGGTTTTAATTACTTCTTTATAGAGTGTATATAGTTCTTGAATTAATTACATTATCAATATGGTATTCTATAAGTTTAAGGGAGTATCGCCAGCAAATATTAACTAGATCAAATTATGGTATTAGTTAACAACATAATTATCCCTCATGATGTTAGAATTTTTTTTCTTGTTGTCTGTTTCTATAACATAATGGTTGATAGCTTAGAATACATAAATAAGAAATATAATGTTTTTATTTAGAAACACATCAGTGTTTTTCAATATTAACCTAACCACATTCTAAAATGAAGTGTAATTCTAAAATGCGTGATATTTTGTATTCAAAACCATTCATACTTTTGTATTTAGAAAACCTTCTTATCTCATGGTTACTGTCATTTTTGTATGAGTCCAAAGGAGTGAAAACATATACAAACTTATAGGTGCACAATGATATTAATAATGCATGACCAAACCAATAGACAAGGGATATTGACTATACTCTATATAAAGTGGACTATCCTAAGCATGACGTAGAAACATAATTAACATGCATATCCCAATGTACCATTCCATCATAGAAATTAACGTTTTTAGCAAGATGACATGACACAGTAAGATGTACATCACCTAGAAAATCCATATATGCATTAACACTGACACTATGTCCTTATGGTTCGGCACAATTTTTGATAATTTTTTGAACCTTCTTTAAGCTATATTAAAATTGATTTCTTATGTTATTGTTGAATAAAAAAGGGAAAATGAAAAATATAGGTCATCTCAGCCCATCCAAGTATATTAAATGATTTTTTCCTAAAATATATCTAGGTAAAACTAAACCTTTCAAGTAAATTGTTTGAAGAAATGCCTCAAACAAAATCACAATAAGCATTCCTTAATAACAATGGTTAATACAGAAGAGTGAGATTTATTTTATCTATATATAATGCATGAATCCCCATAAAAAATAAATTCAAAACACATGTATGTCTATCCCTAACCCATTTAAATCTAGTTGGTCGGAAGAGGATTCTAAATGCATTGGTGAGGAAATGGCATTTCATTAAATAGTTTACTTGCAAAATCATTCTTTTTTGTAATTACCTATTCTCCACACTAAATAGTAAATGGATATCAATGTATAAAACAAAATATGGCTATAATAAGCTAAGCATATTTTAAATATAAGTAAATATATGCATTTAATATTTTAGTGTCCATCTTTTTAAAAAATAGAAGAAAAATAATGATAAAAAAATATGGTAATGGGATGTGTGCTAGCTGGGCATGGGGCACCATTTTTCAGCATAACTTGGAGAGTGAAACATCCTAAACGTCCTTCAAACCTGTCTTTTCCTTACAAAATAATACAATCACTTTATTTCAAATCGATAGGTGCTAACTACTATGGAACCGAACTTAACGTTGAGGATTTATAAGTAATTGGATGGTTGTAGCAAGTGCAGATAGCACACCATCTTATAATTAAAGAGACAAAATTTTATGGGAAGAGTATAAAATAGAGACCCATCTATATCCGACTTGAAATCAGTAGTATGATGAGAGAAACTTTGATGAAAATATCTCAACATTTTCCTACGCACAAATTGCTTGACCTGGAGTTGTATCTAGGTTCTAAGCAAGTTCATTTATCTCTAAGAGGATCTACTGCATGGGTTGTTCTTTCCTTATCTAAGTCATTTCATTTCTAGACTTTTGAATTTCTATTGTTGCATGTTTGAGAATCTACTATTTCCTTGTTGTTGGGTTATAAAAGTTAAAATGATTTTTTGTTTTATGGGTGTCACCAATTGGTTTGGTTATTCTCTTATTTGTTGAAGTTGATTAAAATAAATCAGTTGCTTGAATTGAACCTATAGGGTTTTGCACTTGGATTATTTCTAATCCCTTTCGGATATTTCATGTCTGTACACTTAGGTACCTGAGGCATGAATATTTTATCCATGATTTTCATCCATGTCTAGGATTGTGGGATATGCATTTCTATTTGCACGCTTCGAGGTGATTGTTATAAAATATCCCAATAGAAGCAAGGATACGATTCAATGAATGGATCGTACATGAAAAAAAATGAGTTGGGTTCTTTTTAATCTAAGTGGTTTCTAGGTTGAGTAAAGTTTGTATCTTGTTGGGGAACACAATGGGGTGATGAAATAAAGGGAAATCTCATTGATATTTTGGCTGGGAGATATGATATTATAGCATGTTTCTAGGTATAGAGATAGTAGTTAGAGATTCAAACTTGCAAGATTATTTAAATGTTTTGCTTTTGTCATATTTTTTTAATTACGTGTAATATTTATTAAGCAACTATGTTATAAAAATAGAAAATAAAAAAACTCGAAGAGTCTTAAAAAATTTATAGAAATTGAGATTTCAAGATCCTATAATCGACAAAGTTTAGAACTCATTCTCTGGAAAGAATTGTTTTGCGATAGTTACTAGTGAGAAGCGTTGTGACAGATATGTATGCAAATTTGGAGGCTAGAGGAAAAGTTTTTTTTTTTTTTTTTCAAAACTCCCCAGATAATTTAGCTTCTTGGAATGCTTCTTTTGTAGGATATGCATAATTTTATTTGTTGAAGTGTCCTTAGAGACTTTCAAAAAAAGTAAAAAATGGGGGGTTTATTAAATGACATGGTTGTTGGATATGCACAAATGGATTTGTAGAAAGGGTATTGGGAACTCGCGAGTGAATGAAAGTCACCATCCTAAATCCAGGATGGAAATCCCTATGTTATTTTCCTTTTTTAAACATAAAATACATGTATCGTTTTCCCCTTTTCGAATGCATTAAATTTTGCTTCGTCATTTCCAGCTTATTCAAAATTAAATGTTGAATGATAGGGAACATAATTCCAAAAAATGAAAAAAAAAAATCCTTGACGTGAACTCTCAAAACATCAACCATAAAAAAATGATCTCAAAAGTCATGCGCATGGAGCACCACACGCAAACATACCAAAAAAGTAAAACTCTTTGCATGACCTTTTGTAGCATGGAACACCTTAGGGAACCTTAACTGATTTTTTTGAAATTAATTAATACTCTTGCAGTTCTTATCCCTAAACCCTCTTAGCTTATTAGTCACTTATGGTGACATGGTTATTTTAATAAAACACAATCGGTTATGGCTTATGGTTATTACTTAGCTTAAGAAAAACTTAAAACCACTACTTCCTACCTCTAGAATGCCACTGAGAGGATCATAACACGCCTTAAATTCAATGAAAACACCTTCAGATACTATTTTTTCATGTTGGTTTAGGAGCCCATTGGTCGTTGTGCAACAAGAGCTATTGACGCAATTACGATAACTGGCCCTGAAGTTGCCCTTGTAAATTGATATTTTCTCATCATAATCAACATCCACCAGACACGCTAAACTCTCTGCATATGGGGGAATAAGTAGGAATCATCAAAAATTGTGATTTAGCTTGAACCGAGTGTATTCGAGACCCATTTATAAGTACTTTTGTTATTTTGGACAATTTTCTCAACCTTAGCTAGAATCTCCTTTTTGAGTCTTGTTTGAATTCTAGCATTGTGTATGACAACATACTACCAATAAAATTCTATTTCTAATTTTATTCGATATTTAATATTTTATAAATGAATTTTGAAATGGATGGTGATTTTCCCTCTCCTCCCTCTTCTCTCTCTAGAATTGATTGTGATACTTGATTGAATTGAAAACATAAATGAATTGCAAAATGTGAATTGGTTTGAAATGAAATGAAAATCGTTGGGATATTTTGAATGGAAAATAAAATATTTCTTAACTCTCTCTCTCATCCTTATTCTCTCTAGTACCAAAATACTAAGTGAAACTGATTGTAAAAGTGTGAATGCATGATAAACGAACTCTGTCCTCTTCCCTCTCCCAATATCTCTCTCTATTCTATTTAATTGAAAATTTTAAAACTGATGAATGTTTGGAATATACTTGAGTGTAGGGGATTTCTATACTCATTCCTAGGACTGACATACCGTTAATTGCAGGTACTCCAAACAAGAGGAATTTTTTAGATCTGATATGCTTTAATTAATGAGTTGTAATTGTAAAGTTATATTCATCTGTCAATACATGTATTACCATAGAATAATGACATGTATTTTTGTTTAAAGAATTTTTCTTGTTATATTTTAAAAAGGGAATACCAATGTGGCTATATTTTATAGTGTCAAATTAGATGTAAGTTATACCCAATTTTGTACCTATGTTATAAAGATATTAAATTAATATTTTTTTATGTTAATTATTAGTATATTTCCTTAACACCCATAATGCTAGGTAGAATATCCTCTCATCAAAATAACGAAATTAAAAGAATGAGTTACAATCCCTATTTTCCTTCCTCTCCCATTGAGAATTTTTCTAGGGTATAAAACATTGATCGCGTTAATAAAATACTCTCATCTCATTAATCATCTTCCTGCTTCACACCTAAGACGTATTACTAATGAACATTTCCTAGATTATTTTTGATATGGTGCATATATGTTGTGAAACCTTTCATAACGAGATGAGTGAGGTGATCATGTATAGGTTTTGTAGGTCTCACCATATCATGAATAAGTTAACCCCCTTTTGTGTAATTTCTCTTAGTACCCTAGTTGGTGGCTAAAGCCCTGTAAGATAGTTGGTGGTTGTACCTACGATTGATCGCTTGTAAAATCTAAATTATGTGAGTGGATACTACACTTCGAATTACTTGCGTATTTACACAACAATTGATATAGGTCTTTAGGAGGCTTTTGTAACTCATAATATTATTTGGGATATCTCTTTTGCAATATACACTTAATACTTACTTGTCTAAGAGAAATAAAATTTAGATGTCTTGTGTGAGGTCCTACTCCTTGTAGTCTTAAATCCCTAAGTGTAAATTATGTGTTATTTAAAGTACAATAGTTCTAAAACAATTCCCATAAGAGTCCAAATTAACCATGTAAAACAAAAGGGAAAAAAGATAAAATCAGATATTATTTAGGAATAAAGTTATGCTTGAATTCTTCATAATTGATCTAGGCATTCTCTTGTGTTAAGAAAAAACAATACGAATTGTTCTTGGAGAAATCAAACATTTGAGCCAACAAAAACTCTTATATAACAAAAAAATAAATTTATGATGTGTAAATGTTAAATCTACTTAAACAAACTATTGAATTATAGAAACCTGTAATAGGAAAAATAGGGTAATATGATGAAAGGATGTTTATGGGAAAAGGTATATTAAATCTAAATCACCCTTAAATCCTAATAATTCATTCCTTGATCTCACGATAGTTTCCCCTTGTCTAGAAAAGGTAAATTTTAAACATATAATATATGTAAGTGTTAAAGGTATTACATTTGTTCCAAAGTGATGTTTATACAGGACAAAAGTAACCCTGTAAATGTAGTTAGTAAAAGGTTAAGTAATATTAAACTATGAGATTTCTGTTAAAAACAATGGTACACCATTGAATGATGTCAAAACCATCTAAAATGTCAAATGTGATCATCAAAATGAATGGAATAAATTAGAGCTCCATGACTAACACAAAAACCTAATAAATAAAAAAACCAAATATGATGCATGATCACATGCTTTGTTTGCATAAATGTGGATTAAACAACGATGCTAATGAAATAATAAAATGTTGCATTTAGAATGGGATAACTTCAGTTTTAGCCAGGGTCTTGTGAGTTAAGGAAATTGTACTCTAGTTGGACTTGTAAAAGTTAGTACAAACCTTGGCGTAGATAGGAATATCTTAAACCTAGTATTACTCAGGAAGTAGAATTTATAGTTGAAACATGTAATTAACTCCTTTTTATTGAGACTAAATGGGTAAGATGATGAAATAGAATTAGTTTGAAATGTGAAATTCATCACTTAAATTCAAATAAAAATATCTATAATGGGAACACAAGTGTAATATACTCTTCCATGTGCAATAGGATTGTGATAATATGAATTCCTTATTGGAGCAATAGAGTGTGAATCAAGAATGATACAATTAAATTAGTTAACCTACATAGATGATTATAATAACTGGAAGATGAAAAGAGTGTATTATTAGTATTAAAAAATGTTATGAAATGAACTTAGGATAGGTTTTCTATTGATCTAGTAACCTTCCTTTTTCTGCCCACGAATTTTTCACCATGTAAAGAGAGTATTTTTCCAAACCAAGTAAACATGAATCATTCAAACAAATCCTTTAGTCAAATATTAGAATAGACATGTGTGTTTATACATTCCTAATCATAATCATTCTATATAAATTTATTTCCACAAAGGAAATGAGTGAATTCTAAAGGAACCACTATAGGTGAAATGTTACAAAAAAACAAGTAGCCTAGTTATAAAGCAACGAAGGGTCACATGTTATGTGTTCTTTATAAAATTATAGTCAACTAATAACAATAAAATTGTTATAAATATTTCACCATGAATAATGATGTGTTGTTGCAAGTGCATGTGAGTAAGTGTAAATTGTAGTGGGTCATTGTTGTACTTTGTCATTTTTGAAAAAGTGCGGGTATGTGCATCACGTGTTTCAAGTTATATATGTGGGTCCATGATTATGTAAACATCTCATGTATTATACATTATCCTATGTGATCCTATATGAGGTTATGTATAAAGCAACATAAGCCAAAAAAATAATCCTATTATTATGTGTGTTGGATTTGTGTGTGTAAAATGTTGGTGTTACATATGGTATCAAAATGGAGGCTCATACTCTCGAACCTATGAGATAGATTGGAGTTGTGATGATATCGCATGGTGATGGTGGAGATGGGAAGAGTAATGTGATATATGTTGTGATGTGAACAATGTTGTAATTGTGATATTATGAACGCACGTGTTGTGCATGTCACTTAGTGTGTATTTTTTATCATGTTGATGTGCTTGTGATGAGAGTATTCACTCTCCTCTTCATGGATCCAATGAGCAGTTCACATGTGATGTACCACCTGGTTGTGTGTAAAAATAATGTTATTACAGATTTTGGGGTGTTGGACTATTTTGGTTATTCTATGATATGCAGGTGTGCTGATGGGTTGTATAAATAAAAATTATTTTATAGTGAATTGAACGGTATCATTTAATATCACAAACATGTTGTGATGAATCGTGTGTGTCACCATGTTATACACTTTGTTCATTATATGTATAATTCATGTAATATTTGTTGGTTCATGTCATGAATTAGAGGCATATGGTGATCGTATGACCCCAATTCTACATTGTGTGGAAACATGATGTATTATAACCTGTGAAAGTAATGATTGTGACATATTGTATATATAAACCACGCGTAAGACGCTAAGGTTAATGTGTGTGAATCATCATCGTGCTAGTAATGTAGTTATGTGTTATTTTGTAAACCTTACAATTACCAACCTGGAGGGAAGAAATTGATAAAAAAATGTATGTTAGAGAGAGGAAAGGAGTACCATCGACCAACCACTTGAGTTGAGTATGAGATAGGAGTTTGAGTCTTACATAGAATTAAAATCCACCTCTTTTTGTTTTGTATGTATAGCAGATGGCCTAATGGGAACCATATATATTGTGTTTCACGGACACCATAGGCTCAGTAGATGACAACGTGTACTATTTTCTCTCTCCCTATATGGTTTTCATATTAATGACATATGTGTAACTTAACATTGGTGTATCATTGACCATTCAATCAAGATGAGTATGAGATAAGGAGTGGATTCTTACATAGATTAAAAACCCACTTTTGTTCATTAGGTATGCATGGCCACCATGTATATTGTGTAATGCGAACACCTTAGGTTTAGTGAATGGGAACCTATAAACCCCCCTCTCAGACTATGTTGAGACTATGTTGGGCCTTGTGGGAATATGGAGGGATGATTCAAGAAGAGCTGATATCCGAGTGCCATCAACTTGATGATTACCCCTTTGGTGTCCGTATAATTCCAAATAGTGATTGTATTGTGTTATTTCTCTATATGTATTTTATTCATAATTGATTATTATCATTTTTCTTGCCAGAACCAGAAATTTTCTTGATTGATGTGTTCTTATACTTTGAGCATTTTTTTTTTTGTTGAACTAACATGCAGATTTTTTTCACTAACTATACCTAACTGGCCATATATTTTTCTTATTTTTAAATTTCCTTTTAATGTTTAAAATTTTTATAGCCTATCCCAATGTTTGGGAATTTTGTGACTTGGCATTTAAAATGGATTGTTATGTTGATTCTAATTTCGTAACATGTAGGAATAAGATCATGGGATTAACCACGGAGTGGTTGGACCTATGGACCCGCTTCGTTGTATAGGGGTATGCCTCAAGGTGATTACACCACTTTGGTGGGGATGACGAGGATCTATGTGATTAGGGCGTAAGGTGACTCGACCTCATTAAATGCAAAAAGGAGATGGGGCTCTATGGTTGAGTAACCCGATATTATTTATGGGGCTCTATGGTTGAGTGACTTGATATTATTTATGGGCCTCTACGGTTGAGTGACCCGATATGGAGAAATAAGGTGACCAAGCTCTATGGTGGAGTGACTCGGCTTGGTTTTTGCGCTATGATTATTTTCTAGTTAAGAGGTATATGAATATGTTTTGTGATGCTTTGGGAGGTATACGAAGTTGTTTTTTGATTCTTTGGGAGATATATGGAGCTTTTTTGTAATTATTTTTTATGTTTGGAATTGGTATTATGAATTATGTTTACTCTTGTGAGTCTTTTTAGGAATTTTTATGATTGATGTTTGATGCTCCCCTTGGTTAGTATGTAATTTAGGATATTGACTTAGCACCGTGCTGGTACAGCCATGGTTTTTTGGGCATGTTATACTAGTTGTATATGTATCAGTGTGATGATTCTATTTTTTAGTCACATGTGTGTATTAGATTTATGCCTATGACATAATTGTTGAAAATTATTCGTTATGTGGACTACTTTTTTGTCTTTCCATGGTGGAATTAGAGGTATTAGGATGAGATACAGTCATGGAAGTATGTAACCAAATGTATCGTGGGTCATTTATGTTGTGTTTAGTTTTATGTGACATCTTGAGGCCATTCACTGTTGTGCACCCACAAACATAAGACAATTGAAATTCTAAACATTGAGTATTAAGAGATTGAAATTTATAAATACTCTAAAGGAAAAATACTAACTAAGTAATAAAGTAAAATAAAAGATAAATAACTACAATTTTCACAGAACATTAAAATTTAAGATATTTCTAAACATGGTATTTTCCTTGTGATCATGTTGTACCAACAAGTTGTTTTGTTAAATGACATGTTTCATTATTGAATTTATTACATACATACCCTACTAGATTTGGTATTGTGTCACATCGATGATGATGCTCTTATAAGAGGAGGACAATGTACTGCCCAAATTTCAAAAAAATAGAAGAAAAGTAATAATAAAAATTTAAGGAAATCGGATGTGTGTTGGCATGGCATGGTGCACCTTTTTTCAGCAGAACTTAGAGATTGACACATCCTAAACATCCTTCAGACCTATCTTTTCCTTATAGAATAATACAAGCACTTTATTTCAAATCGAGAGGTGCTAACTATGATTGAACCCAAGTTAATGTTGACAATTTAGTAGTAATTGGATCTAGGCATTCTTTGGTGTTAAGAAAAAAAATACGAATTGTTCTTGGAGAAATCAATCATTGGAGTTAACACAAACTATTATATAAAAAAAAATTATGATGACAAAATGTTAAATCTACTGACACGGATTGTTGAATTATATCAAATTGTAATATGAAAAATAAGTTACTATGATGAAAGGATGTTTATGGGAAGAAGTATCTTGAATCTGAATCACCCTTAAATCTAAATGATTCCTTCCTTGATTTCACGATAGTTTCCCCTTGTCTAGAAAAGGTAAAATTTAACCATCGAATATACGTAAGTGTTATAGGCATTACATTTGTTCCAAAATGATGTTAATACAGGACTAAAGTAATCGCGTAAATGTATTTAGTAAATGGGTAAATAAGATTAAACTATGGAATGACCGCTACAAAAATGGTACACCATTGAACGATGTCAAAACCAACTAAAATGTCAAATGTGATCATAAAATGAATGTAATAAAGTAGAGCTCCATGACTAATACAACAACCTAATAAATCAACAAACCAAATATGATGCATGATCACATGCTTTGTTTGCATAAATTTGGATTAAACAATGATGTTAATTAATTAATAAAATGTAGCCTTAAGAATGGGATAACTTCATTTGTCACAAAATTCTTGTGAGTTAACGAAATTGTAGTCTAGTTGGACTTGTAAAAGTTAGTAGAACCCTTGCCATAGATAGGAATATATTAAACCTGGTATTTCTCAGGAAGTAAGATTTATGGTCGAAATATGTAATTAAATCGTTGCTATTGAGATTAAATATGTAAGATGATGAAACAAAAGTAGTTTAAAATTTTAAATTTTTCACTTATAATCAAAGAAAAATCTCTATAATGGGAATGCCAATGTAATATACACTTCGATGCAAAATATGATTGTGAAAATATGAATTCCTAATTAGATCAACACATTTTGAGTCAAGAATGATACAACTTAATTAGTTAAACTACATAATTGGTTCTAATAACTTGACGATGAAAAGAGTGTATTGTTAGTATTAAACAATGCTATGCAATGAACTCGGGGTAGGTTTTTGATTAATCAAACAACCTTCCTTTTGATTTCTGTGAATTTTATTCCTTGCAAAGAGATTATTTTTCTAAACTAAGTAAACATGATATTTGAAACAAATCCTTAAATCAAATATTAGAAGAAAAATGTGTGTATCTATGTTCCTAATAACGATCATGATATATAAAGTTATTTCCACAAGGGAAATGAGTGAATTCTAGAGGAGCCACTTTATGTCAAATGTTAAACAAAAACATGGAGCCTAGTTGTGAAGGAACAAAGGGTCTGATGTAATGTGTTCTTCAGAAAATTGTAGTTAACTAATAAAAATAGGATTGTAATAAATATTTCACCATGAACAATGATGTGTTGTGGAAAGTGCCTGCGAGTAACTATAAATTATAGTGGGTCATTGTTTTACTTTTTCATTTTTAATAACTCATTGTAAAACCTTTTGAGACGCATTTAGTTTGTGTAGGTGATATTCAAGAGCCACAATGCTTTTAAATCTTGTATTTCCTAGATATAATATATTCTACATATGTTTTTATCCATTTTCAAAATTTTTTACACCACTATACATTCATAAGCATCACTTAGTTGGTACCCCTTATTTTTACCAAAGTAATAGAGAAGGGAAACCATCTATACTTTTATAAAAATTTCACTATCCTAAGAATGATGGAGCACCTAATAAGCATGCATATCCGAATGTACCATTCCATCATAACAATGAACCTTTTTACCATGATGACATGACACTGTGAGATACACATCACCCAACACATCCACAAATTCATTAAAACTAGCATTGTGTCCTTCTAGCTTGGCACATTTTTAAATATTTTTTTGAACCATGTTTAAGCTACACTAAAATTGTCCTCTTATGCTATTTTTGAATAAATTAAAGGGGAAATGTCAAATGTAGGTCATCTCAGCCCATGAAAGTACATGAAACGGTTTTTCCTGTAATATATCCAAGTAAATTGTTTGATGAAATGCCTCAAACAAAGTCACAATAAACATTACTTAATAATTGATGCCTGATAAAAAAGAGAGATTTATTTTCTCTATCTAGAAAATGTGATTGCCCATCACAAATAAATTCAAACCATATATATTCCTATCCCTAACCCGTTGAACTCTATCTAGTTGGAAGAGGAGTCTAAATGCATTGGGGAGGAAATAGAGTTTCATTAAACAATTTACAAATTTTAAAAAGTTTTTACCTATTCTCTACACAAAATAGTGAATGGGTTTGAATATATAAAATAAAATGTGACTATAATAACCTAAACATATTATAAAGATAAGAACATATATTCATTTACTTCCTATTATGTATTTAAATCCACTTAGATTTCTGCTACGTCTTTAACCTATTGCTTGTATTAGGATATGAGTAGCTGACTTGTGGCTTACCATATCATTTATACTTTATCATGCTTAATAGGTCAGCCTGCGTGATGTCAATAACATATGAATAGTATATATAGGGGATTGTAGGTAGTAGTTCATTATCATTTTGAGCATTTGAGTCTTATTAGATGGTTTAGAGGTTGTCCCCTCGAAGTGGCGAAGCTATTATAAATTCATATTGAGATCATTATTCTGAAATATTGTGTTATTTGGTGTTCTATTGCTTCTCATAATCTGAATTATACTAGTAATTTCATTACAAGTGGTATTAGAGCTTCGATCTGGGCCAAAATTAGGGCAAAAACCCTAATTTTTTGTTTCCACAATATATTTTGAACCAGAGTGAATTGGTGGGAGATATTTTAACCAGAGTTGCAAAACATTTCAAATACAGTTCCTTGATAATTTTAGACTTTTTTGATTTTTTTTGCACAAGTTATTACAAATTTAGTTTTTTTCATAACATCTCTCCGTAGGGTGCAAATTCTAGAATTTTTTCAAGTTATTTGCATTTTAGGAAAGCTCTAAAAAAATAGTATTAGTATATTCTCTGTGTTTTTTCCTTTTCAGTATAATTTGTATCGAAACCCTAAACCCTAAGGTTTGATATCATGGTGGGGCCTTCCACAAGAGCAAAAAAGAATCCGGTTACTCTGAGTAAAACCCTAGATAAAGATTGGATAGTGATTGAAGAGATGGATTCAGAAGTGGTAAATACATATTCCTTAGAACTAGGGTTTAATTCAGTTGATCATAAGGTGAGTCAACTTGAGTATGAGTTACGAAATGTACAATCTGAGATGGCCTCTAAAGGAGACATAGCCCAAATCAACCATCGATTGGATGATATCATATAACGTGTAAAGGGTAAATAGTATGGACAAAATCCATCCCATATCAACCAAGGAGGATCTTCAGTTCAAAACCATGGACAAAATAACCATGTTGGATCACTTTTTCAGCCCAATCAGAATCCAACTTATTCGCAGCCACGGAACATGATGCCAAAAATGGATATGCACAAATTTGATAGTAAAGATCCCCTGAATTGGATAAATCAAATGGAGAACTTCTTTGAGCTACATAAAACACCATCAGGACAAAAGGTGACATTGGCATCCCTATATCTTAAACTAGACCAATTTGTTTGGTATCGATGGTTACGTGCTCAATGGAAGAAGAATGGTCTCGGTGTCACTTGGATAGTTTTTACTGAGGAGTTACAATTACAGTATAGTTCCATTGTTTTAAAGAAATAATTTAGTCAATTAGCAAAGTTACGATAAACATAATTAGTCAAAGATTATGTGCATCAATTCTAGAACCTATCCTTAAGGGTGAAGAATATACCAGAAGAGAATCTGAATGACCTATTTCTTGGGGATCTTAAGGACCACATCGAGTATCAGGTACATATGTTTAATCCACTCAATATTTCTGATTCTATTATCATGGCACGTCAAGTAGAGGAAAAATTTCTTTGTAGTAGAAGGCTACCTTTCATTAACACCAAAGACCTTAGTATCTATTCCCCTTCAATTTCTAGGCCAATTATACTGACAACTCAACAAATGGAAGAAAAGAGAGAAAAAGGATTATGTTTTAACTGTGATAGCAAATGTGGACCGGGACATAAATGTGCTGAGAAGAAGTTGTTCTATATTGACGGAGGTAATGAGCATGATGAGGATGCTGAAATTATAGGAGAGGCTAAGGAACCAATACAAGAGGAAATAGACGATCACCAACCTACAATTTCTTGCCATGCATTTTTAGGTATTAGCACTCCTCAAACACTCAAGGTTATTGGCTATCTCAAAAAATAGAAGGTGATAGTGTTGATTGACGTGGGGAGTACTCATAACTTCATAAATAGAAAGTTCATTGCCCGCCTCAATTGTTTTATTTACCCAGCTCCAGAAATGAAAGTTATGATTATGGATGGTGGGATAGTCAAGTGCACAGGAAAGTTCCATAGTATCAAGAATTCCATGGGAGACTACATGTTATACTCACCTATGTTTACTATTTCAATGGGAGGGGCAGATATTGTTTTGGATGTCCAATAGCTCACAACCTTAGGTACTATAGAGATGAATTTCCAAGAATTGTTCATGGGATTTCATTCAGATGGAAGGAAAATAAAATTGAATGGGATGGTAGCTAAGTCTCCACAGATTATTATCTCTCATCAGATGCATAAGGTTCTTAGAAAAGGAGTAGATGGATTTATAGAGAAGTTATTTTCCATAGAAGTACAAAATACATAGTCTTCAATGCCACCCGATCTTTAGAAGATTGTTAATGCTCACTCATCTATTTTTGATGTAATTCCAAAGGGACTACCACCAGTCATGGAACATGATCATGCCATTCAATTGATTCCAGGTAGCCAAACGCCTAACATCAGACCATACAGATACCCATATTCCCAGAAAAGTGAGATCGAGAAAATGGTTCAGGAAATGTTGAAGGAAGGTATTATCAGGCCTAGCCAGAGTGCATATTCTTCACCAATGGTCATGGTACATAAGAAGGATGAAACATGGAGGATGTGTCCAGATTATGGAGAACTCAACAAGTACACCATCAAAGATAAGTTTCCTATTCCAGTAATTGATGATTTACTTGATGAATTGCATGGTGCTATTTATTTCAAAAAATTAGATCTTCGTTTGGGGTACCATCAAATTAGAATAAAAGAGGAAGATGTTCATGAAACAACTTTCAGGACTCATGAGGGCCATTATGAGTTTTTGGTAATGCCTTTTTGTCTTAGAAATGCACTTTCAACCTTTCAAATCTTGATGAACACTATGTTCAGGCCACTTTTAAGGAAATTTGTTTTAGTTTTCTTTGATGACATATTGATTTACAATAAGACATGGGAAGAACACTTACAACATGTAAATAAAGTGTTGGAAGTTTTGAAGAAATATACTCTCTATGAAAATCCATCTAAATGTTCTTTTGGTGTACAAGAGGTAGAGTACTTGGGTCACATTTTATCCCATGAAGGCATCAAATTTGATCCTCAAAAGATCAAAGCTATGGTGGAATGGCCAAGGAAAAAAAATCTCAAAAATCTTCATGGGTTCCTAGGACTAACAAGGTACTACAGAAGATATGTGCAGGGATATGGTAGAACAACAACCCCACTCACTGCATTGCTAAAGAAGGATTCCTTCCATTTGATAGACATAGCCACTAAATCCTGTGAGCAGCTGAAGGAAGCCTTGTGCAGCACCCCAATTTTGGCTACTCCCAACTTCTCAAAACCCTTCATTGTTGAATGTGACACTTCAAGATTAGGACTGGGTGCAGTTCCAATGCAAGAAGGAAGACCAATTACATTTGAGAGTCACTAATTCAAAGGAAAAGATCTGCTCAAACATGTCTATGTGAAATAAATGATGGCTATTCTTCATGCGGTCAAGAAATGGAGGCCCTGTCTCATGGGTGGACACTTCAAGCTAAAAACTGATCATGATAATCTCAAATACTTTTTGGAGAAAAGGCTATCATTTGAGGAACAAAAAAAGTGGGTAACAAAAATGTTGGGTTATGATTTTGAAATCATATACAAAAAAGGAAAAGAAAATCTAGTAGCTGATGTGTTGCTCAGAAGGGATACATCCGCAGATGCCTTACTATGTGGAATGTCCATGTTAACGGTTGATTGGGTGGATGAAGCAAGATTGGAATGGGATCAAGATAAGGATGCAAAATCTCTAATACATAATATCAAGCAAGGATCTATTACATCTAACAAATTTGAGTGGAAAGGTAATGCCCTATGTTACAAGGACATGTTATACTTGAGTAAAGACTCTGAGTTGAAGCATAAGATTCTCACAGAGCTACATGCCTTGCCTGTTGGAGGACACTCTGGGTTTTTGAAGACATATCATAGAATAAAAAGAGAATTCTTTTGGGAAGGACTCAAGGGGGATGTACAAAATTTTGTATCAGAGTGTTTAGTGTGCCAACAAAACAAAGGGGAAACAATTAAGACACTGGGTTTTTTGCAACCCTTACCAATTCCTAGCTAGAGATGGGAGGAGGTCTCCATGGATTTCATCACCGGATTGCCCTTTTTAGATGGTAAGAATGTTATTTTTGTGATTGTGGATAGGCTCACAAACTATGCCCATTTTTGTGCCCTATCACATCCATTTGCAGCTAGTAAATTCTCAACTATTTTTTTGGAGATAGTTCAAAGGCTACATGGAACCCCAAAGATAATTGTAAGTGATCATGATCCTAATTTCACAAGTAATTTTTGGATGGAATTATTTTCATGTTTGGGTACTCAACTAGCTCATAGTTCATCTTATCATCCTCAAACTGCTGGGAAAAATGGAAGTGGTCAACAAAATGCTTAGAGGGGTATCTACATTGTTTTTGTATCAGATAAGCAGGAAAGATGGATTAAATGGCTACCACTTGCAGAATGGTGGTACAACACATATTTTCATACCTTTTCTCAAATGACCCCATTTTTAGCATTATATGGTTACCATCCACCTTCGATCACTTCCTCCTTGAGGGTGAAAACTAAGGTTACAGATTCTGAGGAACACATTCAACATCAACAACAGGTTTTGGCTAGTTTGAAGGAGAATTTAGCATTAACACAAAACAGGATGAAACAACACACAGATCAATGTCATAGTGAAAGACATTTTGAAATTGGTGACTAGATTTTTTTACATCTCCAGCATTACAAATAGATGTCTCTAAAGCAATACAAAAAGGACAACAAACTTGGTCCTAAATACTATGGCCCTTATTAGGTTCTACAGAAAATTGGTAGTGTTACTTATAAACTAGAGTTTCCTCCATCTTCACACATACACCCAGTATTCCATGTTTCATGTCTAAAGAAGGTTATTGGATAGAAATTTGAAGCCCAGAAAGAGTTACCATAACTTGATCAGGAAGGAAGAATAATTTTAGAGCCAGAGAAGATTATGTAAACACGTACTAAGAGGATGAGAACTAGAGACATTAAGGAATATCTGATCAAGTGGAAGAATCTGAGCATAGAAGATGCAACCTCGGAGGATGAAGTTTTTCTGTAGCAACATCCGAGATTATTCATTGTTGAGGACAACGTTGGTTTGAAGGGTAAGGGCATGCTATGCCATTAACATATTACTTGTATTAGGATATGAGTAGCCGACTTGTGGCTTACCATATCATTTTATTATATCATTTATACTTTCTCATGCTTAATAGGTCGAACTCGGTGATGGCCATAACATATGAATAGTATATATAGCGGACTGTAGGTAGTAGTTCATTATCATTTTGAGCATTTGAGTCTTATTATATGGTTTGGAGGTTGCCCCCTTGAAGTGGCGAAGATATTATAACTTCATATTCAGATCATTATTATGAAATATTGTGTTGTTTGGTGTTCTATTGCTGCTCATAATCTGAATTATACTAGTAATTTCATTACAATTTCTTATATAAAGATAACTCGAATGTATTTTAGATGGGGATTTTTATATTCTATATTGAGAATAGTCAACACAACAATTTCACAGAGAAAGGTAATCACAAGTGAATTGTTTGATAAAATGGCATTGCCTACTCACTTCATACATTGTCCTTTTGTAACCAATTAGAGTTGAATGGCCTTTGAATGTGCATACATGTGTTTGGAATGTATTTTGAATGTGGTTAAGTGCATTTTGTATAGATAATAGTCATCACCAACTCAGCCCATTATCTACAAGAAATAGTTATGGTTATGGATTTGAAACCATTAATAATAAAATTATGGTTATGTTATTGTTGAAAAACACAACGATTTTTTCAATAGTGACCTAATTAGTTTTTTTTAAAGCTAATTGCATTTATGTATTTTGTTGCTCTATTTTTGTATTCAAATCCACTCACATTGAATAGTGAATGAGATATTATTAAACAATGTGCCCAACTTGAAAGATATATATGTTTATAGCATTTATTAAAATGTGGATGGAGCGATTGACTTTATTAACCAACCGTCACATAATTATATCGAAATGGTCCGCCATGATGATGGAATGACATGGAACAAATATACTTATGGTGTTTCATCATGCTAGAGAGGTAAATTCTATATAGAGTATATCTCCATTAATACTCTCCACTATAATTTTTAAATTTAAATATAATTTCGAATTTGGCAATAGAATTTCATATCATTTATTAAAAAAATGACAGCAAGCTTATACATGGTAAACGGATCTCGAAATTATTGGTAGTAAATCATATTTTGAGATCAATATCGTGTCATTCTTGGACAGCGATTGGACACCACCTTCTCTTGCCTTGTTTCTTCAATCCATCTAATACCTTCCAAATTATTAATATAAAAAAGCAAATCCCATTTCTTCCATCTAAATCGTTGGTATTTTGTGATAAGACTAAAATTTCAGCTCCATTTCTGTCCAAAATTCATACTGCTAATTGATTGCAGTATGACTTCTTTTTTCGTATGCGAGAGGAAAAAAGTCACCAAGATAGGGTCATTATCCACAACACTATCAGTTGATGCGCTGCCCACTGCCGAGGCATACAAAACAGCGACCTCTTTTTTCGTATACACCTCTGAACATAAACACCTTGTGTCTGCTTTGATTGTCAAACTATGTAAAAAAGGTGTTGGCGAGTTGTTAAAAAGAATCAATTGTCTCCCGCTTAAATTTTCGAAACCCCACAAAATCAATAGCATGAACATCTTGATCAAGTGATATAAACAATTTTTAAAAACTTTTATTTTATTTTATGAAATCAATAGCATGAACATCTTGTTATATTTATGAATTTATAACTGGACAATGAATATCACAATATTGAGAAGTAAAAGACCAACCCCAACTAGATATGGCTCCAACCTTCTATTATATTGCTATTCATGCATTCACAGATCTCAAAAATTCTCCTTTGGTGGACTGTCTACTTTCAAGGTCTCGATCTGAGCAGGATGCACAACGTATAGTCTATGCAAAACCATAATTCAAGTAAATTTCACACAAATTTTGACCTGTAACACCCCTCAACATCTTTATTATTCATTATCTGCCTCTCTTATATGTTCTTCATGGTTTTTTCTTGATTGGTTCACTCGAATGCTTCTCTCCATTCTCAATTGCATTGAAATCCCCTATGAATAGATAGATATTTTCCCAGTTTAGCTTCCTAAGCTAACTCCTGAAGTGACTCAACAATAACCTAAACCTAGAAATTAGGAATAATATCATCCTCACAAACCTATTTTCTCGTACATACCAATTTACACATGGTGACAAGATTCTAAGGGCCTTATTTAGCTTATAACCCTTCCTGACCAAGTCAAAATTACCTTTACACCTCATTTGTAACATCTATTTATTTCATCCCTCACTTTTACATATATTTGAAATTTGAACTACATAGACATGGAGGGCAAATACAATTTAAACACACTCTATAACCTATGACCCCTAATCACCTAACTGACAATGATGCTCTTGCATCAAATATATTCTCAAATATGTCACCTCTCACAACTTTTTTTTTTAATAAAACTAGATTAACTTATCAAAGCTGGATTATTAAAAAGTGTCAAAGTTCTACCTATGTTGGAAATAAGCAACCCTTTACGAATAATTGTGCACAAAATGCAATTAATAAAAATAAACACCATCACTTATATATACACAAAGTATAGGCCATCAACGAATTATCCATACACATTATTGCACGATACTGTTATTGAAATTTTTATGTTAACAAGTAATTACGTTGATAGTATTTATGTTAGTAATATTCCCACCTCCATTTTGGTTATCACCCCAATTGGCATAAGGATCATGATATACTGGATTTTGTGTTACCACGGATCAATCCAATCACTTAGTGTGGCATTATTTTTGGCCAATAGGCCTTTCTAAAATCAATATTCCTTGTAACACCCATCTTCAAATCCATTTTTCATCCTAAAATATTTTTGATCTTATTTTCAAAATAAAACACCATTCAAATCCAACTAAAAAATTTACCTAGAAATCAATGTAGAATGGTCATTTAGACATAACACTTTTGAAATAGCATTCATCCCAATTTCTCCTCCTTATCGAACATTTCATTTCAGGTGCTAGCAATGCATTGATCGTACAATTCTATCGAAGATAAATATATGACCTTCAATTCATATGAATTTTAGAGGATTCTAGGTTACAATTCTATCGAAGAATAGAGAGGTATGGCCCCAACCCTCTATTATATTGCATCATTTTTTTTGTATTCAGTTGAAATATTCTTAGTTTTTGAAATTGGTGTGGCTTATAAATTTAAAACACCATAACAGAAGACCTGTGTAAAACACCAGTCACAGCGGCTGATGCACTGCACTCCATTACGGCTTTGCAATCAATAACCACTAAGAAATTCGGGAGAGTATGAAGAAATGGGATTAAATTAATTGGAAGGATTTGTTGGGTTTGGAGAAACAAGACATGATATATATTCACACATCTAGAAGTATGACCTGGAAACATCTAGAAGTATGACGTGGAAACATCTAGAAGGATTCGGGGAACAAAGCAGTGATCACCTCCGCACTGCCGGGAACTTGGAAGGTTTAATGTACAGAAAGCATTGCTTGGGACACGCTCTTTCTCGGCATAGCTTACGTAACATAACAAACCGTTTAATAATTGCATGCGCTACCAAGACAGTAGCGAGGAAGGATGTTGCGCAAATAAAATCTGTAAGAAGTCTACGAAAGGATTCAGTGAGGAGTCAGCAACGGGAGAATGTGAGGCATACACAAAAAGCGTGATGGATGCACAACACGAAAGAAGACTGTTAAAAGTCAACAACACAATAATATTTAATTGACTGGTGCGTAATATTTAATTGACTGGTGCTTAATATTTAATTGATGTTGCTATCTTTGGAAAGAGAGAGGGCATCGCACAATTTAATGTCCCACGGCATGACGAGGAGATAGCTGACGAAGAAGAAACTAGTTTATAAAGCATGCACAAAGAGAGAAATCCAAGGCGTGCAGATGTGAGAAGCACCAAAGAGAAGGCAAGGTGTTAATGAAAGAAAGGATGGTATCACGATGAGATATGCGACAAATACTTTGCAGAAGGTGCAAGAGCAAGGGAAAGTGTTTTCTAATCGTAGACGATAACAAGAGCACCGACAATCTCGTTACAATGGAGATGGTGCAGAAGTTGGGATTGACACACTGGAGACATCCCAAACCATACATGATGACTTGGTTGTTTGAAGGTTAGGAGGGCATTATGTGAGAACAATATGAAGTGGAGATGAAGATTGGAAGATTCATTGCTCAAGTATTGTGTGACATCCTACCGATGGATGCATGCCATGTCTTGTTGGGGAAGTCCTAAAAATTTGATAAAGAAAATTATCTATGATGGGAGAGGAAACCAAGTGAAGGTGTGCTAGGATGTGAAGACAATTTCTCTGTCCTCAGTTAGAGTAGAAGGCAGGGAACACCAAAGCCACATGGCATTGCGTAAAGGAGATGAAGACCAAGCATGCACAAGAGACCAACTAGGTGATGCAAAAATAACAGGGAAAACACCGGATCATGAGTTGAGTAAGGGGTTGATTAACTATTTGTATGTCTTGTTAGTTGTTATTTAGATATTAGTATGGAGCTTTACAAAATATAAATGAAAAAAAATCTTTTTAACTTTCTCATGCATCAATTAATTGTATGTATTGTTGGGTACTATTTAGATATTTGTTTGGGAAGTTGACCAAATAAATAAGGAAAAACAAACTTTCCTCATCTCAACATTTGTAATTTTCTTGCATATTCCAATATTTCACATAAATTCCTTGATTTAGGTATGCATTCATTTTTAAGAATAAGTGATTTGTAAGATTTGTATGATTGATGATTATATTATCATAGGATTTATGATAATTAGGATTAGGCAATTGTCAATATTTTTTTATATTTATGAAATACAACACAAGAGATGTGGATATTCACTTCTATAAATTATATAACCATCATTAAATGATGCAAGATCATCCAAGGTGTCAACCAATCTTACATCTTGATTTTTTTTTTCTATTAATTAATTTATGCTCACAGACCTTCACATTACCCCATCACATATCTTCAATATATCCACATAATTTTGGTACCCTTGCATTTCCTTAAGTGGTCTTAGTATTGGTTTGCAAAACAACTTAGTCACAACATTGCAATGACCTAAATTATGATGTCAGGAAACCCTGATGACTCAAGGTTAAGAAAAGCACTTAGAAGGATTTATTTAAATCCACATTGTCCCTTTATATACTAATGGTCATGAGTTGATTTATGCTTATAACAATCCCCAAGAATCGTATGAGGGAGCCAACTTAGTAATTTGGGCCCACAAAGTCATGATGTTATGCCAGAGTTTGAGTACATGCAAATGGAACATGTGAGATTTCAGATTTTGTCCACTTGGTAAATACAATCTACTGGCCCATCCTTTCCATTGTGTTCATAAATAAAATGGACATTCGGGGCTATTTTAATCATGGATTATAAAATATTTATTTCACGCTTCGCATGCCCTTCCTAAATTTGAAAGAGATTTTGTTGGCCTTGTGAGCACAAGGACCCCATGATATTGATGGGAAACAAAATCACAAAGGGGGTCTTATGCCTATTATCTAAAGTGAAGGAAGAATGACATTGGTGAATTTGATGGGACATGATTTTCAGAAAAGGGCATGTATGCGCATAGATTTGGTCTCATTGGAAAAATGTCTTCAAGAGATTTTAATTGTAAGAGGACACAAATGCATTTCTTATGCATGTCAAACCCAACATGGGCCTGTAAATCATTTAATCCATTTTTATTTTTTTTGTATGCAAAGGCTCATACAAATAAATTTAGTTGGGCACAAACTATAGATATTGATGAAACTCATAGAGTTACACGTAATTTGGAAATTCACTTAGAATAGATAGGACTCTATCTTAGGTTAGATGTAAATGCCCACTAAAATCTCCCACTTGAGACCCATGAACAACCTAGGTTTAGTTACAAAATTATGGAATAAATTTTTTTTAAAGTGTTAACAACCAAAGTTTTAAGGACAATTAAATTCAACTGATAAATTTTACCATAATAATAATTACTAATCCCACATTATAAAGCAAAAAGTGTAATAAATCCACACCTAGCTCAAATCTCATTAGGGATTAATTTAATCGTTGATTACATTGACATTTTAGCTAAATATTCCTTGATTAAAATTTTAGGTTTAAGGGACCCAAACAATTAAATACCCAAGGTATTTAATTCCACAAGATCTAAGAAAAGAGAAAGGTTTAATTACAGTGGGGGAAAAGAATACATATTTAAAATCATCAAAGTAAATTCTTACTTACCCACTCCCAAAACTCGGTTAAAGATTCAATTTGATCTTTCCCGTGACTAATGCAATTAACACTTCCTGAAACATTCCCATTAGATAGGGAATTTCCTCACCTTTTCAGTGATATAAAGAATTTCTCGTAACTCCTCATATTTCTCAAGTTCTGGACCTACAGAACATGGGGAGAAAATTTTCCCAAGACCGGGCTTGCGGGACTAGGGAGGAAAATTTTCCCCAACTCTAGCCTGTAGACTTCAGAGAGAAAATTCACCCATAGGATAAAAGCGGACTGAGAGAGTAGGGAAGAAATCTTTTCCCAGACGTGGGTCGAAGGAGCGGGGAAGACATTTAACACTTTTGCCTTTTTGTGACAAAGAGAATTTTACACCCAGACCTCCCCTGACACCCAAGGAGGCCACGTGGCAGCTCCTTATTGGCTATGGGTCAGTGGGTCAGTGGGGAACATTTAGAAAATTTTACTATTCACAAGGAAGGGCAAAAATGTCGAAAGTAACCCATGCCTCTGCCGACGCAAGAAGATGCAATATGTTAGCCAACAGTTGGCTACAGTTTGGCGGGCTTGTGGGGTTAGTTTGGAAATTTTTCCCAAAATTTTTCTAAGGCATTAAGGCTTGAAAGGATCCACTCCTCCATCGACACCTCATGAAGCCACGTAGCAACATTTGATTAGTTGAGGACTAGTGGGGCTCCAAGGAAAACTTACGAATTTTTCAAAATTTATTTTTGAAAGTGCTTAAGGTTAAAATCAATCCAAGCCTTCGTCGATGCCCAATGAAGCCACATGTCGATCAATGATTGACCACAGGACCACGGGGCCACGAAGGAAAAATTTCCAAGTTAATTGTTTGGACTTGGATCATTTTTGACAAAATGAAGGCTTGTGGCTTAGCGGAGTGGTGGGAAACTTCATGACTTTGCAATTTTTGGACAAAAAGATAAAAAAGAAAGTTTTAGCCCACGGGTCTACCCAAGAATTTTTTATCCAATTAAATTTGACAGTTAGATTACTTTTTGAAGCCAAATGAAATAAAAACTTCAAAAGGCCATAACTTTTTATCAGGAACTTGGTTTCTGGAAAACGAGGACCTTCTGGAGAGATCTTGATGTCATATTTGCACAAAGATCTTAAGAATTCAATTTTGATAAAGTTAAAAGGGTTAATTTTGAGAAAAAATCTTTCTATCTCTTAGAAAGTGAACTGGTATTTTAAACTTATCAATTATTTGTTCAAATTCGCCATTAATTCTTTCTCAACATGCCAAACAAACATGGAGGATTTCACTTGGAAGAATTTAGTATAGATCTCAAGGATTAAATTGTTTGATTGAAGATCAATTCGAATATCCCCAATTTAACAACAAAAATGACTGAGAAATTATTTGAGCTCGATTTTGAAAGTTTCTATGAAAATTTCTTAATTATTATAGTTTGTTTCGGATCGTTTTGATCTTTTTTAGCTTGTATTAATGTTTTAAATGTCTTTCCTAGTCTGCAGGGTCATTTTGTACATTTTCTAATAATTATTTACCAGTTTGAAAATCATCTAACAGAGCTCTACAACTTCCACCTCGAATTCATCCATTACATTTATCAAACTTTAAGATATGATTTCATTCTAATTCAATATTACAATGTTCTATTTCCTTCAATCAAAATGTAGAAACAAGAAAGAAATTTTTATTTCCTTTCCAAAAAATGTGCTTTTCAAAACATAGAGGATGCAATAATTCTGAATACATTTTCCACATTTAAACAAAGAGTTGTACAACATTTTCAAAGAAAATTTTAAACAATAATAACTTCATTGTATAAGGTAAAACAACATCTATTCAATTGAAAAGATTTCTTTTACAGCTTCTTCTTTTTTGATCAAATACAACTTTACAATCACAACTCCTTCTCATTACATTCCTTTTTACAAACAGAATACCGAGTATATTTCTTTCACATTCAAAGGGGATTTTATTTCCAAAATATAGTAACTCTTCAGCACAAAATGTATATTAAATTTTCATCCACATCAAGTGGGGAAATGGTTTATAAAAGAAGTTTCACATGGGACTATCATAACTCTGTCTTCTTCCTCCATTGCAATATATAGAATAAAAATTCCTTCCACATTTATTCAAAAACATATTACAGAGTATATCTCTTTCACATTTCAAATTTCAATTTTCATAGTCAATACAACACACCTTTCCATCACAAATAATGTACAAGGTCATCCACTTCAAAGTGGGAAGGGGTTACAATAAGAACAATCTCAACAAGGACTGTCAAACTTGTCTTTCTCCTTTGCTCTAGAACAACAACATGAATATCCTCCATTTTCTTTATTTCAATTTGATCACAAAAGAATAGGGGGAAAGGAAAATCTATCCACCCAACCAAGACATCCAATGATAGGAGAATCCATCCTTCTTCATTGGCCCCCGAGCCCTAACCACAATGCAATAAGAGATGTTTTCCAACACATGCAAACATCAGGATTCCAAAACACCAAGAAACATTTCTCACTCAAAACACATTCCAAAACAAAGCTGAAATTTCCAACCACAAAATAAAGACAATGAACAACACTCAGGCTTCATCATGCAAGCCAAAGGAGCAAGAAATTATGGGGGATGTTGCTTATGCCTCCCAAGGGAAAATGGGTATCACCAACTCATAACTAACCACCAAAATATATCATTTCAAAAACCTAACATGCCCTTATGCCTCCCCGAAGTATCCCTTATTCCTCACATTTCCTTATGCCTCCCAAACCTCTTATGCCACCCCATAACGAGTAAAGAAATGCAAGCTATTTCTTTACAAGGTGAAACCCAAATCCCAACTCTCTTCACACTTATACCTCCCCAAAAAACTTATGCCTCCCCCAAAATACCCCATAGTCTTCTCCCACACCATCCCTAAGCAGTCTACCCAACCATCCAACAAGCAATAACATACATACAACCATTTAAATATTCCTAAAAAGGAAAGAAGAGCATTTCCAAGAGCCAAGCTCTTACCTCTCCATGATGGATTTGTTCCAAGTTCAAAACAACAAGCTCTCCAATGTAAGTCAATCCAAGAGATCAACAATCAACAATTGTGCAACAATCTCCAATCTCCTCCAAAAGCAAGAAATATTAAAACCAAAATAATTCGCCAAAAATGAAGCAAAGCAAGTTCCAGTAACCCCCAAAACAAGACAAGGAATTCAAATATATACAAAAGGGAAGAGAAGAGGATGATGTGGATCCAAATGGGATGCTACATCACACATCCTCAACTCCAACTCATAAGTCAAATTCAATCTCCAAGGCACAATAAAGAAGTAGGTGAATAAATGATAATCTTACTTACACACTCAAATCAAGCCCATACCCTAAAGGAATGAAATTAAAAACATGTAATAAAGTGTAGTTACAACTTACAACTTGACTTACAAAAATGCATAATGAAGGCTATATTTAAACCCTCTAACCATAGGTAACGTTGGCATGCAAATTTAAGAGGTATGAGACAAGTTTAAATTGTCCCATAAGCTTCCAAAAACATCCTCCAAGGACAAATTCGAATTTCAAGAGGAGTTAGAGTGTTTCATACTCCAAAATTAATTTACACATCTCTTAGACATCACTTACACATTTCTTACAACACTTCAACTTTAGGCCAACAACTCTAATAATTAGTTTCTTATGTCCCAATTTGATTAATTGATTTTAACATGTTTACTCACATGAATTTACCACAATTAATAAATAATGAAAGGAGTAAACACATCAATAAAAAGGAACCAAATAAATAAATACACATAAGCTTTGGTCACATTTAAAGGTGATTACCCCCCTGGGAATCCCGAACAATCAAACACACACACATGAACAACACAAGTTGCCATGGTGACCTTGTTTAATTCGTTTATAATTTCAATGTGGTTTGTTCTCTAAGCCCCCGATGTTTGTTGTAATATTTTTAACCTGCACAATACAAATACCCCTTCGGCCCGTGGCCATAACAAAACATTAAATTGAATATAATATAATTCCAAAATCATCAATATATATATATATATATATATATATATATATATATGATTCATAACAACATCCAGACAAGCAACAATATCACTTACAATTTCATCAACAACTATATAATCATCAATCATAAATTCAATTTTCTCAGTCTACTCAATTTATTCAAATATCACATGTCCTAACAACAACCATATATATAACCATGCCAAATAGCATGTCAACATCTATATAAAATTTATCTAACAATCATCATGCATCATATATGAATCAGAGTCAACAATAATCCATGATCTGATATCTAACACCATACTAAATCAAAACTATAATAATGTCCATAATATAGTCAGCAGTATCATGATCAATATCAAAATTGTTGAAGGGAAGTGGGCACTACATCCCCCTCCCGTTAGACTTGATTTCCTTGTGGAAGTCACTGGAAAGAAAGATAGGAACAAATGCAATAGAAAAAGGATCACTCCATTATGGGATTGCTTGTTTCAAACAAGTGTGGGTCTACAGAACTTAAGTTTGGTTCAATGCAATTCAGCAAGAAGAAGGGAGATTGCAAGGGATGAGTTCTAAACTTTCTACATGCAAGGCTACGAACACATAAATATAGAGAGTAAATTTACACTATCAACCAATGTACCACACATAACAATATAACATAAAGAGTTAAAAAGAGTATTAAGAGTAACCACCAAGTAGAGGAATAATAAGGAGAATTCGATGAGTTTGAGAATGACCACGTAGTTTCCCAAGGAATACAACATACTACAATAATAAAAGTTAAGGTTTATACTAAGTTTAAGTCATGATTTCAAGGTTCGTTGTCTAGACAAGGCTAGAAAAAATCAACTATGAAAAAATTTACATGAGGAACAAGTTTACTCAAGGTCCAACAATTTGAGGATCACACAGGATGAGGTTAATCAACAAGGAAGGACACCTAAATCAGCAAAACATTTAAAATCAAGTGACTATTCAAAAGGATCACTTCCATAAATCAACAAGGCATAATTAAATTTTATTGGTAATACTAAGCGAAGTGAAGACCACAAGGTTTCCAAAACCTTGACTTACACAAAAAAAAATCAAAGACACAACACTAAAAAAATTAGAGACGTCTAACATTTAGTAAACAACTCCACTAGCAGCTAGCATAACAATGCAAGAAGCACTAGACACTATAACACAATGGGATTTATTTATCCTACTTCCTTCTTAAGCTCAAAATAACTATAAAGAGAGCATGAGAACACCAAGGAGCACTCAAGGTCACTCAAAATAAGAACAAGTAACATGGGGTCCAACTACAATTCAAGGTGCATTGTGACAAAAGATAATAACATCATCTTGCACTTTCCATCCTAATGGAAAAGGGGAAACAATAAAAAGGTTACCCAAGAAAATAAGACTTCCCAAAGTTATTTTATATCCTTAACATATGTTTCCTTAAAATTACAATAACTTAGGTCTCCAAGGAAAAGACAACACACAAGAAGGTTACTTCTCAAACAATAGATAGGTATTAATCCAAAAGGACCACAAATCACACTCATCTAGCTACGGCATGATAATGGTAGGATGATCCAAAACTCCCACAAAGAAATGCACATACCTCTATGAACAAGAAGGTACTAAGCAAATAGAACACATTACTATCCACCAGGTGTTTCACTATTATGGGTAGGTGACAGAACTACAGGTTCAACTATACATTGCACTCAATCCACATAAATCCTAATTATTTTATAACTCAACTAATTAAGTCAAAAGTTGTAGTTTTATTTTCTATGCACATTCCTTTACGATTTTTCTTAATTAAGCTTCCTCCTATTATGACATCACAACTTTGTGTTATAAGGACCACTAAGGTGGCATGATATCTCGCCATTCTGTAAAGGAAGAAAAGAGAAAAAGTAATTATTTTATTCCTAGGGGAGGTAGATGGACAATTTTTTCCTTTTCTGTTCTTCTACATGTTTTTTTTTTCCTTCTATTAATCTACCACGCTGAAAGCAAGAACCATTTTCTCTTTCTATGTTCCAGTTTACTTGCTAATCTTCAAGGCCAAATCTCCTCAATTATAGTTTTATGATGTTTGGGTGAATCAACTTGTTAATTAAAAATTTAATGAGAAGGAAGGGTAAACATATCACACTGTTACTTTTATGGGGGAGAGAGTTAAATCAACACATCACATTTTCAATTCCAAGGAAAACAAGGGACATTCAACATAGAAAACACACTGTTACTTTTGTAAGAACTACGAAACAATCAACCAACATGGATCACAACAATATTTCAAGATTTTTTTCCACTGATTACAAGTATCATAAAAAATTCCTAGTGGGTTTCTACAAGTTCTCAAAAGAAGTTACAAGGGAGGCCCATTAAGGAATCATAATTACTTTTACTGATCTACTAGGGTTTAACAATGTTTATTGTTTTGGTGAAAACATTTTATTCACCTGATAAGAAAAGGAATGTTTTCAAATCTACACCCATATTACCACAGGATACCACCAACCAAGAAATCAAAATGACAAGGAAATATTTTAACTATAAGAACACCACATATTCGCTAGAAAGCGTCAAATGTAAGCAGACAGTCAACTATCTATTCAACATGGCTTTACGAACAAGAGTTAAAGTTTTGCAAGAAGAAACACATTATACAATACCACCGAGATAAAATTATCAAGGTCTAATTACACTATCATCACCAATGTCATGGTCCAAAATACTCAAAGCATCCATAAGTGTTTCCATGTAAAACAAAATTAATAGGTCATAGAGTATTATTCATAGGAACTAAAAAAATTTTAAGGAAAGGGTAGACTTATTTATGGGTCAAGACGGAAAATAGATACACTTAATTTACACACAATACTTGAATGGGATTAAATCTAACCATAATTACCAAGATGCATACAATCCTCAAGTCACTACTTAACATAATGAAATGAGGAACTCTTGATAAAACATAGCATGCCATCGAAGAGAAACCACTACCAGACAAACACTTTTCCACTAACATCCACAGCCAGCCAAAAGCAAACCGATCCCACCATAATTCATCAACCCACAATTAAACACCTCTACTCCAAGGAGGTTCAAGATCTTACCGAATTGTAAGAGAATCACCACCACCACTAAGAGGCTGCCAACTAGAATGCACAACAGAATGAACTCTCTTCCCAACAAGGTCGAGTAATGAAAAGGTCACTTTAATATCCTAGATACACTCAAGGTTCTATGCATCTAAAACTGAGGCATAAATTTAATCACGTAAGAGGACATTCAAGACACCTAGGGTGTAACCCCATACGACAAAATGTATGAATACAAGTAGCATAGAACCAGCTCATCATCATGCAAGAAGAAATCAACATAACGTTTAGCTAATGTAGTATTCACTTCCCTTTGACACCTTTTTGATACTAATCATGATACTGCTGATTATATTATGGACATGATTATGGATTTTACTATAGTATAATGTTAGATTTTAGATCATGGATTATTGTTGACTTGATTCAGTTATGATGCATGATGATTATTAGAGGCATTTTAGATATTGATGTTGATATACTGTTTGACATGGCTATACTATGGATGTTGTTCGGACATGTGATATTTAGATATTGTGAGTAGACCTAGAAATGTAAATCATTTGAAGATGATATAGTTGTTGAGTGAAATTATAAATGATCTTGTTGATTGCTTAGATGTTGTTGTGATCCATATATCTAGATGATTTTGGAATTTTAATTATATTATTTTGTATGTTCTGATATGGCCACGAGGATAAAGGAAGTATTCTTGTTTTGCAGGTTAAAATATCACAACAAACATTGGGGGATTGGAGAAAAACCACATTGGAAATATAAATGAATTCAACAAGGTCACCATGGTAACTAGTATTTGTTTGTGGGTTTTTGTGTGTGTTAGGGATTCCCATGGGGGGGATCACCTTTAAATGTGATCAAAGGGTTATATGTATTTATTTATTGGTTCCTTTATTTATGTTTGCATGTGTTTATTTTGTGGTGCATTGACCCTTTCATTATCCATTAAATAGTGTGTAATATTGTGACTAATCATGTTGTTAAGTTAATTAATAAAAATATATCATAACAAAGTAATTAATAGAGTTGGTGGGCTTGAATTAAAGTGTTGTAAGAGATGTGTAAGTGATGTGTAAGTTAATTTTTGAGTGTGAAACACTCCACCTTCTTGTAAATTCGAATTTTTGCTTAGAGGCTGATCTTGGAGGCTTGTCGAAAAAGTTAAACTTGTGCCATACAACTTAAATTTAATTACCAACCATACCTACAGTTAGAGAGTTGAAATTTTACTTTTATAATGCTTTTTAAGAAGGTAAATTGTAGGTTTTAATTGCACTTTACTTACATGATTTAATTTCAGTCATTTGGGGTGTGGATTGGATTTGAGTATGTAATTAAACTGTGATATTATTCACCCACCTATTTATTATGCATTGGAGAATGAAGTTGAATTTTGGATTGGGGTTGAGGATGTATGATGTGGCATCCTACATGGATCCACCTCATCATCTTCTCTTCCCTCTTTTATAAAATTTTAATTCCTTGTCTTGTTTTGGGGTTTCTCAACTTTGAAGACTTCATTCTTAGGTGAATTCCTTGTTGTTTTGCGAGCTCTTACTTTTGGAGAAGCTTGAAGATTGTTGCATGCTTTTTGTTTGGTGGATTTTTGGATTGTTTTCTTGGAAAAAATTGTTATTTAGAACTTGGGAATCTCCATCATGGAGAGGCAAGAGCTTGGCTCTTGAAATACTCTTATTTTACGAATGTAAATGTTAATGTGTGAATGTTTTAGCATTTTTGTGGGTTGTTGGGTAGATGGCCTAGGAATGGTGTAGGAGAAGACTATGGGGTTTATTTTGTGGGAGGCACAAGTGTGTTTTAGGGAGTTATAAGGGCAGAGAGAGTTGGGATTTTGGTTCCACTTTAGAAAGAAATAGCTTGCATTTCTTTACTTGTTATGGGGTTCCATAAGAGGTTGGGGAGGCATAAGGAAATGTGATGAATAAGGGGTACTTGGGGGAAGCATAAGGAAGTCAGGATTTGAAATACTATATTTTGGTGGTTTGTAATTCAGGTGGTGATACCCATTTCCCCTGTTGGGATGCATAAGAAGAATCCTTCAAAGTTTCTTTCTCCTTTGGCTTGCTCGATGAAGCCTTTGTAATGTTTGTCATTATTTAATGTAGTTGTAAACTACGTTATGTTTTAGACTATGTTTTTATTGTGAAAATGTTGCTTGTGTGTAGGTGAAAGCCTGTTATTGCCATGAGTTGGATCACATCTTTTATTGCATTGTGGTTGGGGCTCAGGGGCTGATCACGAAGGATGGATTCTCCTGTTCATTAGATATCTTGTTTGGGTGGAGAGCGTTTCCATTCCCCTACTATTGTTGTGATCACAATTTGGAAGAATGAGAAATACGCATGTCGTTGTTCTGGAGCTGAGAAAAGAGAGTTTGATCGTCCCTTATGAAAAAAAATATTTATGTAACCTTTTCAACTTGAAGTGGATGAACTTCTTTATGTTTTGTAATGGAAAGATGTTGTATTGGTTATGAAAGTGTATCTTAAAATATGAAAAAGACATACTCTATTTTGTTCTTTTGAAAGCAAGAAATTGTGTCCTATATGATGAAATTCAAGAAAGAAAGGAGGAAGTTGTAAAGTTTTCTTTTGGAATCAATAAAGAATTGCATAAGCTTCCTCAAATTGCATTATTGTATTGAATTTAATCATCTAAATGTGAGTCGTAATCTATGTTTGAAAGAAATAAATGCATATGAAGGAAGTGGAATACTCTTTCTTTTGAAATATGTTAAAATTGGAAATCAGAGATGTATTCTAGCTTTTGAATAGCTGAATTCAATCAACTAAATGTTTTAGATTATAATTGGAATGAATTATAATACTTGGAAGATGAAAATGGTGAATAGATCCTTCAAAATTTGATCTGTGTTTTTGTATATTCAAAATGGCAAATACTTTATCCAAAAATGTAAAGTTCAAACCTGCAACAATGAAATAAAAAACTAAACAATTAAATTGAAGTAGTATACCCTAAATGAATCCAATTGGAAAAAAAATACTTAAGGAACTTCTTAGAAAACTTAGTAAAAAATGGGATCAACCCTCTTACGGTCATTTTGTTGTCAATAGATGTAAATTTTCAAATTGCAAATCAATCAGATAAATTAAATTTTGAAATCCTTCTTAAAACCCTCTAAGAACAATTCTCCATGTCTATTTGATGTGTTGAGAGAGGAAGAAGATCAAATTGAACAAATCTTATAAGTTAAAATTTACCAGTTTACACTGTAAAAGTATACAAATTATTTTCTTAAAATTGACTCCTTAGACTTTATCAAAGTAAATATTTAATGATTCTCAAGTAAAGAGGACATCAAGAGATTTCTTGAAAGTCCTTGTTTTTCCAAAACTGAGCTCTCTATCAAAATTTATTGCCATATGAAATTTTTCTTCATTTGGCATCAAAAAATAATTATAGCTGTTAAAAAAAAAAAAAAACTGGGAAAAATTTCCTTTACGGACCTACGAGCCCGAATTTTCCCTTAGCGCATCAAATTTTTTTTGGAAAAATTATCCTAATTTTCCCCATTGGCTTGTCAGCCTAGATCCAATAAGAGGCTACCACATGGCACCATGAGGCATTGGCAGAGGAGCAGATCCCTTTTTAAACCTATCATGAAGAAAAAAAAAATTGGGAAAATTTTCTTAATTTTCTCTGCCGACCCATAGCCAATCAAGAGTTTCCATGTGGCATCGCGAAGTGTTGGCAGAGGTTCATGTGAATTATAACCTTTTCACCCTTTAGGGCATTAAAATTATTCTACCCCCACCACCTTGATTTCCCCTTGTTGTTTTAAGAGGCACCATGTGACCCTTGCGGACTTGCGAACTCGCGGGAGCGATGGTGAAAGGGTGGCTTTTTGCCCAATGCGGGAAATTTCCTAAACATCTCCCATGGCCCCGCTGACCCGAATCCTCCTCTGGAATAAATTTCTCCTCGTGGCCCCGTTGACCCACCCATGGGGAAATATTTCTTCCTGTGGCCTGTAGACCCTCCCCTGAGGAAAATTTTCTCCCCTGGGCCCGCAGGCCTACTCTCGGGGAAAATTTTTAACCCGAGGCCCGTCGGCCCATAACTTGAGAAATATGAGGAGGACTTATTTATATCATTAAAAAGGTGAGGAAATTTCCTATCTAATGGAAATGATTTAGGGAATTTTTGAATGCATTAATTTTGAGAAAAATAAGTTGAATCTTTATCACCCTAATTGAACTTTATCACCCTAAAATTTGGAGCTTGTGAGATCTAATAATTGTTAATAAAAGAAAAGTATATTCTAGTGGATTAGAATTGATCTGGAACTTGTTAGTGAAAACTATTTCCTTGTTACCTGGTTGTAGACTCTTTTAAACAAAAAAAATTATTCTATAATTTTCCTAACTAATCCTATGTTTTCCTTGGGTCTCAAGTGGGTTATTTTTAGTAGGCATCACACTTGGTATTAGAGTAATGGTTCAAATTCTTTCGCCATTGGGAACACTAGAAAACTTGAGACATGAACCTTGAACCTAGCACACTTATAAATCTAGAAAACAACTTAGTTTAGAATTTTTCATATTTTAGTAAACATGGAATCTGAATAAAAATTAGAAAGATGAACTAACCCTTATCTTGCTCTATGCAAGAGGCACAGACAAGATGAGGAGTCTTTTCACATATACCTAGGCATACCACCTCCAGAGCATATCCTAGAAGTTATCCTACCATAGATTTTGTAGACTCTTTATGATGTTAATGCTGCTCTATGCACAGGATCAGTAGGAGGACATGTAGCCAGACATGATTGAGTCACTTCCATTGAGGGTCATGTATCTCCTCGACCTAGCAAGGTGGATGGAGGAGAGAACTTACATGTAGATTCAACTAGAGCAGAGTCACCACAGAGGGGACAAGGTGACTAATTATCAGGACATAGGGAGAGGTCTCAGAGCCCTAGGCTTAGGCATGAGCATGCAGAGAGGCATAAAGGCTGTCAAACCATAACTGTAGATCACATAAGGGAGATCTTGAAATTTAATCCGTCACATTATTCTGGTGACATAGGTGGATCTCAGGAAGAGGTCTACTTGTTGAGCTTGAGTGGATGCTTCATGCTTTTTTCTTGTTCTAGAAACACAAAAGCTCATGTTACGATCCATCTACTAAGGGATGGAGCTAGTGTCTAGTGGAAAACAGAGGAGCAGAAGCTCCATGTTGATTCTGAGATAGTTACCTCGGAGCTCTTTGCGGAGCATTTCTAGAGTAGATATTTATCACAGAGGTTCATATAACATTGGATAGATGTGTTTCATGACCTCTGATAGGCATCTCTTACAGTGGCTGAGTATGAGAGTAGATTTATGGATCTACTTCAGTATGTTGATTACATGCAGGATGAGTAGGTGTGGATCCCTTGGTTAATCTACGGGCTGAATCTATACATTGGAGGTGCAGTGTGGATCCATTGTCCATAGACCTTAGTTGAGGCCGTCGAGAAGGCCTATATAGTAGAGGAGACATGGGTAAAGACCCATCAGGCTAGAGACTGATTCTAGAGCCACCACAATAGATGTAGGAACACAGATCAAGGAGGTTAGTACCTCTTCCTTGTGGTGGACAGGGTTTAGCATAATCATCTTTTAGACCATAGCAGCAGCAGTAGAAACAGTCCTACCCACCTTATAGACATCCACAAAATTTTGATGCACAGAGAGGCTGGAGTATGGGGCCTCCCCCTAGGGTGCCCAGAGAGCTCACTCAGTAGGAGCTAGCTATAAGAGACCTCAGTATACCACAGCTGAATCATCAAGATCCACACCACAGACCTCCAGAGTACTGACCAGACTTGCTACACAAGGGAGAGGCTCAGGCGGTTGTTTTGGGTGTGGTGTTACTTGACATTTTTGGAGATACTGCCGACAAAACCCTAATCACAAGGGTAAGACATGGATCTCAGAGCCTACTATTGGTGATATGGCACAAAGTCATAGGATATACGTAGTAGTCAACAACTGCCAAGAAGAGTATCAGAGTACAGTTATTGAGACTACATGTAACATTGGAGGTATTCCTACCTCCATTTTGTTTGATTCTAATTCTTCTGATTCTTTTATCACACCATCTTTAGTAGAGCAATGTAGGTTGGTGGCAATTACGTACGGTCATAGTTGGGATGTTGAGATGGCATCTTTAGCAAAGATCTCTGTAGACTCCTTAGTTAAGGAGTGTGTAGTGGATTTGAGACCTTTCACCACTACCTCAAATCTTTGTATCCGTCCATTGGGCTCTTATGGAGTCATCTTGGGCATGGACTAGTTATCTACACACAGAGCCAGAGTGGATTGTTACCACAAGATCATATCTTGCACAAATGATCTAGGAGTAGAGGCAGTGATAGTGGGGGTCAGGAGACCCGTGTCTATTCACACCATCTCTATTATGTAGCTTAAGCGGTGTGTGTGACGAGGCTGTCAGATGTATGTTGTTACAGTCAGTGATAGATCAGAGGATGGGTGTAGTGGACCATCACTAGATGATCATCCCATTTTTAGATAGTTTGCAGATGTTTTTCCAGGGAAGCTACTAGGGTTACCATCCCCATGTGAGATTTATTTTCATATAGATCTAGTTCTGGGAGCAAAACTTATGTCACGAGCACCTTATCGGATGACCACTATAGAGCTCTGCAAGACCAAGTTGTAGTTTAAGGGCCTTCTAGAGAAGGGCCTAATTTTTCCTAGTGTGTCCCTTGAGGGTGCATCAATTATCTTTGTAAAGAAGAATGATGAATCCTTGCGGTTGTGTATTGATTACCGCCAGCTAAATAAGGTAACAATAAAGAATCATTATCCCCTTCCATGCATTGATGATTTGTTATCTCAAATGAAGGGAGCCACAACTTTCTCTAAGATAGACCTTAAGTAAGGCTGCCATCAACTAAGTATTTCAGTGGCAGACATTCATAAGACTACCTTTCATATGAGATATGGCAACTATGAGTTCATAGTGGTAGCTTTTGGTTTGACTAATGCCCCCACAGTGTTTATGAGTTTGATGAATGGGGTATTCGTGACTTTCTTAGATCACTTTATGCTCATCTTTCTTGATGTCATTTTGATATAATCACATACGTGTGAGGAGAATAAGGGGCACCTTCACCAGGTTCTTCAGTGTCTTTGGGAGGAGCAAGTCTATGTGAACTTGGAGAAGTGTGCTTTCTTCCAGATGGAGGTGTAGTATTTGGGACATATCATTTCTGGGGAAGGTATCACTACCGATCCTTCCAATATTAGAGCTATTATGGATTGGCCAGCACCCACTACTATGACAGAGGTGTGCATCTTCATGGGACTAGCAGGTTACTACAAGACATTTGTTTAGGACTTCTCTCGGATTGCGCACCCCATCACTTCCCTTCAATGGAAAGGGAAGAATTTCTTTTGATCTGGCAGGTGTGAGTAGGCCTTCAAGACACTGAAGGAATGCCTCACTACAGCACCTATCCTTGTAGTGTTAGATCCATAGGGTGAGTTTTCTGTTTACACAGATTCTTCTTTAGTAGGGCTTGGAGGTGTGTTGATGCAGGAGGACAGAGTAGTGGCTTTTGAATCTCACAAAATCAATGATTACGATCTTAATTATCCAACTCATGATCTTGAGCTTGCAGAAGTTATGCACGCTTAGGTTCGATGGAGGCACTTTCTGCTTGGTTGGAGATTCACACTCAGGACAGATCACTTGAGTCTTCGCCACCTCTTCACATAGCCCAATCTCAACGCTCGTCAGTGGCGTTGGATGGAGTTGCTTTGTGAGTATGATATGGAGATAGAGCATGTGAAAGGGAAGGAGAATGTGGTGGTATATGCTTTGAGTAGATGGAGACATGTGGCTATTGCCACCTCAGTGAGAAAAAATTAGTGGAGTAGGAATCCTCACTAGCTTCCTCTTGATAGCTTCTACATTGCAGTTCGAGCAGAGATCGAGTCTCAGAGACCCCTCGAGGGAAAGTTTGATGGTTTTTCTTTAGAGGAAGATGGTCTTCTCAGGAAGAAAGGCTAGATTTATGTTCCCAGATATGGAGGCTTGAGGTATGAAATTTTGGTAGAGGCACATCGTGCACCCTACTGAGCCCATCCCAGGGTAAAGAAGATGTACACCACCTTGAGATAGTTTTATCATTATAGAGGACTTCGTAGAGACGTGGCTCAGTTTGTGTCATGATGCTTAGAGTGCAAGAAAGTAAAGGTTGAGCATCACCATCCAGCTAGCCTTCTCTTTCCTCATGCTATATCGGAGTGGAAATGGGACACCATTTCCATCAACTTAATTGTTGGGCTATCGATGTCGTGATATCACCATGATGCCATCATGGTCACGGTTGATAAATTGAAAAAAGTGGCTCATTTTCTCCATTGAAGACCACTTATATAGCTAGTACAAAGGCATGGGTATATCTTGGTGATATTGTTAAGTTGCACGGGATTCCATGGAAGATCATTAGTTACCGCGATCCTTTGCTCACTTCCCATTTTTGGACTACCATACAGTATGCCCTCGGGACAAAGATCAATTTTAGTACATCATATCACCTTGAGATAGATGGAAAAACTGAGCGGGTGAATCAGATTTTAGAGGACATGCTTAGGATGTATGTGATGGATCAACAGTCCAGATGGGAGGAGTACCTGTACTTGGTGGAGTTACCTACAATAATAGTTTTTCAGAGTTCTATAGGCATGGCTCCTTTTCATGCTTTGTACGGTAGAAACTGCAGGGCACCTCTTAACTAGGACAGGCTAGAGGACATGGTTTCTCTTGGACCAACTTTGTTGTAGGACATGGAGTAGCAGGTGGTTTTGATCAAATAGAGAATGCAAGAGGCACATGACAGGTAGAAGAAGTATTTGATCACATAGGACCAACCATAGTTTTGATGTGGGCATGAAGGTTTTCCTTCATGTCAAGCCACATAAGAGCCCTATTCATTATGAATTTTTTTCTAAGTTATCTCCTAGATTCGTGGCTCTTTTTGAGATCTTGGAGCATATTGGCCCTTTGGCCTACCATCTAGCATTGCCACCCAGCTTGTCTCACGTACATGATGTGTTTCATGTTTTAGTTCTTAAGAGATATGTTTCTGATCCTTCTCATGTGTTAGATTGGACATCAAGGGCATGTGATGATGGAGCCCGTTCACATTCTAGAACACATGACCATGGGCCTTCATGGTAGAGAGGTTGATCAGGTCCGGGTGCAGTTGGACATATATGATGAGACTACAGCTAGATGGGAGGATGCTACTCTGATACAAATTAAATTTTGACTTGTTTTCCAGTGACTTCCAGGAGGAAGTTGAGTCTAAGGGGAGGGGCATGTAGTGCCCACTTCCCTTTGACACATTTTTTATACTAATCATGATACTACTGATTATATTATGGACATGATTATGGACTTTATTATAGTATAATGTTAGATGTTAGATCATGGATTATTGTTGACTTGATTGAGTTATGATGAATGATGATTATTAGAGGCATTTTGGATATTGATGTTGATATAATTTTTGACATGGTTATACTATGGATGTTGTTCAGACATGTGATATTTAGATATTGTGTGTAGACCTAGAGAAGGAAATTATTCGATGATGATATATTTATTGATTAAAATTGTAAATGATCTTGTTGGTTGCTTAGATGTTGTTGTGATCCATATATCTAGATGATTTTAGAATTTTAATTATATTATTTTAGATATTCTGATATGGCCACGAAGCTGAATGAGGTATTCGTGTTTTGTAGGTTAAAATATAAAAACAAACATCGAGGGGGGTAAGTGCACGAAGTTGGTGGACAATTCCGTGGACATAAAAACCCGAAATAAAGGTACCGCGATCGCGGTTTTAAAACCGCGAGTGCGGTCCTAAAACCGCGATCGCGGTTATTGAATTCTAGGTTCGGTAATTACCAAACCTAGTTCCGCGATCGTGGTTTATAACCGTGAGTGCGGTTATAAACCGCGATCGCGGAACTCTGAGACAAAATTTAACAGTCCCGTGACTCGTTATTTTCCTAATTTTCATTTCGAACCGCGACTTTTCCTAAACGTTTTTCACTCGCACTTTCAATACTATCTCAAAATTGCTCATCGGACTTCTGGATAGCGATAGATTCAACCATGCCGCCAAGACGAGGAGGTAAGTCCCCGATTGTAATCATTTTTTTGCATTTTAGGTTGTTTTTTTTGCATTTTAGGTTTTTTTTGGCATTTTCATGGGTTTTGTGAATTGTTTGTTTATGTATACAATTTTATTATTTTATCAGTTGGTCGGCAAGCTCGGGCTCGTGCAAACCGTCAAAACATTCCTCAAAACCCACCGAACATTCCTCAAAACCCTCCGAACATTCCTCAAAACCCTCCTCCAAACATAGATCCGCCCCCTGTGGCTCCTTTTGTCCCCACTGAGCCAACAGGAACGCAAGATAATATCATTGGAAGAATCCAAGAAAATAAAATTGTCATTGAGAACCTAATTCAAACTATAAGACAAAATCATGCTACAAATCCATCCCGCATGACTTTAGCCAATACATTGCAAACATTGATTGGTGAAGTCGAGTCTGCAACCAACCAAATACATAGATGGAACACCTTTAGAAGTGACTGTAGGCGGTGGTATGCGGATAAACTATCTCATGCGGCCGTCAAAGACAAAAAAATTGGAAAAGACCTCATTTGTGCATTATTTACCGACCCTAGAACCAATGCCCCCCCTGCAGTTACTTGCAAACGGTTCCCAATCCATTGGTGCCATGATGATAGAATCAAAAACAATTTTTGGGACCGATGGTGGATGGTTTTTGATTATCCACCATGCAACAACAATGAGGTTCCTCTTTATTTTTTGAAGAAATTATATTGTGAGTTTGTGCTCAATGAGGTCCCGAATTATTTTGACTTTTCAGACTTTTTTGGTCGAGGAGGTGGCTCTGCACAGAGCAGACCTGGTGCATGCGTAGGTCAGCCTAGGATCCCCCATGCCCCAAAACCCCCACTGCCTTCAGTTATCCCTCCTACAGTGAAGGAGGTTGTGGAGATTGATACATTGCATGCATTGAGGGAGCTCACTGACACTCTCACCCAGCATAGCACCCAGATTGCATCCGGTGATGTTGGTGGAGGCACCAGTTCTAGTGCACCACACCACTGTGGATCATGTGGTGCCGTATGCACTGCAGGCGAGACATCATTTGCTGGTTCACAGGATTTTTTTTCTATAGATGAGATGTTGGGGAATGTTTTTGGAACTGGAGCCACTGATATTGGTCTTTCACAGGTAAATTTTAAATAAATTTAAATAATATATATATGTACAATAGTTTAATTCACATGTTTGAGATATTATATATATATGATTGTACGTCATGTACATACATGTAAAAAACTAATTTTTTATTTTATTTTAAATAGCAAGAGCCAGTGAAGGAAACATCCGGTGTTGACATGCTAGCTACTGCGGTTGGGCGTGTTTCAAACGTAAGTTTCAAGTTGTACAAACTTACATTTTTAATAAATCATTTAATTGCACTAGATTATTATTATAATTTGTTTCACGTGTATGTTGTACATGTATTAATATTTTTCTCTTTTATACACAGGAGCCTGGCGGGTCATCATCTGCTCAGGGAACTGAAGCTACTGGCATGCCTCACATGAGTTTTACGCAGGTTAGTTACAAATCTCTTTAAACACTTTGTTTCTAATTCTTGGACCTCTGTGTACATGAGTTTCACTTTCTTATACTCAACGTATATAAAATACATACAACAGCTACCATATATAAAGTTGTAATTTGCTTAGAATACCATAGTATCTCACACTTGTACACATGCTCTGCAAAGAACATTTTCAATACCTCTAAAATTTTTGTAATTGGAGATACATGTCACGAATAGACTTGAGGTGCTTACTTTAGGTGAAGAGGATTATTAAGTGATTATTATGGATGTGGACCCTATCCTCTAGATCCAGAAATAGAAATCTCATAAGTATTTTTTCTAGGTGGTTACTGACCCAATCCTCTTGATCTTCTTGATCCTCTCGGGCTAGTTGATAAATTCCCTTATGTCTAAGTTTGTAGTACTAAACTGGATACACATGGTCTACATGTTCCCAACATCCAAAATAATGACACGTACTGCACTGTCATAGGTATATTATTTGTACATGATGAACTTCTCAATCCAATGTAAAATGATATCTTCCCATATCTACTTATTTACGTTAGACTATATCTTGATTCTCAATAACTACCTCTAGATATGTAACACCATGAGTCACGAAGGAAAAGATACTTGACAAGGTGGAAGCGATCAACTCGTAATCAAAATGAATGATAAGAGTGATGAAGAAATTGTTGATGCGAAATCATAGCACCCCTAGGACTCTGCAACGTGATGGGTTGAGACTCTCAGTATGATTGCATAACATGGAGCTTTTCCCAAGTGTGGGACCTTGCGAAAATGGAAAAGCTCTCCGGATGAAGGCCGGCTCCTATTCCTCTGTTCAGATGCACCAATAAAATGCAGAGGTTTACCCAAAAAACCTAAATCTAACTACCAAGGAGACAGGGAGAGAAAAATGCATAAAAATAAACCTAAGCTAAGGAGGTGATGCACCGAGGAATGAAGAACACCTGTCTTGCCAATAAACACAGACCATTAAAATGCAATGCAAGATCATACACAGATAGCCAGATTCACAGTGAAAAGATCAAGGGGATGCAAATGAATACAGAGAGGGTTGGAATCATCCACAGACATGCATTAATTTGCTCCAAAGATTGATACAGCACACTGCAAAATGCCAAGAGGCAAGGTTGCATTACAGTTTTAGATAGGAGGTTTGAACTCCACAGATTCACCTGCCAAAGAGAAGAAGGGAGGGGCAAAACAAGAATGTCCAACCTTTAGAAAGAAGCCCCTCCTTACAATTTATAGGAAGAATGAGAGAGAAAAGAGAGAGGAATTTGAAATCTGCCCCAACCACCTCCAGAATGCACTTAACTCATCTCATTATGATGGTAGGTGAGAACCCCAGCGAACCCAAAAGTGGCGAACTGTATTTTGAATTTTAAAGAATTTTTTCTCACCCAATTAAAGATATCCAGTCGTATTTGGATAGAGGACCTCGTAAGCTTTCCAAAAAGTCCAACCTTGCATGAATCTGAGCTCCCAGTCAAAAGTTATGGCCATCTGAATATCTGCGCCAGGGTCTGCTTCCTGTTAGCACTCAAAATGTTGCGCCTCCTGAAGGTGCGCCATAGGCGCATTCATGTGTGTGTCGACATCCTCTTCTATGTGCCAAGGGTGCATCCTTTACCCTGTTTATTGTGTGCCCTTCTGTCGACACTCTGTGTCATTGTGCGCCACTTCTGTGCGCCTTGGGCGCACCATTTCCTCTGTCGACACTCATTATCGTGTGCCACTTGTCGTGTGCGCCTTGGGCGCACCATTTCCTCTGTCGACACTCATTGTCGTGTGCCACTTCTGTGAGCCTTGGGCGCACCATTTCCTCTGTCGACACTCATTGCGCCACTTCGTGCGCCACTTCTGTGCGCCACTTGGGCGCATGTCAGGGATTTGAGCTTCTTTGATTTCTCCATTCTTCTGCTTGTCTATATCTACCCGGGGAAAAGATATATACAACAATTTGGTGACTCAATGGGATCACCTGCCTACTAGGTAGCAGATCAGTGGCCTTTTAGCAATCCATTGGGCATGGAGTCATAAGCAATAACCTGAAACCAACTTGATATCTGATCCCGAACCTGATACCGCAACTTCTTCTCTGACAGCATTCTGAATTGTAGAAATCAACCTGAGAGCAACAAAACCTGTGCCGAAGCACTTAGGGAAACAAAAACCTAACTACCACAAGACAATGTGCATACGCACTTAGAGGAATTTAAATCTAGGCTAATATTTACAAGGGTGAACCTTTTCCTTTTAGTAGCAATGTTTAAGATAGATTCCATTAACCGGAATCGGGATTTCTCCTCCATCCAAAGTAGACAATCGGAAGGCATTGCTATTCTTACATCCTGTGACCATGTAGGGGCCACTCCAAATGGCATCAAACTTTGAATGCCTTCCTGGCTTTGCCCGATCTGCATCCCATTTCAGAACTAGGTCTCCTTCCTGGAAGGTCCTTGCTCTCGCTTTCTTATCAAACCATCTTTTTACTAAGGCCTGATCCTTTTCAATCGCCTGAACTGCATGTTCTCTTATTTCTTCCAATTCCATCAACTCTGCATACCTAGCCTCCATTGGTTCGAACTCAGACAACTCCAACTGCTTCATGAGCTCCAATGCTGGCAATTCTAATGATATAGGCAACACTGCCTCTTTCCCATATACCAACTTGTAGGGAGAATTACCTGTAGATCTCTTTGGCGTTATCCTATCAGCCCATAATGCTGATTTTAGCTTGGTATGCCATGTCCTTTGGTTTTCATCTAGAGTCCTTCTGATGATTCTTAACAAATTCTTGTTCGTGGACTCTGCCTGTCCATTACCCTGCGGGTAATAATTTGAAGAGGTGCTCAAATAGATTCCATTCTTGACAGCCCATTCTGTAATCTTGGAACCTATGAATGCCAATGCATTATCTGATATGATAGTGGCCGGCACACCGAACCTGGTCACTATTCCTTCATAAAAGTCTAGTATGTTAGACTCATTTGCTTCCTTGAGCACTACTGCTTCAGTCCACTTGGTGAAATAGTCCGTTGCCATGAGAATCCACTTGTGGCCTTGGCTTGAGTTTGGATTGATGACCCCGACGAATTCCAATCCCCATTGCATAAATGGTTGGTCAACCAGAATTAGGTGCAATGGAAGTGCTGCTTGTCTTTCTTTGCCTGTGAAGAGTGCACATTTCTTGCACTTTCTTATCCATGTATAGCAGTCACTGAAGACTGTCGGCCAATAATACCCTGCCTTCATTATCTTGAGAGCTGTTACTCGTGGGGCAAAATGTCCTCCAGAATCTCCATCAGTGAAAATCTCGTAACACCCTCTCAATTTGACTTATCCCAATGCACCTCAATAGAACTCCATTGATGTCTTTCTTAAACAAAACACCATCAACAAGCACATATGGAATGGCTTGTAATCTGAAGTATCTCCTCTTTGCTTTGCTCATTTCTGGAGGGCATAGGCCTGTCTGTAGGAAGTGTATCATATTTTGAGTCCAACAAGGAGTAGGCACGTCATCATTTTCTTGTTCTTGATCATCCTGTAGTACCAAGGTAGTCTCCTTTTCATCACCAGCTTCAACTTGTTGACTCAAGGCTAGCTGCTCACATAGTCCCTTCCCACGTACTAGTTTGGTGACCTTGATCTCGATGTCATATTCCATGACACGAGTTATCCATCCTGCACGTTTCTCATTCAGATCCTTGTTTAGAAGGAAGTCCTTGACTCCCGCATGAGAGACTAATAATTGGATCTTGTTGTTTGAGACTAGGTGCTTGAATTTCTTTAAGCTTCTGATTACCGCAAGGACATGCTTTTCAATGAAAGAGTACCTAGTTTCGTATTCCTCCAAGCCTTGACTGAAGAAAGCAACTGGTTGTTCTAATCCTTCTTTGTTTTGTTGTACCAGGATTGCAGAAATCGTGTCCCCACCACCAAAGGCATATAGCACGAAGTCCTTAGAGAAGTCTGGATTGACGAGAGTTGGGGCTTGAGATATAGCCTCTTTTATTGCCTCAAAACTTGCCTTGCCTTCAGATGTCCACTTAAATGCCATGCTCTTCTTTAACATCAGCGTTATTGGTTTTACAAGAGCTGCAAAATTTGGAACAAACCTGCGGATGAAATTGATCCTTCCTAAGAAGCTTTGAAGAGCCTTCTTGTGATTTGGCAATGGCAATGCTTGAATTGCTTCAACTCTTTCTGGGTCAATTGTCAACCCCTCCTTTGAAACAATATGGCCTAGAAGTTTTCCCTCGTGAGCCAAGAATATGCATTTTTTGGGATTCAATGATACCCCAAATCTTCTACACCTCTGAAATACTTGCCTCAAATGATAGAGGTGATCCGCTGCATTTTTTGAGAATACAGTGATGTCGTCAAGATATATCAAAACTATTTTATTGATCAACCCCTTGAATGCCATATCCATTGCCCTTTGGAAAGTGGCCCCAGCATTTGATAGCCCAAATGGCATCTTCTTGTAGGCATAGGTCCCCCATTTGGTGGTGAAAGCCGTCTTGAATTGGTCACCTTCTTTCACCATCACCTGATTATACCCTGAGTAGCCATCTAGGAGAGAGAATCTCTCTGAACCGGATACTACTTGCAATATTTGTTCCATTGAAGGAAGTGGGTAATGATCTTTGAGAGATGCCCTGTTGAGGTCTCGGAAATCTACACACAACCTGATTTCTCCACTCTTCTTCCTGACCGGAACCAAGTTTGCAACCCAGCTTGAGTGCTTGATCGAGGAATATAATGCTTGCCTCTATCAGCTTATTTAGCTCTTTCTTCATTAGAGGCTCCATGTGAGGGTTGACTGGTCTCTGCTTCTGCCTAACGGGCTTAGCATCTGGATCCAATTCTATGGTATGTTGTGCCAAATTTGGATCGAATCCTCTTAAGTCTTCATAGCTCCAAGCGAAGACATCTGGAAATTCTTGGAAAAGTTGTACGAAATCTGATTTCTCCTGTTCAGTGGCCACTTTGCCAATTTGAAGTGTTTTGCCTTCCCCAACTGGAATTGGCTCTGAATCTTCTCTCTTAACCTGTATGTTTTCCTTTTCCTTACGAAACTGGTCGTTAGGGTTGAAGATAGACTCCAATGTTACTAAACCCTTAGGAAGCTTGTTTGTCCGCAGCTGCACTACCTGATCCCCATACTGCTGCTCTAATCTATCCTGATTCCTAGCTGAGAATTCAGCCTCTTCTTGTAAGAAATTGACGATCTGTTGATCGTTCTCAAACACCTGCCAGCTTGTGTTATTATCTGGAACTGCTGGCCTCACAATCACATGGATATGTGGCTGTGTTTTTCCCCTTCTGATGTTGTCAACCACATCAAATGTTGCTCCAACTGCTGCGAGCCTATCTGCGGCTTCATTTTTCTTCCTGGGTATGGACACAATGTTGAAAGCTTCGAAATCCTCAATGAGGTCCCATACCCTATTTTTGTAGCTCTTTAGCAGGTCATTCTTTGTGGCATGTTGTCCCCTAACTTGGTTGACGATTAGCTCACTATCTCCAAACACCTGTAAGTTCTTTATGCCCCTTTTCCTGGCCCAATGAATTCCATGAATCAATGCTTCGTATTCAGCCGTGTTGTTTGAACAGGAAAACTGGAAATGAAAAGCTGAAAAATATTTGATGTCTTGTGGTGAAATCAACATTGCACCACCTCCAACACCTTGTCTGCTTCTTGAACCATCGAAAAATAATTTCCAAACTTTGTTTTCATCCTTTTGTTCAGGCTGAATGATGTCAGGAATGGGTGAATTTTCTTCGTGTATACAATACACGCCCAATTCAGATTCTTCAATTTCCTTGTATGGGTCAAATTCATGACTCTTGTTTGCCCATTCATCCAAAGTTAAATCAGGAATTCCCTCGACCTTAGTACCTGTTTCTAGATCACTTGAACACTCCTCCTGATCAAAAACTGAGCAATTTTCATTGATAGGATTTGGTACATGAGGCTCAATATGGAAATGGGCAATTGGTTCTGACCTGATTGTTGCTTTGGCTCCATACCTTGTCCTAAAAATCATGTGCGACCAATCCACAGATAAATATCCACCAATTTTTACAGTGAAGTCTCTTGATAGACACAACACAAAGAGTGGCGGAAGGTCAATCACAGACACATCTTGAAAAACTGTAACATTAGGACAGGAATGTAGAGTTAGGCTTAACCCCTTGATGACTCCAACAAGTTCCTACTGCCGTTCCATCTAGTTGTACTACTCCTTTCAGCACTGGCTCATATTTCAAACCCAGCTGATCCAGCTATTTGCTTCGGCATCACTGAACTACTTGCCCTTGAATCAATCATGCAATTGTGTACTAATTTATCCAACTGATGATTAATGAAATATAGAATGGAGGGGGTTTCAAAACTTTACCTTGTTGTCCTCCATGATTCCCTTCAGGCTGAGCAGCATTCGTGAGGACCTTCTCTTGCATATGGTCCTGCTGGTTCGAAGTGGCAGACCAATTCTTCATGGCAGCTTGTAGAAGATCTCTTTGTCCTGGGATGGATAAAGATTCCCACATTGATATATTCACGTTCGTCTTCTTCATTTGATCAATGATGTTGAAAGGGGATGAATTGTCCTTTTGATGTCCCTTACTTGGTGCAAACTTTTCTGGAGCTTGAGCATGTGCGTGTGTTGCTACAACAGGTACCTTGGGTTGATTTTGCACATTTGGAGCTGCGTTTGGTCTACTGACCCCTTGTTGTGTAAGAGTGGGTTGAGAAACAACTAGATTACACGATTGTCCCTCTCCTATATTTCTCTTCTTTGACCGTGTGTTGGCAGCCACGCCTTGAAAAGGCTGTTGGTTAACTCCACAGAAGTCTTCCGTTTGCCAATTTGCCAATGTGGTTTCTGTTGGAGGTCCTTCTTGTTGCGTTTGTTGCTGTTGATTCTCCTCCTGGCTTGGTTCTTGAGCAACACCAATGGTTTGCACCATCAAGGCCTGATTCAGTGCACCATTGAAACATGCTGACTGATTGTGAGGTAGATTGCAAGGGTAACACCAGTCGTACTCCTGTGCCATGTTATTTTTTGTTGGAACCAAGGCCCTTGAGGGTGTCGTTGTATTTGGATCATACGACCGAAATGGCCTAGCAGCTTGAGGTTGTCCTTCGTTCTGGTTTTGGTTTGCAGCTTGAGGTGGTGGTGGCCTATTCTGTTGGTATGGGGGCCTAGCCTGGTACTGTGCTTGAGGCTGATATGGTCTAACACTTTGAGCTTGCTGTCTTTTGATAGTCACAAGCTCATTTCCAAGGTTCTGTAATTGTTTCATGACCTCTTGCAATTCCTTTAAAGTAGTTGAAGAAGTGGATGCCTCATTATTGCTTTGATTTCTAGGAGTTGGAATGGGATTCAACTCTGGTGCTTGACTGGTTGTAGGATTTCCCATGTCCGGATAGAGAGGCATTGGCGGCCTTGGTGCAAGCTTGCCAGCTTGGATCAAACAGTTCTCAGCTCTGATCGCTGTGTCATAGGACCCTGGCAGCGTTGTCCCTCCCATTGATTGGATCATCATGGCTATGTCTGAATTTATAGCCTTTAAGAAATAAAGGAATGCTCCTTCGGCAGTTGGTCTAACAGCTATTGGGATCCTGTCCCATGTCCATTGGAATCTGAAGTTGAAATATGCCATTTGTTCGTTAGGAGCCCTTTTGATTGTTGTCAGCTGTTCCAATAAAGATAAATTGTCCGCCCTCTCCCCGAATTGGCTGCAAAGAGCAGAACAAAGTTAATTCCAATTCATAATAGAGCCTGCTGTAAGGCTCCTAAACCATTGTAAGGCCTTGCCTTTGAAAGATGAAGCCAACAGCTTGACTGCAACATCCATTTCATTTATTTCATGGATTGCACATGCATTAGCAATATCCTGGATGTGATCAATAGGAGTAGTATGATTTTCTCCTGTAAAATAGGGTATATTCTTTAGTGCTGCAACTGGAATTTGATTCTGAGCATTTAGGGCAAGTGGACTACTACCTGTGAAATTGACAAAGGGATTCGGTGGTAGATGTGCCATTATGATTGGCCTAAGAACCCTGGTCGATGCGAGAAAAGGCCTACCAGGTGGAGGTGTAGACAAAGTCCTGTTAGGTGGAGATGGTGATCTTTGTGGTCTTCTTCCTCTCCTTCCTCCTCCTGGTGATAGTTTTAATTGGACAAATAGCCCCTCTTCTCGAGTATTAGACCTGGTTCGAATTCTTCTCATATGCCTGGGCAACTTTTGCTGCTACACCGCTAAATTCTACCCCTTCGGAGTCGCCAGATGTGTTAGAAAGTGAGCCTCAAAAGGCTAGATCCTGCCAAGTTACACACCAAACTTGACGATATTTAAAAATGGAAAAATTGAAAGACCTGTATTTTTGATATTTTAGAGTTTGGAACTTGATTCTGGAATGACAGTCCTGAAAACCCAAAAATGCCAGACTTCCGAAAACCTGAAATCCGAAAATCAAAAAACCATGAAATTTTGAAAGTCAAAATCTCAAAAATCTAAGAATACCCTTTTGAAGATTATCCCCCGATCTATCAACTGGTGAAATTTTGACTTGTTTCGAGCGAGTTAAGTCCTTAAAAATCGATTTTAAAGTTCAGCCTGGAAGGTGGAAAAAACTGAACTGTAAAACCTGTAATTTTTTAAGTCTGAATTTCTTGAAAGTTCCTTCGAAACTGTGGAATGACCTCTTGGTCCCACCGGGCATGCCAAAACTATTGATGGCGAATCAAAGCACCCCTGGGAATCTGCAACGCGATGGGTTGAGACTCTCAGTATGATTGCATAACATGGAGCTTTTCCCAAGTGTGGGACCTTGCGAAAATGGAAAAGCTCTCCGGATGAAGGCCGGCTCCTATTCCTCTGTTCAGATGCACCAATAAAATGTAGAGGTTTACCCAAAAAACCTAAATCTAACTACCAAGGAGACAGGGAGAGAAAAATGCATAAAAATAAACCTAAGCTAAGGAGGTGATGCACCGAGGAATGAAGAACACCTGTCTTGCCAATAAACACAGACCATTAAAATGCAATGCAAGATCATACACAGATAGCCAGATTCACAGTGAAAAGATCAAGGGGATGCAAATGAATATAGAGAGGGTTGAGAATCATCCACAGACATGCATTAATTTGCTCCAAAGATTGATACAACACACTGCAAAATGCCAAGAGGCAAGGTTGCATTACAGTTTTAGATAGGAGGTTTGAACTCCACAGATTCACCTGCCAAAGAGAAGAAGGGAGGGGCAAAACAAGAATGTCCAACCTTTAGAAAGAAGCCCCTCCTTATAATTTATAGGAAGAATGAGAGAGAAAAGAGAGAGGAATTCAAAATCTGCCCCAACCACCTCCAGAATGCACTTAACTCATCTCATTATGATGGTAGGTGAGAACCCCAGCGAACCCAAAAGTGGCGAACTGTATTTTGCATTTTTAAGAATTTTTTCTCACCCAATTAAAGATATCCAGTCGTAGTTGGATAGAGGACCTCGTAAGCTTTCCAAAAAGTCCAACCTTGCATGAATCCGAGCTCCCAGTCAAAAGTTATGGCCATTTGAATATCTGCGCCAGGGTCTGCTTCCTGTCAGCGCTCAAAATGTTGCGCCTCCTGAAGGTGCGCCATAGGCGCATCCATGTGTGTGTTGACATCCACTTCTATGTGCCAAGGGCGCATCCTTTACCCTGTCGACACTCCGTGTCGTGTGCCACTTCTGTGCGCCTTGGGCGCACCATTTCCTCTGTCGACACTCATTGTCGTGCGCCACTTCTGTGCGCCTTGGGCGCACCATTTCCTCTGTCGACACTCATTGTCGTGCGCCACTTCTGTGCGCCTTGGGTGCACCATTTCCTCTGTCGACACTCATTGTCATGCGCCACTTCTGTGTGCCTTGGGTGCACCATTTCCTCTTCTGCACCTTGGGCGCACCATTTCCTCTGTGCACCCTTGTGCGCCTTGGGCGCACCATTTCCTCTGTCGACACTCATTGTCGTGCGCCACTTCTGTGCGCCTTGGGCGCATGTCAGGGATTTGAGCTTCTTTGATTTCTCCATTCTTCTGCTTGTCTATATCTACCCGGGGAAAAGATATATACAACAGAAATGTAAAAAAGGTTATTAAATCCTCTTGTACCCTTTATCTAAAAAAATCTATGCGTCCTTTCCATATGATTATAAGTTTTATATGGATTGGTGTCCCGAGATTATTTTGACTTTTCAGACATCATTGTTTGGTCGAGGAGGTGAGCTCTGCACAGAGCATACCTGGTGCATGCGTAGGTCTAGCCTAGGATCCCCCATGTCCCAAAACCCCCACTGAAATGGGGGTCATTTGTAGTACCTAAATGTATTCCCTACACTTGGGAAGGTGACGTGTGTTGGAACTATAATGATATATATCTCATTCACACATAACTTGAACAACTTGAGGAAATGTCTCACTCTATATCCACTTCGCTTCTACTAGATAACAAGTATTCTCCATCCCAGACCCCTGACAAATCACGGTGCACATGTTGGTGGAGGCATATGCATAATCCTCTATGTGTCTCAGACCTAATTTATTAGACATCATGGATCATGTTGGTAGCCTTATGCACTACAGTTAGAGACATCCAATTTGTTGGTTCACTATGAACCTATCCCATACTTTTCTATATATGAGACTGCTGGGGAAGGGTTACTTGGAACTGGAGTCCACCTAGGTAGTACTTTTAGGTCTGTTCAGTAAGAAATCTAACGATTGGTCATAAATAAATATTCATTCAATAATACCTAGTAGGGTGACCTTGTACAATTCAAGGATCCTCTAATCTCACTCTAATAAAATTAAGAAGAAATATTGGACCATATGATATCCTATATATAGTACCCATATATATACAATATACTACCATTGATTGTACGTTATCCATGTTACATCCCATAGATCAAACATGAGCTTAATTTGTTTATGTTTCCATGTGTTAGGGATGAAGCAAGAGCTTGTATTCGAAGGAAACATCCGGTGTCGACATGCTAGCATACTGCGGTTTGGGCGTGTTTCATAATGTATTGCTTCATAGTTGTACCCAAACTTAACATTTCTACTAAATAAGGTACAAGGATTATAATTGCAGGTAGATTATTATTATCTAATTAACTTTCAACGTCAATTATGCATGACAAAAATAATTCATGTCCAACTTGAAATGGACTAAGTGATAAACAATAAATTTATCAATACACAGGAGCCTGGCAGAGTCACTCATCTTGCTCAGGAAGATTCTGGGATGAGCTAGATGTGCACAGCCTAGCGGAGCATGAGAAGATACATACTGTTAGATTCTACAAAGAAGATTCTAGAACTGGAACACATGTTGTTTCAAGACCATTCTTGATATGCTCTGGTACTATGTAGTAGTTGGACTTTCTTATACAAGGAACCTATAGTATTATTTCATAAGGTAGTTGAAATGCTCAACTTTCTAGTGCTTTGATATAAGTTTAGCCATGTATGTAATCATTATATTGCTCTTTTTCACATGTCATCAGAGATGACCTGTAATGATCCACAGTAAAGTAGAAACTCCTAATAAATTCACAGTAAATCCTTCATCAAAGCATTAAAAAACCAAAGGAGAAAAATCTGTGTGTGTTTGATGCCAGACCACCCTGGGTAGTCAGACTCCCAACCACTTGACAGGGTAAGTGCACGAAGTTGGTGGACAATTCCGTGGACATAAAAACCTGAAATAAAGATCTCTAAGCTAGCAAGGTGGAAGGAGGTTATGTTCTTTATTACCTACAGGGAAAACACCCTGAAGTAAGTATCCTCTAGGCTTGTGTACCAAAACTCAAACTCAGGTACCTTTGGACACATAAGACCATATAAATAGCTGCATTATAATCTATATATTTGCAACACACTTGCCCACCAAGGATATACAACTCTAGTCTACTCTTCGTCTGATCTATATGTTTGGTCTGGTGATGTTAGATTTAAAAGTTCTTCAAATTTGAATGATGCTCTAATTGTCATAGAAGATGACTATGGGTTACCTAGATTAAATACAAAAGTTTGTCAAAATATTATGAAGATAGATGGCCTCCGTGCTAACATTTATAGATCCTATGTATTTAGCCTAAATAGAAGATAAAATTTAATAATGTATTTTTATTCTTTCTTGAGTAACTAAATATTGATTTGTACATTTTTTTGTATAGCTTATGACTGCTACAGAGACTCCTCCACATATGCAGACTGTGGAGGCTGCTGTAGATACTGCCATAGCATCTGCAAATCCACTAACCGAGGTACACAATTTTTTAAATTTGTTAAATTTTGGAGGTTCATTATTTCTTATTAAACTTAAATCTACGATATCAAATTTTGTAGGTATATGTATGTGTGAAATAATTAATTTGAAAATTAATTATTTGTATGTAGCTTACCCCTCGTGAGTCTATTGTTGTCCCTGCGACACATCAACAACAAATCGATAGGGATCATGACATTGCGGTAAGATTGCACATGCATTTTAACTAAATTGTACAAGTTTCTAAATTTTGAAGGTATTTTAAAATTTTGGGTGTTAAAAACTTGTTGTTTATGAATGTGCAGGTTAGGTTGCAGGCATGCTTGGAGACACCTAGGACCACACGGATGAAATCCGTAGTGGCATCTCCCTCCACTACATCCCCAGGTCGTGGACGTGCTACTTCTAGCAGGGCGAAGAGAGGGAAGATGTTTCATGAGTAGATTTATAGTCCACTTGGATGCCACATATATGTGGTCATGAGTACATCTATTCACAGTCCATTGTATATATATCTAGCCTTTTGCGACGGCATGTGGTCCCATATATGTACATTATGACACGCACGCTTAGTTCGAGATGTATACATACATTATGAACTTATATGTGTACATATATATTTTCAGAGACGTGCGCGTCTTGAGCACACTTTATTTGATTCTTATATATATATATATATATATATATCCATGTGTGTTGGTTAAATAAGGCTATAAATTTGGTTATTTTGGTATTATTGCTAACTCTGAGAAAGTGGGTTTTGATCTCTGTTCGTTGGATTTAGTGTATTACTTCTAGTTATATATTTTCTAGTATCTTTCTGATTATTATTTGTGGTATATTTCGTGCCATGGGCATTTTGAATTTTTATTTTTCAAACTAAAACAATATTGTTAGCTCTATATCAAGCCAACTTAAGTATTAGTAACTAGAGATGTGCTATGTATAACGTGCATTGATTCTTGAGGTACCAATTTACATGAAGAAAAAGTAATGAAATGGCGGACTTAGAATTTGGGAGTGAGAAATATGCTTTAAGCATAGTCAATAAATGTGTAGTTTTACATGTTGGATATTTTTTAAATGTGAGAAATATTGCTTCTCTCCCTCTCTTCAATCATTTGTAGTTTTACATGTTGGATATTTTTTGTAGGTTGATTACTTTTTATTTTTCTCATTATTTTTCTCTAGTTTTTTATTTTGTTTACATGTCACTTCTAAAAATATGAATTATTATATTGATTCCATAACTTCCACACCTTATTTATAATATTGGATGCTCAATTCAAACCAATTATATTACTATGTTAACAAAAAAGTGGTGTTGATGTAAGGCTATAAATTTGATCTGATAAACAAATATGAGAGAAACAATTTACTTAGGATATAACACCATGCCATGCCATATAGAACACCATGCTGGATATAATGTGTATTTGTGTCAATTTTTAGGATATCTTTAATATATAAAATTCACTAAAATATTCTGATCAAAAGGGTTGTAATTTAATTGGTGCACACATGCAATAGTAAAAGTGTCATGTAGTGTTGAATTCATTAAGATATAAATGTTTAGTACCCAAAATTTGGTTTGGGAACTTGGAAATATAGAATTTTGTACTTTTTTTTATATACACTTTATTTATGCATTGTTTTAACAACCATAGGCGCCTTCTTGATCTATCTCGCACCGTATATCCACTAGATAAAAATACTCATACCTAATTTTTGTCATACTCTAGACACACATCTCAATACAACTAACCACATCCTAGATCACACTCATAGCCCTGGATGTATATCATCCTACCAAGCACAAGATGACAACAACAGATAACATAACAACCAAGTCATTGTAATTTAATTTAAATAAATAAGGAAACATTGTATTTTGCAAACGTTGGGTCGTGGCACTGAACCGCCTGTGCTGGCACGTCCGAGTGGCCAGGTGAACACTAGAGGAGGTGGTGTTTTTGTGCGCGAAAGGGTCGTTGCTTCCGAGCTACTTCGTTCGGGCGTAGTCCCTTAAGAGCCCTGAGACCAAAATATCGTTCAAATTCGACAGGTGACTACTTGGACTCCGTGGCACCTAGAGAGGCCTCGTCTGATTCAGAACCTCGGCATACAGACCCTCTACAATAGCCTCTCTCATTTTTTTCTTTCTCATTTCGGTGCTCTCGCTGTCCTAAAGTTTACAAACGCGCAAAATAGTGCAGTTGGAGCCAGTGTAAGGTTGTCAAACGCTGTATTTTGCAAATGGTGGGCCGTGGCACCGAACCACCTATGCCGGCACGTCCGGGTGGGCAGGTGAATGCTAGAGGAGGTGGTGTTTTGGTGAGCGAAAGGGTCGTTGCTTCCGGGCTACTTCGTTCGGACTTAGTCCCTTAAGAGCCCTGAGACCAAAATATCGTTCAAATTCGACGAGTGACTACTCAGACTCTGTGGCACCTAGAGAGGCCTCGTCTGATCCAAAACCTCGGCATACGAACCCTCTACAATAGCCTCTCTCATTTTTTTCCTTCTCATTTTGGTGCTCTCGCTGTCCTAATGTTTGCAAATGCGCGAAATAGTGTAGTTGGAGCCAGTGTAAGGTTGTCAAACACTGTATTTTGCGAACGGTGGGCCGTGGCACCGAACCGCTTACGCCGGCATGTCCGAGTGGGCATGTGAACGCTAGAGGAGGTGGTGTTTCAGTGCGTGAAAGGGTCGTTGCTTCCGGGCTACTTCGTTTGGGCTTAGTCCCTTAAGAGCCCTGAGACCAAAATATCGTTCAAATTTGACGGGTGACTACTCAGACTCCGTGGCACCTAGAGAGGCCTCGTCTGATCCAAAACCTTGGCATACAGACCCTCTACAATAGCCTCTCTCATTTTTTTCCTTCCCATTTCAGTGCTCTCGTTGTCCTAATGTTTGCAAACGCGCGAAATAGTGCAGTTGGAGCCAGTGTAAGGTTATCAAACACTGTATTTTGTAAACGGTGGGCCGTGGCACCGAACCGCCTGCGTCAGAATGTCCGGGTGGGCAGGTGAACACTAGATGAGGCAGTGTTTCGGTGCGTGAAAGGGTCGTTGCTTCCGGGCTACTTCGTTCGGGCTTAGTCCCTTAAGAGCCCTGAGACCAAAATATCGTTCAAATTCGACGGGTGACTACTCAGACTCCGTGGCACCTAGAGAGGCCTCGTCTGATCTGACACCTCGGCATATGGACCCTCTACAATAGCCTCTCTCATTTTTTTCCTTCTCATTTCGGTGCTCTCGTTGTCCTAATGTTTGCAAATGCGCAAAATAGTGCAGTTGGAGCCAGTGTAAGGTTGTCAAACACTGTATTTTGCAAACGGTGGACCGTGGCACCAAACCGCCTACGTCGGCACATCCAAGTGGGCAGGTGAACGCTAGAGGAGGTGGGTTTTTGGTGCGCGAAAGGGTCGTTGCTTCTGGGCTACTTCGTTCGGGCTTAGTCCCTTAAGAGCCCTGAGACCAAAATATCGTTCAAATTCGACGGGTGACTACTCAAACTCCATGGCACCTAGAGAGGCCTTGTCTGATCCGACACCTCGGTATACAGACCCTCTACAATAGCCTCTCTCATATTTTTCCTTCTCATTTCGGTGCTCTCGCTGTCCTAATGTTTGCAAACGCGTGAAATAGTGCAGTTGAGCCAGTGTAAGGTTGTCAAACGCTGTATTTTGCAAACGGTGGGCCGTGGCACCGAACCGCCTACGCCGGCACGTTTGGGTGGCTAGGTGAACACTAGAGGAGGCAGTGTTTCGGTGCGCGAAAGGGTCGTTGCTTCCGGGCTACTTCGTTCGGGCTTAGTCCCTTAAGAGCCCTGAGACCAAAATATCGTTCAAATTCGATGGGTGACTACTTGGACTCCGTGGCACCTAGAGAGGCCTCGTCTGATTCAGAACCTCGGCATACGGACCCTCTACAATAGTCTCTCTCATTTTTTTCCTTCTCATTTCGGTGCTCTCGCTGTCCTAATGTTTGTAAACGCGTGAAATAGTGCAGTTGGAACCAGTGTAAGGTTGTCAAACACTGTATTTTGCAAAGGGTGGGCCATGGCACCGAACCGCCTACGCCGGCATGTCTGGGTGGCCAGGTGAACGCTAGAGGAGGCAGTGTTTCGGTGCGCGAAAGTGTCGTTGCTTCCGGGCTACTTCGTTCGGGCTTAGTCCCTTAAGAGCCCTGAGACCAAAATATCGTTCAAATTCGACGAGTGACTATTCGGACTCCGTGGCACCTAGAGGAGTTGTTTTGAAAATTTACAACTTTTTCAAAATTTACAACTTTTTCAAAATTTACAACTTTTTCAAAATTTACAATATTTTCAAAATTTACAAACTTGACTTTTCAAAATTTACAAATTTTTCAAACAATGTTCAAGCTTCTCTTAGCTTCGAGAATTTAAAATTCTCTACTAACGATACCAACCACGTGAAGGTGGAAGCTTTTCTGGCACCACTAACCTAAACATAAAATTGTTAGTCAAAGAAATTTAAGTTTCAAATCAAAACCATATACTAGATCTATATACATGACATACAAAATACACAAATTTAAAATAAAATATATTCAAACTTAAATCTAGATCTTTAAACTAAAAAAATTATATATATATATATATATATATATATATATATATACGCTATATAAATTGAAACTTGAAATTAAATATATACCAGACATGAGCATTGTAAATTCATTCCAATGAACCATCAGGATCGGATCTACTCTAAATAGCAGACAAGATTGCTTCATGATCTGACTCTCGAACCTTCCAAAGAATCTTGTTATTAGGTCTTCCTCGATATCTATACAACTGAATATTTGTCGCTAGAACTAGATGTGAATATAACAGTATTTTCCTGTGTGTCTCAAAGTCTTCAAACACCCAAACAGAGGAGTTTTTTAATGGATACCGTCGAAGCCAAGTTCCAGTAACTACCACTGACCCTGTAGGATACTCAATCTCTTCACCATCTATAATAGGAGAAGTCAACTTCTTTCTTTCCTCGATGCAACGACATAAGAAATAGTTTGTTCCTTCTTCATTGTCTTCTGTCGCAATTACTACAAACACATGTCCTACAAAAAAATAACCAAGGTTGAAAAACTCAAATTTAAATTACATATTAAAATTTCAATGGACATAACTCAATACAAAAATTAAATAAATAACTGGATAAATACCTTGTCGCACCAAAATTGAAATTTCGTCAAAGTCCTTGGATGTTGTAACTTCATTTGCAGAAACAAGTTGTAATGCTTGTGGAGGTTGATAACTAGGAAGCGGAGTTAGAGGCCTACAAATCCATCCTTCCACCCATTCTTGTGAATCACACTCAGCAGTGACAAATTCGATACAAGATGCACAAAAACATGTCAACTTTCTTGGCCATACGGCCCACGAAGTAGCGTCTGAGCTACAAAATGAGTGCATATCACTGGACCCAGTGAGTGTCATACAATCCTTGTAGTTAGCAATATGTTTTTCCTCTATTAACCAAAAAAATCTGCAAACTGTGGAATTTTCTTGAGAACCTCAGGCCATGTTGTTAGTACACCATTCCACTATGCTTTTTGCATCTTTTAATTCAGCACCATCTTTGTACTTCAACTCTTCTCTTGCAAGAGCTCTTTTCACACATGCCCCTGCACCGTCATGCTCTCCTTTTCCATGTCCAGCCTCAGTGAAACTCCAAATATGTTGCACACCCATCTTGACATGCATTCTTCTCATCCAATAAAACATTCGTGCATTCTTAAACTAAGACGTGCAATTATCTGACCATATATAATGTTGTTTGAAGTGGATGTCCCTATCACACAAGTTTCCATAAAATAACTTGAAACACCTTTGCACAAATTCAATAGAATGACTACGATCATCACTGATATAAAAGTGGTACTCTCTTAAAAAAATTTGATCATTCTCTGTACTGTCAGGAGAATGTAGAAATGCTATATGCACAAAAATGGCAACTTGTACTGAGTTGTAATATTGCGATTGAACCTCCATTTGTGGTTGCAATGTGTAATTCTCTACAAAATCGACCACTGAAACAATAGTACCAATAGGAAATGTGTCTTTGCATAGCTTGAATTGTTCATCCAACCATCGAGCTCTATGTGTATGCCTCGCATACTCATAAACAATTTCATCCTTAAATTTTGTCATAAATTGAAAAATGGGCATTTGTTCTGTAACTAGCTCACACCGTTTCGACTCTTTTCCATCTTTCAACTGGTATGCAACTGATTTATATTTATCAAATTCAACTAAATTATGTCCTATTGTACCTTCAATTTGTTCATGGATGTAACTTTCCAATTTAGGTAATCCGCCGCATGTACTACAACTTCCATCTAAACAATCCTGACTATAAAAAAATTGTCCAACTTCTTTTTCACAAAATATAGTAGGAATGAAATCCCTAGAAGATATTGGTGGAACTTGAACACCAAATTCAGATAAAATAGTTTCAGAATGAAAAATAGAACGAATACGTAGAAATTTAGCATAATGCATCGTAAATTCAACATGTTGCCTACAACAACCAGTGGTGCGAGCATGGTTGATTTTCACATAGAATGGTTTCAACATTTCAAAAAAACGTTGACTAATTTTAATTTCCAGATTCTCTTGTTCAAACTTACGAAAAAATTGAGTTTGAGTCATATCTAAGAAATGCTTTGGATGTGGTTCACGATTAGTAGAACCAACTCTCCGTTTTATAATATCTCTTGTATTAGGTGAAACTCTAGTGTTATCATGCCAAAATTTAATAACAACTTCTCGTATAGCATCAGAATTATTTTTGTCCTTACGCGGTGCTCTAGCAGAAAATTCCCAAAAATTGACATTATTGAGTGATTGAAGGATATTACGTCTTTCAATTGCTTTCATTAGAGTTTTTCGATTAACGTGAACCATTCGACTTGTTTTCATAATCAAACGTTGTTTTTTTATTGATTCACTTACAACACTAGTAGCAAGTACACGACGCACAATATTACTATCCCTAGTGTGTCTCTTGACACCAACAGTGTGATATGCATCATGAAGGTTTTCAACAATTGTAGAGGTTTGACCACGTATGTTAGATGTTGTCAATCCTAAGGTGTTTAATGTAGGTCTCATTTTAATCAATTTCATCAAACTAACCAACAACTGACATCTTTGGGAATCATTTAAAATTTCAAAATGATTATCCCAAATTTCAGTGGCTTTTCTTCTGATTTGTCGTTCAGAAAGTTTTTCAGATATTGGTTTCAAAATGTTTTCATCAATTTCAATCAAAAAATTAGGTTTCTTATGTAAAATCCTAGGAGGTGTTTTTGTCAAATTTTGCTTGTCTATTTTTTCAACATGAATTTCCTTATTCACATTTTCATTGTCTCCTTCAATTTCAACATTTGCTACATCATGAGTATTTAATTCTTCTTCAACATTGACAGTAAAAACTTCTTCATCACGAGTATTTAATTCAACTTCAACATTGACAGTAGAAACATTACCTAGTTCTTCATTGCTTACAGTAGTTGGGATTGAAGATGAACCTCTTCTAGATTCACGAAGTTTCCGCATTCGCTCAGCATTTTCAATTTTGTTGGCCTCTAATTCGTCTGGTGTTTTTTTACTTAATGACTTCCTTTTTTGACTTCGTTTTTTGTCTCCCATGATGTTTTTGCTTTCGGTGATAAAAAAACGTGCCTGGAAAAAGACAAAATTTCGCAGTAATTCGTACGGTAAGGTCAGAGAGTAAAAATCACATGGTAATTTAGACATTGGGATGTGTGTAAATATGATTTATAAAGTGCGAGCGCGCTTTATAAACCGTGAGCGCGCTTTATAAATCGCGTTCGTGGTATTTTTACAAAAAACCGTGATTGCGGAGCTATTTTCCGAACCTTATCCTCGGAAAATCTTTTTTTTCCCCCAACCAAAGCTATGGAAGGTCATTATGAAGTGCAAAAGGTCAAAAAACCTCAAATCTGCTCTTCCAAAGACTTAAACCATGCTAAAAAACTGAAAACATTTCACAAAAATGGTGCCATCACGTAGGGTAGACTCTTAGCTTTGTAAAAATATTGTTTTTAAAGTGAATAGAATAAGATAAATATCATTTTATAATTTATTACTAACAATAGGTCCTTAAGACATTTTTTCCCGTGAATGTTCATGTCTACGTTTAAGACTGTAACTTTTGTTTCACTTATAAAAATATGATAAAAATTATACCATCCCAAGCGTGGACAAATTCTATACACCTTAAAAAAAATTTAAAAAATGATTTTGATATTTTTTGATATAGTTATGGTGGGCAAATGGAAAGCTCTCCATTTTCTAAATATTTTCAGACCACTTTCACAGAAAAAATCATAAAAAAAAAATACTGCTAAAAAAAATACAAAATAAAATCCATCCCAAGATAGACAACTACATCTAACGTTTCACCAAAGGAAAAAAAAAATAACAAGATTTGGTCATCCAAAATGCGGGCAAACGGACTACAATCTTATAAGTTTTTTCGAAAAGAAAAAGTAAGTCAAAGTGTTTAATATAGCTAAACTTGTCCGTTTTTTACAAAAATTAGTATTTTAGAAACTAGATTCTGAATGCTACGATTCATATTCACATAGTTTTTTATAATTTAGAGTGCATGTATAGCTAATAATCCCTACAAGTTGAGATTTCACTGTTTTTTGCAATATGACGTCCACGGATGACCCTATATTTGTCCATCAAATTGGTGCACTTACCCAGGGATTGGAGACCAACTGCATTAGAATTCTAGATAAATTCAATAAGGTCACCATGGCAACTAGTATTTGTTTGTACATGTTTGGGTGTGTTAGGGATTCCCATGGGGGGGCGGGATCATCTTTAAATGTGACCAAGGGGTTATGTGTATTTATTTATTGGTTCTTTTTTTTATGTTTTCATGTGATTATTATGTGGTGCATTGACCCTTTCATTATTCATTAAATGGCGTGTAATATTGTGAGTAATCATATTGTTAAGTTAATTACTTAAAATATGTCATAAGAAATTAATTAATAGAGTTGTTGGCCTTGAATTAAAGTGTTGTAAGAGATGTGTAAGTAATGTGTAAGTTTACATTTGAGTGTGAAACACTCCACCTTCTTGGAAATTTGAATTTGTCCTTAGAGGCTGATTTTGGAGGCTTGTGCGACAACTTAAACTTGTCTCATACCTCTTAAATTTAATTACCAACCATACCTATGGTTGAAGAGTTGAAATTTTACTTTTATAATGCTTTTTGAGAAGGAAAATTGTAGGTTTTAATTGAACATTTCTTACATGATTTAATTTCAATCCTTTGGGGTGTAGGTTGGATTTGAGTATGTAAGTAAACTGTAATATTATTCACCCACCTATTTATTATGCATTGGAGAATGAAGTTGACTTTTGGGTTTAGGTTGAGGATGTGTGATGTGGCATCCTACATGGATCCACCTCATCCTCTTCTCTTCCCTCTTCTATAAAATTTGAATTCCTTAACTTGTTTTGGGTTTTCTTAAATTTGAAGACTTCATTCTTGGGTGAATTCCTTTCTATTTTGGGAGCTCTTGCTTTTCGAGAAGCTTGAAGATTGTTGCATGTTTGTTGTTTGGTGGATTTTTGGATTGTTTTCTTGGAAACAACTGCTTCTTACAACTTGTGAAACTCCATCATGGAGAGGTAAGAGCTTGGCTCTTGAAATGCTCTTATTTTATGAATGTAAATGTTAATGTGTGAATGTTTTGGCATGTTTTTGGGCTGTCGGATAGATTTCCTAGGAATGGTGTAGGAAAAGACTATGAGGTTTATTTTGTGGGAGGCACAAGTGTGTTTTAGGGAGGTATAAGGGTGGAGAGAGTTCGGATTTGGGTTCCACCTTACAAAGAAATAACTTGAATTTATTTACTCGTTATGGGGTGCCATAAGAGGTTGGGGAGGCATAATGAAATGTGAGGAATAAGGGGTACTTGGGGGAGGCATAAGGAATGTCAAGGATTTGATATACTATATTTTGGTAGTTTGTAATTTAGGTGGTGATACCCATTTCCCCTTTTCGGAGGCATAAGAAGCATACCTATAGTTTCTTGCTCCTTTGGCTTGCTTGATGAAGCCTTGGTAATGTTTTTCATTGTTTAATATAGTTGTAAACTACGTTTTGTTTTGGACTATGTTTTATTGTGAAAATGTTGCTTGTGTGTTTATAGAAGCCTATTGTTGCCGTGAGTTGGATCACATCTTTTATTGCATTGTGGTTGGGGCTCAGGTGCCAATCAAGAAGGATGGATTCTCCTCTTCATTTTTTGTTTTGGTTGGGTGGAGAGCATTGCTTTTCCCCTACTCTTATTGTGATCACAATTTTAAAGAATAAGAAATACACATGTTGCTGTTCTAGAGATGAGAAAAGACAGTTTGACTATCCCTTGTGAAATGAAATCTTATTGTAACCTTTCCCACTTGAAGTGGATGAACTTATATGTTTTGTAGTGGAAAGATGTTGTATTGGGTATGAAAGTGTATTTTGAAATGTGAAAATTACATACTCTTTTATGTTCTTTTGCAAGCAAGAAATTGTGTCCTATATGATGAAATTGAAGAAAGGAAGAAGAAAGTTGTAAAGTTTTTCTTTTGGAATCAATAAAGGATTGCATAACCTTCCTCAAATTACATCATTTTATTGAATTTAATCATCTAAATCTGATTTGTAATATTTGTTTGAAAGAAAAAAATGCGTATGAAGGAAATGTAATACTCTGCCTTTTGAAATATGTGAGAATTTGAAATCAGAGACATATTCTAGCTTTTGAATAGTTGAAATAAATCAAATAAATGTTTTAGATTAGAATTGGAATGAATCCTAATACTTGGAAGATGAAAATGACAAATAGATCCTTTAAAATTTGATCTTTGTTTTGTATTTTCAAACTGGCAAATACTTTATCAAAAAATACTAAGTTCAAACCTGCAACAATGAAATAACAAATGAAATGATTAAATTGAAGTAGTATTCTCTAAACTAATCCAATTGTACAAAAATACTTAAGGAACTTCATAGAAAACTTAGCAAAAACGGGCTCAACCCTCTTAAAGTTGTTTTGCTGTCAATACATGTAAATTGTCAAATTTCAAATCAATCAAACAAATAGAGTCTTGAAATCCTTCTTAAATCCATCTAAGAACAATTCTCCATGTCTATTTGAAATGTTGAGAGAGGAAGAAGATAAAATTAAACAAATCTTATAAGTTAAAATTTACCAGTTTGCATCGTAAAAGTTTACAGATTGTTTTCTTGAAAATTACTCCTTAAACTTTATCAAAATAAAAATTTAATGATTTTTGAGTAAAGGGGACATCGAGAGATTTCCAAAAATTTATTTTTTCCCCAAAACCAAGCTCTCTATCAAAATTTATGGCCTTCTGAAGTTTTTTTTCATTTGGCATCAAAAAAATAATTCTAACTGTTAAAAACAAATTAAAAATAGGGAAAAATTTCCTTGGTGGACCTGCAAGCCCAAATTTTCCCTTAGCACTTTGGAAAAATTTTGGGAAAAATTTTCTAATTTTCCTCGCCACCCCGCAGCCAATCAGAGGATGCCACGTGGCACCATGAGGCATTAGCGGAGGGGCGGATCCCTTTTTAAACTTAGCGCTTCCCAAAAAAATTGGGAAAATTTTCTAAAATTTTCCAATAATGAGATGCCATGTGGCATCGCAAGGTGTTGGCAGAGGTGTAGGTGAATTCTATCCTTTTCACCCTTTGGAGTGTTAAAATTATTCTACCCCCACTGCCCCGCTTTCCCCACATTGGTTTAAGAGGCGCTACGTGTCCCTTGCGGAGTCATAGGAGCGCGGGTGCGAGGGTGGATTTTTCGCCCCACGCAGGAAATTTCCTAAACATCTCCTGTGGCCTTGGTGACCCAACACCTCCTTTGGGAAAAATTTCTCCCCGAGGCCCACAAACCCGCATCTGGGTCAAATTTTCTCTCCTAGGCCGGTAGGCCTGCTCTTGGGGAAAATTTTCACCCCAAGACGCATCGGCCCATAACTTGAGAAATACAAGGAGTTAGGAAGAATTATTTATATCATTGGAAAGGTGAGGAAATTTCCTATCCAATGGGAATGATTTAGGGAATTTTAAATGTGCTAATTTTGAAAAAATCAATTTGAATCTTTAAATCCTGTTAGAGAGAACGGGTATGGTGAGGAATTACCCTCTGACCCTGATTGAACTTTCTAACCATAAATTTTGGACCTTGTGACCTCTAATAATTATTAATAAAGGAAAAGTGTATTCTAGTGGATTAGAATTGATTTGGAACTTATTAGTCACAACTATTGTCTTGTTACCGAATTATAGACTCTTTTAAACAAAAAATATATTCCATAATTTTCCTAACTAATCCTAGGTTGTCCTTGGGTCTCAAGTGGGTTGTTTTTAGCAGGAATTACAACTAAGAAGCCAACAACATAAACATATCTGAGTCACCAATCAAAATAAATTCTAAGAAATATCGACAATCAAGCAAAGTGGCTAAGTAGCCACATTACAAAGTCTGAAAATTCTCACAAAAATATAAATAACTAGAAGAGCCTCAAATATTCTCAATATAATCATAAAATATGATGGCGGTCCTTGATAAAATGACACAATTTTACGAATGTAAAATATAAAACGTTAACACCAGATTCACTTTGCAGCCCTTCATGGCCGCCAGTAGGGGTACTCTGCCTTGAGGTCAGTTCCAAGGACACATGCACAAGATTAGGTCATAAACAACACCCAGAATTAATTTCCACTCTCCCATGTAGGTAAAAAAATGAAAAACTAACAACCAGACAAACTTTCCTAACTAATGAAGGAAGGAATCTCTAAACAACTTCTAATTAACTCTTCCTAATGCCAGAACACAACCATTATTGTCCAACCACAAGAATCACACCATATAATTTATCATTCCAACAACACCAATAAGGAAGGGTCTTAAGAGGTTTTAATTCATCATACAGTTAAATCAAGATTTAGTACTTGTAAAATAACATGTTTTCAAAGGGAACCAAGTTTCCACTACACTAGAAGTTCACAAAAATTAGTTTAATTTTATGATCTTAGTTACCCAGGTTTAGAAAAAACACCACTAAACAAGCACAACAATTCAATTAACTTATTATTTTATTATTATTTTAATTCTAGCAGTTCAAATGAACATAGTAATGTAATATTTCTTCATACACATTTCTTTTTCAATTTTCAAAAAAGTTTGTTTTCTATATTTTTAAGTGTGTTAGGTTTACAGTTCATGTCTCAAGTTTTCTAGTGTGCCAAAGGGTCTAAGATTTGAACCCATGGCTCTGATACAAAGTGTAAATTCCCACGAAAATCTCCCACTTGAGACCCATGAACAACCTAGGTTTAGTTACAAAATTATGGAATAATTTATTTTTTAGGTGTTAACAACCAAAGTCTCAAGGGAGATTAAATTCAACTGATAACTTTTCCCACTATAATAATTAATAATTCCACATTATAAAGCAACAAGTGTAACAATTCCACACCTAGCTCAAATCCCCTTAGGGATTAATTTAATCACTGATTACATTTACATTTTAGCTAAATATTCCCTGATTAAAATTTTAGGGTTAAGGAACCAAAAGAATTAAATACCCAAGGTATTTAATTCCACAAGATCGAAGATAAGAGAAAGGTTTAATTATAGTGGGGGAAAAAATACATATTTAAAATCATCATAGTAAATTCTTACTTATCCACTCCCAGAACTCGGTTAAATATTCAATTTGATTTTTCCAATGATTAATGCAATTAAAACTTCTTGAAAACATTCCCATTCGAAAGGGAATTTCCTCACCTTTCCGGTGATATAACGAAGTCCTCCTAACTCCTCACATTTTCTCAAGTTTTGGACTGGTGGAACTTGGGGTGAAAATTTTCCCAAGAGCGGATCTGTGGGCCTAGGGAGGAAAATTTTCCCCATCTTGGGCCTGTGGACTTTGCAGAGAAAATTCACCCAGAGGATAAAATCGGGCCAGTATTTAGTGATTTTTCCTTTTTGGGACAAAGCAAATTTTACACCCGCACCTCTATCAATGCCTAGGGAGGCCACATGGCAGCTCCTTATTGGCTGTGGGTCAGCGATTCGGCGGCAAACATTTGGAAAATTTTACTATTCACAAGGAAGGGCAAAAAGGTTGAAAGGAAGCCATGCTTCTACCGACGCGAGAAGATGCCACATGTCAGACAACTGTTCATTGTAGTTTGGCAGGCAGATGGGGTTAATTTGGAAATTTTTCCCAAAATGTTTTCGAGGCATTAAGGCTTGAAAGGATCCGCTCCTCCGCTAATGCCTTGTGAACCCACGTGGCAGCACTTGATTAGCTGAGGTTCGGTAGGGCTATAGGGAAAACTTAGAAAATTTTTAAAATTTAATTTTAAAAGCACTTAAGGTTAAAATCGATCCGAGCCTCCGCCGACACCTAATGAAGCCACGTGTTAATCAATGATTGGTAGCACGGTAGCAGGGCCATGGAAGAAATATTTCCAAATTAAATTTTTGGACTTAGATCATTTTTGACAAAATAAAGGCTTGCGGCTTAGCAGAGTGGTGGGAAACTTCATGAATTTTCAATTTTTGGGAAAAAAGCAAAAAAAAAAATTAGCCCACGAGTCCGCCCAAGAACATTTTATTTAATTAAATTTTATAGTTAGATTACTTTTTGAAGCCAAATGAAATAAAAACTTCATAAGGCCATAACTTTTGATTGAGAACTCAGTTTTTTGAAAACGAGGACTTTCTGGAAATCTCTTGATGTCCTCTTTCTATAGATATCTTAAGAATTTAATTTTGATAAAGTTTAAATGGTTAATTTTGATAAAATGTATTTCTATCACTTAGAAAGTGAACTGGTCTTTTTAACTTATCAATTATTTGTTCAAATCTGCCATTAATTCTTTCTCATCATGCCAAACAGACATGGAGGATTTCACTTGGAAGAATTTAGGATATATTTCAAGGATTAAATTGTTTGATTTAAGATCAATTTGAATATCCCCAATTTAAAAGAAAAAATGACTCAAAAATTGTTTGAGGTCAATTTTGAAAGGTTCTATGAAAATTTCTTAAGTATTATAGTTTTTTTGGGAATGTTTTGATATTTCTTAACTTGTATTAATGTTTCAAATGTCTTTCCTAGTCTACAGGGTCATTTTGTACATTTTCTGATACTTATTTTCCAATTTGAAAATCATCTAACAGAGCTCTACAACTTCTAACTCGAATTGATCCATTACATTTACCAAACTTTAAATTATGATTTCATTCTAATCCAATATTACAATGTTCTCTTTCCTTCAACAAAAATGTAGAAACAAGAAAGCAATTTATATTTCCTTTCCAAAAAATGTGCTTTTCAAAAAACAGAGGATGCAATAATTCTGAATACATTTTCCACATTCAAACAAAGAGTTGTACAACATTTTCAAAGAAAATTTAAAAAAATAATAACTTCATTGTATAACGTAAAACAACATCTATTCAATTGAAAAGATTTCTTTCAGAGCTTCCTTTTTTATCAAATACAACTTTACAATCACAACTCCTCTTTACATTCCTTTTTACAAACAGAATACCGATTATATTTCTTTCATATTAAAAGGGGATTTTATTTCCCAAACATAGTAACTATTTAACATAAAATGTATATTAAATTGTCATCCACATCAGGTTGGGAAATGGTTTACAAAAGAAGTTTCGCAAGGGACTATTAGAACTGTGTCTTCTTCCTCTATTACAATATACACAATACAAATTCCTTCCACATTTATTCAAAAACAGAAAACAAAGTATATCTCTTTCATATTTTGAATTGTAATTTTCATAACCAATACAAAACATCTTTCCATCACAAATAATGTACAAGTTCATCCACTTCAAATAGGGAAGGGGTTACAATAAGAACAATCTCAACAAGGACTGTCAAACTTGTCTTTCTCCTCTACTCCAGAACAAAAAAATTAATATCCTACATTTTCTTTATTTCAATTTGATCACAACAGAATAGGGGGAAAGGATACGTTCTCAACCCAACCAATACATCCAATGAAAGGAGAATCCATCCTTCTTCATTGGCCCCCGAGCCCCAACCACAATGCACTGAGAGATGTTTTCCAACTCATGGCAATAACAGGCTTCCACAGATAGATTTCTCATTCAAAACATAATACAAAACAAATTTGTATTTTTCAACCACAAAATAAAGACAACAAACAACACATAGTCTTCATCATGCAAGCCAAAGGAGCAAAAAACTATGGGGGATCTTGCTTATGTCTCCCAATAGGAAATGGGTATCACCACTTAAGAACAAACTACCAAAATATATCATTTCAAAACCCTAACATGCCATTATGTATCCCCCAAGTACCCCTTATTCCTCATATTTCCTTATGCCTCCCAAACCTCTTATGGTACCCCATAACGAATAAAAAAACACAAGTTATTTCTTCGCAAGGTGTAACCCAAATTCAAACTCCCTCCACACTTATACCTCCACAAAAAACTTATGCCTCCCCTGAAATACCCAATAGTCTTTTCCCATACCATCCCTAGGTAGTCTACCTAACCAGCTAACAAGTAATAACATACATACAACCATTTACTTATTCCCAAAAAGGAAAAAAGAGCATTTCCAAGAGCTGAGCTCTTACCTCTCCATGATGAAGTTGTTCCAAGTTCAAAACAACAAGCTCTCCAATGCAAAGCAATCCAAGAGATCAACAATCAACAAGTGTGCCAAAATTTCCAATCTCCTCCAATAGAAAGAAATATTAAAACCAAAAGAAGTCACCCAAAATGAAGCAAAGCATGTTCCAGTAACCCCCAAAACAAGACAAGGAATTCAAATATATAAAGAGGGAAGAGAAGAGGATGATGTGGATCCAAATGGGATGCCACATCACACATCCTCAACTCCAACTCATAAGTCAACTTCAATCTCCAAGGCACAATAAAGAAGTAGGTGAATAAATGATAGTCCTACTTACACACTCAAATCAAGCCCATACCCTAAAGGACTGAAATTAAAAACATGTAATAAAGTGCAGTTACAACTTACAACTTGACTTACAAAATCAATAATGAAGGCTATATTTAAACTCTACAACCATAGGTAAGGTTGACATGTAAATTTAAGAGGTATGGGACAAGTTTAACTTTTCCCATAAGCTTCTAAAATCAGACTCAATGGACAAATTCAAATTTCAAAAGGAGATGGAGTGTTTCATACTCCAAAGATAATTTACACATCACTTACACATTTCTTACAACACTTTAATTTTAGGCCAACAACTCTAACAATTACTTTATTATGTCCCAATTTGATTAATTAATTTTAACAACATGTTTACTCACATTAATTTACCATGATTAATAAAAAATGAAAGCGGTAAACACATCACTAAATAAACACATACAAACATCAATAAAAAGGAACCACATAAATAAATACACATAACCCTTGGTCACATTTAAAGGTGACCCCCCCATGAGAATCCCTAACAATCAAACACACACACATGAACAATACAAGTTGCCATGGTGACCTTGTTAAATTCATCTAGAATTCTAATGTGGTTTGTCTTCAATCCCCCGATGTTTGTTGTGATATTTTTAACCGGCATAATACAAATACCTCTTCGACCTCGTGACCATATCAGAAAATCCAAATGAATATAATATAATTCCAAAATCATCAATATATATGAATCACAACAACATCCAAACAATCAACAATATCACTTACAATTTCATCAGCTACTATATAATCATCAATTTTAAATTGAATTTTCTCGGTCTACTCAATATATCTAAATATCACATGTCTTAACAAAATACATAAATATATATACAACCATGTCCAACATCATGTCAACATATATATATAATGTCTCTAACAATTGTAATGCATCATATATGAATCAGAGTCAACAATAATCCATTATCTGACATCTAACACCATACTAAATCAAAACTATAATAATGTCCATAATATAGTCAGCAGTATCATGATCAATATCAAAGAGAAAGGGTTTCTAGACTAAGCTAGATAATTATGCTTGAATTACATAAGAGATAAATTGATGTTAGATATAAAATTCTACATTGATTAAAGTTAGGGGGTTTAAGAAAGATGGTGTAGCCCTTAAAGAAAGATGAATATGGTCACATAGTAGAAGGAGCTAGAGAAAAGAACATTGAAGTGGTGGTAGTTATGATGAGAGGCTCAGAAGATCTAATGAGAGCCCAATGTATTTCATAGTTTTTAATAACTCATTGTAAGAAATTTTGAGACTCATTTAATGTGTGTAGGAGATACTCAAGAGCCAAAATGCTTATAAATCTTGTATTTCTTGGATATATTATAATCCAAATCAATATTTTATCCCTTTTCACATTTTGTTACACTGTTACACATTCATAAGCATCTATTATTTGGGACCCCTTATTTTGAATACACTAATTTGTATTAGACTTTACTAGTATGATTTATGAAGGATATTATTATGAAGAGAATTGCAATTGTAAAATACATTAACTATCCAGATTAATAGGTGTGAATTTAATCTTTAACCAAAATAAAAACAAAGAGGATAGGTGGTATCCTTCTTAGGTTATAAATCTATAGAATAATTCTATATCAGATTTCATGATTAAATATAGTGACATTCAAATATGAGAAAGTGCAGTATCAGTTGCTACACTTGAGGGCTTTGTGTGGCCATTATCAATTATCTCACATACATCGTGAGGTCTGAATACCGCCTTCATGGTTAACGACTAGTCCTCATAATTCTTTCCATTAAATTGCACTGTCTCCATATCATATGTATAATACATAGCTTGCTATCAATTTAATAATCTATTGAAAAAAAAAATCTTTGATACTAATTTGTAGAAATTCTAGAGTCTTAAATAGTGAACAACAAAACAATTAATAAAACTCACAAATAAAAATAGATTAATATCCAAACTAGCACTATTGTGTGTAATCATTAATTAATTTCTTCACTATCAAAGATTCGACTCATTACATTCCAATCTATGCACGCCACACTTTCTCGTACATCTATAGCTTGAGTTGTGTTATCCTGTTGATTTTAAAATTGTTTCTAATTATATAGAACTGACTCTAACTAGACTTAATTGTGAACTACTCTAAATAGATATTTTACAAAAATAAAACCATAGCTTTAAAACTACCACATGTTGTGCATGGAGAAAACAATAATCTAATGTTTTATTTGGTTAATTTAATTCCTAAACTATAATACAAAGTTGAAATTAGCTAAAGCATAATAAATCTAAACTTATCATTCTTTAAAAGCTATGGGAGATATTACATGCTTCATATGCATGCATATTTCCAACATTGGGGATAACACGCCAATATGACAAAGAAATTATCTATGATGGGAGATAAAATAAACTTAAGGTGTGCCAGGATGTGAAGAAATGTTTTCTATCCCCACTGAGAGAAGAAATCAATATGGAGCACCAAATCCACATGGTGTTGCATAGAACAGATGATGACCGTGCATGCACAAGAGTGAAACAAGGTTGGGAAAAAATTACATGAAGAACACCAACTTATGAGTTTAGCAAGGGGTGAAGGGAGAAGAAGAAGTATCCTTAGAATGCATAATGAGAAAAAACACAAGGAGGGAAATGTAAGTGGGTTCATTTAATCATGATGGAATTATCTGTAGATATGTGCAGGATGAGAAAGTTGAAGCTGACAAGAAGGTGGTCAAAGTAGACTAGGAGAACACAAAAAAGAATAACCTGATGTCACAACTAGAGGCCATCTAGATGCAATTACAAGAAGTGTTTTGATTCTTAATAGATGGAAAAAATATCACAATAAATTGCACAAAATAATATAACTTAATATGCTCCAAAGTAAGGACAAATCGGGTCTAAAAATAATAGCACACAAGAAAGGAGAAGAAAATGTTACATTAGCCACGATGAATAGGAGGAGATAATTATGTGAAGAATTGGATTGTGGCCTAGTAATGGTCAAGAAAAGGATAAGATAAGGAATATACCACAAAGAGATATTATGCATAAAGGTGAAAACTACGTAGAATAATAGTGCAAGGTGGACTACTGGGAAAGTAAGACAAACAATGGAGGATAGCCTCAGGAGGAGAAGGGAAAAGGTAGATAAAATATCGAGATAAGAATGGTATACATTGGGTACAAGCCCATGAATTTACATAGAAATGGATATGGACAGAAGATGAGTTTAGGATAATATATCACAACATACAGTGCAAAGAGGATGTGTGTAGAGAGAAACACCAAAAACAGGTGCAAAAAGAGATAAATTTTAGAGATAAATTTTTTTCGAAGAAATGAGATCAGAGGTGGAAATTGAAAGTGTAAAAAGATAAAGTGTGTAGAGGAAGCTCATGGAGAGATGAAGGTCATGAAGGAATAGAGTGAAAAAAAAAAAGTGTATGAAGGAGAGACATAGAATGGTTTAGAGCTTAGAGGTGAAGTGTATCAAGAATAAGAAAATTGTTGAATAATTTTGGTGGAGGTGAATGGAAAGTGGTGAGCCCAAAAATATGAAAGAGAGATTTCAAGGCAGACATTGAATCAAAAGAGAAAAGTCTCACTGGAGAATCCTTTAAAGGAGAAAAGTTCATGAAAAGTATAAGCTTACAAGGGAGAATCTTTTAGTGGGAAAAGAATGGAAAATTATCCAAGAGATAGATTTATTTAGAGGAAGAGTTCAAATGGTGGTGATTTTAAGCTCAAAAAAGTATGCAGGATAACACAAAAGAGTCACCGAGAAGTGGTGATGGACTATAAGAGATGCAGAAAGAAGCACCAAGTCCACGATATGAATCAAAGGATGAAGGAGCTAGAACTATCAACCCCAATAGTTTGATGGGTTGTTCTAGTGCTCACCCTGTCTACTTAAGGTAGATTTGAAGTCTTAAGAAATTGGGGTGTTTGATATAGTAGAATCTAATATCAAAAGCAATCATGCGTAATTTTTGCTAGGTGCGGGTGCATATAACGTTGGAGAGTGTATGGAACATGGAGATGGAAAAAAATATAATGAGAGGGTGATTGCAGCGAAGTGTGCTAGTACTTTTCATAATGGAAATTAGTAAGGAGCACATCATAGATAGGAGTGTGCAGAAGAAGTGGACGTGCAACCATGTGCGGAAGGTTTTGAAAAGTATTATAACAATGGATGAATAATATCATGCCATACTCATATGATTTGGGGAAATTAGTAAGATCTTTCCTAGCTTAAGAGAGTGGATACGGAAGGACATTGTTCAGGAAGGACAAGATTCCCAAAGAGAGTGTACTAAAGAAAGGTAAAGATTTATCTCAAAGCAAAGAGTGCACGACAGAATAAAGAAGAGGTGTGATATAATTGGTGGTTAGAAGAAGGGACAAGATAGTTTTCAAAAGATGTGTAAGAAAACATGTTGAAAATAAATTAACGGTCAAAATATTCCAATGAATTGATCGATGTGGCACAACAAGGAAAGCTATAGATGGATGTATCTCAGTGCATTTAATCAGATCAAGTTATAATTTTTGTTTGAGAAATAAGATCTAGAAGTATCTATAATGGACTAGCCCTCCTTAAGGATATTCAAACAAAGAGAGAGAAGTGAGATAATGTATTTATAAAGGTAGGATGAAATCACAATTTTCGGACTAGTCAGCAAAGGAATAGGAGATGCAAAAAGAGTGAGAAAGATAGAGGTGGGAAAAATTATTAAGATGGATGTGGGAAAAGTTACTATATTTTTATTGAGGAATGATTAAACATTTACATGCCTTCTAGAATATTTTACAAATCATATACCATTAGTAGTAGTTACGAGGGTGAATTTTTCACCAGAAGGAATCAAACTTTGAAGATTCCCTTGCTAGAAAGTGTCAAATTCCATAAACTTTTTCCACCAATCCAGAAAACTATGATTTTCCACTCCACTTTTCTTCAACCCTTTCTACATATTATTGGGATGGTTGGAGTGCATTTTTAGTTATTTTCTATTCAATGGACACAATAAATTGTCTTCTCATTCATTTTTTTACTGGTGACTATTTCTTTCACCATTGTTTATACCCAATGTCAATATTCATTACTTTCTTCTTGCATCAAATTGTTTCTTCTATTTACAACTATCATTCCATATTCATTGTACCAACACTTTTGCCTTAAATTCCCACTAAATATTTGTCCTCTATATTACCTACCTACCTAAATTTTCACATGGTTGATAAATGCATGGTGGCAAGATGCTTAAAAGATCTGTAAAAAATTCCATCTCTCCTTATATATTGCTCATCCTTTTGTTTTTTTAGTGCCCACTTCCCTTCGACACCTTTTGTTATTGATTACGATATTGTCGACTATACTTATGGATATTATTGTAGCTTTTGATTTGGCATGATGTTAGATGTTAGAGATCAAGAACTGATGTTGATTTCGATTCATATATTATGCATGTGGATTATTACAGACATTTTATATTAATGTTGATATGAAGTTTATATGGTTATATATGTATGTTTTTCGGACATGTGATATTTTTTCATATTGAGTAGACCTTTGATAATTGAACTAGTTTTGTGATCATTTTGACATGGATGAGATGTAGAATATAAATTTTAATATAAATTGTAAATGATATCATATTTTCCTAGAAGATATTTGATTCGTATATAGATGATTGTGGATTTATATTGTATATTTTATCCTAGATGTTTTTGATGCAGCCATGAGGCCGAAGGAGGTGTTATGTGTTTTGCAGATAGCATGTCACAACAAACATCAGGGGGATTGGAGACCAACCACATTGGAATTCTAGGTGAATTTAACAAGGGTTTCCATGGCAACATGTGTTTGTGTGTGTGTGTGTGTGTGTGTGTGTGTGTGTGTGTGTGTGTGTGTGTGTGTGTGTGTGTGTTTAAATTATTGTTAGGGGAAATTGTGACCCAAGCGGTTATGTGTTGTTTAGTGTTCCTTACTTAATGTAGTATGTGATTTTTAGTGATGTAATTCCTTGTTTTAATTAATTAGAAAATGATGTAATCTTCCCCTTTATCTTAATGGGTTTTAGTGTTCTATTGAAGTTAATTAATCTTGTTATTAACTAATTGTGGATGTGACCAAAAGTCTTCATTTATTAGACTAGATGGCTCTTGGGTTTTGTATTGTAAGATCGAGTGTTTGTGACCTTGAGTGTTGTACACTCTACCCCCTCATGGAAATTCGACTTTGGCCTTAAGGGCCAATTTTGAAGGCTTGTGGGACAAGTTAAACTTATCCCACACCTCTCAAATTGCCATGCCAACCGTACCTATAGGTTGGGGGGTCAAAATTATACACCATTATGTGTTTTGGGAAGACAAATTGTAAGTCTTTATTGCACCTTCTTACATGTAATTACTTTTGGTCCTTAAGGGTTGTGGGCATGGATTGTGTGTGTAAGTAAAATGTCATTTCTTAAACCACTTATTAATTGTGCTTTGGAGTTTAGGATGAGTGATGTGGCATCCTACGTGGAGCCACCTCACCCTCCTCTCCCCCTTTTCTATTTATTCAAGTTCTTTTTCTTGTTTGAGGGTTACTTCATTCTTTTGTGCTCTTTCATTTCTTGGAGTTAGAGGATTCTGGAGAGCTTGTGGTCTTGTGGGAGCTTTTTGGTGATTGCTTGGGTTTGAAAGAGCTTGAAGTTTGACTCTTGGAACAAGCTCTACTATGGAAAGGTAGGAGATTTACTTTTGCTTATGTTATTCCTTCATTTTGTGTTTGTGTGCTTGTTTTGTTGAGTGTTTGTAATGCTTGTTGGGTGCTTGGATAGATTTCCTAAGTGTAGTGTAGGAGGGGACTATGGGGAGAATTCATGTAGGGAGGCATAAGAGTTATTTCATGTCTGGAGGGAGTTTGGGTTGGGTGCCCCACCTTAGAAAAGGAATGCTTGCATTTCTTACTTGTTATGTATGAGGGAGGCATAAGAGAATGAGGGAGGCATAAGAGGTACTTGAGGGAGGCATAAGAGTATGTAAGGGATTTGAGATTTGTATGGGAGGTTATAAGGTGGGAACCCATTTCCCATTGGGAGGTATAAGTGGCCTCCCCATAGGTTCTTGCTCCTTTGGCTTTCATTTTTTTAAGCCTGGTTCTTTTGTTGATATTCCTTCTTGTGTTTGTAGTTTGAGTTGAATGTGTTTTTGGAATGGTTGTGAAATACTTGGTTTGTGATTTGGAAGCTTGTTATTTCCATGTGTTTGAATCACCTCTCATTGTAATGTGGTTGGGGCTTAGCGGGGAAATGAGGAGGATGGCTTCTCCCCCTCATTGGATATTTTGGTTTGGTTGAGAGTGTTGTCTCTCCGCCCATTTTGTTGTGGATCAAGCAATTCATGAAGGAGCTCTCTCTTGTTGTATTGTGAAGCTTGGATATTTTGTTGGAATCCTTAAGAAATTCATTCTTGTGAAAATCCCTTTTGTTATTCCCACTTAGAGTGGAGAAGCTTGTACTATTTCATTTCATTTTAGCTACATTCTTGTATAAATTTCCCACTTAAAGTGGAGGACATTATATTAGTAATTGTAATAAAAATTTGTGTTGATTCTTGGACATTAAAATTGCTTTGTATGTGAAAAGGGGAAGGAAAGATATGTCTTTGAAGAGTTAGTTTTTGTTGTAATGTATGTGGAAATGAAAGGCTTTCTTAGTGATGCTAGTTGATGCAATAAAAGGGTGACTTGTAAAATAGCTTGTTACTCTTTTAGTGGAATGGAAACCTTCATTAAGTGTGTTGTTTTTGCTCTTGTTTTAGAATATATTAATGGAAATGTTGTTGTAAAATCCCTTGTGGAGTGTTGTGAAATTGTATTAATATATATTAAACCTCATTGTAATACTTGAGAGCATGTAAAGGAAAAGTTAGCTGAGTTTTTCTTTTACTTTCATTATTGAAAGAAGGCAAGACTATGTATGCTTAGATGGAAATAAGTTGAATTGCAATTGTCATTTTCATGTTAAAAAAAATTAGGTAAATTTCCCCAAGTCTATTGGAGTAAATAAATTGTTGTTATGACTTAAGACCATAGCCTTATTGGGAGTATGTAAAAATTTCACTATAGAGTTATTAGTGTCTTACTTTCAAATACCATGAAAACTAGAGTAGCAACATGTGAAATTGGAATTTAATTATAACTTTCTCATCAAAATGTTATCAAAATAGTTTTAATAAAAATGACAAGTCCAAGTATAAGATGTAGATTCATTATTTCTTTTAACAATAGAAAAATAATAATATGATCTAACTAAAACAATATTGATATTAATAATATTTTTTTAATATAATAATATACTTAAACCTCTAAAATACTTATATAATAAAATATACATACATACATACATACATACATATATCTGAGTGGTGAAATGACCCATAGTTATAATCTAACCAAATTTTATAAGTTTAAAACTTAAAAAAAAAAACAGAGTTGAGGGTTTGGCCGTGGCCCATGTGGGTAAAGTTTAGTAAAGGGTGGGGGGGTGGGTGGGGTCACCCGCGACCCACCAATAGTATTTTTGCACCCGATTCCCCATAGGGATACCTAATACCTTAATTTTTTTACGGACCAACACTTTTTAAAACCTATGCATGTTCTTCTTTTTTCATGGCATGTGTAAAACATTTGAAGTCCGCGTCCTATACACTATATATATATATAAAGACACACACACACACACACACACACACACACACACACACACACACACACACACACACACACACACACACATAAATACATATACACATATATATGTATATACCCACGTACTTAAATGAAGAGGCAAATCATATATAACTATAATATAATATGGGCAAACCCATTTGCCCATTTGGGCATATACAAGAAAATGAACTAAATAAAAAGAATAAATACATTTTGAATCCCCAATTAGGGTGTAAACCAAATAAGAAGTGAAAAGAAGCATGTTCATTCCTTCAAGAGCTTGCAATGGCCTCTAATGCCCTCCCCTCCACCTCCAACAACCTGAAAAACCAAAGAAAGAAAATGAACCAAATGAAATGAGAAAGAAGTTTTCATAAGGATGCTTTCGGGTTAGTTGCCCTTCTCCCATATCCAAGGCCCAAATTGAATCCATCCAAGGGATGAGATTCATCCCTACAAAAAGTAGGTGGCGAGTGGGTGAGTGGGAAATTACCCTTTTAATTTAAATGTTTAATTTCAAACATATGGGTTGAATTTTTAAGGGGTTACTTGTGGGGTAGGAAAGTGTTCATTATCCTAACCCAACATTTAATAAGGGACCTTGCTAGTTGTTTCAAATTTTTAGAAATTAAATAACCTTGGTATTTAATTTTATTGCCCACTTTTACCCTTGACACCCCATGGGGGAATATTCAACTTTAGTAGGAATTAATTTGTTATTTAAATAATCCTTAGGGAGATTAAACAAGCTTAGTCAAATCAATGTATTAAAGTTTGATTTAGATTTTAAATATTGTGTTATCATGGAAAATAATTTATAAAAGTCATCACCTTAGAGATTTTAATGTGGCAAGTGTCGTTTTTAAAACTTTTGTTGGCACGCTTTCCAAAATAAAATTTATTCCATAATTTTTTCTAACTAAACCTAGGTTGTTCTTGGGTCTCATGTGGGCGTTTAAGAAGGCATTACACTTTTACAACATATATTTGTTGTTAACTCTTCAGGTCTTCCTCTGCAACTTTCACGACATCTGTGACTCTTGAACGTATTATTTGAGAAACTCACATGGAATTATATCTTTGAACAAGAGGCAAGTAATCCAATTTCTTCATTAAGTCATTCTAAAGGCTAGGTTTCCTTCTAAGATCGACTTCGGCCATCCAAGTGGAAGATATATAGTTTGCATGGCTTATAGTACTTTTCCTCGATCATAAAATAATAGACACACACGTGATGACGTAAAATGAAAGGCATGGTCTCACTGTAACCTAAAATTTTTACACTGCGCAGACAAGAATGCGGTGAGAAAATGTCACAAGACAAAAATGTATTGGAGGCACATTTTGCATTGTTAGGCCTGATGCATTGTATGCAAATGAATAATAGCCACTTGTATTTTACATGAGCCCGAATTGACATTAAGATAAAATAAAGGGAAGAGATATGAGGGAGAGATTCACCGTAACGTTAGTTTTTGCATTGAATTCATTTTTAGAGATTTTATACGAATTAAATTTTATGTTTTTAGAATCCTAGAAATGGTGATAGGGTTTTTATAGTTGTTATATTATATCTTTTTTTATTATCACATTGTTAATTTTTTACAATATTTAATTTGTTTATCAATTTTTTGAAGTGTCATTTTTTTCCCCACTACATCATTTGTGGGAGTTGGGGGAGTGCATTTATGGCCCCAATCCATTTAATGAGAGGAAGTTGATGAAAAATTAATAAGGACTTTAGACCATTTGTTAGAAGATAAGGGAAGGGATGTTGACATGAAGTGGTAAGCATACTTGAAGGGATGTTAAATGTAAAGTACTCAATGGAAATTAATTTTGATAAGTACACATAAATTATAGGAAAGTTTTTTTAAAGTATAGATTGGAAAAAAAATTTAATGTTTTTTTCAGTAGTAAATTTTCGTTACACTGTTCATGTCTAACTATACTTTCCCTATTGATTATTTTAAATTTCCCAAATTGTGAAAATATCTATTTATTCGCATGTATGTTAAGTGTGGAAGTTTGATAGGCTCTTCTAAAGTGTTTTACCAAATGAAATAATGAGACAACCTCTCATGGAATATGATTATGCCAACAAACAAAAGACATGGGTTTCCTCACGAGACAATCATTGTTTCACTGTATACAAGAAACTTGTCTCTAGCTAGTTCAGTTTACATTTTTCAGCATATGTTTGACGTGTGCACCAATATGAAATTTAGAGCAGGGTGTGGACATCCATCAATGCATAAAAGATAGAGGAATTTTGTCAGATGTTTTAGTTGCAAATGATCAGGGAGACATGTATGCAAAATTTGAAACATTACACAAGGCAAGTGAACTATTTGAAAAAATGCCTAAAAAAAATCTGGTTTCATGGACATCGTTGATTACAAGATATGCACAATGCAATTGCTAGGTGTAGAGACAAATTCCACATCAACATATGGGGGTTATGTGGACGTGTTTGCTTGGTTCTTGTAGATCACGTATGAATATAGGCTTAGGAGTATTTACATCCATAATGCATTTTTAATTCGATCCTAAAATGATGCAACTTATTTTCTTCTCTTAAACATCTATGCAGAAGTGGATAGGTGAGGTGAGGCTCAAATGATACAGAGATTGATGAAAGATAGAGAAATTAAGAAGATTCTTCGATGTATTTGGATTGAAGGCCAAGAGACATATCATAAACATAGATCACATCTAGAAACATAGGAGATCTATGCAAAGTTGTAGAAAATGGCTTGAGAGATAAAGACAACAAGTGGTTTTTCACATTAAACACATTTATTTAATGATGTGCAAGTAGATGAAAAAGAATAATTTCTCGACCGCCATAGTAAAAATTTAGAAAATATATTTGGTTGGTTAAACATGCCTCAGTGGAACAACTATTACAATATTCAAGAACCTTCGATTATGTGGTCATTACCACACTGCAACGAAAGTAAACTCCAAGATTGTTGCAAGAGAAATTGTTATGAGAAATGGGAACCATTTCCTTCATTTTAGAAAGGGTGAATGTTGTTGTGGCAATTATTGGTGATGCTAAATGAAGCAATATAAAAAAAATAAGGTTGCACTATAATAATGTGCCATGTGCTCAATTATTCTCAGTTTCTAGATTTTATTTTATTTTTTTAGTTTTTAGTTTGCATACACTTTGTTGTAAATGAAAACTCCAACAAACTAAACATTGTTATCCTCTCCGACATAATTTACAACTCGTAAGCATACTACATTAATACTGTTAATTTCGAATTTCAGATTTTGAATTTCACAATAGAATCTCACATGTATAAAATGAATGAAAACACAATTATAAATGTTACTAATAAATCAGATATTAAATTAACGAATTTGCCAATTTATCGGTTTTTAAAGTCTATATCGTTTTGTACACATCTAGAAGGCATTACTTTTCCACCTTTGTGACAAAAAAAATAACACAAATACGTCGGCGACCCACTGGTTTCTCCAATATTTTAACATTTTGTTAACTTAAGTGCGTGCGTCTAGAAGTCATTACTTGTCCAGTTTGCGACAAAACACAAATGAGCCGGCCTAACTATTACTTCTAGATGATTCCATCCAGAAGGTCATTATCTGGTTCCTCTTTAAAAAAACAAGACTCCCCTTGTTTTACGTATCTTTTGAGATCAATATCGTGTCATTCTTGAACACCTTTTTCTATATAACATTTGTTGTTTCGTCAATCCAAACCAATCCTTCCAAATTATAAATCGAAATAGCATATCCCATTTCTTCAGTCTCATCCATTCGCGTTTTGTGATAAGAATAAAGTTTGAGTTCCATTTCTGTCTGAATTTCATACTGCTGTAATGGAGTGTAGTGCATCCACTGGTATTTTACATAGGTCTTGTGTTATGAACAAGATTGCTTCTGCTGGAATTCCCCGTATAAAGAATTGTTGTGAAACCAATTAAGCAGGATGCAGTGAGAAGAAGAGGTGGAATAATTCGGGCATCGCAATCGGAATACGCTCGCCCCACTTCGTTATTCCTCATCCTCATCATTCTATGATGTGCTCTCTGTCTCTGCTAATGTGAGTGAGCGAGAAATAAAGAGCGCATATCGTCGGATGGCTCTTAAATACCATCCTGACGTCTGCCCGTCTTCAGATAAAGAAGAATGCACCTCGAAATTCCTTCAAGTTCAGCAGGCGTATGATACACTCTCTGACCCCTCCGTTCGCAAGGATTACGATTGGAGTCTTCAAAACAGGATGAAATTAGGGGGAGAACGAAGGAGGGTTTGACCACAGTAATAATTATGTGTGGGAAGCTCAGATAATGGAGTTGATACGAAGAAGATCGAGTGGTATTAAGAATTCGTCATCGTGGGGAAGTACGATGAGAAGCAGAAACCAACAGACGGCTACTGCTGCTGCGTCTCGATGATGGTGCCTTCATTTCCTGGCATCTGTTTTGCTTCTCCTCTGTTTTCGTTTGCAAGAGGGAAAATGCGACCAAGATCAGGTCATTATCCACTCTGCCTGCAAAAGATCTGGTGGGTCATCATCCACAGCATCTGTCAAAGATCGGGTCATCGGGTACCGCTGAGCATAAACACAGAGATATCCGGATTGAATTTTGCACGAATGTTTGCAATGTTTTTATCTGGGGATTATATGGATCTCTATAGTCGGCACAAATAGGACACTTAACATAGCCATCACCATACCACCTCCAAATGTTGGTTTGTTCTGAAAATTGTGCGAGTACTTCATGTGATTGTAATGAGATCGACACATGGACAGTTTTATTGTAAGGTAACAGTCTTCCTTTGCGGATTATATGAATTGCTAAATGCCAAGCAGTGTAATTACTAAACAGTATGTTCTTTTAAAATAACACAGCCGGGATTCCTCCATTTGATTACAATTTCTTTCTGATATCGAAATGATAGTTTCATTGTAATGTAAAAGTATAATTCACACTACTGTCAAGCCTTGAAATAACATTTTGCATCGCGTTTGGATAACCATAATCCATTGACATGAAAGTGATTATACATTACTCATATTTTATGAAACCATTTATGAAACCAATCAATTCTTTTATTAAATTGTTATGGCATTACACCACCGTATAAACATGGTATACGGAATGAAGATTAAACCCAAAATTACTTTTCTGAATCCCCCATGAATGAGTACATGAGGTCATGGATTTGGATCTATTAAGTCAAGAGGTATTTCGTTAAGGTCCATATTGTCATTATTGGGTATCAAGTATTTATGTCTTGTTAGTTGTTATTTAGATATTAGTGTGCTAGCTTTACAAAATATAAAAGAAAAAAAAATCTATTTAACTTTCTCATGCAAAAATCTATTATTGGGTACTATTTAGATATTTGTTTGCAAACTTGACCAAATAATTAAGGAAAAACAAACTTTCCTCATCTCAACATTTGTAATTATTTTGCATATTCTAATATTTCACATAGATTCCTTGATTTAGGTAAGCATTCGTTGTTTAGAATAAGTCATTTCTAAGATTAGTATGATTGATGATTATGTTATTATAGGATTTAAAATAATTAGGATTAAGCAATTCGAAATATTTCTTTTATATTAATGAAATATAGCACAAGAGATGTGGATATTCACTACTATAAATTATGGAACCATCATTAAATAATGCAAGAGCGTCCAAGGCCTTCACATTAGCCCATCACATATCTTCAATATATACACATTATTTTGGTACCCTTGCATTTCCCTAAGTAGTCTTAGTATTGGTGTTCAAAGCAACTTAGTCACAACATTGCAATGCCCTAAATTATGATGTTACGGAAACCCTGATGACACAAGGTTAAGAAAAGCACTTAGAAGGATTTATTTAAATCCTCAGTGCCCCTTTATATACTAATGGTCATGGGTTGATTTATTCTTATAACGATCCCTAAATATATTATAAGGGACACAACTTAGTACTTTGAGCTTGCGAAGTCATGATGTTATGCCACAACTTGAGTAGATACAAATGGAACATGTGACATTTAAGAATTTTTCCACTTGGTAAATGTAAGACCAGCCCATCTTTTCCATTATTTTCATAAATCAAATGGAAAGTGCGGGCTATTTTAATCACGGATTATAAAATATTGGGTTCACGCTTCGGATGCCCTTCCTAAATTTGAATGAGAATTTGTTGGCCTTGTGAGCACAAGGACCCCGTGATATTGATGCACAATGGAATCACGAAGGGGATCTTATGCCTATTATTTAAAGTGAGGGAAGAAAGACATTGGTGAATTTGATGGGACATGATTTTCACAAGAGGGAATTTATGGGCATAAATTTGGTCTCATTAGAAAAATATCTTCAAGAGATTTTGATTGTAAGAGGAATCAAGTGCATTCCTTTCACATGTCAAACCCAGTATGGGTCTCTAGATCATATAAGCCATCTTTCTATTTTGGTATGCAAAGACTCAAGAAAATAAATTTAGTTGGGCAAAAACTATAGATATCCATGCAACTCATAGAGTTACACGTAATTTGGAAATTCACTTGGGATAGATAGGACTCTATCCCAGGGTCGACATCATGAAAGAAAAAAGGTTTCTAGAATAAGATAGATAATTATGTTCAAATTACATAAGAGATACATTGATCTCATATATACAATTCTACATTGATTAAAGTTAGAAAGTTCAGGAAAGATGATGTTTCCCTGAAAAAAGATTCAAATTGGGTCACATAGTAGAAGGATCTAGAGCAAAGAACATTGAAGTGTTATTAGTTACGATAAGAGGCTCAAGATATCTAATGAGAGCCCAATGTATTTCATAGTTTTAATTAACTTGTTGTAAGAACTTTTATCACCGAATCACATCACCCTTATGTTTACAAAAGTGCATATAATTGAGCTCATGGTGTGATTTGATAACATGGGTACCATCTCCAAGTTGTGGGACTTGCTACTTGAGGTAGACCACCAAAGAAAGCTGGTTCTTGCTCCTAAACTACCTTCCACAATCTACTCTAATGCAGGTGAAACTAACTGTCCTAATCTAACTTTCTAAGGGACCAAGGAGAGAGAATGGATAAAAATTAAAGCCTACACTAAAGCGGTGATACAATAGAAAAGGACGGATGTGAAAGTAACATTCCAATGTGTGAAAAATTGAAGTTAAATAAAATTGGAAGGGGTGATAATAGTTCTCAATAATCTGGGAAATGCATTTACAACAATATTTCATACATACATATTAATAATGAGTCCTTACAAGAGCATAAAGATAGACATCATATTCTTGTAATGAAGGTTGAAAGAAAAATAAGAGTGCAAACAAACATAGTAGGGGGAGATGCATCCAGAAACTTGTAGTTTATTGCTTCATGATATGCACAATTCAATCTATTACAAGATAAGGGCCTGGATCACCATGTAAGGAGTCCACTACAAGGTCCTGCAACACATTGGCTTCACAAAGCAATTTTTACAAAGATTTGCTACAACAAAAACTACCTCCTTTACAATGAGCCCAACACTTCAATTTATAGAAAAATAAGAAGAGAGAGGGGGGGAATGGAAATCCCAAAATCTGTGCTTCAACCATTTGTAAGAGGTATTAAATGGAGTGAAATTATGTTTTGTTACTTGCTAAAGGCTCCCCATACTATGCCATGACTTGCAATAGTGAAATATGGCAACCCATGCTTCATTGAATGCGTCCAACTACCAAATAAAATACTATTCTGAACTTGTCCCCATTTTCTATAAACACTCTATCTATCCTTCATCAAATCAAGAATTTCTTGAATGTTGTGTGTCGAGATCGGAGCCACAATTCCAACAGTACTAATTTTGTGTGATTTCATTGAGAAACCTAAAATTTATGGCCTTTTGAGTGTGAGTAGCTATTTTGGGTCTACCAGGCATTTTCTGTCATTTGACATGAATGAGCATTAATTGAATAGAGCTGACCATATTTCTGTTATTTTAATATATCTACCCTCATCAAAATTAAGAAATCTCAAGGGTAGAAAGGGCCAATATAAAAAAAAATACTGAAGTTATTTAATTCTACAGAGTTAAAACAATTAACAAGGTCCCCATTTGACATGGGGTTAGAACAATACACATACTACTACCCCATAAAGTGACCCCTTAAAAGGTCAACCCATGTATTTTGGAATTTAAACATTTAAATTTAAAATTAAATTCCACTCACTCACTCCCCACCTTTTTTTTGTATGGATAAATTTTAATGGATGAAAAAATAGAATTTGGAAATAGGGTATTATTGTAGAAATACCATTAATCAGATATATCTCTGTGTGTGTGTGTTAAAGAAACTAGTTTGGTTTACACAATCCGCGTGGGTTCCAACTTACTGCAGGTTTGTGTTTTGTGCAGGCTGCATTAGTATTAGGGGAATAATGGTATTGGTGTTGGCGATTTAAAGGAATATAAACCCCCCCCCCCTGCTGCGCCGCCCTAGCCCTAGCCCCAGCCCCATTTCTATTAACCCTTCCACCATGACAACTTAGGTCCTTCCACGGCTTACTTAAAAAAAAAAAAACTTTTATAAAAAAAATATTATGGAACACACACACACACACACACACACACACACACACACACACACACATCATGTTTTATATTGTTTCTTTGGCTATAATTTATAATATTGTATTTTTATTAATATAATAATATTAATAGTATATTAATATTAATATATTTTCATATTAATAAGTCCATTAGTATCAAAATATTTAATTGTTAATAATATAAAAAATATATTAAACCTACTATCAAAAGTAGTAAATGGAATATACTTAGCACTATTGACAAGTAAATAATTGCAGTTACTTTCTCCTTTAACAATTTAATAAATATTGTATAGGAGGTAAAATAGATTTCATTTCATTTCCCTTAATCATTTGAAATGGATTCACAATAAATTTTTATATGAGGATAACATATCAGAGTTAGAACTTAGATTACTACATTTACTGAATAAAAGACCATTATAATATAAGCTCTTTTCTATCCGTAATACAAGAAAATTCACAAATAGTCTATCTTTTCCAATCCATGCCTTCTAAGCAATACAATCAAAATTTAGTATTCCTTGACTTCTTACAACATAAGAAATTTCCTTTATTTTTATAACCATTCTCACAACCAAATTTTACAAGATTTCCAATAAGTTTTAAAATGAGAACTGTTATTTTTCCAATGAAATCCACACACTTTTGTGGAAAATAAATCAACTACAATGAAATAATATATTTTCCTTCATAACTTATACAAAACTAGATTTACAAGGACAAATCTTTCTTTCCCCTTTTCAACATACAATACAAATTTTCTTCACAAAGATTAATACAATGTCTTCCACTTAAAGTGGGGAAACTTACAAGATTGAAAACTAATAGGAATACAATATTACAAATCTTCCATGCTAAATGGGAATAATAAGGAGGTTTTCTCACAAGGAAATATTTCTTGAGGACACCAACAATGCTCTATATTTCACATCACCAACAAGAGAGCTCCACCATGCTTCATTTAATCACAAAAAAAAAAGTGGGGAGAGGCAACACTCTCCACCCAACCAATAATTCTAATGAGGATGAGAAGCCATCCTCCTCATTGGCCCCTGAGCCCTAACACATTGCGATGAAAAAAGGATTCAACTCATGGAAAAAAAAAATCTTCCACATCACAATACAAGATTTTACAATGACACCAAAAAATAGACAATTGCACTACAATCACAAGAAGGAAAACAAAAAAATATAAAATGCTTCAACATTGAAAAGATGAAGGAGCAAGATCTATGGGGAGGTCACTATGCCTCCCAATGGGAAATGGGTGCCTACCTAAAAACCCTCCGATAAACATCTCAAAACTCTTACAAACTCTTATTCCTCCCTCTATAATCTCTTATGCCTGCCACATTCTCTTATGCCTCCCTACAATCTCTTATGGATCCCTCATAAAAATAAACCAAGTAAGAAATGCAAGCAATTTCTTGTCCAATGTGGGGTACCCAACCCAACTCCCTCCAAAACATGAAATGCAATCTTATGCCTCCCCATATGTAAGATCCACATAGTCTCATCCTACACCACAATTAGGTAATCTACCCAAGCACCCAACAAGCATACCAAAACACTTAAAAACATGCACATATACATAATATAAAAGAAAATATTTTACAAGAGTGTAGCTCCTACCTTTCCATAGTATATCTTCATCCAAGAGTCCCACACCAAGATTATTCAAGCCCAAACAATAACCAAGAATCTCCAACAAATCTACAAGCACTCCAAAATCCTCTAAATCCCAAAAATGCAAGAGCACAAAGAAATGAAGTAACCCCAAAACAAGCAAAATAACTTGAATAACTAGAAAAGTGAGAGAGAAGGGTGAGGTGGCTCCATGTAGGATGCCACATCACTCACCCTCAACTCCACATCGCAAGTCAAACCTCAAACCCAATGCACCATATATTGGTGGGTGAGAGGAATGACAATTTACTTACACACAATCCAATCCCACACCCCCTGAGGACAAACTTTAATTACAAGAAAGAAATTACAATAATATTTTACCTTTTTGTCTTCCCAAAACAGTTGATGGGGTTTATTTTTTACCCCTGAACCCATAGGTAGGTTTGGTATAGCAATTTAAGAGGTGTGGGACAAGTTTTAATTGTCCCACAAGCCTCCAAAATAGACCCTTAAGGCCAAATTCGAATTTCCATGAAGGGGTAGAGTGTACAACATTCAATATCATAAGAACGCAACTTACAACACATAACCCAAGAGCCATATCATCTAATAACTAAAATTATTTTGACCCATCCACAATTAATTTAGTAAAAAGATTAATTTACTTATCTAGACACAAATCTAGTAATTAATAAAAAGAGAATACATCACTATAAAATCACATACTAAAATCAAATAAAGGTGTGTGCATGTATACTTTACTTAATGCTAAATTAAATGAAACAAGAACTACCACCTAAAATAGTTCTACAATTTAGCTAAAACAAAGCATAAACAGCATCACGATAAGAATTAAACAAGGGTTAGATGCTAGCATTCATCAATACAAACTTTGAAACTAACAATGCTAAATATCTAAACTCCTCTATTCTCTAACAACAAATACATTAATGGACCTAAGTAAGCTCCATGGCTATCAAAATAGTTGTCCTTAATGTTCCAAGAACCTAGGAATAAGGGCTAATCAAAGTTGGGCTACAAGACCCTTTTGACACTTCACATGTGACCCAAGCACTTTAAGAAAGAGGCTTAAGTCTTCAAGATGATGAAATCTCAAAAGGGCAAGGTGCAAGATCTTAGTCTCTTTACTATATGCTTTGCATTTGCTCTCTTAGAAAGTTTAGGTATAAGTAAAAATGTAGGTGGAGGGCTCTTTATATAGCCCAAAGGATAAATGATTCAACACATTCTCATGAATGTGGGATAAAGGTAAAACATGATTAGGAATGGATAAGGTTGCTTTATTAAAGGTAACCTTACTTTAGAAGGGTTTAATACATGTTTAGCAAGTGATGGGAGTTGGGGGGTATTTTAATTAATCAAAGGTGATTAATTAATAGGTAGGTGTAAGCTTATAGAAGCCAATTAGAGGAATATTAGTGCGATTTAGGCTATTATAAGGGGATTAAATCAATTAAATATTTATTTATTGGTTAAATGGAAGGGAAAGCTAATTAATTAATAATAATTAATTAGTCTAGGTAGAAGGGGTGATTTATTAACGGAAGGTCGTTAATTAGGGTATTTGTTGGATAGGAAACTTAATTAATTATCTTAGTGTAGTTAATTAATGATGATATGAAGGAAAATGAGTGCTTTTGATGATATGTCATTGATTTGCGAGAAAGGGGATAATTAGCACAATTTAAGTATTTAAATTGCTTGGGCATAATTATAGGTGTCTACATTTGCCCCTCTTTGGGGTGGCGTAAGTGATGCCACTTCAAAGATAGTAGATAGAAGAGATTTTAAAGGGATAGAAGAAAAATTAGTAGGAGGGAGAGATGCCCCCCTCGAGTGTCGATGGGGTGATGAAGGAAGCCGATCGACCGATCGAAAAAATATGAGAAGTAGGCAGAAGAATGGGGACGAGGCAGGATGCCCCAAGGAGAGGGAGAATTAGGGGTGAACGGGAAGTCGTGTAGAAGAAATATGGATGAGGGGAGAGAAGAGCTTAACCTCTAGCCACTTATTTGTTTGGAACAAATTTGATGTCATCATATTGCCATAGGAACTACATCATCGGTCCTTATGAAAAATATAAGCATACGACAAAGGTAGAATGACATGAAAAGCCATACTATGAACAATTGTCCATTGCTGAAAGTACCAACTCCATGCAACATACAATAATGCAATGCAATACGAGAAGGAAACAAGCTAATATAACAGGGAAAACAAGTACGAACGCACATATCTAACCTAACAACAGTCAAGATAGTTGTACAAATGTTTTGTTATCAGTGCTGAAGAGATCCACAAGTTCGTGATTGACGAAAAGGGTTAAAAATGATGCCCCAAGCAAAGATACATGCAAGGGGAAATGAAAATGGACATGGGGTCCATGAAAAGCATTTGTGCGCAACGAAACAGCACCAGGAAACCAAAAGTGCCCCAGAGTACACATGAAGCAAGCAGCTAGCTTTTGTGAATGGTTGTGAATCCAGTGATCCGCGAGTCATATTAATCGGGGAGGATGTGAGACAAACCAACAGGATATGGAGAAAATACCATGCACAAGACACAAGTTTCAGCCGTAAGAAGCAAGTTACCATTTTGTAGGGTGTTTTACTTTTTAGGAATTTTTTGAAAAATTTTCCCTTGTTTTTAGATTTTTTTTGATATATATATATATTGTTTTTTTTTTGTTTTCTCGAAACAATGTTCTATTGTTTTTGTGTTTTTTCTCGAAACAATGTTCTATTGTTTTTGTGTTGTCTGAAATAATTTTTCTATTGTTTTTTGTGTTTTGTGAAACAATTTTTCTATTGTTTTTTTGTTTTCTCTCAAAACAATGTTTCTATTGTTTTTTGTGTTTTGTGAAACAATTTTCTATTGTTTTTGTGTTTTCTCAAAATAATGTTCTATTATTTTTGTGTTTTCTCGAAACAATTTTCTATTGTTTGTGTTTTGTGAAACAATTTTCTATTGTTTTTTGTGTTTTGTGAAACAATTTTCTATTGTTTTTTGTGTTTTCTCAAAACAATGTTTCTATTGTTTTTTGTGTTTTCCTCGAAACAATTTTCTATTGTTTTTGTGTTTTGTGAAACAATTTTCTATTGTTTTTGTGTTTCTCTCAAAACAATGTTTTCTATTGTTTTTGTGTTTTTCTTGAAACAATTTTCTATTGTTTTTTGTGTTTTTGTGAAACAATTTTCTATTGTTTTTGTGTTTTCTCAAAACAATGTTCTATTGTTTTTGTGTTTTCTCAAAACAATTTTCTATTGTTTTTGTGTTTTGTGAAACAATTTTCTATTGTTTTTATGTTTTCTCAAAACAATGTTTCTATTGTTTTTCTATTTTTAACAGTTTTCCATAGCTATGTGCAGGTAACCAAGAAAGCATGGATGCCCCCAGCGTTAGGTGGGGAATATACAAGGGCAGAAGCCATGCGCTTATGAACAAGAAGGTGAAGTCATTGAGTTGCCCCCAGCGTAAGATGGGAAATAACAAAAGACCACGTACCTTACAGACGAATAGAAGAAGGCAAAGCTGGATCAAGGATGGACTAGATGGTGTGCACAAGGAAACTCGAAGGTAGAATTAGTGCTAGGAAAAAGACAACTACCCTTCTAATATAGAATGCTTGTGAATAACAAATCCTCCCGAGGCACCGGAAACTAGTTTTCACCCAAGGACTTGTCCAAAGTACCACAATTGCGTGGTTTTCACTAGTGGACGACTTGTTTTCTTTTTTTCTTTTTCTGATTTTTTTTTTTATGTTTTTATATTTGTTTGTGATTTTTATGACTTTCCTGTGCCGTGTTTAGGCATAAAACCTCTTAAGATGCATGGAATTCATGGGCTTCCAAAGCTCATCACCATTGGGGTGAGCCAACTTGTATGCCCCTGTGCCATACTTGGCAACTATGACATAGGGTCCTAACTAGTGTGGTTCAAACTTCCCTTTCTTTTCTCGCTCTTCTTTGGTGTTGAACTGGTTGTCCTTCATAACTAAATCACCCACCTGAAACTGGCGAGGGATGATTCTCTTGTTGTAGTTGCAGGAGATTCTGTGTTTATATACCTTGAGGTGATTAAGAGCACGAATGCGCCTCTCATCAAGGAGATCTAACTCAGCCAATCTTGCCACTCGGTAATCTTCATCCTTATCCAAATAGTCCCGAAGAGAAATTCGTAGAGATGGGAGTTCAATCTCTAAAGGGATGATAGATTCTGTCCAGAATACTAGGGAATATGGTGTGGCACCTGTAGGAGTGCGAATTGATTTTCGGTAGGCCTAGAGGGCTGGGTGGATTTGTAGGTGCCAGTTTAGACCAGTTTTGCTAACCATCTTCTCCATTATCCTTACCAAAGTCTTGTTTGTTGCCTCAGCTTGTCCATTACCCTGAGGATAATATGGCTTGGACCATTTCAATCTGATTTAGAACCGTTGGCAAAGACTTTTCACAGTTTTGTTCTTAAATGACTTCGCATTATATGTGACAATGGCTGCAGGGATACCATATCGGTAAATAATATGATTCATGATGAATTTAGAAATATGTGCTCCTGTGACATAGGTTAAAGGGATAGCCTCCACCCATTTTGTAAAGTATTCTATAGCTGTGATGATATGTGTATTACCATCAGATGAGGTAAGAGTAAGCTTCCCTATTAGATCAAGTCCCCACTTGGAGAATGGCCACGGGGTAGTGATTGGTTGCAATGGTTGCGATGGAGCATGGATGAAATTTCCATACTTTTGGCAAAGCACAACATTTTCTAACATAATTACAACAATCAGTTTCCATGGTGGGGCCAATAGTAAACCTACTCTTAACAGTTTTCTTAGCCAAGACCATTCCATTTGTATGTGCTCCACATACTCCTTCATGTACTTCTTTAATTTCCTGGATTAACTCCATCACATCCAAACAACGTAACAGATTCCCATCATAGCCATGACGATAAAGTGTACCTCCTAAAAGGGTGTAACGGGCTATCTGGCGAATCAGGCTTTGCTTTTAAGAACGAGAGATATTGGGAGGGAAAGTACTGTCCTTAAGATAGGTGAAAATGGGTTCGTACCACAGGGAATATGGACCAACAACCTCACAAGCCAGGCAAGATTCCGGTACGTCATACGCAGGTTGGTGTAGATTTTCTACAAAAAATGGCATATCATTGTTCCCTAGCGGAATACGAAGCATAGATCCCACCATTGCCATAGCTTTTGCCGATCTATTCTGCACTCTTGGGATCTGATCAAAGGTAATGAACACAAAATACTCCTTCAGAGTTTCCACCAACTTCTTATAAGGTATGAGCTTGTCATCCTTTACTTTATACTCATCATTAACCTGTTTGATGATTTAGCTGTGAATCACCTACAACCTTAACATGTTGAATATTCCACTTGATGGCTAGCTTCATCCCTGCAATGAGTGCTTCATATTCTGTAATGTTGTTCGTGCAAGGGAAGGCCAAGCAGAAAGCCTGTGGTATAGGATCACCCGAAGGAGTAATAAGGACCACTCCTGCACCTAAACCATGAAACGTAAAAGATCCATCAAAATGTATCTGCCATATGATAGATTCTTCAATGTAGAGTAAAGATGGATCTGCAGATCCAGACTCAAAGGTTCTGTGCTTTGCAAAGGTGCTGTCCGCTAGCTGGTCAGCAAGTACTTGTCCTTTAATTGATTTTTTGATGGACAAATTCTATATCAAACTCACTGAGTAGAATGATCCAATTAGCCATTTCTACCTGTGAGGGCGGGTTTGGACAAACAAAATACTTGAGTGGGTCGACCTTGGATATGAGCTTGGTCTTAGTATTTAGCAGGTAATGGCGAAGTTTCTAAAAGGTAAAAACAATAGCCAAGAAAGCCTTTTCAATCTGAGGATAATTACATTCATAGGCGATGAGGGTGTGACTCAGATAGTACACTACTTTCTCTTTATGGCTAAGGTCATATTGGGCGAGCAGTGCACCAATAGCGTATTGCGTAGTGGAAATATAGAGCAAAAGTGGTTCTCCCAGAGTGGGAGGCATGAGGACAGGTGGATTAGCTAGGTACTGCTTAAGCAAAGCAAAGGCTTATTGTTGCTCAGGTCCCCAGATGAAAGTGATGTCCTTCTTAAGAAAATGAGTGAATGAGTGACATTTATCTGCAAGCTGGGAGATAAAGCGGTGAATGGCTTGAATTTTCCCTTGCAAGCTACACAGTTGCTTGATATTCTCAGGTGGAGGCAATTCTGTGATGGCAGACACTTTAGCAGGGTCTACCTCAATACCTCATCTTGACACGATGAAGCCTAATAGTTTCCCAGATAGCACATCAAAGACACACTTCTTTGGATTTATCCTGACTTTTTATTCATGCAGGCATTCAAAGATACGCCGTAAAATGATAGGATGATCCTCTCTTGTTTTGGACTTTCCTAGGATGTCATCTACGTAGTCTTCCATGATGTCATGAATCATATCGTGAAATATTACTATCATGGCCCGCTGATAAGTTTCTCCCGCATTCTTAAGGCCAAATGGCATCACCTGATAATAGAAGGTTCCCTAAGGAGTTGTGAAATTTGTTTTGTGTTGGTCTTCCTCAACGATCTTAATTTGATTATAACCCGAAAATCCATCCATAAGTGATAGCATTTTGTACCCTGCGGTTGAGTCAACAATAATGTCAATGTTGGGCAACGGAAAGTCATCTTTAGGGAAATCTTTATTGATGTCCCTAAAATCTGTGCAAATTTGGATACCAATAGGTTTCTTCTGGACAGGAACAATGTTTGATATCCATTCAGAATAATCAATTGGCCTGATGAATCCTGTTGCAAGCAACCTTTCCAACTCTTCTTTAACTAACAAGGCCACTCTTGGGTGCATCTTTTGAAGCTTCTTTTTTATAGGCTTAGCGTCTGCGTGCACAACTAGGTTATGCACGACCAAAGTTAGATCTAATCCAGGCATGTCTTTGTAAGACCATGCGAACACATCAATAAACTCTCGCAGTAGCATAGTGAACATCTTTTGTTCTCTGGCTGAGAGTGATGCTCCCAATTTTACTATCTTGGGATCTTCTTCAGTACCAATATTGACATCAATGTCTTCTTCAACTAACAATTTTGATAAATCCTCCATACACGTGGGATTCAGAGGTAGGTTGAGATCTTCATCCAAGGATGTCTCTACGAGATTTTCATCCTTGGCGTGGTCACCATTTTTGTCCTTTGATTTTCTGATTTGTTTTTCAGCCAATGCCTCAAAGAGGTTTTCACTGTGTGACTTGGACTTCGATTTTTTCCGAGGCTTTTCTTTAGAACTCTTGCCCTCTCTTTTCTTTAAATTTTGCTGACCACAAATTTCAGCCTCCTCACCGAAGTAGGCATAGGTGTCTAAGTTGATAAAGAAACCCTTCTTGTGATCTCCAATGGGAATTGTATCCCTTATGCCCATGAACTCTACAATAGCCTCATCGTTCTCGAATAAATCTAGTGGCACATGACGTTGTTGGTCCCATTCAACAAGGGAGGGGTATACAAGGTCAAGGGTTGGTTTAGTGGGGGTGATGGTTAGGACATCGTTATTCATGAAAAGTTTCGTGGAGGCCAGATCCTCATATTGGCTACAACAGGAATCCGTATCGCTGTCTAGATAATCAGAGCTATCATCATGCTCATAACAAGTCGCATCTTGATCGTTGGGGTGTGCTCCATAAGGACGAATCCCAATGCCATATCTTTCTATTTTGAAATGTGGAAGAGGGATTGGTTCTCTTTGTCCTTGTTCATTCCTCCCACATCCTAGGCCTTTGTAGCCCATGGAGTACATCATTCTACTAGATTTTTCATATTCTGGGGTTTGATAACAAGATGGCTGAGTGTCCTCAAGGACCCAACTAGTAGGTGGATCAAGTAATTTTTCCTCAGCTAACAAGCCTCCAGGTAGGAACGACCCAATAGTGTGTTCCTCTCTAGGTCTCCTGAAGCGGTAGTTGGGTCGACCTCTTGTCTTGGGCGACAAGGAGAGGTCAGAAACCAAGAGCGCTTGTTGTACATTATACTCCCCATAGTCATATTCCAGAATTTTCATCTCCCATGAATTAAATGGAGATGTTGAAGTAGATGCCCCATGAGTGCAAGAACTAAGAGAATTTGAATCTACTCGAGATTCCATGGCCTCAGAATGAAGAGGGGAAGTTATATCTGTGGAGGGACATGCATATGTACCCTTTTGTGCAAAGCTATTAAGAGCTCTACAACGAGAAAAGGGCTATGAGTCTCCTGGTATTGTTACTGTATGTCCCTCATGCTTCAGCTTGATACATTGATGAAATGTTGATGGCACTGCTTACATGGCATGGATCCATGGTCGGCCTAGAAGCATATTATATGGAAGTTCCAAGTCTAAGATGTGAAACTTTGTCTGATGGCAAGTGGGGCCCACCTCCATTGACAGCATAATGGTGCTTTCTGACTCTCTTTCCGCCTTATCATATACGGTGATAGTGATGATATGGGACTCAAGATCTTCTTCCGTATGTCCCAATTGTTTGACTAATTTAAGCGTGCAGATGTTCAATCCAGATCCGTTATCCACAAACACCCATTTGATTTTCCTGTGGGTAACAACTACCTCAATGTATAAGGGAAGATTATGTGTAGGATTCTCGGTAGGGACCTCCCTATGGTTGAAAGTGAGATGCTCACTTGGTGCAATATTTGCCACCGCGGCTTGAAGGTACGCAGGATCGACTTCTAAAGGAACTCCCGACCCCTGAAGAGTTTGATACAAAATGTCCTTATGCACATTGGATATCTTGAGAAGATCTAAGATTGAGATCTTAGCAAGTGTCCTCTCAAGTTGTTCTAAAAGGTTATATTTACCAGTTTGCGGGGTCAACAGAGAGGGTTCTGGAATCACGAGGTGTGCATGCCTTGTTACCACAGTGCATTCCTTTCCTTTGATCCAAATGGTATTGACATGGTCAGTAGGGGAGTGAATACATCCAATAAGTGAATCTTTATGATTGTTATCTCTTTTGGTATACAAGTAATTTGCAGCTTTATAGGTTTGGGATGACTCTCCCCGATCCGGTTTTACCTTTTCCGACTTATCATGCCTGGGGAATGGTTCCTTATAAATCCCCACTTTCTCATTAGGTGTTTGCATGTGGCTAGGGTTATCCACCACTATCTCCCCGTTGTCAATGAGGTCTTGAATATAGTGGTGAAGTCGCAAACATTGTCGATTTTATGACCTTTAATGTGATGCATTTCGCAGTATTCATGCTCCTTATACCATGAAGGTTTAGGAGCATTGTCATCAAACGGTTGCATTGTAGGATAGGTCATCATGTGGGCCGCATCCAACTATTTTATTATGACGGACAACGGCTCATTGAGGGAGGTGAATGTTCATCGCTTTGGTGGTGGTTTAATTGGGCCCTTGGTCAGTTTAAAAGGTTGACTGGTTTGGACTGTTTGAACATGTTTGGAATCAGTGATTCCATCTCCCACCACGTTTTTGTTTTTGTTAAAGATCTTCGGCTTTTTAGTGGGTTTTACACTTTGGTTGTCTTTATATTTTGTTTTGAGGGTGCCTTTGGCAATGAGAGCCTTTTCTATTTGAATCCCTTTCTCGATAACCTCCTCAAAGGTGCAGACACAATGCATTTGGAGGTGGAAAGCTATATCTGGATTGAGATTAGGGACGAAAATACTTACCAGCTGCTTCTCAGGGAAAGCGCAAGGGAAACGACTAGCTATCCCTCTCCATCGCTGGAGGAAGTTGGCGAAGGTCTCATTTGGGCGTTGTTTTGTGCCACACAAGTCTGTCATGGTGATGTCACTCTCTATGTTATACGAGAAATGACGCACAAATCTTTCCGCCAATTCTGGCCAGGTGAAAATTGATCATCGTGGTAAGTGCGTAAACCATTCCAATGCTTGACCTCCGAGACTCTTAGGAAAAATTCTGATAAGGTAATTATCACTATAAGACACCTCTTGACATGCCATGTAGAAATCTTTAACATGATCCCTTGGGTCTCCTTTTCCTTTGTATTTTTCAAACTTTGGCATATCAAATTTCTTTGGAAAGGGTTGAAGGGTCATTGTCTTGTCAAAAGGATAGGGGCATAGTTCTTCGTATTGGTATTTCTTAATACTCCCTATATTTCTTTCTTGTATGCTAGCAAGTGTTGCTTTCATAGATTTCACTTCTTGTGCAAGCAATTGTTCTTTAGTGGGAGAAGCGGGGATGTGTACACGATGATACCCTGTGTCTTCTTCTCCTTGGTTCTCTCGATGGAGTTCGTGGATCCTAAACTTAGGCCTTGACTTTTGAATGTTCTTGTTTGTGTCTTTCTGTACCTGGAAAGTAAGCAAAGCTAGTTGTCGGCTTAGGTTACTGAGTTGTTGTTGGATTGTGACTTGGTTTGTTTCTTCTTCTTCTAAAGGTTCTTCCTCTTCATATTGTGGAGGTTCTTCCCCTGTCTCATGTTCTATATTGTTTCTTCGTGGCACTTTTATGAGGGGTATTATATGCCCTACCACTTTATCATTTTCTGCGTAAGAAGTGGAAGCATGCCCACCTGTTAAAATATCTTCCATATTGATAAGGGGGCATTCTTTGTTAGTAGTGTCATTTGTAGGTAATATTGGTTCATTCTCGGTGGGCAATTTGGCCCCTAATTCCATGACCCGTGCCAAAACTCTATCTTTATTTCTAAGGAGAAACTCATCTAGTAGAGTGGGGTCAAAATCAAAGTCTACGTGTGGTGATTCTAATTCGTTTCCACTATGGTCGACCATTTCTTCTATTTCCTTTTCTGCAAAAAATAGTGGTCCTAGATCATGTCTGATAAATGGGTTTGACCCTTGTTTGTTAGAGGTTTCCCAAGCTTGCGCCTGTTGTTCCTCATATGTTTGTTTCTTTAAACCTAGATGCGTCTTGGGAGCCATGTTTTCGTGATAAGTTTCACTAAGGTAAGTTGTAGATTTGTTCAAAATTCAATGACTACCCCCAAGTAAAACACAAGATGTACGTGTTAAGAGTAAATTAACCGTGTGAGAATACCAATGTGATAGAGTGATAAATTCAGCAATGAAACAATCGTTTGGTATCAAAACTTAATCAAATGAAGTACCTCCTAGACTACGTTTTAAAGTAATTTGTGACGCCAGATGATTAACAAGATGTCTCCACTTATGCCAAGTTCAAAGGAATGAACAAGACGTAAGTAAATACATGAATTTAAATGTGATCTCCCAATCAAGATATATAATGAGCAAGATCAAGTTTGATTGAGACCTATATCTCAAAAAGTGTTAATTACGATTTCTGAATGACACAACAATATCACCAGGATATGTTAACCCACTTTGCAAGAAAGTGAAGTATTGATATCGAGGTGTTATTGATATAACATGCACAAATGGTAGCGCCTAGTACCTTTTGAAATCGAGGTAATAATAAAACCGAACAAAAAAATGCTCAAAGTATAGCTAGGAATAGTTAATAATGTGTGCAGCGTAACCATACAATATAGGTATTTATGTCGAGTTTACAAGAAACAAGACGTAAATATGGAAATTGTAATGATACGAGACAAACAAGCTAACTCCTCTATGGAAGTCCGCAGTGATGAACCATACCTAACTACAATGATGATCTTGACGTGGGTATCAAGATCACAATGGCTACCAAATGACGTGAAAACTCCTCCACTCACTTTAGACGTTTAACTAACCCAGCCGCAAACATGGATGGGCGTAAACGGACATAAAAGTGAGAGAAACAGTTGAATGGAAACATAAAGGTAATCACACCTCTTTTGATAAACAAAGTGTGAAAATAATATGAAGGAAATAAATCAAGAAAAAAAGACAAAAAATGCTAGTCTCACTTCTGCAGAGTTTCACATCGCCCTAAGGCAAGTAAAAACTAGGCGAAAGTAATACGTCACACATTTCTCAAAAAGAAGTTTCACAACTCAACACTGTTTTAAAGTGGTCAAAGTGGGCTCCTGGCCAAATTATATTCTCCTAGGTTGTTCTCTTGCCCTAGGTGTTACAAAGTTACCATGAGCGAGCATGATTTACCCAAAAAGTCGCACTGACTAGTTTGGGAGTATCTCGGCTTTACTTTACCCCCTTCAAGAACAGTAGGAAACTAGTGCATCTACATGTACTATCACTGGGGTCGCTACAATGGACAACTTGTAACGCTATCTCATAAAGGAAACACTAGTCAAATAGTTAGTGCAGAGCACTTCCTGTTTCGTCCACAAGGTTCCCTCTTGCGTGGACTACTTTGGGGTTCCTGGAACCACCCCCATTGTCGTAGCTTAAGGCGTTATGCCAAAGGGATTATGTTCCAGTTGAGCAGAGAAGGACGTACCCTTTTTCGAAACCTATAATACAGTGTTTTGAATATGTTTTTTCTTTTTATCTTGTTTAATTAGGTGTGGTTTGATTGAACACCTTTTGGCAACCTGTATAACAACTGTATTAGTATTTTTTGATTTCGTTTTGATTCCTCCTTTCTTTGACAAGCGTTTTTAGGTCCTGCACTTAAGCATTAGTAGTTCTCCAAGAAAATCATATTATTTAAAAGAGGATTAAGAGTTGCTTTTGATTCTCAAGATCATTCAAGGATGCAAGATAAGAGCATACACAACAAATAATCCAACTAAAAAGTAAATAAAATCTTTTCAATCAATGAACCATACAAAATTCTTGATAAATGTTCATTCCTTTAAACCAAAAGTGAAAGATGAAGTTTTCAATTTACCAAATGTTATAAAATGAAGACTAAAGTTACTTTTTATTCTCAAGATCACCCTAAGGTGTAAGAGAAGAGCATACACAAACTTTATCCCAAGTATATAGAAATGGAAAACTTCAAATCAAAGGACCATTGAAAAATGTTTTCTAAAAGGTTCATTCCCTTAAGCAAAATGAATAATCAAGTTTCCAAGATTAATCCCAATGTTAACAAGATAGAGATCAAAGTTGTTTTTGATTCTCAATATCACCAAAAGGTACAAGAGAAGAGCATACACATGCTTTGTTCTAAATCAAGTAAGCATGGAAATACAACATTTATCAAAATATTAGACATGTTAGAAAATGACCATTTTTAAAATAACAGAAAACCCTATTATTTATGTAAGTATAAATCCAGAATTTATGTTTTCATTGCATATTCAACTTCAATATCTTTCCAACGAAAAAAAAATGGATTCATTTCGAGTTCGAGAGCAAAAGTTATGGCCTTCGGAATATGGGTTACGCATATGCTCTTATGCTCATGGGTGTGCACTTGACATGCACTCAAAAAATGTCAAAAAAAAATGTCCCTTAATCTACAAAATGGGAAAAAAATTCCAACCAAGATTCAATTTTGACAACAACCCATCACATTAATATATGAATAGAAGACTCAACGCTATCAAACATTAACATACATGCTCAAAAATTTAAGATTTTCAAGAAATTGAGAGAACTAGCATGTAGAATGATGAAAAAGTAAGCTCTAAAAATGAAAACATGATGAAATCTTGAAATTTTCTCACCAAGATTTAAATTTTGACAGTAACCTATCACATTAATATGTAAATAGAAGACTCAGCACTATCAAACACTAACCTATATGCTCAAGAATTGAAAATTTTCAAGAAATTGACAAAACTAGCATGTAAAATGATGAAAAAGTAAGCTCTAAAAATGAAAACATGATGAAATATTGAAATTTTCTCACCAAGATTAAATTTTGACAGCAACCCACCACATTAATATGTAAATAGAAGACTCAGCACTATCAAACACTAACCTACATGCTCAAGAATTGAAAATTTTCAAGAAATTGACAAAACTAGCATGTAAAATGTTAAAAAAGTAAGCTCTAAAAATGAAAACATGGAGAAATCTTAAAATTTTCCCATCAATTCCAATTTTGACAGCACTTCACCTCCTTCGTACCTACAAGGAAAACCCAACACATGCAAACTCAACAAAACATGTTAAGAAAAACAAGTTAGATCAACATGTGTAAAAGAGGGTTAGTAACCAAAAATAAAACTTAACTACAAAAACATGAAATTAAGTGCAAAGGACAATGGAGTATGTCCCACCGGGCATGCCAAATGTGTGCATGTATACTTTTCTTAATGCTAAATCAAATTAAATAAGAACTACCACCTAAAATAGTTCTACAATTTAGCTAAAACAAAGCATAAACACCATCATGATAAGAATTAAACAAGGGTTAGATGCTAGCATTCATCAATACAAACTTTGAAACTAACAATGCTAAATATCTAAACTCCTCTATTCTCTAACAACAAATAAATGAATGGACCTAAGTAAGCTCCATGGCTATCAAAATAGTTGTCCTTAATGTTCCAATAACCTAGGAATGGGGGCTAATCAAAGTTGGGCTACAAGACCTTTTGGACACCTCCTATATGACCCAAGCACTTTAAGAAAGATGCTTAACTCTTCAAGATGATGAACTCTCAAAATGGCAAGGTGCAAGCTCTTAGTCTCTTTGCTATATGCTTTGCATTTGCTCTCTTAGAAAGTTTAGGTGTAAGTAAAAAGGTAGGTGGAGGGCTCTTTATATAGCCCAAAGGATAAATGATTCAACACATTCTCATGAATGTGGGATAAAGGTAAAACATGATTAGGAATGGATAAGGTTGCTTCATTAAAGGTAACCTTACTTTAGAAGGGTTTAATACATGTTTAGCAAGTGATGGGAGTTGGGGGTATTTTAATTAATCAAAGGTGATTAATTAATAGGTAGGTGTAAGCTTATAGAAGCCAATTAGAGGAATATTAGTGCGATTTAGGCTATTATAAGGGGATTAAATCAATTAAATATTGATTTATTGGTTAAATGGAAGGGAAAGCTAATTAATTAATAATAATTAATTAGTCTAGGTAGAAGGGGTGATTTATTAACGGAAGGTCGTTAATTAGCGTATTTGTTGGATAGGAAACTTAATTAATTATCTTAGTATAATTAATTAATGATGATATGAGGGAAAATGAGTGCTTTTGACGATATGTCATTGATTTGCGAGAAAGGGGATAATTAGCACAATTTAAGTATTTAAATTTCTTGGGCATAATTATAGGTGTCTACAAAAGGAAACTAATAAAAGAGATAACACATAACCTCTTGGTCACAATTGGAGGTGATACCCCCATGGGAATCCCCTAGCAACAATACAAATACACACACAAACAAAATACATGTTGCCATGGTGACCTGTATTCAATTCATTTAGCATTCCAATGTGGTTGGTCTCCAATCCCCCCGTTTTTTGTTGTGACATGTTTTCCTACAAAACATATAACACCTCCTTCGGCCTCGTGGCCGCATCAAAACATCTAAAATAAAATACATAATATAAATTAAAAAAATGTATATATTAATCAAAACATCATCTAGGCAAGTAGCGATATCATTTACAATTTCTAACAACATCTCGATTCTACATTTCATCAATATCCATATGATCACAAGATTAGTTCAATTGTTAAGGTCTACTCAAAATGATGAAAGTGTCACAAGTCAGAAATGCATAAAACCATGTCAAGAACATATCATCATCAATATAATTTATCTGTAATAATCCACATACATCATACTAAGAATCAAAATCAACAATAGTGTTGTATCTCTAACATCTAACATCATGCTAAGTCAAAAAGCTACAATAATATCCATAAGTATAGTCGACATAGTATCATGAAATCAATAGTAATAAGGGTCAAAGGGAAGTGGGCACTACATCCCCCTCCCCTTAGACTCAACTTCCTCTATGGAAGTCACTAGAACATGTTTCGGGAAACTGAGACTCGTAGCAATGTAGCATCCTCCCATGTAGTCTGTAGTCTCGTAAAACCTGTCCCACTAGACTTGAACTTGGTCAATATCTCTATGCCCCAAAGGCCGAGGGTTCTACACTGTATAATATGGATGGGTTCCACCATCACCTGCCTCTGATCCTATACCTACAATGTGGTCTAATATAATACATGAGAAGGATCAGAAATATATTTCCTAAGTACCAAAACCATGAAACACATCGTGGATGCGAGAAAAACTAGGTGCTAATGCTAGAAGATAGGCCAAGGTACCGATACACTCCAAGATCTCAAAGGGGCCCACAAACCTAGGAGCAAGCTTAGAACCTTTTCCATAACAGATAGGGATATTATGTGGTCTGACATGAAGAAACAACTTCATGCCCACCTCATAACTATGATCTGTCCTGTGTTGATATGCATACTTCTTCTGCCTATCCTGCATGCCTCCTGCAATCTCTTGCCTGATTCATAACAACCTATTGCTCCATGTCTTGTGGTAAATTTGGTCTAAGAGAAACCCTTTCCTCTAACCATGTCCCAATTAAGAGGTGTCCTGCACTCTCTACCATACAACTTCCTGAAAAGGAGCCATGTCTTATCAAACTCTGAAAACTATTATTGATAGGAAAAATCCACCAAGTACAAATACACCTCCCCATATTCGACTGATGATCCATAACGTACATCCTAAGCATGTCCTAAAAAATATGATTCACTCTGCTCATTCTGTCCATCTGTCTCAGTTGTGATAAGTTGTGCTTAAATTGATCTTCGTCCCTAGGGCATACTGCATGGTAGTCTAGAAGTGGGAAGTGTACAAAGGGATCAACGGTCAAAAATTATCTTTCATACGGAATCCCGTGTACAATCTGAAAATCTCATCAAGATATACCTGTGCCACTACACTAGTCATTTAGGTTGTCTTCACCATAGAAAAATGAGGCACTTTATGTCATTTTATCTACCATGACCGTGATGGCATCATGATGGTATCTCAACGTCGGTAACCCAAATATGAAGTCCGTGGAAATGGTGTTCCATTTCCACTCTAGTATAACATGAGGAAAGAGAAGGCCAGTTGGATGCTGATGCTCAACCTTCACCTTCTAACACTCTAAACAATGTGACACAAACTGAGCCATGTCTCTCAAAAGTCCCTTTCAATGGTAAAATTGTCCCAAGGTGGCATGCATCTTCTTCACCCCAGGATGGGCTAAATAAGGTGCACGATGAGCCTCTGTCAAAATGTCCTGCCTCAAGTCTCCATCTGTAGGAACATATATCTGACCTGTCTGCTTGATAAGGCCATCTACCTCTACTGAAAATCTGTCAAAATTCTTCTCGAGGGGTCTCTGAGACTCAATCTCTTCTTTGGCTGCAAGGTAGAAGCTATCGTGAGGAAGCTACTATAAAATCTTACTCTGTAAATCTATACCCACGGAAGTGGCCATAATCACATGTATCCATCTACCCAGGGCATCTGTAACTATGTTCTTCTTCCACTTCACAATCTCTATCTTTATGTCATACTCACAAAGAAACTCCATCCAACACCACTAATGACCTTTGAGATTGGGCTGCGTGAAGAGGTGGTGAAGTCTCAAGTGATCATTCCTGAGTGTAAATCTATGGTCAACAAGGAAGTGTCTCCATCACACCATGGTGTGTACAACTATTGTAAGCTCAAGGTCATGAGTTGGATAATTGAGCTCATAATACTTGAGTTTGTGAGATTCATAAGTAACTACTCTGCCCTCCTACATCAACACATCTCTAATTCCTATCAAAAAATAATCTCTATAAATGGAGAACTCGCTCTGAGGATCTGGGCACTACCAAAATAGGCACTATTGTGAGGCATTCCTTCAGTGTCTCGAAGGACTACAAACATCTCTTTGACCAGTCAAACTTCTTCCCTTTCTGTTGAAGGGAAGTGATGGGTTATGCAACCTAAGAAAAGTCCTGTAAAAATCTCATGTAATATCTTGCCAAGCCCATGAAGCTACGCACCTCAGCCACACTAGTGGGTGTTGTAAAATGCATAATAGCTCGAATCTTAGAAGGGTCAACTACGATAACTTCCCCAGAAATTATCTTTCCCAAATACTGTACCTCTTTCTAGAAGAACGCACACTTCTCTAGGTTCTCATAGAGATGTTGCTCATGAAGGCATTAAATAACCTGGCAAAGGTGCTCCTCGTGCTCCTCATGCATTTTTGAGTAAATCGTAATTTTTTCAAGAAAAATAAGCATGAAGGGATACAAAAAAATCCTGAACACCGCATTCATCAAGCTCATGAACATTGCGGGGGCATTTTTCAGACCAAAAGGCACTACTCTAAACTTGTTATGGCCATATCTCATACCAAAGGTGGTCTTATGAATATATGCCTCAGTGATCCTAAGCTGATGATATCCTGAATTAAGATCTATCTTGGAGAAAAATATGGCACCCTTCATTTGATCAAATAAATCATTAATTCATGAAAGGGGGTAATGATTCTTGATCATTACTTTGTTTAGTTGGTGGTAATCAATACACAACCACATATCCATCCTTCTTTACAAATATCACTTGTGGACCCCAAGAGGATACACTAGGATAGATTAGGAATTTCTCCATAAGGCCCTCAAGATGTAACTTGAGGTCATAGAGCTCAGGGGTATTCATCTGATTAGGTTCTCGTGAGCTAAGTTCTTCTCCTGGAAACAAATCTTTTTGAAAATCTATCTCACGTGGGGGAGGTAACTCCGGTAGCTCCCCTAGAAAGACCTTAGAAAACTCTCTCAAGATGGGATGGTCATCAAAGGATGACCCACTAGACTCATCCTCAGATCTGTCACTAACAGTAATGGCATACATTTGGAAACCCCGTTGCACACACCGCTTAAGCTGCATAGCGAAGATGGTGCAAATGGAAACAAGCCTCCTAACTCCTGGTATCACTGACTCATCTCCTAGATCATTTGTACATGATATAGTCTTATGGTGACAATCCACTCTGGTTCTATGTGTAGACAACCAATCCATGCCAAAGATGACTCCATACGAACCCAATAGAAGGATAGGAAGATCTGAAGTAGTGGTGAAGGGGTCCCAAATCCACTACACACTCCTTAACTAAGGAGTATATAGAAATTTCGGCTCGAGAAACCATTTAAACATCCCAACTAAAACCCTACCTAACTAGCACCATCCTGCAACACTCTACTAAGGATGGTGCAATACAAGAATCAGATGAACGAGAATCAAATTTAATATATAGGTAGGAATACCACCAATGCTATATGTCATCTCTATGATGGTACTCTAGTGCTCATCCTGGTAGCTCTCAACTGTTGCATAGATCCAATGGTTGCACCCAAATTCACCAACAATAGGCTTTGAAATCTTCATCTTACCCTTGTTACTACAGTGTTGTGAGAACTCTCTCCAATGATATCTATAAATGCCACAACCATAAAAATTTCCTACTCCTCTCTGGTTAGATGCAGCACTAGCCGGTAATCTAGAGGTTTATGTAGTGAATCCTAATGATTCAGCTATGAACTTCTGATATCTATTCTGATGAGATCCTACTGATTGAGCTCTTAGTGCACCATGTGTCATAATGTAGCCCCTAAGAGGAGGACCCATACTCCGTCCTCTCTGTGTGTTGAACCTCTGAGTAGGTATGAATGGAGGATGAGTCTACTACTATGGAGATGGATGTTGTGGTGCCCTAAATGAAAATTTATCTTGAACCATGTCCTCCATAAGGAGGAGGAGCTAACCCCCTCGACCTACTATCTTGCATCTACTGGATGTAGCTCCAAACTCTATCCCTGGCCTGTCACGTCTTCCCCCGTGTCTCCTCTGCAATATATTCCTTCTCCACGGCCTCAGCTAAGGTCTGCAGATAGTTGATGCACACCGCATCTCCCAAATCTAAATTTAGGCCCTTGATGAACCTATGAATCTGAACCTTCTCATCTTACATATAGTTAACATACTGGAGTAGGTATAGAAATCGACTTTCATACTCAACTATAGTCATAGATGCCTAAGGGAGGTCAGTGAAACTCTCATATCCTCTACTGAATGAACCTCTGGGATTAATACCTGCTCCTGAACTGCTCCTCAAAGAGCTCCCAGGTAACCATCTCTGAATTAACGTGGAGCTTCTAATCCTCGGTCCTCCACCAGACACCTATTCCATCCCTCAAAAGATGGATCACAACATGAGCTTTTTTGTTGCTAGTACAAGGGTAGAGCTTGAAGCATCCACTCAAGCTCACCAACTAGGCCTCTTCCTAAAACCCACCTATATCTCCAGAATACTGAGATGGTCATAGCTTTAGGATCTCCCTAATATGGTCTACAACTGTCGACTGGAAACCCATAGGCCTCTCTGCATGCTCCTCTCTAGGTCTAGGGCTTCGAGACCTATCCCCGCGTCCTGAAATCTTGTCTCCCTATCCCCTCTGTGGTGACTCTACCCTAGATGACTCCACGTGGGATTTATCTGCCCTATCCTCCTCCTTGTGTCAAGGAGATGCATGAGCCTCAACGAATGGCTCCCTATCATGTCTGGCTTATCGTCCTCCTAAGGATCCTCCTCGTATAGCGGCATTGACGTCCTGAAGCATCTATAAAATCTAATGTAGAATGGTTGTTACCATCTGATCTGGAGGTGACAAGTCTATATCTACGTGCAAGAACTCCTTGTCGGGTCTTCGCCTCCTGCAGAGACTCAGGAGAAAGATAGTTCATCCTTCTAGGTTTTATTCCAATTTTCTATGTATACTAAAATATACAATTTTCAGACAAGTTATTTTCTAGGTTTAATATTGTGCTAGGTTTAATGTTCATGTCTTGTGTTTTATAGTGTGCCCAAGGGTCTAAGATTTGAACACATGGCTTTGATACCAAGTGTAACGCCTGCAAAATTAATTCCACACGAAACCTGAGAACAACCTAGAACAAGCTATAAAATTATGGCATAATTTTGTTTTGAAAAATGTGCCCGCAAACAGGCTTCGAAAATACAGTTGTCCCATTAATGTTCTTAAGTCAGTTATATTTAATAATAAATTTTTCCCATTATAGAAAAATATTAAAACCCACATTATACTTTAATGAACTTAATTAGACCAAGCATGGTTAATTAATCCCTAAGTGTATATTTAATAAACAATTTAATTCTACTATAGTTAAATGTCCCACATTTAAATATCAAGGGTAAAAGGGGCCAATATAAGAAAGAAAATGTTATTTAATTCCTAAAGTAAAATAATTAGCAAGGTTCCATTTGACAAGGGTTAGAATAATACACATACTGCTACCCCATAAAGTGACCCCTTAAGAAGTCAACCCATGTATTTTGGAATTTAAACATTTAAATTTAAATCAAATTCCACTCACCCACTTCCCACCTACTTTTTGTAGGGATGAATCTCATCCCTTGGATGAATTCATTTAGGACTCTTAGATGTGGAAAGCCAAGTAACCCTAAAGTATGCTTAAGAAAACTATTTACTCCTTTTCTTTTGGCTTATTATTTCTCTTTTGATTTTGCAAGTTGTTGGAGGAGGATGACGAAGCCATTGGATTCCATTCCAAGCTTTTGGGGAGGCTTACATTCGTCATTCATTTTCTTATTTTCTTATACCCTCATTTAGAGTTTTAAATGTATTTATTTATTTCTTTTCAATATTATTTGTTCAAGTAGACAAATGGGTTTGTCCCATTTTGTGATTTAGTTAAGTTTGATAGATGTTTTCATTGTGGGTAGAGGAATATATACATACAAACACACACACACATACATACATGTGTGTGTGTGTGTGTGTGTGTGTGTGTGTGTGTGTGTGTCTATTTATTTTTTATTTTTATTTTAAATTTTAATGGATGAAAAACTTGAATTTTGAAATAGGGTATTATTGTAGAAATACCATTAATAAGAATAATATATATATTTATATCATTTCATAAATATATATATATATATAAAAGAAAGTAGATTCGGTTTACATAGTCCACGTGGGTTCCAACTTACCGCAGGTTTGAAGTTTTATGCAAGCCGCATTAGTATTAGGGGATTAATGGTATTGGGGTTGGGAATTTAAAGGAAAATGTTTAATAGACTATGGGGGTGGGGTAGCCAACTCTAACCCCCCACCATTTCTATTAACCCTTCCACCATGGGTCGTGACTCAGGTCCTTCCATGACTTACTTTTTTTTTGTAAAGTTTTCACTTTTATAGATTTTTTTGTTATGGAATACGTATAAATACGTGGGTGTGTGTGTGTGTGTGTGTGTGTGTGTGTGTGTGTGTGTGTGTGTGTGTGTGTGTGATGTTTTCTATTATTTATTTGGCTATAGTTAATAATAGAATATTTTTATTAATATAATAATATTAATATTAATATATTTTCATATTAATAAGTATATTAATATTAAAATAGTTAATTGCTAATAATATAAAAAAAAAGTAACCCTACTATCAAAAGTAAAAATTGAATATAGTTAGCACTATTGACAAGTAAAGACTTGCACTTGCTTTCTCCTTTAACAATTTGATAACTATTGTATAGGAGGTAAAATAGATTTCATTTCATTTCCCTTAATAATATGTAATGGGTTTACAATAAATTTTTAAATGACGATAACATAGTAGAGTTAGAACTTAGATTACTTCATTTACCAAATAAAAGACAATTATAATATAAGCTCTTTTCTATCCGTAATACAAGAAAATTCACAAATAGTCTAACTTTTCCAATACATGCCTTCTAAGAAATACAATCAAATTTACTATTCCTTGACTTCTTACAACATAAGAACTTTCCTTTATTTTTATAACCATTCTCACAACAAAATTTTACAAGATTTCCAATAAGTTTTAAAATGAGAACTAGATTTTTCCAATGAGATCCACACACTTTTGTGGAAAATAAATCAACTACAATGAAATAAGATATTTCCTTCATAACTTCAACAAAACTATGTTTAATAGGACAAATCTTTCTTTCCCCTTTTCAACATACAATTAAACTTTAATAACCAACAATCAATACAACTTTTCTTCACAAAGATTAATATAATGTCTCCCACTTAAAGTGGGAAAACTTACAAGAATGAAAACTAAAAGGAATACAATATTACAAGTCTTCCACCCTAAGTGGCAATAATAAGGAGGTTTTTTCACAAGGAAATAATTCTTGAGGACACCAACAATGCTCTGTGTTTCACATCACCAACAAGAGAGCTCCACCATGCTTTATTTGATCAAAAAAAAAGGGGGAAGAGGCAACACTCTCCACCCAACCAAGAATTCCAATGCGGAGGAGATGCCATCCTCCTCATTAGCACCCGATCCCCAACCACATTGCAATGAAAAATGGATTCAACTCATGGAAACAAAAAAATATTCCACATCACAATACAATATTTTACAATGACACCAAAACACAAACAATACCATTACAATTACAAGAAGGAAAGCAACAAAATACACAAGGCTTCAACATGTAAAATCTGAAGAACCAAGATCTACGAGGAGGTTACTTTTGCCTCCTAATGGGAAATGGGTGCCCACCTAAAAACCCTCCAATAAACGTCTCAAAACCCATAAAAACTCTTATTTCTCCCTCAAGAACTATGTATGCCTCCCTACAATCTATTATGGCTCCATCATAAAAATAGATAAAGTACAAAATGTAAGAAATTTCTTGTCCAAGGTGGGGCGCCCATCCCAACTACCTCCAAAAAATGAAATGAACTCTTATGCCTCCCCACATGTAATATCCCCATAGTCCCCTCCTACACCACACTTAGGCAATCTTCCCAAGCACCCATCAAGCATACCAAAACACTCAAAAGCATGCACATATACACAATAGAAAACAAAATATTTTAGAAGATTGTAGATCCTACATTTCCATAATAAATCTTGATCCAAGAGTCCCACACCAAGCTTATTTAAGTCCAAACAATCACCAAGAAGCCCCAACAAATCTACACGCACTCCAAAATCCTCTAACTCTAAAAAATTCAACAGCACAAAGAAATGAATTAACCCCCAAATAAGAAAAAGAACTTGAGTAAATAGAAAAGGGAGAGAGGAGGGTGAGGTGGCTCTATGTAGGATGCCACATCATTCATCCTCAACTCCAACTCACAAGTCAAACCTCAACCCCAATGCACCATAAATTAGTGGGTGAGAGGAATGACAATTTACTTACACACACAATTCAAGCCTGCACCCCCTAAGGACAAACTTTAATTACAAGAAAGAAACTGCAATAATATTTTACCTTTTTGTCTTCCTAAAACACATGATGGGGTATATTTTTGACCCCCCAACCCATAGGTAGTGTTGGTATAGAAATTTAAGAGGTGCGGGACAAGTTTTACTTGTCCCAGAAGCCTCCAAATTTGGCCCTTAATGCCAAATTCGAATTTCCATGAAGGGGTAGAGTGTATAACACTCAAGATCACAAGAACTCAACTTACGACACATAACCCACAAGCCATCTAATGTAATAAATGAAATACTTTTGACCCATCTACAATTAATTTATTAAAAATATTAATCTACTAATCTAGACACAGATCTAGTAATTGCTAAAAAGATAATAAATTGCTATAGAATCACATAATATAATAAAATAAAGGAAACTAATAAAAGAGATAACACACAACTCCTTGGTCATAATTGGAGGTGATCCCCCCCAAGAGGACCCCCTAGTAGAAATACAAACACACACTAACAAAATACATGTTGCCATGGTGACCCTTGTTGAATTCATTTAGCGTTCCAATGTGGTTGGTCTTCAATCCATCTGTTGTTGTTTTCCTGCAAAACACATAACACCTTCAGCCTTGTGGCCGCATCAAAACATCCAAAATAAAATATACAATATAAGTCCACAATCATCTATATATGAATCCAAACATCATCTAGGAAAGTAACGATATCATTTACAATTTCTAACAACATCTTAATTCTACATTTCATCAATATACATATGACCACAAGATTAGTTCAATTGTTAAGTTCTACTCAAAATGAAAAAAGTATCGCGAGTCAGAAATATATATAACCATGTCAACAACATATCATCATCAATATAATTTATTTCAAATAATCCACATACATCATACTAAGAATCAAAATTAACAAAAATCTAGTATCTCTAACATATAACATCATGCTAAGTCAAAAATCTACAATAATATCCATAAGCATAGTCGATAGTATCAGAAATCAATAATAAAAAGTGTCGAAGGGAAGTGGGAACTATAGGTACTGAATTAATATCCACCTTAAATGAATCAATGGCTACCAAAACTGGTCCAATGGTATTCATGACTAATTTTACAGTAATGAATAGGTTTCATAGTGTAATAAACAAAGCTCAAAATATTGTTAAAAAATGTGTCAAATTTTAAGGACATGTGCTCCAACATTAATTAAAATGTAGAAGAATTTCTTGATGTGGCCATATTAACCTCACATCATAACATCAATTTTTTCCATGATGATAAAATGACATGAGAAATGGACACTTATCATGGTGTTGCACCATGCTTAGGATAGCCAATGGATAAATACTCTCTAAAATATTACTAACTTGGTCTTAATATAAATTATCTTCTTCATAACTATCATATCACGAAGGTACGAATACTAACCCAAGGTTTTAAAATTACTTCTTTTTAGAGTGTATATAGTTCTCTAATTAATTACATAATCAATTTGCTATGTTATAAGTTTCACAGAGTATAACTAGAAAATATTGACCAAATGCAAGTTTGGTCACAGTCAATGACCTAATTATCCCTCATGATGTTGGAATCTCATTTCTTATTGTTTTTTTCTATAACATAATGGTTGATAGATTTGAATACATAAATAAAAACTAATTATGTTTTTATTTAAAAACACGTGAGTTTTTTTCAATATTAACCTTACCACATTCTAAATCTAAGTGTAATTCTATAATGTTCGCTATTTTGCATTCAAAACGATTCTCTCTTTTATATTTACAAAACCTTCTTAGGTCATGGATGCTTTCATTTTGGTAAGATTTCAAAGGAGTGACAACATAGAAAAAATTGTAGGTGCACAATGATATTAATAATGGACAACCAAACCAATAAACAAGGGAAATTGACTATACTCTATACAAAATGCATTATCCTAAGCATGATGGAGCAACATAATAAGATTATATATCCCAATGTACCATTCCATCATAGAAATGAACATTTTTAGTATAATGAAATAACACTGTGAGATGCACATCACTCACCACATCTACAAATGCATTAATACTGACACTATATCCTTCTAGATAAGAAAATTTTCAATAATTTTTTGAACCATGTTAAAGCTACATTAAAATTGATTTATTTTGTTATTGTCAAATAAATGAAAGGGGAAATGAAAAATGTAGGTAATCTCAACCCATTCAAGTACATGAAATGATATTTCCTCAAATATATCAAGGTAAACACATACCTTTGAAGTATTGTTTTAAAAAAATTCCTTAAACAAAATCAAAATAAACATTCCTTAATAACAATTCTTAATATAGAAGAGTGAGATGTATTTTCTCTATATAGAATGCAAGAATCCCCATCGTAAATACATTCAACCCATATGTATGCCTATCCCTAACCCATTGAAATATAGCTGGTTGGAAGAGGAGTCTAAATGCATCGGGAAGAAAATGTCATTTCATTAAAAAGTTTACTTATGACATCATTATTTTGTTTAATTACCTATTCTCCACACTTATTAGTGAATGAATTTGAATGTATAAAATAGAATGTGGAAAAAATAACCTAACCATATTTTAAAGATATGTAAATATATGCATTTACTTCATATTTTGTATTCAAATCCATTGAGATTGTTTGCATAAAGTTTATTCAATTGTATTTTGGATGGGGATTCATAAATTTTGTAAAGAGAATAGCCGTCATGTAAGAATTTCATGGAGGAAAGTATTTGAAAGTGAATTGGTTGATAAAATGCTATTTCCTACTCGCGTCATTCATTCTCTTTTTCTAACCAATTAGAGTTCAATGGGCTTGGGTTGTGGATACATGTGTATGGAATGTATTTTGGATATGGATTAGTGCATTTTGTATAGATAATAGTAGTCTCCAATTTGGCCAATTATCAACAAAGAAATAGTGAATGGATTTGAAAACATTAATAAGAAAATTATGGTTATATAGTTATTTTTGAAAAACACGATGAATTTTTCAATAGTAACCTAATCTTGTTTTACATCTAATTGCATTTATGCATTTTCTTGCTCTTTTGTATATAAATCCACTAACATTGAATAATGAATGAGATGTTATCAAACGACATGCCCAACTTGAAAGGTGTATGTGCTAGCATTAGTCAAAATTGTGATGGAGCCATTGACATTATTATCCCAATGCCAAAAAATTATACCAAAATGGTTTGCATGATAGTGGAATGACATGAAACAAAATTTCTTATTATCATTCTTCATCATGTTAGAGATTGTAAATTCTATATAAAGTATAACGTCATTAATACTCTCAACTAAAATTTTGAATTTCAAATTTCACAATAGAATTTTACATCATGTATAAAATAAATGACAACAAAATTATACATGGAAAATAGATCTCAAATATTTTGGTAGTAAATAACATATTATATTAACCTTTTTTCCAATTTGTAGTTTTCTCAAGTCTTTATCATTTTGTCCACATCCAGAAGCCATTACTTTTCCAGTTTGTGAAAAATCACAAATGCACTAGCCTCCCACTATTTTGTCCACATATTACTTATAGAAAATTCCACCAAGAATGTCCTTATCTTTGTCGTCTTAAAAAAAAGACTCCCCCTATTTTATGTAACTTTCGAGGTCAATATCATGTCATTCATGGAAACCACCTTCTCTAAGTATATCATTTCTTGTTACTTTAATCCATATAATACCTTCCAAATTATTAATCAAAAAATTAAATCCCATTTCTTCCATCTCATTCATTAGCATTTTTTGATAAGAGAAAAATTTCAGCTCCATTTCGGTCCAAATATCATACTACTAATTGATTGTAGTATGACTTATTTTTTAAAATGCAAAAGGAAAAAAGTGACCAAAATTTATTCATTGATTGCAGTAAGATTTTTTTTTTGTATGGCTCCTTATCAAGCCTTGTATGGGAAACCTTGTAGGACACCTTTCATTTGGGAATAGATTAGACGACATGGTTGTACTTGGAACAATTTACCTTTAAGACTTGGAGCAATAGGTTATTTTGATTAGGAAACATCTTGAGAAAGCTAGAGCACGCTAGAAGGTGTATGTAGACACCAAGAGGACCAAACGTCACTTTGCAGTTGGTGAAAAATTATTCTTGAGAGTTTGGCCACATAAGATCCCAATCCATTATGGAAAGGGTTATAAGCTTTTGCCTCACTTAGTCGGGCCATTTAAGATCTTGGAGGTCATAGGTCTAGTTGGCTACCACTTATCCATGCCAAAACACCTAGCCCATGCCCAAAATGTATTTCATATTTCAATTTTATGTAGATATGTACCAGATGTTTCTCACATATTGGATTGTTTAGCATTACATGTGGAGGACAAATGATGATAGAGACAAGATCCCATGCATATTTTAGATCATAGGAGATTCACCCTTTGGGGACAAGACTCACACAAGGTTAGAGTACAGTGCTACTTGTATGATGAGACAACCGCTACGTAGGAGGAGGTGACCCCATTGAGGGATTAATATCCCTATCTCTTCTTGTGACTTCTAGGAGGAATTATAATCTTAGGAGAGGGGGGTGTAGTGCCCACCTCTTTCTTACATCATTTAATTTTCTAGCTCATTTAATATAATAGATTAAGGTCATGGGTTTATCACTATTTGGATATTATGTGGTTTCATTATGGATCATTTGGTGACACATGTGTTGATTAGGGCACGTAGTTCCAATCTAGTATTATGATCATCATTTTAGTTTCTTGCACTTATGATATTATTGGTACTGACACAATATTATATCATTAGTTTTTATCTCATATATGATGGATGGATGTTAATAATATGGTATACTTTGATATCATTTGTTTAAAATGGTAAATTTAAGGTGAGCATGTAATGAACTAGATACATATTATATTTTGATTTATTGTGGATGCACGTTGTTAGGATATAGTCATATCATTTTCATAACGATTATTGTATAATTAGAAAGAATATCCATGGTTGATTTGGTTATCGATACAATTTTTTTTATTTCTCTAATTTATTATATCGAACATCTATGTTTTGTGTGAATGGAGTGTGCAGATTTTAGGAAACACATGAGAATGTGGGTTTGAGAGTTACACCTCAAGTTACAAAAAGTGGTTGACTGGGGCGAGACCTTTAGCCACGCATGACCCTTTTTTTACCTTGTGCATGTGGCGTATTCATGTTTGGACATCCTTAGTGATTACCTAAATTACTCTTAGTGTAGAATCACAGCACCCCCAAATGAGTTCTATAGTTTTACTTTTCTAAAGTAGAGTCATTTGGTGTAATTTCACAACATTGAACTTTCCCCAAGGTGTGGGACCTTAAAAAAATGAAAAATATCTCAAGATTAAAGGTTGGTTGATTATTCCTTGATTCAGGTGCACACTACCTAAATTTCCAAGGAGACAAGGGTAAGAGAGTATAGGGAATAAGAAATAACTAAACTACCAGGTGATGCACCAAAGGAATGATGAACACTTATTTTTCCAATACGCACAAACCAAAAAAATGCATGTAATAACAAGCACGGATAGCCAGATTTGTAATGAAAGACCAAATGAAAGAAAAAGATACAAGAGAGGATCTAAGATCAATTACAGATGGGTTTTATTACTCTAGGGATTGGTACAGTCCATTAAAAAATAGAAAAAAGGAAAAATCATATCGCAATCTTGATGGAAGGACTTAACCCCACAAATCCCTTTGCTAGAAGGAGAAGGGAGCATTCAAAACAAAGAATGTCTAACCATTGATGATGAATCATGCCCACATATTTATATATTTGATCAGAGAGAAGAAAGAGAGAGAGAAGCAGGAAAAGTGTCTTCAAGGTCAACCACTGTTTTTAATGATACTAAAAAATATTCCCCCCAAATCCATCTTTACTACATTAATCCTTGATTCGGCACCTTGAAATAAGAGGAAGCGATAGAAACAGATCGAATATGATCTAGTTTTTGAGATAGATGGATCCTGTACTGAAATCCTGAAGATGTTTTCCTCCATTTTCTTCACCTAACCTCCTCAAAATTAAATTTTAAGGCCTTCATGGCATTGGTGAGGCTGAGATCTTACCAATGGTGTCAGATTCGCAATATTTCAAGCTCTGAGTTGAAAGATATGCCCCTTTGAAGTTTGTGTCGAGTCCATACAAATGGGCGGGAAAACAATATGAAAAATGGGTCCCCATTTTGGTATGGAACTTGTGGAAGTCAAATTGAAACAAAAATCAAGCTTACGGGTCCATAATTTATCCTTCTGCCCCTTTCCGCAAAAACCACAAAACTCAAAAAACTCCTACAGCTTCGAAGCTCTGCCTAGACACGTGGATCCTTTTGGTTTGCTAGGGAATGCACTTCCATATTTATCTTTGTGCCTTTTGACAAAAGGCAAACTTTCACTTTTCCCTCTGACTCCCTGCTTTGGCTTTGACTCGGGCCCAAATGCTAACTTTTCCCTGGGCAGAGTTGTAGGCCATTTTGCAACTTTTACCCCTTTTGAGATAACAAGGGGAAAATAAAAAAAATTCCCCTGATGCCCCACTTTCACCTGGGACACGTGGTAGTATGGCACTTGTTTGAAAACCTTTTATCTATTCATCCATTGAATCAATGCCATTAACAAACTTGGCATCCTTCACCGACGAGGCTCATGCATTGACTATTCAACTGAATCTGCCCCTTTGAAATAACACATGGAAACATCGTGCTCACTTGATAATCCAACTAAAACTTTTCCTTTGGAGGAGCATCGAGTTGACACTTGTTGGCCTCCATGATATGTAGACTTTTTAATGGCCCCTCTTAATTTTATACTTTTGGCTACGTGGTGAGCTCACGCTCATTTGAGTCTCCGCATTAGGACCAGCTCTTGGAGATGTGCCACACTAACACTTGTCATTATCCGCATACACTTTTATACTTAGCCAATTTCAAAGCTTTCCTTTTGACTCTATTTTCCCATTTTCTACGTGGAGGGATGGCACAAGTTTGAGTCTCCACCATGGGTTTCCTTTATAAATTTGCACCAAGTTGATTGTTGATGGTGAAACACAGCACCCATGAATGTCTGTAACTCGATGGGTTGAGACTCTCAGTGAGATTGCATAACATGGAGCTTTTCCCAAGTGTGGGACCTTGTGAATCAGGAAAGCTCTTTGGAAGAAGGCCGGTTCCTATTCCTTTGTTCAAATGCACACATAAAAATGCAAAGGGTTTACTAAAAAACTTAATCTAACTTTCCAAGGAGATAGGGTAAGAAGATGCATAAAAATAAACCTAAACTAACAAAGGTGATGCACCAAGGAATGAAGAAACACCTGTCTTGCCAATAAACACAAACCATTAAAATGCAATAAAAGATCATCCATAGATAACAAGATTTATAGTGAAAGACCAGGAGGATGCAAATGAACATAGAGAGGATTGAGAATCATCCATAGACATGCATTATTTTCTCAAAAAATTGATACAATACACTACAAAATTCCAAGAGGCAAACTTGCATTACAGTTTTAGATGGGAGGTTTGAACTCCACAAATTCACCTGCCAAAGAGAAGAAGGGAGGGGCAAAACAAGAATGTACAACCTTTAGAAAGAAGCCCCTCCTTAAAATTTATAGGAAGAATGAGAGAGGGAAGAGAGAGGAATTCCAAATCTACCTCAACCACCTCAAGGTTGTATTTAATTCACCTCATTATGGCGGTAGGTGAGAACCCTCGCAAACCCAAAAAATGGCAAAATGTATTTTTCATTTTTGAAGAACTTGTTCTTAGCTAATTAAATATATCCAGTTTTTGTTGGATAGAGGACCTTGTAAGCTTTCCAAAAAGTCCCATGGGCTCTAAGGTGATGACCTCCACGATGAACCACTGTTGCCCCAGCCACGGCCATCTGAATATCCCTCACCCGGTCTGAGGCCGTTCCTTCTTCGAATTCGCTTGGTCGGAGATCAATCACTCACCATGTTCTCACCCCGCTTATGATGTAGATGTGCTTCAATTTTTATCTCTGTGCCTTTTTGTCGAAAGGAAATTTTTGCACCTTTTCCTCAGACATCCCCGCTTACCTGAGCCATAGGCACATCGATTTTCAAACGATGACATTTTTCGCTTTGTGCCTGGAGTTTTGGCCCATTTTGTGTTTTATGTTAAGTCTTTTGCTTGGCGAGGTCAATATCTTCTTGACCTGGGACACATAGGCAGCCTAACATTTTCATTTGGAAACTTTCTCTCTCTTCAATGCCTTGAATCAGCGCCATTAAGACACTTGTGAAGCCTCCGCTTTCCTATCCCATGCATTGACTATTCAACTTACTCTTCCCCTTTCTGAGATTGGACATCCATTGTCATGGCACCGTGTTTCCACTTTGAAAGACCGGCTCAAAGTTGCGCCTTTGGAGCGAAGCTTTGCATGTTGACATCTTGTCAGCCTCTACCATAGTCTGTGGATCCATTTTCAATGGTCCTTACTTTTTGGGACTTTGCGGCTCCAACCTGTGGCGAGCTGGGCGCTAATTTGGATCTCTGCCTATGTGGACTAAATTCTTGGAGATGCACCACACTGATGCTTGGCACTCTCCACTGTCAACATCTTCTTACCTACTTGGACATAGGTGGTTGAGTGCACGCCCTAAATGTCCGCCTTTTCGACTTTGCAATGACACATTTAATACCTGAAATGGAGGGTTGGCGTAAGTCCTTGAGTCTCCGCACTAGGCTCCCATTTGTCTATATTTCCCCGGGGGGAGATATATACAACATTGATACTTGACATGCTTTCTCTCAACTGAAGACTTTTCAACATGGCCCGTACAACATCTTTGGGACTCTGGAAGAATGGAATCTTGGTGCTCAGTTTGGGATTACCATTTTTATATTCACCTTTGGAGAAGCACCACGTAGACACATGTGACTCTTTCTGCTACCTCCTTCATACTTAGTTCGATTTTGGACTCTGTCCCTGAACCAGTCTTCAAGCCCGAAAAACTTCAAAACTTCACCATTTTTTCCCCTTCTTGCTCCTGGTTCCTATGTGGCAGTTACCCCTTCTTTTTTGACCCTGCTATTCACATTGTTAAGTCTACTTGTAACTTGAAAAATGGATTTAAGACATGGAAACGGCTCTGACAGATGTTGTTTCTTTTGTACAGGGTCAACATTGAATCTCTGTCTGCATCCCCTGCCACTCCATGGTATTGAGTCCTTCATGCAACCTATTTACAAGATCTAAATGAGTTTTCTCAGGCTCTTTCTTATGCGGGGTCATGTGACTGATCTAATATTTGGCCCGGGGGGAGAAATATGGATAACAATTTGGTGACTCATAGGGGTATTTGCCTGCTAGATGAAAAGATGAATTGCCTTGTCATATCCATTGGGCATGTTGTCGAGAACGACGGTTTGAGTACTAATTTTTCTTCTGAGTCACAAGTCCAGTTGTTTGCACTCTTAATTTTCATAAGAAATCTTGAAATGAAGGTTTCTAAGAGTAGAAAATTATTTTGACCCAGGGCTTCATCTGTCTCTCTGAATGGACTACATAAGAGCAACAAAACATCACCACACTATATACAAAATTTGAAATCATACATGCTCCAAGTAGAACATGTAGAGTCATGCAAAGCACTTAGGAGAAAAGAAAACTAAACTACAACAAGACAATGTGCACAAGCACTTAGAGGAAAGAGAAAACTAAACTAATATATACATAGGGTGAGAACTTCTCCTTTTAGTAGCAGTGTTTAAGATAGATCCCATTTACTAATATTTGTAACCCTTCACCATCCAAGATAGACAATTGGAAATCATTGCTACTTTTACATCTTGTGACCATATAAGGGCCACTCCAGATGGTGTCAAACTTGGAATTACTTCCTGTTTTTGCTTGATTTACATCCCATTTCAAAACCAGGAGTCCTTCCTAGAAGGTCCTTGTTTTTGCCTTCTTGTCAAAGAATTTCTTGATTGAATCCTGGTTCTTCTCTATTGTTTGGACCACATGTTCTCTGGCTTCTTCCAATTCTATCAGCTCCACATCACTGGCCTCCATTGGTTCAAATTTAGACATCTCTAGTTGCTTCATGAGCTTTAATGCTGGAAACTCAAGTGATATAGGCAACACTACCTCTTTCCCATAGACAAGCTTGAATGGAGAGATGCATGTAGATCTCTTGGGCATTATCCTATCAGCCCATAAGGCCATTTTGAGCTTTGTGTGCTAGGTCCTCTGATTCTCATCAAGAGTTATTCTGATGATCTTTAGTAGGTTCTTGTTTGTGGACTCATCCTGGCCATTACCTTGAGGGTAATAGTTTGATGAAGTACTCAAATAAGTCCCATTCTTAACAGCCCATCGTGTGATATTGGAACCTATAAATGCCAATGCATTTTATGATATGATGGTGGTTGGAACTCCAAATCTAGTCATTATCCCTTCATAGAAATCTAGGATACTAAACTCATTAGCTTCCTTGAGTGCCACTACCTCGGTCCACTTGCTGAAATAATCTATCACTGTTAGAATCCATTTGTGGCCTTGGCTTGAATTTGGATTGATGAATCCAATGAAGTCCAATCCCCATTGCATGAAAGGTTGGTCTGACTGAAGATTGGGTACAATGGAAGTGTTGCTAGCTTTTCTTTCCTTTGAAGAATGTGCAATTATTGCACCTCTTGATCCTTATGTAGAAGTCACTAAATACTCTGGGCCAATAATAACCTTCTTTCATGATTTTGAGTGTTGTCACTCTTGGAGAAAAATGGCCTCCATCTGCTTCAACATGGAATTCTTGTAGCACTCTCTCCACTTGATCTGTCCTAATGCATCTCACCAGAACTCCATTGATGTCTCTTTTGAACAAGACACTATTAATAAGAACATATGGGATGGATTATAGCCTGAAATGTCTCCTCTTATCTTTATTCATCCCATGAGGACACAAGCCTATTTGAAGGAAGTGTAACATATCTTGGGTCCAACAAGGAGTAGTTACATCATCTCTCCCATCTTCTTGATCATCTTGTAGAAAAAAAATAACCTCTCTTTCGTTGTTTATTTCATCTTGTTGACCTCAGGCTAGTTTCTCACACAAACCCTTCACATGGACCAAATTGGTGACCTTGATCTCAATGTCATATTCCATGACACAAGAGCTCCATCCTGCATGCTTCTCATTTAGGTCCTTGTTGAGAAGTAATTATTTAACTCATGCATGAGAGACCAATAGTTGGATCTTGTTGTTTGAAATCAAATTCTTAAACTTCTTCAATCCTCTGATCACCCCCAGGACCTGCTTCTCAATGAAGGAGTACCTCACTTCATAATGTTCTAGAATCTGGTGGAAGAAAGCAATTGGCTGTTTAGTAATTTCTCTATTCTGCTGAACCGAGATTGCAGAAATCGTGTCACTGCTACCAAAGGCATATAGTATGAAGCCTTTGGAAAATCTAGATTCACAAGAGTCGGGGCTTGTGATATGGCTTCTTTGACAGCCTCAAAGCTTTATTTTCCTTCAGCTGTCCACCTGAATGCTAAGCTCTTTTTCAGCATCAATGTTATTGGCTTAATAAGGGTAGTAAAGTTTGGAAAAAACCTATAGAAAAAATTGATTTTTCCCAATAAGCTTTGAAGATCCTTCTTGTGATTTGGCAATGGCAATGCTCTTATTGCTTGAACTCTCTTTGGGTCAATTACCAATCCTTCCTTTGATATAATATGGCCCAGCAGCTTGCCCTCAGGGGCCAAGAATATGCATTTCTTAGGGTTCAATAACACCCTAAAACTCTTGCATCTTTAGAACATCTGTTGTAGGTGAAAAAGATGATCTGATACATTCTTGGGAAAAAAGTGATGTCATCAGAGGTAGATCAGTACTATTTTGTTGATCAACACTTTGAATGCCATATCCATTTCCCTTTGAAAAGTGGCTCCAGCATTGGACAATCCAAATGGCATTTTTCTGTAAGCATAGGTGCCCAATTTGGTGGTGAAGGTTGTTTTGAATTGATCATCTTCTTTCACCATGATCTAATTATATCCCGAGTAGCCATCTAAGAGAGAGAACCTCTCTGATCTAGACACTACTTGCAAGATCTACTCCATTGAAGGGAGTGGGTAGTGATCTGTGAGGGAGGCTCTGTTCAAATCTCTGAAGTGAACACATAGCCTAATTTCTTTATTTTTATTTCTGATTAGTACTATATTTTCAGCCCAACTTGAGTGTTTGATTGGAAATATGATACTCATCTCTATCAGCTTGTTCAACTCTTTCTTTATTAGAGGCTCAATATGTGGGTTGACTTGTCTCTACTTCTGCCTGATGGGTTGAGAAGCTAGATCTAGTTTGATTGTGTGTTGTGATAGCTTTGGATTTAACCCTCTTAGGTCTTCATAGCTCCAAGAAAACACATCTTGAAAATCTTGGCAAATTTGTACAAATTCATACCTTTCTTGCTTGGTGGTAAGTTTTCCAATTTGAAGTGTTTTGTCCTCTCTAACTAGGATTGACTCTGAATCTTCTCCTTTGATCTATATGTTAGCCTTCTCCTTCCTAAATTGATCATTAGGATTAAAAATAGATTCCAGTTTCACTAAACCTTTGGGAAGTTTGTTTGTATGCAGTTGTATTATCTAATTCCCATATTTCCCTTCTAGTCTACTCTAGTTTCTAGTAGAGAATTCAACTTCTTCTTGAAAAAATATAATAATCTATTGATCATTCTCAAACACCTACCAGCATGTATTATTATCTGGTACTATTGGCCTCACAACCACATGGATATCTGGTTGTTCTTTGTCTCTTTTGATGTTGTTGACCACATAAAACATTGCTCAAATCGCTGCATGTCTATCAACAACTTCATTATCCTTCCTAGGTATGGACACAATGTTGAAGGCCTCGAAATCCTCCATGAGATCCTGTACCCTACTCTTGTAGTTATTGAGTAGGTCATTCTTGATAGCATTAAGCCCTCTGACTTGATTGACAACTAGTTGATTGTCACCAAAGACTTGCAAGTTCTTAATTCCCAGCTTCCTTGCCGAATGAAGACCTTAGACAAAAGCCTCATAGTTAGGAGTGTTCTTTAAGAAACAAAACTTGAATATGAAGGCTAAATAGTATTTCATACCTTTGAGGGACATAATCATGGCTCCTCCTCTAGCTCCTTGTCTGCTCGTTGAGCCATCAAAGAACAATTGCCATACCTCATTTTCATCCTTGTATTATGTCTTAATTAGGTCAGGAAGAGGATGATTTTCTTCATGTAGGCAGTAGACACCTAGCTCATATTCTTCCATCTCCTTATAGGGGTAAAAAATATGTCTTTTGTTGCCCCATTCATCTAGAGTCAAGTATGGGATACATCCCACCTTGGTATCTGCTTCATTAGTTCTTAGGAGGTCTTCTTGATCAAAAGTTGAGTAGTTGGAATTGATTGGGCTTGGAAGATAAGACTCAATGTGGTATTCTGTAATGGGTTCAGATCTAATTGTGGCCTTTTCCCCATACACTTTTCTAAAGAGCATATTTGACCAATTAATAGACAAGTAGCCTCCAATTTTGGTAGTGAAGTCCCTAGACAAACACAAAGCAAAATGTAGTGGAAAATCTATGACGGACACGTTTTACAAAATAGTCACATTGGGGCAGGCATGCAAAGTGAGGCTTAGATCCTTGATGATTCCAACAGTTGTCACTACTCTCCCATCTAATTGCACTACTCCTCTAGAGATGACTTCATATTTGAGACCCATTTGATCAGCTATTTGTTTGGGAATCACAGAGCTACTAGCTCCAAAATAAATCATACAATTGTGCACCAATTTTTCTCCAATAATCAATGAGACATAGAATGGAGGAGGTCTCAAGTTCTTACCTTGTTGTTCTTTTTGGTTCATCCTAGGTTGAATTACATTGGAAAGAATTCTCTCTTGTTGGTTTGGGGGTTTATTTGAACTTGACCAATTTTGGATGACATTCTGCAACAGATCCCTCTACCCTGGAATGGCCAGTGACTCCCATAGTGAAATGTTCACACTTGTCCTCTTCATTTTCTCAATCATATTGAATGAGTTATCCTTCTGTTTCCCCTTCCAAAACACATTTCATTCTTGCACATGGGTTGTTATAACCGGTGCCTGACTGGATTTGGAAGGTGGTTTAGATTGGTTCTCCATGTTGGGAGTTGCACTTGGAACACCAGGACCTTGCAGAGTGACAGAAGGTTGAGGGTAACCTAAGTTCACTGGTTTTCCCTCTCCAATACTTACTTTTTTAGACCTTTTATTGGTAACCACACTTTGAGAAGGGAACTAATTCATCCCACATAATTCTTCATCCTGCCAATTGATAAGCATGGTTTTGTTTGGGGGGCCCTCTTGAGCTCCTGCTAATCTCCCTCTGGGATAGGTTCTTATGGCACTATAATGGTTTTCACTATTAAATCCTGATTTACAGCACCATTAAAGCACGTTGATTGGTTGTGTGGTTGACTTCATGGAAAACACCAATCATATTTATATGTTATATTGTTCTGTGCAGGAACCAATGCCTTTGATGTTGAAGTTGTGTTTGGATCATATGACCGGAAAGGTCTAGTAGCTTGGGGATTTCCTTGGTTTTGGTTCCGATTTACAGTCTGAGATAGTGTCCTATTCTACTAGTACTAGGGTCTAGCATCTTAGTACTGACCTTGAGACTGATATAGCCTACAAATATGAGCCTGCTGTCCTTTGATGCTTACTAGCTCATTTCCTAGATTTTGCAGTTGCTTCATCACTTCCTGAATCTCCGTAGAGGTGTTCGATGATGAAGTGGAAGCTTCAGCTGAACTTTGACTCCTAGGGGTGGGTATAGGAGCTAATGTAGGTGATTGGCTAGCATCTGGGTTTTTTAACTCTTATCCAAAATTCACCCCTCAAGGTAAATTTTGATAACATGCATCAGATTCCTGAGTCCCGAACAAGTAGATTGATTCAATGCCTACAATCATGTATTTGGGGCCCCTTTGGATTCTCTCTAACTCTCGCATCCAAGAAAAAATCCCAACGAGTCAGAAAAAATTTTAAAAATGCAAAAAATGAAGTCGCGGGCTTGTTTTAATGCATTTCAGGTCTGAAGGCTATGGGTCATACTAGTGTGGATCTTACCAAGGTTCTTCATACCAACTTCATGGTTGAAATACAAAGGAATCAACAAAGTTGAAACTTTTTGTCCTAGGTGGTCCGCAGGATAGTTGGGACGTTGGGACGCGTGGGACGTGCAAAGCTGAAATTTCCGTAGATAGTGAAAATCAGAGAAATCAGAATTTTTTGTTCCATGCTAGTTTGGGACAGCTAGGACAAAATTACATGCGGGACATGAATCATCTGATTTGCCACAAGTCAGTCTATTGTAGGTGGTGCGGAGATTTTTGTTTGGGACAATCAGGAAAAAAGTATACAGGGACGCATGGAATGTGAAAGGGTAAAAAGGTCACAAAAGGGGACAAGGAATTCCAAATCATCTGATGTGGAAGAATGTGTCTAGGACAGCCCGGACACGCAGAACCGATTTTTCCACAATACCCACAACTCAAAGGAAAAGTCAACATTTGACTCCCGAATCTTCAAATAGCCATAACTTTCGACTTCAAGCTTTGATTTTCACAAAATTGGAATTTATAGAATGAGCACGATGTCCTCTAAAAGAAACATATTCAGCTCTATTCAATTAATGCTCATTCCCACCAAATGACAAAAAACACCTACCAGACCCAAAATAGCTACTCGCACTCAGAAGGCCATAACTTTTGCATTTCTCAATGAAAACACACAAAATTGGTACCGTTGGAATTTTGCCTCCGAGCCCAAAGCATAACAATCAAGAAATTCTATATTTTATGAGAAATTTATGGGGATTTTTCATAAAATGTGGCTAGGTTCATGAAAATGTTTTATTTGGTAGTTACGAGTGCAATTAAGAGCCATGGTCATCATTCTTTCTCTGTTGCAGCACCTAGGACAGTGTGGGGAGCCTTTTTCAAGTAACATACAATCATTTAACTCCATTTAGTGCCTCTTACAAGTGGTTGATAAATAGATATCAGGATTTTCATTTTCCCCTTCTCTCTCTCTTCTCATTTTTCTATAAATTGGAGTGTTGGGCTCATTGTAAAAGGAGGTACTTTTGTAACAACGCTCTGCCAAAATTGCTTTGTGAAGCCAATGTGTTACAGGCCCTTATTGTGGACTCTTTTCATGGTGATCTAGGCCCTTATCTTGTAATAGATTGAAATGTGCATATCATGAAGAAATAAAATATAAGTTTGTGGATACATCTTCCCCTACTATGTTTTCTTGCATTCTTCTTGTCCCTTCAACCTTGATTACAAGTGTAGTGTGTCTATGTTTATGCACTTGCAAGGATCTATTATTATTGTGCATGTATGAAACATTGTTATGAATGCATTTTCAGATTGTGGATAACTATTATCACCGCTTCTAGTATGCACTTTACTCCTACTTTTCACACATTGGAAGACTACTCTCACACCCTCCTTTTCTGGTGTATCACCACTTTAGTGTACGCTTTCATTTTCATGCATTCTCCCTCCTTGGTCCCTTGGAAAGTTAGATTAGGAAAGATAGTTTTTCTTGCATTAGAGTAGATTGTGGCAGGTAGTTTAGGAGCAAGAACCAACTTTCTCTGGAGGTCTGTCTCAAGTAGCAAGTCCCACAACTTGGAGATAGTACCCATGTTATACAATCACACTGTGAGCTCAAGTATATGCACTTGTAGAAACATAAGGGTGTTGTGATTTGGTGATAACACTAACTCAGGGTATAGATGCATGGACGGCCTAGGAGTAATTTTACCAGCCTGAATCAAATGGTTCTCAACCCCTATTGAAAGGCTATAGGTTGTAGGTAAGGTTGTATGCCCCATTGACTAAATCATCAAAGAAATGTCATATTTTAAAGCCATAAGACAATATAAGTAGGAACTTTCATTAGTAGGATTTACTGTTGTTAGAATCATGTCCCAAGTCTGCTGGAATCTGAGGTTGAAGTTTATCAGCTACTCATTTGGGGCTCTCTTGATCATTGTTAGTTTCTCTAACAAAGATAAGTTATCACCTTTCTCTCCAAACTAGTTGTGAAGAGTTGTGCAAAGCTGATTCCAATTCTAGATAGAGCCTGTCTCAAGACTCCTAAACCATTGTGAAGCTTTCCTTTTGAGTGAAGAAGTGAGCAACTTGACTGCAATGTCCATCTCATGGATCTCGTGTATTGTACAGACATTTTCAATATCTTGGACATGATCACTAGAAGAAGTTTCATTTTCCCCAATTAAATATGAGATGCTCTTCAATGCTACAATCGGAACTAGATTTTTTGCATTCAAGGTGAGTGGACAACTTCCAATGATGTTGACATAAGGATTCAACTAAGCCATTCTAATCAGTTTGAGCACTCCACTTGATTGAGAGAACGGCCTTCCAGGAGGAGGTGTTGATAAGGCTCTATTTTTTGTGGATACAGACCTTTGGACTCTACTTCCTCTTCTCCCTCTATCTGGGGATAAGTCTAGATAGAAAAATAGTCCCTCTTCTCTAGTTCTTGACTGTGTTTTTTTTTTTCTAATGAACTTGCTTGGATTGCTGAAACTAGTATATTTGTTTCTTTTGGAGTCTCCAGATGTACAGTTTTAAGGCTTCTTAAAAGCTAGAATAACAGTAGGTGTACATCAATTCCTACTGTAATAAGATGGAGACATTTTGGTCCCACCGAGTGTGCCAAAAAATTTAGTGCAGAATCATAGCACCCCCAAATGAGTTCAACAGGTCTTCTTCTCTAAGGCAGAGTCATTTGGTGTTATTGCATAACATTGAACTTTCCCCAAGGTGTGGGACCTTGCAAAAATGGAAAATCTCTACATATTAAAGGTTGGTTCCTTATTCCTCTGTTCATGTGCACAAGTGAGGATCTGCAAAGGATATATTTCTATGCCTAATCTAAAACTTGCCAAGGAGACAGGGGTAAGAGAGTATAAGGAATAAGAAATAAATAAATGACCAGGTGATGCACCAAAGGAATGATGAACACTTATTTTGCCAATAGGCACAAACCAAAAAATTATATGCAATAACAAGCACAAATAGTTAGATCAGTAATGGAACACCAAATTAAAGAAAAAGAGACAAGAGAGGATCTAAGATCGATCACATATGGGTTTTATTTCTCTATGGATAGGTACAGTCCCTTACAAAATACCCAAAAGGAAATATCATATCACAATCTTGATGGATGGCAAGAACCCCACAAATCCCTTTGATAGAAGCAGAAGGGAGCTTGTGAAATAGATAATGTCCAACCCTTGATAATCAATCCTTCCCCCATATTTATAGATTCGATTAGAGAGAAGAAAGAGAGAGAGAGAGAAGTGGGAAAAATGGGTTGAAACTCAACCACTACTGTTAATGCTTCTGATTAAATATGTCCCCAAATCCATCTCTACTACATCAATCCTTGATTTAGCACCTTGAAAGAAGAGGAAACAGTGGAAACAGTTAGAATCTGATCTAGTTGTTGAGACAGATGGATCCTATATTAAAATCTTGAAGATGTTTTCCTCCATTTTCTTCACCTAACCTCCTCAAAATTAAATTTTCAGACCTCCATGGCGTGAGAAACGCCGAGATATTTCCAATGGAGTCATATTCACAATATTTTGAGCCATGAGTCAAAACATATGCCCCTTCAAAGTTTGTATCAAGTTCATACAAATGAGTGGGGAAAAAATTGAAAAATCAGTCCCCCTTTTGGTATGGGACATGTGGCAGTTAGATTGAAACAAAAATCAGGCTTACAGCTCCACAATTTATCCTTCGGCCCTTTTGCACAAAAAATGTAAAACTCAAAAAACTCCTATGTCCCCAATGCTCTACCTGGACACATGGCTCCTTTTGGTTGGCTGGGGAATGTACTTCCATATTTATCTTTATGCCTTTTGAAAAAAGGAAAAATTTCACTTTTTCCTCTATTTCCCCACTTTGTATTTGACTCGAGCCTAAATGCTGACTTTTCCCTGGGCAGAGTTACAGGCCATTTTACAACTTTTACCCCTTTTAAGATAACAAGGGGCAGAGAACCAACTTTTCTCCTGATGCCCCACTTTCCCCTAGGACACATGGCAGTTTGGTGCTTGTTTGGAAACCTTTTCTCTTTTCAACTACTTAATTAGTGCCATTAAGACACTTGGCAGGCTCAGCAAACGGGGCTCATGCATACACTATTCAACCAACTCCGCCCCTTTGAAATGACACATGGATGCACAACACTCACTTGATAATCTGGCTCAAATTTTTCCTTTGGAGGAATGTCGAGTTGACACTTTTCGACCTTAGCTAATGTGTGGACTTTTCAATAGCCCCTCTTAATTTTAGAATTTGGGCTACGTGGTGATCTTGCGCTCATTTGAGTCTCCGCCTAGGGACCAACTCTTAGAGATGTGCCAAACTGACACTTGGCATTCTCTGCATACAATTTTATACTTAGCCAATTTCAAAGCCTAACTTTTGACTCTATTTGACCATTTGATACATAGAGGGATGGCACAAGTTTGAGTCTCTTCCTTGGTCTTCCTTTCCGAATTCGTGCCAAGTTGACACCTGGCACACTTTCTCTCAGCCGAAGAATTTTCAACTCCCCACTAATTCTTTGGGGTTCTGTGCACGTGGAAGCTTGGCGCAATTTTTGGTTCCCCTTTTTGTTTCACCATTGGAGAAGCACCGTTAGGAAACGTAACTCCTTCTACTACCTTCTCCATAATTATTTATTTTTGGGATTTTTCCTTAACTGTTTCTAGCTCAAGGACTTTGAATCTTCACCTTCTTGTTTTTGGTTCCTCTTCGACATCGCCCATTCTTGTCTGACCCTTCTATCTCATAGTTTAGTCTACCTGCAACTTGGAGAGTGGATTTAAGATGTGGAAAAGACCCAACAGAGTCATTTATTTCATATAGGGCCCCTTAGTCTCTCTTGGCCCCCGGCACTACATGGTTGAGTCCTTCATTGAACAATTTGTAAGATTTTAACAAGTTTTCTCAGGTTCCTCTTATGCGGGGTCGTGACTGATCTGATATTTGACCCAGGGATGAAATATGGATAACAGTTACCTATGTTGTTTTTATTTGTTAAGCCTTGTACTAAACAAGTTTATGGGCCTAATAGTCCCCTCACACATTAGTGATGTTATTATGTTAGTAAGCTTTTTGTTAGTGGCTTGGGACCACCTAATCACTATTTGGGTGGGCCCCACTACCTCTTCCTTTGATCGACTTTACCCAATCTCGAATTTGAGCTAAATGTGGTATTTGTAACGGCCTCTTTTCACATTGGGGGTCTCCCTTACACTTAAATGGTAGAGGGTCTCATTTGAAGATGAAATGGGATTATCCCTCCCATTTGACCCCTCTCTTATCACCATCTTGTGAGAGTGTTGGATTTTTGTGTTATCTTAAAAGTAGAAGTAATCTGGATTATTGGCATTTTATGAAATTTGTGAGTTTTCTTCCCAAATGTGTTTTATTTTATGTTTAATGGGATTTTGGGAATCTTTTGTTGGAGAATGAGATGGTTGAAACATGTCACCCTCTCATTTGTGAGGGTTTTTTTTGTTTCTTTCTTATATACCTCCTCTTGGAGAGGGGTATGAACTTTTTCTTCTCATTTTTCACTATCAGGAGTTAGAGAGAGATTGGATCTTGGGAGAGCTCAGTTGTTCTTTAAGTTGGATTGCTATTTTTGAGGTAGGCCTTAATACCTCTTGTTTTTATTTCTATGGTATAATTTGTAAAATAAAAATGGTTGTTTTGATTCTTTAATGCTTGCATGTTATTTTTGGGTGTCTTTGTGTGTATGTGTACATGCTCGGGCGTGTGTGTGTGTGTGTGTGTATATATATATATATACTCCTATACATGTTTTTGGGGTCTTAATAATTTTATTGTAAAAGTGAAGAATCGATTTTTTATCTCTTTAAGAAGCTATATACTATACTCTTAATGAAATTATCTCTTTTTTTTTTTATTATTGGAAATTTAGTGAAAATATTTGCTCATCTTAACAAAAAATAATGGAAAAAAAACTTAATCTATATCTTCCTTTTATTAACAAATCTATATTACAGTGTTACAACTTGAAAAACCCACGTCATTTTATATGAATACATATAAGTGTGTGTGTGTGTGTGTAGTTATATATATCAATATATTTCCATACAAGTCTTATCAGTGTAATGGGTTTTAAAATCAGGAGATTATGTGTATTTTTTTTTATATACAAATATACATATAGATATATATATATATATATATATATATATATATATATATATACACACACATATATACATATACATATACATATACATATACACATACATATACATACATATACATATACATATATAAAAAATAATGTAATGTGATTGTATGCCTGATGGGAAGTTTTTTTTTAATAAAACAAAAGGAGGTTCGGGAATAAGACACACCTTTCCCTTAACCCTCCTCTTCCATTGAAATCTTGTGGTGTGGCCCCAACCACACAAAAGACATTGTGTTGTAGCTCCAGCCACGCCAAAAAACACCCCACCTGCATATAACTATGGCCACCATGGTATTTTCACTCCCCCGCACGGCCATAGAAGACACAGTCCACCCTATTAAAGAACCATTATGCTGATTTGATTACATATATATATATATATATAGACACACACACCCTAGTTAGAATACAAAATCCAAATTTAATAAGAGGAATTCTCTCCCCTTCTTTTATAAATGTAGTGTTAAAAAAATGGAGCTCACAATGGGAAAACCAAATACCCATGGACTTGGTGGAAGATCTCAAAAATGGCCTCCATGGTTCCATTTCTCCTCCATCTTCCTCCCTGCAAAACCTATGCAAATGAAATAAAACAACAAATCCAAAAGTTACAATACATTTCCTTATGAAAGATTAGGGCTTTGTAGGATACCTAAAATATAGGGCCCAAATTTGCCTAATCCAACGGTGGTGATTTAACCATCTAACTTTTAAATTTATGGTAATAGTGGTTTTAATCAGGGTTTGGGGTAAATAAATTAAGTGGGTTCTTTTAGTTTTAGTAGTGGCCATGTGGTGGGTATAAGATAGTAATGTGGCACTTAAGAAAATATTTAAGAAAAAAAAAATTGTTGGGAATGGGTTTATCTGGTTTATCATGGGACATGATAATTTTAGATTACTAAATTGTAATATAAATGAATATTATTAAATAAACTTTACATGGGTGAGGTTTGGGTGGCCTAAAGGAACCCATTTTCCTAGTTAATTGAAGTTAAGTTTGACAAGAGGGTATTTTAAACTATGAATAATTATGGGAAGATTAAACAGTTTTTATTAACTACTGGTAGTAGTCCTACCCTACTTAAACTTTAATAAAGTAATAGTTTTTTTAAATGCCTGGATTTTTAGGTGTTTGTGTTAGGCTTTTTTCGTGCCAAATATGGTGCACTACACTTGTATTTCCTATATATACTATTATCTAAATATGGACTCCATCCCTTTTCACATTTTGTTACATTGTTACACATTCATAAGCATCTCTTAGTATGGACCCCTTATTTTGACGACACTAAATTGTATTATAATTCACTAGTTTGATTTTTGAATAGAATTGCAACAATAAAATTCATTGAGTATTCATACTGATAGGTGTTAACTTTATTCTTAACCAAAATGAAAAGATAGAATGTGGGAAATATTCTTATTAGGTTAGAAATCTATAGAATAATGTTTTATCAGATTTCATGATTAAATATAGTGATATTAAAATATGAATAAATATAGTGACATGTAATATTATTTGATTAAACACATTCTGAAATATAGTAATACACAAGAACATAGATTGCGACATAGATACAGTTAGGGTACTCAATAAAGATAAACCTTATATGACTCAATGGATACCGAAATTGGTCCAATGGTATTCAAAATTGATTTAACAGTAATGAATGGGTTTGATACTAGCATTTTTTTATTATTGGAAAATAGTTTTTTGAGAGGGACTATACCCTTGAGTACAAAAGATGGCCTAGGAGCCAGAATAGGAATGAGAACCAGAGAGAAAAGGATCAGAATCCAAATGTGACAATGAAGCTCAAAGTAGCCAAAAAATAGCTACCCAAACAAGACAAAACAACAAAAATACTGCAAAAAAGCAGTAGAGAGACTGCAAAAAAATAGCATAAAAACATACAAGAACAGCTAAAGCATCTACAACTAATTTTTGGTAGCTTTGTCTATGCTGGTCTTGATATTCTTCTAGGAATGGAACATACCCAAAGTTGTCATGTGGGCAGCATCAGTATTATCCAGCTGCTCAATGGTCCTTTTGCTTTCCTTATCATTACCCCAAAGTTTTGCCGGAACACCGTTCAAAATACTAGCATAAACAAAGTTCAAAATATTGTTTAAAAATGTGCCTAATTTGAAGGATAGGTGCTCCAAAATTAATTTAAATGTAAAATAATGTATTGAGGTGGTTTTCCAAACATCACATCATAATACCGAAAAACATTTCCATGATGATAAAATGACATGGGACATGGATACTTATCACGGTGTTACATCAAGCTAAGGATAGGCGATGGCCAAATACTCTCAAAAAACATGTTAACTTTGTCTTATTATAACTTGTCTACTTCATACTTATCATATCACAAATGTACCAGCACTAACCCAAGGTTTTAATTACTTCTTTATAGAGTGTATATAGTTCTTGAATTAATTATATTATCAATGTGCCATGCTATAAGTTTCAGGGAGTATCATTAGCAAATCTTGACCAAATCTAACTTTGGTCAAAGTTAACGACCTAATTATCCCTCATGATATTAGAACTTCATTTCTTATTTTTTGTTTATATAACATAATGGTTGATAGCTTCGAATACATAAATAAAACATATTATGTTTTTATTTAAAAACACATCAGTGTTTTTCAATATTAACCTAACCAAATTCAAAACCCAAGTGTAATTCTACAATTCTTGTTATTTTGTATTCAAAACCATTTGATGTTTTGTATTTGGAAAACATTCTTATCTCATCGTAACTCTAATTTTTGTACGATTCCAAAGGAGTGACAACATAGACAAATTTAGAGGTGCACAATGATATCAATAATGCACGACCAAACCAATAGATAAGGGAAATTTACTATAATCTATACAAAGTGTAATATCCTAAGCATGCATATCCCAATGTACCATTCCATCATAGAAACAAACCTTTTTAGCATGATGACATGACTTTTATGGTTAAATCATAACACCCCCAAATGAGATATTTTATGGACAAGGGTATTCGATGTGATTGTGTAACATGGAGCTATCCTGAGTGTGGAACATTGCAAAATGGGATAGCTCTCTAGAGAAGGATGGTTCCTGATCATAACCTACCTTCCACTAAGTACTCCTAATAAATGAAAACCACTGAGTAATCCTAATCTAATACTTCCAAGAATACATGGAGAAATATACATGGAATGAAAACCTACACTAAGAGTGGTGATACACCAATAAAGGAGTGTTAATCACTCTTCCCAACCTTGCAAAAGAGAGACAATATGAATCCTATGGAGGTTAGACAACTGCAACACAAACACATAATACAAACATTCACCATTTCTTGGTAAACACAACCACCAAAACTGTAATCGACAAGAGAGTACACAGAGATTCTACAAGAACAATAAGAGGAAATGAGAAATAATAAAAACAATGTAAGGATTGACATGGAAGCAAAAACATAAATTTCATTACTCCATGAAATTTTCATAGTATATTGTTATAGTAGGAAGAGGCATGAAGCCATTACAAGAGTTTGAGGAAGGCTTAAAGCCACAAGAAGAATGGGGTGCATGGGAGAGAAAAATGATTAACAACCTTTGCACATGAAAACCCCTTACATTTTATAGATGAAGAAAATGAGGAGAGAGAGAGAGAGAGAGAGAGAGAGAGAAGAAATTCAAAAATGTACTCCAATCTCCTGCAAAATCCATGGTTTTCCTTGTAGGATTGATGAGTCAATCTGTCAAGCCGATACGTCATTATTCCTTGCTTATTGGGGAATAAAAGCAACCCGTCACTCATCATTTTTTGTAGGTGATAAATCTGAAACCACTCCTCTAAAATGGCAGAATATGCTTCCACATTTGAAATAATTACATTTAATAAAATTGAGATATCTGATCGTAGTTGTGTAGAGGACAGTGAGAGATTTCCAAAAAGTTTGATTTTATGTAAATATGAGCTCCCAGTCAAAAGTTATGGCCATCTTAACATGGAGGTTCCACTTTGCAATAAATGCGAGTGGTTGGCTTTGTTTGTTCAAACTCCGAAATGCATCACAACCTATGAAATCCAAAATTTTAAACTTTGGGGATACAGAACATCCAACCTTTATGCTTTGGAGATTGGATTTACTGTTCATCATTCTAAGGTCATGAAATATTTGAAATACCGAAACCCCGAAGTCTGAAATTTAGACTTTGGGTTTTGGGACTTCAGGTTTCGAGACTTCACATTTTAGGATTTTAGGACTTTGGGTTTCATCGTTACTATTCATCGCTATGAGCTCATGAATCCTCTAAAATGCCGAAACCCTGAAGTCTGAAACTCAGACTTCGTGTTTTAGACCTTTAAGTTTTCGAGGTTTCAGGACTTCAGGTTTCAGATGTTTAGGTTTTCTTATCCATATGGGTGCATGAAACCTCTGAAAATATGAAGTCTAAAATTTTGGAGTTTGGGTTTCAAACCTTCGATCCTCCCCTATGTGGAACTATTCAGTACTCAACCTTGACGAGACCTCTGAACCTCCAAAGTTTAAAATTCAAACTTTGAAGTTTAAACTCTGCTATCCCTGATTTACAGTGTCATTGACTGCAAAAAGGGAGTTGACCCCCAAAACCCACTCGCCATTTCGGACTTCAGGTGTTCAGGATTTTGATCCTTTTGATTGTTTTTTACTTGCTTGTCCGCTTAAACTCCAAACTGTAAAACATCCAAGGATCGAAAACTTTGAACCTCAATGCCCACTTTTTTCACTTAGTTCGACTCCGAGGTTTTATCAATTTCTTGCCTTTGACATCATTTCCATTTCCGAGCCTGCCTACAACCTACTTGACCAATTTGGAAATGTAAGCTCCCAAGACTAAATCAATCCCTCCATTTTCTCTATGTGTAAGGTCATCTTTGTCCAATTTTTCCTAAGGGGAAAAATTGGATGACAATGACACAGTAAGATGTACATCACCCATAAAATCCACAAATGCATTAATACTGGCATTATGTCTTTCTGGTTTGGCACAATTTTTAATAATTTTTTGAACCATGTTTAAGCTATATTAAAATTGATTTCTTATGTTATTGTCGAATAAACAAAAGGGGAAATGAAAAATGTAGGTCATCTCAGCCAATTCAAGTATATGAAATGATTTTTTCCTAAAATATATCTAGGTAAACATAGATGTTCCAAGTTAATTATTTAAAGAAATTCCTCAAACAAAATCACAATAAACATTCCTCAATAACAATAGTTAATATAAAAGAGTGAGATTTATTTTTCTCTATATAGAATGCACGAATCCCCATCACAAATACATTCAAACCATATATATGCCTATCCCTAGACCATTAAACTCTAGCTGGTTGGACGAGGATTTTAATGCATTGGGGAGGAAAAGACATTTCATTAAATAGTTTACTTGCAAAATGATTATTTTGTGTAATTGCCTATTCTCTACACTAAATAGTGAATGGATTTCATTGTATAACATATAATGTAGCTACGATAAGATAATAATATTCTAATGATAAGTAAATATATGCATTTACTTCTGTAGTATCCAACTTTTTTAAAAAATAGAAGAAAAATAATAATGATAAAATAAGGTAATGGGATGTGTGTTGGTAGGGCTTGGGGCACCATTTTTAAGTAGAACTTGGAGAGAAACACGTCCTAAACATCCTTCAGACCTGTCTTTTCCTTAACAAAATAATGAAAGCACTTTATTTCGAATCGAGAGGCACTAACCACGATGGAATCCAAGTTAATGCTCAGAATTTAGTAGTAACTGGAAGGTTGTAGCAAGTGCAAAGGGTGTACCATCTTATAATTAAATAAATATAACATTATGGGAATTTTTAAAAATAGATCCCCAACTATAGCTGACCTAAAATCAGTACCATGATGGATTAAATCAGTCCTAAACGATGAGATAAACATTTATGCAAATATCTTGTCATTTTCCTATGCATAATTTGATCGATCTAGAGTTGTATATGGGTTTAAAGTAGGTTCATTTAGCTCTAAGAGGATCTATTTCATGGGCTGTTCTCTCCTTATCTCAGTTATTTAATTTCTAGATTCTTTATTTTCTATTATTGCATGTTTGATAATTTGTTATTTCCCCATTGTTGGGTTGTAAAAGTTAAAAAATTATTTTCTCTTTTATGGGTGTCTCCAATTGGTTTGGTTATTCTCTGAGTTGTTGAATTTGAATAAAATAAATTAGTTTCTTGAATAAATCCTATAGGGTTTTGCACTTGGATTATTTCTGATCCCTTTTGGATATTTTTTTTCTATACACTTAGGTAACCAATTTGTGAATATATTTATCTTGGTTTTCATCCATGTTTGGGATTGTGGGTTATGCATTTCTGCATGCATGCTTTGAAGTGATTTCTATAAAATACCCCAATAGAAGTGAGCATACGATTTAGTGAATGGATCGTAATTGAAAAAAAAGAGTTGGGTTGTTTTCAATCTAATTGGTTTCTGGTTTAAGTAAAAATTGTGTCGTGTTGGGAAACTCAATGGGGTGATGAAGGGAAGGGAAATCCTGTTGATATTTTGGCTAGGAGATATGATATTTTAACATGATTCCAGGTATGGAGCTAGTAGTTGGAGTTTTGGAATTGCAAGATTATTTAAATGTTTTCTTTTTATCACTTTTTTTTAACTATGTGTAGTATTTATTAAGTATCTATGTTCTGAAAATAAAAAGAAAAAAGAAAAAGCTTCTTAAATAATTTAGAGAAATTGAGATTTCAAGCTCCTACAGTGTATAGTGTTTAGAACAGTTTCTCTAAATAGAATTCTTTTGTGGTGGTTACTAGAGAGAAGTGTTGTGACAGATATGTATGCAAATGTGGATGCTGGAGGGAAATTTCTTGTTTATTCTTCAAAATGCCCCAGACAATGTAGCCTCATAGAATGATTCATTTGTGGGATATGCACAGATTATTTTGTTGAAGAGTATTTAGAGACTTTTAAATAAAGTAAATAGGATATTTATGGAATGCAATGTTGGATGGATATACACAAATGGATTTTCAGAAAGGGTATTGGGAACTCGCAAGTGAATGAAAGTCACCTGCCTAAATCTAGGATGAAAATCCCCATGTTGTTTTCCTCGTGCAACCATCAAATAGAGGTATGGTTTTCCCCTTTTTACTTGCATTAAATTTCACTTCATCATTTCCATATTTTTAACAATTAAATATTGAATGATAGGGAACACAATTTCAACAAATGACAAAATATTTCCTTGACGTGAAATCTCATAACATCAACAAAAAAAAACTATGACCTCAAAAGTCATGCACATGGAGTGCCATACCCAAACGTACTACAAAACCAAAACTCTTTACATTAACTCTGGTAGCATGGAACACCTTAGGGAACCTTAACAAATTTATTTTAAATTATTTAATGTTGTTGAAATTCATATTGCTAAACTGTCTTATCTTATCAGTCACTTATAGTGACATGGTCATTTTAATAAAACATGATCAGTTTCGGCTTAGAGTTATCTCTTAGCTTGAGAAAAACTAAAACACATTACCTCCTACCTATAGAATGTGAAAAAGAGGATCATAACCCACCTTAAATTCAATGAAAAAACCTTTGGAAACTAATTTTACAATTGGGTTTTGCATCCCACTGGTCGCTTTTCCACAAGAGCTCGTGACGCAATTATATTAATGGGCCCCAAAGTTTCCCTCGTAACTTTATATGTGCTCATCGTAATCAAATTATGCCAGACACAATGAACTCTCTACATATTGGGGAATAAGTAGGAATCATAAAAAAAAAAATTAACTTGAAATGAGTATGTCTGAGACCCAGTTATAACCACTTTTCTTAGTTTGGACAGTTTTCTCAACCTTAGCTAGAATCTCCTTTTTGAGTCTCATTTGAATTCTAGCCATGTGTATGACCTTGTAATACCATTAGAATGAAATGTTTAATTTTATTTGATCTTTTATATTTTATAAGTGAATTTTGAAATTGATGGTGATTTTCTCTCTCCACCCTTTTCTATCTCTAGATAGGTCTATGATACTTGATTCAATTGAAAAAATAAATGAATTGGGAAATGTGAATTTCTTTGAAATGAAATGATAATGGACATGAAATTCAAATGGTTAGGACATTGTGAATAGAAAATAAAATGTCTCTTAACTCTCTCTCTCTCTCATCTTTACTCTCTGTAGTACCAAAATATTAAGTGCAACTAATTGTTAAAGTGTGAATTCATGAGAAACAAAAAATTTCTTCTTCCCTATCCCAATCTCTCTCTCTCTCTCTCTCTCTCTCTCTCTCTCTCTCTCTCTCTCTCTCTCTCTCTCTCTCTCTCTCTCTCTCTCTCTCTCTCTCTCCTATTTAATTGAAAAAATTAAAAATTCTAAATGTGTGGATTTAAGTGTGAGTGTAGGGGATTTCCATACTATTTCCTAGGAATGATGCAATGGTGGTTGCAGATACTCCAAACAAGAGGAATTTTTTTGATGTGATATGTTGTAATTAATGAGTTGTCATTGTAAAATTGTATTCATCTTGTAATAAATGCATTACCATAAAATAATTATATGTATTGTTGTTCAAATAATTTTTCTTGGTATATTTTGATAAGGGAATACCAATGTGGCTATATTTTATAGTGTGGAATTGGATGGGAAGTTGTACGTATGTTATAAAGATATTAAAAAAATCTTTTATTATGTTAATTATTGGTATATTTCCTTAACAACCACAATGCTAGGTAGAATCTCCTCTCATCAAAACTAATTAAATTAAGAGAATGAGTTACAATGCCTATTGTACTTCCTCCCCCCATTTGAGACTTTTCTAGGGTATAAAACATTGATCGTATTAATAAAATACTCTGATCTCATTCTTCATCTTCATGCTTCACACCTAAGACATATTATTAAGGAAAATTTCCTTAATATTTTATGATGTGGTGCATATATGTTGTGAAACCTATCATATTTGGATGAGTGAGGTGATCATGCCTAGGTGTTGTAGGTCTGACCATATAATGAGTAAGTTAACCCCCTAGTGTGTAATTTCCCTTGGTACCCTAGTGGGTGGCTAAAGCTTTGCAAGATAGTTTGTGGTTGTACTTACAACTGATCTCTTATGAAATATAAATTATGTGAGTGGAGACTATGTTTCAAATTACTTGTGTATTTACCTAAAAATTCAATTAGGTCCTTAGGACGCTTTTGTAATACATAATATTATTTGAGATATATCTCTTGCAATATGCACTTAATACTTGTGTGTCTAATAGAAATGAAATGAGATGTCTTGTGCAAGGTCATACTCCTTGTACTCTTAAATACCTAAGTGTAAATTATGTGTTATTTGAATTACAATAGTTCTAAAACAATGCCCATAAGAGTCCAAATTAACCATGTAAGAGTAAAAGGAAAAAAAAAGTAAATCAGATCTAATTTAGGAATAAAGTAATGCTTGAATACTTCATAATTGATCTAGGCATTCTCTTGTGGTAAGAAACAACAATATGTTTTTTTCTTGGAGAAATCAAGCATCTGAGACAACATAAAGTATTATATAACAAAAAAAGAAATTAATGACGTGTAAATGTTAAGCCTACTTAAAGTAACTGTTGAATTATAGAAAACTGTAACAGGAAAAATAAGGTACTATGATGAAAGGATGTTTATGGGAAGAGGTATATTGAATCTGAATCACCCTTAAATCCTAATAATTCCTTCCTTGATCTTATGATAGTTTCCCCTTGTCTAGCGAAGGTAAATTTTAAACATTGAATATACGTAAGTGTTATAGGAATTACATTTGTTCCAAAATGATGTTAATACAGGACCAAAGTAACTTGATAAATGTAGTTAGTAAAAGGTTAAATAATGTGAAATTGTGATATGGACACTACAAAAAATGGTACACCATTGAACAATGTCAAAACAAGCTAAAATGTCAAACATGATTATAAAATGAATGTAATAAAGTAGAACTCCACAACTAATACAACAACCTAAAAATTCAAAAAACCAAATATGATGCATGATCGCTTGCTTTGTTTGCATAAATGTGGATCAAAAAATGATGCTAATGAAATGATAAAATGTAGCCTTGAGAATGGGACAACATCAGTTGTAGCCAAGGTATTGTGAGTTTAGGAAATTGCACTCTAGTTGGACTTGTAAAAGTTAGTAGAACCCTTGGCGTAGATAGGAATATATTAAACCCAGTATTACTTAGTAAGTAGAATTTATGGTCAAAACATGTAAATAACTCATTTCTATTGAGATTAAAGCTGTAAGATGATGAAACAAAAGTAGTTTGAAATGTGAAATTTGTCACTTAAATTTAAATAAAAATATCTATAATGGGAACACATGTAATATACCCTTCCGTGCGCAATATGATTGTGAAAATATGAATTCCTAATTGGAGCAACAAATTGTGAATCAAGAATGATACAACTTAATTAGTTAACCTACATAGTTAATTGTAATAAAAAATACTATGAAATGAACTCGGGATAGGTTTTCTATTGATTAGGAAACCTTTCTTTTTCTTGCGTTGAAATTTCTGCATTATAACGAGAATATTTTTCCAAACCAAGTAAAGAAAAAAATTCAAGCAAATCCCTAAGTCAATTATTAGAAGATGCACATGTGTATATATGTTCCAAATCAAAATCATGCTATATAAAGTTATTTCCACAAGGGAAATGAGTGAATTATAAAGTAACCACTATAAGTGATTGTCATTGATCTAGACCCTCATTTTTGTATTATACTGCTGAGAAATAATGGAAACTCCTGCTATGGACGATACCAAGTGCGCAAGGGATGGAAGACAAGTGGGTGGAGATGTGAAGGGATCTTTAGGTGTATCTTCATTGACTCAGATGTTGCTAGAAGACAAGTGGGTGGAGAAATGAAAATACCTGAGATTATTCGAGATAGAGCTGAAAATTATTTCAAACTTGAGATTTTGTTCACAAGTGGTGCAAACAGAAGTGAGAGTGTAAGGTGGAGGTCAAGGCTATGGCTAAGGATGACTTCCTCATCTATTTCTAGGAAGAAGCAAACCTGCAACATGTGCTCCTACAAGCACCATGGTATTTTGGGAAAACGACTCTCAATATTATGTAATGGAAACATGGGTTGCTTGGTTCTTTACCCAAAATCCCAATCTAGATACAAATCCAGACCTTGTCCTTGGAGTTTTGGGAGACAGAGGTTTTTTTCAGAATATCTAAATCTTTGGGGGTGCTCATCGCAATGGACTTGGCTATAAAGGATTGATCTAGGCTTCTTTGTGCTAGAATGTTCGCTAACATTCCAGTGGGAATCAAAGTGCCCAAGAGTATTTTTCTAGACACTATGGCCAGACAACATGAACAAGCCATTGATTTTGAAAATTCCATGATCTTCTATGAGAAATGCAAGAAATTTGATTTTGTTGCTAGATCCTATGGGTGCAGGATTTTTCCTAACCAGGTGTTGGATGAAGTTTTCCATGGGGTTTCGATCCCTCAGGTGGAATCGGATCTCAAATCTTTATTTGAGGAGGAGGTGAACATGTTTTAATATTCTATTGGATGCATAGGGAATAGATATTCATATGCAGGTCTTGTTTCTAGTTTCGATACTGGTGGATTGGGGGGTAGCATGGTAGACAAGCTTATGGAGTGTGAAAATGTGTCTTGGCCTATTGTTACCAACCATATTTTGGAGGTGACTTCTGTGAATGCTTCAATGGAACCTAGGTTGGTATGTGAATGGTCTGTTGATGACCAATTGGACAGGTTGGTGGAACTGGTGTGAAATAGTGAGAGGTTTCAAATTTTAAATCTTGCGTTCCCCCCACTTCTACAAAATTGATGACATTTTCCTTAGTGGAAATAACTATACACCATGTGGGCCATAGGGGTTGTGATCCTTTTGCTGAAACAAATTCCAACGGTATTTTCAAAGTTCATCTTGGTGTGGTTGATAGAGGACCCCTCAAATTATTTTTTGGAGGCCCCTTCATTTTCCTTAGATGACGAGATGGGATGGACCAAGGTACTTCCCAAAAACAAATGGTATTGCTTGGTCAGATAGAGCCTTGCATAGTCATTCTCATTATGTTCTTTAGCGTGGTTCCTAATGTTTTCATGCATTGTCTCATTTAGCTACTAGTAGAGGATTTTCTTTCGAAGCATCAATGATATATCCTCTCTCATTTTTTTGTGGGGATTTTTTGGTCCCCTAAAAACCAAACATTTTGACCCTATCTAATAAAAACTATAGGTGAAATATTAAAAAAAACAAGTAGCCTAGTTATAAAGGAACAAAGGGTCCCATGTTATGTGTTCTTCAGAGAACTATAGTCTACTAATAAAAATACGATTGTAATACATATTTCACCATGAACAATGATGTGTTATGGGAACTTCCTGTGAGTAAGTGTAGATTGTAGTGGGTCATTGTTATACTTTGTCATTTTGAAAATGTGGCTAGATGTGCATCATGTGTTTCAAGTTATATATGTGGGTCCATGGTTACTCAAACATCTCATGTCTTATATATTATCCCAATTGATCCTATGTGATGTTATGTATCAAGTAATGTAAGCCCCCAAAAAAATTATCCTGTTATTATGTGTGTTGTATTTGTGTGTGTAGAATGTGGGTGTTACATATGGTATCAGAGTGGAGGTTCAAGCTCTTGAACCTTTGAGATAAATTTGAGTTGTGATGAACTTGAATGGTGGTGGTGGAGATGGGAAGAGTAATGTGATATATATGTTGTGATGTGAACAATGTTGTAATTGCAATATTATGAATGCACATGTTGTGCATGTCACTTAGTGCATATTTGTTATCATGTTGATGTGCTTGTGATGAGATTATTCACTCTGCTTTTCATGGATTCAATGAGCATTTCATGTGTGATGTACTAGTTGGTTGTGTGTGAAAATAATGCTATTGTAGATTGTGGGGTGTTGGAGTGTTTTGGTTATTCTATGATATGTAGGTGTGTGGATGGGTTGTATTAAATTTTTTTATATAGTGAATTGGATTGTAGCATGATCTCGTCATCTTGTTGTGATGAATCATGTGTGTCACCATGTTGTAATTGTAATTGACCATATGTTGTAAGGTTAGACATTTTTTTCATTATACATATAATTCACGTTATATGTGATGGTTAATCTCATGAATTAGGGTCATATGGTGATTGTATGACCCCTATTGTGTAGTACTTGCACTTGGGTGCATTGTGTGGAAACATGATGTATTATAGCCTATGAAATTAATGATTGTGTTATACCCTATATATATATATATATATATATATATATATATATATATATACCATGTGTAAGACACTATGGTTAATGTGTGTGAATCATCATCATGTTATTAATGTAGTTATGTGGTATGTTATGAACCGTACAATAACTAACCCTAAGGGAAGAAATCTTTAAAAAGTGTATGTTGGAGAGAGGAAATAAGTACCATTGACCAGCCACTTGAGCCGAGTATAAGATATGAGGTGGATTCTTACATAGACTGAAAACCCATCTCTATTTGCTTGGTATGTATAGCAGATTCCCCAATGAGCACCATATATATTTTCTTTCATAGAAACCTTATGCTCAGTAGATTCCAACTTGTACTATTTTCTCTCTCCCTATATGTTTTTCGTATAGATGACCTATGTGTAACTTAGCATTGGTGTACCATTTACCATTCACTTGAGCTGAGTACGAGATAGGGAGTGGAGTCATATATAGATTGAAAACCCACTTTTGTATGTTTACTATGCATGGCCACCATGTCTATTGTGTTTCCCAAACTCCTTAGCTTCAGTGAATGATAACCCATACACCGCCCCTTTTAGACTATGTTTAGACTATGTTGAGTCTTGTGGGATTATGGAGGGATGATTCAGGAAAAGATGATAAGTGTTATATTATTTGACATGTTATTTTCTGAGTTGACGCTCGATATCCGAGTGCTAGCAACACGATGAGTACCCCTTTGGTGGTCGTATGAGTCCACGTAATGATTTTAATGTGTTATTTCTCTATACGTATTTTATTCTTAAATTGATCGTTATTGCTTTTCTTATAAAAACCAACAATTTTTTGATTGACAAGTTCTTATATTTTAGGAATTTTTTTATGTTGTTGAACTAACATGTGGATTATCTTCACTAACTATAGCTAATTAGCCATTTATTTTTCTTAGTTTTAAATTTCCTTTTAATGTTTAAAATTTTTATAGCCTAGCCTAAGGTTTGGTATTTTGGCCACTTGGCATTGGAAATGGATTTTTATGCTAGTTCTAATGTCGTAACATGTTGGAATAAGATCATGGGATTCAATTTGGAGTGGTTGGACCTATGGACCCACTTTATTGTATGGGGGTACGCCCCAAGGTAGTCATATCATTGTGTATTTTTTGAAATATAGGTTATTACACTAGTTGGGTGGGGGTGATGGGGCTCTATGTGCCTATGGCCCTAGGGTGACCCAACCTCATTAAATGGAGAAAGGAGGTGTGGCTCTATGGTTGAGTTACTCGATATTATTTATGGGGCTCTATGGTTGAGTGACCTGATATTATTGATGGGGCTCTATGGTTGATTGACTAAATATTTTGTATGGGGCTCTATGGTTGACTGACCCAATATGGAGAAATTAGGTGATGGGGCTCTATGCTTGAGTGAACTGGGTTGGTTTTGGCACCATGATTATTTCTTTTTAGGAGTTATATGGATTTTTTTGTGATGCTTTGGGAGGTATATAGAGTTTTTTTATGCTTTCAGATATATATGGAGCTATTTTGTAATGGTTTGTGATGTGTGGAATTGGTATTATGAATTATGTGTACTGTTATGAGTCTTTAGGAATTATTATGATTGAGGTTCGATGTTCCCCTTTGTTAGTATGTAATTTTGGATATTGACTTGGAACTGTGTTGCTACAATCATGGTATTTGGGGAATGTGATAGCAATTGTATATGTATCAGTGTGATGATTTTGTTTTTTAGTCACATGTGTGTGTTGGATTTATGCCTATGACATAATTGTTAGAAATTCTTTGTTATATGGACTATGTTTTTGTCTTTCCATGGTGGAATTAGAGGTCTTGGGATGTGATACAATAGTGGAAGTATGTAGCAATATGTCTCATGAGTCATTTATGTTGTGTTGAGTTTTATGTCACATATTAAGGCCAATTACTATTGGGCACCAACAAATATAAGACAATTGAAATTCTATACATGTAATATTAAGAGCTTGAGATTTAGAAATACTGTAAAGGAAAAATACTAATTAAGTAATAAAATTAAATTAAATATAACTAACTAAAATATTCATAGAACATCAAAATTTAAGATATTGCCTAGCTTAGTCTCTTCCTTGTGGTCATGTTGTACCAACAAGTTGTTTTGTTAAATGACTTGCTTCATTATTTTCTTTCGTTCCTATGTACCCTATGAGCTACAGTGTTGTGTCGCATTGAGGATGATGCTATTATAAGAGGAGGAAAATGTAGAACCCAACTTTTAAAAAAGAGAAGAAAAATAATAATTAAAAAATAAGGTAATGGAATGTGTGCTAGTAGGGCATGGGACACTTTTTTTCTGCAGAACTTGGAGAGTGACACATCCTAAACATCCTTCAAACATGTCTTTTCCTTACAGATTAAAACGAAACCTTTATTTCAAATTCATAGGTGCTAACTACAATAGAATCCAAGTTAACATTGATAATTTAGCAGTAATTGGATGGTCGTAGCAAGTGCAGCGGTGATACACCATCTTATAATTAAATAAACACAACATTATTAGAACTGTATAAAATAGAGCCCTAGTTATAGCCGATGTAAAATAAGTACCATGATGTGTTAAATCAGTCTTGCACAATGAAAAATAATTTTATGTAAATATCTCATGATTTTACCATGCACAAATTGATTGAGCTAGAGTTTTATCTATGTTTGAAGTAGGTTCATTTAGCTTTGAGAGGATTTATTGCATGGGATGTTCTCTCCTTATCTAAGTTATTTCATTTCGAGATTCTTGAATGTATGTTGTTGCATGTTTGATAATATGTTATTTCCTCATTGTTAGGTTGTAAAAGTTAAAAATGATTTTCTCTTTTATGGGTGTCACCTATTGGTTTGGTTATTCTCTGAGTTGTTGAAGTTGAATAAAATAAATCAGTTGCTTGAATAGATCCTGTAGGGTTTTGCACTTGGATTATTTCCCACCCCTTTTGGATATTTCTTGTCTGCACACTTAGGTAGTCGAGGTATGAATATATTTATCCATGGTTTTCATCCACATCTAGGATTGTGGCTTATCCATTTCTTCTTGCATGCTTCGAGGTGATTGTTATAAAATATCCCTATAGAGGCAGGGATACGATTTAGTGAATGGATCGTACATGAAAAAAAGAGTTGGGTTGTTTTCAATCTAAGTGGTTTCTAGGTTAAGTAAAGTTTTTGCCGTGATGGGGAACTCAATGGGGTGATGAAGGAAAGGGAAAGCTCATTGCTATTCTGGTCGGGAGATATGATATTATAGCACGTTGTCATGTATGTATCCAGTAGTTGGATTTTCGACATTGTAAGATTCTTTAAATATTTTATTTTTGTCATATTTTTTTAACCACATGTAGTATTTATTAAGATGCTATGTTTTGAAAATAGAAAAAAAAAACTCAAAGAGGCTTAAATAATTTAGAGAAATTGAGATTTCAAGCTCCTACAATCCACAGTGTTTAGAACAGGTTCTCTAAAAAGAATTGTTTCTTGGTGGCTACTAGTGAGAAGTGTTGTGACAGATATGTATGCAAATGTGGAGGTTGGAGGAAAAGTTCGTGTTTATTTGTCAAAATTCTCCAAACAATGTAGCCTAACGCAATGCTTCATTCGTGGGATATGCAAAAATTGTTTTGTTGAAGCAGCTTTAGAGACTTTCAAACAAAGTACAAATGGGGGATTTATGGAATGCCATGCTAGCTGAATATGCAAAAATGGATTTGTAGAAAGGGTATTGGGAACTCATGAGTGAATGAAAGTCACCAGCCTAAATCCAGGATGAAAAGCCCCATGTTGTTTCCCTCTTGCAAACTTCAAATATAATTATGGTTTTTCCCTTTTCGCTTGCATTAAATTTCACTTCATCATTTCTAGCTTTTTCAAAACTAAATGTTGAATGATAGGAAACATAATTCCAAAAAATGAAAAATAATTTCCTTGACGTGAACTCTCAAAACATCAACAACAAAAACAATAAAGGAAGAAAACTATGATCTCGAAATTCATATGCATGGAGCGCCACACCCAAATGTACCGTAAAACTGAAACTCTTTACATGACCCCTGGTAACGTGGAACACCTTAGGTAACCTTAACCGGGTTGATTGAAATTATTTAATGCTCTTGCAAGTTGTATTCCTAAACTCTCATAGCTTATAAATCACTTATGGTGACATGGTTGTTTTAATAAAACACAATCGGTTTCAACTTACGGTTGTCGCTTAGCTTGAGAGAAACTAAAAACCACTACCTCCTACCTCTAGAATACCAACAAGAGGATTGTAACCCACCTTCAGTTCAATGGAACACCTTCAAAAACTAATTTTACAAGTGGGGTTTGGGGCCCACTGATTGCTGTGCGACAAGAGTTGTTGACGCAATTACGATAATGGGCCCCGAAGTTTCCCTTGTAACTTGAGCTCTACTTGTCGTAATCAACTTCCATCCAACACGATGAACTCTCTGCATATGGGGGAATTAGTAGGAATCATAAAAATTTGTGATTGAACTTGAAATGAGTGTGTTCGAAACCCAGTTGTAAGCACTTTTGTTGTTTTGGACAATTTTCTCAACCTTAGCTAGAATCTCCTTTTTGAGTCTCATTTGACTTCTAACCACACGTGTGACCTTGTAATACCATCACAATGTTATGTATATTTTTATTTGATATTTTATCTTGTATAAATGAATTTTGAAATGTATGGTGATTTTCTCTCTCCACCCTTTTCTCTCTCTAGAAACGGCTATGATACTTGATTGAATTAAAAACGTAAATGAATTGGGAAATGTGAGTTGGTTTGAAATGAAATGATAATGGACATGGAATGAAAATGGTTTAGACATTGTGAATGGATAATAAAATGTCTCTTAAATATCTCTCTCATCCTTATTCTCTCTATTACCAAAATATTAACTGCAACTGAATATGAATGTGTGAATGCATGAGAAACAAACTTTATCTTCTTCCCTCTCTCTCTCTCTATATATATATGTCTCTCTCTTCTATTTAATTGAAAATGTTAAAAATGATAAATTCATTGATTTATGATCGAGTGTAGGGGATTTCCATACTCATTCCTAGGATTGGTGTAACGTTAGTTGTAGGTGTTAGTGTGAGTTATCCTATGTGTCCTCCTCTCATATTGGAGGGTCATCTCACATGGGTTAGGTTTATGGTTTCATGTGTGTCATGCACTAGGGTTACTCAGCACCCTATATCTACTCATTCACTATTCATAAACGAGCATGCCAAGACACTCCCTTGTCTTTCCTCTATGTGCAAGTTTTGTTTCTATTGAGAAAGTTCTTCCATTATTGATCGATTCTTTCTTGCAATTACGTTGGAGCTATCATGATTTCGTTGGAGTGCAATTACTTCATGGTACCTCGTTTCCGATTCGATTCTCACAAACTCTTTTCATGGTATCAAAGCTGAGATTAGGTAAATGTGCACTCATTATTTTTTAGTTACGATTAGTCTTTCACGGTTTCATTCTTTTACTCTGCATGAAAGTTTTTTCGATCACTATTTTCTGGTATTTCCTTACTAACGTATCTTACAAGCTTTTTTGGAAAGTTGTGTCATATTTTGTTCCTTTTTTGTGCATGTGCAGGTATTCTTGAGAAATCAAGGATTTTTTCGCCATTTTTTAGTTGGCCACAGCTAAATCCAAAATACAGTTTCTTTCTAGTTTTTTAAAAACAAAAAAAAATATTAATTAAAACTATAATTTTTTAACTCTATTTTTTGGTTTCTTTGTGTTTTTTTACAGCGATTCAGGAAAAAATTCCATGTTTTTAGTGTTTCCTTTGGATTCCCTACCTACAACATCTTTGCTTTGCCTTGTGTGTTGTTCTGGCTTTGTCCCAAGTCATCTCAAGCTTCAAACTCTTTGTGCCCTTCTTTTCTCTTCCCTGGCTCATGTTTTTTCTCTGACCGAGCCGTTTACTCGGTCCACCTCTACTCTAGATGTCAGTTTTTTTCTTTGGCTCACATTTTTTGCTCTGGGGTTTTTGGTGTTGTTTGTGTTTCCTTTGGTTGCTCCATGTTTTTGGTGTTTCCTTTGGCTGCTCCGTGGACCCTCTCTCCTGTCGTGACCCTGTCAAAACCCCTCCATAGCCTCTCCTCACCAGTCTTCCCTACTACCTCCCACGTGCCTCCTGTGCACTGCCCTTCAACACAAAAACCCTGCATTTTTTTTCACAGCCGCGGCTTGCTTTTTCCCTCATGGCTGTGTAATTTTAAATACTTTCTAATTTTTTTAAGGCTTTTTGAAACACAAACAAAAATCTTTCCTTTTTTAAAATCTCTCCATTTCTAAACACAAACAAAAAAAAGCTTTTCTTTTTTTTAGTAAAAAAAAAATGTTGAAAGTATTAGCAATTAGAATACCTTCTAATTTGTGTTTTCAACAAAAAACACACAATTTCAACTGATTTTTTTTAGTTGAAATAATTTTAAAAATTTCATTAAAAAGGGTAAGTATTTAAAACAAAAAAAACAATCTTAATTAATTAATCATATTAATTAATTTTTTTCCTTAGATGTTAATTAATCATAATTAATTAGATTTATTTAACATTTAGTTTTACTCCTTGTGTTTCTCATTCAAAATTAAGTAACCCACTTTAAAATTGTCTTTTACATTAACTTTCAATATCATTTTTATTTTAAAACTCCAAATTGCTTACTTAGTTAAATAGGACATTTCAAAACGGTATTTCTTTAACAATATTATTGTCAATTTTTTTCTCTAATCATGCGCTCAAGTGTGCAACATCACTCTGAGAACCTTTTTTCCTTCCGAGGTCTTTCCCAGTGTTCTGAAGATTCTCTGAACTCCTTGAGTTCATTTATAACCTTATTTTTCACCCTTATTATTGGTTGTGACTAGTGAGCAATTCCACCACAGTCTGCAGCAAGGGGGTTTCCTTTTACGACGTGAGACATTTTTCCTCACCGCCAGGGTTGGATTTCACCTCCTTTCTTATTTTTTGCTTGTGCTTGTTTACGATGTCCTATTTGTTGCACTCCATGAAACAATGTTTTGGCCTCCTTTCTTGCGCTTTATTACATTGATCACAAGATGAGTTACCAAGTGTTTCAAACCACACACACGGACCCAATTGTAATCAACGCACTAAACTATAAAGTGTTGAAAGCAAAGGTGTTGTTATTGTCCTGGGTGGTTATGTTTCTTTTCTGCATTTCTTTCTCTCTCTCTCTCTCTCTCTCTCTCTCTCTCTCTCTCTCTCTCACTATGGATGCACTTTCAAATCCCTTGCTTACGCCATTAAACTTTTTCGAATGGAGATTGAAAATAATAATGAAACTAAGGGCTAAAGGGTTATTCCACATCACCATGGGAATTGAGACTAAACTAGATGACGAACCTAAAAAATCTAAGTGGTTAAACCATAGTGATGAAGCTTTATATCTTCTATGCATGTATGTTTCTCCTGACTTGTTCTTCCACATTAAGGCATCTAAAACACCTAAATCTGCGTGGAAAATGTTGGATGCAATGTTTGGACAACTAGATGACGTGAGACTGCATGAGTTGGAAAATGAACTACTAGGGTTAAATCCTAGTGACTTTGAAAAACTACAAGCTTTCTTCTCAAAATTTGTCCACATTAGATTGTTGTTAAAAGGATTTCAAGTAGAAAAGAAAGATTCTCAGCTGATCTTATCAATTCTCTCTAAGCTAGGTCCCAAATATTCTGTCTTTGTGTCAACTTTCTATGCTATAAAAGTTTCTTTGGGTGATACTTGGACTATGCCCTTCTTTGACTATTTTTCATCCCAACTCATTCAAGAACAGGACAAGCTCATTAAAATGGGGTCTCTCAAGTCCAAGTCATATGCCCTTGTAGCAAGTACTAGCAAGGGAGAAAAGACTAAAAAGAAGAAAGAAACAAAGGATCAACCTAAGAAAGAAACCAAGACCAAACCCAAAAATGACACAAATACTTCGAATTTTGAGCCTAAAGCACAGAAAAGCAAGTATTTGTGTTCCTATTGCAAAAATTCTGGTCACAACGAGCAACACTATTTTCAGAAACAGATTGATCACTTATCTCATTTACTTGAGAAGAATAAAATAAGTGTTCCTAAATCCATAAAACAAAGTTCTTCGAAGGCCAAGTCTTCTATTGTAAAAGGTGCTAAAAATAATAAGAAGAAAGGAAAGGCCCTTGTAGCCAGAGTTTCTCCTTCATCGAAATGGATTGTAGATTTTAGTTCCTCGTACCACATGGCTTCTTCGCATGTTGATTTTTCCAACATCGAACCTTGTCGAATGTCCCAAATCACAATGGGTAATGACACGATACTTGTCGGTTTCCAGTAGTGGATCGGTAGAGATGGATGGGGGAACATTTAACCAAGTGTTGAGTGTTCATAATCTTTGTACCAATATCCTATCGGTTTACGAAATTAGTCACCTTGGTGAAGGAATGCGAGTGGAATTTGGTCCTAATTCGGTGATTATTCGCGACCTTAACAATGACACTACAGTGGCTAAGGGAAAGGTTGATCACCATTCATGGTTATATACCTTTTCCCATGTTACTTCTGATTCTATGCCGCACTACCTTGCTCACTCATGTAAAAGAGGTTAGTAAGCTATGGCATGAACATTTCAGACATCTAAATTATCACTACCTTGAACAATTGAGCCAAAATGAAATGGTCAATGGGTTTCCTCATGTCAAGTTTTCTAATGGTATTTGTGAGGGTTGTACCCTTGGAATGCATCCTGAAAAGAAATTTGACAAAGGAAAATCCTAGAGAGCCACTCATCCTTTGGATCTTGTTCACAGCAATGTTTCTGGTCCATTTCCTTCTCCTTCATTTACAAGAGATCTTTATGTGCTAACCTTCATTGATGACTATTCACGATATACTTGGGTATATTTTCTTAAGCTTAAGTATGAAGTCTTTGAACATTTTCAGGACTTTAAGGCTCTTTCTGAGAAACAAGTGGAATGGTCTATCAAGGTTCTTTGAACCGAAAATGGAGGTGAATATATAATTAATAGGTTCATGGATTTCTGTACTTCTAAAGGGTTCTGTTTGCAGCATATAGTTGCTTATATCCCTTCGCAGAATAGATTCGAAGAAAGAAAGAACCGTACTCTTAAGAAAATGGCCACTTATATGATTGACTCGAAGTCTCTTCCTCCACAGTATTGGGCCAAAGTAGTGAATTGTGTAGATTACATTCAGAACCGTGTTCTACACAAGGCAATAAGAGGGATGACACCCTTTGAAGCCTAGTTTGGATGCAAGACTGATGTTGAGCACTTTCGAGTCTTCAGATCCAAGGCTATGGCTCAGATTCCCAAGAAGAAATGTAATGCCTTGGAACCACAATCCAAACCTTGTATCTTTGTAGGGTATCCTGATGGCGTGAAGGGATAACAATTGATGAATCCTAGTTCTCATGAGTTGTATATCGAGAGAAGTGTTAAGTTTGATGAGTCTTCTTTAACTTCTACTTCTCCACCTATTGAGGTTCTTCAGCTCGCTAAATTATATTTTGACTCATCAGATGATGATGTTGTTGAGAGTGCTCCTCTTCCCGATCCTCCTAACCATAAGACCTTTGAGTCTTCTGCTTATGATAGTAGTGATGATGAGGACTATGTCCCTTCTCACTCAACTAAAGAATATTCTGACTCTGATCCTGATCCTCCTGGTCCTGTTTGGGATAGAAAAACTTTTCAAACTGCAGGAGATTTAGTTGGAGATACTTAAGATATGAGACGTACTTGCTCAGATTTTATTGGACCCCACTCTTTCTTTACCTCTACTTCTAATCCACAGTCTTTCTGGGAGGCTTCTGGTATTACCGAGTGGGATTCTGCCATGGATGAGGAGTATTCCTCTCTCATGAAGAATGATACTTGGGATCTCACCAATCTTTCGAAAGGAAGAAAAATCATTCGGTGTAAGTGGGTGTTCTAAACAAAGTATGGAGTAGATGGAGATGTCAAAATTTTTAAAGTGCGATTAGTAGTAAAGGGTTTCTCCTAGATAGCTGGGGTTGATTATACTGAAATCTTTGCTCCAGTTGTGAAGATGACTTCTATTCTACTGACCTTAGCCATTGCCGCAGTGAATAGATGGAAAGTCTATCAAGTGGATGTTAAGAGTACCTTCCTTCATGGTGAGCTAGAGGAAGAGATCTATATGGAACAACCTTCGAGTTATGTCTAATATCCCTCCCTCATTTTTAAGTTAAATAAGTCTATTTATGGCCTTAAACAAGCACCTCAAGCTTGGTATGCCAAGATGGACTCCTTTTTACTTACATCAAGGTTTACTAGGTGTCATTCTAATCCAAGTGTTTATATTCTATGGTGAGATGACTCCATACTCATTCATATTCTATATTTTCATGACTTGTTGATCACAGGAAGATCTTCCTCTATTATTGATTCTATGAAGATTGCCTTAGCCAACAAGTTTTCCATGACTAACTTAGGTCAGCTTCATTACTTCCTTGGGATCCAGATTTCACAATCTGACTCGGGAATCTTGATTTCACAACCTAAGTATGCTCTTGATCTGCTGGCTCATTTTTAGATGTCTGATTGCAAGTATTCTCCTACTCCTTTTCTTTCCATGGTTATGTTGGTTACATATTGCTCTACTCCCTTGGTTGATGGTACCCTTTAGCGACAGTTGGTGGGGAGCTTGATTTACTTGACTCATACTCAACCGGATTCATCATATGTTGTTGGGATCGTGTCTAGATTCATGAAGGAGCCACATGAGTTACATTGGAAAGTAGCTAAATGGATCCTTCATTATGTTTGTGGCACCTATGTTGATGGCATTCACTATCATGGAGGAGTAGATATTGACTTGATTGGGTTCACAGATTCTAATTGGGCCGGTGACTTAAATCATCACAAATCTACTTTTGGCTACAGTTTCTCTCTTGGTCTGATTAGTTGGTCTAGAAAGAATCAGGATGTAATTGTGATATCATCTACAGAGGTAGGATATGGAGGAATAGTTAACGATGCCACAGAAGCTATTTGGCTACAGGGTATTGCTGTTGCAAATCAGCAGCACCCCTGGATGTAAATCAGATTTCTAAATTGACGTTTTAGGCATCCAGTGTGATTGCACAACATTGAAACCTCTTCTCCAAGTGTGGGACTTGTAAAAATGAGAGAGGGATCTCTAGATTAGAGACTGGTTCCTCAAACTCCTCTGATTAGATCTATTATTTGCACAACTGCAGAGGTTCAGATCCTAATTTTATCCTAGATTGCAAGAAGATAGGGATAAGAGATGTAAAAATTGAAAATAAACTAATAAGGGTGATACACCAAAGGAGTGGTGAACATTTTTTCTCATGCAAATAGACACAAATAAGAAATTTCAACATAAAACATCATGCACAGGTTGATAAGCTGTAATCAAAGGTTTGAAATGAAACAAACAACACATACAAAGGACTGGAAACATTCACAGACCCTGTATTATGATTTTCAAAATCAAAATCCTTGCATTTGAGCACCAAAGAGGCAAAAAAGTGTTCCACACTTTGAAAAATGAGCCAAATCTGGCTTTTACAATGCATGGGTCGAGCCCAGGAGAGAGAAAACATGAAAAAACGTGGGATCCATTACCCATTGACCAAAATTCATTAAAAACAGCATGGATGTCCTTAAAAACCCATGCCCTAACATTTTTTACCATGCTCGAGAAGAATGTGACCCATTTTACATTAAAATTGGTTGTTGAAACGTTAATTCTATCCATGGGCGCGTACCAGAAGCGTTTTTTTATTTTCTCTATCCAAAATGAACCAAAATTCAAAATTGACCATGTAATCTTGTAGATAATTTTACCATCTTTCCATTGATATAAAGAACGTGAAAATCTGAGCTTTGGATCGAAAGTTATGGCGATTTGAAGTTTTAGGGCAAAAACAGGCCAAAATCAGATCGACGGGCAAAAAGTTTGAATTTTTACCCGTTTAGTCTTTGGAACATTTTTCAAATTTTCCCTGTGCTCCGCCACTCCATGTGGCACATGGCATGTTTTGATTGGGTACGGGCCCTTCCTGACCATTTTTTCCTTCGGGTCGCTTGGTTTTTTTTCACCCTTGGACACGTGGCAGCTCCTGATTGGTTGCGAGCCTTCTAGGGAAAAATTTCCCACCAAAACTCTGCTGAGCCATAACTTGAAAAATACATGGAGTTAGGAGAAAAAATTTACCTTTTTGGAAAGCTGAGAAAGAGCTCTATCCAATGGTGCCATTTCCAGAAGGTTTTGAGTTCCTAGAAAAAAAAATATTCTGACTGAGGCACAAGAGAAGGAAAGATGTAAAGGAGTTAGCCACAAAATGAGCAGGGGGCACATTTGGATAACAATTTTGGTGACTCAGAGGGGTCATCTACCTGCTGGATGAATGATCAGTAGCCTGAAGCAATCCATTGGGCATGGAGTTATGAGTAGTAGCCTAAAAACTGATCTGAACTTTGAAAACTTCCCTTTGAACCGCTTGAATCCCACTGGACATGGAGTTGTTCCCACCAAAATGCCATCAAAACAAACTGTGCAAGGGTGAAACCAGAAGTACCAAAACTATGTACAAACTGAAAATCATACATGCTCCAAATGGAACATGCAGAGTGTGCACAAGCACTTCTTCTACTGAAAGCAAACCTACCTACTCTACTCTAACTGGAAGGAAAGGTGAGCTAAACGAACCCTGCAACTGGTTGTGCAAAATAGCTTCCTTTCTTCAAAATTGGCAGCCATGCAAATGATTTGGAGCTAAGTATGGCTGATTGGATGAGTGGAAAATCAATAAGAAGCTGGTCTTCTACCCAAATTATCAAGGTGTTAACTAAAAACAAATCCAATACCTCTTTTAGTTGCTCTGCATTTGGATTGGAGAGGTATGACAGCTGATCCTTGGAACTTTGTAGCTCATCCTCATGCTTAGAAGCAAGCATGACTAGTTTTGGATTCTCCTTTGGCTCCAATGAAGCCAAATACCTGATTGGGCAAGGTCTGATCCATTGAGTATGCCCATAATTCTGATTTTTAATTCCAAGAATGGAGTTCTCTTGTAGACCTTGAATGGATGGTGTGGAAGCAATGGTAGAACCCTTCTGCCCTTTCTCTTCCTCCAATGAAGGACATGAAAGATTAAAATCTTCCAATCTTGGTTCCAATGAGATTCTATAAGATGCAGGCTGCTGCAAATGAGTACTCTCCTCCATGACAGCAGGCTCTTGTGTTTGGAAGATGGATGATGAAAGAGAGAATGGTGGAAACTCAACTGGTTCTTCTTCATCAAAATAGTCCTCCAAATCAGACAGGTAAACTGCCTCATTGCTGTCCTGCTGCAAATGTTCAACCTCTCCCATGGCGTTATCTTGATCTGAAACTTGATCACCATGGTTTATTTCATCCTCAAGCATTGATTTTGAGGGATCAAACTCTTCTTCAGTACTACAACTTGAGAGAGATGAAGTAGAGAGAAGAACTGAAGGTTCTTCTATAACCTGCTTTGTGCTCAAAGCCTTTGGATCTGCACTTTTCTCCCCCACAGCTGGAATGTGATCCTCTTCTTTTGGATTTGGAGCAGCTTCTCCTTCCTCTTGTTGTCCCTCATGACTAATTTTTGTAATTTGAATTGGATCAGCATTTCCTTCAAATAGGGTGCCAACATGGACACTATATTCTGAACAAATTGATTGCTGATCTGCAACTCCTTTTTGCTCTTCTTCTGCTGCAACAAAATCAGTCCTGACCACCATTTTTTCTTTAACTCCAACCTCTTCTGAAGGTTTCATCAGCAAAGGGATCTTCTTCATCCCAAATTTAATAGCCCAACTCTTCAAAATTTTAATTTCTTCATCCTTGTTTGGCTTCTCTTTTTTTTGTCCTTCATGACTGATTTTTGCAATTTTTTGTGGTGGTGGAGGAGGTAAAACCTCTTGTTTCTTTAGAGGAGAGGGTGTTTCATTTAGCTCTTTTGGAGGGGATGACTATTTGGAAGCGAAAAGGACAGAAGAATTTAGATGAGGTGGAAGACTAGGGGGTGGAGAAATGGATTCAACACTTGGGACAGCAGATGGAGAGTTTAAAACTTGACACTGCTGAGATAAAACAGATTGGGAAAGAGGAAAAGAAAAGGCATGAGATGGTGTGCTTACCTGTTGAAAAGGTTGTTGAATACTCCTCTCATAAACCTCTATTCCTTCAATCCACTTTGCAAGCAATGGCAGCATTGCAATCATGAAGTCAAGCTTCTCTTGAGGGCTGTAATGCCTTGGGAAAGGTCCCACCCATGGACAGGGTGCTCCACAACCGATTCCAAATGCTTTCATTTGTGCTTGAGCCCTAGATTGCACCATGTTTACCTCCATCTTTTGGATTTTCTCCAACAGACCAGCATCTTGCATCTTATTGTCTTCATTGTATGCACACCCTTGCTCTTGGAAAGCTCCATAGCCAAACTGATTTTGGCATTTCTGCTCATATGGGTATGTATGCTAATTTTGAATTTGTTCAAAATGATGATTTGGAGGATTTATAAAACATGTTGGAGGTGGGAAACATTGCTGCTGTTGTAAATGTGAGTTCCATGATGGAAATGAAGTCATGATTGAACAACTTCATGCAATGGAAAAGAATGAAAGAGATGGAAAGAATAATGGATGGAAATGGATGAAAAACAGTCTGCAACTTCAGAAATGGGTTGCTGATCAGATGGAGTCGCCAGATGTGTTTGCAAGTGCCTCCAAAGGCTGAAATCTTCATAGGAACACACCAACCTGCAAAAGATGAAGTGGAAGACCTCTAAGGTCCCACTGGGAATGCCAAAACTGTTGTTACAAATCAGCAGCACCCCTAGATGCAAATCAGGTTTCTAAATTGATGTTTTAGGCATCCAGTGTGATTGCACAACATTGAAACCTCTCTCCAAGTGTGGGACTTGTAAAAATGAGAGAGGAATCTCCAGATTAGAGGCTGGTTCCTCAAACTCCTCTGATTAGATCTATTATTTGCACAATTGTAGAGGTTTAAATCCTAATTTTATCCTAGATTGCAAGGAGACATGGATAAGAGATGCAAAAATAGAAACTAAACTAATAAGGGTGATACACCAAAGGAGTGGTGAACATTTTTTCTCATGCAAATAGACACAAATCATAAATTGCAACATAAAACATCATGCACAGGTTGATAAGCTGTAATCAAAGGTTTGAAATGAAACAAACAACACATACAAAGGACTGAAAGCATTCACAGAGCCTATATTGTGATTTTCAACATCAAAATCCTTGCATTCCAACACCAAAGAGGCAGAAAACTATTACAATCCCTGAAAAGGTCTGATCCTTGCAAAAAATCACTTGCTGAAGGTGAAAATAGAAGCTTGTTGTGCAAAAAAGTGTTCCACACTTTGGAAAATGAGCCAAATCTGCCTTTCACAGTGCATGGGTTGAGCCCAGGAGAGAGAAAACATTAAAAAACGTGGGAGCCATTCCCCATTGACCAAAATGAATTAAAAACAGCACGGAGGTCCTTACAAACCCATGCCCTGACATTTTTGACTGTGCTGGAGAAGAATGCGACCCACATACCAGAAGCATTTTTTGATTTTCTCCCTCCAAACTAAACCAAAATTCAAATTGACCATGGAATCTTGTAGATAATTTCACCATCTTTCCATTGATATAAAGAACGTGAAAATCTGAGCTCTGGATCGAAAGTTATGGCGATTTGAAGTTTTAGGGAAAAAACAGGCCAAAATCGGATCGGCGGGCAAAAAGTTTGAATTTTTACCCGTTTGGTCTTTGGAACATTTTTCAAATTTTCCCTACGCTCCGCCACTCCAGGTGCCACATGGCACATTTTGATTGGTTGCGGGCCCTTCGTGACCATTTTTTCCTTCGGGTCGCTTGGTGTTTTTTCACCCTTGGACATGTGGCAGCTCCTGATTGGCTGCGGGCCTTCTAGGGAAAAATTTCCCACCAAAACTCTGCTGAGCCATAACTTGAAAAATACGTGGAGTTAGGAGGAAAAATTTACCTTTGTGGAAAGCTAAGAAAGATCTCTATCCAATGGTGCCATTTCCAGAAGGTTTTGAGTTCCTAGAAAACAAAATATTTTGACTGAGGCACAAGAGAAGGAAAGATGTAAAGGAGTTAGCCACAAAATGAGTAGGGGGCACATTTGGATAACAGGTATTTTGTGAGATTTTGGCATCCACTTTCGGCAACCTACCATTATCTATTGTGATAACACAAACACTATCTCCATTTACATAAATCTGGTTCAACATCAGCAGAAGAAGCACATTGAGATCCATATGCAATTCATATCGGAGATTATTCATGATGGTGTCATCGACATTCAGTACATTCAGATTGCTGATCAGATTACAGATTTATTCACCAATCCCTTCACTGAGATGAATTTTCTTCACTTACAGTCTCTTCTTGGGGTGAGTTCTTCTGCAGCTGCTCATCTTCTTTGGGCTATGTAGTCCTTTTCTTCTTATTCTTTTAGGAAGATTTTGTTTGTATATGGGCACCTTATAAGGCCTTTAGTTTCTAGGCCCCATTGACACATCTTTCTTAGTTGTTTAGGAGTGTCTTCCCTTTCCATCTGACTCATCATAGCCACTACCCTAGCTTTGATGAAGGGGGGGTGTTAATTTGAGCTATCATATGTGTCCTCCTCTCATATTGAGTTGTTATTGTAAAGTTGTATTCATATTGTAATACATGTATTAACATAGAGTAATGATACGTATTGTATTTCTGAGAATTTTTATTGGTATATTTTGAAAATAGAATACCAATGTGGCTATATTTAAAAGTTTTGAATTGGATGTGATGTTGTGCCTATCTTATAAATATATTAAAATGATATTTTGTTATGTTAATTATTGGTATATGTGTTTAACACACACAATGCTAGGTAGAATCTCCTCTTATCAAAACTAAAAAAATTAAAGGAACGAGTTACAATGCCTATTTTCCTTCCTCCCCCCATTTGAGTCTTTTTCTAGGGTATAAAACATTGATCATGTTAATGAAATACTCTGGTCTCATTAATCATCTTCATACTTTGCACCTAAGATTTGTTATTAAGGACCATTTCCTTGATATTTTATGATGTGGTGCATATATGTTTTGAAACCTATCATATTGGCACGAGTGAGGTGATCATGTCTAGGTGTTATAGGTCTAACCATATCATGAATAAGTTAACCCCCTAGTGCATAATTTCCCTTTATACCCTAGTGGGGGGCCAAAGCATTGCAAGATAGTTGGTGGTTGTACCTACGATGAATCTCTTGTGAAATATAAATTATGTGAGTGGAGACTACGTTTCAAATTACTTGCATATTTACCCAGCAATTGACATAGGTCCTTATGAGGATTTTGTAATGCATACGATTATTTGGGATATATCTCTTGAAATATACACTTAATACTTGTGTCTAAGAGAAATGAAATGAGATGTCTTATGCGAGGTCACACTCATTTTAGTCTTAAATCCCTAAGTGTAAATTATGTGTTATTTGAATTACAATAGTTCTAAAACAATGCCCATAAGAGTCCAAATTAACCATGTAAGAGTAAAAGGAAAAAAGAGAAAATCAAATATAATTTAGGAATAAAGTTATGCTTGAAGTCTTCATAATTGATCTAGGCATTCTCTTGTGTTAATAAAAAAAAATGAATTGTTGTTGGAGAAATAAAGTATTTGAGCCAACATAAACTATTATATAACAAAAAAATAAATTAATTATGTGTAAATGTTAAATCTACTTAAAGTAACTGTTGAATTATAGAAAATTGTAAGAGGAAACCTAGGGAACTATGATGAAAGGATGTTTATGGGAAGAGGTATATTGAATCTAAATCACCCTTAAATCCTAATAATTCTCTCTTTGATCTCACAATAGTTTCCCCTTGTCTAGGAAATGGAAATTTTAAATATCCAATATACGTAAATGTTATAGGAATTACATTTCTTACTATTATCTGTTGAAAGTGCACCCTCTAGAGAGATGGTTGCAGGTGTTCTAAGCATGAAATTTTTATCTCTCTCTTTTGTAGATACAATGAACACACCTAATATCTTTGGTTATACCTATTTTGATGCGAGTCTCCGGTATCAAGGATGGTTCCTTATTGATGTATCCTAAACTGATTTTCTGGGGTTTAAGGGTAAATATGACTATAAAATGAAATTAAAACTGAGGTGATACACCAAAATTGTATGAGGTATTTGAATGAGTACATACACAATTGATATGGAATAAATTTCTGATGCAGAGACCAATAGTTTTCTGAAGATAATTAAAGGTAAACACTTTGATGTGTTGAGGTAGATAATCACAACAATACTGCTAACTTACACATACACATTAATATCATGAAGAAATTTCTGAATTTACAACAGGGTGAGATGATTAATCAGGGAATTCAACATTCACAAGATTAATGGAAACATACAAAAGACTGCAAATAATTGGAAAGGAAGAAAATACTTCACATTCAAAGGGAAAAACTGGCAGAAAATTGCTTCAGAACTCATGTATCTAAAATTCCTCTCCTGTGCTTTTCCAAAGCAAATAATATATTGTAAAATTGATTCTCCCACCCTTCCTAAAATAGACTGAGGTTGTACTCACCCATACATCCTATTTTAATTAAATAAAGGAATAAAATAAAGGAAACTAGTACAAAGAGGCATTAATAGCGTTTGATTACATACAGTCAAACTGAAGTTGACTGTTCTATTTTTAAGAAAATCATGGGTAATAATTTGCTGATAATAAATCTTGCTTGATGAGAAAGTCTACTCCTAGTGCATGAAAATTGTATCCTCTTGATTATCTTTCCTTTTGTGAAGGCATGCAAAAATACTCCTCTGTATTGAGAAAAATAAAAAATACAATATTTGTAATACTTGCAAAAATAATTCATCCAAATGTAAACTTAATGGGGACCACCTCCAAGCTCAAGTTCTAATGTTGACATTCCTTATCCTCTAGTGATCACATGGATAGCACACTATAAATCATCTCCAACCCCTTCAATAGTGGGGACCACATTTGTAGTTCGGTAATAGTCCTACCATGGTTTGGCCACTCTTGTGGACATAATAATTTACTATGGTTTAAACACATGACATGGTGCACTTTGTAAAAGGGCCACCATAATACATTTGACCACCTTGCAGAAAACATGTAGCATACTATAGTCTACCACCTTTGATTAATTATTATATTGTATAGTTGGTTGGCTTTGTATTGCGAATAGAATAAGGTGGGCACCTTTTGGTTTGATCATTGAACACATGATTTGGTTGGCACTTTTTGAAATATTTGAGTTTGGACTATTTTTGGTATGTTAAATGTAAATAATTTTTTAAATAATAAGGGTTGGCCCCCTCATGATGATGAGTCACCCATCCATGTGTTTTGTCAGTGGTATTTTAACTTTGGTCGAGTTAAATTTAACCCTGGTGGTTTGAGTTAAAATTGGTCCCTTGATTTAGGCCGTTGATCTCTATAATTTTTATTTGTGGCTATTGATTTTTCTGACCCTCGATTAGGTTTTCCAACCAGGAATTTAATGCGGTAGATGTTATCTTACCATGATGGTTTGTTTTGTTTTTGGAGATCGATCCCTAAGCATTGATCTTCATACTTATTGAATATGGATCGTTTGATCACTAACCATTGGTTAGGGTTAGGTTAAGCCAAAGTTCATGTAGGTGAGTCAAAAAAAATCAAACCTCATTCACTTTTCATTTCACATCTGGTTCATGGGTGAAGCCATGGAATTTTTTTTATCGACGCCATTGTTGTGAACTCCTTAAGCTCGGCCCCTCTGCATTATGGCTCTCTAAGTTTAAGTGAATATTTATCTTTGTTATTCTTCTCTGTTCGAGTTTTCTATGCAAGGTGGTTATAGGTTCGCCATCATGATTGATCTATTGGAACTCGAGATTGTGCTATTCTTTGGTGTTTGTGTCTCTGCTTCTTTTGAGCTCTACAAGGATCCTGTAGGTCTTGATTTCTTCATATTTCTATGATCATTTCTTTGTCGGTTCTTGAAGTCTCTATTTAATCTATTTTCTTCCATGGTCAACCTCTTGGAGCTCAGATTGTGTTGAAATTTCTTCATCAATGTCATTTTGACTTCAATATATTGATACTTCAATTTTCTTTACATTTTTTGTGATCTCTTGGGATGACCTTGGTCTATGAGCTAAAACTCGTAATGGGTCCTTTATTTCAGTCTTGGACTAATCATCGTTTGAGGGTTTACTCAACTTCGGCTTAACTAGTAAGTCCTTATTTCATTACTCTAATTTAGATCTACCCACTAATGGGTCTGTGATGAAAATCAAGATTTGTATTTTCTTCTTCTATTCTACTACCTGGAAATTAATTTTCAATGGAAATGTTGACTTCTGAAGGAAAAAATTGAAGCTTTCTTTAGCTTGGATGTGCATGTAATGTTTATTAAAGGTTTTATGTCTTTCCTTGCTACTATTGAGCTCTCTGCACAGTCTTATGGCCACCATTTTTTTATTATTCGAGCCCTGTGTTGATTCTATGATGACTTCAGGGCCATAAGGGATTGAACATTTATATCTTTTGTCATCTTGAGTTTGATATTTGGCCTCTGTTTCAAAGTTTTGAGCTCAAATTATTTGAATTTTTTCATGGTTGTAGAATGGTCTCCTTTCCTTGATCATTCCCAAGCTTCTTTCTGTGATACTTCTGATCTATTTTCTAGATTTCTAAGTGAATAATAGTTTGATGTTGGTCGCCATGAGTGGTTATAGGTGAGCTAACTTTTATCTTGCACATGTACACTTCCATTTTCATTTTCTACCTGAGATATGTAACTGAGACTTTTGAAAATATTTGTGAGTTCTGATCTTTCTTGACTCCCAAGCTCTCAAATGTAATTGGGTCATATTTATTCCTTTGACGCTTCTGAAGATGTTGGTATTTTGAGGGTTTGAAAGATTTGATTTAATGAATGAATTTTTTCTCATTTCTTTGATTTGAATATTATTCTCAGTCAATCCTTGAGCCTTTTCTAGAAACCCTAGATATTCTTCATTATGTTTTGTATTCCATCCTCTTTGTACTTGTTGAATGGCTTTGAATGGCTCTACCATAAGTTGATATTTCAACCTTATACTATTTTTTTCCTTAGTCATAAGTCGGCCACCTTCTTGCAGAACTTTTGGTTTTCAAACTATACCTGTTGATTATACTTCTTAAAGCATGACTATCTTAAAACTGAGGTCTCCTTCAATTGGCTTTCAAGAGCTTGATATTTATCATTCTTGATCTCATTATTTCAATGTTGAACCTAAAATTCTAGTTGTTGAACAATATTTCATTTGACTTCATGTTGTAGCTGATTCTTAATTTTCTTGTCATAGCGATACTCCATTAGTGATGTGGCATTTGTGTATTCTTTTCATCATTTGTTCTATTGAAAAACTGAGAGTGTGTAATTGTAATTAGATCTAACATTGTTATGGCCTTTCTGCAGCCCTGTATTGGACATCATTCTTCATTTTAAGTTTTGAATAACTTTGAATATTTGATTTTGAAAACTGAAAACTGTAGAAGTTAATCATTTATTTCTTATTTGAGAACTTGGACAGGACATGTTATTACTAGAATTTTTTGTTCATAATTCCTACATGTTGAACATAGAAGTTTTGTTAAGATGTTGTATTCCCATTTCTTTTTTTCTTAAATATTACATTTCATTGTTATTAAAACTTTATTATACATCCTAGAAAATATAAAATGTCAATTTTACATGGCGGAGACAAATCAAAATTTCCCCAAAACTCTTTCTTTTATTTTTGTTTTAGCTGTAATACATGTATTTTTTGATTCAGAATACACAATGTATCATTTTTCAATTGAAGTTGATTTGTTGTTGGAAACTGAAACATAATAGGCATGATTTTCTATTTCTTTGTATCACTTATTTGATTTACATACATCTTCTAAAACATGTATCTGTTAAAAACAACATGATGGAAAGTTGTAAATTTCCATTTTACATGGAGAAGCCCTATCAAAATTTTCTCAAATTTCTTTCTCATTCTATTTCAATTGTAATCTTACCTTTCCAGTTAACTTCAACCTTTAAATTTTGATTCTTCTTCTTCAGTTGTAATCTAAAATATGCACTTTGTCTGTAATTCTCTTCTCTGTTCTGTACTACAACTTCTTTTATTTCTAGAATATCTTATGAAATTTGAGTTACATTCTACCTTCATTCCATCATGTACTTATGACTCATTTGCTTAATTTACCATAGGATAGAAGTTATTGAACTCTGCAATCTTTATCTATAGTGAAAACTGTAAGACATGATTTATTTATTCTTGGATGTAACTTGTACCTGCACAGTTGAGAAAATAGTTAGAAAATATTTAGGGTTTTTGGCCTCTCTTATGTCCATGTTTTTTCTTTTCTTATCGTTATTTCTTTCTGAGTGAGTAAATCATGTATATTGTTTGAACCGATCTATATTGGCCTTGATCGAAATTCTACACATGAAGAGTTTGCCTTTGAATATTCCCATCTAATGTTGGGGTTGATTTCACATCTTCACTTTATTCTGCATACACATGGAATTCTAACCTTGTACATCACATCTGTTGTTGGGGCATCCACATTTCTTTGTTTCATGTACATAGGTTTAGAAAACTTTTCAAAAATAAAAAACATTCAAATATGTTTCTAAAATAAAAAACAATCTAAATAATCATTCAAAAACCCAAACAAATTGGTAAAATCATTAAAAATCCAAAAAAAGTGTAAAAATTCAAAAAATAAATAAAAAATTAGTAAACAACAGGCACACATTAAAATTATTCCCACAAAAACATCTTTTTTAGCTTCTTTCTTGTTCTTGTCTCAAACGAATTGTGGATTATTGTGATCTACCTCCATTAACAAAGTTGGCTTGCTTACTATGTTAGTACTCCTATGCAATAGTGAGTTATTTGAGACTTTGTCATAGTGAATGAATGCTTTTCATGGGATTAGTTGTGTCCTCCGTTATTCCCATTGCATATTTCCTTTCTCGGGGCACCATTTTTAACCCTTGTTGTTATAACAAAACATTCAAGAACTGAAGCATAATAAAACAAAATTGGTGTAATTATCTTGAACATTGTTTGTTTGAGTATGTGTGATTGTACTATGTTTCTATTAGGTTGGTTGCTTTACTTTCTCGTATTGCATTGCATTGTGTATGTTGCATAGAGTTACATATTTTTAGCAATGAAAACATGTTAGTAATATAGATTTTTATGTTATTTTACACTATTTTTATGTTAATAAAGGTCGATGATGTAGATTATAGGGGAAGCATGATGAAATAAAAGTTTGTTATTGAAGATTGGATGTAAATATCTATTCCTATTATCCACTTTCATGTCTTATCACTATTATTTTTTTCCAAATCACTTGGGGCAGCAAACAATCATGTTTATTCCTGTCCTATTTCTTATATCGATTTCGATCATATTTTCAGTCATCGATTGAATTCTTCTATCACCCATTGACACTCGAGGGGCCATCCTTAAATATAATATTTTTTCTTCAAAAAATTTAGTTTTTTATGCTTTTCTACTATATATGAAGTGAATTTACTTACTTCAACTCAAACATGGACAAATGTAGACACCTAAATTGATATTTTTCAATTTTATTTCCAAAATCACACAAATCACTCTCATTCTTATCATTTTCGCTATAACTAGTGATTTCCGTTAATTAATTAATGTTTCTTACTAATTTTGTTAATTAACAATGTATTTTTTATTTCCTAACCTCTCTCGCATTCATGATTCCAATCTATGACAAATCGTAAGTCAAAATCCCCTTCCAAACAAATAATTAGTGATTATTAGCTAATTAATCCTATTTAACTCTTGTTTTGGTCAATATACCCTTTTATTGGTTCAAACCCTTCTTCCAACAACTCAAAATCACCCCACTTCCCTCCACAAAATCTCAACAAGCTTCAAGGGCTCATCCTACCCTCCTAATTGACACTAAGTGGTTGATTAAGGCTCCTCACATCGTAATCACTTGTTAATTAATTAATTTTGATTAATAAACATTAATCATGATTAGAAATTATTAAACTACTTTGTGCTTTTAATCCCACATGCACTGAGATACTAGTTTTTCTCAAATGAAAAACTATAAAAAGGACTAACCAAATACCTTTAAAATTTACACCATGCTTTGATTTGCATAGAATATAAGAAAGATGATTAATAGCCTAGTTCAATCCTTGCCTCAAGTATTCAATGGGGTTATTAGATGGTTATCTAGTATTATCTTGTAGTTTTTGTTAGAGAGATCATATCACCTTCCTTGAAGTGGGAGCAAACCCCAAATTTGATTTCTCATAGATCTATTTATGTCTATGTTAGTTAGCAATTGAATATTCGAGTAGGCATGCTTTAAGCTAAGATAGATTGATATATCATGTTGCTCTTTCAAGCATTCCACTAAGATTTAATCATTGATGTAACTATTGTTAGATTCAATAGTAATTTCCTCAATTAGACTATGTGATGTTAGTCTTGTTAATTTAGTTTTTCTTTGAACTTTTAGTACTCTTCACATACAACTCATCAATTGAAAACTAACTTAGATCCTTAGTTTCTTCAATAGTAACAACTAGAGAATCAAATTTCATAGGTAAATCCTAAGAAAATTTTCAATAATTCTTCTGTCTTCAATAGTCTCAACATGGGATTTTGTTTGATTTAATAAGCCAACTATATAAGTAACGAATGATTCTATGGAATTGGAATCTTTCATTGATAAATTCTTAAAATCTATATGAACTAAATGTAGCTTGGTGGTTTTTAATTTCTCCTTTTCTTGATATGCAACTTGAAGTGTGTCCCATGCTGCCTTTGCTTGATTAGTTGATACCACTCTAGGAAGAATTCTTTCATGCATTTCCTGACTAATATAAAAAAGTGATTTCCTTTATTTCTTTTATAATTCCTTCAAAGTATCTTTCTCTGCCTGAGAAAGTGCAATATATGTTTCTGCATCTGAGGGCTCTTTGCTCCCATTCTTAATGATGTCCCACACATCATGAAGTCTGAATACCACCCTCATGGTCAATGACCAGTCTTCATAATTCATTCCATTAAATTTCATTGTCTGCATATCGTATGTATAATCCATAGCTTGTTACCAATCTACTGAAAAAAAAATCTATGATACTAATTTGTAGAAGATATAGAGTTTAAAACAACGAAAAAATAACAAATAATAAAACTTACAAATAAAAATAGAGTAATATCCAAACCAGCAATGTCATTAATTAATTTCTTCACTTTCATAGCCTTGACTCATAACATTCCAAGCTATGTGTGCCACACTTTTTGTTACATCTACAACTTCAACTATGTGATTCTACTGATTTTAAAATAGTTGTTAACTATATAAAAAAGACTCCAACTAGACTTAACTATGAACTTCTCTAAATAGAGCTTTTACAAAAATAAAACCTTAGCTTAAAAACAACCACATGTTGTGCATGAATAAAACAAATATCTTTTGTTTTATTTGATTTATTTTATTCCTAAACTATAAGACAAAGATTGAATTAACTAAAGAATAATAAATCTAAACTTATCTTTTCTTAAAAGCTATGAGAGAAATTACATGCTTCACATGCATGCATCTTTCCAACATTGGGGAGGGCACAAAAATCTGACAAAGAAATTATCTATGATGGGAGATAAAATAAACTGAAGGTGTGCTAGGATGTGAAGAATTTTTTTCTATCCCTAGTTAGAGAAGAAATCAATATGGAGCACCAAAGCCACATGGTGCTGCATAGAAGAGATGATGACTGAGCATGCACAAGAGAGAAACAAGGTAGTGCAAAAATAACATGAAGAACACCAACTTATGAGTTTAGCAAGGGGTGAAGGGAGAAGATGAAGTCTCCTCAGAATTCATAATGAGAACAACACAAGCAGGGAAATGTAAGTGTCTCTATTTCATCCTGATGGACTTATCTGTAGATATGTGCAGGAGGAAAAAGGTGATGATGATGAGAAGGTGGTCAGAGAAGACTAGGAGAACACAATAATAATGACCTGATGTCACAACTAGAGGCCATCTAGAAGCAATGAAAAGAAGTGTTTGGAGTCCTAATAGATGGAACAAATATCACAATAAATTGCACAAAATAATATACCTTAATATGCCCCAAAGTAAGGACGAATCAGGTGCAAAGATAGTAGCACACAATAAAGGAGAAGAAAATGTTAGATTAGCCACGATGAATAGGAGTAGATAATTATGTGAACAAGTGGATTGTGGCCTAGTAATGGTCAAGAAGAGGATAAGACAAGGAATATACCACGAAGAGATATTATGCATAAAGGTGAAGACTACGTGGAATAATAGTGCAAGGTGGAGTAGTCGGAAAGGAAGACACACGGTGGAAGATATCCCTAGGAAGAGAAGGGAAAAGGTAGATAAAATATGGAGACAAGAACACTATACATTGGGTTCAAGCCCATGACTTTACAGAGAAATGGATGTGGAAAGAAGAGGAGAATAGGAGAAGATAGCACAACATACAGTGCAAAGAGGATGTGTGTAGAGAGAAACACCAAAAAAAGTGCACAAAAAGATAATTTTTAGAGAGAATAGTTTTTGGAGGAAAGGAGATGAGAGGTGGAAAGTGAAAGTGTACAAAGATATACTATACAAAGGAAGATCATGGAGAGATGAAGGTAATGAAGGAATAGAGTGCAAAAAAGAACTGTATACAAGAGAAACATAGAACGGTTTAGAGCATAGAGGTGAATTGTATGAAGAAGAAGAAAACTCTTGAAGAATTTTGGTGGAAGTAAATCAAAAGTGGTGAGACCAAAATTATGAAGGAGAAATTTCAATGCAAACACTGAATCGGAAGAGAAAAGGCTCACTGGAGAAGCCTTTGAAGAAGGAAAGTTCATGAAAAGTAGAACCTTACAAGGGAGAAGGTTTTAGTGGGAAAAGAATGGAAAATTATCCAAGAGATAGATCTATTTATAGGAAGAGTTCAAATGGTGGTGAGTTTAATCTCATCAAAGTATGCAAGATAGCACAAAAGAGTCACCGAGAAGTGGTGAAGGACTATAAGAGATGTGGAAAGAAGCACCAATTCCACGATATGAATCAAAGGATGAAGGATCTAGAACTATCAACCCCAATAGTTGTATGGGTGGTTCTAGTGCTCACTTCGTCTACTTAAGGTAGAGATGAAGTCTTAAGAAATTGAGGAGTTTGATACAGTAGAATCTAATGTCCAAAGAAATCACGCACAATTTTTGCTAGCTGCGGGTGCATGCAATGTTGGAGAGTGTATAGAACATGGAGAGGGAAAACAATATAATGAGAGGGTGATTGTGGTAAAGTGTGCTAGTACTTTTCATAATGGAAATTAGTAAGGAGCACATCATAGATTGGAGTGTGCAGTAGAAGTGGACATGCAACCATGTGTTGAAGGTTTTGAAAAGTATTATAATAATGGAGGAATAATATCATGCCATACTCATATGATTTTGGGAGATTAGTAAGAGTTGGCCTAGGTTAAGAGAGTGGATGCGCAAGGATATTTTGGAGGAAGGACGAGATGCCTAAGGAGAGTGTACTAAAAAAAGGTAAAGATTTATCTCAAAGCAAAGAGTGCACGAAAGAATAGAGAATATACATGATAGAATTGGTGGTTAGAAGAAAAGACAAGATAGTTTTTAAAATATGTGTAATAGAGGATGTTCAAAAGTAATCAACGGTCATAGGATTCCAATGAATTGATCAATGTGGCACAACAAGGAAAGATATAGATGGAGGTAGCTCAGTACATTTAATGAGCTCAAGTTCAAATTTGAGTTTGAGAAAGAAGATCTGGAAGTATCTAGAATGACTAGCCCTCTTAAAGGATATGTTATCCAAATGTGCCCCCTGCTCATTTTGTGGCTAACTCCCTTTCATTCTTTCCTTCTATTGTGCCTGTTATCCCAAATGTGCCCCCTGCTCATTTTGTGGCTAACTCCTTTACATCTTTCCTTCTCTTGTGCCTTAATCAGAATATTTTGTTTTCTAGGCACTCAAAACCTTCTGGAAATGGCACCATTAGATAGATTTCTTTCTCATCTTTCCAGAAAGGTAAATTTTTCCTCCTAACTCCACGTATTTTTCAAGTTATGGCTTAGCGGAGTTTTGGTGGGAAATTTTCCCCTAGAAGGCCCGCAGCTAATCAGGAGCTGCCACGTGTCCAAGGGTAAAAAAACACCAAGCGACCCGAAGGAAAAAATGGTCAGGAATGGCCCACACCCAATCAGAACATGCCATGTGGCACCTGGAGTGGTGGAGCATGCGGAAAATTTGAAAAATGTTCCGAAGACCAAACGGGTAAAAATTCAAACTTTTTGCCCGCCGATCCGATTTTGCCCTGTTTTTACCCTAAAACATAAAATCACCATAACTTTCGATCCAAAGCTCAGATTTTCACGTTATTTATATCATTGGAAAGATGGTGAAATTCTATACAAGATTCCATGGTCAATTTTGAATTTTTATTTAGTTTGGAGGGAGAAAATAAAAAACTCTTATGGTATGCGCCCATGGATAGAACTGACGTTTCAACAACTAATTTTAATGCAAAATGGGTCGCATTCTTCTCCAGCATGGTCAAAAATGTCAGGGGATGGGTCTGTCAGGTGACCCATGCTATTTTTAATGCATTTTGGTCAATGAGGAATGGCTCCCACATTTTTTTATGATTTCTCTCTCCTGGGTTCGACCCATGCACTATAAAAAGCTAGATTTGGCTCATTTTTCAAAGGGGGAACACTTTTATTGCATAGCAAGCTTCTGTTTTCACTTTCAACAAGTGATTTTGGCAAGTATCAGACCTTCCAAGGATTGTAACAGGTTTTTCTACCTCTTTGGTGTTGGAATACAAGGATTTTGATGTTGAAAATCACAATGCAGGCTCTGTGAATGCTTTCAGTCCTTTGTAAGTGTTGTTTGCTTCATTTCAAACCCTTGTTTATAGCTTATCAACCTGTGCATGATGTTTTATGTTGCAATTTCTGATTTGTGTCAATTTGCATGAGCAAGAAGTGCTCACCACTCCTTTGGTGTATCACCCTTATTAGTTTAGTTTTAATTTTTACATTTCTTATCCTTGTCTCCTTGCAAATTAAGATAAAATTAGGATCTGAACCTCTGCAGTTGTGCAAATAATAGATCTGATCAGAGGATTTTGAGCAACCAGCCACTAATCTAGAGATTCCTCTCTCATTTTACAAGTCCCACACTTGGAGAGAGGTTTCAATGTTGTGCAATCACACTGGATACCTGAAACATCAACTTAGAAACCTGATTTGCATCCAGGGGTGCTGCCGATTTGCAACAACAGTTTTGGCACGCACAGTGGGACCTTAGAGGTCTTCCACTTCATATTTTGCAGATTGGTGTGTTCCTGTGAAGATTTCAGCCTTTGGAGGCACTTGCAAACACATCTGGCGACTCCATCTGATCATCAACCCATTTTTGAAGTTGCAGACCTATTTTTCATCCATTTCCATACATTATTCTTTCCATCTCTTTCATTCTTTTCCATTCCATGAAGTTGTGTAATCATGACTTCATTTCCATCATGGAACTCACATTTACAACAGCAGCAATGTTTCCCACCTCCAACATGTTTTATAAATCCTCCAAATCACCATTTTGAACAAATTAAAAATTAGCATACATACCCATATGAGCAGCAATGCCAAAATTAGTTTCGCTATGGAGCTTTCCAAGAGCAAGGGTGTGCATACAATGAAGACAATAAGATGCAATAAGCTGGTCTGTTAGACAAAATCCAAAAGATGGAGGTAAACATGGTGCAATCCAGGGCTCAAGCACAAATGAAAGCATTTGGAATCGGTTGTGGAGCACCCTATCCATGGGTGGGACCTTTCCCAAGGCATAACATCCCTTAAAAGAAGCTTGACTTCATGATTGCAACGCTGCCATTGCTTGCAAAGTGGATTGAAGGAATAGAGGTGTATGAGAGGAGTATTCAGAAACCTTGTCAACGGGTAAGCACACTATCTCATGCCTTTTCTTTTCCTCTTTCCCAATTTGTTTTATCTCAGCAGTGTCAAGTTTTAAACTCTCCATCTGTTGTCCCAAGTGTTGAATCCATTTCTCCACCCCCTAGTCTTCCACCTCATCTCAATTATTCTATCCTTTTCCCTTCCAAACAGTCATCCCCTCCACAAAAGCTAAATGAAATGCCCTCTCCTCTAAAGAAAGAAGAGGTTTTACCTCCTCCACCACCACAAAAAGTTGCAAAAATCAGTCATGAAGGATAGCAAAAAGAGAAGCCAAACAAGGATGAAGAAATTCAAATGTTGAAGAGTTGGGCTCTTAAATTTGGGATGAAGAAGATCCCTTTGCTAATGAAACCTTCAGAAGAGGTTGGAGATACAAAACAAATGGTGGTCAGGACTGATTTTGCTGCAGCAGAAGAAGAGCAAAAAGGAGTTGCAGATCAGCAATCAATTTGTCCAGAATATAGTGTCCATGGTGGCACCCTATTTGAAGGAAATGATGATCCAATTCAAATTGCAAAAATCAGTCATGAGGGACAGCAATAGGAAGGAGAAGCTGCTCCAAATCCAAAAGAAGAGGAGAACATTCCAACTATGGGGGAGAAAAGTGCAGATCCAAAGGCTTTGAGCACAAAGCAGGTTAGAGAAGAACCTTCAGTTCTTCTCTCTACTTCATCTCTCTCAAGTTCTAGTACTGAAGAAGAGTTTGATCCCTCAAACTCAATGCTTGAGGATGAAAGAAACCATGGTGATCAAGTTTCAGATCAAGATAACGCCATAGGAGAGGTTGAACATTTGCAGCAGGACAACAATGAGGCAGTTTACCTGTCTGATTTGGAGGACTGTTTTGATGAAGAAGAACCGGTTGAGTTTCCACCATTCTCTCTTTCATCATCCATCTTCCAAACACAAGAGCCTACTGTCATGGAGGAGAGTATTCATTTGCAGTAGCCTACATCTTATAGAAGCTCTTTGGAACCAAGATTGGAAGATTTTAATCTTTCATGTCCTTCATTGGAGGAAGAGAAAGGGCAGAAGGGTTCTACCATTGCTTCCACACCATCCATTCAAGGTCTACAAGAGAACTCCATTCTTGGAATTAAAAATCAGAATTATGGGCATACTCAATGGATCAGACCTTGCCCAATCAGGTATTTGGCTTCATTGGAGCCAAAGGAGAAGCCACAACCAGACATGCTTGCTTCTAAGCATTAGGATGAGCTACAAAGTTCCAAGGATCAGTTGTCATACCTCTCCAATCCAAATGTAGAGCAAATAAAAGAGGTATTGGATTTTTTTTTAGTTAACACCTTGATAATTTGGGTAGAAGACCAGCTTCTTGTTGATTTTCCACTCATCCAATCAGCCATACTCAGCTCCAAATCATTTTCATGGCTGCCAATTTTGAAGAAAGGAAGTTATTTTTCACAAGCAGTTGTAGGGTTCATTTAGCTCACCTTTGCTTCCAGTTAGAGTAGATTAGGTAGGTTTGCTTTTAGTAGAAGAAGTGCTTGTGCACACTCTGCATGTTCCATTTTGAGCATGTATGATTTTTAGTTTGTACATAGTTTTGGTGCTGCTGGTTTCGCTCTTACACAATTCATTTTGATGGCATTTTGGTGGGAACAACTCCATGTCCAGTGGGATTCAAGCGGTTCAGAGGGAAGTTTTCAAAGTTCAGATCAATTTTTAGGCCACTACTCATGACTCCATGCCCAATGGATTGCTTCAGGTTACTTATCTTTCATCCAGCAGGTAGATGACCCCTCTGAGTCACCAAAATTGTTATCGAAATGTGCCCCCTACTCATTTTGTGGCTAACTCCCTTTCATTCTTTCCTTCTATTGTGCCTATTATCCCAAATGTGCCCCCTGCTCATTTTGTGGCTAACTCCTTTACATCTTTCCTTCTCTTGTGCCTCAGTCAGAATATTTGGTTTTCTAGGCACTCAAAACCTTCTAGAAATGGCACCATTGGATAGAGCTCTTTTTCAACTTTCCAGAAAGGTAAAGTTTTCCTCCTAACTCCACGTATTTTTCAAGTTATGGCTCAGCGGAGTTTTGGTGGGAAATTTTCCCCTAGAAGGCCCGCAGCCAATCAGGAGCTGCCACGTGTCCAAGGGCGAAAAAACACCAAGTGACCCGAAGGAAAAAATGGTCAGGAAGGGCCCATGCCTAATTAGAACATGCCATGTGGCACCTGGAGTGGTGGAGCATGGGGAAATTTTGAAAAATGTTCCAAAGACCAAATGGGCAAAAATTCAAACTTTTTGCTCGTCGATCCGATTTTGGCCTATTTTTACCATAAAACTTCAAATTGCCATAACTTTCGATCCAGAGCTCAGATTTTCAAGTTCTTTATATCATTGGAAAGATGGTAAAATTATCTACAAGATTACATGGTCAATTTTGAATTTTGGTTTAGTTTGGAGGGAGAAAATAAAAAAATGCTTCTGGTATGCACCCATGAACAGAGCTGACGTTTCAACAACCAATTTTAATGTGAAATGGGTCGCATTCTTCTCCAGCATGGTCAAAAATGTTGGGGGATGGGTCTGTCAAGTCACCCATGCTGTTTTTAATGCATTTTAGTCAATGAGGAATGGCTCCCATGTTTTTTTACATTTTCTCTCTCCTACGTTTGACCCATGCACTGTAAAAAGCCATATTTGTCTCATTTTTCAAAGGGGGAACACTTTTTTTTGCACAGCAAGCTTTTGTTTTCACTTTCAACAAGTGATTTTTGTAAGTATCAGACCTTCCAGGGATTGCAACAGGTTTTTCTAGCTCTTTGGTGTTGGAATACAAGGATTTTGATGTTGAAAATCACAATGCAGGCTCTGTGAATGCTTTCAGTCCTTTGTATGTGTTGTTTGCTTCATTTCAAACCCTTGTTTACAGCTTATCAACCTGTGCATGATGTTTTATGTTGCAATTTCTGATTTGTGTCAATTTTCATGAGCAAGAAGTGCTCACCACTCCTTTGGTGTATCACCCTCATCAGTTTAGTTTTAATTTTTGCATTTCTTATCCTTGTCTCCTTGAAAATTAAGATAAAATTAGGATCTGAACCTTTGCAGTTGTGCAAATAATAGATTTGATCAGAGGAGTTTGAGGAACCAACCTCTAATCTGGAGATTCCTCTCTCATTTTACAAGTCCCACACTTGGAGAGAGGTTTCAATGTTGTGCAATCACACTGGATGCCTGAAACATCAACTTAGAAACCTGATTTGCATCCAGGGGTGCTACTGATTTGTAACAACAGGATATTCAAACAAAGAGAGAGAAGTGAGACAATGTATTTATAAAGGTAGGATGAAATTACAATTTTCAGACTAGTCAGCAAAGGAATAGGAGACGCAAAAAGAGTGAGAAAGATAGATGTGGGAAAAACTATTAAGATGGATTCGGGAAAACAAACTATGTTTTTATTGATGAATGATTAAACATTTACACAACTTTTGGAATATTTTCCAAATCATATACCATTGGTAGTAGTTAGGAGGGTGAAGTTTTCACTAGAAGGAATCCACCTTTAAATACGCCTTTGCTGGAAAGTGTGAAATTCCAGAAACATTTTCCAGTAATCCAAAAAACTATGATATTCCCCTCCACTTTTTGTCAATCCTGTCTACATCTTATTTGGATGCTCAGAGTGCATTTTTAGGGATTTTCTATTGGATAGACACAATAATTGTCTTCTCATTCATTTTTTTTATTGATGACTATCTCTTTAACAATTGTTTATACCCAATTTCAATGTTCATTATTTTTTTCTTGCATAAGATTGTTTCTTCTCTTTACAACCTTCATTTTGTCTTCAATGTACCAACAATTTTGCCTTAAATTCCCAATAAATAGTTGTCCTCTATATTACCTACCTACCTCCATTTTCACATGGTTGGTAAATGCATGGTGGTAAGATGGCTAAAATATATGTCAAATATTCCATCTCTCCTCCTACAAAATCCTTATACATTGCTCATCCTTTTGCTTTTCCACATATATTTGTTGATATCTCTTTGGGTATCCCCCTGCATTCACTGAGTTTCACAAATAAGAGAACATCTTTGATTGTTGAAACTATTATCTGCAAAACACACATGGGATTATATCTTTGAACAAGAGGCAAGTAATCCAGTTTCTTCATCAACTCATTTTAAAGGCTAAGTTGCCTACCCAAATTGACTTTCGCCATCCAAGTGGAAGATATATATTTTGCATGACTTATAATACTTCTCCATGATCATAAAATAATAGACACACACGTGACGACATAAAATGAAAGGCATGGCCTCACTGTTACCTAAAATTTTACACTGTACACACAAGAAAACGGTGAGAAAATGTAACAAGATAGAAATGTAATGGAGACACATTTGCGTTGTTAGGCCCGATGCTCTCATACTGCAAGCATTTTGGGCCGTGCTCTCATACTGCCAAACTTTTTTGTTGAAAGATATCTTTTATCTTATTGAATTAATATAACATAAGATCTCTTTTCATCAAACAAATAATAATTCACTACTATAAATGTACTAAAACACCAATTAAAATATATTAAAATAACCATAAACTACTAAATCAAGCATATTAAAATCACTATACATTACACTCATTGAATCAAGATTCTTCAAAATTAGTGCTTTAAATATTTTTCTATATACTTGTTTAGTGTACCTAATAATGTTAAATCCCTTGACGGGTCTCGAAAGAATGGGTTATCCCTAATATTACGTCTGGTCATTTGACGTGCGTAAGAAATAATCTCCCTCAAATCCCAACCATAGAATTGCTTTATTTAATACTTTGATGGAGAATTATCTTGATAGAGTTGTTTTATTGTTTCACTTATTTTAGATTTACATCTATAGAAACATGAACTCTTCTTTTGGATTAATGAGTTTCGATCAGGCCACAAACTACATAAAATATGTACGGGATTATTGTCAACCAAAAAAAAAACTTAAGTTTGTTGCAAGAAAAGGCAAGGATTTTTTGCATAGGTTGCCACATTGAATACTTGTTGAGTGCATTTTGGCAAACAACATCAATTCTCCATGAGGTCCATGAGGATATTTATGTTTTCTATTCAATTTAGGTTACCAAGAAATACTTTAAGAAAAATCCTAGACACTGAAAATGTTTCTAAAAAATTATACTTTTGAACAAATGACACTTCAAAGAATGATGTCTTTATTTCCTAATATTTGATAATGTCGGGTAGAATTGTGTAGAAAATTGGGGTCAACCCCCCAAAAAGATTAACATTTAAACAATACTAAACCATAGTGCCCTCTCCACTAAATAATTATCCTTTGAATCTCATAAACGGAGAAACATGGGTGGAACAATAAGATGGATTTTAAAGGTTTCTAAAATTGGAAAAAGATGGAGGGAACAATAAGACGGGTTCTAAATGTTTCCAAAATTCTAAATGGAGATGGTAGTGAAAGACTAATTTGTGGAACCCAGAGATCTTTCAAAGTAGAAGTGGTTCAAAGGCTGATGCACATATGGTTGACCCATATAGCAACCTTTATGGCGTGAGTGTATTATGTATAGTGTGTATATAATATATATGAGGATATGTAATATTTACATAAGATTAATCAAGAGTTGTAAGATAGCTTGATTGTTTTTAGAGGAAGAATGATAATGACCTTCTAGTTAGAATTTTCTTCTCATTTGGAATGGGCGAGAATACTATTGTACCAAACCTAAATATATGAACTATAGACAATTGTATGTTGATGAGAAGCTCTACGCAATGCCATATTTTTCAAACCATGGTTATAATATGCATAGATAATAGCTCCTAGCAGTATCATAGTGTATATCACATATATTTTTATATTCCCTTGTATCGTGTGTGGAATATATTACTATTTTTGTGTATACATCAAAGTTAGGTATCAACACAAATTAATTTTGAGACATAAAGTTATAATTTACCCAATTATACATACGATTTTCTATTTTTAAAAATTAAGTTTACTAATTTACTTGGTTTTTTTATAATGAACATCTTTTACACTAGTGAAAATTCACATCTCATGTTGCACGTCATAAGTATGGTATTATTGAAACCGATCAATTAAGAATCCCAAAATTACACCTATGTAAAACACCAGCTGATGCGCTGCACTCCATTTTAGCTTGACTGCAATCAAATAACTCTAACAAATTTTAATAGAGATCAAAGAAATGCGACTGCTAATCTGATAAATTAATGTGGAAGAATTGGCTTGGATTGAAGAAACAAGAGATATTAATCCTCATAAATATTTGGAGTGTATTTATATAGACGTGGGTCGAAGAATGACACGATATTGATTGAAAGAGCTGTAGAACAGGGGAACTCTGTAATTACTCGTGTATAAGTATTATCCGGACAAATGTAAAAACAGAGTCGTAAAGCAGAGGAACTCTCTTTTTTAGAGGGAGAGGGTAATCGGCTTCTACACGGGAACGATTGGTTAGAAGTATTCTTGTGCAGTCTGACTATTGGGCTTTCGTGTACATACAATTTTAAAATTGCTTTGTGGACGCTCTTTCTTCGTCATACCTTACGTAGCATAACAAACCGATAAAAAAGTTACAGCAAAACGTTAAAATAAAATTATGTCACCGTTTTAGTTGTCTACGAATATTAATAATTACATAAGCCACTTGAGAGTTCAAAGGTGTAAGTACCTCTCTCGTGACGGAAGACTGTCTCGTGGCGGAAGACCGTCAAAAAGGTCTTGGATCTCCTAACAGCAGGAAGCAAGGAAGGATGTTGCGAAATTAAAATCTGCAAGAAATCCATGAAGGACACACTGAAGAGTCAGCACTGTGAGCATATGAGGTGTATCTAGGAATCGTGATGGATGCACAAGAGGAAAGAAGACACTCGAGAATTTCAACAACTCAATAAGGAGGATTGTGGGGGGATTGTGCACATTGTGTACAAGAGAAAGAAATTCGATGGAGAAGTCTCTTGGTGAGAAGATTGTTATCTATGCAAAGAGATAGGGCATCACGTAATTCAATGTCCAAGGCATGACGAGGAGATAGCTGACGAAGAAGAAACTAATGCATAAAGGATGTACAAAGAGAGAAAGCCAAAGGCGTGAAGATGTAAGAAGCACCGAAGAGAAGGTGAGGTGTAGATGAAAGAAAAGATGGTATCGCGAGGAGATAGGCAAGAAATACTCCGCACAAGGTGCAAGACAAAGGGCAAGTGTTTACTGGTCGTAGTCCACAACAAGAGCACCGAAAATCTCGTTACAAAGTAGATGGTGTAGAAGTTGGGAAAGGCACGCTGAAGGCATCCTAAAACCATACATGGGGACTTGGTTGGTTCAAGGTTAGGAGGGCATTATGTGCGAACAATGTGAAGTGGAGATTAAGATCGGAAGATTCACCAATCGAGTATTATATGACATCCTACATATGGATGCATGTCATTTCCTATTGGGTTTAGAAAATTTGCAGTCTTAACCAGCGAACAACAAAACAAATAATAAAACTTGTAAATAAAAACAAAGTAATACCCAAACCAACACTGTTGTGTGTAATCATTAATTAGTTTCTTCAGTATCAGAGCTTCGGCTCATTCCATTCCAAGTTGTGCATGCGACACTTTCTCTTACATATACAACTTCAGTTGTGTGCTTCTAATGCAATTACAATTGCTGCTAATTATATAAAATTGACTCCAACTAAACTTAACTGTAAATTACTCTAAACAGAGCTTTTACAAAAATAGACCTATAGGTTTACAACTAGCAAGTTGTGCATGCGTGAAAAAATTATTTTTTGTTTGATTTGATTTATTTAATTCCTAAACAATAAGACAAAGCTACAATTAACTAAAGCATAATAAATCTAAACTTATCCTTCCTAAGAAGCTACGAGAGAAATTACATGTTGCACATGCATACATATTTCACTATTTTAGAGCTTAGTTTGTATTTTAAGATCTGCAATATGCAAGATCATAAACTCCCAAACAACTTCATAAATATTCGAAAACTTCCTTTGCCAAAGCTTTTGTAAAGATATCTGCAAACTGATCTTCGGATCTGTAGAATTCAAGATGAATTTATTTTTTGTTCACCTACTCTCTGATGAAATGATATCTTCTATCAATATGCTTTCTCCTCTTATGAAAAACATGATTTTTGGACAATACTCTTGTTGAGTTGTTGTCACAATAAATTTGTGTAGCGTCTTCTTGATTCTACCTCAAATCTTTCAACACTCTTTTCATTCACACAGCTTGACATGTTGCTCCTGTTGTTGTTACATACTTTGCTTTTGTTCAAGATAATGTGACAATGGGCTACTTATTTTATGCCCATGAAATCATTCTTGTTTCAAAATTAAAATTATATCCGGATGTGTTTTCCCTATCATCTATACTTCCAACACCATCACTTTCTGCATAACCAATGACTTTAAACTCATGTGAACTTAAATTAAGAATTCCATGATTCTTTGTTCCACACACATACCTCAAAATTATTTTTCTAGCTTGTCAATGTGAATATTTTAGATATTCCATGAACCTTTGTAAGAGGCTCATACCATACATAATATCAGGTCTTGTGGCCATCAAATACATAAGACTTCCAATTAACTTGTTAAACAATGTTGGATCCCCCAATGATCTGGTGTCCTCTTTTCTTAGCCTCAAACCTACTACAACTGGTGTTGGCATTGATTTACACTTTAACATGTTCAATATTTTTCAAAACGTCATTATCATAATTTTCTTGTGAAATAAAAACTTCAACTTCGGATTGTTTAACTTCAATGCCCAAAAAGTAATGCATAAGAGCAAGATCTGTTATTTCAAATTCCTTCTATCATACTCTGTAGATAGATTTAAACTAATGATCAAATCATCTACGTATAAAACAAAAATTAGAATCTTACCTTGCTTATTTATCTTGGTGTATAAAGAAGGCTTACTGCTGCTCCTACTGAAACCATTCTCAAGAAAATAAGAATCAATTCTACTATACCAAGCTCTAGGTTCTTACTTGAGACCATAGAGCACTTTCCTCAACTTGTATAGTTTTACTTCATGACCTTCAACCTCATAACCTTCTAGGTGATTCACATAAACTTCCTCTTCAAGGAAACCATTCGATAATGTTTATTTTGCATCCATATGATAAATACTCCATTTGTTTTGAGTTGCAATTGCTAAAACAATTATTACCATGTCCAAACGTGCTAATGGTGTAAATGTTTCATTGTATTCAACTTCATATTGCTGCATAAAACCTCTTGCTACCATCCTTACTTTATGTTTTTGTACTTTTCCATCAGCATTGTATTTCATTTTATAGACCCACATCACTCTTATCATTTCCTTTCCTTTAAGAAGATCCATCAAATCCCATGTCTGATTCTTCTCTATGGCATCGATATCATCATCCATGGCTTGTGCCCAAACTTTATTCTTTATAGACTCTTCAAAATATATTGGATCTACACCTTGAGAAAAAAAAAAGTAAAAACTGAAAAATGAGTTAGTTGTATCAACCTTACAAATCTCACCAAGATTCTGTGTTTCCCGCTACACAGGACTATTCAATGATAGACTGATTTGTAGTGATGGAGTTTCTTCTGGTGCTCTATGTGGTGTCTCTTGCATGGTTGAAGATGACTGAAATATTTGAGACCTCCTTGTTGTAGAAGGAGGTGTAGCTTGTGCTACAACTTGTGGTACATGTCCAAGATTTGAAGGTGCATTACCTTGCTACTTTAAAGTTTCATCTGTCATATCATTATGCGAAATAGTTGCTGCTATACTGACTATTTTCTCAATACTTCCATCTCATGCTTCATTTTCAATAAGTTGTACATCTCTGCTAGTCACAACCTTTTTAGTGACCGGATTGTACATCTTGTACTCTTTTATATTCTTTGAATACCTAACAAATATACACTTTTCTTCTTTGTTGTCTAACTTCTTCCTTAGCTCTTTAGGCACATCTGTGTATGCCACACAACCAAAAATTCTGAAATGAGAAACACTATGTTTCTTTTTTGTTCATGCTTGTTGAGGAACATGTTCTTAACAGTTTTTGTTGGACACTTGTTTAAAATGTAAGTAGAAGTTGTTACTGCATATTCCTAATAGTCATTTAGAAGGTGTTTTTCCTTTAATATACTTCTTTCCATTTCCATAATGGCTCTATTCTTCCTCTCTACCACACCATTCTAATGTGGTGCATACCTGGTAGTAAATTGCTTGTCTATACTATGATATTTGTAAAATTTTAAAAATTCATTAGAAGCATACTAACCTCCTCTATTTTTCCTCAAAACTTTGAGGTAGTATCCACTTTGCTTCTCCCCTAAAGCCTTGAAGTGCTAAAATGAATCAAAGGATTCAAATTTTTGTATTAGAAAATAAACCCATGTCTTCCTTGAATATTCATCGATAAAGGTCATAGAATATGAACAACCTCCAATAGAAGTTGTTTGCATAGTTCCACACAAATATGAGTGTACAATCGTAAGAGGTGCACTTGCTCTTGATGTTCTACCAACTGGAAAAGAATATCTATGTTGGTTCCCAAAAATACAACCTTTACATACCCTTTCCGGTTTTTTGAATCAATGGAAAACTTTTGACCATATTCTTTCTACGAAGTAAATTCAAATCTCTAAAATCCAAATTTAATTACCTTATATGCCAAATCCATGATTCATCTTTCACAACTAATTGAAAAGAAGATTGTGTCCCTTCAGTGTAGGATAACTTTTTTAGAGAAGGACACATTTGCATTAGTGCAAATATTCTTTACATGGGCGTAGGACTCATTAACCTTAGTGCAAGACTCATTTTTTTAGCGCGGGAGTCAGTAGAGGAATTATTTGACTTAGTGAAAGACTTGGCTAGAAACTGAGTTGTTGATTTTTCTACAAACAGGTCTGATTTTCTCTTTTATTCTAGTTTTAAAATCCAAGAAAAAATCCTATTGCTGCTTATCTTACATTTTGCAATCAACTTAGTGCTAGGAGATTTGTCCACAATCGCGCACTCATTGAATTCCATATAAACTCGGTATCCTTTATGTACCAACTATCCAATACTCATAAGATTGTGCTTCAAACTTGCAACATAGTAAACATCATGCATTTTTTCTCTCCCCTTGTTTAGTTAGAATACTAACCGTGCATTTTTCATTTTACAAACACAATATTGTTATTCCCAAGAGTAACGTCACTCTGTATTGACTCATCCAAACTGGAAAATAAATCTAGATTACCTGTCATGTGAATATTGCAACTAGAGTCCAAATACCATACATCACATGGACTCTCTTTTGATAGATTCCACTCAATAAGGGATAAAGAAGGTATTTCTTTGGCAATCCTTGTGCATCCAATAACCATATATCTAGAAATATAACTTTCAACCATATTTTGATTATCTCTCCTAATAATATTGATTTTTCATGCAATCATAAGCATAGTGCACATACTTATTGCAATAATGGAATTGAACATGAGACTTATCTTCTCTCTTAACATAACATTTTTGTTGACCGTGTCCTTTTCCACTTGAGTTTTATGAAACATTGTTGTGTCCTCTAGAAGTACTTCTTCCTTTACCTCTAGGGATGAAACTATCTCTTATTTTTCCACAACTAATTTTTTCCTGAGATGCAAAAGCTTGATATACAACTGCATGTGATATATTCATCCTTAGTTCATGATTGATTTGTGATGCATGATGTAGACCCATACATTCTACTTTTACAATCTCATTGTCAAAAGCACACAAATCACTCTTATTCTTACCATTTCTATTATAATTAGTGATTTCTGCTAATTAACTAACATTTCATACCATTTTTGTCAATTAACAATGCATTGTTGATTTCCTAACCTCTTTCACATTTAGGATGTCAATTTACGACAAATCGTAAGTCAAAATCCTCTTCCAAACAAATAATTAGCAATTATTAGCTAATTAATCCTATATTACTCTTGTTTTGGTCAATATACCATATTATTGGCTCAAACCCCTCTTCCAACAACTTAATGTTACCCCACTTCCTTCCACAACATCTCAGAAGGCTTCAAAAGCTTTTCTTAGCCTCCTAATTGACCGTAAGCAGTTGATTAAGGATCCTCACATCATAATCATTTGTTAATTCACTAATCATGATTAGCAATCCTTAATCATGATTAGTAATTCTTAATCTAATTTATGTTTTTAGTCCCACATGCACCAAGAATCTACTTTTACACAAAGGAAAAACTATAAAATGGACTAACCACATACCTTTAAACTTTACACCATGGTTTGATTTGCATATCGTATAAGAAATATGATTGATAGAAAATCTCAATCCTTGCCCCATGTCTTCAATGGGGTTACTAGATGGGTATCCAATATGATCTTGAATTAATTGTTGGAGAGGCCATCTCACCGTCCTTGGAGTAACAAAAAAACCCCAATTTTATTTCTCCTAGATCTATTTAGGTCTATGTTAGTTAGAAATTTAATATTCTAGTAGGCGTGCTTTAAGCTAAGACAGATTGATATATTATGTTAGTTCTTTCAATCATTCCATTAAGCTTTAATCATTGATGTAACTATTGTTATATTCAAAAAACATTTTCTCAATTAGACTATGTTGTGTTAGTCTTGTTAGCTTAGCTTTTCTTGGAACATTTAGTAGTTTTCATTTGGCATGTCCAGTGGGACACTACCCCATTACATTCATTCTTAAGTGTTTAAAATTAGCTTCAAAAAAATTTATTTCAAACTTTCTAGATTACATTCCATATTTTTAGATTAGTTTCTCAATATTTTAGATTACTTTAAATTTGTTAGAGCAATTTTCAAAGTTTTATAGATCAATTTTCATTTTGATAGTTGTTTAAAACTATATTAGTAGTATATGTTGCATTTTGATGTTCTTTGCAAGATATAAGTAGGTGAAGTGCTGTAAAAATTCTAATAGGAAGTCAAAGATTTGATATTTTTTCAAAAAAAAAATTCAAAACCCATGTTTTGACCACCTTTAGGAAGGTGTGTGCTCATGCCTAAAGGTGCGTTCTCACACTGAAAGGGGTATGTTCATGCCATAAAGTATGCACTCATGCTTCACTAGACATGCTTGCACATCTTTTCATTTTTTCCCTCTATGTATAGGCTACACTTGTGTTGTTAAGGGTGTGTTGGTGCTCTTAAGGGTGAGCTAATGCTAAAAGGAGTGCATTGGTGCTGGGGGGGTGCGTCTGTGTTACACTAATTGCATAACCTATCTTCCAGAGGACATAGCATTTTCTCCTGACCTTGAACGACTCCTTATTGTATATTGTATATTGGGTTGCTTATTATATATTCTCTTCTCTCGCATCCTTGGATGATCTTGAGAACCAGAAATGACTTTCAATTCTATTTCTAGAATATTGTACATCCTTTTTAACTACTAATAATTTATGTGTAGGACCAATCACTAGTCAAAGAAAGGAGGAACTAAACAATTTTCTAATTACACGTGTTGTATGTTGTTTATTGTGGTCTAAACCTAATTATTTAATCAAAAAGATTTTAAAAAAAAACACTAACATCTATTCAACACGTTGTATTAAAGGTTTCAATTACGAGATACGGCTCCTCCACTTTGAACTAGGAAAATTATCTTTTGCATAAGCCTTAAGCTACAACAAAGGATATGTTGCTAGGAACTCCAAATTAGTCCACACAAGAGGGAATCTTGTGGATGAAAGGGGAAAGTGCTTCAATTACTAATTGATTAGTATGCCTTGGTGAGTTTAGAGTCAAAGTTATTGCCATTGCGATCCCAGTGAAAATACAACTAAATGCATTTTTATGATCATTGTATTGAAGGGGATAAAGTAAATTCAGTGTACTCCAATGGTCACTCCTTGGAAAACCGAGTTCGTAGAGATATCTTGTAACACCTAGAGAGAGAACCCCTAGGAAAGCTTTTGGCTTCAAGATAATTTGTTTTTTATATAGTTTTCAATAGAGATCTCACAAAGTTGTAACTATTTTTTAGTCAAAACCTTATTATATGAACAAGGTGAGAGTCCATTCAAGTTAAGACCATGTGAAATTCATCACGAAACCTATGAGGTGTTACTCTGGCTTAGTTTTTCACTTGTCTTAAGACATAGAAACAATCTTCCAAATTTACATTTAGTTTGTTTCACTACCACTTGGTTTAGACGTTTTTTTTTCTTTTTTCCCATTTTGGGACAAAAGGAAAAACATACGTGGATACTGTTAGAGATAATTATTATCCAAATGTGCCCCCTGCTCATTTTGTGGCTAACTCCCTTTCATTCTTTCCTTCTATTGTGCCTCAGTCATAAATTTTTACTTTTTAGGCACTCAAAACCTTCTGGAAATGGCACCATTGGATAGAGATCTTTCTCAGCTTTCCAGAAAGGTAAATTTTTCCTCCTAACTCCACGTATTTTTCAAGTTATGGCTCAATGGAGTTTTGGTGGGAAATTTTTCCCTAGAAGGCCCGCAGCAAATAAGGAGCTGCCAAGTGTCCAAGGGCGAAAAAACACCAAGCGACCCGAAGGAAAAAATGGTCAGGAAGGGCCCGCACCTAATCAAAATGTGCCATGTGGCACCTGGAGTGGTGGAGCACGAGGAAAATTTGAAAAATGTTCCAAAGACCAAACGGGTAAAAATTCAAACTTTTTGCCCGCCAATCTGATTTTGGCCTGTTTTTGCCCTAAAACCTCAAATTGCCATAACTTTCGATCTAGAGCTCAGATTTTCATGTTCTTTATATAAATGGAAATCTGGTGAAATTATATATAAGATTCCATGGTCAATTTTGAATTTTGGTTCAGTTTGGAGGGATAAAATCAAAAAACTCTTCTGGTACGCACCCATGGACAGAACTGACGTTTCAACAACAAATTTTAATACAAAATGGGTCGTATTCTTCTCTAGCATGGTCAAAAATGTTAGGGCATGGGTTTGTAAGGACCTCCATGCTGTTTTTAATGCATTTTGGTCAATGGGGAATGGCTCCCACATTTTTTCATGTTTTCTCTCTCTTGGGCTCGACCCATGCACTGTAAAAGCCAGATTTGGCTCATTTTTCAAGGGTGGAACACTTTTTTACAAAGCAAACTTCTATTTTCACCTTTAGCAAGTGATATTTTGCAAGGATCAGACCTTTTCAGGGATTGTAATAGTTTTCTGCCTCTTTGGTGTTGGAATGCAAGGATTTTGATGTTGAAAATCACAATACAGGCTCTGTGAATGCTTTCAGTCCTTTGTATGTGTTGTTTGTTTCATTTCAAACCTTTGATTATAACTTATCAACCTGTGCATGATGTTTTATGTTGTAATTTCTGATTTGTGTCTATTTGCATGAGCAAAAATGTTCACCACTCCTTTGGTGTATCACCCTTATTAGTTTAGTTTCAATTTTTGCATCTCTTATCCCTGTCTCCTTGCAATCTAGGATAAATTAGGATTCAAACCTCTGCAATTGTGTAAATAACAGATATGATCAGAGGAGTTTGAGGAACCAGCCTCTAATCTAGAGATTCCTCTCTCATTTTACAAGTCCCACACTTGGAGAGAGGTTTCAATGTTGTGCAGTCACACTGGATGCCTGAAACATCAACTTAGAAACCTGATTTGCATCCAGAGGTGCTGCTGATTTGCAACAACAGTTTTGGCATGCCTGGTGGGACCTTAGAGGTCTTCCACTTCATATTTTACAGGTTGGTGTGTTCTTGTGAATATTTCAGCCTTTGGAGGCACTTGCAAACACATTTGGCGACTCCATCTGATCAGCAACCCATTTCTAAAGTTGCAGATCTATTTTTCATCCATTTCCATCCATTATTCTTTCCATCTCTTTCATTCTTTTCCATTCCATGAAGTTGTGCAATCATGACTTCATTTCTATCATGGAACTCACATTTACAACAGCAGCAATGTTTCCCACCTCCAACATGTTTTTTAAATCCTCCAAATCAGCATTTTGAACAAATTCAAAATCAGTTTGGCTATGGAGCTTTCCAAGAACAAGGGTGTGCATACAATGAAGACAATTAGATGCAAGATGCTGGTCTGTTAGAGAAAATCCAAAATATGGAGGTAAACATGGTGCAATCCAGGGCTCAAGCACAAATGAAAGCATTTGGAATTGGTTATGGAGCACCATGTCAATGGGTGGGAGCTTTCCCAAGGCATTACAGCCCTCAAGAGAAGCTTGACTTCATGATTGCAAGGCCACCATTGCTTGCAAAGTGGATTGAAGGAATAGAGGTGTATGAGAGGATTATTCAACAACCTTTTCAACGGGTAAGCACACCATCTCATGCCTTTTCTTTTCCTCTTTCCCAATCTGTTTTATCTCAGCAGTGTCAATTTTTAAACTCTCCATCTGTTGTCCGAAGTGTTGAATCCATTTCTCCACCCCCTAGTCTTCCACCTCATCTCAATTCTTCTGTCATTTTCCCTTTCAAACAGTCATCCCCTCCACAAGAGCTAAATGAAACACCCTCTCCTCTAAAGAAACAAGAGGTTTTACCTCCTCCACCACCACAAAAAATTGCAAAAATCAGTCATGAAGGACAGCAAAAAGAGAAGCCAAACAAGGATGAAGAAATTCAAATTTTGAAGAGTTGGGCTCTTAAATTTGGGATGAAGAAGATCCATTTGCTGATGAAACCTTCAGAAGAGGTTGGAGTTACAGAACAAATGGTGGTCAAGACTGGTTTTGTTGCAGCAGAAGAAGAGCAAAAAGGAGTTGCAGATCAGCAATCATTTTGTCCATAATATAGTGTCCATGCCGGCACCCTATTTGAAGGAAATGATGATCCAATTCAAATTGCAAAAATCAGTCATGAGGGACAGCAATAGGAAGGAGAAGCTGCTCCAAATCAAAAAGAAGAGGAGCACATTCCAGCTGTGGGGGAGAAAAGTGCAGATCCAAAGGCTTTGAACACAAAGCAGGTTATAGAAGAACCTTCAGTTCTTCTCTCTACTTCATCTCTCTCAAGTTATAGTACTGAAGAAGAGTTTGATCCCTCAAACTCAATGCTTGAGGATGAAAGAAACCATGGTGATCAAGTTGCAGATCAAGAGAACACCATGGGAGAGGTTGAACATTTGCAGCAGGACAGCAATGAGGCAGTTTACTTGTCTGATTTGGAGGACTGTTTTGATGAAGAAGAACTGGTTGAGTTTCCACCATTCTATCTTTCATCATCCATCTTCCAAACACAAGAGCCTTCTGTCATGGAGGATAGTATTCATTTGCAGTAGCCTGCATCTTATAGAATCTCTTTGGAACCAAGATTGGAAGATTTTAATCTTTCATGTCCTTCATTGGAGGAAGAGAAAGGGCAGAAGGGTTCTACCATTGCTTCCACACCATCCATTCAAGGTCTATAAGAGAACTCCATTCTTGGAATTAAAAATTAGAATTATGGGCATACTCAATGAATCATACCTTGCCCAATCAGGTATTTGGCTTCATTGGAGCCAAAGGAGAAGCCACAACCAGTCATGCTTTCTTCTAAGCATGAGGATGAGCTGCAAAGTTCCAAGGATCAGCTGTCATACCTCTCCAATCCAAATGCAGAGCAACTAAAAGAGGTATTGGATTTGTTTTTAGTTAACACCTTGATAATTTGGGTAGAAGACTAGCTTCTTGTTGATTTTCCACTCATCCAATCAGCCATACTCAGCTCCAAATCATTTGCATGGCTGCCAATTTTGAAGAAAGGAAGCTATTTTTCACAACCAATTGTAGGGATCGTTTAGCTCACCTTTGCTTCCAGTTAGAGTAGAGTAGGTAGGTTTGCTTTCAGTAGAAGAAGTTCTTGTGCATAGTCTGCATGTTCCATTTTGAGCATGTATGATTTTCAGTTTGTACATAGTTTTGGTGCTACTGGTTTCGCTCTTACACAATTCGTTTTGATGGCATTTTGGTGGGAACAACTCCATGTCCAGTGGGATTCAAGCTGTTCAGAGGGAATTTTTCAAATTTCAGATCAGTTTTCAGGCTACTACTCATGACTCCATACCCAATGGATTTCTTTAGGCTAATGATCATTCATCTAGTAGGTAGATGACCCCTCTGAGTCGCCAAAATTGTTATCCAAATGTGCCCCCTGCTCATTTTGTGGCTAACTCCCTTTCATTCTTTCCTTCTATTGTGCCTCAGTAATAAATTTTTACTTTTTATGCACTCAAAACCTTCTAGAAATGGCACCATTGGATAGAGCTCTTTCTCAGCTTTCCAGAAAGCTAAATTTTTCCTCTTAACTCCACGTATTTTTCAAGTTATTGCTCAGCGGAGTTTTGGTGGGAAATTTTTTCCTAGAAGGCCTGCAGCCAATCAGGAGCTACCATGTGTCTAAGGGTGAAAAAACACCTAGCGACCTGAAGGAAAAAATGGTCAGGAAGGGCCCATGCCCAATCAAAATGTGCCATGTGGCACCTGGAGTGGCGGAGCATGGGGAAAACTTGAAAATTTTTCCAAAGACCAAACGGGTAAAAATTCAAACTTTTTGCCCACCGATCTGATTTTGGCCTTTTTTTGCCCTAAAACTTCAAATCGCCATAACTTTCAATCCAGAGCTCATATTTTCATGTTCTTTATATCAATGGAAATCTGGTGAAATTTTCTACAAGATTCCATGGTCAATTTTGAATTTTGGTTCAGTTTGGAGGGAGAAAATCAAAAAAATCTTCTGGTACGCGCCCATGGACAGAACATACGTTTCAACAACCAATTTTAATGCAAAATGGGTCGCATTCTTCTCCAACATGGTCAAAAATGTCAGGGCATGGGTTTGTAAGGACCTCCATGCTGTTTTTAATGCACTTTGGTCAATGGAGAATGGCTCCCACGTTTTTTTACGTTTTCTCCCTCCTGGGCTCGACCCATGCACTGTAAAAGCCAAATTTGACTCATTTTTCAAGGGTGGAACACTTTTTTTCATAGCAAGCTTCTGTTTTCACCTTTAGCAAGTGATTTTTGGCAAGGATCAGACCTTTTCAGGGATTGTAATAGTTTTCTGCCTCTTTGGTGTTGGAATGCAAGGATTTTGATGTTGAAAATCACAATACAGGCTCTGTGAATGCTTTCGGTCCTTTATATGTGTTGTTTGTTTCATTTCAAACCTTTGATTATAGCTTATCAACCTGTGCATGATGTTTTATGTTGCAATTTCTGATTTGTGTCTATTTTCATGAGCAAAAATGTTCACCACTCCTTTGGTGTATCACCCTTATTAGTTTAGTTTCAATTTTTACCTCTGTTATCCCTGTCTCCTTGTAATCTAGGATAAATTAGGATTCAAACCTCTACAATTGTGCAAATAACATATCTGATCAGAGGATTTTGAGGAACCAGCCTCTAATCTGGAGATTCCTCTCTCATTTTACAAGTCCCACACTTGGAGAGAGGTTTCAATGTTGTGCAATCACATTGGATGCCTGAAACATCAACTTAGAAACATGATTTGCATCCAGGGGTGTTGCTGATTTGCAACAACAATAATCATGTCCACCACTTTTGTATTCTACTTACATGACTAGGTTGCAATGTTAGAATGCAAGTGTTAAAAGTCTTCATGATCTAGTAGGCCCTCTTCTCTCAAATCCATATTAAAAATTATTATCATTGTAGGTAAGTGGTCTTATCATTGACTTCTTTTGAGTTGTTACACTACCCACATTATAGTCGTACATTTGTGATATTTATGTCTTGTTTCCATTATGAAACTTGGCCTAGATTTCTATAGTGTATTGTTATGCTACTCACATGCATAATAAATCCTTGATATACTGAGGCATTGTTTTTTCATCCTAGCCTTGTATTGAGTTTGTTAAGTGTTGAGGTTACTTTGTTCACATCACTATAACTCCATTTTTATACTAAAATCTTGATTAACATGTCCAAATAGTGTTGTTATGTTGTTCACATTTGTATATTCAATTTTACGAGACTTATACTTTGTTAATGTCTAGAAACTGGTTTTTAGTATACCTTGTTTGAGGATTGTGTCAACACTCTCTTAGAATTGAGGTCATGTTTGTTTCTAACTTGACCTAGCTAGTGATATTACATTGTCACTATTTAGTTTCGAACCTATCTCAAAAACTTATGAGGATTAAAATTTTGTTCTAATTGGATTTGAGTTTTATATGTCATTATATTGTCATAAATATCACTTGTCATATATTACCTTATTAGGGTAGGTCATTCTTCATTAATTGGTTTACTTAGGTTCATATTGATCCTTCGGATTCATGACCATTTATTGTTTGGTATTATTTATAATTATTTGACATCACTATGCCACTTGGTTTTTCCTAGTGCCCATGTTTTCCAAATTTCTAGTTGGTTTCCATTGTGCTGCCCAAATCGACAAATGAATTCATTCTTATTAAAGGATTTCAATCACACTATCTCGGTCTAGACATTTATATCACACAAATTCCAAAAATGACTAACTATCACGAGGTTCCTTATACATATGACACTAACGAATAAATTTTTCGGTATTCCCATCACGGATAAGCTTCATTTGGTTCTTTGTGTTAGAGAACCCATTTAGGTAACTTGTTCCCCAACTTCATCTCATAGTTGGTGGTATGGTTTGGATGCTTCTACTCCAAATTCAGATTCCCCCCACTCTTCTTGTAATTCCAATCCAAATTTAATTCTAATTCTTTGAATTCGACTCGATCTTATGAATATTATCCCTCATTTGACTCTTAATCCAAAGTTCTCCCTCTCTTCGCAGGAATCCCCATATTAGTCAACTAAAAAACATATTCCTGTAAAGAACCATGTAGCACCAAGTATTGATAATAAAACATCTAATTTGGTTCTTGAGTTGTAGTCCTCCCTTGCTCTACAAGATCTCCTTTGTTTTCCACCTTCAAAAACTCTTCCTCCATTGAAGATATGGGCGAATAAAAATTCTTCTAAGTCGACACCCATGTTGCACTCATATAAGTCGATACCTATGTTCCAATCATCTAATTTGACTCCCATGTCTCAATTATCTATGTCCACGTATACATCACATACACCTCAGACGACTCCTATGTCATAATCATATGTGGATTTTCTACACGATCCTCATTATTTCCCAGTAATATGTCATATTCAAGGAAATCCAATGCCCATTAGTTCTAAATCTACATCTTCTTCTACTTCATCTCTTGAGTCATCATCTTCTCAAACTTCTACACTAGTTGGACCCATTTCTTCTATTCAACCTCTCATGGTTGTCAAAAAAATACCCATGCCGATCGATTCATTTCAACATAAAGAATCAATCACGTAAATCATGGGGTCACTCGATGGCATTACCCTATATGATCACACACATGAATTATCTTTAGACCTCAATATGTTTGTGTATTATGGGGAAGAAGTTGCTTATGCTTGTGAGACCTCAGAGGAAGACTCTACGATCATCGAATTTGATTCTCTTCTTACTCTTCCACATTCACATTCTTCATGATGTAATTAAATTTACGGGTCTGACATTAATCCATGACTTATCTTCTCATTACCAAATCACTCTTTATCTATCACAATTCCTCAATCAAAAACTCACCTTGGTTCACCACCTGGAAGCCCGTGATCTTATTTGATATGTGGGCCACCTAAGTTACCTGACATCATTTGTATGTAGCTTACCTCCAGACCATTTTAATCTATTCTTAAGCCATGTCCTAGTAGATCATCATCTTCTACATATGAGAAACCTCCACGTAGTCCTTAAACTTCAATCTATGGGACACCTCCTTCTAGCCATCCTCTTCTATGCTCAGGCTACCTCCAAGAAGCCCTTCATCATCTTTATGTGGCTCACCTATTGGTAACCTCTCTTTGTATATATTGGGGGGACATCCTATAAATCCCTTAACTTCTATTCTTTTTCCACGTCCTATTATCGCAACAATTTCGATATATGGGACATTACTAGGTAGTTTTTCATCTTCAATCTTAGGGCCACATCTGAGTATTCCTTTATCTTTACTCTATGGGACACATCCTGATAGTCCATCCCCTTTAATTCTTGGACCATATCCTTCGCATCCACCACATTTTAATTTTATCAATGATTTTGATAAAATCCCGCCGTCATTTCTCACATCAATTATATTCATTCAATTTCTTCTCCCACTTCTCAGGATCAGACAAGTCATTGAATATCTTATAAGAAACCCAATCAGTTCTTTCATCAGGCTAAGCTCAAATATTCTGAATGCTCCAAAGATCACAACAATTTAGATGATCTTAAAGTTCAGAATCAAACGCGATTCAAAAATGCACACCAATGCACCCGTAAAGTACGGCGTAAAGTGCACAAGCCTCTTGACATGGAACTCAATCTCCCCCACAAAAAATCCATGTTTGATGATAGAATGTAGTCATCTATTGAGTACTACCTCACCACGATCATTAAAATTGAGATAATATGAGTCTTGATAAGAAATCATGCTTAATAACCCTTATCAAGGAAATCATTAACATGTTTGTTGGATCTTATAACGTAGATTAATATTGATCCATCCCACTTTTAGAAAAAAGACAAAAATGTAAAAAAATGAGAAAACATTTTTAAAAATAAAAGGGGAATGAACACACATTGCTATCATGTATTGCATACACATGAAATGTTCTTTTTTCCCTTCCTTTTTATTATTCTGCAAGCCTTCCTACCATTTTTATCCCTTAGGTGATATTTTGGTTAGCCAATTGGCACCCATTTTACGACATTTAAATATATGGTATCAATTTTGCCTTTGGTATTTCATCACCTTAGTAAATTAAAGAAAAATTTTCCTTGTAGAGATCCTATCACAATAAACATCTAAACAAACTTGTTGGGAAGAAATTTTGGACATATTTGTTGACATTATCCAATTTCATCATCACAAGCACTTCCACCTCCTTCCATCAGGCCATCAATGATTCTTAAACCTTTTCAAATAAGAGAGATAAAATAAGTTTTCAGAAAGAAAAACAAATCAATAAATTCAAATATCCAAAGCTAAAAGAAAAATCAAATTGATATATAAATCTCTATTGGGGTATTTCCAATAATCTCTACCAGAGCTATGGATGTCTGACTAGCAATAGAGAAATGTTGTGATTAGATTCAAGTGCATCTCCACCAGGGATATGGTTGTCTAGCTAGCAATAGAGAAATGTACAACTCTCCTTCCACAATCCATTCATTAAAAAAAATTAACTTGTAAAAATAAATCATTCCTACACATTGGCTAGGGTGTCTTCACTTATTGTCTATCAAATATTCCCTCCAAGAGGTAATAAATTTCCATGTGCACACACTAGATTTATACGAGAAAAGAGGATTAGTATGTTACCAAGTGTCATTTTTTTAACCTTGTTTAGAATCTTACTCTAGTTCATATTTTTTCTCACGATTCATGCCTTTAGCTAAGTGCTTCTTCATCACGAGGCTTCTAAGATACATTCATGTTGTTCTTCTATTCACTCATAACATCCATGTGTATAATATTCCCTTTTTTCCATGTTTGCGGGCATCTTTGTCCCCTTTCTCAAAACAATCTTCCACTTCCTTAAATCATGTGCTTCTTAGTCAACTTACGTTGGGGGCATCCTTTCTCCTTCCTAGCACATCATTGGGTTACATTCATCATCATGTTGAGTCAATCTACATTGACCATGATCTAACTTCTACATATGAAGAGTTTTCTTTGGAATATTTCCATCTAACGCTTGGGTTAATTTCACATCTTAACTTTCTGGTACATACACATGGAATTCTACCCTTATACATCCCATCTATCACTCGGGCATCTGCGTTTCCTAGTTTCCTGTACATAGCTTTAGAAAACTTCTCAAAAATAAAAAAACATTCAAATATGTTTCAGAAATAAAAACAATCTAAATAATCATTCAAAAACTCAAAAAAATTGGTAAAAATATTCAAAAACCCAAAACATTTGGTAAATTATTAAAAATAATTTTTTTTATAAAAAATAGAAATAATTCAAAATTTCATAAAAGACAAGCACACAGCTGAATCATGTATTAAATGCATTCTCCTCAAACATGAAAATTTTTCCTACAAAAATATAATTCTTAGGTTCTTGCTTGTTCTTGTCTCAAATGAATTGTGGATCATCATGATGTACCTTCATTAACAAAGTTGGCTTGCTTTATGTCAGTACTCTCATGCAACACTGATTTTCAAGAGACTGTGTCATAGTGCACAAATATTTTACATGGGACTTCTTGTGTCCTTCGTTATTCCCCTCACATGTTTCCTTTCTTGGGGCACCATATTTAACCCTTATTGTTACAACATGAACATTCAAGAAATAAAGCTTGATAACAAAAACATTGGTGCAACCATCTTGAACATTATTTGTTTGAGTATGTGTGATTGGACTTGTTTTTCTATTAGGTTGGCTAGTTTACTTTCTTGTATTGCATTGCTATATGTATGTTACATGTATTTAAATAGCATTTTACTTCCTCATATTACATTGCATTGTGTATGTTGCATGGAGTTACATATTTTTTGCAGTGAAAAAATGTTAGTAATATAGATTTTCATGTTATTTTACACTTTTTTTATTGTGATAAAGGTCTATGATGTAGATCATAGGGGAAAGATGATGAAATAAAAGTTTCTTATTGAATATTGGAAGGAAAGATCTATTCATATTCTCCACTTTCGTGTATTATGACTATTAATCTATTTTCAAATCACTTGGGGAAGTAACCAATCATGTTTATTCCTATCCTAATTTTTCTATTAGTTTCGATCACATTTTCAATCTTCGATTGACTTATTCTATCACCCATCCACACTCAAGGGGTCATCCTTAATTCTAATAATATTTGTTCGAAAAATTTAGCTGTTTATGATTGCCTACTATATTTAAAGTGGAGTTACTTACTTCACCTCAAACATGGACAAGTGTAGACACCTAAATTTGGCTTTTGCAATCTTATTTTCAAAAGAACACAAATCACTCTCATTCTTACTATTTACGTTATAATTAGTGATTTCCACTAACTATATAATTTTTATGACCATTTTTGTTAATTAACAATGCATTATTGATTGGCTAACCTCTCTCGCATTCAATATTTCAATTTATGACAAATCGTTAGTCAAAATCCTCTTCGAAATATATAATTAGTGATTATTAGCTAATTAATCCTATTTTACTCTTGTTTTCGTCTATATAACCTATTATTGGTTCAAACCCCTCTTATAACAACTCAAACTCACCCCACTTACCTCCACAACATCTCAAAAAGATTTAAAGGCTTATTCTAGCCTCCTAATTGACCCTAGGTGGTTGATTAAGGCTCCTCACAACATAATCACTTGTTAATTCACTAATTATAATTAACAAACCTTAATCATGAATAGAAATTCTTAAAATAATTTGTGCTTTTAGTCCCACATGCACCAAGATTCTAGTTTTCCTCAAACAAAAAACTATGAAAAGTACTAACCACATTCCTTTAAACTTTACACCATGCTTCGATTTGCATATCATATAAGAAATATGATTAATATCGTAGCTCAATATTTTCCTCAAGTATTCAATGTGGTTAGTAGATGGGTATTGTTATCCCGTGAAATTGGAAAGGGTAATTTTATGGGTAAACATACCAAAATTTTGTTCTGGTCCCTCGTCAGGGACCCCTCCACGTTCGGAACGTTGCAAAAAACCCTTTTCCGGGAAATCTGGTTTTCCGAACTTAGCCTTTTTTGGGTCTTTTTGGTCGGGCGCACCTAATGTCTATGCAACATAGAGTAAGCATGCAGCCCCCTTTAAATCCTTTGGTGCACGGTTTGAAGTGTCGACACACATTTTGGTGCGCCTCACCATGTTGCGCCTTTCTTGCATGCGCCTTCGTGTCAACAATACTTTTGTTGCACTGCATTTTGGTGCGCCAAAGGCGCACTTATTTCCATGTTGACAGCACTTTTGGTGCGCCAAGGGCACACATAACTTCATGTTAACATGTGTTTTGATGCACCAAAGGGCGCAAGCTTTCCCGTGTCGACAGGTGTTTTGATGCGCCACTTCAAAAAGTGGTTGGCGCATTTATTACAACTTTGCCTATATATAGGCACATCCGCCCTGTCACTTTCACCAGTCAAAAAACACGTGATTATTCTTTTCCCTCTACACCTGTCAGCACGCCTGTCATTCTCGTATCGCGTCGTGGACCCAGTTTCACCTCTCACATTATATATATTTCTAGTAAGTGGTCCTTATTGCTCTTGTGTTTTGTGTTTTGGTTATTGGCTGTTTGTTTATGGGGTTGGATAAAATAGATCTATGAAACCATGAAACCTCCCTTTGCTGTTTTTGCTGTCCTCCCCCATGCACTTCTCCCTCTTTCTAGATCTGCTGGTAAAGAGGGCTCTGCCTTTGAAAAAATCACTAGGTTCTCTTTGTTTTAGCCCGTTCATCATCCAAGGGACCCTGCAGAAGAGACTTTAACACATGTAACCCCTCCAGAGGAAGAACAAAGACTTAAAAATTGATAGACTACTTTTTTCCTCTTTGGCGCAGTCGCCACCTTTGCAACATGAAGTACAGTCGTGCCAACGGCGCATCCACCATGCCTGTTGCATAAAAAACAGTTGCGCCCTCAAAGCACACTTTCCTTGCTTGTTACACCCGCTAACCTTGCGCCCTCTTGGCACACCAAACTCGTATGCAACATTGAAAAAACTTGCACCATTTTCACACCTTGCATCCATGCAACACCAACCTTATTTGCGCCAAGTACAAAACTGTTAACGGCGCAAGGTGCATCCCTTATTACAGCAACATCATGTCATGCAGACCTTCCATGCGCCACACCAAGTTCCCCTGTGACGCACGAAAAAATGATGTTACACACATTAAACCTGCACCCTTTGGCACATCCTGTACCCGTGTAACATGAAAAATATCAGTGCCCGTTATAAAATGCATATATATGGCGCAGGCGCACTTCTGCTTGCAACAACAAAAATGTCATCTGCAGCGTCCATGCGCCCTATGCCCTTTGGCACTGATTTATCCCTTACATCACCCCTTTTCTATGTGCCATACTATTTAACCTTGCAACCTGCAGTATTCATGTGCCCTGCGCCCTGAGGCCTTAAAATTGCTAACTCTTCCTTCTGTCAACGCTTTAATGGAAGATCAAATAGCTAATATGACTTTCCTACGTTGGGTTTCACTTCTTCTTCTTGCAGATCAGCAACTGAGTTCAGGACTACATATGTCAACATCAAGCAAGAGACCTACCAAGTCTAAGGGCAAAGCCAAGCTCACAGAGGAAGAAATGAAGTACAAATATCAGAGGGTCAGGATGCCCGAATCCCAGGCAGAGTGTGACCTGGACATAAGAGACTCGGAACTTGGTCACATTGATATGGAGGATTTCTGGGCCAGAACCAGAAGGGTCACAGGAAGTCCATGGATGGACAAACTAGTAGGCAGTGGACTGCATTTTGCTGGAGGGATCCCAGTTAGTGCTGTGAACAATGAGTTCATGATGGTAGTAGCCCACTACTACAACAAAGACACAAGATGCGTCCAGAAAGAGAAGGGAGAGGTCGTGATCAACCTCACTGACCGACACTTCGAAATAATGCTCGACATCCCTCACCACCAGAACTTTGTGGCCGTAAGCCAGGAAGATTGCACCAAGGCTTGGGAAGATAATGAGGATCAGTGTATGTAGTTGATGAATGAGGTATACCTGAAAAACAAGAAGGTGGTGACCAGATGGCCACAAGTCATTCATCGCAGTGATTTCTCAGAGGAACTCAGTCATACAATCACGTTCCTGAGCAGAGTATTTTGGCTTCCTGATGCCCACTACTTTCACAAATGGATGCTTAGATACCTGGAGACAATGAACAAAAATCTGTCAGATCAATGCTTCAAGTGGGCGGAGATCATAAGCAGCACCATATCTGAGCAGCTTCAAAAACTTCCCACAACAGGGAGGTTCTACATGAACTCCTACATAGTTTATGCTACAACTTCAGAAAGAGATTATCCAGCCTTAATGAGGTGTGGGGTTTGGCCCCAAGTCAAAATATATTAATACTATCCAGAACTAAAGCTGGAAAATAGTATCCCCCAGTTTACAAAGATTAACGATGCCTTCTTCTATGGCATCATCTGCCTTTTGAGGCCAAACATGACTCACGGTCATACGACCAAGAGCATTGTTGCAGCTACAGAGAAATGGGGAGCCTTGTTCACACAATTCCCCACCTTTACCTATCTAAGGGCAGCCAACTTCTTGGGGGAACCAACCAAATTACTGAGATACGCCAGCCCCAAGTTGATCCTGTAGGAGTTGTCAAGACAGCTTATAACCTACCACGAGAAGTGCCTAAAGAGAAAGAAGGGTGGAACTCCTTCCCCCCTCACAGTGGGCAGGTTTACTTGTCTCTCTCTCCACAAAGCACGGGATATGTTTACAGAGCTGGAGCTACTAACTTTAAAGCACAACTTCCTGGTAAGGCCCAATTTTGACCCAAGGAATTGCCTGCCCAGAGCCAAACTCGATCCGATCCACGTTCCACAGATCGAGGATATTTATATCGACCTATAAATATCAGGTCGAGCTTAGGAGGAAAGACCATTCCCGCTTGGCCTTGGCTGAAATCATCCAGTACGGCATGGCCATCGTCCCAAAAGGTTATCAAACTACTGATCAAGAAGTTGATCAAGTATATCTTGACACAGGTGGGGACGACTGGCCTTTCGCTATAATTGACAGAACCAAAGCACCTCAGACAATAGAGGAAAGGGTCAAAGAAACTCTGTGAAGAACAAAGCACTGGTGCAAGATGAATGGTCTCATCTACCTTGGAGTTGATTTCACCACTTCTCCATTGGGCAACACACCTTCTAGGTAAAAACAACTACCAAAGAACAAAGGGAAAGAAAAAGAGGGTAAGTCAAGCTCCACCCAAGAGGAAGCTCCTAAAAGTCCTCCTTTCGCTTCACAAGAACAGGTTGTAATCCCAGAAAGCCTAGAAAAAGAAGCAACAGAAGATGTTCCGATAGGCACATCCACTCAACATGTTGCCATTACTGTAACCATTGAGGTCCCTTTTATCCCTTCTCAATCTCCTCCTTCCCCTCCTAAAGTAACCCAAGTGACCATTCCTTTTGTCGTATCCTCTCCCCCATCTTCTGTTGTTCCCCCTTCCTCATCGTCCATCTTCTCTTCTCTCATAGAGCTGTCCCCCACCATTTCTTCCCTCATCTCTCAGCTCCCTTCCTTTCCCATGTCTACCTCCCTTGCAGTACCTCGTCCTCCCATGAGCACTTCCTCGGCCTCCCTCTCAATGCCGCCTCCAAGTGTCTCCACAAATTTTCCTTCTACTACTGCAGCTTCTCCCTTTACTATTTCGGGTCCCTCTCCCATAAGTCCAGCATGGATCTCTTAGCACCTGAGCCAAAAAAAGAGTAAAGTTCCCATCACACCGATGGAATTCTCTGTCATCCCATCAAAGGGGACCAAGAAGAAAAAACCTTTAACCCACTTCTCTCAGAGTGTGTCAGGAGAGAGAGTAATGGAGATAGCATACCCCAATCCTTTAAAGGATAAAAAGGATCTATCTTCGACAGATTACACAGTGACCCAAGTCACAATGGGGACATCTTCAGAAAGCCTTCAAGGAGAGGCCCTATCTGTAATTGACACCTTTTGCAAGAAGCTCCAGGAAGCAAAGGAAGAGAAAAGGCTGTTAAAGGAGAAAAATAAACATCTTCTCCACGCCTTGCAGAAAATGGGCAGTGAGCCTCCTACAACTGCCACCGAAGCTCCTGAGGCTTTGAGCCATGACAAGATTAATGAATATGCCAAAATTAGCGAGCAGGGCATGGCAGTTTCCACCTGGAGGAGCCAAATCCTCAAAGAAAGTGAGGGAGTGATCGCTAAGTTCACCGAATTATATCAGCATATCAATCGGGTGAACAGAGAGCTCCAGGCGATAGCAGGACCCATCTCTGAAGAGCTGGACCCTGCTAAGATGCAACATGAGACCTTTCAGAAAATGCTCGATTGTTTAGTCGAAGATCTGGTCAAGTTTGGTGTCTTTGGACACCCCAGAGCCCTCTACAAAATCCTTTCTACTCTGGATTATTGGGTTGGTCAGCTGGAGTTTGTCCTGGAGAAGATTGATAAGATAAAGGAGGAAGCCCTGGATGTAATGCATCAAATGGAACAGATTGTCCTCAGAATTTCTCTAGTTTTGCTCACTCCTTCTTTTTCCTTAGGAAAGGTAGAGGAAACTATTCAGATCTTCAAGGAGATCGTTTCATAAGGGTTGGGACCAGAGTTTACTTTTGATGCTGAATCCATCAACAACCTGCTGGCTTGTCATGACTTCATCGGGTACCTGATAGAGGCAGAAAATGATTATTCCAATCTCCCATAAAAGCTCACAGACAAGCGGGAGACTTGTGAAGCTATCAATGATCGACACAAGGATCCTTCCCAGGATCAACTTCAACCCATGATCAGCAAGTTCATGGAGTACCGTGCCCAGTTCCACATCTCGTCGCCTGAGAAGCAGCAAAAGTAGGATACTCCCTTTCAGCCATGGGATGACAATGAATAGTTTTCTTCTTCTCGACTTTCTCCTTGTAATTATCTAAAGTGTGTTGACATAAACAATGACATCATCCATGTTGCACCATGGGATGATGTCATCCACAAAGTTGTCAAAAAGTCAACAAATGACTTTAGAATCTCTTGTAAGATATTTTTGTAATTTAGTTTTTGGTTTTCTTTTGTCTTCTTTTCTTCTCTCCTTCTATATATACTTGAATACTTGTTGTATTCAAGGAGGTGGATATCTTTTAGATGAAAAATAGAAGTGAGAAGAAAAGGCTTTGTACTTTTTGTAACAGAAGAAAATATTAATACAAATATTGAGACTTTGTGCTGAATATGTGTGTTATGGGCATCTGATCTTTCTTATGTCAGATCTATGCGTTTATTCTGTTGGATCTATCTCTACTTTTTTGTCATTTGTTCATCAGTATTGCTTTGTTTGTCTATGCAAGTAGGTTCGGCTCTGTTTACTACCAGCCCAAAACATAGACCCTCTGACCTTTCTACTTTGGAATTCATTTCTTTTCTCCCTTCAGATCCATCTTCCTTCCCTTCTTTCCTTCATTCCTTTCTGTTCTTCGTCGGAACTACTCTACTGGGATGAGATCCCAACCCCTGAAGGTAGAATATTGTGAGATTTGCACAAGATTCCTGCTGGTAGAATAGCAATAAACCAGTTTCACTTTGCTGACTCAAAGAGGGGCTATGCCCTGCACACTGTTGGCTCGTCTATCCATAGATCTACTCTCACGACATATTTTCAAACCAATAGTTTTTGGCAACTCTGTTGGGGATCGAACAGATCTATCAGATCTATGATGGTGGTGTGTTTAAAAAATCAGTGAAAATTGAAAAAATCCCTACCTGTTTCCAAATTTTAACTTTTGTTCAAAACCCAAAATTTTTGCAAAAGTGATCCAAACTGAAAATTTTCTTCAGGGATCCATAGATCAGGCCTAGTAGGAGATCTTTAGTTCGCTGAGTTTTTATAAAAATCTGTATTTTTCCGTAGATCTGAGTTTTTGACAGTTTACCAAATTTTTCAAACTCTTCAAAAAGTCAACTCTAGATCCAAAAATCAGCTTACTAAGCTTTACCATTTTTTATCCTCATTTTTCTTTGTCATTAAACCGCAATCAGTTTTCAAAAGAGGGATAAAATTTAAATATTTAGAAAAGTACATGCTGCTGGTTTTTGTCAGAAAAATAAAAAAATCAGCAAGTACAACCAAAAAGAGTTTTAAATCTGATCCACAATATTGCAGATCTGGAAGGTACACTGGCGGGTGAACCATTTACTCGTAGTAGGAGAGCTCATGGAGAAGTCAATCTTACCTTTGACCTGCTTCAAAGGCACAACTTCAGTATAACACCGGATCGCTTCTCGTCACTAAGTTCAGCTGACCGGTCATCCAAGAGTGTCTCGCCTCCATGAAGGAAGCGTCTCTCATCAGGAACATCTACATCACTTTGCAGCACTCTGTTGCTCAGCAGAACCACACTTCCAGCTCACATCCTCTTTCCAGCTTTTCAAATGGAAGTGCCATGGGGAAATGCTATGGGCCCTTTGGCATTACCACATCCTGTTCACGCACTTCCACATGGAAACCGAAAGAATTTTCCCAAATTTGATGGGAGCGGAAACCAAAGCACGGATTCACACATATCTGCATTCATCATGTCATGTAGCATCTTGGATGTGACCCGAGAAGATGTGTCAGTTCTCCTCTTCTTAAAAACTTTGCAAGGGCCCACAGCGGAATGGTTTCAGCATTTGCCGGCTGAATCTATTACTAGTTGGGCCACCTTGCGGGATGCTTTTGAAGACAGGTATAAGCCTTCTAAAGATGCGTTCGCATTAATGTCAAAGATCACTCACCTAAAGAAGGAGGCCAATGAAACTACGCATGATTTTATCACTAGGTTCAATGCATTAATCAACCGTGTGCCTGTTGCCATGCTTCCAACACCGGAAAATCAAAAGTGTTTCTTTGTAAATGCTATGAGCTTGAAAGTAAGTTTCTTACTCCTGTAGGAACAAGTAACTACCTTGCCTCTTGCCCAGGCTACTGCCATTCGGATAGAGGACAACTTGCTAATATCTGGTGAATTGAAATGAGAGTCATCCAAGTTCAAAGCTACAAATCCTTCTCAGGCCACTTCGTCTTATCTGACATTTCAGAAGATGGCAAATGACTTTCTCGCATTAAAGAAGCAGTTAGCCCAAGCTTCCCCCAGTTCCTCATAGTAGTATATTCCACGAAGAACTTTTACTCCCAACAGCATCCCGCATAGGCCGCGTCTACCTACAACTGCTCCACGGTTGGCGCTTGAGGCTCCTCCGGTCAATGCTTTGGCCGAAATCGAAGAAGAGGAACAAAATTACGAAGAACCTTCGTCTCAAGAAGAAGATGATCAAGATGTCAGTGAACTGACTAGCAACTCTACTATCGGGTATATGTAATTTGATGAGGAAGAATCTGACGAAGAAGAGGGTACCCAAGGATATGCAAGCGGACAATCATATGCTGTTTTTACCCGCTCGCAAGGAAAAGAAGCAGAGGTCGCTGCCAATGTGTAGAAAGAGAAGGCTACATCTTCCACGCCCCCAACTATTGCTAAAAGAGGTAATCCTCTTCCTGCTCAACCCCCTGTTAAGTATTTTACAAAGAAATCTTTTCCTCCCATCTCTCCTCCAAATCAGCCTTCTTCTATTTCCATGAAGACCAGTAACTTTACCCTACCATCGCGAAATGAAGGACTCATTCCTCCATCAATGCAACCCTTGGCTGTGTTTGACATAGTTGACCACGCTAAAAAGACCAAGATTCAAATGTCTAAAGCTAAGTACCTTCAGTCAAACCCCGAACAACTTGTAAGGTTGACTGAATACATCCAAAGTCAGGCTGTCATGACTAATCAGGTTTCCCCAAAAGGAATCCTTTCCACCCCTCCTTCATCCCACATAAATGTTGCCTCGACTTCAGCATCAGGCAAGATAGAACCTTTCTACCTCTCCCTCCTAATCAATGGCCACAAACTAAGCAACTGCATAATTGATTCTGGAGCTTCCGATAATGTCATGCTGGTAAAAGTCACCCATGCTCTGGGCCTCACCCTTACCAAGCCTTTCGGCAGATGTTATTCCTTGGAAACCAAACAGGTTCCGCTGATCAGTCAAATCAAGGACGCTCAGTTCGCATTTGTGGCGTTCCTAGAGAAAAGAGTAAAGATGACCATCCTTATTACCGATATTCCAGCAGCGTATGGAATTCTACTAGGAAGGAGCTTTTGCAGTGAAGTTGGTGGGGAGATTCATATGGACTGGTCTAAGACTAGAATCCCCGTCAAAGGTGTAATGTAAACCTTGGAGCCTGAATCGTAAAAGAAGTACCTGGTTACTAACTCCAATGACCCCAAAGCCAAAATTCTCTTCGAATCATCAGGGATGGGAAACTATTTCTTGTCTACTGAGTCTGACAAGGGGGATGTCCTCATCCAAGCAGAGGATCTTAACAAGATCTGGACTTTGCAGTTTGATGGCAGTTGCGTGACTACTGGGTGTGGTGCTGGTGCCGTGATTATATCTCTCAAAGAGGAGATTATTCCTCTCTCTTTCAAGTTGCAGTTTTTCAACATGAATAATACTGCTGAGTATGAATCTTTGCTATTTGGCATGCAAGCCGCAAAGGAAAGAGGGATCAAAAATCTTAAGGTACAAGGTGATGCAGAGCTGGTCATAAATCAAGTTAAGAGGATATACCAAGTGAAGAATGAAAGGCTCAGACATTACCATAACACGGTGTGGGACAACATTGAGGAGTTTGATGCTTTTTCAATAAAAGCCATCCCAAGAGCTCAGAATGACATGGCTGATTCATTGGCCATTTCAACATCCCTCATGCTCCCTCACCCAGGTTTGAAAACAAACAAATATACCATTGAGGTGGTTTTCCACCCAAGCGTGCCGGACAATTCTCAACATTGGCAAGTATTCAATAATGACAACCAACTCATTGCCTTTCTAGAAAAGGAAAAAAAATTTAGTGAACTTCATTTTGAAGGATCCACTTCTGCATGTTGTGAATCTGTTATGGATCAAGACAAAGAATCAAAAGGGAATGATGGCATATGACAGCTCAAAGGAAATAAAATCCCAAAAGGCCTGGTATCCCTAGAGCGGTTGTTCAACAGGCATGATTGTTTTGTTAAAAAGAAGAGGCGAGATGATCCTATTTCCTCCCCAGAAACCGAACCGGTCAATTTAGGTTTGGTAGAACATCCACAATTTGTGAACATTGGAAAATGTTGCACACCTGAAGAGAAGCGGAAGTTTTTCAAACTACTGAAGAAATACATGGATGTATTGGCATGGTCATATGCTGATCTAAAGTCTTTCAAGCCAAAGGATGTCCAGCATGACATCCCATTGAAAGAAGATGTCAAACCTTTTCGCCAGAAGCAGAGACATTATAATCCTAAAATCTCAGGTACTATCCAGGCTGAAATTCAGAAAATGCTGGACCAGGGTCGCAAACATTGTGCCAGTGCACAAGAAGAATGGCAAGATACACATATGTGTAGATTTTCGCAACCTGAATCAGGCGTCCCTAAAGGACAACTACCCACTTCCCATAATGGACCAGGTTCTGCAAGCAATAACTGGATCAGAAATGTTGTCCATGCTTGATGGTTTCTCAGGCTACAATCAGATTGAAGTCTCACCTGAAGACCAATTTAAAACAACATTCACTACTCCTTGGGGTATGTTTTCTCACAGCATGATGCTGTTTGGCCTAACCAATGTTGGTGCTACTTTCCAGCGAGCGATGGACTTTGCGTTCGAAGGTATGATGGGGAAGGTCATCGTAGTCTACTTAGATGACTTAACTATGTTCTCCAAACAACGAAATAATCATTCTGATCATTTGGAGTAAGTATTGATTAGATACTGAGAGCACGGGATCTCCCTGAATCTGAAAAAGTCTGTTTTCAGAGTCACAGAAGGAAAATTGCTAGGACATGTTGTTAGAAGAGAAGGGACAAAGATAGATACTAAAAGAGTTAAGGCTATTCAGAGCCTTAATTTACCCACAAGCAAGACCAGCGTTCACTCTTTTTTTGGAAAGGTGAACTTTCTCAGGCGCTTTGTTCTTGATTTTACTGAAAAGACTCGTCATATATTAGACATGATGAAAGGATTGCCAACTTTCCAATGGAGCGAAGAAGGGAAGAAGTAATTTGAGGAAATAAAATCCTCTGTTGCTCACGTGCCAGTCCTGGTATGCCCCAATTTCTCCAAGGATTTTATCATGTATAGCTATGCATCTGAGCATACTGTATCTACCATCTTGATGCAAAAGAATTTTGAGGATGTTGAATCCCCAATTGCATTCATGAGCTCTCCCCTCAAGCCTCGCGAATTAAAAATGTCTCAGTTGGAAAAGCATGCCTTCGCTGTTGTCAAAGTAGTCAAGAATTTCAGGTATTACATTTTAAACTCTCATACAGTGGTGCTGGTCCCTAACACGGCAGTCAAGTCAATTTTAACTCAATAGGAATTAGGAAGCTTGCGGGGGAATTGGATTGCAAAAGTCTAGGAGTATGATCTAGATATAAAACCAACCAAGCCGGTAAGAGGAAAGGTTCTATGTCAGCTTATGGTTGAAAACAAAGATTCAGAAGACCCTGAAGAAAAGGATGATTACACCAATGGAGAGTAAAGCCAGCTGGAGAAAACCGATTCACCACCGATGGTCCTATTTGTTGCAACCAACGATGAATGGTATTCCAATATTGCTTTATTTCACACCTATGGCGAATGCCCATCCCATCTGACTACAAAGGAGAAGTGCGCTATAAATCTCAGAGCAGCCAGATATATCATCTGGGATGACGGTTTATACAAACGCGGAATAGATGGCATCTTCTTGCGATGTGTTGAAAAACCACAGCAAGTGAATTTACTTAAGAGTTTTCATAATTTGGCCTATGGGGGCCATTTCTCCTCCTCTGTGACAGCACACAAGATCATCTGGGCCGGGTACTATTGGCCGACACTTTTTCAAGATGCAGCCACTTGGGTAGCAAAGTGTGAACCTTGCTAGCAGTTTGTCGGTAAGCCCAAATTGGCTGCTTTTCCCCTCAGGCCGGTCATTGTCAACGCACCATTGAAGCAGTGGGGAATTTATTTTATTGGTGCACTCAATCCCCAATCAAGTGCCATACCTGTCAAACATACCTGTCAAACATGTCACAAAATGGGTAGAAGCCATACCTGTCAAACATGTCACTTCCGAGGTTGTTTGCAGTTTCATCAAAGAAAATATCATTGTCAGGTTTGGCGTTCCAAACAAGATTGTTGCTGATAACGCTTCCAACTTCTCCTCGTAAGAGGTTGTTGGTTTTTGCTACGAATATGGAATAGCTCTAGCTCACACCTTAGATTATTACCCTTAAGGAAATGGTCAGGCAGAATCCAGTAATAAAAACTTAGTAACCATCATACGAAACTTAGTCACCCTTGTTTTTGAATCTGTTGCCCAATGGATAGGCACATGTGGATATGGGATTCTCTACCCCTGATTTGCATTCAGATATAGTCCCCAGAAAGAGCCAGCTGTTATCCCGTGAAATTGGCAAGGGTAATTTTACAGGTAACCATACTAAAATTTTGTTCTGGTCCCTCATTAGGGACCCCTCCGCGTTCAAAACGTTGCAAAAAACCCTTTTCTGGGAAATCTAGTTTTCCGAACTTAGCCTTTTTTGGGTCTTTTTGGTCAGGCGCACCTAATGTCTATGCAACATAGAGTAAGCATGCGCCCCCTTTAAATCCTTTGGCACACGGTGTGAAGTGTCGACACACATTTTGGTGTGCCTCACCATATTGCTCCTTTCTTACATGCTCTAAGGTGCATGCGCCTTTGTGTTAAAAATACTTTTGTTACGCCGCATTTTGGTGTGCCAAAGGCGCACTTTTTTTCCATGTTGACAGCACTTTTAGTGTGCCAAGGGTGCACATAACTTCGTGTTAACATGTGTTTTGATGCGCCAAAGGGCGCAAGATTTCCTGTGTCGATAGGCATTTTGATGTGCCACTTCAAAAAGTGGTTGGCACATTTATTACAACTTTGCCTATATATAGGCGCATCCCCTGTCACTTTCACCAGTCAGAAAACACATGATTATTCTTTTCCCTCTGCACCTATCAGCACGCCTATCATTCTCGTATCGTGTCGTGGACCTAGTTTCACCTCTCACATTATATATATTTCTGGTAAGTGGTCCTTATTACTCTTGTGTTTTGTGTTCTGGTTATTGGTTGTTTGTTTATGGGGTTGGATAAAATAGATCTGTTTGTTTATGCACTTCTCCCTCTTTCCAGATTTGCTGGTAAAGAGGGCTCTGCCTTTGAAAAAATCGCTAGGTTCTCTTTGTTTTAGCCCATTCATCATCCAAGGGACCCTGCAGAAGAGACTTTAACACATGTAACCCCTCCAGAGGAAGAACAAAGACTGAAAAATTGATAGACCACTTTTTTCCTCTTTGGCACATTCGCCACCTTTGCAACACGAAGTACAGTCATGCCAACGACGCATCCACCATGTCTATTGAATAAAAAACAATTGCACCCTCAAAGCGCACTTTCCTTGTTTGTTACACCCGCTAACCCTGCACCCTCTTGGCACACCAAACTCATATGCAACATTGAAAAAACTTGCGCCATTGGCGCACCTTGCATCCATGCAACACCAACCTTATTTGCGCCAAGTACAAAACTATTAATGGCGCAAGCGCATCCCTTATTACAGCAACATCATGTCATACAAACCTTCCATGCGCCGCGCCAAGTTCCCCTATGGCACATGAAAAAATGATGTTACACGCATTAAACCTGCACCCTTTGGCGCATCCTATACCCATGTAACATGAAAAATATCAGCGCCCGTTATAAAATGCATATATATGGCACAGGCACACTTTTGCTTGCAACAACAAAAATGTCATCTGCAGTGTCCATACGCCCTGTGCCCTTTGGCACTGATTTATCCCTTGCAGCACCCATTTTCTGTGCGCTATACTATTTAACCCAGCAACCTGTAGTATTCATGCGCCCTGCGCCCTGAGGCCTTAAAATTGCTAACTCTTCCTTCTGTCAGTGGTTTAATGGAAAATCAAACAGCTAATATGACTTTCCTACATTGGGTTTCACTTCTTCTTCTTGCAGATCAGCAACTGAGTTCAGGACTACATATGTCAACATCAAGCAAGAGACCTACCAAGTCTAAGGGAAAATCTAACCTCACAGAGGACGAAATGAAATACAAATATCAGAGGGTCAGGATGCCTGAATCCCAGGTAGAGTGTGACCTGGACATAAGAGACTAGGAACTTGGTCACATTGTTATGGAGAATTTCTGGGCCAGAACCAGAAGGGTCACAGGAATTTCGTGGATAGACAAACTAGTAGGCAGTGGACTGCATTTTGCTGGAGGGATCCCAGTTAGTGTTGTGAACAATGATTTCATGATGGTAGTAGCCCGCTGCTATAATAAAGACACAAGATGTGTCTAGAATGAGAAGGGCGAGGTCGTGATCAACCTCACTTCCTGACACTTCGAAATAATGCTCAGCATCCCTCACCACCAGCAGTTTATGGCTGTAAGCCAGGAAGATTGCACCAAGGCTTGGGAAGATAATGAGGATCTGTGTATGCAGTTGATGAATGAGGTTTACCTAAAAAACAAGAAGGTGGTGACCAGATGGCCACAAGTCATTCATCGCAATGATTTCTAATAGGAACTCAGTGATACAATCACGTTCCTGAGCAAAGTATTTGGGCTTCCTAATGCCCACTACTTTCACAAATGGATGCTTAGATACCTGGAGACAATGAACAAAAATCTGCCAGATCAACTCTTCGAGTGGGCGGAGATCATAAGCAACACCATATCTGAGTAGCTCCAACAACTTACCACAATAGGGAGGTTCTACATGAACTCCTATGTAGTTTATGTTGCGGCTTCAGAAAGAGATTATCCAGCCTTAATGCGGTGTGGGGTTTGGCCCCAAGTCAAAATATATGAATACTATCCAGAACTAAAGCTGGAAAATAGTATCCCCCAGTTTACAAAGATTAACGATGCCTTCTTCTACAACATCGTCTGCCTTTTGAGGCCAAACATGACTCACGGTCGTACGAACAAGAGCATTGTTGTAGCTACAGAGAAATGGGGAGCCTTGTCCACACAATTCCCCACCTTTACCTATCTAAGGGCAGCCAACTTCTTGGGGGAACCAACCAAATTACCGAGATACGCCGGCCCCAAGTTGATCCTGTTGGAGTTGTCAAGATAGCTTATAACCTACCACAAGAAGTGCCTAAAGAGAAAGAAGGGTGGAACTCCTTTCCCCCTCACAGTGGGCAGGTATACTTGTCTCTCTCACCACAAAGCACAGGATATGTTTGTAGAACTGGAGCTACTAAATTTAAAGCACAACTTCCCAGCAAGGCCCAATTTCAACCCAAGGAATTACCTTCCCAGAGCCAAACTCGATCCAATCCACATTCCACAAATCGAGGTTATTTATATCGACCTATATCATGAGGTTGAGCTCAGGAGGAAATACTATTCCTGCTTGGCCTTGGCTGAAATCATCCAGTACGGTGTGGCCATCGTCCCAAAAGGTTATCAAACTGCTGATCAAGAATTTGATCAAGTATATCTTGACACAGGTTGGGACGACTAGCCTTTTGCTGTAATTGAGAGAACCAAAGCACCTCAGACAATAGAGGAAAGGGTCAAAGAAACTCTGTGAAGAACAGAGCACTGATACAGGATGAATGGTCTCATCTACCTCAGAGTTGATTTCACCACTTATTCATTGGGTAATGCACCTTCCAGGTCTAAACAGCTGCCAAAGAGAAAAGGTAAAGACAAAGAGGGTGAGTCAAGCTCCACCCAAGAGGAAGCTCCAGAGAGTCCTCCTTCTGCTTCACAAGAACGGGTTGTAATCCCGGAAAGCCTAGAGAAAGAAGCAATGGAAGATGTTCCGATAGGCACATCCACTCAGCATGTTGCCACTACTGTAACCATTGAGGTCCCTTCTATCCCTTCTGCCTCTCCTCCTTCCCCTCCTTAGGTGACCCAAGTGACCATTCCTTTGGTCGTATCCTCTCCCCCATCTTCTGTTGTTCCCCCTTCCTCATCGTCCATCTTCTCTTCTCTCGCAGAGCTGTCCCCCACCATTTCTTCCCTCATCTCTCAGCTCCCTTCCTTTCCCATGTCTACCTCCCCTGCAGTACCTCTTCCTCCCATGAGCACTTCCTTGGCCTCCCTCTCAATGCCACCTCCAAGTGTCTCCACACATTTTCCTTCTACTACTACAGTTACTCCCTTTACTATTTCCGGTCCCTCTCCCATAAGTCCAGCATGGAACTCTCAGCACCTGAGCTAATAAAAGAGGAAAGTGCCCATCAAAGGGGACCAAGAAGAAAAATCCATTAACCCACTTCTCTTAGAGTGTGTTAGGAGAGAGAGTAATGGAGATAGCATACCCCAATCCTTTAAAGGATAAAAAGGATCTGTCTTCAATAGATTACACAGTGACCCAAGTCACAATGGGGACATCTTCTGAAAGCCTTCAAGGAGAGGCCCTATTTGCAGTTGACACCATTTGCAAGAAGCTCCAGGAAGCAAAGGAAGAGAAAAGGCTGTTAAAGGAGCAAAGTAAACATCTTCTCCATGCCTTGCAGAAAATGGGCAATGCGCCTCCTACAACTGCCACCGAAGCTCCTGAGCCTTTGAGCTAGGACAAGATTAACGAATATGCCAAAATCAGTGAGCAGGGCATGGTAGTTTCCTCCTGGAGGAGCCAAATCCTCAAAGAAAGTGAGGGAGTGATCACTAAGTTCACCGAAATATCAGCATATCAATTGGGCGAACAGAGAGCTCCAGGTGATAGCAGGAGCCATCTTCGAAGAGTTGGACCATGCCAAGATGCATCATGAGACCTTTCAAAAAATGCTCAACTTTTCCGTCGAAGATCTGGTCAAGTTTGGTGTCTTTGGACACCCCAGAGCCCTCAACAAAAACCTTTCTAATCTAGATTATCGGGTTGATCAGCTGGAGTTTGTCCTGGAGAAGATTGATAAGATAAAGGAGGAAGCCCTGGATGCAATGCATCAAATGGAGCATATTGTCCTGAGAATGTCTCCAGGTTTTCTCACTCCTTCTTTCACCTTAAGAAAGGTAAAGGAAACTATTCAGATCTTCAAGGAGATCGTTTGAGAAGGGCTGGGATAAGAGGTCACTTTCAATCCTGAATCCATCAACAACCTGTTGGCTTGTCGTGACTTCATCGGGTACCTGATAGAGGCAGAAAATGATTATTCCAAACTCACAGAAAAGCTCACGGATGAGCGGGAAACTTGCGAAGCTATCAGTGATCGACACAAGGATCCTTCCCAAGATCAAATTCAAGCCATGATTAGCAAGTTAATGGAGTACCATGCCCATTTCCACATCTCATCGCTTGAGCAGCAATAAAAGCAGGATACTCCCTTTCAGTGACATGACGACGATGAATAGTTTTCTTCTTCCCGACTTTCTCCTTGTAATTATCTAAAGTGTGTTGACATAAACGATGACATCATCCATGTTGCACCATGGGATGATGTCATCCACAAAGTTGTCAAAAAGTCAACAAATGACTTTAGAATCTCTTGTAAGATATTTTTGTAATTTAGTTGTTGGTTTTCTTTTGTCTTCTTTTCTTCTATCCTTCTATATATACTTGAATACTTGTTGTATCCAAGGAGGTGGATATCTTTTAGATGAAAAATAGAAGTGAGAAGAAAAGGCTTTGTACTTTTTGTAACAGAAGAAAATATTAATAAAAATATTGAGACTTTGTACTAAATATGTGTGTTATGGGCATCTGATCTTTCTTATGTTAGATCTACGCATTTATTCTGTTGGATCTATCTCTACTTTTTTGTCATTTGTTCATCAATATTGCTTTGTTTGTCTATGCAAGTAGGTTCAGCTCTGTTTACTACCAGCCCAAAACATAGACCCTCTGACCTTTCTACTTTGGAATTCATTTCTTTTCTCCCTTCAGATCCATCTTCCTTCCCTTCTTTCCTTCATTCCTTTCTATTCTTCGTCGGAACTACTCTACTGGGATGAGATCCCAACCCCTAAAGGTAGAATATTGTGAGATTTGCACAAGATTGCTGCTGGTAGAATAGCAATAAACTAGTTTCACTTTGCTGACTCAAAGAGGGGCTATGCCCTGCACACTGTTGGCTCGTCTATCCATAGACCTACTCTCACGACAGATTTTCAAACCAATAGGTATCTAATATTATCTTTTAGTCATTGTTGGAGAGACCATCTCACCTTCCTTGGAGTAGCAAAAAACCCCCCATTTGATTACTCTTAGATCTATTTAGGTCTATGTTAGTTATCAATTGAATATTCTAGTAGGAATGCTTTAAGCTAAGATAGATTGATATATCATGTTAGTTCTTTCAATCATTCCATTAAGCTTTTATCATTATTGTAACTATTATTAAAATCATTAAGAATTTTTTGAATTAGAATATGTGGTTTTAGTCTTGTTAGTTTAGATTTTCTTTGAACTTTTAGTAGTCTTCACATGTAACTCATCAATTGAAAACTTACTGAGATCCTTAGTTTGTTCAATAACAACAACTAGAGGATCAAATTTCGTAGGCAAATTCCTAAGCAATTTTTCAATGATTCTTTTGTCTTCAATAGTCTCACCATGGGGTTTTATTTTATTTATTAAGCCAACTACATAAGTAAAGAAATATTCTATGTAATTTGAATCTTTCATTGATAAATTCTCAAAATATCTATGGAGTAACTGTAGCTTTGAGGTTTTTACTTTTTCCTTTCCTTGATATCCAACTTGAAGTGTGTTTCATGCAGTAATTTTTTAATTGGCTGCTACCACTCTAGGAATAATGCTTTAATGCATTTTCTGATGAATATAGAAAATATATTCTCCATATTTCTTTCATAATTCCTTCAAAGTATCTTTCTCTTTATGAGAAAGTGCAGTATACACTGTTACATCTGCAGGTTCTATGTACCTATTTTCAAAGATCTTCCACACATCCTGAGATCTAAATAGCGCCTTCATGGTCAACGACCAATATTCATAATTATTTCCATTAAATTTTAGTGTCTACATATCAGATGTACAATCCATAACGTGCTACCAATTTAATAATCTACGAAAAAAAATATCAGATGTACAATCCATAGCTTGCTACCATGTTTGATGATATAATGCAGTCATCTATTGAGTATGGCCTCACCACGATCATAAATAAAATAATCACATATAAAATAGTCTTGCAAATAATAAATCAGATTAATCACTTATCAAGGAATTCATTAACATTGTTGTTGGATCTTATAACATAGATTAATATTCTTCCAATTCTTTTACAAAAGCTTCGGCTTAATACATGCAAAGTTGCACGTGCAGAACACATTTTTAAAAATAAAAAGGGGAATTTACACACATGCCATTCTATGCATTACATACACATTAAAATGTTCTTTCACTCTATTAAAAATAAATTCATTATTCTAAACTTCCTTCGAATTGCTCTTAAACAAATCTTTCCAGATCCCTTCAGTGGAGTATTTTGGTAATTCCAAACACATGTATTTAAAACATTCAACTCTTAATTTATTCAATTGGACTTTGCTATTTCATAGAACTCTTTAAATTAAAGAACTCTTAAGCTATGAACTGTTAGAGATCCTAGTCACAACTGAGACTTAATCTACGAGAGAAATTTGTTGCATAAGATATGCTATTCCAACACAAAAGCATATCCTGTTGAAATCCAATGTCATGATCAAATCACTTTACTTCGACCAGGCCATCAATGCACTTAAAGGTTTAGGAAATAAGAGAGCTGAAACATCATTTTCAGACCCACACAAACTTTGCAAGAAATTCAAAGCACAAAGCTAAAAGAAAAATCATAACTTTATATAGAATCTTAGAGCTCATTTCCAATAAGCTACAGAGGAGATGGATGTCTGACTAGTAGTAGAGAAATGTTGCGATTAGATTCAAATGCACCTCCATCAAGGATATGGATGCTTGGCTAGTAATAGAGCAATGTACGAATCTCCTTCCACACTCCATTCATTAAAAGTAGCTTGCGGACTTTGCAAAAAGTGTATTTGATCATTCCTACCCATTGGCTACTTGGGTGTAAATATAGGCACTTGAGGAACCATCAAAATATGTCCTATACAGAGGTAATGCAAATTTCCTATGGGATCACACTAGATTTATAGAGTACAAGGATTTCTATGTTCGATCCCAAGTGTCTTTTTCACCACCATTTGCACTGGAATCCAATTAGTCTAGTTCATATTTTGTCTACATGATGTACGTGACTTCAAGCTAGGAAAGGAGCATCATGAGGCTTCTCACAATTCAAAATGTGTTCTTGTATTCCCATGTCATAACATCCGATGTGCTAATTATGACCACAATATAGACTTCCATGTTTGTGGGCAAGAAAAATCTCAAGAACAATCTTCCACCCATCATTGTATAAAGTGCTTCTTAGACTAGTTTACGTTTGAAAGGGCATACTTTCTCCTTCCTAGGGCACTATACATTGGGTTACCATCATCCATGTTGAGTTGACTACATTGGTTGATTCACTTCTACATATAAAGATTTCTCTTCAATATTCCCATTTACCACTTCAAAAATTACTCTTTACCACATCCAATCCCAATTTCTACTCACGCATATGCATGCCTACACTTCAACACCTTGTACATCCCATCTATCACCGGTATTGATATTGTAATTTTTTGTTTTGTACATCAGCTTTAGACAAAATTCTCAAAAATAAAAAATTTCAAATATGTTTTTATAAATGTCACAAAGCTCTAAATAATCATTCAAAAACCCATGTCCAAATTAGGTGGAGTATTTTCAAAGTCCAAAACATTTGGTAAAATATTTGAAAATATCATCAAGGTAAAAAATAGAACTAGATATGTTTCAAAATTTGGTAAAAGACAAGCACACAACTGAATCCATTAATTAGTTATGCATTCTCCTGAAATATTGGTTTTTCCTACATACACATACATTTGTATAGGTTCTTTCTTGTTGTCTCAAATGTATTGTTTATCTCGTCAATGAGTGTATACCATTACACTAGACTAGGGTGCTTCCGATACTATGTTAGCACTCCCATATAACATTTTTTGCTTATTAGAACCTTGTCATCGATGCACAGATGTTTCACATGGGACTTCTTTGAGTCCTTAGTTATTCTCCTCACATGTTTCACTACCATTTGGATATGATCATATTTAATTAATTTTTACAACATGAACATATGCGAGACAACAAAGGTTGATAACAAAGCCATTAGGTTGGCCATCTTGCCACAATTGTTTGTTTGAATTTGTATTGGACTTGTTTTTCTGTTAGGTTGGCTGGTTTATTTCATTATGGGCATTGTAATATGTATGTTACAGGTATTTAAGTATCATTTTACTTGGCTCATATTACATTGATTTGTGATGTTTCATGGACCACACATATTTTCGCAACTGAGTAAACATTTAGGGAACTACATCTCCCTCCCCTTATATTTTAGCATCTCCTTGATGCGATCAAAGGAATAAATATCATCAATGTTAAATCAAAGAAAAGGGAAACGTGATGCCAATAACATTTTCTTATTGAAGATTGGACCCTAGAACTGAAGATACTTATTCATTTTCTCAAACTTCATGTCTTATGAACTATTAGTCTATTTCCAAATGAGTTGGGGAAGTAACTTTAAATTGTTTATTCCTATCCCAATTTTTCTAATGTTTCGATCTTAGGGAGTGAACACAATGATTGAATCATTTTCTCCTTGTACTCAACTAATTTCATGCCTTAATTCCTAAAATTATCGAATGAACATTTCAATTGTATTAATTTCCCAATTATGAGTGAAGCATTTTCTCACAATTACACAATGTTTTAGACACCTACCACCCAAAACAACTCTGATTTCCTAAGAACTGAAGGGGCTCTAAGAGGTTATAAATGATATTGCTTCACGTAGTACATATTACACTAAGGCCAACACATCCAAGACATCATTTTTTCAATTTACACATGACCATTATTGACACCATTTGGCACCCCGCACACCAAAGTCAAAGAGGACTAAATGCAATGATTCAATCTCATAACCCCAAGACGAAAACATCATGCAACAATAGATAAAGGTCCACAAATGCCACACACATAACATCACACCAATAGGGTATCACAGAAGTATGTCTATAGTTGGGGCTTACATGGCCCAAAAGTACATCCATCCTATAAAGCAATCCACCTTAGTTCAAATCGCCAACATCAAGTCTAAGAATGTACCTCCAAAGAGTATGAACCAAGAACATGAGCATATCTAGCCTCAAATTGTAACTATCGCCATTGTCACAGTGTATTTAAAGATCCTCCAAGTGTCGTGATCACTTTGCCAAGGAGTAATAAGGATAATTTAATCAAGAATTATTCTTTCCACTAGCATGCATTAATACATAGAATAATTGTCGACACCAATAGGCACATATGTCTCCAATACCATTGATCACTAGAGGGTTGGATTACTCAATCTTAAATTCTAATAGTCCAAGGTTGGTTATTCTATTTTGTTTAAAAATACAAGGACTTGAGAATTTGGAAAAGGTGTATCTAGAGCGGGTCAATGCATTAATGCAGGCTTTAGGGTAACACATATATTTCAAGGTTTAAAAGAACAATAATGTTAGTGTAATTACTAGATCATCAAATGTTAGAAGAAGAGGTACAATTGTCAATGTAGTTGTGAAGAGACCATGCTTACCTGTCCTTGCAGTAAGGAACAAACCCCCCAGTTTGAATTATAAGGCTTAGATCTATAATAGTGTCTATGATATAAAATTATCAATTGTATATTATAGTAAGAACGATTTAAGGTGAGATAGGATTGATATATCATGTTAGTGCCCCAAGTAAAGAATCATTCTCAAAGGTCAAATATCTTCAAATCATTTTTGTAACTATTATTAGCTACATAAAGCAATTTATGAATCATAGAATATGTAGCTGTACAACCCTGTTAGTACAGCCTCCCAAAAGATACAATGTGTAGTATAATATCAGATCAAGGCCATGTCACTCATCAATGGTCCACAAACTTAATAGAGCCCCACCACCTAGTAAAATGAACAATTCATAGTAGCTAAGGCCACGTCAACTTACGTAGGTCACATAACTTACTAAGGCCATTTGTCAATAATTCTTGGGTGTACCCCCATACCCAATATCTTAAGGACCGTAGCGAATTCAAGGAGACAATTATGCACATACAAACATATCAGATGAACCAACTTACTCAGAACCATTCATGAAAGCCACCATTTACTGAACTATTTGACAATCGAATAGCCAAATGGCCTCAAAATCCATATAGCTGGTGAGTCATGAAAAAGATGTTAACTCACCCTAAGTGCATCGACAATCTATATAGAGAAACAAATTACTAAGTAACTTTACTCAATTTGAGATTTTATATGATGGATTAAGCCAACTACATAAGTAAATAAATATTTTATGGAATTTGAATCTTTCATTGATAAATTCTCAAAATATCTATGGAGTAACTTTAGGTTTGAGGTTTTTACTTTCTCCTTGCCTTGATATCCAACTTGAAGTGTGCTTCATGTAGTCATTTCTTAATTGGCTGCTACCACTTTGGAAAGAAGGCTTTCATGAATTTCCTAATGAATATAGAAAAGAGATTTTCCGTATTTCTTTCATAATTCCTTCAAAGTATCTTTCTCTTCCTGAGAAAGTGCACTATACGTTGCTACATTTTCAGGTTCTATGTACCCATTCTTAAAGATCTTCCACACATCCTGAGATCTAAATAACTACTTCATGGTCAACGAATAATATTCATAATTCTTTCTATTAAATTGTAGTGTCTACATATCGGATGTACAATCCATAGCTTGCTACCAATTTAATAATCTACTAAAAAATTTCTTTAATATTAACTTGTAAAAAATATGGAGACTTAAATAGTGAAAAAGAAAACAAATAATAAAGCATACAAATAAAAACATAGTAATATTCAAACCAGCACTTTTGTGCGTAATCATTAATTAATTTCTTCACTTCTAGAGCTTCAGCTCATTACATTCCAAGCTATGTGTGAGACACTTTCTCTTACATCTATGCCTTCAGCTATGTGATTCTACTAATTTTACAATTGTTGCTAGTTATATAAAACTAACTCCAACTAGACTTAACTGCAGACTGCTCTAAATAGAGATTTTACAACAATAGAACCATGAATTTAAAACTACTGCATGTTGTGCATGCATAAAAAAAATATTTTGTTTTATTTAATTTATTTAATTCCTAAACTTTAAGATAAATATGGAATTAACTAATGAATAATAAATCTAAACTTATCTTTCGTAAAAAGATACGAGATAAATTACATGCTTCACATGCATGCATATTCCAACATTAGGGAGGGCATGACAATATGACAAAGAAAGTATCTATGATGGGAGAGAAATAAAGTGAAAGGTAGGATGTGAATAATTTATTCTATGCCCACTGAGAGAAGAAGACAATATGGAGCACCAAAGCCACATGGTGTTGCGTAGAAGAGATGATGACTAAGCATGCACAAGAGAGAAACAAGGTAGTGCAAAAATAACATGAAGAACACCAACTTATGAGTTATGCAAGTGGTGAAGGGAGGATATGAAGTATCCTCATAATGCATTAATAGAAAAATGTACAAGGATGGAAATGTAAGTGGGTACATTTCATCGTGATGGACTTATCTGCATATATGTGTAGGAGGATAAATGGGAAGCTGATGAGAAGTTGGTGAGAGAAGACTAGGAGAACATAACGAAGAATGACTTGATGTCAAAACTACAATCCATCTAGAAGGAATGAAAATAAGTGTTTAGAGTCCTAATAGATGGACTAAAGTGCACAATAAATTACAAAAATTAATATTCCGAAATATTCCCAAAAGCAAGGAAAAATTTGGTGTGAAGATAATAACACACCAGAAAGGAGAAGAAAATGATAGTTTAGGCACAATGAAGAGGAGGAGATAATTTTGTGAACAAGGGGATTGTGGCCCAGTAATGGTCAAGAAGAGAATAAGAGAAGGAATATACCACAAAGAGATAATATGCATAAAGATGAAGACTACGTGGAATAATCATGCAAGGTGGATCAGTTAGAAAGGAAGACGCACATTGGAAGACAGCCCCAGGTGGATAAGGGAAAAGCCATATAAAATATTGAGTCAAGAATATTATACATTGGGTGTAATCCCATGAGTTTACAGAGAAATGGATGTCGAAAGAAGAGATGTGTAGGAGAAGATAACCCAATAGACAGTATAAAGAGGATGTGTGTAGAGAGAAACACCAAAAATAAGTTCACAAAAAGACAACTTTTAGAAAGAAGTGTTTTTGGAAGAAAGGAGATGAGAGGTGGAAAGAAAAAGTGTACAAAGATAGAGTGTGTGGAGGAAGCTCATGGAGAGATGAAAGTCATGAAGGAATAGAGTGCAAAAAAGAAGTGTATCAAGAAGATACATAGAATGGTTTAGAGTCTAGAGGTGAAGTGTATGAAGACTATGAAAAATCTTGAAGAATTTTGGTGGAGGTGATGGAAAGTGGTGAGCGCAAAATCATGAAGCAGATGTTGTAGAAAAATCACAGCACCCCTAAAATATGTAACTTGATGGGTTGATATCATCAGTGTGAATGTACAACATGGAGCATCTCTCAAAGTGTGGGACTTTACAAGTCAAGAGAGAATTGTGGATGAAGGTCAAATTCTATTCCTTTGTTCAGATGCACACGTTCAGATTGCATAGGGTCATTCTAAATCCTACTCTAACTTTCCAAGGAGACAGGGTTAAGAGAATACAAGAAATGAAACCTAATCTATCAGAGGTGATGCACCAAAGGAATGCTAAAACACCTACTTTGCAATTAACAAAAACCATAAAAATGTAGTACGATCACCATGCACAAATAGCCAAGACTGCAATGAGAGATCATAAAGGAGACAATGAACACAAGAGAGGGTTGAAAATCATCCATAGACATGCATTATCACTCAAAAACTTCATACAGTGCATTACAATGGCCAATAGGCACAAAATTGCATTACAATTTAAATGGGAGGCTTAGACTCCACAAATCGACTTACGAGCAAGAGAAGAAGGGAGGATGCAAAGAAAAAATGTCCAACCCTTTGAAATTGTACCTCTTATATAATATATCGAAAGAATGAAAGAGAGAAAAGGAGGGAAACAAAATCCAACCCTGTTCCAACAGCCCCTAAAGGATCATTAAATTCCCTCGCCACAATGATGGGTCTTTCCGTAACACACATGTCCTCATCATTGTTCATTGCTGGGCAGGAAAGGAAACCCATTCTTCATCATGGGGGCATATGCGAGAATTGATGGCCTCTAAAATGGTGGGTCGAAACATTAATGGTGGTAGGTGTGTAGAAGGTGCTGAGATCTCTCTAAAACATCCCCTCCCTCTTGATTCTAAGCTTCTTATCAAAATATATTGCCACTTGAAGCTACTTCAGGTCTAGAGTCTATTCATGCATACCCACACGTCTCAAGGTTTCACCCCTCCTCTACACTCTTAAAGTTATGCTGAAGAGACACGTAGCATCTTCCGCGGGCCTGCTCTATTTTCTTTGTATTCTGCCTAAGCCGCCCTATTGGTGGAGACATTGTGTCATACCTGAGACATGTAGAGAGTTGGTGCATGTTTGGGGTCCATTTTTTGGATTCTAACTTTGAAGTTGTGCGGACGAGGCACGTGCAAGCTTCCACTGGCTCTTCTATACTTATCCAATTTAGGTCCTAAGTGAACACTTCCTACCTCGTCCCTTTGGTTAGTTAAAGGGGCCCACCATATATAATGTAAAAAAACCCTTTACAGGTGGGACCCTCGTAGCCAGCTCCCTAAATTGTGAGAGTGGGACATGTGGTATCATGTGCAACCCACTCCTCCATTTTCTCATTTTTGGCTTAGTCCCTTTTATTAGGCGGGGCTATATGTCTGACGCAAGACACGTGGGGGGTTCATGCATGTTTTGGTCCTACCTTTTAGGTCACGCCCTTGAAGTTGCATTGTTGGGACACATGGCCCTTGTCATGGCTCTGTGAATTTTTCAACGGCTGATGAGATCATTTTATGACCTTGGACACGTGGTGGGTCTACACTTGTTTTGGGACTCTCTCTGAATTTTAACTCTAAACATGCATTGAAGAGACATGTGGGGGCCTCCACTGGTCCTTAGACTTTTTAATGGTCGATTCAAGTTTTTGGAATTCAGACCACATGGAGGGTCTGTGCTTGTTTTGGGACTCCTCCTCTATCACACTTTTGATGTTACACCGTTGAGACACGTGGAGGCTTCCACCAACCTTGTTGCACTTAGCTGATTCAGGCTTGCTCTGACCCCTCCTGACTTTGACCACGTGGCAAGCCTGCACTTGTTGGGGACTAATTTTTTTACTTGACCTTTGGAGATGCAACATTTGGACATGTGGCACCCTCCTCATTTCCTTTTTCTCTACTCACTTCGAGACTCAGGTTTTTGGGGTTGACTATGAGTCCATACAACTAGGTCAACCTTTTTGTTCTTCGTGTGAAAGATCACATTGGACCAATTTTTCCCTAGGGGGGAAAATTGGGATAAGAGTTCAAGGTGACTCACGGGATCACCTGCCTGATAGGTGAATGGATCAGCTACCTTGTTGTATCCACTGGGCACATAGTCATGGGTGGTGGCTTGATACTGGTCATGTTCATAAAGCTTGAATCTGATCCTTGCACTTGGCGACCTTGGACCTACCTTGCTATCCAAGAAATGGACTCCCTCGAGACCTTATTTTAGTTACTTTTTATTTGTTCTATTTTAAAATTAACAACTATTACGGAAACTATGGGTCTCCCTATTGTAAATGCTAAAGGGCCTAGCGTATTCACCTGGAGGAGCATCGAACTGTACAATGACGTAAACTTGGAGCAACAAAACCTATGCCAGAGAACTTAGGGAAATAAAACTTATGCTACAATAAGAAAATGTGCATACGCACTTAGAGAAATTAAAATCGTATTCTAATATTTAAAAGGGTGAAACCTTCCTGTTATCCAAAATGGTGCCCCAGCTCGTTTTTGTGGCTAACTCCTTGTGTTCTTACCTCTCTTGTGCCTCAGTCTAAATTTTTTGATTTTTAGGCACTCAAGGCTTTCTGGAAATGGCACCATCAGATAGAGCTCTCTCTCAGCTTTCCAGAAAGGTAAAGTTTTCCTCCTAACTCCTTATATTTTTCAAGTTATGGCTCGGCGGAGTTTTTGTGGAAAATTTTTCCATTTGAGGCCCGCTGTCAATAGGAAGCTACCACATGGCAGAGGATTTCGGAGGTCAGAGGCAAATTTGAAATTTTTCCAATTATTTTGGTCAAAGGTTCAAATGGAAATTTTTTCCCGTAGGGCCCGAGACCAATCACAGTGTGACACGTGTCACAAGGGGAAGGCGCAATGAAAAATTGGCTAAGTGTTTGAGAAGGAGAGAGAATTCCAGAGAAAATCAGAGATTTCCACATGGCATCCGACCAGCGGAGTATAGGGAATTTTTGAAATTTTTTTCCAAAGACAAAAAAAAGGTAAAATTTGAATTTTTTTCCCGCCGATCCGTTTTTGGGCCGTTTTTTGCCCTAAATCTTCAAACAATCATATCTTTTGATCCAAAGCTCAGATTTTCATGTTCTTTATATAATTGGAAAGCTATTAAAATTATCTACATGATTCCATTGTCAATTTATAATTTTGGTTCAGTTTTGAGAGAGAAAATTTAAAAACGGTTCTGGTATGTGTCCATGGCTAGAAATGACATTTCAACAACCAAATTTAATACAGAATGGGTCGCATTCTTCTCCAATATGGTCAAAAATGATAGGGTATGGGTTTGTAAGGTCCTCCATGCTGTTTTAATGCATTTTCCATCAATGAGGGATGGCTCCCATGTGTTTTTCATGTTTTCTCTCTCCTGGGATCGACCCATGCACTGTAAAAGCCAGATTTGGCTCATTTCTTCATGGTTGAACACGTTTTGGCATAGAAAACTTCTTCTTTCACCTCCATAAAGTGATAGTTGTAAGAATCAGACCTTTTTCAAGTATTGTAGTAGGTTTATACCTCTTTGAGGGTGGAATGCAAGAGATTTTTACATGGAATTGACAGTGCAAACTCTGTGAATGCTTTCAGTCCTCTGTTTGTATTGTTTTGCTTCATTTTAAGACCTCTAATTACATCTATCAGCTTGTGTATGTTTTCCCTTGTTGCATTTCATGAATTTGTGTCTATTTACATGGTAAAAAATGTTTCACCACTCCTTTTGGTGCATCACCATCTTTAGTTTAGTTTCATTTTTGCATTTTTATCCCTGTCTCCTTGCAATTTAGAGTAGGATTAGGATCTGAACCTCTGTAGTTGTGCAAAATATAGATCTAAATCAGAGGAGTTTGAGGAACCAGCCTCTAATCTGGAGATTCCTCTCTAATTTTCACAAGTCCCACACTTGGAGAGAGGTTTCCACGTTGTGCAATCACACTAGATGCCTAAAACATCAATTCAGAACCTTGATTTGCATCCAGGGGTGTTGCTGATTTGCAACAACACTTCCTTTTCATTAGCAATGTTTAAGATGGATCCCATTGACTGGAATCAGATGTTCCTTTCCATCCAATGTAGAAAATTAGAAGGCATTGCTACTTTTACATCCTGTGACTATGTAGGGGCTACCGTAAATGGTGTCAAACATGGAATGCCTTCCCAGTGTTTCCTGATATGCATCCCACTTGAGAACTAAGTCCCCTTCCTCAAAGGTCCTTGCTCTTGCTTTCTTATCAAACCATATATTAATTAAGGCTTGATCATTTTCCATTGTTTGAACTACATGTTCCCTAATTTCTTCTAATTTAATCAGCTCTTCATACCTATCATCCATTGGTTCAAAATCAGACAACTCCAACTATTTTATGAGCTCTAATGCAAGAAATTCTAAAGATATAGGAAACACTGCCTCTTTCCCATAGACTAATTTGTAGGGAGAATTACCTATTGACCTCTTGGGGGTAAATCTATCTCCCCAAAGAGTTTATTTGATTTTATTTTTATGTGCTAAGTTTTCTGATTCTCATGAAGAGTCCTTCTGATGATTCTCAGAAAGTTCTTGTTTGTTGACTCTACTTTACCATTACCTTGAGGGTAATAGTTTGAAGAGATGTTGAGATAGACATCATTCTTGACATCCCATTTAGTAATATTTACGTCATGAAATACCAATGCATTATCTAATATGATACTAGTAAGGGCACCAAACCTCGTGACTATCCCTTCATAGAAGTCAAAAAAGTTGGATTCATTTACCTCCTTGAGTGCCACCGATTAAGTCCACTTGGTGAAATAGTTAGTCGTTGTGAGTATCCACTTGTGGCCCTGGCTTGAATTTGGGTTGATTACTCCAATGAAGTCTAATCCCCATTGCATGAATGGCTGATCCACAGAAATTGGATGAAGGGGTAAGGCTATTAATCTTGCTTTCCCTGTGAAGAATGCACACTTCTTGCATTTCTTGATCCATGAGTAGAAATCCCTAAACATCGTAGGCCAATAGTAACTAGCCCTAATATTTTTTAGCGTTGTTACCTGTGGAGTAAAGTGACCTCAAGCTTCTCCATATTGGAGCTCATGTAACACCTTCTCAATTTGGAATTTCCCAATGCACCTTAATAGGATGCCATTAATGTCCCTTTTGAACAAAATGATGTCAACAAGCGCATATGGGATGGCTTGTAATCTAAAGTACCTTATGTTTTTCTGCTCATTTCTAGAGGCGAACCTATTTGGAGAAAATGAACCAAATTTTGAGTCCAACATGGAATGGGTGCATCGTTAGCTGGATGCTCAAGCTCTTTCTACATTAATAAGATAACCTCTTCTTCATTCGTTGACTCAGTTTGTTGCATGGAAGTGAGCTACTCACACAAACCCTTTCCATGAACTAGCTTGGTCACTTTGATTTCAATATCATACTCCATTACACAAGTGATCCAACCTGGTTGTTGATGGCGAATCACAACACCCCTGAATGTCTGCAACTCGATGGGTTGAGACTCTCAGTGTGATTGCATAACATGGAACTTTTCCCAAGTGTGGGACCTTGCGAATTGGAAAAGCTCTCTAGATGAAGTCTAGTTCCTATTCCTCTATTCAGATGCACATGTAAAAATGTAGAGGTTTTACTCAAAAACCTAAACTAACTTTCCAAGGAGACAGGGTAAGAATATGCATAAAATAAAACCTAAACTAATAAAGGTGATGCACCGAGGAATGAAGAACACCTGTCTTGCCAATAAACACAAACCATTAAAATGTAATGTAAGGTCATGCACAGATAACAAAATTTGCAGTGAAAGATCAGGAGGATGCAAATGAACAAAGAGAAGGTTGAGAATCATCCACAGACATGCATTATTTTCTCCAAATATTGATACAATACAGTACAAAATGCCAAGAGGCAAAGTTACATTATAGTTTTAGATGGGAGGTTTGAACTCCACAAATCCACCTACCAAAGAGAAGAAGGGGGGGAAAATTAAGAATGTCCAACCTTTAGAAAGAAGCCCCTCCTTAAAATTTATAGGAAAAATGAGAGAGGAAAGAGAGAGGAATTCCAAATCTATCCCAACCACCTCTAGGTTACATTTAATTCATCTCATTATGGGGGTAGGTGAGGACCCTAGCAAACCAAAAAATCACGAATTATATTTTGCATTTTTGAAGAACTTGTCCTCACCCAATTAAATATATCCAGTTGGACAGAGGACCTCATAAGATTTCCAAAAATTCCAACCTTGCGTGAATCTGAGCTCCCTGTGGAAAGTTATGGCCATTTGAATATCTGCATCAGGGTTTACTTTCTGTCAGGGTGTCAATGCTCAAAATGTTGCACCTCTTGAAGATGTGCCTCAGTGCATCCACCATCACATTAACCTACTTTTAAGTGTGTCATAGGCACTGAAAATGTGATGTTGACATTTTATGTTGTGCACCCCCAGCCTACTCCTTGGGCTCAAATTTTCACATGTCGACACTTTGTGTTGTCCGCCCCCAGCCTACGCCTTGGGCACGAATTTTTACATGTCGACACTTTTTGTTGTGTGCCCCTAGCCTTCACCTTGGGCATGAATTTTTGCATGTTGACACTTTGTGTTGTGTGCCCCCAGCCTACGCCTTGGGCGCGAATTTTCAGATGTCAACACTTTGTGTTGTGCACCCCCAGCCTGTGCCTTGGGCGTGAATTTTCACATGTCAACACTTTTTGTTGTGCGCCCCCATCCTGTGCCTTGGGTGAAAAAATTTTCATGTCAAAACTTTGTGCTCTTGACTATATTTACCTGGGGGGAGATATATACAACACTGCTCTCAGCTCATGAAAGTCCTTGTTTAGGAGAAAATCCTTGACACCAGCATGAGACACTAGTAGTTGAATCTCGTTGTTCAAGACCAAGTGTTTGAAATTCTTCAAACTCCTAATGACAACAAGGACATGCTTTTCAATGAAAGAATACTTTACTTCATAATATTCCAAGCTCTGACTAAAGAAGGCTATGGGCTATTTTGAACCTTCCTTGTTAGGCTGAACCAAGATAGCTGAGATTGTGTTTGACTCTCCAAAAGCATATAGCATGAGTCCTTTGAAAATTATAGGTTAGTAATAGTTAGGTCCTATAGCTTGATGCCCTTAAAACTCTCTTTGCCTTATGTTATCCATTTTAATGCAAGACTCTTCTTTAGCAACATCGTTAAAGGATTTACAATAGTGGCAAAATAAGGCACAAATTTGCAGACAAAGTTTATCCTTCCTAAGAAGCTTTGGAGGGATTTCTTGTGATGTGGCAGTGGTAGTGTTCTAATGGCTTCGACTCTTTTAGGGTAAATTTTCAACCCTTCTCTTGAGATAATGTGGCCCAACAACTTTCCCTCGTGTGCCAAAAATACACTTTTTTTTGGATTCAATGACACTCCGAACCTTCTACACCTTTGAAATACTTTCATGAGGTGAAAGAGGTGGTCTATTGCATTATTTGAGATGATAGTGATATCATCTAGATATACCAGCACCATCTTATTGATTAAGCCTTTGAATGCCATATCTTACGTAAATCCAAGCTCCCTGTGAAAATTTATGGCCATTTGAATATCTGTGTCAGGGTTTGCTTTCTGTCACGGTGTCAATGCTCAAAATGTTGTGCCTACTAAAGATGTGCCTCCGAAAGATGCACCTCGATGCATCCATCATCACATTAACCTACTTTTAAGTGTGTCATCGGCGCTGAAAATGTGGTGTAAACACTTTGTGTTGTGTGCCCCCAGCCTATGCCTTGGGCGCGAATTTTCGCATGTCGACACTTTGTGTTGTGCGCCCCCAGCCTACGCCTTGGGCACGAATTTTTACATGTTGACACTTTGTGTTGTGCGCCCCCAGCCTGAGCCTTGGGTGCAAATTTTTGCATGTTGACACTTTGTGTTGTGCATCCCCAGTGTGCGCCTTGGGCATAAATTTTTGCATGTCGACACTTTGTGTTGTGCGCTCCCAACTTGTGCCTTGGGCATGAATTTTCACATGTCGACACTTTGTGTTGTGTGCCCCCATCCTGCACCTTAGGTGTGAATTTTTACATGTCGAAACTTTTTGCTCTTGACTATATTTACCCCGGGGGAGATATATACAACACTGCTCTGTGCTCATAAAAGTCCTTATTTAGGAGAAAATCCTTGACACCAGCATGAGACACTAGTAGTTGAACTTCGTTGTTCAAGACCAAGTGTTTTAACTTCTTCAAACTCCTAATGAAAACAAGGACATTATTTTCAATGAAAGAATACTTTACTTCATAATATTCCAAGCTCTGACTGAAGAAGGCTATGGGCTGTTTTGAACCTTCCTTGTTAGGCTGAACCAAGATAGCTGAGATTGTGTCTGACTCTCCAAAATCATATAGCATGAAGTCCTTTGAAAATTCTAGGTTAATAAGAGTTAGGGCCTATGATATTGTGAGCTTGATGGCCTTAAAACTCTCTTTTCCTTCTATTATCCATTTTAATGCAAGACTCTTCTTTAGCAACATCGTTAAAGGCTTTACAATAGTTGCAAAATTAGGCTCAAATCTACAGACAAAGTTTATCCTTCCTAAGAAGCTTTGGAGGGATTTCTTGTGATGTGGCAGTGGTAGTGTTCTAATGGCTTCAAATATTTTAGGGTCAATTGTCAACCCTTCTCTTGAGACAATGTGGCCCAAAAATTTTCCCTCGTGTGCCAAAAATACACATTTTTTTGGATTCAATGACAATCTGAACCTTCTACACCTTTGAAATACTTTCATGAGGTGAAAGAGGTGGTGTGTTGCATTCTTTGAGAAGATAGTGATATCATCTAGATATACCAGCACCATCTTATTGATTAAGCCTTTAAACGCCATATCTTGCATGAATCCGAGCTCCCTATGAAAGGTTATGGCCATTTGAATATCAGCATCAGGGTTTGCTTTCTATCGGGGTGTGAACGCTTAAAATTTTATGCCTCTTGAAAATGCATCTTGGTACATCCATCCTCACATTAACCTACTTTTAAGTGTGCCATAGGTGCTAAAAATGTGGTGTCAAAATTTTGTATTATACGCCCCCAACCTACGCCTTGGGTGTTAATTTTTTGCATGTCGATACTTTGTGTTGTGCGCCCCCAGCCTGTGCCTTGGGCACAAATTTTCACATGTTCACACTTCATGTTGTGAGCCCCCATCCTATGGCTTGGGCACAAATTTTTGCATGTCGACACTTTGTGTTGTGCACCCCCAGCCTGCGCCTTGGCCACAAATTTTTACATGTCAACACTTTGTGTTGTGCGCCCCCATCGTACACCTTGGGCATGAATTTTCACATGTCAAAACTTTGTGTTGTCTGCCCCCAGCCTGCGCCTTGGGCACGAATTTTCACATGTCAACACTTTGTGTTGTGCGCCCCAAGCTTGCGCCTTGGGCAAAAATTTTCACATGTCGACACTTTGTGTTGTGCGCCCCCAGCCTATGCCTTGGGCACAAATTTTCTTATATCGACACTTTGTGTTGTGCGCCCCCAACTTGTGCCTTGGGCATGAATTTTCACATGTCAAAAATTTATGTTGGGTGCCCCCAGCCTATACCTTGAGCACAAATTTTCGCATGTTGACACTGTGTTGTGCGCCTTGAGCCTACGCTTTGGGCATGAATTTTCACATGTCGAATCTTTGTGTTGTGCACCCCCAGCCTATGCCTTGGGCGTAAATTTTCACATGTCGACACTTTGTGTTATGCGCCCCAATTTTGCGCCTTGGGCGTGAATTTTCACATGTCAAATTTTTGTGTTGTGCGCCTCCAGCCTGCGCCTTGTGCGTGAATTTTTGCATGTCGACACTTTCTGTTGTGCACCGCCAGCCTGAGCCATGGGCGCAAATTTTTTCATGTCGACACTTTGTGTTGTACGCCCCTAGTCTGCACCTTGGGCACAAATTTTGGCATGTTGACACTTTGTGTTGTGCGCCCCCAGCCTACACCTTGGGCGTGAATTTTCACATGTCGACACTTTGTGTTGTGCGCCGCCAGCATGTACCTTTGGCACGAATTTTAAAATGTTGAAAGTTTGTGTTGTGTACCCCAACCTATGCCTTGCCCATGAATTTTTGCATGTCAACACTTTGTGTTGTACGGTCCCAACCTACGCCTTGGGCATGAATTTTTAAATGTCAACACTTTGTGTTGTATGCCCCCATCCTGCACCTTGGGCATTAATTTTCATATGTCGACACTTTGTGTTATGTGCCCCCAGCCTGCACCTTGGGCATGAATTTTCACATGTCAACACTTTGTGTTATGCGCCCCCAGCCTGCACCTTGGGCATGAATTTTCAAATGTCAATACTTTGTGTTGTGTGCACACAGCCTGTGCCTTGGGCGCGAATTTTCACATGTTGACACTTTGTGTTGTGCGCCCCTAGCTTGCGCCTTGGGCATGAATTTTCACATGTTGACACTTTGTGTTGTGCACCCCAAGCCTATGCTTTAGGCGCAAATTTTCACATGTTGACACTTTGTCTTGTGCACCCCCAGCCTAAGCCTTGGGTGTGAATTTTCACATGTCGACACTTTGTGTTGTGCACCCCCATCCTGTGCCTTGGGTGAGAATTTTCACATGTCAACACTTTTTGTTGTGTGCCTCTAGCCTGCTCCTTGGGCATGAATTTTTTAATGTAGACACTTTGTGTTGAGTGCCCCCATCTTGTTCCTTGTGTGTAAATTTTAACATGTTGACACTTCGTGTTGTGCGCCCCCAGCCTTCACCTTAGGCACAAATTTTTGCATGTAGACACTTTGTGTTGTGCTCCCCCAGCCTGCGCCTTGGGGGTGAATTTTAGCATGTTGACACTTTGTGTTGTATACCCCCACCCTACACCTTGGGCGTGAATTTTTACATGTCAACACGTTGTGTTGTACGCCCCCAGCCTGCACCTTGGGCACAAATTTTTACATGTCGACACTTTGTGTTGTGCGCCCCCAGCCTGCGCCTTGGGCGTGAATTTTTGCATGTCGATACATTTTGTTGTGCACCCCTAGCTTGCACCTTGGGCATGAATTTTGGCATGTTGACACTTTATGTTGTGTGACCCCACACTATGCATTGGGCGCGAATTTTCACATGTCGACAATTTGTGTTGTGCACCCCCATCCTGCACCTTGGGCTCAAATTTTTACATGTCGACACTTTGTGTTGTGTGCTTGAAGCCTGTGCCTTGGGCATGAATTTTCACATGCTGACACTTTGTGTTATGTGCCCCAGCTTGCACCTTGGGCACTAATTCTTTAATGTCGACACTTTGTGTTGTGTGCCCCCGGCCTGCGCCTTGGGCACTAATTTTCACATGTCGACACTTTGTGTTGTACGCCCCCAGCCTACACCTTGGCCACAAATTTTCACATATCGATACTTTATGTTGAGTTCCCCCACCCTTCGCCTTGGGTGCAAATTTTCACATGTCAACAATTCGTGTTGTGCACCCCCAGCTTGCACCTTCGGTGTGAATTTTCACATGTCGACACTTTGTGTTGTGCGCCCCCAGCTTGTGCCTTGGGCGTGAATTTTCACATGTTGACACTTTGTGTTGTGCACCCACAGCCTGTGCCTTAGGCATGAATTTTCTCATGTCGATACTTTGTGTTGTCAGCACCAGCCTGCACCTTGGGCAATAATTTTCACATGTTAACACTTTGTGTTGTGTACCAGTAGCCTGCGCCTTGGGCATGAACTTTTTCATGTTGACACTTTGTGTTGTCCACCCCCATCCTGCGCCTTAGGCATGAATTTTTGAATGTCGACACTTTGTGTTGTAAACCCTCAGCCTGCGCCTTAGGCGTGAATTTTCGCATGTCAATACTTTGTGTTGTGCGCCACCAGCCTGCGCCTTGGGCATGAATTTTCACATGTTGAAACTTTGTGTTCTGCACCCCCAGCCTACACTTTGGGCGTGAATTTTTGCATGTCGACACTTTGTGTTGTGTGCCCCAAGCCTGCACCTTCGACCTGAATTTTCAAATGTCGACACTTTGTGTTGTTTGCCCCCTGCCTTCACCTTGGGAGTAAATTTTTGGATTTCGACACTTTGTGTTGTGCGCCCCCAGCCTGAGCTTTGGGCACAAATTTTTGCATGTCGACACTTTGTGTTGTGTGCCCCAAGCCTGTGCCTTTTTCGTGAATTTTCGCATGTCGACACTTTTTGTTGTGTGCCCCCAGCCTGCACCTTAGGTGCCAATTTTCACATGTCGACACTTTGTGTTGTGTGCTCCCAGCCTGCATCTTGGGCATGAATTTTGGAACGTCAACACTTTATGTTGTGCATCCCCATCCTCTGCCTTGGGCATAAATTTTTGCATGGCAACACTTTTAGTTGTGCGACCCCATCCTGCGACTTGGGTGTGAATTTTCGCATGTCAACACTTTGTGTTGTGCACCCCCAGCATGCACCTTGGGCGTGAATTTTTGCATGTCGACACTTTTTGTTGTGTGCCCCCAGCATGCGCCTTGTGCAGGAATTTTTTGATGTAGACACTTTGTGTTGTGCGACCCCAGCCTCCGCCTTTGGCACAAATTTTTGCATGTCGACACTTTATGCTGTACGCCCACAGCCTATGCCTTAGACGTGAATTTTTACATGTTGACACTTTGTGTTATGTGCACCCAGCCTGCGTGTTGGGCAAAAAATTTTGCATGTTGAAACTTTTTGTTGTGTGCCCCTAGCCTGTGCCTTGGGTGCAAACTTTTACATGTCGAGACTTTGTGTTGTGTGCCCCTAACCTGCGCCTTGGGCTCAAATTTTTGCATTTGGACACATTGTGTTTTACACCCCATGCCTGCACCTTGGGCACAAATTTTCATATATGGAAACTTTGTGTTGTGCACCCCTAGCCTGCGCCTTGGGTGCGAATTTTTGCATGTCAACACTTTGTGTTATGCGCCACCAGTCTACGCCTTGGGTGTAAATTTTCACATGTCGACTCTTTGTGTTGTGTGCCCCAGGAAGGAACCTTGCACGTGAATTTTTGCATGTCGACACTTTGTGTTATTCACCCCCAGCCTACGCCTTGGGCCCAAATTTTCACATGACAACACTTTGTGTTGTGCATCCCCAGCCGGCACCTTGGTTGCAAATTTTTGCATGTCGAAAGTTTGTGTTGTGTGCCCTCATTATGCGCCTTGGGCGTGAATTTTTGTATGTTAATACTTTGTGTTGTGCGCCCTTAGCTTGCACCTTGGGTACAAATTTTTACATGTTGACACTTTGTGTTCTGCTCCCCCAGCCTATCCTTTGGGCCTGAATTTTCACATGTCGACACTTTTTGTTTTGTGCCCTCAACCTGCACCCTAGGCATGAATTTTGGCATGTCAACACTTTGCGTTGTGTTCCCCTAGCCTGCAGCTTAGCCATTAATTTTTGCATGTCGACACTTTGTGTTGTGCTCCCACAACCTGCACCTTAGCCGTGAATTTGTACATGTCAATGCTTTGTGTTGTGTGACCCCAGCCTCTGCCTTGGGTGCAAATTTTTCCATGCCGACACTTTGTGTTGTGCGCCCACTGTCTGTGCCTTGGACACGAATTTTTGCATGCTGACACATTGTGTTATACGCCTCTAGCCTATGTCTTGAGCATGAATTTTTACATGTCAACACTTTGTGTTGTGTGCCCCCAGCCTGCACCTTGGGCACAAATTTTTGCATGTTGACACTTTTTATTGTGTGCCCCCAGCCTGTGCCTTGGGTGTAAATTTTCACATGTCGACACTTTGTGTTATGTGCCCCCAACCTGCGCCTTGGGCTCAAATTTTCACATGTGGAAACATTGTGTTGTGTTCCCCATACCTGCACCTTGGGCGCGAATGTTCATATGTGGACACTTTGTGTTGTACGCCCCCATCCTGCGCCTTGGGTGTGAATTTTTGCATGTCAACACTTTGTGTTGTGCGCCACCAGCCTGCACCTTGGGTGTAAATTTTGACATGTCGACACTTTGTGTTGTGCATCCCCAGCCTGCGCCTTAGGCATGAATTTTCACATTTCGACACTTTTTGTTTTGCACCCACAACCTAGACCTTGGGAATGAATTTTCACATGTCGACACTTTGTGTTCTGCACCCCCAGCAAGAACCTTGCACACTAATTTTTGCATGTCGACACTTTGTGTTATGCATGCCCAGCCTGCGCCTTGGGCACGAATTTTCACATGTCAACACTTTGTGTTGTGCACCCCCAACTGGCACCTTTGTTGTGAATTTTTTCATGACGACACTTTGTGTTGTGCACACTCAGCCTATGACTTATGTGCGAATTTTCACATGTCGATACTTTGTGTTGTGCGCCCACCGTTTGTGCCTTAGGAGAAAATTTTCAGATGTCGAAACTTTGTGTTGTGCGCCCCAAGCCTACGCTTTGGGCACATATTTTTACATATCGACACTTTGTGTTGTGCGCCCCCAGCCTATGCCTTTACCATGAATTTTTGCATGTCAACACTTTTTTTTTTCTGCCCCCAGCCTGCTCCTTGGGCATGAATTTTTGGATGTCAAAACTTTGTGTTGTGCGCCCCCAGCCTGCGCCTTGGGCGTAAATTTTCGTATGTTGACACTTTGTGTTGTGTGCCCCCAGCCTTTTCCTTGGGCATGAATTTTTACATGTAAAAACTTTGTGTTGTGCACCCCCAGCCTGCCCCTTGATCGCAAATTTTCACATGTTGACACTTTGTGTTATGCGTTCCCAGCCTACGCCTTGGGTGTGAATTTTCGCATGTCGACACTTTGTGTTGTGCACCCCAACTTGTGCCTTGGGCTCGAATTTTTGCATGTGGACACTTTGTGTTGTGCGCCCCATCCCTGCGCCTTGGACACAAATTTTTTTATGTTGACATTTTGTGTTGTGCACCCCCAGCCTGTGCCTTGGGAGTGAATTTTCACATGTCGACACTTTGTGTTGTGTGTTCCCAGCCTATGCCTTGGGTGTGAATTTTTGCATGTCGACACTTTTTGTTGTGCACCCCAACCTGTTCCTTGGGCTCGAATTTTCACATGTGGACACTTTTTGTTGTGTGCCCCATCCCTGCGCCTTGGACACGAATTTTTGTATGTTGACAATTTGTTTTATTCACCCCCATCCTGTGCCTTGGGTGTGAATTTTTGCATGTCAACACTTTGTGTTGTGCGCCGCCAGCCTGCGCCTTGGGTGAAAATTTTTTCATGTCGATACTTTGTGTTGTGCGTTCCCAACTTGTGCCTTGGGCTTGAATTTTTGCATGTCGAGACTTTGTGTTGTGCACCCCCATCCTGTGCCTTGGGCATGAATTTTTGCATGTCAACACTTTGTGTTGTGTGCTCCTAGTAAGAACCTTGCACATGAGTTTTTGCATGTTAACACTTTGTACTATGCACCCCCAGCCTGCGCCTTGGGCAAGAACTTTTGCATGTCAACACTTTGTGTTGTGTGACCAGAGCCGGCACATTTGGCACAAATTTTTACATGTTGACAATTTGTGTTGTACGACCCCTGGCTACATCTTACGAGAATTTTTTGATGTTGACACTTTGTGTTGTGCGCCCCTCGCAAATTCTTACATGTCGACACTTTTTGTTACATGCCCCCAGCCTACACCTTGGGTGTGAATTTTCACATGTCGACACTTTGTGTTGTGCGCCCCCAGCCTACGTCTTGGGCGCAAATTTTTGCATGACCACACTTTGTGTTGTGCACCACCATCTTGCACCTTGGGTGTGAATTTTCAAATGTTTACACTTTGTGTTGTGCACCCCCATCCTGCACCTTGGGCATAAATTTTCACATGTTGAAACTTTGTGTTTTCCACCCCCAGCCTGCGTGCGTGAATTTTTAGATGTCGACACTTTGAGTTTTGCACCCCTAGCCTGCGCCTTGTGCGTGAATTTTCACATGTCGATACCTTGTGTTGTGCGCCCACATTCTACACCTTGGGCACAAATTTTCACATGTCAACACTTTGTGTTGTGCACCCCCATCATGTGCCTTGGGTGTGAATTTTCACATGTCAACACTTTGTGTTGTGTGCTCCCAGCCTGCGCCTTGGGCACAAATTTTCACATGTTGACAATTTATGTTATGCGCCCCCAGCTTGCTTCTTGGGCACAAATTTTTGCATGTCGACACTTTGTGTTGTTCGCCCCTAGCCTGTACCTTGGGTGTGAATTTTTGCATGTTGACACTTTTTGTTCTGAGCCCCCAGCCTGCGCCTTGGGTGTTAATTTTTACATGTCGACACTTTGTGTTGTGCGGTCCCAACCTGCGCCTTGGGCACGAATTTTTGCATGTCAACACTTTCTGTTGTGTGCCCCTAGCCTGCGCCATGGGCATGAATTTTTGTATGTTGACACTTTGTGTTGTGCGCCCCCAGCCAGTGCCTTGGTTACAAATTTTTTCATGTCGACACTTTGTGTTGTGTACCCCCAACATGTGCCTTGGGCATGAATTTTCACATGTTGACACTTTGTTTTGTGCGCCCCCAGTTTGTGCCTTGGGCGTGAATTTTTGCATGTTGAAACTTTGTGTTGTGCACCCCCAGCCAGTGCCTTGGGCATGAATTTTTACATGTCGACACTTTGTGTTGTGCACACCCTACCTGCAGCTTGGGCATGAATTTTTACATGTTGACTCTTTGTGTTGTGCACTCCCAACCTGTGCCTTAGGCACGAATTTTCGCATGTCGACACTTTGTGTTGTGTGGCCCCAGCCTATGGCTTGGGGTCAAATTTTCAAATGTCAACATTTTGTGTTGTGCATCCCGAGCTTGCTCCTTGGGCGCAAATTATCGCATGTCGACACTTTGTGTTGTGCGCACCCAGCCTGCGCCTTGGGCTCAAATTTTTGAATGTCGAAACCTTGTGTTGTGTGCCCCCAGACTGCGCATTGGCTTCAAATTTTCACATTTCGACACTTTGTGTTGTGCTCTCACAGTCTATGCCTTGGGCGTGAAATTTCACATGTTAACACTTTGTATTGGGCACCCCCCAGCCTGCGCCTTGGGTGTGATTTTTCACATGTCGACACTTTGTGTTGTGCGCCCCTAGCCTATGCCTTGTGCATGAATTTTCACATGTTAACACTTTGTGTTGTGCACCCTCAACCTACACCTTGGGCGTGAATTTTCACATTACGACACTTTGTGTTGTGCACCCCGAGCCGCCGCCTTGGGCGTGAATATTCACATGTCTACACTTTGTGTTGTGCGCAAATAGCCTGCGCCTTGGGTAAAAAAATTTTCATGCCGACACTTTGTGTTGTGTGACCCCAACCTGTGCCTTGGGCACGATTTTTTGCATGTCGACACTTTGTGTTGTGCACCCCCAGCCTGCGACTTGGGCGCAAATTTTCCCATGTCGACACTTTATGTTATGCACCCCCAGCCTACGCCTTGGGCGTGAATTTTTACATGTTGACACTTTGTGTTATGCGCCCCCAGCCTGCACCTTAGGCGTGAATTTTTTACATGTTGGCACTTTGTGTTGTGTGCCCCCAGCTTGCGCCTTGGGCACAAATTTTCACATGTCAACACTTTGTGTTGTGCTCCCACAGCCTGCGCCTTGGGCACAAAATTTTGCATGTTGACACTTTGTGTTGTCCGCCCCTAGCCTGCACCTTGGGTTCGAATTTTCACATGTCAACACTTTGTGTAGTGCACCCCCAACCTGTGCCTTGGGCTCAAATTTTTACATGTGGAAACTTTATGTTGTGCGCCCATAGCCTGCGCCTTGGGCACAAAATTCCACATGTGGACACTTTGTGTTTTGCACCTTCAGCATGTGCCTTGGGCATGAATTTTCACGTGTCGAAACTTTGTGTTGTGTGCCCCCAACCTGTGCCTTAGGCTTGAATTTTCACATGTGGACACTCTGTGTTGTGCACCCCTAGCCTGCACCTTGGGCACAAATTTTCACATGTCAACACTTTGTGTTGTGCACCCCCATCCTGCACCTTGGGCATGAATTTTCACATGTTTACACTTTGTGTTTTGTTCCCCTATCCTGTGCCTTGGGTGTGAATTTCCACATGTTGACACTTTAAGTTGTGTGCCCCTAGCCTACACCTTGGGAGAAAATTTTCGCATGTCGACACTTTGTGTTGTGCGCCCCAATCTTGCACCTTTGGTGTGAGTTTTCACATGTCAACACTTTTTGTTGTGCGTCCTAAGCCTGCACCTTGGGCATGAATTTTCACATGTCGGCAATTTGTGTTGTGTGCCCCTAGCCTGCACCTTAGGCGCAAAGTTTCACATGTTGACACTTTGTGTTGTGCGAACCCATCCTACGCCTTGGGCGCTAATTTTTGCATGTCGACACTTTCTGTTGTGCGGTCCCAACCTGCACCTTGGGCCTGAATTTTTACATGTCAACACTTTGTGTTGTGTCCCCCAAGCCTCTGTCTTGGGCACTAATTTTTACATGTCGACACTTTGTGTTATGTGCCCCCAGCCTGCACCTTGGGCATGAATTTTTACATGTCGACACTTTGTGTTGTGTGCCCCCAGCCTGTGCCTTGGGGTTGAATTTTTTAATGTTGACATTTTGTGTTGTGTGCCCCTAGCCTATGCCTTGGGCGTGAATTTTCACATATCGACAATTTGTGTTGTGCGCCCCCATCCTGTTCCTTGGGTGCAAATTTTAACATGTTGACACTTCGTGTTGTGCGCCCGCTGCCTTCACCTTAGGCACAAATTTTTGCATGTGGACACTTTGTGTTGTGCTCCCCCAGCGTACGCCTTAGGGGTGAATTTTAGCATGTTGACACTTTGTGTTGTACACCCCCAGCCTACACCTTGGGTGTGAATTTTTGCATGTCGACACGTTGTGTTGTGCGCCCCCAACCTGCACCTTGGGCACTAATTTTTACATGCCGACACTTTGTGTTGTGTGCCCCTAGCCTGCGCCTTGGGTGTGAATTTTTGCATGTCGATACATTTTGTTGTGCACCCCTAGCCTGCACCTTGGGCACGAATTTTGGCATGTCGACACTTTGTGTTGTGTGACCCTAGCCTATGCATTGGGCACGAATTTTCACATGTCGATAATTTGTGTTGTGCACCCCCATCCTGCACCTTGGGCTCAAATTTTTACATGTCGACACTTTGTGTTGTGTGCTTGAAGCCTGTGCCTTGGGCATGAATTTTCGCATGCCGACACTTTGTGTTGTGTGCCCCGGCTTGCACCTTGGGTGGTAATTCTTTAATGTCGACACTTTGTGTTGTGCGCCCTCGGCCTGTGCCTTTGGCACTAATTTTCGCATGTCAAAACTTTGTGTTGTGCACCCCCAGCCTATGCCTTGGGCACAAATTATCGCATATCGATACTTTATCTTGAGTAATCCCACCCTTCGCCTTGCGTGCAAATTTTCGCACGTCAACAATTTGTGTTGTGCGCCCCCATCTTGCACCTTGGGTGTGAATTTTCGCATGTCGACACTTTGTGTTGTGCGCCCCAAGCTTGCACTTTGGGCATGGATTTTCACATGTTGACACTTTGTGTTGTGCACCCATAGCCTGTTCCTTAGGCACGAATTTTCTCATGTCGATACTTTGTGTTGTCATCACCAGCCTGCACCTTGGGTACGAATTTTCACATGTTAACACTTTGTGTTGTGTACCAGTAGCCTGCGCCTTGGGCATGAACTTTTTCATGTTGACACTTTGTGTTTTCCACCCCCATCCTGCGCCTTAGGCATGAATTTTTGAATGTCGACACTTTGTGTTGTAAGCCCTCAGCCTGCGCCTTAGGCGTGAATTTTCTCATGTCAATACTTTTTGTTGTGCACCACCAACCTACGCCTTGGGCACAAATTTTCACATGTTGACACTTTGTGTTTTACACCCCTAGCCTACGCTTTGGGTGTGAATTTTTACATGTCGACACTTTGTGTTGTGTGCCCCAAGCCTGCGCCTTCGACGTGAATTTTCACATGTCGACACTTTGTGTTGTTTGCCCCTGCCTTCGCCTTGGGAGAAAATTTTTGGATGTCGACACTTTGTGTTGTGCGCCCCCAGCCTGAGCTTTGGGCACAAATTTTTTCATGTCGACACTTTGTGTTGTGCGCCACAAGCCTGTGCCTTTTATGTGAATTTTCACATGTCGACACTTTTTGTTGTGTTCCCCCAGCCTGCACCTTAGGTGCCAATTTTCGCATGTTGACACTTTGTGTTGTGTGCTCCCAGCCTGCATCTTGGGCGTGAATTTTCGAACGTCAACACTTTATGTTGTGCATCCCCATCCTCTGCCTTGGGCACAAATTTTTTCATGGCAACACTTTGTGTTGTGCGACCCCAGCCTACGACTTGGGTGTGAATTTTCGCATGTCGACACTTTTTGTTGTGTGCCCCCAGCATGCGCCTTGGGTGGGAATTTTTTGATGTAGACACTTTGTGTTGTGCAACCCCAGCCTCCGCCTTTGGCACAAATTTTTGCATGTCGACACTTTATGTTGTGCGCCCACAGCCTATGCCTTGGACGCGAATTTTCACATGTTGACACTTTGTGTTGTGCGCCCCCAACCTGCGTGTTGGGTGAAATTTTTTGCATGTCGACACTTTTTGTTGTGTGCCCCTAGCCTGCGCCTTGGGTGTAAATTTTTACATGTCGACACTTTGTGTTGTGTGCCCCTAACCTACGCCTTGGGCTTGAATTTTTACATTTGGACACATTGTGTTTTACACCCCATGCCTGCGCCTTGGGCACAAATTTTCATATATGGACACTTTGTGTTGTACACCCCCAGCCTACGCCTTGGGTGTGAATTTTTGCATGTCAACACTTTGTGTTATGCGCCACCAGTCTGCGCGTTGGGTGTAAATTTTCACATCTCGACACTTTTTTTTGTGCGTCCCTAGCCTGTACCTTAGGTGTGAAATTTCACATGTTCAAACTTTGTGTTTTACACCCATAGCCTGTGAATTGGGTACGAATTTTCACATGTCGACACTTTGTGTTGTGTGCCCCCAGAAAGAACCTTGCACGTGAATCTTTACATGTCGACACTTTGTGTTATTCACCCGCAACCTGCGCCTTGGGCCCAAATTTTCACATGACAACACTTTGTGTTGTGCACCCCCAGCTGGTACCTTGGTTGCGAATTTTTCCATGTTGAAACTTTGTGTTGTGTGCCCCCATCCTGCGCCTTGGGCGCGAATTTTTGTATGTCAATACTTTGTGTTGTGCGCCCTTAGCCTGCGCCTTGGGCACAAATTTTTGCATGTCAACACTTTGTGTTCTGCTCCCCCAGCCTACGCTTTGGGCTTGAATTTTCACATGTCGACACTTTTTGTTTTGTGTCCTCAACCTACACCTTAGGCACGAATTTTGGCATGTCGACACTTTGCATTGTGTTCCCCCAGCCTGCACCTTAGCCGTTAATTTTTGCATGCCGAAACTTTGTGTTGTGCTCCCATAACTTGCACCTTAGCCACGAATTTTTACATGTCAATGCTTTGTGTTGTGTGACCCCAGCCTCTGCCTTGGGTGCAAATTTTTCAATGTCGAGACTTTGTGTTGTTCGCCCATAGTCTACGCCTTAGACGCAAATTTTTGCATGTTGACACATTGTGTTGTACGCCCCCAGCCTATGCCTTGGGCATGAATTTTTACATGTCAACACTTTGTGTTGTGTGCCCCCAACCTGCACCTTGGGCACAAATTTTTGCATGTTGACACTTTTTATTGTGTGCCCCCAGCCTGTGCCTTGGGTGTAAATTTTCACATGTCGACACTTTGTGTTATGTGCCCCCAACCTGTGCCTTGGGCTCAAATTTTCGCATGTGGAAACATTGTGTTGTGTGCCCCATACCTGCACCTTGGGCGCAAATGTTCATATGTGGACACTTTGTGTTGTGCGCCCCCAGCCTGCGCCTTGGGTGTGAATTTTCGCATGTCAACACTTTGAGTTGTGCGCCACCAGCCTGCACCTTGGGTGTAAATTTTCACATGTCGACCCTGCGCCTTGGGCATGAATTTTTGCATTGTGTTGTGCATCCCCAGCCTGCGCCTTAGGACACATGAGCCTGCACCTTTCACATGTCGACACTTTGTGTTGTGCACCCCCACTATGCCTTTTGAATTTTTTCATGTGACACTTTGTGTTGTGCGCCCCAGATTGCGCCTTGGGCGTGAATTTTCCATGTACACTTTGTGTTGTGCTCCCCCAACTTGCACATGAATTTTCGCATGTCGACACTTTGTGTTGTGCGCCCCCACCCACCTTTGGCGTGAAACAATGTCAACACTTTATGTTGTGCACCACCACCTTGGGTGTGAATTTTTACATGTCGAACTTTGTGTTGTGTTTAGGGCACGAATTTTTGCATGTCGACACTTTGTGTTGTGCACCCAACCTGCGCCTTGGGCATGAATTTTTATATGTCGACACTTTCTGTTGCGTGCCCCCAGCCTGCCTTGCACACGTGAATTTTCACATGTCGACACTTTGTGTTGTGGCCCCCACATGAATTTTCGCATGTCAACACTTTGTGTTGTGCGTCCAACGGGCAGCCTGCACCCTTGTCACAAATTTTCACATGTCGACACTTTCTGTTGTGTGCCCCTAGCCTGCACCTTGGGTGAAAAATTTTTGCATGTCGACACTTTGTTTTGTGCGCCCCCAGCCTGTGCCTTGGGCGTGAATTTTCACATGTCGACACTTTGTGTTGTGCCCCAGCCTGCGCCTTTGGCACAAACATGTTGACAATTTGTGTTGTGCACCCCCAGCCTGTGCCTTTGCACACGTATTTTCACATGTCGACATTTTCACATGTCGACACTTTGTGTTGTGCACCCCCAACCTCCGCCTTGGGCATGAATTTTACATGTCGACACTTTTGTGTTTGTACGCCCCCCAACTTGCGCCTTGGGCACAAATTTTCACATGTCGACACTTTGTGTTGTGCACCCCGAGCCTACACTTTGGGCACATATTTCTGCATATCAACACTTTGTGTTGTGTGCCCCCAGGCTACGCCTTTTGTAGCACATCCTGACACTTTGTGTTTTGCACCCCCAGCCTGCGCCTTGGGTGTGAATTTTTACATGTTGACTTTTGTGTTGTATGCCCGTTAATTTTCGCATGTCGACACTTTGTGTTGTATGCCCCCATCTGCTCCTTGGGCATGAATTTTTGCATGTCAACACTTTGTGTTGTGCGCCCCCAGCCTGTGCCTTGGGTGTAAATTTTCGTATGTTGACACTTTGTGTTGTGCGCCCCCAGCCTTCGCCTTGGGCATGAATTTTTACATGTCAACACTTTGTGTTGTGCGCCACCAGCCTGCCCCTTGATCACAAATTTTCACATGTTGACACTTTGTGTTGTGTGTTCCCAGCCTACACCTTGGGTGTGAATTTTCGCATGTCGACACTTTGTGTTGTGCGCCCCCAGCCTGTGCCTTGGGCTCGAATTTTTGCATGTGGACACTTTGTGTTGTGCGCTCCATCCCTACGCCTTGGACACAAATTTTTGTATGTTGACATTTTGTGTTGTGCGCCCCCAGCCTGTGCCTTGGGAGTGAATTTTCACATGTCGACACTTTGTGTTGTGTGTTCCTAGCCTACGCCTTGGGTGTGAATTTTTGCATGTCGACACTTTGTGTTGTGCACCCTAACCTGTGCCTTGGGCTTGAATTTTCACATGTGGACACTTTTTGTTGTGTGCCCCATCCCTGCACCTTGGACATGAATTTTTGTATTTTGACACTTTGTTTTATTCACCCCCAGCCTGTGCCTTGGGTGTGAATTTTTCCATGTCAACACTTTGTGTTGTGCGCCGCCAGCCTGCGCCTTGGGTGTGAATTTTTGCATGTCGATACTTTGTGTTATGCGTCCCCAACCTATGCCTTGGGCATGAATTTTTGCATGTCGAGACTTTGTGTTGTGCACCCCCATCCTGTGGCTTGGGCATGAATTTTTGCATGTCGACACTTTGTGTTGTGTGCTCCCAACAAGAACCTTGCACGTGAGCTTTTGCATGTTAACACTTTGTACTATGCACCCCCAGCCTGCGCCTTGGGCACGAACTTTTACATGTCAACACTTTGTGTTGTGTGACTAGAGCCGGCACATTTGGTGCAAATTTTTACATGTTGACAATTTGTGTTGTGTGACCCCTGACTACATCTTAGGAGCAAATTTTTTTATGTTGACACTTTGTGTTGTGCGCCCCTAGCCTGCGCTTTCGGTGCAAATTTTTACATGTCAACACTTATTGTTGTGCGCCCCCTCACAAAGCCTACGCCTTGGGTGTGAATTTTTACATGTCAATACTTTGTCTTTTGCGCCCCCTGGCCTGTACCTTGGGCGTGAATTTTCATATGTCGACACTTTTTGATGTGGGCCCCCAGCCTGCGCCTCCAGCTTGCGCCTTGTGTGGAAATTTTTTCATGTTGACACTTTGTTTTGTGCACCCCCAGCCTACACCTTGGGCGCGTATTTTCACATGTCGACACTTTGTTTTGTGCGCCCCCATCTTGTGCCTTGGGCTTGAATTTTTGCATGTCGACACTTTGTGTTGTGCGCCCCCAGATTGCTCCTTGGGTGTGAATTTTCGCATGTCGACACTTTGTGTTGTGCACTCCCAGCCTGCGGCTTGGGCATGAATTTTCGCATGTCAACACTTTGTGTTGTACACCCTGAGCCTACAGCTTGGGCAAAAATTTTTGCATGACAACACTTTATGTTGTGCGCCCCCATGTCGACCTTCTGCGTGAATTTTTACATGTCGACACTTTGTGCACCCCAGCCTGCACCTTGGGCATGAATTTTCACATGTCTACACTTTGTGTTGTATGCCTGCAGCCTGCGCCTTGCGTCACATGTCAACACTTTGTGTTGTGTGCCCCTAGCCTATGCCTTGGGCACAAATTTTCACATGTCAACACTTTGTGTTGTGCACCCCCAGCCTGTGCCTTGGGTGTGAATTTTCACATGTCAACACTTTGTGTTGTGTGCTCCCAGCCTGCGCCTTGGGCACAAATTTTGACATGTTGACAATTTATGTTGTGCGCCCCCAGCTTGCTTCTTGGGCACAAATTTTTGCATGTCGACACTTTGTGTTGTTCGCCCCTAGCCTGTACCTTGGGTGTGAATTTTTGCATGTTGACACTTTTTGTTCTGAGCCCCCAGCCTGCGCCTTGGGCATTAATTTTTGCATGTCGACACATTGTGTTGTGCGGTCCCAACATGCGCCTTGGGCAAAAATTTTTGCATGTCAACACTTTCTGTTGTGTGCCCCTAGCCTGCGCCATGGGCGTGAATTTTTTTACGTCGACACTTTTTGTTGTGCGCCCCTAGCCAATGCCTTAGTTACAAATTTTTACATGTCGACACTTTGTGTTGTGTACCCCCAACATGTGCCTTGGGCATGAATTTTCACATGTTGACACTTTGTTTTGTGCGCCCCCAGTTTGTGCCTTGGGCGTGAATTTTTGCATGTCGACACTTTGTGTTGTGCACCCCCAGCCTGTGCCTTGGGCATGAATTTTTACATGTCAACACTTTGTGTTGTGCACCCCCTAGCCTGCAGCTTGGGCACGAATTTTTGCATGTTGACACTTCGTGTTGTGCACCCCCAACCTGCGCGTTAGGTGTGAATTTTCACATGTCGACACTTTGTGTTGTGCACCCCCAGCCTATGGCCTGGGGTCATGAATTTTCACATGTCAACATTTTGTGTTGTACACCCCCAGCCTGCGCCTTGGGCACGCAAATTTTTACATGTCGACACTTTCTGTTGTGCGCACCTAGCCTGCGCCTTGGGCTCAAATTTTTGCATGTCGACACTTTGTGTTGTGCACCCCCAGCCTGCACATTGGCTGTCTAATTTTCACATTTCGACAATTTGTGTTGTGCTCTCCCAGTCTATGCTTTGGGCGTGAAATTTCGCATGTTGACACTTTGTATTGGGCACTCCCCAGCCTGCACCTTGGGTGTGATTTTTCACATGTCGACAATTTGTGTTGTGCACCCCCATCCTATGCCTTGTGCATGAATTTTCAAATGTTAACACTTTGTGTTGTGCACCCTCAACCTACACCTTGGGCGTGAATTTTCACATTACGACACTTTGTGTTGTGCGCCCCCAGCCGGCGCCTTGGGCGTGAATTTTCACATGTCTACAATTTGTGTTGTGCGCACATAGCCTGCGCCTTGGGTACAAATTTTTGCATGCTGACACGTTGTGTTGTGCGACCCCAACCTGTGCCTTGGGCATGAATTTTTGCATGTCGACACTTTGTGTTGTGCACCCCCAGCCTGCGCCTTGGGCACGAATTTTCCCATGTCGACACTTTGTGTTATACACCCCCAGCCTGCGCCTTGGGCGTGAATTTTTACATGTTGACACTTTGTGTTATGTTCCCCCAGCCTGTGCCTTAGGCGTGAATTTTTTACACATTGACACTTTGTGTTGTGTGCCCCCAGCTTGCGCCTTGGGCACAAATTTTCACATGTAAACACTTTGTGTTGTGCTCCCCCAGCCTGCGCATTGGGCACAAAATTTTGCATGTTGACACTTTGTGTTGTGCGCCCCTAGCCTGCAACTTGGGTTTGAATTTTCACATGTCAACACTTTGTGTTGTGTGCCCCCAACCTACGCCTTGGGCTCAAATTTTTACATGTGGAAACTTTATGTTGTGTGCCCATAGCCTGCGCCTTGGGCACAAATTTGCACATGTGGACACTTTGTGTTTTGCACCTTCAGCATGTGCCTTGGGCATGAATTTTCACATGTCGACACTTTATGCTGTGTGCCCCCAACCTGCACCTTGGGCTTGAATTTTCACATGTGGACACTCTGTGTTGTGCACCCCTAGCCTGCACCTTGGGCACAAATTTTCACATGTCAACACTTTCTGTTGTGCACCCACATCCTGTGCCTTGGGCGTGAATTTTCACATGTTGACACTTTGTATTTTTTGCCCCTAGCCTATGCCTTGGGCGTGAATTTTCACATGTTGACACTTTAAGTTGTGTGCCCCCAGCCTACACCTTGGGAGAAATTTTTCGCATGTCGACACTTTGTGTTGTGCGCCCCAATCTCGCACCTTTGGTGTGAGTTTTCACATGTCAACACTTTGTGTTGTGCATCCCAAGCTTGCACCTTGGGCATGAATTTTCACATGTCGGCAATTTGTGTTGTGCGCCCGTAGCCTGCACCTTGGGCGCGAAGTTTTGCATGTTGACACTTTGTGTTGTGCGAACCCAACCTACGCCTTGGGAGCTAATTTTTGCATGTCGACACTTTCTGTTGTGCGGTCCCAACCTGTGCCTTGGGCCTGAATTTTTGCATGTCAACACTTTGTGTTATGTCCCCCAAGCCTCCGTCTTTGGCACTATCTTTTGCATGTCGACACTTTGTGTTATGCACCCCCAGCCTACGCCTTGGGCGTGAATTTTTACATGTCGACACTTTGTGTTGTGCGCCCCCAGCCTGTGCCTTGGGGTCAAATTTTTTAATGTCGACATTTTGTGTTGTGCGCCCCCAGCCTGTGCCTTGGGTGTGAATTTTCGCATGTCGACACTTTGTGTTGTGTGCCCCCAGCCTGCGCCTTGGGCACGAATTTTCACATGTCGACACTTTGTGTTGTGCACCCCCAGCCTGTGCCTTGGGCGTGAATTTTCACATGTCGACACTTTGTGTTGTGCGCCCCCAACCTACACCTTGGGCTCAAATTTTCACATGTCAACACTTTGTGTTGTGCACCCCTAGTCTACACCTTGGGAGTGAATTTTCACATGTCGACACTTTGTGTTGTGCGCCCCATGCCTACACCTTGGATGCGAATTTTCACATGTCGACACTTTGTGTTGTGCACCCCCATCCTGCGCCTCTGGGGAAAATTTTTGAATGTCAACACTTTTTGTTATGCACCGCCAGCCTGTGCCTTTCGCACGAATTTTTACATGTCGACACTTTTTATTGTGCACCCCCATCCTACGCCTTGGGCGCGAATTTTTGCATGTTGACACTTTGTGTTGTGCGCCCACAATTTGCGCCTTGGGCGCAAATTTTCGCATGTCGACACTTTGTGTTGTACGCCCCCATCCTGTGCCTTAGGCACAAATTTTCACATGTCGACACTTTGTGTTGTTCGCCCCCAACCTGTGCCTTGGGCATAAATTTTCACATGGTGACACTTTGTGTTGTGCGTCCCCAGCCTATGCCTTGGGCATGAATTTCACATGTCGACACTTTGTCTTATGCGCCCCTACCCTGTGCCTTGGGCACGAATTTTCACCTATCGAAACTTTGTGTTGTGCACCACCAGCCTGCGTCTTTGGAAAGAATTTTCACATGTTGACACTTTGTGCTATGTGCCCCCATCCTGCACCTTGGGAGAAAAATTTTGAATGTCGACCCTTTGTGTTTTGTGCCCCAAGCCTGTGCCTTGGGTGTAAATTTTCAGTTGTCGACACTTTGTGTTTCGTGCCCCCATCATGTGCCTTGGGCGTGAATTTTTCTTGTTGACACTTTGTGTTGTGCGCCCCCAGCCTACGCCTTGGCTGTGTATTTTCACATGTCAACACTTTGTGTTGTGCGCGTGTATCCTGTGCCTTGGGCACGAATTTTTGCATGTCGACACTTTGTGTTGCGCACCCCCAGCCTGCGCCTTGGGCACAAATTTTTGCATGTTAACACTTTGTGTTATGCGCCCCCAGACTGCGCCTTGGGCACAAATTTTCACATTAGGACACTTTGTGTTGTGTGCCCCCAACCTACGCCTTGGGGATGAGTTTTCGCATGTCGACACTTTTTGTTATGCGCTCCCAACCTACGACTTGGGCACAAATTTTTTCTTGTTGACACGTTGTGTTGTGTGAACCCAGCCTGTGCCTTGGACACAAATTTTCGTATGTCGACAATTTGTGTTGTGTGCCCCTAGCCACCACACTTTGTGTTTTATAGCCTGTGCCTTGGGATAAAATTTTCCCATGTCGACACTTTATGTAGTAAGCCCCCAGCCTGCGCCTTGGGGCAAAGTTTTACATGCTGACACTTTGTGTTGTGTGCCCCCAGCCTGTGCCTTGCATGTATTTTTGCATGTGAAACTTTGTGTTTTACGCCCCCAGCCTTTTCTTGTGCCTTGGGCTCGAATTTTTGCATGACACTTTGTGTTGTGTGCCCCCAGCCTGTGCCTTGGGGGTGAATTTTTTACATTTTGACACTTTGTGTTGTGCACCCCCTTGTGCCTTGGGCATGAATTTTTGCATGTGACACTTGTTGGCACAGTTAACCTGCGCCTTGGGTGTGAATTTTGCATGTCAACACTTTGTGTTGTGCGCGCCAAGCCTGCGTTATGGGTGCAAATTTTTGCATGTCAACACTTTGTGTTGTGCCACCCCAGCCTGTGCCTTGGGTGCGAATTTTCACATGTCAACACTTTCTGTTGTGCATCCCTAGCCTATAACTTGGGCTCAAATTTTCACATGTGGAAACTTTGTGTTGTGTGCCCCATGTCTACACCTTGGGCACAAATTTTTATATGTGAACACTTTGTGTTGTGCGCCCCCAGCTTGCGCCTTGGTTGTGAATTTTTGCATGTCAACACTTTGTGTTGTGCGCCACCAGCCTGCACCTTGGGCAAGAATTTTTGCATGTCGACAATTTGTGTTGTGTATACCCAGCCTATGCCTTGGGTGTGAATTTTCGCATGTCAACAATTTTTGTTGTGCACCCCCAGCCTATGCCTTGGGCATGAATTTTCACATGTCGACACTTTGTGTTGTGTGCCCCCAGCAAGTACCTTGCATGTGAATTTTTGCATGTCGATACTTTGTGTTATGTGCCCCCAGCCTCCACCTTGGGTATGAATTTTTACGTGTCAACACTTTGTGTTGTGCACCCATAGCCAGCACCTTGGGCACAAATTTTTTGCATGTCGACACCTTATGTTGTGCGCCCGAGCCTGTGACTTGTTCACAAATTTTCACATGTCAACACTTTTTGTTGTGCACCTCCACCCTGCGCCTTAGGTGTGAATTTTCACATGTGAGATAGTTTGTATTGTGTGCCCCCAGCCTGCGCCGTGGGCACATATTTTCACATGTCGACACTTTCTCTTGTGCGCGCATATCCTGTGCCTTGGGTGCAAATTTTTGCATGTCGATAGTTTGTGTTGTGCACCCCAAGCCTGCGTCATGGCCACAAATTTTCGAATGTCAAAACTTTGTGTTGTGTGCCCCTAGCCTGCACCTTGGGTGTAAATTTTCGCATGTCGACACTTTGTGTTGTGCTCCCCAAGCCTGCACCTTGGGCACAAATTTTTGCATGTCGTCACTTTATGTTGTGCGCCCCCATCCTGTGCCTTGGGGCTCAAATTTTTGCATGTCCTAACTTTGTGTTGTGCACCCCAAGCTTGTGCCTTGGGCATGAATTTACACATGTTGACACTTTGTGTTGTGCACCCCCAGCCTGTGCCTTAGGCATGAATTTTCACATGTCAACTCTTTGTCTTGTGCGCCCCCAACCTACCCCTTGGGTGTGAATTTTTGCATGTCAACACTTTGTGTTGTGCGCCCCAAGATCGCACCTTACGCACGAATTTTTGCATGTCGCCACTTTGTGTTGTGCTCCCCCAGCCTGAGCCTTCCGTGTAAATTTTCACATGTCGACACTTTGTGTTGTGTGCCCCCAGCCTGTGCCTTGGGTGTGAATTTTCACATGTCGACACTTTGTGTTGTGCACCCCCAGCTTACGCCTTCGGCACAAATTTTCACATGTCGACACTTTGCGTTGTGCACCCTCATCCTACACCTTGGATGTGAATTTTAAGATGTCGACATTTTGTGTTGTGCGCCCCCAACCTGCACCTTGGGTTTGAATTTTCAAATGTCGACACTTTGTGTTGTGCACCCCAACCTGCACCTTGGGCACAAAATTTTTACATGTCAACACTTTGTGTTGTGCTCCACTAGCCTACGCCTTGGTGTGCAAATTTTCACATGTTGACACTTTGTGTTGTGCACCCCCAATCTACACCTTGGGAGAAAATTTTTGCATGTCGACACTTTGTGTTTGTGCCCCTAGCCTGCGCATTGGGCCTGCACTTTGTGTTGTGTGCCCCCCAGACTGGGGAGTGAATTTTTGCATGTCGACACTTTGTGTTGTGCACCCCCAGCCTGTGCCTTGGGCAAAAATTTTCACATGTCGAACACTTTGTGTTGTGCGCCCCCATCCTGTGCCTTGGACGTGAATTTTCACATGTTGACACTTTGTGTTGTGTGACCCCAGCCTGCGCACCTTGGAAGAAATTTTTTTGCATGTCGACACTTTGTGTTGTGCGCCCCCAACCTACGCCTTGGTGCACAAATTTTCTCAATGTCGACACTTTGTGTTGTGCACCCCTAGCCTGCACCTTGGGTGCGAATTTTCACATGTCAACACTTTGTGTTGTGCACCCCTAGCCTACGCCTTGGGCATGAATTTTTACATGTCGACACTTTGTGTTGTGCACCCCCAGGCTTGCACCTTGGGCGTGAATTTTGACATGTCGACACTTTGTGTTGTGTGCCCCCATCCTGCGCCTTGGGCACGAATTTTCACATGTTAACACTTTGTGTTGTACGCCCCCAGCCTGCACCTTGGGAGTAAATTTTCACATGTCGACACTTTGTGTTGTGTACGCACCCAGCCTGCATATTGGGCACAAATTTTCACATGTCGACACTTTGTGTTTTGCGCCCCCATCCTGTGCCTTGGGCTCAAATTTTTTCTTGTCGATGCTTTGTGTTGTGCACCCCCAGCCTACGCCTGGGGTGTGTATTTTCACATGTCGACACTTTGTGTTGTGCGCCCGTGTCCTGTGGCTTGGGAATGAATTTTCAAATGTCGACACTTTGTCTTATGCTCCCCCAGCTTGCGCCTTGGGCGCAAATGTTTGCATGTTAGCACTTTGTGTTGTGCTCCCCCAGCCTGCGCCTTGGGCACGAATTTTCACATTAGGACACTTTGTGTTGTGCGCCCCCAGCCTATGCCTTAGGAATGAATTTTTGCACGTCGACACTTTGTGTTGTGCACCCCAAGCCTACGCCTTGGGCATAAACTTTTTCATGTTGACACTTTGTGTTGTGCGACCCCAGCCTGTTCCTTGGGTGTGAATTTTCGTATTTTGACACTTTGTGTTGTGTGCACCCAGCCAACGCCTTGGGTGTAAATGTTTAGATTTTGACACTTTGTGTTGTGCGCCCCCAGCCTGCACCTTGGGTGCAAATTTTCACATGTTGACACTTTGTGTTGTGCGCCCCCAGCCTGCGCCTTGGGTGTGAAATTTTTACATGTTGACACTTTGTGTTGTGCGCCCCCAGCCTGCGCCTTGGGCACAAATTTTTGCATGTCGACACTTTGTGTTGTGCACCCCGAGCCTGCGCCTTGGGTGTAAATTTTTACATGTCGACACTTTGTGTTGTGCTCCCCTAGCCTGTGCCTTGGGTGTAAATTTTCGTATGTCGACACTTTGTGTTGTGCAACCCAACCTGCACCTTGGGCTCAAATTTTCGCATGTGGAAACCTTGTGTTGTGTGCCCCATGTCTGGCGCTTGGGTGTGAATTTTCGTAAGTGGACACTTTGTGTTGTGTGCCCCAGCCTACACTTTGGGCACGGATTTTTACATGTCAACACTTTTTGTTGTGCGCCGCCAGCCTGTGCTTTGGGCAAAAATTTTTACATGTCGACACTTTGCGGTGTGTGTCCCCAGCCTGCGCCTTGGGTGTGAATTTTGACATGTCGACACTTTGTGTTGTGCACCCCCAGCCTATGCATTGGGCACGAATTTTCACATGTCGACACTTTGTGTTGTGCTCCCCCTGCAAGTACCTTAAACGTGAATTTTTGCATGTCGACGCTTTGTGTTATGCACCCCCAGCCTCTGCCTTGAGCTCGGATTTTTGCATGTCAACACTTTTTGTTGTGTGCCCCATAGCCTGCACCTTGGGCTGCAAATTTTTGCATGTCGACACTTTGTGTTGTGCGCCCCCTCCAATGCGCCTTGGATTCACGAATTTTCACATGTTGACACTTTTTTTTGTGAGCCTCCAGCCTGCGCCTTGGGTGTGAATTTTCACATATAGACAGTTTGTGTTCTGTGCCCCCATCTTGCGCTGTGGGCGCATATTTTTACATGTCAAAACTTTGTGTTCTGCACCCGTATCCTATGCCTCGGGTGTAAATTTTCACATGTCAACACTTTGTGTTGTGTGCCCCCAGCCTGTGCCTTGAGCGTGAATTTTTGCATGTCGACACGTTGTGTTATGCACCCCCAACCTACACCTTAGGCACAAATTTTTTCATGTCAAAACTTTGTGTTGTATGCCCCCAGCCTACGCCTTGGGCACGAATTTTCATATGTTGACACTTTGTGTTGTGCACACCCATCTTTGGCCTTCGAAAAAAAATTTCACATGTTGAAACTTTGTGTTTTCCACCCCCAGCATGCGCCTTGCGCATGAATTTTCGGATGTTGACACTTTGAGTTTTACACCCCTAGCCTGCGCCTTGCACGTGAATTTTCACATGTCGACACCTTGTGTTGTGCGCCACGTTCTACGCCTTGGGCACAAATTTTCACATGTCAACACTTTGTGTTGTGCACCCCCAACCTGCGCCTTGGGTGTGAATTTTCACATGTCGACACTTTGTGTTGTGTGCTCCCAGCCTACGCCTTGGGCACAAATTTTCACATGTTGACAATTTGTGTTGTGTGCCCCCAGCCTGCGCTTCTTGGGCACAAATTTTTGCATGTCGACACTTTGTGTTGTTCGCCCCTAGCCTATACCTTGGGTGTGAATTTTTGCATGTTAACACTTTTTGTTCTGAGCCCCCAGCCTGCGCCTTGGGCGTTAATTTTTGCATGTCGACACTTTGTGTTGTGCGGTCCCAACCTGCACCTTGGGCACAAATATTTACATGTCAACACTTTCTATTGTGTGCCCCTAGCCTGCGCCATGGGGGTGAATTTTTTTATGTCGACACTTTGTGTTGTGTGCCCCTAGCCAGTGCCTTGGTTATGAATTTTTGCATGTCGACACTTTGTGTTGTGTACCCCCAACATGTGCCTTGGGCATGAATTTTCACATGTTGACACTTTGTTTTGTGCGCCCCCAGTTTGTGCCTTGGGCATGAATTTTTGCATGTTGAAAGTTTGTGTTGTGCACCCCCAGCCAGTGCCTTGGGCATGAATTTTTACATGTCGACACTTTGTGTTGTGCACACCCTACCTGCAGCTTGGGCACGAATTTTTGCATGTTGACACTTTGTGTTGTGCACCCCCAACCTGCGCCTTAGGCACGAATTTTCACATGTTGACACTTTGTGTTGTGCGGCCCCAGCCTATGGCTTGGGGTCAAATTTTCAAATGTCAACATTTTGTGTTGTGCACCCCGAGCCTGCTCCTTGCGCGCAAATTTTCGCATGTCAACACTTTGTGTTGTGTGCCCCCAGCCTGCGCCTTGGGCTCAAATTTTCGAATGTCGACACCTTGTGTTGTGCACCCCCAGACTGCACATTGGCTTCTAAATTTCACATTTCGACACTTTGTGTTGTGCTCTCCCATTCTATGCCTTGGGCGTGAAATTTCGCATGTTGACACTTTGTATTGGGCACTCCCTAGCCTGCGCCTTGGGTGTGATTTTTCACATGTCGACACTTTGTGTTGTGCACACCCATCCTATGCCTTGTGCATGAATTTTCAAATGTTAACACTATGTGTTGTGCACCCTCAACCTACACCTTGGGCGTGAATTTTCACATTACGACACTTTGTGTTGTGCGCCCCCATCCGGCGCCTTGGGCATGAATTTTCACATGTCTACACTTTGTGTTGTGCGCACATAGCCTGTGCCTTGGGTAAAAATTTTTGCATGCTGACACGTTGTGTTGTGCGACCCCAACCTGTGCCTTGGGCACGAATTTTTGCATGTCGACACTTTGTGTTGTGCACCCCCAGCCTGCGACTTGGGCACGAATTTTCCCATGTCGACACTTTGTGTTGTGCACCCCCCTAGCCTGCGCCTTGGGCGTGAATTTTCACATGTATGACACTTTGTGTTTGTGCGCCCCCAGCCTGTGCCTTAGGCTGTGAATTTTCACATGTTGACACTTTGTGTTGTGTGCCCCCAAGCTTACGCCTTGATTGTGAATTTTCACATGTCGAACACTTTGTGTTGTGCTCCCCCAGCTTGCCGACTTGGGCACAAATTTTCACATGTTGACATTTTTTGTTGTGCACCCCTAGCCTGCACCTTGGGCATGAAATTTTACATGTTAACACTTTGTGTTGTGTGACCCCAGCCTGCACCTTGGCCGAACAAATTTTCGTACATGTTGACAACTTTGTGTTGTGCTGCCCATAGCCTGCGCCTTGGGCACAGAATTTTCACATGTCAACACTTTGTGTTTTGCACCTTCAGCATGCTGCACCTTGGGCGTGCAAATTTTTTCATTTCGACACTTTGTGCTGTGTGCCGCCCCTAACCAGCGCCTTGGGCTCAAATTTTCACATGTTGACACTTTGTGTGGTGTGCACCCCTAGCCTGTGCCTTGTGCACTGAATTTTAACATGTGGACACTTTGTGTTGTGCACCTTCAGCCTGTGCCTCGGGTGTGAATTTTCACATGTTGACACTTTATGTTATGCAACCCCTAGCATGTGCCTTGTGCGCAAATTTTTGCATGTTCAAAATTTAAGTGTGTGTTGCACCCCAGCCTACGCCTTAGGCGTGAAAATTTTCACTTGTCGACACTTTGTCTTGTGCGTCCCCAATCGTCGCACCATTGGTGCACAAATTTTCACATGTTGACACTTTGTGTTGTGCATCCCTAGCCTGAACCTTGGGCATGTGAATTTTTGCATGTCAGACACTTTGTGTTGTGTGCCCCCAACCTATGCACCTTGGGCATGAAGTTTTCACATGTCAACACTTTGTGTTATGCGAACCCAACCTACGCCTTGGGAGCTAATTTTTGCATGTCGACACTTACTGTTGTGTGGTCCCAACCTGTGCCTTGGGCCTGAATTTTTACATGTCGACACTTTGTGTTGTGTCATCCCAAGCCTATGCCTTGGGCACTGAATCTTTTCCATGTTGACACTTTATGTTCTGCGCCCCCAGGCCTATGACTTGGGCGGTGAATTTTTGCATCTTGACACTTTGTGTTGTGTACCTCCAGCCTGCGTCTTGGCGTCGAAATTTTCACATGTCGACACTTTGTGTTGTGCGCCCCTAGCCTGTGCCTTGGGCATGAATTTTCACATATCGACACTTTGTGTTGTGTGTCCCTAGCCTACACCTTGGGCACGAATTTTTGCATGTCGACACTTTGTGTTGTGCACCCCCAACCTATTCCTTGGGCGTGAATTTTCACTTGTCGACACTTTGTGTTGTGCACCCCCAACCTGTACCTTGGGCTCAAATTTTCACATGTCAACACTTTGTGTTGTGCACCCCTAGCCTACACCTTGGAGCACAATTTTTCACATGTCGACACTTTGTGTTGTGCACCCCCATGCCTACGGCTTGTATGCATAAATTTTCAGATGTCGAAACTTTGTGTTGTGCACGCCCCCAACCTGCACCTCTGGGGACAAATTTTTTACGTGTCAACAATTTATGTTGTGCTCCCCCATCCTGTACCTTTCGTGTGATTTTTTGCATATCGACACTTTTTATTGTGCGGTCCCAAACTACACCTTGCGCACAAATTTTTGCATGTGGTCACTTTGTGTTGTGCGCCCCCCAATTTGTGCATTGGATGCGCAAATTTTTACATGTCGATACTTTGTGTTCTATGCCCCCATCTTGCGCCTTAGGCACAAATTTTCACATGTCGACACTTTTTGTTGTGCTGCCCAGAACCTGTGCCTTGCGCGTGAATTTTCACATGTTGACACTTAGCATTGTGCACCCCTAGCATGTGCCTTGTGCTGTGAATGTTCGCATGTTAACACTTTCTCTTATGCACCCCTAACCTGTCGCCTTAGGTGCATGAATTTTCTCCCTGTCAAAATTTTTTGTTGTGCTCCCCCAGACTGTGTCTTTCGAAACAAATTTTCACCATGTTGGACAATTTTTGCTATGTGCGCCCCCAACCTGCGCCTTGGGCAGCAAATTTTTGAATCTCAAAACTTTGTGTTTTGTGCCCCTAACCTGTCACCTTGGCCGTGAATTTTCGTATGTTGACAATTTGTGTTGTGGGCCACCAGCCTGCGCCTTGGGTTTGAATTTTTGCATGTCGACACTTTGTGTTCGTGCACCCCTAACATGTGCCTTGGGTGCGTGAATTTTTTCTTGTTGACACTTTGTGTTGTGCGCCCCCAACCTGCCCCTTGGTCGCTGTGTTTTCACATGTTGATACTTTGTGTTGTGTGCCACCAGCCTACGCTTTGGGCATGAATTTTCGCATATCGACCCTTTATGTTGTGTGCCCCCAGACTACACCTTGGTCTTCGAAAATTTGACATGTCGACACTTTGTGTTGTGCACCCCCCAGCCCTACGCCTTAGGAGCACAAATTTTTTCATGTCGACACTTTGTGTTATGCGCCGCCAGACTGCACCTTGGGTACAAATTTTTACATGTCAGGACACTTTGTGTTATGTGCCACCAACTTACGCCTTCGGGATGAGTTTTCGCATGTCGACACTTTGTGTTGTGCGCCCCTAGCCTGCACCTTGGGCACGAATTTTTGCATGTCGACACTTTGTGTTGTGTGCCCCCAGCCTGTGCCTTGGGCATGAATTTTTACATGTCAACACTTTGTGTTGTGCGCCCCTAGCCTGTGCCTTGGGCATGAATTTTCACATGTCGACACTTTGTGTTGTGTGTCCTCTCAAGCCCTCAAAAACCTGGCACGAATTTTTGCATGTCGACACTTTGTGTTGTGTGCCCCCAGCCTGTGCCTTGGGCATGAATTTTCACATGTCGACACTTTGTGTTGTGTGCCCCCAGCCTGCGCCTTGGGCTCAAATTTTCACATGTCAACACTTTGTGTTGTGTGCCCCCAGCCTGCGCCTTGGGCATGAATTTTCACATGTCGACACTTTGTGTTGTGCGCCCCTAGCCTGCACCTTGGGCACAAATTTTCACATGTCGACACTTTGTGTTGTGCACTCCCATCCTGTGCCTTGGGCATGAATTTTCACATGTCAACACTTTGTGTTGTGTGCCCCCAGCCTGTACCTTGGGCATGAATTTTCACATGTTGACACTTTTTATTGTGCACCACCTCCCCCCCCCCCAAAAATCTTGGCCTTTGCGCATATTTTTGCATGGTGACACCTTTGTGTTGTCGCCCCACTTTTGTGCCTTGGGCGCAAATTTTCACATGTCACACTTTGTGTTGGACGCCCCCATCCTGCGCCTTGGCACAATTTTCACAAGGTCGACACTTTGTGTTGTGTTGTCCTCCCCCCAACCTGTGCCTTGGGCATAAATTTTCACATGTTGACACTTTGTGTTGTGCGCCCCCAGCATATGCCTTGGGCACGAATTTCACATGTCGACACTTTGTCTTATGCGCCCCTACCCTGTGCCTTGGGCATGAATTTTCTCCTGTCAAAACTTTTTGTTGTGCACCCCCAGCCTGCGTCTTTGGAAATAATTTTCACATGTTGACACTTTGTGCTATGTGCCCCCATCCTGCACCTTGGGAGCAAATTTTTGAATGTCGACCCTTTGTGGTTTTAGTGCCCTAACGTGTGCTTGGGGTAAATTTTCAGATGTCAACACTTTGTGGTTTCGTCCCCCCATCATGTGCCTTTGGCGTGAATTTTTTCTTGTTGACCCTTTGTGTTGTGCTCTCCAACCCAACCTGCCCCTTGGGTTTGTATTTTACCTGTCAAACTTTGTGTGTGCGCGGTGTAATCCTATGCCTTGGGCCACGAATTTTGCACATGTCGACAACTTGATTGTTTTGTGCACCCCCAGCCTGCGCCTTGGGCACAAATTTTTTCATGTAAACACTTTGTGTTATGCGCCGCCAGACTGCACCTTGGGTACAAATTTTTACATTAGGACACTTTGTGTTGTGTGCCCCCAACCTACGCCTTGGGGATGAGTTTTCGCATTTCGACACTTTGTGTTGTGCGCCCCCAGCCTACGACTTGGGCACAAATTTTTTCTTGTTGACACGTTGTGTTGTGTGAACCCAGCCTTCGCCTTGGGCGCAAATTTTTCATTGTCGACACTTTGTGTTGTGTGCCCCTATCCAACCACGAGGACGGGGACCCGTCTGATAAAACATTTTCCCATGTCCGAACACTTTATGTAGTAAGGAAGCCCCCCCCTGCGTCCGCTGGGCGCAAAGTTTTGCATGCTGACACTTTGTGTTGTGCGCCCCCATTCTGCGCCTTGGGGGTGAATTTTTTGCATTTTGACACTTTGTGTTGTGCACCCCCAGCCTATGCCTTGGGCACGAATTTTTGCATGTCAACACTTTGTGTTGTGCGCGCCAAGCCTTCGCTACTGGGGTAAATTTTTTGGCATGTCAACACTTTGTTTTGTGCCACCCCCAGCCTGTGCCTTGGGTGTGAATTTTCACATGTCACAACCTTTCTGTTGTGCATATCCCAGCCCGTAACTCACTGGCTCACTATTTTTCACATGTGGAAACTTTGTGTTCTGTGCCATATGTCTGCACCTTGGGCACAAATTTTTATATGTGAACACTTTGTGTTGTGCGCCCCTAGCTTGCGCCTTGGGTGTGAATTTTTGCATGTCAACACTTTGTGTTGTGTGCCACCAGCCTGCACCTTGGGCAAGAATTTTTTGCATTTCGACAATTTGTTTTGTTTGTGTATCCCCAGCCTATGCCTTGGGTGTGAATTTTCGCATGTCAACAATTTTTGTTGTGCACCCCCAACCTGTGCCTTGGGCATGAATTTTCACATGTCGACACTTTGTGTTGTGTGCCCCCAACAAGTACCTTGCATGTGAATTTTCGCATGTTGATACTTTGTGTTATGTGCCCCCAGCCTCCGCCTTGGGTATGAATTTTTACGTGTCAACACTTTGTGTTGTACGCTCATAGCCAGCACCTTGGGCACAAATTTTTACATGTCGACACTTTATGTTGTGCGCCCCAGCCTGTGACTTGTTCACAAATTTTCGCATGTCAACACTTTTTGTTGTGCACCTCCACCCTGCGCCTTAGGTGTGAATTTTCACATGTAGATAGTTTGTATTGTGTGTCCCCAGCCTGCGCCGTGTGCGCATATTTTCACATGTCGACACTTTCTCTTGTGCACGCATATCCTGTGCCTTGGGTGCGAATTTTCACATGTCGATAGTTTGTGTTGTGCACCCCAAGCCTGCGTCATGGTCACAAATTTTCGCATGTCGAAACTTTGTGTTGTGTGCCCCTAGCCTGCACCTTGGGTGTAAATTTTCGCATGTCAACTCTTTGTGTTGTGCTCCCCAAGCCTGCACCTTGGGCACAAATTTTTGCATGTCGTCACTTTATGATGTGCACCCCCATCCTGTGCCTTAGGGCTCAAATTTTTGCATGTCCTAACTTTGTGTTGTGTACCTCAAGCTTGCGCCTTGGGCATGAATTTACACATGTTGACACTTTGTGTTGTGCACCCCCATCGTTGGCCTTGGGAAAAAAATTTCACATGTCCAAACTTTGTGCTGTGCACCCCCAGCCTACGCCTTGGGCATGAATTTTTGCATGTCAACACTTTTTGTTGTGCGCCCATAGGGTGTGAATTTTCACATGTAGATAGTTTGTATTGTGTTCCCCCACCTGTGCCGTGGGGGCTATTTTTCACAGCCAGCACCTTGGGTAAAAATTTTTACATGTCGACACTTTATGTTGTGCGCCCCAGCCTGTGACTTGTTCACAAATTTTCGCATGTCAACACTTTTTGTTTTGCACCTCCACCTTGCGCCTTAGGTGTGAATTTTCACATGTAGATAGTTTGTATTGTGTTCCCCCAGCCTGTGCCGTGGGTGCATATTTTCACATGTCGACACTTTCTCTTGTGCGCGCATATCCTGTGCCTTGGGTGCGAATTTTCGCATGTCGATAGATTGTGTTGTGCACCCCAAGCCTGCGTAATGGTCACAAATTTTTGCATGTCAAAACTTTGTGTTGTGTGCCCCTAGCCTGCACCTTGGGTGTAAATTTTCGCATGTCAACTCTTTGTGTTGTGCTCCCCAAGCCTGCACCTTGGGCACAAATTTTTGCATGTCGTCACTTTATGTTGTGCGCCCCCATCCTGGGCACAAATTTTTGCATGTCGACACTGTGCCTTGGGGCTCAAATTTTTGCATGTCCTAACTTTGTGTTGTGCACCCCAAGCTTGTGCCTTGGGCATGAATTTACACATGTTGACACTTTGTGTTATGCACCCCCATCGTTGGCCTTGGGAAAAAAATTTCACATGTCCAAACTTTGTGCTGTGCACCCCCAGCCTACGCCTTGGGCGTGAATTTTTACATGTCAACACTTTTTGTTGTGCGCCCCAAGATTGCACCTTACACATGAATTTTTGCATGTCGACACTTTGTGTTGTGCTCCCCCAGCCTGAGCCTTGCGTGTAAATTTTCACATGTCGACACTTTGTGTTGTGCGCCCCCAGCCTGTGCCTTGGGTGTGAATTTTCACATGTCGACACTTTGTGTTGTGCACCCCTAGCTTACGCCTTCGGCATGAATTTTCACATGTCGACACTTTGTGTTGTGCACCCCCAGCCTACACCTTGGATGTGAATTTTAAGATGTCGACATTTTGTGTTGTGCGCCCACAACCTGCGCCTTGGGTGTGAATTTTCAAATGTCAACACTTTGTGTTGTGCACAACCAACCTGCGCCTTGGGCACAAATTTTTGCATGTCAACAATTTGTGTTGTGCTCCACTAGCCTACGCCTAGGTTGCAAATTTTCACATGTTGACACTTTGTGTTGTGCACCCCCAGTCTACACATTGGGAGAAAATTTTTGCATGTCGACACTTTGTGTTGTGTGCCCCCAGCATGCGCATTGGGCGTAAATTTTGACATGTTGACACTTTGTGTTGTGTGCCCCCAGACTGCACCTTGGGAGTGAATTTTTACATGTCGACACTTTGTGTTGTGTACCCACAACCTATGCCTTGGCCACAAATTTTCACATGTCGACACTTTGTGTTTTGCGCCCCCATCCTGTGCCTTGGACGTAGATTTTCACATGTTGAAACTTTGTGTTGTGTGACCCTAGCCTACACCTTGGAAGAAAATTTTTTGCATGTTGACACTTTCTGTTATGCGCCCCTCCCTGCGCCTTGGGCACAAATTTTCTAATGTCAACACTTTGTGTTGTGCACCCCTAGCCTGCACCTTGGGTGTGAATTTTCACATGTCGACAATTTGTGTTGTGCACACCTAGCCTACTCCTTGGGCAGGAATTTTTACATCTCAACACTTTGTGTTGTGTTCCCCCAGGTAGCACCTTGGGCGTGAATTTTTACATCTCGACACTTTGTGTTGTGCACCCCCATCTTGCGTCTTGGGCAAGAATTTTCACATGTTAACACTTTGTGTTGTGTGCCCCCATCCTGCACCTTGGGAGAAAATTTTCTCATGTCGACACTTTGTGTTTTACACACCTAGCCTGCATATTGGGCACAAATTTTCACATGTCGACACTTTGTGTTTTGCACCCCCATCTTGTGCCTTGGCCTCAAATTTTTTCTTGTAGATGCTTTGTGTTGTGCAGCCCCAGCCTACACCTTTGGCGTGTATTTTCACATGTCGACACTTTGTGTTGTGCGCACGTGTCCTGTGGCTTGGGCATGAATTTTCAAATGTCGACACTTTGTGTTATGCTCCCCCAGCTTGCGCCTTGGGCACAAATTTTTGCATGTTAGCACTTTGTGTTGTGCTCCCCCAGCCTGCGCCTTGGGCACGAATTTTCACATTATGACACTTTGTGTTGTGCGCCCCCAGCCTATGCCTTAGGCGTGAATTTTTGCACGTCGACACTTTGTGTTGTGCGCCCCAAGCCTGCGCCTTGCGCATAAACTTTTTCATGTTGACACTTTGTGTTGTGCCACCCCAACCTGTTCCTTGGGTGTGAATTTTCGTATGTTGACACTTTGTGTTGTGTGCCCCCAGCCAATGCCTTGGGTGTAAATTTTTAGATTTTGACACTTTGTGTTGTGTGCCCCCAGCCTGCACCTTGGGTGCAAATTTTTAGATGTTGACACTTTGTGTTGTGCGCCCCCAGCCTGCGCCTTGGGTGTGAATTTTTTACATGTTGACACTTTGTGTTGTGCTTCCCCAGCCTGCGCCTTAGGCATGAATTTTCGCATGTCAACACTTTGTGTTGTGCACCTTGAGCCTGCGCCTTGGGTGTAAATTTTCGCATGTCGACACTTTGTGTTGTGCTCCCCTAGTCTGCTCCTTGGGTGTAAATTTTTGCATGTCGACACTTTGTGTTGTGCACCCCCAACCTACACCTTGGGCTCAAATTTTCGCATGTGGAAACTTTGTGTTGTGTGCCCCATGTCTGGCCCTTGGGTGTGAATTTTCGTAAGTGGACACTTTGTGTTGTGTGCCCCAGCCTACACTTTGGGCACATATTTTTACATGTCAACACTTTGTGTTGTGCACCGCCAGCCTGCGCTTTGGGCACAAATGTTTGCATGTCGACACTTTGTGGTGTGTGTCCCCAGCCTGCGCCTTTGGTGTGAATTTTCACATGTCAACACTTTGTGTTGTGCACCCCCAACCTATGCGTTGGGCACGAATTTTCACATGTCGACACTTTGTGTTGTTCGCCCCCAGCAAGTACCTTGCACGTGAATTTTTGCATGTCGACGCTTTGTGTTATGCACCCCCAGCCTCCGCCTTGAGCACAGATTTTTGCATGTCAACACTTTGTAATGTGCACCCATAGCCAGCACCTTGGGCTTAAATTTTTGCATGTCGACACTTTGTGTTGTGCGCACCCCTCCAATGACTTATTCATGAATTTTCGCATGTTGACACTTTTTTTTGTGAGCCTCCAGCCTGCGCCTTGGGTGTGAATTTTCACATATAGACAGTTTGTGTTCTGTGCTCCCATCCTGCCCCGTGGGCGCATATTTTTACATGTCAAAACTTTATGTTCTGCACCCGTATCCTATGCCTCGGGTGTAAATTTTCACATGTCAACACTTTGTGTTGTGTGCCCCCAGCCTGCGCCTTGAGCGGGAATTTCTGCATGTCAACACGTTGTGTTGTGCGCCCCCAACCTACACCTTAGGCACAAATTTTTTCATGTCAAAAATTTGTGTTGTATGCCCCCAGCATATGCCTTGGGCACGAATTTTCATATGTTGACACTTTATGTTGTGCGCACCCATCTTTGGCCTTCGGAAAAAAATTTCACATGTTGACACTTTGTGTTGTGCACCCCCAGCCTACACCTTGGGCATGAATTTTTGCATGTCAACACTTTTTGTTCTGCGCCCCAAGCCTTCACCTTGTGTGTGAATTTTCGCATGTCGACACTTTGTGTTGTGCTCCCCCAGCCTACGCCTTGCATGTGAATTTTTACATGTTGACACTTTATATTGTATGCCCCCAGCCTGTGCCTTGGGTGTGAATTTTCACATGTCGACACTTTTTGTTGTGCACCCCCAGCCTAGGCCTTCGGCACAAATTTTTGCATGTCGACACTTTGTGTTGTGCACCCCCAACCTACACCTTGGGTGTGAATTTTCACATGTCGACACTTTGTGTTGTGTGCCCCCATCCTGCACCTTGGGTGTGAACTTTCGAATGTCAACACGTTGTGTTGTGCACCCCCAGCCTATGCCTTGGGCAAAAGTTTTCACATATCGACACTTTGTGTTGTGCTCCCCCAGCCTGCGCCTTGGGTGTAAATTTTTGCATGTCGACACTTTGTGTTGTGCGCCCCTAACCTGCACCTTGGGCTCAAATTTTCACATGTGGAAACTTTGTGTTGTGTGCCCCATGTCTGCGCCTTGGGTCAAATTTTTGCATTTCAAAATTTTGTGTTGTGCACCCCAAAGCTGCTCCTTGGGCACAAATTTTTACATGTCTACACTTTGTGTTGTGCGCCCCAAGCTTATGCCTTGGGCACAAACTTTCGAATGTCAACACCTTGTGTTGTGCGCCCCCATCCTGCGCCTTGGCCACAAATTTTTACAGGTCGACACTTTGTGTTTTGCGCCCCCATCCTGCGCCTTGGGCATGAATTTTCACATGTTGACACTTTGTGTTGTGTGCCCCTAGTCTCTGCCTTGGGCGCAAATCTTTGCATGTTGTTACTTTGGGTTATACGCCCCTGCTTGCACCTTGGGCACAATTTTTTGCATGTCAACACTTTGTGTTGTGCACCCCCAGCCTACGCCTTGGGCACAAATTTTCACATGTCAACAATTTGTGTCATGCACCCCCAGCCTACTCCTTTGGCACGAATTTTTGCATGTGGACACTTTGTGTTGTGTGCCCCTAGCCTGCGCTTTGGGTGTGAATTTTTTATTGTTGACACTTTGTGTTGTGCGCCCTCAGCATGCGCATTGGGTGTAAACTTTTTCATGTCGACACTTTGTGTTGTGTGCCCCTAGGCTACGCCTTAGGCATGAATTTTCACATGTAAAAACTGTGTTGTGCACCCCCAGCCTGCACCTTGGGTGTGAATTTTTGCATATCGACACTTTGAGTTGTGCGTACCCAGCCTGCACCTTGGGTGTCAATTTTCACATGTCGACACTTTTTATTGTGCGCCCCTAGCCTGCACCTTGGGCGTGAATTTTCACATGTCGACCCTTTGTGTTGTGTTCCCCTATCCTGCACCTTGGGTGGAAATTTTCACATGTTGACACTTTGGGTTGTGCACCCCCATCCTATGCCTTGTGTGTGAATTTTCGCATGTCAAAACTTTGTGTTGTGTGCCCCCAACCTTTGCCTTGGGCACGATTTTTTGTATGTTGACACTTTGTGGTGTGTGCCCCCAGCTTACACCTTTGGAGCAAATTTCTGCATGTCGACACTTTGTATTGTGCGCCCCCATCCTGTGCCTTGGGCATGAATTTCCATATGTCAACACTTTGTGTTGTGCGCCCCCAGCCTGCGCCTTGGGTGCAAATTTTCACATGTCGACAATTTGTGCTATGCACCCCCAGCCTATGCCTTGGGCGTGAATTTTCACATGTCGATAATTTGTGTTGTGCGACCCTAGCCTCCTCCGTGGGCATGAATTTTTTAATGTCGACACTTTATGTCGTGTTCCCCCAACCGGTGACTTAGACACGATTTTTCGCATGTTGACACTTTGTGTTATTCACCCTCAGCATGCACCTTGGGCACAAATTTTCACATGTCGACAATTTGTGTTGTGCGCCCCCAGCCTTTGCCTTGGGCATGAATTTTCGCATGTCGACACTTTTTGTTGTGCGCCACCAGCCTGCACCTTGGGCGTGAATTTTTACATGTCGACACTTTGTGTTGTGCGCCCCCATCCTGCACCTTGGGTGTCAATTTTCACATGTCGACACTTTGTGTTCTGCGCCCCTAGACTGTGCCTTGGGTGCAAATTTTCAAATGTCGACACTTTTTGTTGTGCGCCCCCAGCTATGAAGTCATAAATTTTCGCATGTCGACACTTTGTGTTGTGCGCCCCCAGCCTGTGGTTTGGGCACGTATTTTCGCATGTCAACACTTTGTAATGTGCGCCACCATCCTGTGCTTTGGGCATGAATTTTTACATTTCGACACTTTGTGTTGTGTGTCCCCAGCCTGTGCCTTGGGCACAAGTTTTTGAATGTCAACACTTTGTGTTGTGTGCCCCCAGCTTATGCCTTGGGCATGAATTTTAACATGTCAACACTTTGTGTTGTGCGCCCCCATCCTGCAGCTTGGGAACAAATTTTTGTATGTCGACACTTTATGTTGTGTACCGCTAGCCTATGCCTTGGGCTTGAATTTTCACATGTCAACACTTTGTGTTGTGCTCCCCCAGCCTGCGCGTTGGGCACGAATTTTTGCATGTTGACACTTTTTGTTATGCACCCCCAGCTTGCGCCATGGGCAAAAATTTTCGCATGTCGACACTTTTTGTTGTGTGCCCCTAGCCTATGCCTTGGGCATGAATTTTTACATGTAACCACTTTGTGTTGTGCGCCCACAGCCTTTGCCTTGGGCACGAATTTTCAAATGTCGACACTTTTTATTGTGTGACCCCAACCTACGCCTTGGGTGTTAATTTTCGCATGTCGACACTTTCTGTTGTGCACCCCCAGCCTGCGCCTTCGGTATGAATTTTTGCATGTCGCCACTTTGTGTTGTGCAGCCCCAGCCTATGCCTTGGGAAAGAATTTTCGCATGTTGACACTTTGTGTTGTCCGCCCCCATCTTGCACCTTTCGAGTAAATTTTCGCATGTCGACAGTTTGTGTTATGCACCCCCAGCCTGTGCCTTGGGCGCGAATATTCACATGTCGACACTTTGTGTTTCGAGCCCCCATCCTGCTCCCTGGGCTCGAATTTTTACTTGTCGACAGTTTGTGTTGTGCGCCTCAAACCTGTGCCTTGGGCACGAATTTTCGTATGTCGACACTTTGTGTTGTACCCCCTAAACCTGTGCCTTGGGCACAAATTTTTACATGTCGATATTTTGTTTTGTGCACCCCCAGCCTGCACCTTGGGCATGAATTTTTACATGTCAACACTTTGTGTTGTGCGCCCCCAGCCCGTGTCTTGGGCAAGAATATTCATATGTAAACACTTTGTGTTGTGCACCCCCAGCTTGCGCCTTGGGTCTGAATTTTTACATGTTGACACTGTGTTGTGTGCCCCCAGCCTATGGATTGGGCACGAATTTTCATATGTCGACACTTTGTGTTGTGTGCCCCTAGCCTGCACCTTGGGCTTGAATTTTTTCATGTCGAAACTTTGTGTTTTGTTCCCCCATCCTGCACCATGGGCACGATTTTTCACCTATCAACACTTTGTGTTGTGCGCCCGCATACTTCGCCTTGGACGTGAATTTTTACATGTCGACACTTTTTGTTGTGCACCCCTAGCCTGCACCTTGGGTGTGAATTTTCTCACGTCAACACTTCATTTTGTTTGCACCCAGCCTGTGCCTTTTGCGTGAATTTTTGCATGTCGACACTTTGTGTTGTGTGCCCCCATCCTACACCTTGGGCGCCAATTTTCACATGTTGACACTTTTTGTTGTGAGCCCCCATCCTGCACCTTCGGCTCAAATTTTTTCATGTCGACACATTATGTTGTGCACCCAAAACTTTTTCCTTAGGCGTGAATTTTCATATGTTGACACTTTGTGTTGTGCACCCCCAGCCTATGCCTTAATCGAGAATTTTTGCATGTCAACACTTTGTGTGGTGCACCCCCAGCCTCCACCTTAGGTGTGAATTTTTACATGTTGACACTTTATGTTATGCTGCCCCAGCCTGTGCCTTTGGCGCAAATTTTCACATGTCGACACTTTGTGTTCTACTCACCCATCCTGTGCCTTGCGCACGAATTTTCACATGTCGACACTTTCTATTCTGCACCCCCATCCTGCGCCTTGGGTGCTAATTTTCGCATGTCAACACTTTGTGTTGTGCACCCCCAGCCTGTGCCTTGGGCGTGAATTTTCACATTTCGACACTTTGTGTTGTGCACACCCAACCTACACCTTGGGCGAGAATTTTTGCATGTCGACACTTTGTGTTGTGTGCCCCCTACCTGCACCTTGGGTATGAATTTTTGCAAGTCGACACTTTGTGTTGTGCATCCCTAGCCTGTGCCTTGTCCATGCATTTTTGCATGTCAACACTTTGTGTTATCTGTCCCCAACCTGCACCTTGGGTGTGAATTTTTGCATGTTGATACTTTGTGTTGTGTGCCCCCAGCCTATGCCTTGGGCGTGAATTTCGCATGTCCACATTTTGTGTTGTGCGCCCCCATCCTGTGCCTTGGGTGTGAATTTTCACATGTTGACACTTTGTGTTGTGCACCCCGATCCTACGCCTTGGGCGGGAAATTTTGCATGTCGACACTTTCTGTTGTGCACCCCCAATCTTTGCCTTGGGCACAAATTTTTGCATGTTGACACTTTGGGTTGTGCGCCCTTAGCGTACTCTTTGGGTGTGAATATTCGTAGGTCGACACTTTGTGTTTTGCACCCCCAACGTGCGCCTTGGGTGTGAATTTTTTCTTGTCGACACTTTGTGTTGTGCGCTCCGAGCCTGCGCCTTAGTGGAGAATTTTTGCATGTAAACACTTTGTGTTGTGCGCCCCCAGCCTACGGCTTAGGTGTGAATTTTCGCATGTCGATATTTTGTGTTGTGTGCCCCCAGCCTGCGCATTGGGCGTGAATTTTCGCATGTCGATACTTTGTGTTCTACACACCTAGCCTGTGCCTTGCGATTGAATTTACACCTGTCAACACTTTTTGTTGTGCGCCCCCAGCCTGTGACTTAGGTGTGAATTTTCAAGTGTTGACACTTTGTGTTGTGTGCCCGCTACTTGCGCCTTGGGTGTGAATTTTTGCATGTCGACACTTTGTGTTGTGCATCCCCAGCCTGTGCATTGTGTGTGAATTTTTACATGTCGACCCTTTGTGTTGTGTGCCCCCATCCTTTTCCTTGGGCGTGAATTTTTACATGTCGACACTTTGTGTTGTGCGTTCCCATCCTACGTCTTGGGTGTGAATTTTTGCATGTCCACACTTTTTGTTGTGCGCCCCTAGCCTACACCTTAGGTGTAAATTTTTACATGTCGACACTTTGTGTTATATGCCCCCAGACTGTGCCTTGGGCACAAATTTTCACATGTCCACACTTTTTGTTATGCACACCCATCTTGCCCCTTGGGCGCGAACTTTAACATGTTGACAATTTGTGTTGTGCACCCCCATCCTACGCCTTGGGCGTGAATTTTTGCATGTCGAAACTTTGTGTTGTGCACCCCCAACCTTTGCCTTCGGCACAAATTTTCACATGTTGAAACTTTGGGTTGTGCGCCCTCAGCGTACTCCTTGGGTGTGAATTTTCGCAAGTTGACACTTTGTGTTTTACACCCCCAACTTGCGCCTTGGGTGTGAATTTTTTCTTGTCGACACTTTGTGTTGTGCTCCCCCAGCCTGCGCCTTAGGTGAAAATTTTTGCATGTCGATACTTTGTGTTGTGTGCCCCTAGCCTGCGCCTTGGGATTGAATTTTGGTATGTCGACACTTTGTGTTCTACACACCCAATCTGCGCCTTGGGAGTGAATTTGCGCATGTCAACACTTTGTGTTGTGCGCCCGCAGCCTGCGACTTAGGCGCAAATTTTCAAATGTCGAAACTTTTTGTTGTGAGCCCCCAGCCTGCCCCTTTGTCAAAACATTTCACATTTGACACTTTTTGTTATGTGCCACCAGCCTGCACCTTAGGCGAGAATTTCCACATGTGGAAACTTTGTGTTGTGTGCACCAATGCTATGCCTTGGGCACAAATTTTCACATGTCGACACTTTCTGTTGTGTTGTTTTGTGGGCCCCTAAATTTATGATGTGTTGTGTTATCGACACTTTGTGTTCTGTTGTGTTGTGTTGTGTTGTTGCCTTGGGCACAAATTTTTTCATGTTAAGACTTTGTGTTGTGTGCCCCCAACCTGCATCTTGGGTCTGAATTTTCGCATTACGACACTTTGTGTTGTGCGCCCCCAACCTGCGCTTTGGGTGTGAATTTTTGAATGTCGACACTTTGTGTTGTGCACCCCTAGCCTACACCTTGGGCAGAAATTTTCACATGTCGACACTTTGTGTTGTGCACCCCCAGCCTGCACCTTGGGCATGAATTTTCGCATGTCGACACTTTGTGTTGTGCACCCCCAGCCTGCGCCTTGGGCACAAATTTTCACATGTCAACACTTTGTGTTGTGCGCCCCCAGCCTGCACCTTGGGCCTAAATTTTCACATGTTAACACTTTGTGTTGTGCTCAACCAGCCTGCGCCTTAGGCGCAAAATTATGGATGTTGACACTTTGTGTTGTGTGCCCCCATCCTGCTCCTTGGGCATGAATTTTTTCATGTCAACACTTTGTGTTGTGCACCCCTAACCTGCGCCTTGGGTGTAAATTTTCGCATGTCAACACTTTGTGTTGTGTGCCCCCAGCCTGTGCGTTGTGTGTGAATTTTCACATGTGGACACTTTGTGTTGTGCACCCCCAGCCTGCGCATTGGGTACAAATTTTCGCATGTCAACACTTTGTGTTGTTCACCCCCAGCCTGCACCTTGCATGCAAATTTTGGCATGTCGACACTTTGTGTTGTTCGCCCCCAACCTATGCCTTGGGCATGAATTTTTGCATGTCAACACTTTGTGTTGTGCGCCCCCATCCTGCAGCTTAGGCACAAATTTTTTCATGTCGACACTTTGTGTTGTGCGCCCCTAGCCTGTGCCTTGGGTATTAAATTTTCACATGTCGACACTTTATGTTGTGCACCCGTAGCCTATGAGTTGGGTGTGAATTTTCACATGTCGACACTTTGTGTTGTACATAATCAGTTTACTCCTTTGGCACAAATTTTCACATGTCGACACTTTGTGTTTTTCGCCCCCAGAAAGCACCTTGCACATGAATTTTTGCATGTCAACACTTTGTGTTATGCACCCTCAGCCTATGCCTTAGGAACGAATTTTCTCATGTCGACACTTTGTGTTATGCGCCCCAAGCCTGTGCCTTGGGCACAAATTTTCACATGTAACACTTTCTGTTGTGCACCCCTAGCCTACCCCTTGGGTGTGAATTTTCACATGTTAACAATTTGTGTTGTGCACCCCCAGCCTGCACCTTGGGCACAAATTTTTGCATGTCAACACTTTATGTTGTGTGCCCCCAGCCTGCACCTTGGGCTCGAATTTGTGCATGTCAACACTTTGTGTTTTGCACCCCTAGCCTGCGCCTTGGGCATGAATTTTATAATGTTGACACTTTGTGTTGTGTTCCCCCAGCCTGCTCCTTGGGCATGGATTTTCACATGTCAACACTTTGTGTTGTGCATCCCCAGCCTACGCCTTGGGCTCAAATTTTTTCATGTTGACACTTTGTGTTGTTCTCCCCCAGCCTGTGGCTTGGGCGTAAATTTTCGCATGTTGACACTTTGTGTTTTGCGCCCCCAGCATGCACTTTGGGCACAAATTTTTGCATGTTGACAATTTGTGTAGTGTGCCCCACCCCTGCACCTTTCATGTGAATTTTTCCATGTCGACGCTTTGTGTTGTTCGCCCCCAACCTGCGCCTTGGGCACGAATTTTTGAATGTCAACACTTTGTGTTGTGCGACCCCATCCTGCACCTTGGGTGCAATTTTTCACATGTCGACACTTTGTGTTGTGTGCCCGTAGCCTGCGTCTTGGGTGTGAATTTTTACATGTCGACACTTTGTGTTGTGCGTCCCCAGCCTACACCTTGGGCACAAATTTTCACATGTTGACACTTTGTGTTATGTGCCCCCATCTTGCACCTTAGGTGTAAATTTTCACATTTCGACACTTTGTGTTATGCGCCCCAAGCCTATGCCTTGGGCACAAATTTTCACATGTCAACACTTTCTGTTGTGCACCCCTAGCCTGCCCCTTCGGTGTGAATTTTCACATGTTAACAATTTGTGTTGTGCGCCCCCAGCCTGCACCTTGGGCACAAATTTTTGCATATCGACAATTTATGTTGTGCACCCCTAGCCTGCACCTTGGGCTCAAATTTGTGCATGTCAACACTTTGTGTTTTGCACCCCCAGCCTGTGCCTTGGGCATTAATTTTATAATGTTGACACTTTGTGTTGTGTTCCCCCAGCCTGCGCCTTGGGCATGGATTTTCACATGTCGACACTTTGTGTTGTGCATCCCCAACGTATGCCTTCGGCTCAAATTTTTTCATGTCAACACTTTGTGTTGTTGACCCCCAGCTTGTGGCTTGGGCGTAAATTTTTGCATGTTGACACTTTGTGTTTTACGTCCCCTGCCTGCACCTTGGGCACAAATTTTTGCATGTTAACAGTTTGTGTAGTGCACCCCACCCCTGCACCTTTCATGTGAATTTTTCCATGTCGACGCTTTGTGTTGTTCGCCCCCAACCTTCGCCTTGGGCACAAATTTTCGAATGTCAACACTTTGTGTTGTGCGACCCCATCCTGCACCTTGGGCGCAATTTTTCACATGTCGACACTTTGTGTTGTGTGCCCCTAGCCTGCGTCTTGGGTGTGAATTTTTGCATGTTGACAATTTGTGTTGTGTGTCCCCAGCCTATGCCTTGGGCATGAATTTTCACATGTTGACACTTTGTGTTGTGTGCCCCCAACCTGCACCTTAGGTGTAAATTTTCACATTTCGACACTTTGTGTTGTGCACCCCCAGCCTATGCCTTGGGCGTGAATTTTCACATGTTGACAGTTTGTGTTGTGCGCCCCTATGCTGCACCTTGGGAGTAAATTTTTTCATGTTGACACTTTGTGTTGTGCGCCCCCAGTCTGCGCCTTAGGTGTGAATTTTCACATGTCAACATTTTGTTTTGCGCCCCATTTTTGTGCCTTTAGAATGAATTTTTGCATGTCGACACTTTGTGTTGTGTTCCCCCATCCTGCGCCTTGGGCGTGAATTTTCGCATGTTGACACTTTTTGTTGTGCGCCCCCATCCTGCACCTTGAGTGTGAGTTTTTGCATGTCGACACTTTTTGTTGTGCGCCCCCTGCCTGCACCTTGGGTGTGAATTTTCACATGTCGACACTTTGTGTTGTGTTCCCCCAGCCTGTGCCTTAGGCATGAATTTTCACATGTCCACACTTTGTTTTGTGTGCCCCCATCCTACGCCTTGGGCATGAATTTTCACATGTTGACACTTTGTGTTGTGCATCCCCATCCTCCGCCTTGGGTGTAAATTTTTACTTGTCGACACTTTGTGTTGTGCGCCCCCAACCTTTACATTGGGCACAAATTTTCACATGTTGACACTTTATGTTGTGCGCCCTCAGCCTGTGACTTGGCATGAATTTTCGCATATCGATACTTTGTGTTGTGCGCCTTCATCGTACTCCTTGGGTGTGAATTTTTACACGTCGACACTTTATGTTTTGCACCTGCAGCCTGTGCCTTGGGTGTGAATTTTTGCATGTCGAAACTTTGTGTTGTGAGCCCCCAGCCTATGCCTTAGTCGATAATTTTTGCATGTCAACACTTTGTTTTGTGTGCACCCAGCCTTCACCTTAGGCATGAATTTTCACATGTTGATACTTTGTGTTATTCTCCCCCAGCTTGTGCCTTGGGCATAAATTTTCTCATGTCGAGACTTTGTGTTCTACACACCCAGCCTTCACCTTGGGAGTGAATTTGTGCATGTCGACACTTTGTGTTGTGCACCACAAGCCTGCGACTTAGGCACGAATTTTTGAATGTCGACACTTTTTGTTGTGAGCCAATAGCCTACGCCTTAGTCAATAATTTTTGCATGTCGACACTTTGTTTTGTGTGCACCCAGCCTTCGCCTTAGGCATGAATTTTCACATGTCAATACTTTGTGTTGTGCTCCCCCAGCCTGCGCCTTGGGCATGAATTTTCGCATGTTGACACTTTGTGTTCTACACACCCAGCCTTCGCCTTGGGAACGAATTTTGCATGTCGACACTTTGTGTTGTGCGCCACAAGCCTGCGACTTAGGCACAAATTTTTGAATGTCGACACTTTGTGTTGTGTGCCCCCAGCATGCCCCTTGGTCATGAATTTTCACATGTCAACACTTTTGGTTGTGTGCCCCTAGCCTATGCCTTGGGCGTGAATTTCCGCATGTGGACACTTTGTGTTGTGCATGCCCATGCTGCACCTTAGGCAAGAAATGTCGCATGTCGACACTTTGTGTTGTGTTGTGTTGTGGGCCCTAACTTTGTGATGTGTTGTGTTGTCAACACTTTGTGTTGTGTTGTGTTGTGTTGTTTCCTTGGGTGTAAATTTTCACATGTTAGCACTTTTTTTTGTGCACCCCCAGCCTGTGCCTTGGGTATGAATTTTCACATTATGACACTTTTTGTTGTACACCCCCAACCTGTGCCTTGGGTGTGAATTTACGCATGTCAACACTTTGTGTTGTGCAATGCCAGCCTACACCTTGGGCAAAAATTTTCATATGTCGAAACTTTGTGTTGTGCGCCCCCAGCCTGCACCTTGGGTGTGAATTTTAGCATGTCAACACTTTGTGTTGTGCACCCCCAGCCTACGTCTTGGGCGTAAATTTTCACATGTCGACAATTTGTGTTGTACGCCCCCAGCCTGCACCTTGGGCTTGAATTCTCGAATGTTAACACTTTGTGTTGTGTGCAACTAGGCTGCACCTTGGGCATGAATTTCTCCATGTTGACACTTTGTGTTTTGCGCCCACAGCCTGCGCCTTGGGCAAGAATTTTTACATGTCAACACTTTGTGTTCTGCGCCCCTAGCCTGCACCTTGGTTGCAAATTTTCGCATGTCGACAATTTGTGTTATGCACCCCCAGCCTTTGCCTTGGGTGTGAATTTTCACATGTGGACACTTTTTGTTGTCCTCCCCCAACCTGTGCTTTGGGTACAAATTTTTTCATGTCGACACTTTGTGTTGTTCGCCCCCAGCCTACACCTTACATGTGAATTTTTACATTGTGACACTGTGTTTTGTGCCCCCATCCTGTGCCTTGCGCGTGAATTTTTGCATGTCGACACTTTGTGTTGTGTGCCCCCATCCTTTGCCTTAGGCTTGAATTTTTACATGTTGACACTTTGTGTTGTGCGCCCCCATCCTGCACCTTGGGCACGAATTTTTGCAAGTCAACACTTTTTGTTGTTCACCCTCAGCCTGCACCTTAGGTGCAAATATTTGGATGTCGAAACTTTGTGTTTTGTGCCCCTAGCCTGTGCATTGAGCACAAATTTTTACATGTCCACACTTTGTGTTATCTGCCCCCATCCTGCGCCTTGGGTATGAATTTTCACATGTTAACACTTTGTGTTGTGCACCCCCATCCTGCACCTTGGGTGCGAATTTTTACATGTCGACACTTTGTTTTGTGTGCCCCAACCTTAGCCTTGGGCACAAATTTTTGCATGTTGACACTTTGGGTTGTGTGCCCTCAGCGTACTCCTTGGGTGTGAATTTTCGCAGGTCAACAGTTTGTGTTTTACACCCCCAGCCTGCGCCTTGGGTGTGAATTTTTGCTTGTCAACACTTTGTGTTGTGCGCCCCCAGCCTACGCCTTAGTCGATAATTTTTACATGTCGACACTTTGTTTTGTGTGCACCCAGCCTTCACCTTAGGCATGAATTTTCACATGTTGATACTTTGTGTTATTCTCCCCCAGCTTGTGCCTTGGGCATAAATTTTCTCATTTCGAGACTTTGTGTTCTACACACCCAGCCTTCACCTTGGGAGTGAATTTGTGCATGTCGACACTTTGTGTTGTGCGCCACAAGCCTGCAACTTAGGCGCGAATTTTTGAATGTCGAAACTTTTTGTTGTAAGCCAACAGCCTACGCCTTAGTCAATAATTTTTGCATGTCGACACTTTGTTTTGTGTGCACCCAGCCTTCGCCTTAGGCATGAATTTTCACATGTCAATACTTTGTGTTGTGCTCCCCCAGCCTGCACCTTGGGCATGAATTTTCACATGTTGACACTTTGTGTTCTACACACCCAGCCTTCACCTTGGGAACGAATTTTGCATGTCGACACTTTGTGTTGTGTGCCACAAGCCTGCGACTTAGGCACAAATTTTTGAATGTCGACACTTTGTGTTGTGTGCCCCCAGCATGCCCCTTGGTCATGAATTTTCACATGTTGACACTTTTGGTTGTGTGCCCCTAGCCTACGCCTTGGGCGTGAATTTCCGCATGTGGACACTTTGTGTTGTGCATGCCCATGCTGCAACTTAGGCAAGAAATGTCACATGTCGACACTTTGTGTTGTGTTGTGTTGTGGGCCCTAAATTTGTGATGTGTTATGTTGTCAACACTTTGTGTTGTGTTGTGTTGTGTTGTTTCCTTGGGTGTAAATTTTCACACGTTAGCACTTTTTTTTGTGCACCCCCAGCCTGTGCCTTGGGTGTGAATTTTCACATTATGACACTTTTTGTTGTACGCCCCCAACCTGTGCCTTGGGTGTGAATTTACGCATGTCAACACTTTGAGTTGTGCAATGCCAGCCTACACCTTGGGCAAAAATTTTCATATGTCGAAACTTTGTGTTGTGCGCCCCCAGCCTGCACCTTGGGTGTGAATTTTGGCATGTCAACACTTTGTGTTGTGCACCCCCAGCCTACGTCTTGGGCGTAAATTTTCACATGACAATTTGTGTTGTATGCCCCCATCCTGCACCTTGGGCTTGAATTCTCGAATGTTAACACTTTGTGTTGTGTGCAACCAGGCTGCACCTTGGGCATGAATTTCTCCATGTTGACACTTTGTGTTTTGTGCCCACAGCCTGCGCCTTGGGCATGAATTTTTACATGTCAACACTTTGTGTTCTGCGCCCCTAGCCTGCACCTTGGTTACAAATTTTCGCATGTCGACAATTTGTGTTGTGCACCCCCAGCCTATGCCTTGGGTGTGAATTTTCACATGTGGACACTTTTTGTTGTCCTCCCCCAACCTTCGCTTTGGGTACAAATTTTTGCATGTCGACACTTTGTGTTGTTCGCCCCCAGCCTACACCTTACATGTGAATTTTTACATTGTGACACTGTGTTTTGTGCCCCCATCCTGTGCCTTGCGCGTGAATTTTTACATGTCGACACTTTGTGTTGTGTGCCCCCATCCTTTGCCTTAGGATTGAATTTTTACATGTTGACACTTTGTGTTGTGTGCCCCCATCCTGCGCCTTGGGCATGAATTTTTTCAAGTCAACACTTTTTTTTGTTCGCCCTCAGCCTGCACCTTAGGTGTAAATATTTGGATGTCGAAACTTTGTGTTTTGTGCCCCTAGCCTATGCATTGAGCACAAATTTTTGCATGTCCACACTTTGTGTTATCTGCCCCTATGCTGCGCCTTGGGTATGAATTTTCACATGTTAACACTTTGTGTTGTGCACCCCCATCCTGCGCCTTGGGTGTGAATTTTTACATGTTGACACTTTGTTTTGTGTACCCCAACCTTAGCCTTGGGCACAAATTTTTCCATGTTGACACTTTGGGTTGTGTGCCCTCAGCGTACTCCTTGGGTGTGAATTTTCGCAGGTCAACACTTTGTGTTTTGCACCCCCAGCCTGCGCCTTGGGTGTGAATTTTTGCTTGTCGACACTTTGTGTTGTGCGCCCCCAGCCTGCACCTTAGTTGAGATTTTTTACATGTCGACACTTTGTGTTGTGTGCCCGTAGCCTGTGCCTTAGTTGAGAATTTCTACATGTCGACACTTTGTGTAGTGCGCCCCCAGCCTGTGCCTTAGGCGTGAATTTTCACATGTCGATACTTTGTGTTGTGCGCCCCCAGCCTGCGCCTTGGGCGTGAATTTTCCCTTGTCGACACTTTGTGTTCTACACACCCAACCTGCGCCTTGGGAGTGAATTTTTGCATGTCAACACTTTACGTTGTGTGCCCCCAGCCTGCGACTTAGGCACGAATTTTTAAATGTCGAAACTTTGTGTTGTGCGCCCCCAGTCTGCCCCTTGTTCACGAATTTTCTCATGTTGAAACTTTTTGTTGTCCGCCCCCAGCCTGTGCCTTATGCCTGAATTTCCGCATGTGGACACTTTGTGTTGTGTGCACCAGTGTTGTGCCTTAATCACAAATTTTTCCATGTCGACACTTTGTGTTGTGTTGTTTTGTGGACCCCAACTTTGTGATGTGTTGTGTTGTCGACAATTTGTGTTGTGTTGTGTTGTGTTGTGTTGTTCCCTTCGGGGTATTTTTTTGCATGTTAACACTTTGTGTTCTGTGCCCCCAGCCTGCGCCTTGGGCGTGAATTTTCACATTACGACACTTTGTGTTATGTGCCCCAAACCTGCACCTTGGGTGTGAATTTTTGAATGTCGAAACTTTGTGTTGTGCGCCCCCAACGTGCGCCTTGGGCACAAATTTTCACATGTCGACACTTTGTGTTGTGTGCCCCTAGCCTGCACCTTGGGCATGAATTTTCACATGTCGACACTTTGTGTTTTGTGCCCTCAGCCTGCGCATTGGGCACAAATTTTCACATGTTGACACTTTGTGTTGTGTGCCCCCAGCCTACACCTTGGGCTTGAATTTTCGCATGTTAACACTTTGAGTTGTACACAACCAGCCTGCACCTTGGGCATGAATTTTTGCATGCTGACACTTTGTTTTGTGCGCCCCCAGCCTGCACCTTGGTCATGAATTTTTGCATGTCAACACTTTGTGTTGTGTGCCCCTAGCCTGCGCCTTGGGTGCAAATTTTCACATGTCGACACTTTGTGTTGTGCACCCCCAGCTTGTGCCTTGGATGTGAATTTTCACATGTGGACACTTTGTGTTGTGAACCCCTAGCTTGCACCTTGGGTACAAATATTTTCATGTCGACCCTATGTGTTGTTCGCCCCCATCCTGCACCTTGCATGCAAATTTTGGCATGACGACACTTTTTGTTGTTCATCCCCAACCTACGCCTTGGGCATGAATTTTTGCTTGTCAACACTTTTTGTTTTGCGCCACCAACCTGCACCTTAGGCGTAAATTTTTGGATGTCGACACTTTGTGTTGCGCGCCCCTAGCCTGCGCCTTGGGCATAAAATTTTCACATGTCGACACTTTGTGTTGTGCACCCCTAGCCTGTGACTTGGGTGTGAATTTTCACATGTCGACACTTTTTGTTGTGCATCCCTAGCCTACACCTTTGGCACAAATTTCCACATGTTGACACTTTGTGTTGTTCACCCCCAACAAGCACCTTGCATGTGAATTTTTTCATGTCAACAATTTGTGTTGTGAGCCCTCAGCCTATGCCTTGGGCACAAATTTTGTCATGTCGACAATTTGTGTTATGTGCCCCCAGTCTGTGCCTTGGGCACAAATTTTCACATGTCGACACTTTGTGTTGTGCACCACTAGACTACCCCTTGTGTGCAAATTCTCACATGTCAACACTTTGTGTTGTGCAACCCCAGCCTGCACCTTGGGCACAAATTTTTTCATGTCGACACTTTATGTTGTGCGCACCCAGCCTACACCTTGGGCTCAAATTTTAGCATGTCAACACTTTATGTTGTGCACCTCCAGCCTACGCCTTGGGCAAAAATTTTCACATGCTGACACTTTGTGTTGTGCTCCCCTAGCCTGTGCCTTGGGCACAAATTTTTGCATGTCGACACTTTGTGTTGTGCATTCCCAGCCTACACCTTCGGCTCAAATATTTTCATGTTGACACTTTGTGTTGTGCACCCCCAACCTGTGGCTTGGGCGTGAATTTTCACATGTTGAAAATTTGTGTTGTGTGCCACCAGCCTACGCCTTGGGCACAAATTTTCACATGTTGACAGTTTGTGTATTGTGCCCAACCCCTGCACCGTGCATGTGAATTTTTCCATGTCGACACTTTGTGTTGTTCGCCCCCAACCTGCGCCTTGGGCACGAATTTTCACATGTGAAGACTTTGTGTTGTGCGCCCCCAGCATGCACCTTAGGCATGAATTTTTAGATCTCGACACTTTGTGTTGTGTGCCCCCAGCCTGCACCTTGGGTGTGAATTTTTGCATGTCGACACTTTTTGTTGTGTGTCCCTAGCCTACACCTTGGGCAAGAATTTTCACATGTCGACACTTTGTGTTGTGTACCCCTAGCCTGCGCCTTAGGTGTAAATTTTCACATGTTGACACTTTGTGTTGTGCACCCCCATACTGTGCCTTAGGCTCGAATTTTCACATGTTGACACTTTGTGTTGTGCACCCCCATCCTACACCTTGGGAGCAAATTTTTGCATGTCGACACTTTGGGTTGTGCGCCCCCAGCCTGCGCCTTGGGTGTGGATTTTCACATGTCGACAATGTGTTTTGTGCCCCCATTTTGTGCCTTGGGCATGAATTTTTACATGTCGACACTTTGTGTTATGTGCCCCCATCCTACACCTTGGGCGTGAATTTTCGCATGTCGACACTTTGTGTTATGCACCCCCATCCTGCGCGTTGGGTGCAAATTTTTGCATGTTGACACTTTTTGTTATACGCCCCTAGCCTGCACCTTATTTGTGAATTTTCGCATGTCGACACTTTGTGTTGTGTGCCCCCAGCCTGTGCCTTGGCCATGAATTTTCACATGTCCACACTTTGTGTTATGCGCCCCCATACTATGCCTTGGGCATGAATTTTCACATTTTGATACTTTGTGTTGTGCATCCCCATCCTGCGCCTTGGGCACATATTTTTGCTTGTCGACACTTTGTGTTATGCACCCTCGGCCTGCGACTTGGGAATGAATTTTCGTATATCAAAACTTTGTGTTTTGCACCCTCAACGTACTCCTTGGGTGTGAATTTTTGCACGTCGACACTTTGTGTTTTGCTCCCCAGCCTGCGCCTTGGGTGTGAATTTTTACATGTCGACACTTTGTGTTGTGAGCCCCCAGCCTGCGCCTTAGTTGATAATTTTTGCACGTCGACACTTTGTGTTGTGCGCACCCAGCGTTCACCTTAGGCATGAATTTTCACATGTCGATACTTTTTGTTGTGCTCCCCCAGCCTGCGCCTTGGGCATGAATTTTTGCATGTCAACACTTTGTGTTCTACACACCCAGCCTATGCCTTGGGAGTGAATTTGCACATGTCGACACTTTGTGTTGTGCGCCACAAGCCTACGACTTAGGCACATATTTTCGAATGTCGACACTTTGTGTTGTGTTCCCTCTAGCCTGCCCCTTCTTCATTAATTTTCACATGTTGAAACTTTTTATTGTGTGCCCCCAGCCTATGCCTTGGGCCTGAATTTCCGCATGTGGACACTTTGTGTTGTGCGCCCCCATGCTGCACCTTGGGCGCAAATTTTTGCATGTCGACACTTTGTGTTGCGTTGTGTTGTGGGCCCCCAACTTTGTGATGTGTTGTGTTGTCGACACTTTGTGTTGTGTTGTGTTGTGGGCCCCCAATTTTTTTATTTTTTTTATAAAAAGTTCCCTGTTATGAATTATATAATTCAAACACACGTCAAGTTTTAATAATTGTTCTCTGTCCAACTAATGCAATTTGGATCACACAATTTCCTTTTAAAAACAATGTTCTCTGTTCACATACTTGCAATATGGAACACATTCAATGACATTCAATCATATAACAGTTACCATATGATGCTGTAAATGACTCGAAGAACTACCGATCTCCCATTTTATGGCTCGGAGTTTCAGCGATCTCTCATTTCACGACTCGGTGACTTACTGATCCTTCATGTTAATCTGTGCATTGTATAATGAATATACAGGGTTCTCTTACCATTTCTAGTTATCGAAGTGATCCATTTAAGAAGCCTATCTAAATATCTATTACTAATATTCGTCTGACATCCTGCATCTTAAACTAGGTGATTAGGACAACGCAACCAGCACTTGCGATACTTTGGCCAAATATTTTCACATAGTTTGCATGATCATATTCTTAGATGTGATACACACCAATGGAATATGTCCTTCACCTCACTTCGTCTATTATCTAGAATGGTCTTTCCTGGCCTCTACCAGTCCTTCCATTTAAGGTCAAGCTCTAACCCTAACTAGCAATATGAACGAGTATAGGAAGTTACTCATGGTAACTAAAGATACGCAGACATACGGTGTTGTCCCCTAATGACTCCGTGTGTCTAGTTACCTTTAGTCCTCTGGAGTCACTCTGTATACGTGATCACATTCTTATCCCCCAGCCAAGAACTTAGTATTCAGCATATGTAAACCTGATGATTTAATTCGGGAGGGCATTGTAATATGTCAGCTATAACATTGTGTCGTCATGAAGGCCCCACCTTCATGAAGACACCATATTGTAGCTGGCATATGTCAATGTCCTACGGAATCCTCCCATCGAGAGTACACATCCAGCTCAAGTGTGATTTGGTTATGATCTTAATATTTAAGATCAACTTTCAGCAGCCATGCTGATCCTTTATCCTCATTCTTGTTACAGTTGTATGTAGCTAAGAGAGACTTAATACGTCTTCTAGCTTACTACACATCTCCTCCTTTGTACCAAAGAGTATCATTTTCTCTACTTGGTTCCTTTCTTAATCTTTGGACTAATCAGCCCATTATTGATAAACTTAATAAGTTTAACCTATTAAACTTAACCAAGTTTTCCACAACTGTAAACAAATTCAGAATTCCATCTTATTAGACGTCATTTAAATGAGGTCTAATTTTAAATGAATTTATTCATTTATCCTCCTTAACCTTACATAGTTAAGGTCTATTAACAATACATATGTTTTACCATATCCTTATTTTCTGAATTTTAAACATTTGAGGCTATTAACGGAGTCTGAATATAAGGTTTGGATGCTCCTAAGTTATTTTATATTCCTTAGATTTCAAGCTAATCCCGAATACCTTTCAATTAAGAGATCATGTTTACCTAAATCCTTTTTTATGTCAATTTAAAATTCATCTTAACCCAAGTATGAACTAATTGCACATTTCAACGTAAAAGTTGCATTTAGGTAAAGAATAGATGTTATTCCCTTTTAAATCCATCCATTAACATTTGAATAATTCCAAATCAAGGAATAATGTTATATTCTCAAACTTATTCAACAATATCAAACTGATACAGTCATTAAAAATATCACACGCGTACTTGTATTCATCCATCGGCTTTACAATCTATACATTTACCAGTCCAAATGACTGCACTTTGTTTATATTAAACAACATTACAACTCATAAAGATAGAAGAATGTAACTTCTTCGTTTTCATTTCCTCGTGGAGGAGTAATAGTTATCAATACAATCCATCTTCAGTTAATCAAAAGAAGTATCAGAAAACAACCATGTCTTCATTTGTAATCAAGTTTCATCTGCAAAATTACTTGCACGGGTCAGTTCATTGAACTGAGCATAATAAGCACTTGTCATTAAAATGAAGTTCTTTTAATTAACTGTCTCCATAAAATAACCCTACTTTTATGAAACGTTAATATGAACATCATTCAAGAATTAAGTATCAAAAATGATGACCAACATAACAACTCAATCATCTAATTACCATCCCAATCAAACAAAAAAATTACTTTCTCCCAAATAATTACTACAGAAGTAATTTCCTCTAAGTAGTTCCAGATTAAAACATCTATATGAACTAATACACATATGTATATAATGTTGTTTCTAATGTATTTGCTATCAGTTCTATCCCCCTTTTTTTTTTACACTTGAAATTTCAAGAGATATATTTCAAATAAGAATTCCAACAGAACTACCTACCTTTCATACTACTCATCCAATTTCAAACAATCAAATGCAGAAGAGAAAAGTAGTCATTCACCATGAAAATACTAGTTTCATTTATCAAATTCATCAACAACATAATAATTCTTTTAATTTAGAAAAGAAGGAAAGAAAAAATTAATTGCTGATGCTTACGCCTAAGGCAGTAAGAAATTCCTTCAATATCAAATATAGAATCTCAACCGTATAAGAGAAGAAATAATCATTGCTTCAAATTATCCATCCAATATTCTCTTCCTTTTCATTATAATTGTAATAAATAATTTATACAAAGAGTCAAAAGAAATAACATTTAAACCCATAATTGAATGAAAATAAGAAGTTTCATATCATCCCTTCTCATTGCTTAGATGATTATCAACTAATTAGGGCTGATCTACACCCATAGAATAACTTCTTTTAACATTATATTTTAGTAGTTAGAACTTACTAATCACCATTCAAGGAAGCATATCAGATCTCATTGGCATCTGATTCCACAATATATATATATATATATATATATATATATATATATATATATATATATATATATATATATAATTTCATCATCGAGTCTAGAGGAGACTGAAATAGTAAACTCTATTCCATCCAGCAGATACCCAGATACTTAGTTCTAGAATTAGGTAAATAGTTCCTAAAACAAATTCTTTCACTGATTTCAAACAAAATACGGAGTCATTTAATCATTTTAAATTGCGTAAGAGTAAAACGATGAAACAAGCCTACTGTCCCAAAGAATTTGTATTCTATGCACTGTAATACAACAGAAGAAAATAACTCACGCATAGTTCCATCAAGAATTCTCACATTTTTTTTTAAACCATTCACGCACAGATCTCTAAAAACAATCTACATATCACTATCACTTCCATCAAACTGAACCCATAATGCACAATGAAACCCAATTACCATTACTTTCAGAATTTAAAACAACAGAAAGAGAAAACTTGTTTCCTTAATAATTTCAGTAAAGAAACACTCATTTTCTTCAAAATGCAACAAGAATACCCAAGTCGTGTTTTTTTTATAATGATAGCTCAAACCAGAGGTCATATCGAATCCTTTTATCCTTCCATTTTTACAAGAATGCACAGAACTCAGAAAATAATACTCACATCATTGGTACATTCACCAACTTGAATCCATAATGGGTAATAGAAACGATTACACAATACTATCAATGCAGACTCATACAACAAGAACAGATTCATTTCATTTACCCATTTTGTAAAGAAATATTCAAGTCGCATATAGCAAAGAAAATGAATCAACCCAAAATCACTTCAACATAACAGCAAAATTGAATAACCAACCCCCCCCCTTCATAAGAGCAGGGTTGTTTTAATGAGACGATTAAGCATAAGCAAACGGTTTAAGGAGAAGGGATTAACATGCCTGTTAATCTTTCTTGAAGCTCAAAGAAAACCATGCCCATAGGAGCTATTCTTCTCCACGGAGACAGTAGTAAAGCTTTCCAAATAGTCACCTACTTCCACAGGCTTAAAAATAGCCCTCGGCTTCTCCCAAGACAGAATCAATAACCAAAAATTACAGCAGGTTCGACAGAACCATGGAGGAACAAAATGCAGAGCAACTAAAATCCAAATGCACACAGCAACAAACAAACTTCCCTCACAATCCTCTTTCCAAGGCGAGCTGGTCGCTAAGACCAAGACAATTAATGCATTGAATGCATTCCTTTTTTTTTCCTTTTTCCTCACGCAACCACCGACTCAAGTTGGTGAGTTACTAATTTCAAATTTTTTCATGCAATCATGGTTTAGTTTCACAACTAGCTGGACGCCTCCAAATTTCCCTATGTTCCCGCCAAACTTGGCGCTGCAACCAGTAAGGATGCCATTCATTGTCCTAATTAATTTCCAACCTTCCCTCCTTATCCTTTCCATCCACATGGGTCTATGCGTCCCCTTCCTTAGGTTAGGATTAGTTTAGGATTTTAATAGTCCATATCTAGGTCATTCACCTAGTTCATAGGTTAGTAGGATTTACATCTATTTTCACCCTTATAAAATCTAAAATCCATATAGGATAGTAGTTAGGATATTAGATAAAACTTAGGGGTAGGTTAGGGTTTAATCCCCTATTATTTAATTAATTAGTTTCCAATCAAGTCCTTCCGACTGACATTCATATTCAACACTATGCAGGATGTTTCGTCCCATGTTCCACATACCTGAGCCACCCGCATCCAGGCCTTTATCGCCTTACGTGGTCTAGCGTTACAACAGTGTGCGGTTTGAGAATCGAACCTTTTTCATTGGCATCTACGTACCAGATATTTATACCTAAAATCAGGTGCTGCAACATTTACATCAACCTTCAGTCTGGTTTAAAAGTAAATCGACAAAGTGATCACAAGAAGGTCACAGCATACCTTGGATCAATGGAATTGATTCAAGGTGTGTTGTCAATCAGCGAATAGAGTTCATCAAGCATACGAAAAATCTGTTGTCACATCAGCAATCATACAAGCAATAATAACTTCTATCCCAAGTAACAAATTACAGCAAACAAGGGTCCAGATCAGCAACACATTTATCTTCAAAAGATAAATGTGTTGCAAAGATGTGTCTTAACATATTTATCTTCATTTCTATAGTTACAACATTATGAAAAGTAATCACCATGATAACTTACAAAAATCAAGGCGTTACATTCCTCCCTTCTTAAAGAATCATCGTCCCGATGATCAAATTAACCAATTCAAGGAGTTTCTAGGACAAAATTCAGTTATTGTCCTTCCATTCATAAGTTCATACCAAAAATAGATTCACTCTTTAAAACAGTGTTTTAAGACAACTGTAAAATAGACCAATAATTGTCTAAATTTGGTAGAATTATCAGTTTTTTTTTTTGAATATCAATTTTCATCAAACAAGTATGGAAAAGCAGATCTCATTTCTTCGAGATTTTTCCAAGTTGCACTTTCTTCGCTAAACTGGTCCCACTGGACCTTACATTGATTCACTTCACGATTTCTTAAGCACAACTGGCAAGTTCCCAGCACTTGAATGGGCTTAACCATGATTATTCATGGGTCTTAGACCTATAAGGAATTCCAATTCAGCACATGTGATAAATCTGTTACATATTTCTTAAGCAAAGAAATATGAAAAACATCATGCATTTGTGATAAAGCAGGAGGTAATGCTAGACGATAAGCTACAGGGTTGATTATTTCAACAATTTCAAAAGGTCCCACGTAACGTGGCGACAACTTGGCAGCCTTGCCAAAAGTTATTGAGCTCTTTTTCAGCTTAACCCGAAGAAAGACCTTCTCACCAAGTTTATAATTCCTATCAACCTGCTTTAAGTCTGCATAACTCTTCTGCCTATTGGCAGCCTCCTTTAGATGTTCCCGAATCATTTTGATTTGTTGTTCCATTTCCTTGAGGATTTCTGGCCCAATTACCTCTCTGTCCTCTACGTTGTCCCAGCTAACAGGGGTTCTGCATTTTCTTCCATACAATGCTTCAAAGGGTGCCATTTTTAAAGAGGCATGGTATGTATTATTGTAGGAAAATTCAACCAACGGAAGGTATTCCTCCCATTTATACTGCCGGTCCATGCAATACATTCTTAACATGTCCTCTAAAACTTGATTAACTCTCTCAATCTGTCCATCCGTCTCCAGATGATATGCAGAGCTGAAGTTTAATTTAGTTCCCATGGCCGCATTAAGCGTTTGCCAAAACCTTAATGTCATCCTCGGATCTCTGTCCGATATAATCAATTCGGGTATTCCATGCAATCTGAAAATTTCATGTACAAATCTTCTTGCTAACACTGGTGCATCATCTTTCAAATTACCAGCAATGAAGTGTGCCACTTTGGTTAATTTGTCGACGACAACCAGGATAATATCATGCTTATTCCTTGACATAGGCAATCCTTGAACGAAATCCATCGTTATCACTTTCCATTTGTACTGTGGAATGCTGTGGGGATACAATAATCTAGCGGGATGCATATGTTCCACCTTAACACGCTGACATTCCAAGTAGTGTGTTACAAATTCCACCACATCCTTTTTCATTCCCTTCCAGAAGTATTGCTGCTTGAGATCAGCAAGCATTTTCGTAATGCCAGGGTGTCCAGAAAAAGGTGAATTATAAAATTCAGTTAACAATTTCCTTTTAAATCATTTTCCAAGGGTATATAGACCCTATTTTCGAATCTCAAAATTCCTTTGCTATCAAAGTGAAATCCTTTATACTTCACATCCTTTGGATCTACAGCAAGTGTTGTTTTAACTTGCTGGAAATAAGGATCTGATTCCAAGGCATCTTTCACCTCATCCTTAAACTGAGTTCTTAACGTTATAAGAGCAGAGATGTGCTTCCTTCGACTCAGAGCATCTGCCACTCTATTTTCCTTACCTTTGATGTAGCTTATATCAAAATCATACTGAGACAGAAATTCTAACCATCTTCGCTGTCTTGCATTCAAATTTGGCTGAGTAAAAATATACTTCAACCCCAGATGGTCAATTTTTAACTCAAAAGGTTTTCCTAAAAGGTAATGCCTCCACATTTGAAGTGCATGTACAATGGCAGCGAGCTCTAGGTTGTGTGGAGCATAATTTTGTTCATGTAACTTAAGCTTTCTACTTTCATAAGCTATAACATGGTTATTCTGTAACAGAATACCTCCAAGGCCTTCTCCTGATGCATCCGTTACAACCATAAAATTTCCATTTGGATCTGGTACAGTTAAAATAGGTGCTGTAGTTAACTGTTCCTTTAAATTTTTAAAGGCAGATTCACATTTGTCAGTCCAGACAAATTTCTTATCCTTCTTTTGCAGTGAAGTGATTGGGGTAGAAATTTTTGAAAAATCCTTAACGAACTTTCTATAATATCCTGCCAAGCCCATGAAGCTTCTTACTTCATGCATGTTCTTAGGCTCAGGCCACTCAGTTATAGTTACAATCTTTGAATGGTCTACAGCTATTCCGTTCTTGCTTATAACGTGTCCCAAATAATGCACCTCTGCATCATAAAAGGAACATTTAGACAGTTTACCATACAACTTCCTCTTTCTTAAAACTTCCAGCACTATCCTTAAATGTTCTTGGTGCTCTTCGACATTTTTAGAGTATATAAGAATGTCATCTAAGAATACAAGCACAAACTTGTCTAGGTATTCTTGAAAAATATTGTTCATCAGATTCATGAAGGCGGCAGGTGCATTTGTCAACCCAAAAGGTAACACCGTGAATTCATAATGCCTGTACCTTGGTCTAAAAGTTGTTTTATGAATATCTTCTTCCTTTATTCTCAGTTGATGATACCCAGATCGAAGATCTATTTTTGAATAGACTGATGCTCCACGCATTTGTTCGAACAGATCATCAATCCTAGGAAGTGGGTATCGATTCTTAATAGTTTCCTTGTTCAACATTCTATAATCAATGCACAGTCTCAATGTGCCATCCTTTTTCTTTACAAAAATTACCAGTGCTCCCCATGGTGAGACACTTGGTCTTATCAGCCCCTTAGTCAAAAGTTCCTGTAATTGAGCCTTTAACTCTACCAACTCGAGGGTGGTCATTCTATAAGGTGCCTTAGATATGGGTTCAGTTCCTGGCTTGATTTCTATTACAAAGTCAAACTCTCGTTTGGGTGGAAGACCTGGTAATTCCTCTGGAAATACATCACTGAAATCCCTTAATAATGGATATCTTTCCATGAAATCATTATCCTCCTCAGCATTTTCTGTCATTTTTACTGCATACAAGGTGTAGCCTCTATTTTTAGTCCTTTTTAGTTGCATAGCTATTAGTTTTCTAACTGCAACTTCACGCTTTACACCTTGAATGACTGTTGCTTTCTGCAGGTCATCAAAACAAAAAATTTGTTTTTCATAACAGTTGACCTTTGCCTTATGTTCTGCCAGCTAGTTAACTCCAATAATGATATCATATGATCCTAAAGGAGTGACATACATGTCAACTTTGGTGGAGAAACTGGGCAAGTCAAGATTTACCCCAAAAAGGCACAGTTCGACTGTATGGACAACATTATTCCCATAATGCAATGTCCATGTCTTATCCATTCGTTCAACTTTTATTTTTAATTTCATTGCAAGTTTAGTATAAATAAAGCATTCAGTAGCTCAAGTATCAAAAAGTATGACTACAGGTGTACCGAATAACTTACTCGGAACTTCTATAGGCATAACTTGCTTTTCAACTTGTCTGTTAGCCATTGCAGCGTGTATCCTATGCTGCTGATCGCGATCATCCTTCTTCAGAGGATAGTGACTCGCATAGTGGTCTTTTCCACAGTTGAAGCATCCTCCAACTGGCCCTTTCCTAAGCTCAAATTTGTTACCAGCTTTGAAGTTATCATTCTAGATTCCATAGGACTTTTGTCCATTGCCACTAACTTTTGCTCCGCACACTGTTTATAGGTTTGTTCATTACAGATTTCTTGTTGTTATCTACAAAAATTTTGTTTTTCACACCAAACCTTTTCCAAGGCCCCCTTTTGGGTGCAAGAGATGAAGAAGAGTTGGGAATCTTCTTCCTTATCTCTTCCCTATGAGTAGAAATTGCTCTCAATTTTTGTTCATGTCTTATTGCCTTTTCGACAACTCCTTCCATGGTGGTTAGACCATGGACATCCACTTCGCCACCAATGATGGGATTTAGTCCCATTATGAACTTTCATATTCTGAAATTCTTGTCAGCTTGGTACTGTGGCACATACTTAAGGAGTTTAGTAAACCCTTCCCAGTATTTTGTCACCGTCAGCCTTCCTTGCGACCAGTTCTGAAATTCAGTCATTTTCCTATCAAAATAGAGTTGAGGCAGCCACCGTTGCCTAAAGTAACCCTTAAATTGATCCCAAGTTATGTCTGATTCGAAAATATTCAACTCAACCTTACAGTTGTCCCACCATGATGATGCTTCATGAGAAATCTAATATTCTCCCCATATCACTTTGGTCTCCTCGGAGAAGTTTCTTATTACAAATTACTTCTCCATTTCACTGATCCAATTCTTAGCTCCATCCCCAAGCATTGTTCCATAAAACTTTGGAGGACTTATTCTCTTTATGTCATTTATAAGTTCAGCTACTAATCTTGCCCTTTTAGTTCCAGGATGATTAGGAGCATTCACATTACTATTATCAACACCCAGATTCCCTCCATTGGTGTTGTCCATAGGAGGTGGCTGATCATTTATATTAGCTTCTTCTTCCTCCTCTTCATTTCCCATTGACTACTATTCCAAAACAGTCAAATGATCTCTTGTGTCTAGTAGGGCAGCAAGGATTTCATCTAGCTTTTGAGCAATAGCTGCTTCTCCACCCGGTAACGGCTTGTTCGCAGCATTTCTTCTTGTTCAGACCATTTTCTGTTCAATAAGAAAATGTAAACCTTATTAAATTTTGGACTCATTAGGTCTAAGAGCTATAACCTTCAGCTTTGATACCAAGATGTAACATCCTCATTTTAAGATACTAGAATAAGGGATTTTTTTTTTTTATATACAACGTTCCCTGTTATGAATTATATAATTCAAACACACGTTCAAGTTTTAATAATTGTTCTCTGTCTAACTAATGTAGTTTGGATCACACAATTTCCTTTTAAAACCAATGTTCTCTATTCACATACTTGCAATATGGAACACACATTCAATGCCATTCAATCATATAACAGTTACCATATGTTGCTATAAATGACTCGAAGAACTACCGATCTCCCATTTTATGGCTCAGAGTTTCAGTGATCTCTCATTTCATGACTTGGAGACTTACCGATCCTTCATGTTAATCCGTGCATTGTATAATGAATATACAGGGTTCTCTTACCGTTTCCGGTTATCGAAGTGATCTATTTAAGAAGCCTATCTGAATATATGTTACTGATATTCATCTGACATCCTACATCTTAAACTAGGTGATTACGACAATGCAACTAGCACTTGCGATACTTTGGCCAAAGATTTTCACATTCTTTGCATGATCATATTTCTGGATGTGATACACACCAATGGAATACGTCCTTCACCTCACTTTGTCTATTATCTAGAATGGTCTTTCCTGGCCTCTACCAGTCCTTCCATTTAAGGTCAAGCTCTAACCCCAACTAGCAATATTAACGAGTATAGGAAGTTACTCATGGTAACTAAAGATACGCAGACATACGGTGTCATCCCCTAATGAATCTGTGTCTCTAGTTACCTTTAGTCCTCTGGAGTCACTCCGTATATGTGATCACATTCCTATCCCCCAGCTAAGAACTTAGTATCCAGCTTATGTAAACTTCATGATTTAATTCAGGAGGGCATTGTAATATGTCAGCTATAACATTGTGTCGTCATGAAGGCCCCACCTTCATGAAGACACCATATTGTAGCTGGTGTATGTCAATGTCCTACGGAATCCTCCCATCGAGAGTACACATCCAGCTCAAGTGTGATTTGGTTATGATCTTAATATTTAAGATCAACTCTCAACAGCCATGCTGATCCTTTATCCTCGTTCTTGTTACAGTTGTATGTAGCTAAGAGAGACTTAATCCATCTTCTAGCTTACTACACATCTCCTCCTTCGTACCGAAGGGTAGCATTTTCTCTACTTGGTTCCTTTCTTAATCTTTGGACTAATCAGCCCATTATCGATAAACTTAATAAGTTTAACCTATTAAACTTTACCAAGTTTTCGACAACTGTAAACAATTTCAGAATTCCATCTTATCAGACGTCATTTAAACGAGGTCTAATTTTAAATGAATTTATTCATTTATCCTCCTTAACCTTACATAGTTAAGGTCTGTTAACAATAGATATGTTTTCCCATATCCTTATTTTCTGAATTTTAAACATTCGAGGCTATTAATGAAGTCCGAATACAAGGTTCGGCTGCTCCTAAGTTATTTGATATTCCTTAGCTTTCAAGCTAATCCTAAATACCTTTCAATTAAGAGATCATGTTTACCTAAATCCTTTTTGATGTCAATTTAAAATTCATCTTAACCCAAGTATGAACTAATTTCACAACGTAAAAGTTGCATTTAGGTAAAGAATAGATGTTATTCCCTTTTAAATCCATCCATTAACATTTGAATAATTCCAAATCAAGGAATAATGTTACATTCTCAAACTTATTCAACAATATCAAACTGATACAGTCATTAAAAATATCACACTCGTACTTGTATTCATCCATCGGCTTTACAATCTATACATTTACCAGTCCAAATGACTGCACTTTGTTTATATTAAACAACATTACAACTCATAAAGATAGAAGAATGTAACTTCTTCGTTTTCATTTCCTCGTGGAGGAGTAATAGTTATCAATACAATCCATCTTCAGTTAATCAAAAGAAGTATCAGAAAACAACCATGTCTTCATTTGTACTCAAGTTCCATCTGCAAAATTACTTGCACGGGTCAGTTCATTGAACTGAGCATATTAAGCACTTGTCATTAAAATGAAGTGCTTTTAATTAACTGTCTCAATAAAAGAACCCTACTTTTATGAAATGTTAATATGAACATCATTCAAGAATTAAGTATCAAAAAGGATGACCGGCATAACAACTCAATCATCTAATTACCATCCCAATCAAACAAAAAGATTACTAACTTTCTCCCAAATAATTACTACAGAAGTAATTTCCTCTAAGTAGTTCCAGATTAAAACATCTGTATGAACTAATACACATATGTATATAATGTTGTTTCTAATGTATTTGCTGTCAGTTCTATTCCCTTTTTTTGTTAACAGTTGAAATTTCAAGAGATATATTTCAAATAAAAATTCCAACAGAACTACCTTCCTTTCATACTACTCATCCAATTTCAAACAATCAAATGCAGAAGAGAAAAGTAGTCATTCACCATGAAAATACTGGTGTCATTTCTCAAATTCATCAACAGCATAATACTTCTTTTAATTTAGAAAAGAAGGAAAACAACAATTAATTGTTGATGCTTACGCCTAAGGCAGTAAGAAATTCCTTCAATATCAAATATAGAATCTCAACCATATAAGAGAAGAAATAATCATTACTTCAAATTATCCATCCAATATTCTCTTCCTTTTCATCATAATTGTAATAAATAATTTATACAAGAAGTGAAAATAGTCAAAAGAAAGAACATTTAAACCCATAATCGAATGAAAAGAAGAAGTTTCATATCATTCCTTCTCATTGCTTAGTTGATTATCAACTAATTTGGGCCGATCTGCACCCATAGGATAACTTCTTTTAACATTATATTTCAGTAGTTAGAACTTACTAATCACCATTCAAGGAAGCATATCAGAGCTCATTGGCATCTGATTCCACAATATATATTGCATCTGATTCCACAATATATATATATATATATATAAACAGAATATTTTTCAAACATTAAATAAGAATTCAACTTCAGTTCCAATGCAGTTATTTCCCCATGATTCTTAGCATAATAATAAAAAGAATCATTTTTCAAACTTTAAAGTAAGAATTCAACTTCAGTTCATCATCGAGTCTAAAGGAGACTGAAATAGTAAACTCTATTCCATCCGGTAGATACCCAGATACTCAGTTCTAGAATTAGGTAAATAGTTCCTAAAACAAATTCTTTCACTGATTACAAACCAAATATGGAGGCATTTAATCGTTTTAAATTATGTAAGAGTAAAACGATGAAACAAGCCCACTGTCCCAAAGAATTTGTATTCTATGCGCTGTAATACAACTAGAGAAAATAACTCACGCACAGTTCCATCAAGCATTCTCACGTTTTTTTTTAAAACCATTTACGCACAGATCTCTAAAAACAATCTACATATCACTATCACTTCCATCAAACTGAACCCATAATGCACAATGAAACGCAATTACCATTACTTTAAGAATTTAAAACAGCAGAAAGAGAAAACTCATTTCCTTAATAATTTCAGTAAAGAAACACTCATTTTCTTCAAAATCCAACAAGAATACCCAAGTCGTGTTCATTTTATAATGACAGATCAAACCAGAGGTCATATTGAATCCTTTTATCCTTCCATTTTTACAAGAATGCACAGAACTCAGAAAACAATACTCACATCGTTGGTACATTCACCAACTCGAATCCATAATGGGTAATAGAAATGATTACACAATACTATCAATGCAGACTCATACAGCAAGAACAGATTCATTTCATTTACCCATTTTGCAAAGAAATATTCAAGTCGCATACAGCAAAGAAATTGACTCAACCCAAAATCACTTCAACATAACAACAAAATTGAATAACCAAAACCCCCCCTTCATAAGATCAGGGTTGTTTTAATGAGACGATTAAGCAAAACAAAACGGTTTAAGGAAAAGGGCTTAACATGCCTGTTAATATTTCTTGAAGCTTGAAGAAAACCATGCCCACAAGAGCTATTCTTCTCCACGTTGATAGTAGTAAAGCTTTCCAAACAGTCACCTACTTGCACATGCTTAAAAATAGCCCTCGGCTTCTCCCAAGATAGAATCAATAACCAAAAATTACAGCAGGTTCAACAGAACCATGGAGGAACAAAATGCAGAGCAACTAAAATCCAAATGCACACAGTAACAAACAAACTTCCCTCACAATCCTCTTTCCAAGGCGAGATGGTCGCTAAGACCAAGACAATTAATGCATTGAATGCATTCCTTTTTTTTCCCTTTTTCCTCACGCAACCACCGACTCAAGTTGGTGAGTTACTAATTTCAAATTTTTGCATGCAATCATGGTTTAGTTTCACAACTAGCTGGACACCTCCAACTTTCCCTATGTTCCCGCCAAACTTGGTGCTGCAACCAGTAAGGACGCCATTCATTGTCCTAATTAATTTCCAACCTTCCCTCCTTATCCTTTCCATCCACATGGGTCTATGCGTCCCCTTCCTTAGGTTAGGATTAGTTTAGGATTTTAATAGTCCATATCTAGGTCATTCGCCTAGTTCATAGGTTAGTAGGATTTACAGGTATTTTCACCCTTATAAAATCTAAAATCCATATAGGATAGTAGTTAGGATATTAGATAAAACTTAGGGGTAGGTTAGGGTTTAATCCCCTATTATTTAATTAATTAGTTTCCACTCAAGTCCTTCCGACTGACATTCATATTCAACACTATGCAGGACGTTTCGTCCCATGTTCCACATACCTGAGCCACCTGCATATAGTCCTTTATCACCTTACGTGGTCTAGCGTTACAATGGTGTGCAGTTCTAGAATCGAAACTTTTTCATTGGCATCTAAGTACCAGATATTTATACCTGAAATCAGGTGCTGCAACATTTACATCAACCTTCAATCTGGTTTAAAAGTAAATCGACAAAGCGATCACAAGAAGGTCATAGCATACCTTGGATCAATGGAATTGATTCAAGGTGTGCTATCAATCAGTGAATAGAGTTCATCAAGCATATGAAATTTTTTTTGTCACATCAGCAATCATACAAGCAATAATAACTTCTATCCCAAGTAACAAATTATAGGAAATAAGGGTCCAGATTAACAACATATTCCTTTAAGATCAAAGATATATCTTAACATGTTTATCTTCATATTTTCAGTTACAACATTATGAAAAGTAATCACCATGATAACTTACAAAAACCAAGGTGTTAAAAATTTTCACATGTCAACACTTTGTGTTGTGCGCCCCCATCCTGCACCTTGGGCACAAATTTTCGCATATCGACACTTTGTGTTGAGCGCCCCCAGCCTGTGCCTTGTGCTCAAATTTTCACATGTCGACACTGTGTTTTGCACCCCCATCCTGCGCCTTGGATGTGAATTTTTTCATGTCAAAACTTTGTGTTGTGTGCCCCCATCCTGTGCCTTGGGTGTGAATTTTCACATGTCGACACTTTGTGTTATGTGCCGCCATCCTGCGCCTTGGCTGGGAATTTTCACATGTCAACACTTTGTGTTGTGTGCCCCTAGCCTGTGCCTTGGGCGCAAATTTTTGTATGTTGACACTTTTTCTTGTGCACTCCCAGTCTGTACCTTGGGTACGAATTTTCACATGTCGAGACTTTGTGTTGGGTGCCCCCAGCCTGTGCCTTGGGGATGAATTTTTGCATGTCCACACTTTGTGTTGTACACCCCCATCCTACGCCTTGGGCATGAATTTTAACATGTTGACACTTTGTGTTGTGCATCCCCATCCTGCACCTTGGGTGTGAATTTTTGCATGTTGACACTTTGTGTTGTGTGCCCCCAACATTTCCCTTTGGCACAAATTTTCGCTTGTTGGCACTTTGTGTTGTGCACCCTTGCACTGTAACTTGGGCACAAATTTTCGCATATCGACACTTTGTGTTGTGCGCTCTCAGCATACTCGTTGGGTGTGAATTTTTGCATGTTGACACTTTATTTTATGCACCCGCAGCCTACACCTTAGGCATGAATTTTTGCATGTCGACACTTTGTGTTGTGTGCCCCCATCCTGTGCCTTAGTCAAGAATTTTTACATGTTGAAACTTTGTGTTGTGTGCCCCTAGCTTGCGCGTTACGCTACAACTTTCACATGTCGATACTTTGTGTTGTGCACCCCCAGCCTGTGCCTTGGGTGTGAATATTCACATGTCGACACTTTGTGTTTTGCACACCCAACGTGCACCTTGGGAGTGAATTTGCACATGTAGACACATTGTGTTGTGCGCCCCTAGCCTGCGACTTAGGCGCAAATTTTTGAATGTTGCCACTTTGTGTTGTGTGCCCCCAGTGTGCCCCTTGGTCATGAATTTTCACATGTTGACACTTTTTTTTGTGCACCACCAACCTCCACCTTGGGCGTGAATTTCCGCATGTTGACACTTTGTGTTGTGTGCCCCCATCCATCACCTTGGGCACAAATTTTTGCATGTCGAAACTTTGTGTTGTGTTGTGTTGTGGGCCCCCAAATTTGTGTTGTGTTGTTTTGTTACCTTGGGCATAAATTTTTACATGTTAACACTTTGTATTGTGCACCCCCAGCCTGTGCCTTGGGCACAATTTTTTGCATTACAAAACTTTGTGTTGTGCACCCCAAACCTGCTCCTTGGGTGTGAATTTTCACATGTCGCCACTTTGTGTTGTGTGCCCCCAGCATGCTTCTTGGGCACAAATTTACACATGTCGACACTTTGTGTTGAGCGCCCCCAACCTACACCTTGGGCGTGAATTTTTTCATGTCGACAATTTGTGTTGTGCACCCCCAGCCTGCGCCTTGGGCACAATTTTTCACATGTCGACACTTTGTGTTGTGTGCCCCCAGCCTGCACCTTGGGCTTGAATTTTTGCATGTTAACACTTTGTTTTATGTGCACACAGCTTGCACCTTGGGCACAAATTTCTGCATGTTGACACTTTGTGTTGTGCGCCCCCAGCCTGCACCTTGGGCACAAATTTTTGCATGTCAACACTTTGTGTTGTGCACCCCTAGCCTACACCTTAGGTGTAAATTTTCACATGTCGACACTTTGTGTTATGCGCCCCCAACCTGTGCCTTGGGTGTGAATTTTTGCATGTCGACACTTTGTCTTGTGCGCCCCCAGCCTGCACGTTGGGAAAAAAATTTCGCATGTTGACACTTTGTGTTGTTCGCCCCCAGCCTCCACCTTACATGTGAATTTTTCCATGTCGATACTTTGCGTTGTTCTCCCCCAACCTGTGCCTTTGGCATGAATTTTCACATGTCAACACTTTTTGTTGTATGGCCCCATACTGCACCTTACGCAAAAATTTTCTCATGTCGACACTTTGTGTTATGTGCCCCTAGGCTATGCCTTAGGCATAAATTTTTACATGTTGACACTTTGTGTTGTGCACCCCTAGCCTATGACTTGGGTGCAAGTTCTCGCATGTCGACACTTTGTGTTGTGCGTCCCCAGCCTGCGCCTTTGGCACAAATTTTTGCATGTTCACACTTTGTGTTGTTCGCCCCTCGGAAGCACCTTGCACGTGAATTTTTTCATGTCAACACTTGGTGTTGTGCGCCCCCAGCCTGTTCCTTGGGCACAAATTTTGACATGTCGACACTTTGTGTTGTGCACCCCTCGCTAGACCCTTGGGCACAAATTTTCACATGTCAACACTTTCTGTTGTACGACCCCAGCCTGCTCCTTGGGCACAAATTTTTGCATGTCGACGCTTTGTGTTGTGCACCCCCAGCCTGCGCCTTGGGTTTGAATTTTCACATGTCAACACTTTGTGTTCTGCGCCCCCAGCCTGCGCCATAGGCATGAATTTTCGCATGTTGACACTTTGTGTTGTACACCCCCAGCCTGCCCCTTGGGCACAATTTTTTTCATGTTAACACTTTGTGTTTTGCGTCCCTAGCCTACGCCTTGAGCATAAAATTTTTCATGTCGACACTTTGTGTTGTGTGCTCCCAACCTGTAGCTTGGGCACGAATTTTCGCATGTCAACACTTTTTGTTGTGCGCCCACAACCTGCGCCTTGGGCACAAATTTTCGCATGTCGACACTTTGTGGTTTGCATCCCCAGCCTGCTCCTTACATGTTAATTTTTACATGTCGACACTTTGTGTTGTTTGCTCCCAACCTATGCCTTGGGAAACAATTTTCACATGTCAACACTTTGTGTTGTGCACCCCAAGCATGTGCCTTGGGCGTGAATTTTCACATGTCGACACTTTTTGTTTTGCACCCCCATCCATTGCCTTGAGTGCCAATTTTCACATGTCGACACTTTGTGTTGTCCACCCCTAGCCTGTGAATTGGGCGCGAATTTTCACATGTTGACACTTTGTGTTGTGCGCCTCCAGCCTATGCCTTGGGTGAAAATTTCCACATGTCAACACTTTGTGTTGTGTGCCCTTGGCCTGCGCCTTCGACATGAATTTTCACATGTTGACACTTTGTGTTGTACGTCCCCATCTTGCGCCTTGGGAAAGAATTTTCATATGTCGACACTTTTTGTTGTGCACCCCCAGAAAGCACCTTGCACGTGAATTTTTACATGTCAACACTTTGTGTTGTGCACCCACAGCCTGTGCCTTGGGCATGAATTTTCGCATGTCAACACTTTGTGTTGTGCGCTCCCAGCCTGCACCTTGGGCACGATTTTTCACATATCAACAATTTGTGTTGTACGCCCCCATCCTACGCCGTGGGCACGCATTTTCTCAACACTTTGTCTTGTGCCCCTCCAGTCTGCACCTTGGGCACAAATTTTTGCATTTCGCAACTTTGTGTTGAGCACCCCTAACCTGCACCTTGGGTGTGCATTTTTGCATGTTGAAACTTTGTGTTGTGTGTCACATACCTGTACCTTGTGCTCTAATTTTCACATGTCAAAACTTTGTGTTTTGCACCCCCAACCTGCACCTTGGGCACCAAATTTTACATGTCAAAACTTTCTATTGTGCATCCCCAGCTTGCACCTTGGGCGTGAATTTTTACATGTCAACACCTTGTGTTGTGTGCCCCCAACCTCCACATTGGCCTCAAATTTTTTCATTTCGACACTTTGTGTTGTGCACACCTAGCCTGCACCTTGGGCTTGAATTTTTACATGTCAACACTTTATGTTGTGCACCTCCAGCCTGTGCCTTGGGCACGAATTTTCACATGTTGACACTTTGTGTTGTACACCTTGAGCCTACTCCTTGGGAAAGAATTTTCACATGTCGACACTTTGTGTTGTGCACCCCCATCCTACGCCTTGGGCACAAAGTTTTGCATGTCAACACTTTGTGTTGTGCGCCCCTATCCTGTGCCTTGGGTGAAAATTTAAGCATGTCGACACTTTGTGTTGTGTGCCCCTAGCCTACGCCCTGGGCATGAATTTTCACATGTCGTCACTTTGTGTTGTGCACCCGCAGCCTATGCCATGGGCATGAATTTTCACATGTCGGCACTTTATGTTGTGTGCCCCTAGCCTACACCTTGGGCACAAATTTTTGCATGTCAACACTTTGTGTTGTGTGCCCCCAGTGTGCACCTTGGGCTAGAAGTTTTACATGTCAACACTTTGTGTTGTGCGCACCCAGCCTGCGCCTTGGGCATGAATTTTCACATGTTGACACTTTGTGTTGTGCACTCTGAGCCTACTCCTTGGGAATGAATTTTCAATTGTCGACACTTTGTGTTGTGTGCCCCCAACCTACGCCTTGGGCACAAATTTTTGCATGTCGACAATATGTGTTGTGCACCCCCATCCTGCGCCTTGGGCGTGAATTTTCACATGTTGACACTTTTTTTTTGTGCACCCCCAGCCTGTGCCTTGCACGTGAATTTTCACATATCGACACTTTGTGTTCTGCGCTCCTAGCCTGCGCCTTGGGTGTAAATTTTTGTATGTCAGCACTTTGTGTTGTACGCCCCTAGCCTACGCCTTGGGCGTGAATTTTCACATGTCGTCACTCTGTGTTGTGCACCCACAACATGCGCCTTGGGCATGAATTTTCACATGTCAGCATTTTGTGTTATGTGCCCCTAGCCTGTGCCTCGGGCATGAATTTTTGCATGTTGACACTTTGTGTTGTGCGCCCCCAGCCTGCACCTTGGGCTCATATTTTTACATGTTGACACTTTGTGTTGTGCGCACCCAACCTTCTCCTTGGGCGTGAATTTTCACATGTTGACACTTTGTGTTGTGTGCCCCCAGCCTGCACCTCGGGTGTGAATTTTCACATGTCGACACTTTTTGTTGTTCGCCCCCAGCCTGCACCTTCGACGTGAATTTTCGCATGTCGACACTTTTTGTTGTGTGTCCCTAGCCTGAACCTTGGACGTGAATTTTCACATGTCGTCACTTTGTGTTGTGTGCCCCCAGCCTGCGCCTTGGGTGCAAATTTTCACATGTTGACAATTTGTGTTGTGTGCCCACAGCCTGCACCTTGGGAGCAAATTTTCGCATGTCGACACTTTGTGTTGTGTGCCCCCAGCCTGTGCCTTGGAAGTGAATTTTCACATGTGGACAATTTGTGTTTTGCGCCCACAGCCTATGCCTTGGGGACAAATTTTTGCATGTCGACACTTTGTGTTGTGTGACCCTAACCTACGCCTTTGGCGTGAATTTTTGCATGTCAAAACTTTGTTTTATGCGCCCCTAGCCTGCTCCTTAGGCGTGAATTTTCACATGTCAAGACTTTATAATGTGTGTGCCCAGCTTGCACCTTGGGCGTGAATTTTCACATGTTGAAACTTTGTGTTGTGTGCCCCCAGCCTATGCCTTGGGTGTGAATTTTCACATGTCGACACTTTATGTTGTGTGCCCCCAGCCTGCACCTTTGGTGAGAATTTTCACATGTCTACACTTTGTGTTGTGCGCCCCGAGCCTGGACCTTGGGTGTGAATTTTTGCATGTCGACAGTTTGTGTTGTGCGCCCCTAGCCTGCACCTTAGGCGTGAATTTTTTCATGTCAACACTTTTTGTTGTGTGCCCCCAGCCTGTACCTTGGGTAATAATTTTCACATGTCGACACATTGTGTTGTGCGCCCTTATCCTGCACCTTGGGAAAAAAAATTTGCATGTTGACACTTTGTGTTGTGCAACCCCATCCTGCACCTTGGGCGTGAATTTTTGCATGTCGACAGTTGGTGTTGTATGCCCAAAAACTTTTCCTTGGGTGCAAATTTTTACATGTTGACACTTAGTGTTGTATGCCCTCAGCCTGTGCCTTAATCGAGAATTTTTGCATGTTGAAACTTTGTGTTGTGCACCACCAGCATGGGCCTTAGGCGAGATATTTTGCATGTCGATACTTGGTGTTGTGCGCCTGCACCCTGCGCCTTAATCGATAATTTTTGCATGTTGACACTTTGTGTTCTGCACCCCCAGCTTGTGCCTTAGGCATGAATTTTCACATGTCGACACTTTGTGTTATGCACCCCCAGCCTGCGCCTTGGACATGAATTTTTGCATGTCAACAGTTTGTGTTCTACTCACCCAGTCTGCGCCTTGGGCACGAATTTGCACATGGTGATTGTTGATGTGAAATCACAGCACCCCTGGGACTCTGCAACGCGATGGGTTGAGACTCTTAGTATGATTGCATAACATGGAGCTTTTCCCAAGTGTGGGACCTTGCGAAAATGGAAAAGCTCTCCGGATGAAGGCCGGCTCCTATTCCTTTGTTCAGATGCACCAATAAAATGCAGAGGTTTACCGAAAAAACCTAAATCTAACTACCAAGGAGACAGGGAGAGAAAAATGCATAAAAATAAAGTTAAGCTAAGGAGGTGATGCACCGAGGAATGAAGAACACCTGTCTTGCCAATAAACACAGACCATTAAAATGTAATGCAAGATCATACACAGATAGCCAGATTCACAGTGAAAATATCAAGGGGATGTAAATGAATACAGAGAGGGTTAAGAATCATCCACAGACATGCATTAATTTGCTCCAAAGATTGATACAGCACACTGCAAAATGCCAAGAGGCAAGGTTGCATTACAGTTTTAGATAGGAGGTTTGAACTCCACAAATTCACCTGCCAAAGAGAAGAAGGGAGGGGAAAAACAAGAATGTCCAACCTTTAGAAAGAAGCCCCTCTTTACAATTTATAGGAATAATGAGAGAGAAAAGAGAGAGGAATTCGAAATCTGCCCCAACCACCTCCAGAATGCACTTAACTCATCTCATTATGATGGTAGGTGAGAACCCCAGTGAACCCAAAAGTGGCGAACTGTATTTTGCATTTTTAAGAATTTGTTCTCACCCAATTAAAGATATCCAGTCTTAGTTGGAGAGACGACCTCGTAAGCTTTCCAAAAAGTCCAACCTTGCATGAATCCGAGCTCCCAGTCAAAAGTTATGGCCATTTGAATATCTGCGTCAGGGTCTGCTTCCTGTCAGCGCTCAAAATGTTGCGCCTCCTGAAGGTGCGCCATAGGCACATCCATGTGTGTGTCAACATCCTCTTCTATGCGCCAAGGGCGCATCCTTTACCTTTTCGACACTTCGTGTCGTGCACCACTTCTGTGCGCCTTGGGCGCACCATTTCCTCTATCGACACTCATTGTTGTGCGCCACTTCTATGCACCTTGGGTGCACCATTTCCTCTGTCGACACTCATTGTCGTGCGCCACTTCTGTGCACCTTGGGCACACCATTTCCTCTGTCGACACTCATTATTGTGCGCCAGTTCTGTGTGCCTTGGGCACACCATTTCCTCTGTCGACACTCATTGTCATGCGCCACTTCTGTGCGCCTTGGGCGCATGTCAGGGATTTGAGCTTCTTTGATTTCTCCATTCTTCTGCTTGTCTATATCTACCTGGGGAAAAGATATATACAACAATTTGGTGACTCAATGGGATCACCTGCCTGCTAGGTAGTAGATTAGTGGCCTTTTAGCAATCCATTGGGCATGGAGTCATAAGCAATAACCTGAAACCAACTTGATATCTGATCCCGAACCTGATACCGCAACTTCTTCTCTGACAACATTCTGAATTGTAGAAATCAACCTGAGAGCAACAAAACCTATGCTGAAACACTTAGGGAAACAAAAACCTAACTACCACAAGACAATGTGCATACGGACTTAGAGGAATTTAAATCTAGGCTAATATTTACAAGGGTGAACCTTTTCCTTTTAGTAGCAATGTTTAAGATAGATTCCGTTAACCGGAATCAGGATTTCTCCTCCATCCAAAGTAGACAATCGAAAAGCATTGCTATTCTTACATCCTGTGACCATGTAGGTGCCACTCCAAATGGCATCAAACTTTGAATGCCTTCCTGGCTTTGCCCGATCTGCATCCCATTTCAGAACTAGGTCTCCTTCCTGGAAGGTCCTTGCTCTCGCATTCTTATCAAACCATCTTTTTACTAAGGCCTGATCCTTTTCAATCGCCTGAACTGCATGTTCTCTTATTTCTTCCAATTCCATCAACTCTGCATACCTAGCCTCCATTGGTTCGAACTCAGACAACTCCAACTACTTCATGAGCTCCAATGCTAGCAATTCTAATGATATAGGCAACACTGCCTCTTTCCCATATACCAACTTGTAGGGAGAATTACCTGTAGATCTCTTTGGCGTTATCCTGTCAGCCCATAATGCTGATTTTAGCTTGGTATGCCATGTCCTTTGGTTTTCATCTAGATTCCTTCTGATGATTCTTAACAAACTCTTGTTCGTGGACTCTGCCTGTCCATTACCCTGCGGGTAATAATTTGAAGAGGTGCTCAAATAGATTCCATTCTTGACAGCCCATTCTGTAATCTTGGAACCTATTAATGCCAATGCATTATCTGATATGATAGTGGCCGGCACACCAAACCTGGTCACTATTCCTTCATAAAAGTCTAGTATGTTAGACTCATTTGCTTCCTTAAGCGCTACTACTTCAGTCCACTTGGTGAAATAGTCTGTTGCCGTGAGAATCCACTTGTGGCCTTGGCTTGAGTTTGGATTGATGACCCTGACGAAGTCCAATCCCCATTGCATAAATGGTTGGTCAACCAGAATTGGGTGCAATGGAAGTACTGCTTGTCTTTCTTTGCTTGTGAAGAGTGCACATTTCTTGCACTTTCTTATCCATGTATAGCAGTCACTGAAGACTGTCAGCCAATAATACCCTGCCTTCATTATCTTGAGAGCTGTTACTCGTGGGGCAAAATGTCCTCCAGAATCTCCATCATGAAAATCTCGTAACACCCTCTCAATTTGACTTATCCCAATGCACCTCAATAGAACTCCATTGATGTCTTTCTTAAACAAAACACCATCAACAAGCACATATGGAATGGCTTGTAATCTGAAGTATCTCCTCTTTGCTTTGCTCATTTCTGGAGGGCATAGGCCTATCTGTAGGAAGTGTATCATATTTTGAGTCCAACAAGGAGTAGGCACGTCATAATTTTCTTGTTCTTGATCATCCTGTAGTACCAAGGTAGTCTCCTTTTCATCACCAGCTTTAACTTGTTGACTCAAGGCTAGCTGCTCACATAGTCCCTTCCCACGTACTAGTTTGGTGACCTTGATCTCGATGTCATATTCCATGACACGAGTTATCCATCCTGCACGTTTCTCATTCAAATCCTTGTTTAGAAGGAAGTCCTTGACTCCCGCATGAGAGACTAATAATTGGATCTTGTTGTTTGAGACTAGGTGCTTGAATTTCTTTAAGCTTCTGATTACCGCAAGGACATGCTTTTCAATGAAAGAGTATCTAGTTTCGTATTCCTCCAAGCCTTGACTGAAGAAAGCAACTGGTTGTTCTAATCCTTCTTTGTTTTGTTGTACCAGGATTGCAGAAATCGTGTCCCCACCACCAAAGGCATATAGCACGAAGTCCTTAGAGAAGTCTAGATTGACGAGAGTTGGGGCTTGAGATATAGCCTCTTTTATTGCCTCAAAACTTGCCTTGCCTTCAGATGTCCACTTAAATGCCATGCTCTTCTTTAACATCAGCGTTATTGGATTTAAAAGAGCTGCAAAATTTGGAACAAACCTGCGGACGAAATTGATCCTTCCTAAGAAGCTTTGAAGAGCCTTCTTGTGATTTGGCAATGGCAATGCTTGAATTGCTTCAACTCTTTCTAGGTCAATTATCAACCCCTCCTTTGAAACAATATGACCTAGAAGTTTTCCCTCGTGAGCCAAGAATATGCATTTTTTGGGATTCAATGATACCCCAAATCTTCTACACCTCTGAAATACTTGCCTCAAATGATAGAGGTGATCCGCTGCATTTTTTGAGAATACAGTGATGTCGTCAAGATATATCAAAACTATTTTATTGATCAACCCCTTGAATGCCATATCCATTGCCCTTTGGAAAGTGGCCCCAGCATTTGATAGCCCAAATGGCATCTTCTTATAGGCATAGGTCCCCCATTTGGTGGTGAAAGCCATCTTGAATTGGTCACCTTCTTTCACCATCACCTGATTATACCCTGAGTAGCCATCTAGGAGAGAGAATCTCTCTGAACCGGATACTACTTGCAATATTTGTTCCATTGACGGAAGTGGGTAATGATCTTTGAGAGATGCCCTGTTGAGGTCTCGGAAATCTACACACAACCTGATTTCTCCACTCTTCTCCCTGACCGGAACCAAGTTTGCAACCCAGCTTGAGTGCTTGATTGGGAATATAATGCTTGCCTCTATCAGCTTATTTAGCTCTTTCTTCATTATAGGCTCCATGTGAGGGTTGACTGGTCTCTGCTTCTGCCTAACGGGCTTAGCATCTGGATCCGATTCTATGGTATGTTGTGCCAAATTTGGATTGAATCCTCTTAAGTCTTCATAGCTCCAAGCGAAGACATCTGGAAATTCTTGGCAAAGTTGTATGAAATCTGATTTCTCCTGTTCAGTGGCCACTTTGCCAATTTGAAGTGTTTTGCCTTCCCCAACCGAAATTGGCTCTGAATCTTCTCTCTTAACCTGTATGTTTTCCTTTTCCTTACAAAACTGGTCGTTAGGGTTGAAGATAGACTCCAATGTTACTAAACCCTTAGGAAGCTTGTTTTTCCGCAGCTGCACTACCTGATCCCCATACTGCTGCTCTAATCTGTCCTGATTCCTAGCTGAGAATTCAACCTCTTCTTGTAAGAAATTGACGATTTGTTGATCGTTCTCAAACACCTACCAGCTTGTGTTATTATCTGGAACTGCTGGCCTCACAATCACATGGATATGTGGCTGTGTTTTTCCCCTTCTGATGTTCTCAACCACATCAAACGTTGCTCCAACTGCTGCAAGCCTATCTGCGGCTTCATTTTTCTTCCTGGGTATGGACACAATGTTGAAAGCTTCGAAATCCTCAATGAGGTCCCATACCCTATTTTTGTATCTCTTTAGCAGGTCATTCTTTGTGGCATGTTGTCCCCTAACTTGGTTGACAATTAGCTCGCTATCTCCAAACACCTGCAAGTTCTTTATGCCCCTTTTCCTGGCCCAATGAATTCCATGAATCAATGCTTTGTATTCAGCCGTGTTGTTTGAACAGGAAAACTGGAAACGAAAAGCTGAAAAATATTTGATGTCTTGTGGTTAAATCAACATTGCACCACCTCCAGCACCTTATCTGCTTCTCGAACCATCGAAAAATAATTTCCAAACTTTGTTTTCATCCTTTTGTTCAGGCTAAATGATGTCGGGAATGGGTGAATTTTCTTCGTGTATACAATACACGCCCAATTCAGATTCTTCAATTTCCTTCTATGGGTCAAATTCATGACTCTTGTTTGCCCATTCATCCAAAGTTAAATCAGGAATTCCCTCGACCTTAGTACCTGTTTCTAGATCACTTGAACACTTCTCCTGATCAAAAACCGAGCAATTTGCATTGATAGGATTTGGTACATGAGGCTCAATATGGAAATGGGCAATTGGTTCTGACCTGATTGTTACTTTGGCTCCATACCTTGTCCTAAAAATTATGTGCAACCAATCCGCAGATAAATGTCCACCGATTTTTGTAGTGAAGTCTCTTGATAGACACAACGCAAAGAGTGGCGGATGGTCAATCACAGACACATCTTGCAAAACTGTAACATTAGGACAGGAATGTAGAGTTAGGCTTAACCCCTTGATGACTCCAACAGTTCCTACTGCCGTTCCATCTAGTTGTACTACTCCTTTCAGCACTGGCTCATATTTCAAACCCACCTGATCCACTATTTGCTTCGGCATCACTGAACTACTTGCCCCAGAATCAATCATGCAATTGTGTACTAATTTATCCCCGATGATTAATGAAATATAGAATGGAGGGGGTTTCAAAACTTTACCTTGTTGTCCTCCATGATTCCCTTCAGGCTGAGCAGCATTCGTGAGGACCTTCTCTTGCATATGGGCCTACTGGTTTGAAGTTGACCAATTCTTCATGGCAACTTGTAGAAGATCTCTTTGTCCTGGGATGGATAAAGATTCCCACATTGATATATTTGCGTTCATCTTCTTCATTTGATCAATGATGTTGAAAAGGGATGAATTGTCCTTTTGATGTCCCTTACTTGGTGCAAACTTTTCTGGAGCTTGAGCATGTGCGTGTGTTGCTACAATAGGTACCTTGGGTTGATTTTGCACATTTGGAGCTGCGTTTGGTCTACTGACCCCTTGTTGTGTAAGAGTGGGTTGAGAAACAAATGGATTACACGATTGTCCCTCTCCTATATTTCTCTTCTTTGACCGTGTGTTGGGAGCCACGCCTTGAAAAGGCTATTGGTTAACTCCACAGAAGTCTTCCATTTGCCAATTTTCCAATGTGGTTTCTATTGGAGGTCCTTCTTGTTGCGTTTGTTGCTGTTGATTCTCCTCCTGGCTTGGTTCTTGAGCAACACTAATGGTTTGCACCATCAAGGCCTGATTCAGTGCACCATTGAAACATGCTGACTAATTGTGAGGTAGATTGCAAGGGTAACACCAGTCGTACTCCTGTGCCATGTTATTTTGTGTTGGAACCAAGGCTCTTGAGGACGTCGTTGCATTTGGATCATATGGTCGAAATGGCCTGGCAGCTTGAGGCTGTCCTTGGTTCTGGTTTTGATTTGCAGCCTGAGGTGGTGGTCTATTTTGTTGGTATGGGGGCCCAGCTTGGTACTGTGCTTGAGGCTGATACGGTCTAGCACTTTGAGCTTGCTGTCTTTTGATAGTCACAAGCTCATTTCCAAGGTTCTGTAATTGTTTCATGACCTCCTGCAATTCCTTTGAAGTATTTGAAGAAGTCGACGCCTCATTATTGCTTTGATTTCTAGGAGTTGGAATGGGATTCAACTCTGGTGCTTGACTGGTTGTAGGATTTCCCATGTCTGGATAGAGAGGCATTGGTGGCCTTGGTGCAAGCTTGCCAGCTTGGATCAAACAGTTCTCTGCTCTAATCGCTGTGTCATAGGACCCTGGCAGCGTTGTCCCTCCCATTGATTGGATCATCATGGCTATGTCTGAATTTATAGCCTTTAAGAAATAAAGGAATGCTCCTTCGGCAGTTGGTCTAACAGCTATTGGGATCCTATCCCATGTTCATTGGAATCTGAAGTTGAAATCTGCCATTTGTTCGTTAGGAGCCCTTTTGATTGTTGTCAGCTGTTCCAATAAAGATAAATTGTCTGCCCTCTCCCCGAATTGGCTGCAAAGAGCAGAACAAAGTTGGTTCCAATTCGTAATAGAGCCTGCTGTAAGGCTCCTAAACCATTGTAAGGCCTTGCCTTTGAAAGATGAAGCCAACAGCTTGACTGCAACATCCATTTCATTTATTTCGTGGATTGCACATGCATTAGCAATATTCTGGATGTGATCAATAGGAGTAGTATGATTTTCTCCTGTAAAATAGGGTATATTCTTTAGTGCTGCAACTAGAATTTGATTCTGAGCATTTAGGGCAAGTGGACTACTACCCGTGAAATTGATAAAGGGATTCGGTGGTAGATGTGCCATTATGATTGGCCTAAGAACCCTGGTCGATGCGAGAAAAGGCCTACCAGGTGGAGGTGTAGACAAAGTCCTGTTAGGTGGAGATGGTGATCTTTGTGGTCTTCTTCCTCTCCTTCCTCCTCCTGGTGATAGTTGCAATTGGACAAATAGCCCCTCTTCTCGAGTATTAGACCTGGTTCGAATTCTTCTCATATGCCTGGGCAACTTTTGCTGCTACACACCGCTGAATTCTACCCCTTCGGAGTCGCCAGATGTGTTAGAAAGTGAGCCTCAAAAGGCTAGATCCTGCCAAGTTACACACCAAACCTGACAATATTTAAAAATGGAAAATTGAAAGACCTGTATTTTTGATATTTTAGAGTTTGGAACTTGATTCTAGAATGACAGTCCTGAAAATCCAAAAATGCAAGACTTCTGAAAACCTGAAATCCAAAAATCAAAAAACCATGAAATTTTGAAATTCAAAATCTCAAAAATCTAAGGATACCCTTTTGAATATTATCCCCCGATCTATCCAGCGAGTTAAGTCCTTAAAAATCAATTTTAAAGTTCAGCCTGGAAGGTGGAAAAAACTGAACTGTAAAACCTGCAATTTTTTAAGTCCGAATTTCTTGAAAGTTCCTTCGAAACTATGGAATGACCTCTTGGTCCCACTGAGCGTGCCAAAACTGTTGATGAAAAATCACAACACCCCTGGGACTCTGCAACGTGATGGGTTGAGACTCTCAGTATGATTGCATAACATGGAGCTTTTCCCAAGTGTGGGACCTTGCGAAAATGGAAAAGCTCTCCGGATGAAGGCCGGCTCCTATTCCTCTATTCAGATGCACCAATAAAATGTAGAGGTTTACCCAAAAAACCTAAATCCAACTACCAAGGAGACAGGGAGAGAAAAATGCATAAAAATAAACCTAAGCTAAGAAGGTGATGCACCGAGGAATGAAGAACACCTGTCTTGCCAATAAACACAGACCATTAAAATGCAATGCAAGATCATACACAGATAGCCGGATTCACAGTGAAAAGATCAAGGGGATGCAAATGAATACAAAGAGGGTTGAGAATCATCCACAGACATGTATTAATTTACTCCAAAGATTGATACAACACACTGCAAAATGCCAAGAGGCAAGGTTGCATTACAGTTTTAGATAGGAGGTTTGAACTCCACAGATTCACCTGCCAAAGAGAAGAAGGGAGGGGAAAAACAAGAATGTCTAACCTTTAGAAAGAAGCCCCTCCTTACAATTTATAGGAATAATGAGAGAGAAAAGAGAGAGGAATTCGAAATCTACCCCAACCACCTCCAGAATGCACTTAACTCATCTCATTATGATGGTAGGTGAGAACCCCAGCGAACCCAAAAGTGGCGAACTGTATTTTGCATTTTTAATAATTTTTTCTCACCCAATTAAAGATATCCATTCTTAGTTGGATAGAGGACCTCGTAAGCTTTCTAAAAAGTCCAACCTTGCATGAATCCGAGCTCCCAGTCAAAAGTTATGGCCATTTGAATATCTGCGTCAGGGTCTGCTTCCTGTCAGCGCTCAAAATGTTGCGCCTCCTGAAGGTGCGCCATAGGCACATCCATGTGTGTGTCAACATCCTCTTCTATGCACCAAGGGCGCATCCTTTACCCTGTCGACACTCCGTGTCGTGCACCACTTCTGTGTGCCTTGGGCGCACCATTTCCTCTGTCGACACTCATTGTCGTGCGCCACTTCTGTGCGTCTTGGGCGCACCATTTCCTCTGTCGACACTCATTGTCGTGCACCACTTCTGTGCACCTTGGGTGCACCATTTCCTCTATCGACACTCATTGTCGTGTACCACTTCTGTGTGCCTTGGGCGCACCATTTCCTCTGTCGACACTCATTGTCGTGCGCCACTTCTGTGCGCCTTGGGCGCATGTCAGGGATTTGAGCTTCTTTGATTTCTCCATTCTTCTGCTTGTCTATATCTACCCGGGGAAAAGATATATACAACAAGTGACACTTTGTGTTGTGTGCCCATAGCCTGTGCCATGGGCGTGAATTTTTGCATGTCAACACTTTGTGTTGTGCGCCCCCAGCTTGCACCTTGCAAAAAAAAATTCGCATGTTGACACTTTGTGTTGTGCGCCCCTAGCCTGTGCCTTGGGCGTGAATTTTCACATGTGGACACTTTTTGTTCTGCGCCCCTAGCCTGGGCCTTCGGTGCAAAATTTCGCATGTCGACACTTTGTGTTGTGTGCCCCCAGTCTGTGCCTTGGGCTTGAAATTTTGCATGTCGACACTTTGTGTTTTTGGCCCCTAGCTTTCTCCTTGGGCGTGAATTTTCACATGTTAACACTCTGTGTTGTGCACCCCCAGCATGCGCTGTGGTCGCAAATTTTCACATTATGACACTTTATGTTGTGCACCCATAACTTGCGCCTATGGCATGAATTTTTGTTTGTCGACACTTTGTGTTGTGCGTCCCCAGCCTGTGCCTTGGGCGTGAATTTTCACATGTCGACACTTTGTGTTGTGCGCCCCCAACCTATGCCTTCGGTACAAATTTTTGCATGTCAACACTTTGTGTTGTGTGCCCCCAACCTGTGCCTTGGGGACAAATTTTTGCATGTCAACACTTTGTGTTGTGTGCCTCCAGGTGGCACCTTGGTTGAGAATTTTTGCATGTTGACAATTTGTGTTGTGTCCCTTCAGCCTACACCTTGCACGTAAATTTTTGTAGGTCAAAAGTTTGTGATGTGCGCCCCGAGCCTACGCTTTTGGCACAAATTTTCACATTTCGACAGTTTGTGTTGTGCGCCCCTAGCCTACGCCTTAGGCACAATTTTTTGCATGTCGACAGTTTTTGTTGTGCGCCCCTAGCCTGCACCTTACATGAAAATTTTAGTAGGTCAACACTTTGTGTTGTACGGCCCCAACCTATGCCTTAGGCACAAATTTTTGCATGTCAACAGTTTGTGTTGTGCGCCCCTAGCTTGCACCTTGGGCATGAATTTTCACATGTTGACACTTTGTGTTGTGCGCCCCTAGCCTGCACCTTGGGTACGAATTTTTACATATCGAGACTTTGTGTTGTGTGCCCCAGCATGTGACTTGGGTGAAAATTTTCGCATGTTGACACTTTGTGTTATGCACCCTAAGCATGCACCTTGGGCACATATTTTTGCATGTCAACACTTTATGTTGTGCACCCCCAGCTTGTGCCTTGGGTGTGAATTTTCACATGTCGACATTTTGTGTTATTCATCCCCAGCCTGCGCCTTGGGCAAAAAATTTTGCATGTCGACACTTTGTGTTGTTGGCCCCCAGCTTGCTCCTTAGGCATGAATTTTCACATGTTAGCACTTTGTGTTGTGCACCCCCAGCCTGCGCTTTGGGCACAAATTTTCGCATTATGACACTTTGTGTTATGTTCTTACAACCTGTGCCTATGGCATGAATTTTCACATGTTGACACTTTGTGTTGTGTGCCCCTAGCCTACACCTTGGGTACAAATCTTTCCATGTCAACACTTTGTGTTGTGCACCCCCAACCTGCGCCTTGGGCAAAAATTTTCGCATGTCAACACTTTGTGTTGTGCGCCTCCAGCCTGCACCTTAGGTACGAATTTTTGCATGTCAACACTTTATATTGTGTGCCTTACACCTGCACCTTACATGCAAATTTTGGCAGGTCGAAACTTTGTGTTGTGCACCCTGAGCCTGCGCCTTTGGCACGAATTTTTGCATGTCGACAGTTTGTGTTGTACGCCCCCAGCCTACGCCTTAGGCATAAATTTTCACATGTCGACACTTTTTCTTGTGTGCCCCTAGCCTGCACCTTGCATGCAAATTTTTTCATGTCGACACTTTGTGTTATGCACCCCCAACCTATGCCTTGGGCATGAATTTTCACATGTCAACACTTTGTGTTGTGTGCCCCCAGCATGCACCTTGGGTGTAAATTTTTACTTGTCGACACTTTGTATTGTGCACCCCTATCTTGCGCCTTGGGCGCGAGTTTTTGCATCTTAACACTTTGTGTTGTGTGCCGCAACCTGTGACTTAGGTGTGAATTTTTACATTTCGTCATTTTGTGTTGTGCGCCCCCAGCCTACGCCTTGGGCACGTATTTTCACATGTCAACACTTTATGTTGTGAGCCGCCAGCCTATGCCTTGGGCACATATTTTTACATGTCGACATTTTATGTTGTGCACCCCTAGCCTGTGCCTTGGGCGTGAATTTTTGCATGTCGACATTTTGTGTTATGCATCCCCAGCCTGCGCCTTGGGCACAAATTTTTTCATGTTGACAGTTTGTGTTGTTGGCCACTAGCTTGATCCTTGGGCATGAATTTTCACATGTTAACAATTTGTGTTGTGCGCCCTTAGCCTGCGCTTTGGGCACAAATTTTTTCATTATGACACTTTGTGTTGTGCGCCCATAACCTACACCTATGACATAAATTTTTTCTTGTCGACACTTTGTGTTGTGCACCTCGAGCCTATGCCTCAGATGTGAATATTTGCATGTCGACACTTTGTGTTGTGCGCCCCTAGCCTGCGCCTTGGGTACAAATTTTTGTATGTCAACACTTTGTGTTATGCGCCCCCAAACTGCACCTTGGGCACAAATTTTCACATGTCGACACTTTGTGTTGTGCACCTCCATACTACGCCTTGGGTGCGAATTTTCGCATGTCAACACTTTGTGTTGTGCACCTTCAGCCTGCACCTTGCACATAAATTTTGGCAGGTCGACACTTTGTGTTGTGTGCCCTGAGCCTACACCTTTGGCATGAATTTTCACATGTTGACAATTTGTGTTGTGAGCCCCCAGCCTGCGCCTTAGGAAAAATTTTTCACATGTTGACACATTTTGTTTTGTGCCCCCAGCGTGCACCTTGCATGTGAATTTTTGCATGTCGACACTTTGTGTTGTGCACCCCCAACCTGCGCCTTGGGCACGAATTTTCGTATGTCAACACTTTGTCTTCTGCACCCCCATCCTGCACCTTAGGCACAAATTTTCGCATGTCGACACTTTATGTTGTGTGCCCCAGCCTATGACTTGGGTACAAATTTTCACATGTCGACACTTTGTGTTGTGTGCCCCTAACCTGCAACTTGGGCACGTATTTTTGGATGTCGACACTTTATGTTGTGCACCCCCAACCTGTGCCTTGGGCATGTATTTTCGCATGTCGACACTTTATGTTGTGCACCCTCAGCTTGTGCCTTGGGCAAAAATTTTCACATGTCGACATTTTATGTTGTGCGCCCCAAGCCTACGCCTTGGGCATGAATTTTCGAATGTTGACACTTTGTGTTGGGCGCCCCCAGCTTGCACCTTGGGCATGAATTTTCACATGTCGACATTTTATGTTGTGCACCCCGAGCCTACACCTTGGGTGTGAATTTTCACATGTTGAAAATTTGTGTTGTGCATACCCAGCTTGCGCCTAAGGCACGAATTTTCACATGTCAACACTTTGTGTTGTGCGGCCCCAGCCTGCGCCTTGGGGTTGAATTTTCAAATTTTGAAATTTTTTGTTGTGCGCCCCCAGCTCGCGCTTTGGGTGTGAATTTTTGCTTTACGACACTTTGTGTTTTACACCCCCAACCTGCGTCTTGGGCATGAATTTCCGCATGTTAACAATTTTCTTTGTGCGCCCCGAGCCTGATCCTTGGGCGCAAATTTTCACATAACGACACTTTTTGTTGTGCGCAACGAGCATGCACCTTGGTTACGAATTTTCACATGTCGACATTTTTTGTTGTGCAACCCCAGCCTACGCCTTAGGTGTAAATTTTTGCATGTCGACACTTTGTGTTGTGCACCCCCATCTTGTGCTTTGGGAATGAATTTTCGCATGTTGACACTTTTTGTTGTGTGCCCCCAGCTTGTACCTTTGGTGTAAATTTTCATATGTCGACACTTTGTGTTGTGCGCCCCCTGCCCGCACCTTGGGTGTAAAGTTTGGCATTACGACACTTTGTGTTGTGCCTTGGGTGTAAATTTTTTCATGTCAACACTTTTTATTATGCACCCATAGCTTGTGCCTTGAGCGCAAATTTTCACATGTCAACACTTTGTGTTTTGCACCCCCAACTTGCGCCTTTGGCGCAAATTTTCACATGTCGACACTTTGTGTTGTGCACCCCTAGCCTGCGCCTTGGGTGCAAATTTTCACATTTCGACACTTTGTGTTGTGCACCCCCAGCCTACTCATTGGGTGTCAATTTTCACATGTCGACACTTTGTGTTGTACACCCCCAACCTGCACCTTGGGCATGAATTTTCACATGTCGACACTTTGTGTTGTGTGCCCCCAGCCTGTGCTTTGGGCATGAATTTTTGCATGTCGACGCTTCGTGTTGTGCGCCACTAGCCTATGCCTTGGGCATGAATTTTCACATGTTGACACTTTGTGTTGTGTGCCCCCAGCCTTTTCCTTGAGATCAAATTTTCACATGTCGACACTTTTTGTTTTGTGCCCCCAGCCTGTGCTTTGGGCACGAATTTTTTCATGTCGACACTTTATGTTGTGTGCCCCCAGCCTGTGCCTTGGGCGTGAATTTTCACTTATCGACACTTTGTCTAGTGCACCCCCAGCCTACGCCATGGGTGTGAATTTTTGTATGTCGACACTTTGTGTTATGCGCCCTTAGCATGTGCCTTGGCCACGAATTTTTGCATGTTGACACTTTTTGTTGTGCGCCTTGGGCACAAATTTTAACATGTTGACACTTTGTGTTGTGCACCCCCAACCTACACGTTGGGAATGAATTTTCACATGTTGACACTTTTTGTTGTGTACCCCCAACATGCCCCTTGGGCACAAATTTTTGCATGTCGACACTTTGTGATTTACTCCCAAAACCTGCACCTTGTGCGTAAATTTTCGCATGTCGACACTTTGTTTTGTGCGCCCCCAACTTGTGGCTTTGGCGTGAATTTTTGCATGTTGACACTTTGTGATGTACATCCCCAGCCTGTGCCTTGGGTGTGAATTTTCACATGTTGACACTTTATGTTGTTCGCCCCCATCTTGCACCTTGGGATCAAATTCTCACATGTCGACACTTTGTGTTGTGCACCCCCAGCTTGTGCCTTAGGTGTGAATTTTCACATGTCGACACTTTGTGTTCTGCGCCCCCAACCTGTGCCATTGGCATGAATTTTCACATGTCGACACTTTCTGTTGTGCACCCCTAGCCTGCAACTTGGGCGCGAATTTTCACATGTCGACACTTTTTGTTGTGCACCCGCAGCCTGCACCTTAGGCACCAATTTTGACATGTTGACACTTTGTGTTATACACCCCCAGCCTGCGCCTTGGGCACGAATTTTTACATGTCAACACTTTGTGTTGTGTGCCCCTAACCTCTGCTTTGGGCACAAATTTTTGCATGTTGACACTTTGTGTTGTGTGCCCCCAGCCTGTGCCTTAGGTGTGAATTTTCACATATCGACACTATGTCTACTGCACCCCCAGCCTGCGCCATGGGTGTGAATTTTTACATGTGGACACTTTGTGTTGTGTGCCCCCAGCCTGTGCTTTGGGCGTGAATTTTTGCATGTTGACAGTTTGTGTTGTGCACCCATAGCCTGCGCCTTGCGTGAAAATTTTTGCATGTCGAAACTTTGTGTTGTGCGCCCCCAACCTACACCTTGGGCATGTATTTTAAAATGTCGACACATTGTGTTGTGTGCCTCCAGCCTGTAACTTAGGCGTGAATTTTCACATGTCAACACTTTGTGTTGTTCTCCCCAAGCTTGCGCCTCGCTTGTAAATTTTTGCATGTCGATAGTTTGTCTTGTGCGCCCCCAGCTTGCGCCTTGGGTGCAAATTTTCATATGTCGACACTTTGTGTTGTGTGCCCCCAGCCTATGCATTTGCCGTGATTTTTCACATGTCTACACTTTGTGTTGTGCACCCCGAGCCTGCACCTCAGGTGTGAATTTTTGTATGTTGACACTTTGTGTTGTATGCCCCCGGCCTACACCTTGGGTGTGAATTTTTGCATGTCGACACGTTGTGTCGTGCGACCTCAGACTGCGCCTTGGGCGCGAATTTTCGCATGTCAACACTTTCTGTTGTGAACCCCCAACCTGCACATTTGGAATGAATTTTCACATGTTGACACTTTGTGTTATGCACCCCCAACATGTGCCTTGGGCACGAATTTTTGCATGTCGACACTTTGTGCTGTGTGCCCCCAGCATGTGCCTTAGGCGTGAATTTTTGCATATCGACACTTTGTCTAGTGCACCCCCAGCCTGCGCCATGGGTGTGAATTTTTTCATGTGGACACTTTGTGTTGTGTGCCCCCAGCCTGTGCTTTGGACGTGAATTTTTGCATGTTGACACTTTGCATTGTCCACCCCCAGCCTGCGCCTTGCGAGAAAATTTTTGCATGTCAAAACTTTGTGTTGTGCACCCCCAACCTGCGTCTTGGGTGTGTATTTTTACATGTTGACACTTTGTGTTGTGTGCCTCCAGCCTGTGCCTTGGGTGTGAATTTTCACATGTTGACACTTTGTGTTGTGGTCCTCAAGCATGTGCCTCGCATGCAAATTTTTACATGTCAACAGTTTGTGTTGTGCGCCCCCAGCTTGCGCCTTGGGCACGAATTTTCACATGTCGACACTTTGTGTTGTGCACCTCGAGCCTGCACCTCGGGCGTGAATTTTTGTATGTCGATACTTTGTGTTATACACCCCCAGCCTGCACCTTGGGCATGAATTTTCGAATGTCGACACTTTGTATTATGCGCCCCCATCCTGTACCATCACCTTGGGGGTGAATTTTCACATGTTAACACTTTGTATTGTGTGCCTCCAGCCTGAGCCTTGGGCGCAAATTTTTTCATAACATTACTTTGTCTTGTGCGCAACTAGCCTGTGCCTTGGTTATGAAGTTATGTGCCCCCAGCCTGCGGCTTTGGCACATATTTTCGCATGTTGACAATTTGTGTTGTGCACCCCCAGCCTACGCCTTAGGCATGAATTTTAGAATATCGACACTATGTGTTGTGCGCCCCCAACCTGCACGTTGGGCGTGAATTTTCAAATTTTGACACTTTGTTTTGTGCGTTCCCAGCATGCGCCTTGGGCGTGAATTTTTTCATGTCGACATTTTGTTTTGTGTGCCCCCAACCTATGCCTTGGGTGTAAATTTTTTCATGTTGACACTTCGTCTTGTGCGGCACCATCCTATACTTTGGGCGTGAATTTTCACATGTTGACACTTTGTGTTGTGCGCCCTCAGCCTATGCCTTGCGATAAAATTTTCACATATTGACACTTTTTGTTGTGTGTCCCTAGACTGTGCTTTGGTCAGGAATTTTCACATGTCAACACTTTGTGTTGTGTGCCCCCATCCTGTGCCTTGGGCGTGAATTTTCACTTATCGACACTTTTTCTAGTGCACCCCCAGCCTACGCCATGGGTGTGAATTTTTGCATTTTGACACTTTGTGTTGTGCACCCTCAACATGTGCCTTGGCCACAAATTTTTGCATGTCGACACTTTTTGTTGTGCACCTTTGGAGCGAATTTTCACATGTCGACACTTTGTGTTGTTCATCCCCAACCTGCGCCTTAGGCATGAATTTTCACATGTCGACACTTGGTGTTGTGCGCCCACAACCTGCATGTTGGGAATGAATTTTCACATGTTGAAACTTTTTGTTGTGCACCCCCAACATGCGCCTTGGGCTTGAATTTTTGTATGTCAACACTTGGTGATTTGCTTCCAAAACCTGCACCTTGGGCGTAAATTTTTGCATGTCGACACTTTGTTTTGTGAGCCCCCAACCTGTGCCTTGGGCATGAATTTTCGCATGTCAGCATTTTGTGTTGTGCATCCCTAACCTGTGCCTTGGGCATGAATTTTCACATGTTGACACTTTGTGTTGTTCACCCCAATCCTACACCTTGGGATGAAATTCTCACATGTCGACACTTTGTGTTGTGCGCCCCCAACTTGTGCCTTGGGTGTAAATTTTCACATGTTAACACTTTATGTTTTTCTCCCCCAACCTGCGCCTTGGGCGTGAATTTTCACATGTCAACACTTTGTGTTGTGCGCCCCTAGCCTGCACCTTAGGCATGAATTTTTGCATGTCGACACTTTTTAATGTGCGCCCCCAGCCTACACCCTGGGCACCAATTTTCACATGTCGACACTTTGTGTTGTACACCCCTGGCCTGCGCCTTGGGCACAAATTTTCGCATGTCAACACTTTGTGTTGTGTGCCCCCAGCCTCTGCTTTGGGCACAAATTTTTGCATGTCGACACTTTGTGTTGTGTGCCCCCAGCCTGTGCCTTGGGTGTGAATTTTTTAATATCGACACTTTGTCTAGTGCACCCTCAGCCTACGCCATGGGTGTGAATTTTCGCATGTCGACACTTTGTGTTGTGTGCCCCTAGCTTGTGCCTTGGGCATGAATTTTCACATGTCAACACTTTGTTTTGTGCACCCCCATCCTGCGCCTTGGGTGTGAATTTTCTCTTGTTGAAACTTTTTTCTTATGCGCTTCCATCCTGTGCCTTTGGTACATATTTTTGCATGTCGACACTTTGTGTTGTGCGCCCCTAACCTTTCCCTTGAGTGTGAATTTTTACATGTTGACACTTTATGTTGTGTGCCCTCATGCTACGACTTGGGCGTGAATTTTTGCATATCGACACTTTGTGTTGTGCGCCCCTAGCTTGCGCCTTGGGTGAAAATTTTTGCATGTCGACACTTTGTGTTGTGTGCCCCCAACCTGCACCTTTTGTGTGAATTTTTGCATATCGACACTTTTTTTTTGTGCCCCCAGCCTATGCCTTGGTCGAGAATTTTTGCATGTTGACACTTTGTGTTGTGCGGCCACAGTATGCACCTTAGGCACAAATTTTTGCATGTCAACACTTTGTGTTGTGCACCGCTAGCTTGCACCTTGGGCACGAGTTTTTACATTTTGACACTTTGTGTTCTGCGCACCCAACCTGCGCCTTGGGCAGGAATTTTTGCATGTCGACACTTTGAGTTATGCACACCCAGCCTGTGCCTTGGGCAAAAATTTTCGCATGTTGACACTTTGTGTTGTGCACCCCCAGCCTACCCCTTGGGCACGAATTTTCACATGTTGACACTTTGTGTTGTGGACCCCTAGCCTGTGCATTGGATGTGAATTTTCACATGTGGACACTTTGTGTTGTGCGCCCCCAGCCTGCACCTTGGGCATGAATTTTCGCATGTCGACACTTTGTGTTGTGCGCCCCCAGCCTGCACCTTGGGTGCAAATTTTCTCATGTCGACACTTTTTGTTATGCGCCCCCAGCCTGTGCCTTGGGTGTGAATTTTTACATGAAGACACTTTGTGTTGTGCACACCCAGCCTACACGTTGGGAGTTAATTTTCACATGTTGACACTTTGTATTGTGTGCCCCTAGCTTGCGCCTTGGGAACGAATTTTTACATGTCGACACTTTATGTTTTGTAACCCCAAAAATGTGCCTTGGGTGCAAATTTTTGCGTGTTGATACTTTGTTTTGTGTGCCCCTAACCTGTACCTTGTGCACAAATTTTTACATGTCAACACTTTGTGTTGTGCGCCCCCAACCTATTCCTTGGGCGTGAATTTTCACATGTTGTTACTTTGTTTTGTGCACCCCCAGCCTACACCTTGGGAGAAAATTTTCACATGTCGACACTTTGTGTTGTGTGCCCCCAACCTGCGCCTTGGTTGCAAATTTTTACATGTCGGCACTTTGTGTTGTGCACCCCCAGCCTGGGTCTTGGGCACAAATTTTCACATGTCAACACTTTAGGTTGTGTACCCTCAACCTACGCCTTAGGCACGAATTATCACATAACGACACTTTGTGTTTTGCGCCCCCAACCTATGCCTTGGGTGCAAATTTTTGCATGTTGACACTTTGTTTTATGCGCCCCTAGCCTGTGCCTTGGGCACAAATTTTCACATGTCGACACTTTTTTTTCTGAGCACCCAGCCTGGGCCTTGGGCACCAATTTTTGCGTGTCGACACTTTATGTTGGGCACCCCTAGCCTACGCATTGGGCACAAATTTTTGCATGTCGACACTTTGTGTTGGGCGCCCCCAGACTGTGCCTTGGGCATGAATTTTCACATGTTGACACTTTGTGTTGTGTTCCCCCAGAGTGCGCCTTGGGCTTAAATTTTCACATGTCGACACGTTATGTTATGGGCACCCAGCCTGCACCTTTGGCATGAATTTTCACATATCAACACTTTTTGTTGTGCACGCCCAGCCTGTGCCTTGGGTGTGAATTTTCGCATGTTGACACTTTGTGTTGTGCGCCCCCAGCCTACGCATTGGCCATGAATTTTTGCATGTCAACACTTTCTTTTGTGCATCCCCAGCTCGTGCCTTGCACATCAATTTTTGCATGTCAACACTTTGTGTTGAACACCCCCATCCTACGCCTTGGGCACAAATTTTCACATGTTTACTCTTTGTGTTGTGAGCCCCCATCCTGCACCTTGGACACAAATTTTTGCATGTCAACACTTTGTGTTGTGCGCACCCAGCCTACGCCTTGGGCACGAATTTTCACATGTCAACACTTTGTGTAATGTGGCCCCAGCCTGCACCTTGGGTGCAAATTTTCGCATGTTGACACTTTGTGTGTTGTGCCCCTAGCCTGGGCCTTGGGCGCGAAGTTTCGCATGTCGACACTTTGTGTTGTGCACCCCCATCCTATGCATAAGGTGTGAATTTTTACATGTTGACACTTTGTGTTGTGGGCCCCTAGCCTACGACTTGGGAGTGAAATTTTGCATGTTAACACTTTGTGTTGTCCACCCCCAGCCTGCGCCTTGGGCGCGAATTTTTGCATTACGAAACTTTGTGTTGTGCACCTCCAACCTGCGCCTTACTCGTGAATTTTTGCATGTCAACACTTTGTGTTGTGCACCCCAAGCCTGAGCCTTGGGCACGAATTTTCACATAATGACTGTTGTTGCAAATCAGCTGCACCCTTGGATGCAAATTAGGTTTCTAAGTTGATTCTAGAGCATCCAGTGTGATTGCACAACATGGAAACCTCTCTCCAAGTGTGGGACTTGTGAAAATGAGAGAGGAATCTCCAAATTAGAGGCTGGTTTGTCAAACTCCTCTGATTTATATCTATATTTTGCACAACTACAGAGATTCTAATCCTAATTCTACCCTAGATTTCAAAGAGACAGGGATAAAAATGCAAAAATGAAACTAAACTAAAGATGGTGATACACCAAAAGGAGTGGTGAAACATTTCTTGCCATATAAATAGACACAAATTCATGAAATGTAACAAGAGAAAACATACACAAGCTGATAGATGTAATTAGAGGTCTTGAAATGAAGTAAAACAATACAAACAGAGGACTGAAAGCATTCACAGAGTTTGCACTGTCAATTTCATGAAGAAATCTCTTGCATTACACCATCAAAGAGGTATAAACCTGTTACAAACTGTGAAAAAGGTCTGATTCTTACAACTATCACTTGTTGGAGGTGAAAGAAGAAGTTTTCAATGCCAAAAAGTGTTTAACCCTTTGAAAAATGAGCCAAATCCAGCTTTTACAGTGCATGGGTCAAGCCCAGGAGAGAGAAAACATGAAAAAACATGGGAGCCATTTCCCATTGATGGAAAATGCATTAAAACAGCATGGAGGACCTTACAAACCCATACCATGTCATTTTTGACCATATTGGAGAAGAATGCGACCCATTTTGTATTAAATTTGGTTGTTGAAATGTCATTTTTGGCCATGGACACGTACCAGAACCATTTTTAAATTTTCTCTCTCCAAACTGAATCAAAATTAGCAATTTACCATGGAATCATGTAGATAATTTTAACATCTTTCCAATGATATAAAGATCGTGAAAATCTGAGCTCTGGATCAAAAGATATGATCATTTGAAGATTTAGGGCAAAAAACGGCCCAAAAACGGATCGACGGGAAAAAAATTCAAATTTTACCTCTTTTTTGTGTTTGGAAATTTTTTCAAAAATTCCCCGTGCTCCGCTGGTCGGATGCCATGTGGTAGCTTCCTATTGGCTGCGGGCCTCAAATGGGAAAATTTTTCACAAAAACTCCGTCGAGCCATAACTTGAAAAATATAAGGAGTTAGGAGGCAAACTTTACCTTTCTGGAAAGATGAGAGAGAGCTCTATCTAATGGTGCCATTTATAGAAAGCCTTGAGTGCCTTAAAATCAAAAAATATGGACTGAGACACAATAGAGGCAAGAACACAAGGAGTTAGCCACAAAAAATGAGCTGGGGCACATTTTGGATAACAATTTTGGTGACTCAGAGGGGTCATCTACCTACTAGATGAAAGTACCAGTAGCCTGAAGTAGTCCATTGGGCATGGAGCCATCAAATATTCTATTTAGAACCCCAACTGACTTATAATGTGCAAGGAGGAAGATGGAATATCACATGATGGAAGCAAGGACTGCAAAACATCTCTAGGGACAACAAGCTGTGCCAAAGCACTTAGGGAAAGCAAAACTAACCTACAACAAAACAATGTGCAAAGCACTTGGAGGAATGAAAATCTAATCTAATATTTAAAAGGTGGTAAATTTCCCTCTAGAAGCAACACTTGAGATAGATTCCATTGACTGGAATCTGCAGTTCTTCACCATCTAAAGAGGCCAATTGGAAAGCATTGATGTTCTTGCACTTCGTGACCACGTATGGGCCACTCCAAATGGCATCAAATTTTGAATGCCTTCCCAGTTTTTCTCTATCCACATCCCATTTCAACACTAGATCTCCAACCTGAAAATATTTATCCTTGGCCTTCCTATCAAAGGTCTTTTTGATCAAAGCTTGATCCTTTTCCATTGCTTGGGATGCCTGATTTCTGACCTCCTGCAGCTCCATCAACTCTGCATATCTCACCTCCATGGGCTTAAACTCTAGCAACTCTAATTGCTTCATGAGTTTCAATGTTGGTAACTCAAGTGACATGGGCAAGATTTCCTCTCTTCCATAGACAATTTTGAATGGAGAGTTACCTGTGGATCTCTTGGGAGTTATCCTATCAGCCCATAAGGCTGATTTCAGTTTGGTATGCCAAGACCTCTGATTCTCATCAAGAGTCCTAATGATCCTCAACAAGTTCTTGTTTGTAGACTCGGTCTGGCCATTACCTTGAGGGTAATAGTTTAATGAAGTGCTTAGGTAGATCCCGTTCTTGACAGCCCACTCATTCACCTTGGATCCAATGAATGCCAATGCATTATCTGAGATTATTGTAGTAGGTATACCAAATCTGGTTGCTATCCCCTCATAAAAGTCTAAGATGCTGGACTCATTTGCTTCTTTGAGTGCTATTGCTTCAGTCCGTATGGTGAATTAGTCTGTGGCTGTCAAAATCCATTTGTGCCCTTGAGTTGAATTGGGATTAATGACTCCAATGAAGTCCAAACCCCATTGCATGAATGGTTGGTCAACTGAGATTGGATGCAATGGAAGGGCAGCAAGTCTCTCTTTTCCTATGAAGAATGCACAATTCTTACACCTCTTAATCCATGCATAGCAATCACTGAAAATTTTAGGCCAATAATAACCAGCCTTCATGATTTTTAGAGCTGTCACTCTTGGTGCAAAATGACCACCAGCTGGTCCACCATGTAACTCTTCCAACACCCTATGAATCTGATTTGTGCTAATGCATCTCAGAAGCACTCCATTCACATCTTTCTTGAACAAAACTCCATCAACAATGGCATATGGGACAGCATGCAATCTGAAGTGTCTTCTTTGGGTCTTGTTCATCTCCAGGGGGCATAGGCCTATGCTTAGGAAGTGTATAATACCTTGGGTCCAGCAAGAAGTGGGGGCAGCATTGTCTTCTTCTTGATTGCCACTTGGCTCATGGCTGTCCTGGACTATCAAAACAGCCTCTTCTTCATTGCATACTTATTTTTGCTTCCCCAAAACCAGCTGCTCACACAATCCTTTCCCTCTTACCAGCTTGGTGATCTTGATCTCAATGTCATACTCCATGACACGGGTGATCCAACCTACCCTTTTCTCGTTCAAATCTTTGTTGAGGAGGAAGTCCTTAACCCCAGCATGTGACACTAGCAACTGGACCTTGTTGTTCGAGACTAAATGCTTGAATTCCTTCAAGCTTCTGATTACTGCTAGCACATGCTTCTCAATAAAAGAGTACTTCACCTCATAGTCATCTAGGCTCTGGATGAAGAAGGCAATTAGCTGCTCATCATTATCCTTGTTCTGTTATACCAAAATGCCAGAAATAGTGTCATTACCTCCAAATGCATAGAGGATGAAATCCTTGGAGAAGTCTGGGTTGATGAGAGTTGGTGCTTGAGAAATGGCTTCTTTGATTGCTTCAAAACTCTCCTTGCCTTCTGCTGTCCACTTGAAAGCCATACTCTTCTTTAACATTTTGGTGATGGGCTTGATAAGGGCTACAAAATCTGGGACAAACCTCCAGACAAAGTTTATCCTCCCCAAGAAACTCTGAAGGGCTTTCTTGTTGCTTGGAAATGGTAGTGCTCTTATGGCTTCAACCCTCTCTAGATCAATTGCTAATCCTTCTTTGGAGACAATATGGCCAAGGAGCTTTCCTTCATGTGCAAGAAAGATACACTTTCTAGGATTTAAAGACACTCCAAATCTCCTGCACCTCGTGAAAACTTGTCTCAAATGAGAGAGGTGGTCTCCTGTATTTTTGGAAAAAACAGTGATATCATCAAGGTAAATCAGCACCACGTTGTTAATCAAACCTTTGAATGCCATGTCCATTGCCCTTTAGAAGGTAGCACCAACGTTGGACAGCCCAAATGGCATTTTCCTGTATGCAAAAGTTCCCCATTTGGTTGTGAAGGCTGTCTTGAACTGGTCTTCCTCCTTAACCATAATCTAATTGTAGCCTGAGTAGCCATCAAGTAGTGAAAACCTCTCAGATCCAACCACAACTTGCAAGATTTGCTCCATGGAAGGGAGTGGGTAATGGTCCTTGAGAGATGCTCTATTTAAGTCTCTGAAATCAACACACAATCTGATCTCCCCACTCTTCTTTCTGACTGGAACCAAGCTGGCAACCCAACTAGAATGCTTGATTGGGAATATGATTCTTAACTCAATCATCTTGTCCAATTCTTTCCTCATGAGAGGCTCCATGTGTGGATTGAATGGTCTTTGTTTCTACTTGACATGCTTAGTATTTGGATCCAATTCAATGGTATGCTGAGCTAAGTTGGGATTGAAACCTTTCAAATCTTCATAGCTCCAAGCAAAAACATCTAGGAATTCTTGACACAGCTACATGAATTCATACCTTTCTTGTTCAGTTGTCATCTTTCCAATTTGCAATGGTTTGTTCTCTTCTACCAAGATGGATACTGAATCCTCTCTCTTGACCTGAATGTTTTCTTTCTCCTTTCTAAACTGATCATTGGGATTAAAAATGGACTCCCAAGTGATAAGTCCCTTGGGTAGCTTGTTAGTTGTCAGCTGTACCACCTGGTCACCACACTGCTGTTCCAAATTTTCTTGATTCTTAGCTGAGAACTCAGCTTCTTCTTACAAGAAATGGATGATTTTTTGGTCATTCTATAACACTTGCCAACTGACATTGTTATCTGGCACTGAAGGCCTCACAATCACGTGGATGTTTGGATGTACCTTGTCTTTTTGAATACTTTCCACAATGTCAAAGGCTGCCCCTACTACTGCAAGCCTTTCAGCAGCTTGATTCTCTTTCCTAGGAATGGATTTGATGCCAAAACCCTCAAAATCTTCCATGAGGTCCCACACCCTATTCTTGTAGCACCTAAGTAGATCATTCTTGGCAGCATGTTGTCCCTTCACCTGATTTACAATCAATTCACTGTCACCAAAGACTTGCAAGTTCTTTATTTTCTTCTTGATTTCCCAATGCATCCCTTACACCAAAGCTTCATATTCAACAGTGTTATTGGAGCATGAAAACTGAAATCTAAAAGCTAAATAGTACTTTACTCCTTGAGGTGAAACAAGCATGGCTCCACCTCCTACACCTTTTCTACTCCTTGATCCATCAAAAAATAGCTGCCATACCTCATTGTCATCTTCATGGTTTTGCTTGGTGATGTTAGGAATAGGCTGATTTTCTTCATGTATGCAATAGACCCCTAGCTCAGATTCTTCCACTTCTTGATAAGGATTAAAAGCATGTACCTTGTTTGCCCATTCATCAAGAGTTAGATCTGGGATGCTTCCAACCTTGGTGTCAGCTTCATCGGTGCTTGGGTGGTCTTCTTGATCAAATGTTGAAAAATTGGCATTGATTTGACTTGGAGTGTAAGGCTCAATGTGGAAGTTTGCAATAGGTTCAAACCTGACTGTAGCTTTGGTTCCATACCTCATTCTGAACAGCATGTGTGACCAATCAGCAGACAAATATCCTCCAATCTTGGCTGTGAAGTCCCTTGACAAGCAAAGGGAAAAGAGTGGTGGAAGGTCTATGACTGATACATCTTGTAAAACAACAACATTTGGACATGCATGCAAGGTAAGACTCAAGTTTTTAATCACTCCAAATGTTGCTACTGCTGTCCCATCTAGCTGCACTACCCCTTTGGATATTGTTTCATACTGGAGCCCTAGCTGATCAGCTATTTGTTTAGGCATCACTAAGCTACTTGCCCCAGAGTCTATCATGCAATTGTGCACTAGCTGATTTCCAATGATTAATGAAACATAGAAAGGAGGGGGCTTCAACATTTTACCTTGCTGTCCTCCATGATTCCCCTCAGGCTGGGCAGCATTTGTGAGCACTTTCTCTTGCATCTGAACTTGTTGATTCGAAGTTGGCCAGTCCTTCATGGCAGCTTGTAGATAATATCTTTGGCTTGGGATAGATAGGGATTCCCACATTGATATGTTGACATTTGTCTTCTTCATCTGATTGATGATATTGAATGGTGATGAAGGATCTCTTTGTTGTCCCTTTGTTTGCACATTCACTCCTTGCACATGAGCAGCAACAACTGGTATTTGAGTTGGCCTAGGAGCTATTCTTGGCTGCTCTTGTGCATTTACAACTGGATTTTCTTGCCAACCACTTGTGGAACCATAGAAGGTCATGGATTGGTTGGATCCAATGGCCGTTCTTCACCCAAATTCCTCATTTTTGACCTTGTGTTGGCTGCAACACCTTGGGAAACTGCCTGATTCATGCCACAAAAATCCTCTGCTTGCCAATTTACCAACGTGGTGTCATTTGGGGCTGATTATTGTTGGAATGTTTCTTGTTGTTGGTTGTTTCCTTGACTGTCCTCACCCTCCACACCAGTAGTTGTCACAATTAATGCTTGATTCAAAGCACCATTGAGGCACATGGATTGGTTATGAGGTTCATTGCATGGAAAACACCAGTCATACTCCTGAGCAATGTTGTTTTGTGTTGGTACCAATGCATTAGAGGCAGATATGGAATTTGGATTGTAGGGCTGAAATGGTCTATTGGCAGGAGGCCTTGTTTGATTCATATTTGCAGCTGGATTAGGTGGTCTTTGTGGTTGGTATGGCTGCCTGTTAGGCTGAGCTTGGGGCTGGTAAGAAGGTCTAAAACCTTGGGCTTGTTACCTCTTGAGATTAACTAGCTCATTGCCTAGGTTTTGCAGTTGCTTCATGACTTCTTGAAGCTCATTTGGGGAACTTGGAGATGAAGTAGAAGCTTCATTTGAACTTTGATTTCTGGTAGTGGGAGAAGCAGTCAAATTAGGTGCTTGATTGGTGTTTGGACTCTCTAAACTTGGAAATAATGGTATGGGAGGTCTAGGGGCAAGTTTGCCAGCTTGGATAAAATAATTTTCAGCCCTAATGGCAATGCTGTAAGCCATAGGGATAGTTATGCCTCCCATGGACTGAATCAACATAGAAATACCAGAATTTAGAGCTTTGAGATAGTAGAGAAAAGCACCTTCTGTTGTTAGCCTGACTGCCACTGGAATTCTCTCCCAAGTCTTTTGAAATCTGAAGTTGAAATCGGTCAGCTGCTCATTGGGAGCTCTCTTGATGGTTGTCAGCTGCTCCAAAAGAGACAAGTTGTCTCCCTTCTCTCCAAATTGCTCATGAAGTGCTATACAAAACTGATTCTAATTTGTGATAGAACCAGCTCCAAGGCTTTTAAACCATTGCAATGCTTTTCGCTTGAATGAAGATGCCAGCAACTTGACATCCACTTGTATCTCATTGATTTCATGAATTACACAAAGGTTAGCAATATCCTTAACATGATCACCTGGAGTAGTATGATTTTCTCTAGTGAAGTATGGAATGTTCTTCAAGGCTGCAATAGGAATTGGATGTTGTGCATTGAGGGAAAGTGGGTTGTTGCTTGTGAAATTAACATAGGGGTTGTTTTGCACCATTCTAATTGGTCTTAAAACCCTTGTTGACTGAATGAAAGGCCTACCAGGTGGAGGAGTTGAGAGAGTTCTGTTTGGTGGAGATGACGACCTTTGAATCCTTCTTCCACTTTTCCTTACTCTTGGAGATAACTACAGATATTCAAACAACACCTCTTCTTCTCCAGCTCTTGACCTCGTAGTGATTCTTCTCATGAGTTTTGAGGCCTGCACTACTAAAAGCAGTTGATTCTTCCCCTTTGGAGTCGCCAGATATGCAAATTATAGCTCTTTTCAAGCAAGAAAATTACAGCAGATGCACATCAACTTTGCTGCAATAAAAATGATACCTCTAAGGTCCCACTGGGCATGCCAAAACTGTTGTTACAAATCAGCAGCACCCTTGGATGTAAATCAGGTTTCTAAGTTGATTCTAGAGCATCCAGTGTGATTACACAACATGTAAACCTCTCTCCATGTGTGGGAATTGTGAAAATGAGAGAGGAATCTCTAGATTACAGGTTGGTTCCTCAAACTCCTCTGATTTATATCTATATTTTACACAATTATAGAGGTTCTAATCCTAATTCTACCCTAGATTTCAAGGAGACAGGGATAAAAATTCAAAAATGAAACTAAACTAAACATGGTGATGCACCAAAAGGAGTGGTGAAACATTTCTTGCCATATAAATAGACACAAATTCATGAAATGCAACAAGGGAAAACATACACAAGATGATAGATGTAATTAGAGGTCTTGAAATGAAGTAAAACAATACAAATAGAGGAATGAAAGCATTCACAGAGTCTACACTGTAAATTTCATGAAAAATCCTCTTGCATTCCACCATCAAAGAGGTATAAACCTATTACAAACTGTGAAAGAGGTCTGATTCTTACAACTATCACTTGCTGGAGGTGAAAGAAGAAGTTTTCAATGCCAAAAAGTGTTCAACCCTTTGAAAAATGAGACAAATCTAGCTTTTACAGTGTATGGGTCGAGCCCAGGAGAGACAAAACATGAAAAAACGTGGGATCCATTCCCCATTGATGGCAAATGCATTAAAACAACATGGAGGACATTACAAACCTGCACCTTGGGCGTGAATTTTCACATGTTGACACTTTGTGTTATGTGCCCCCAGCCTACACCTTTGGCACAAATTTTCGCATATCGACACTTTGTGTTGTGCACCCCCAGCCTGCGCCTTGGGCATGAATTTTTATATGTCGACACTTTGTGTTGTGCGCCCCTAGCCTACACCTTGGGCGCGAATTTTCACATGTTGACACTTTGTGTTTTGTGCCCCCAGACTGTGCCTTGGGCGCAAAGTTTCACATGTTGACACTTTTTGTTGTGCACCCCCATCTTGTGCATTGGGCGTGAATTTTAGCATGTCGACTCTTTGTGTTATATGCCCCTAGCCTATGCCTTGGATGTGAATTTTTGAATGTTAACACTTTTTGTTGTGTGCCCCCAACCTGTGCCTTAGGCATGAATTTTCACATTACGACACTTGGTGTTCTGTGCCCCCAACCTGCACCTTAGGTGTGAATTTTTGCATGTCAACATTTTGTGTTGTGAGCCTCCAGCCTGCGCCTTGGACACGCATTTTCGAATGTCAAAATTTTTTTTTGTGCAGCCTCAGCTTGCACCTTGGGCAAAAATTTTTACATGTTGACACTTTGACTTGTGTGCCCCCAGCCTGTGCCTTGGGTGTGAATTTTCGCATGTCGACACTTTGTGTTGTGTGCCCCTAGCTTGCGCCTTGGGCGTGAATTATCACATGTCGACACTTTGTGTTGTGTGCCCCCAGCCTGCACCTTTGGCACAAATTTTTGCATATCGACACTTTGTGTTGTGCGCCCGTAGCCTGTGCCTCGGGTGTGAATTTTTGCATGTTGACACTTTTTGTTGTGAGCCCCCTGCTTGCACCTTGGGTGTGAATTTTCGCATGTTAACGCTTTGCGTTGTGTGCCCTATCCTGCAACGTGGGTGTGAATTTTTGCATTATGACACTTTGTGTTATGCTCCCCCAACCTGTGCCTTGGGCATTAATTTTCACATGTCGAAACTTTGTCTTGTGCGCCCCCAACCTACGCCTTGAGCACAAATTTTCACATGTCGAAACTTTGTGTTGTGTGCAACTATCTTGTGCCTTGGTTGCAAATTTTTGCATGTTGATAGTTTGTGTTGTGTGACCCTAACCTGCGCGTGAATTTACGCATGTTGACACTTTGTGTTATGCACCTCTAGCCTGCTCCTTGGGCACCAATTTTTGCATGTCAACACTTTGTGTTATGCGCCCCTAGCCTGCTCCTTGGGAGTGAATTTTCACATGTCGACACTTTGTGTTATGTGCCCCCAGCCTACGCCTTGGGTGTGAATTTTCACATATTGACACTTTGTGTTGTGTGCCCCTAGCCTGCACCTTGGGTGTGAATTTTCGAATGTCGACACTTTGTGTTGTGCTCCCCCAACCTGCACCTTGGTCAAGAATTTTCACATGTCAACACTTTGTTTTGTGTGCCCTACCCTACGCCTTGGTTACAAATTTTTACATCTCGACAATTTGTGTTGTGCGCCCCCAGCCTACGCCTTGGCTGCCAATTTACACATGTTGACACTTTGTGTTGTGAAGCTCCAGCCTACACCTTAGGCATAAATTTTCGCATGTCAACACTTTGTGTTGTGCACCCCCAGCCTGTGCCTCGGGAGTGAATTTTCACATGTCGACACTTTCTGTTGTGCACCCCGAGCCTGTGCCTTAAATGTGAATTTTCACATGTTGACACTTTGTGTTCTGTGGCCCCAACCTGCACCTTGGGGTCGTATTTTCACATGTGGACACTTTGTGTTGTGTGCCCCCTACCTACGCCTTGGGCACAAATTTTTGCATGTGGACACTTTGTGTTGTCCGCCTTCATCCTGCGCCTTGGGTGTGAATTTTTGCATATCGACACTTTGTGTTGTATGCCCCCAGCCTGTGTCTTGGGCACGAATTTTAACATGTCAACACTTTGTGTTGTACTCCCCCAGCCTGCACCTTGGGCACGAATTTTTGCATGTCGACACTTTGTGTTGTGCACCCCATCTTGCACCTTACAAGAAAATTTTTGCATGTCGACACTTTATGTTGTGTGCACCCAACCTGTGCCTTGGGAAAAAAATTTCACATGTAAACACTTTGTGTTGTGCGCCCCTAGCCTGCACCTTAGGCACAAATTTTCACATGTCGACACTTTGTGTTGTGCCTCCCCAGCCTGTGACTTGGGCACGAATTTTCATATGTCGACACTTTGTGTTGTGCCCCTCCAGCCTGCGCCTTAGGTGCAAATTTTCGCATGTCTACACTTTGTGTTGTGCAGCCCCAGCCTGCGCCTTGGGCACGTATTTTCGCATGTCGACAATTTGTGTTGTGTGCCCCCAACATGTTCCTTGGGCATGAATTTTCAAATGTCGAAACTTTTTGTTGTGTGCTCCCAGCCTCCGCCCTTGGCATGAATTTTATCATGTCGACACTTTGTGTTGTGCGCCCCCAGCCTGCACCTTGGGTGTGAATTTTTACATGTTGACACTTTGTGTAGTGCACCCCCAGCCTACACCTTGGGAAAAATTTTTGACATGGTGAAACTTTGTGTTGTGCATCCCCAGTCTTCGCCTTGGGCGTGAATTTTCACGTGCCGACACTTTGTGTTGTACTCCCCTAGCCTGCGCCTTTCGTGTAAATTTTCACATGTCGACACTTTGTGTTTTGTGCCCCCAGCCTGCGCCTTGGGCATGGATTTTTACATGTCGACACTTTGTGTTTTGCGGCCCCAGCCTAAACCTTGGGTGGGAATTTTTGCATGTTGACACTTTTTGTTGTGTGCCCCCACCCTATGCCTTGGGCACAAATTTTCGCATGTCGACACTTTGTGTTGTGCACACCCAACCTACGCCTTGGGCATGAATTTTTATATGTCGACACTTTGTGTTATGAGCCCCCAGCCTACACCTTGGGCGCGAATTTTCCCATGTTGACACTTTGTGTTGTGTGCCCACAAACTTCACCTTGGGCTTGAAGTTTCACATGTCGACACTTTGTGTTGTGCACCCCCATCCTGTGCGTTGGCCGTGAATTTTTGCATTTTTACTCTTTGTGTTGTGGGCCCCTAGCTTGAGCCTTAGATGTGAATTTTTGAATGTTAACAGTTTTTGTTGTGCGTCCCCAGCCTGTACCTTGGGCGTGAATTTTTCCATTACGACACTTTTTGTTGTGTGCCCGCAACCTGCGCCTTAGGTGTGAATTTTTGTACGTCAACATTTTGTGTTGTGACCCTCCAGCCTGAGCCTTGGGCATGCATTTTTGAATGTCAACACTTTTTTTTATGCACCCTCAGCTTGCACCTTGGGCACGAATTTTTACATGTTGACACTTTGTGTTGTGTGCCCCCAGCCTGTGCCTTGGGCGTGAATTTTCGCATGTCAACACTTTGTGTTTTGTGCCCCCAACTTGTGCCTTGGGCGTGAATTTTCACATGTCGACACTTTGTGTTCTGTGCCCCCAGCCTGCACATTTGGGACGATTTTTTGCATATCAACACTTTGTGTTGTGCGTGACAAGTTTACGGCTCGGGTGCGAATTTTCACATGTCGACACTTTTTGTTGTGCGCCCCCAACTTTCACCTTGTGTGTAAATTTTCACATGTGGACACTTTGTGTTGTGCGCCCCAGCCTGTGCCTTGGGCACAAATTTTCACATGTGCACACTTTGTGTTGTGTGCCTTCAGTATGCGCTTTGGGCACGAATTTTTACATGTTGACACTTTGTGTTGTGCGTTCCCAGACTGCGCTTTGGGTGCAATTTTTTACATGTTGACACTTTGTGTTGTGCGCCTCCAGCCTGCACCATGGGCACAAATTTTCACATGTCAACACTTTGTGTTGTGTCTCCCCAGCCTGTGACTTGGGCATGAATTTTCATATGTCGACACTTTGTGTTTTTCTCCCCTAGCCTATGACTTGGGCGCGAATTTTTGCATGTTGACACTTTGTGTTGTGCACCTCCAACCTGTGCTTTAGGCGCAAACTTTCACATGTCTACACTTTGTGTTGTGTGGCCCCATCCTGCGCCTTGGGCACGTATTTTCATATGTGGACACTTTGTGTTGTGCACCCCTAGCCTGTTTCCTGGGCACAAATATGTCGACTCTTTGTGTTGTGTGCCCCCAGCCTGTGCCTTTGTTGTGAATTTTCTCATGTCGACACTTTGTGTTGTGCGCCCCCAGCTTGCACCTTGGAGGTGAATTTTTGCATGTCGACACATTGTGTAGTGCACCCCCAGCATGCACCTTGGGCAAAAATTTTGACATGGTGAAACATTGTGTTGTGCATCCCCAGACTTCACCTTGGAGGTGAATTTTCACATGTCGACACTTTGTGTTGTGCTCCCCCAGCTTGCACCTTGCGTGCAAATTTTTTCATGTCAACACTTTGTGTCGTGCACCTCCAGCCTACGCCTTGGGCGCAAAAGTTTTTCATGTCGACACTTTGTGTTTTACGCCCCCAGCCTACACGTTGGGCGGGAATTTTCACATGTCGACACTTTTTGTTGTGCGCCCCCATCCTGCACCTTGGGCACAAATTTTCGCATGTCGACACTTTGTGTTGTGCACCCCCAGCCTGGGCCTTGGACGTGAATTTTTATACGTTGACACTTTGTGTTGTGTGCCTCTAGCCTTCACCTTGGGCGTGAATTTTCACATGTTGACACTTTGTGTTGTGTGCCCCTAGACTGCGCCTTGGGCACGAAGTTTCACATGTCGACACTTTATGTTGTCCACCCCCATCCTGTGCATTGGGTGTGAATTTTCGCATGTCGACTCTTTGTGTTGTGGGCCCCCAGCTTGCGCCTTGGATGTGAATTTTTGAATGTTAACACTTTTTTTGTGTGCCCCTAGCCTGCACCTTGGGAGTGAATTTTAGCATTACGACACTTTGTGTTGAGTGCCCCCAACCTGCGCCTTAGGTGTGAATTTTTGTATGTCAACATTTTGTGTTGTGAGCCTCCATCCTGCACCTTGGGCATGCATTTTCGAATGTCAACACTTTGTTTTGTGCACCCTCAGCTTGCACCTTGGGCACAAATTTTTTCATGTTGACACTTTGTGTTGTGTACCCCCAGCCTGTGCCTTGGGCACAAATTTTTACATGTCGACACTTTGTGTTGTGTGCCCCCAGCCTGGGCCTTGGGCATGAATTTTCACATGTTGACACTTTGTGTTGTGTTCCCCCAGCCTGCACCTTTGGCATGAATTTTCACATATCGACACTTTGTGTTGTGCGTCCCCATTTTGCGCCTTGGGCGCGAAGTTTTGCATGTCGACACTTTTTGTTGTGCGTCACCAGCCTGCACCTTGGGTGTGAATTTTTCCATGTCGACACTTTGTGTTTTGCTCCCCCAGCCTACACCTTGGTCGAGAATTTTCACATGTCGACACTTTGTGTTGTGTGCCCCTAGCCTGCACCTTGGTTATGAATTTTCGCATCTCGATTGTTTGTGTTGTGCGCCCCTAGCCTGCGCCTTGGGTGTGAATTTACGCATGTCGACACTTTGTGTTGTGCACCCCCACCCTGTGCCTTGGGTGTGAATTTTTGCATGTCGAAACTTTGTGTTGTGTGCCCCCAACCTGCGCCTTGGGGTCATATTTTTGCATGTGGACAGTTTGTGTTGTGCGCCCCCTACCTACGCCTTGGGCACAAATTTTTACATGTGGACACTTTGTGTTGTCCGCCTTCATCCTGCGCCTTTGGTGTGAATTTTTGCATATCGAAACTTTGTGTTGTATGCCCCCAGCCTGTGTCGTGGGCATTAATTTTTGCATGTCGACACTTTTTGTTGTACGCCCCCAGAGTGCACCTTGGGCACAAATTTTTACATGTCGACACTTTGTGTTGTGCACCCCCATCCTGCACCTTACAAGAAAATTTTTGCATGTCGACACTTTATGTTGTGTGCACCCAACCTGTGCCTTTGGAAAAAAATTTCACATGTAAACACTTTGTGTTGTGCGCCCCCAGCCTTCACCTTGGGCAAAAAATTTTACATGTCGACACTTTGTGTTGTGCCTCCCCAGCCTGTGACTTGGGCACAAATTTTCATATGTTGACACTTTGTGTTGTGCGCCTCCAGCCTACGCCTTAGGTGTAAATTTTCGCATGTCTACACTTTGTGTTGTGCGGCCCCAGCTTGCACCTTGCGCATGTATTTTTGCATGTCAACACTTTGTGTTGTGTGCCCCTAGCCTGTGCCTTGGGCATGAATTTTCAAATGTCGACACTTTGTGTTGTGCGCCCCCAACCTGTGCCCTTGGCACGATTTTTCTCATGTCGACACTTTGTGTTGTGCGCCCCCAGCCTACACCTTGGGTGTGAATTTTTGCATGTCGACACTTTGTGTAGTGCACCCCTAGCCTACACCTTCGGCACAAATTTTTACATTGCGAAACTTTGTGTTGTGCATCCCCAAACTTTGCCTTGTGCGTGAATTTTCAAATGTCGACACTTTGTGTTGTGCGCCCCCAGCCTATAACTTCGGTGCAAATTTTCACATGTCAACACTCTGTGTTGTGTGCCTCCAGCCCGTGCCTTGGGTGTAAATTTTCACATGTCGACACTTTGTGTTGTGTGGCCCCAGCCTGTGCCTTGGGAACGTATTTTTGCATGTAGACACTTTCTGTTGTGAACCCCCAGCCTGTGCCTTGGGCATGAATTTTCACATGTCGACTCTTTTTATTGTGCGCCCCCGCCTACGCCTTTGTCGAGAATTTTCTCATGTTGACACTTTGTGTTTTGCGCCCCCAGCTTACACCTTGGGCATGAATTTTTGCATGTCGACACTTTTTGTAGTGTACCCCTAGCCTGCACCTTGGGCACAAATTTTCACATGGCGAAACTTGTGTTGTGCATCCCCAGACTTCGCCTTGGGCGTGAATTTTGACATGTCGACACTTTATGTTGTGCGCCCCCATCATACGCCTTGCATGCAAATTTTTTCATGTCAACACATTGTGTTGTGCGCCCCCAACCTGCAGCTTGGGCGTGAATTTTTTCATGTCAACACTTTGTGTTTTATGCCCCCAGCCTACACCTTGGGCGGGAATTTTCGCATGTTGACACTTTTTTTTGTGCACCCTCAACCTGCACCTTGGGCATGAATTTTCACATGTCGACACTTTCTGTTGTGCACCCCCAGCCTGCGCCTTGGGCGTGAATTTTTATATGTCCACACTTTCTGTTGTGCACCCCCAGACTGTGCCTTGGTCACAAATTTTCACATTTCGACAAATTGTGTTGTGCACCCCCATCCTGTGCATTGGATGTGAATTTTCACATGTCGACTCTTTGTGTTATGGGCCCCCAGCTTGTGCCTTGGATGTGAATTTTTTAATGTTAACACTTTTTTTTGTGCGCCCCCAATTTGCACCTTGGGAGTGAGTTTTTACATTACGACACTTTGTGTTGTGTGCCCCCAACCCGTGCCTTAGGTGTGAATTTTTGTATGTCAACATTTTGTGTTGTGAGCCACCAGCCTGTGCCTAGGGCATGCATTTTCGAATGTCAACACTTTGTTTTGTGCACCCTCAACTTGCACCCTGGGCACGAATTTTTGCATGTTAACACTGTGTGTTGTGTGCCCCCAACCTGTGCCTTCGCTGTGAATTTTTGCATGTCGACACTTGTGTTGTGTGCCCCCAGCCTGCGCCTTGGGCATGAATTTTCACATGTCGACACTTTGTGTTGTGTGCCCCCAGCCTGCACCTTTGGCACGAATTTTTGCATATCGACACTTTGTGTTGTGTCTCCCCATTTTTCCCCTCGGGCACGAATTTTCACATGTCGACACTTTTTGTTGTGCACCCCCAGCCTGCACCTTGGGTGTAAATTTTCATATGTGGAAACATTGTGGTGTGCCCCCCTAGCCTATGCCTTGGGCACGAATTTTCACATGTGGACACTTTGTGTTCTACGCCTTAAAACTTGCGCCTTGGGCGCAAATTTTTACATGTCGACACGTTGTGTTGTGCACTCCTAGACTGCACCTTGGGTGTAAATTTTTACATGTTGACACTTTGTGTTGTGTGCCTCCGGCCTGCGCCTTGGGAAAGAATTTTCACATGTTGACACTTTGTGTTGTGTGCCCCCAGCTTGCGCCTTCGGCACGAATTTTTGTATGTCGACACTTTGTGTTGTGTGCCCTAGCCTGAACCTTGCATGCAAATTTTTGCATGTCAACACTTTGTGTGTTGCATCCCCAGCCTGCACCTTGGGCACGAATTTTCACATGTCGATGCTTTGTGTTGTGCACCCCCAGCCTTTGACTTCGGTGCAAATTTTCGCATGTCAACACTCTGTGTTGTGTGCCTCTAGCCTGCGCCTTGGGTGTAAATTTTCACATGTCGACACTTTGTGTTGTACGGCCCTAGCCTACGGCTTGGGCACGTATTTTCACATGTTGACACTTTATGTTGTGCGCCCCCAGTCTGTGCCTCGGGCATGAATTTTCACATGTCGAGACTTCATGTTGTGCACCCCCATTCTACACCATTGGCTCAATTTTTCGCATGTCGACACTTTGTGTTGTGCGCCCGCAGCCTGTGCCTTGCGCGTGAATTTTTACACGTCGACACTTTGTGTTGTGCACCCCCAGCGTACACCTTGGGCAAAAAATTTTACATGTCGACACTTTTTGTTTTGCACCCTTAGCCTCCGCCTTGGGCACGAATTTTCGCATGTCAACACTTTATGTTGCTCGCCCCCAGCCTGCGCTTTGGGCACAAATTTTCACATTATGACACTTTATGTTGTGCGCCCCCAGCCTATGCCTTGGGTGTGAATTTTTGCATGTCAACACTTTGTATTGTACTCTCCCAGCCTGAGCCTTGGGTGTGAATTTTCACATAACGACACTTTGTGTTGTACGCAACCAGCCTGCACCTTGGTTGCAAATTTTCACATGTCGACACTTTGTGTTGTGTACCCCCAGCCTGTGCCTTGGGCGTAAATTTTTTCATGTCGACACTTTGTGTTGTGCACCCCTAGTCTACGCATTGCGCACACATTTTTGCATGTCAACACTTTGTTTTTAGTGCCCTTAGCTTGCGCCTTGGGTGTGAATTTTTGCATGTCAACACTTTGTGTTATGCGCCCCCAACCTGTGCCTTGGATGTAAATTTTCACATGTCGAAACTTTGTGTTGTGTGCCCCTATCCTGCACCTTGTGCGTGAATTTTTACATGTCGACACTTTGTGTTGTGTGGCCCCAGCCTACACCTTTGGCACGAATTTTCACATATCGACACTTTGTGTTGTGCACCCCCAGCCTGCGCCTTGGGCGTGAATTTTTATATGTCGACACTTTGTGTTGTGCACCCCCAACCTTTGCCTTGGGGTTGTATTTTCGCATCTGGACACTTTGTGTTGTGTGCCCCCTACCTGTGCCTTGGGCACAAATTTTTGCATGTGGACACTTTGTGTTGTCTGCCTTCAGCGTGTGCCTTGGGTGTGAATTTTTGCATGTCGACATTTTGTGTTGTATGCCCCCAGCCTGTGTCTTGGGCACAAATTTTTGCATGTCGACACTTTGTGTTGTACGCCCCCAGCCTACACCTTGGGCACGAATTTTTGTATGTCGACACTTTGTGTTGTGCACCCCCATCCTGCACCTTACAAGAAAATTTTTGCATGTCGACACTTCATGTTCTGTGCACCCAACCTGCGCATTGGGCAAAAATTTTCACATGTCAACACATTGTGTTGTGCACCCCTAGCCTACACCTTGGGCACAAATTTTTACATATCGACACTTTGTGTTGTGCCTCCCCAGCCTGTGACTTGGGCATGAATTTTTATATGTCGACACTTTGTGTTGTGCTCCCCCAACCTATGACTTGGGTGCAAATTTTTGCATGTCGACATTTTGTGTTGTGTGCCTCCAGCCTGTGCCTTAGGTGCAAATTTTTGCATGTCTACACTTTGTGTTGTGCGGCCCTAGCCTGTGCCTTGGGCAAGTATTTTCACATGTCAACACTTTGTGTTGTGCGCCCCCAGTCTGTGCCTTGGGCAGAAATTTTCACATGTCGACACTTTGTGTTGTGCGCCCCTAGACTGCACCTTTGGCGCGACATTTCTCATGTCGACACTTTGTGTTGTGCTCCCCCAGCCTGCACCTTGGGTGTGAATTTCTGCATGTCGAAACTTTGTGTAGTGCACCCCCAGCCTACACCTTGGGCACAAATTTTGATATGGTGAAGATTTGTGTTGTGCATCCCCAGAATTTTCCTTGGGCGTGAATTTTCACATGTCGACACTTTGTGTTGTGCTCCTATAGCCTGCACTTTGCGTGCAAATTTTTGTATGTCGACACTTTGTGTTGTGTGCCCCAAGCCTGCACCTTGGGCACGATTTTTTGCATGTAGACACTTTGTGTTTTGCGCCCCCAGCCTGAACCTTGGGCGGGACTTTTCGCATGTCAACACTTTTTGTTGTGCGCTCCATCCTGCGGCTTGGGCAAAAATTTTCGCATGTCGACACTTTCTGTTGTGCACACCTAGCCTGTACCTTGGGCATGAATTTTTATATGTCGACACTTTGTGTTTTTTGCCCACAGCCTACACCTTGGGCCCGAATTTTCACATGTCGACACTTTGTGTTGTGTGCCCCCAGAATGTGCCTTGGGTGTGAAGTTTCACATGTCGACACTTTCTGTTGTGCACCCCCATCCCGTGCATTGGGCGTGAATTTTCGCATGTTGACTCTTTGTGTTGTGGGCCCCCAGCCTGCACCTTGGATGTGAATTTTCGAATGTTAACACTTTTTGTTGTGCGCCTCGAGCCTGCACCTTGGGCGTGAATTTTTTCATTACGACACTTTGTGTTGTGTGCCCCAAACATGTGCCTTAGGTGATAATTTTGTATGTCAACATTTTTTGTTGTGAGCCTCTAGCCTACACCTTGCGCACACATTTTTTAATGTCAACACTTTGTTTTGTGTGCCCTCAGCTTACACCTTGGGCACGAATTTTTGCATGTTGACACTTTGTGTTGTGTGCCCCCAGCCTATGCCTTGGGCGTGAATTTTTGCATGTCGACACTTTGTGTTGTGTGCCCCCAGCTTGTGCCTTGGGTGTGAATTTTCACATGTTGACTCTTTGTGTTGTGTGCACCAAACCTACAAATTTGGCATGAATTTTCACATATCGACACTTTGTGTTGTGCGTCCCCAGTTTACGCCTCGGGCGTGAATTTTGGCATGTCGACACTTTTTGTTGTGCACCCCAGCCTGCACCTTGGGTGTGAATTTTCGCATGTGGACACTTTGTGTTGTGCGTCCACAACCTGTGCCTCAGGCACGAATTTTCACATGTCGAGAATTCATGTTGTGCGCCCCCATTCTACACCTTTGGCTCGAATTTTTGCATGTCAACACTTTGTGTTGTGTGCCCCCAGCCTGCGCCTTGGGCGTGAATTTTTACATGTCGACACTTTGTGTTGTGCACCCCCAACCTACACCTTGGGCACAAATTTTTACATGTCGACACTTTGTGTTGTGCACCCTTATCCTGCGCCTTGGGCACGAATTTTAACATGTCAACACTTTATGTTGCGTGCCCCCAACCTACACTTTGGGCGAGAATTTTCACATTATGACACTTTATGTTGTGCACCCCCAGCCCATGCCTTGGGTGTGAATTTTCACATGTCAACACTTTGTATTATGCGCCCCCAGCCTGAGCCTTGGGTGTGAATTTTCACATAACGACACTTTGTGTTGTACGCAACCAGCCTGCGCCTTGGTTACAAATTTTCACATGTCGACACTTTGTGTTGTGTACCCCTAGCATGTGCCTTGGGCGTAAATTTTTGCATGTCGACACTTTATGCTCTGCGCCCCCAGTCTACGCCTTGGGCACACATTTTTGCATGTCAACACATTGTTTTTAGTGCCCTCAGCTTATGCCTTAGGTGTGAATTTTTGTATGTCAACACTTTGTGTTATGCGCCCCAAGCCTATGCCTTGCACGTGAATTTTCACATGTCGAAACTTTGTGTTGTGTGCCCCCATCCTACACCTTGGGCATGAATTTTCACATGTCAACACTTTGTGTTGTGTGGCCCCAGCCTACACCTTTGGCACGAATTTTCACATATCGACACTTTGTGTTGTGCACCCCCAGCCTACGCCTTGGGCGTGAATTTTTATATGTCGACACTTTGTGTTGTGCGCACCCAACCTTTGCCTTGGGGTTGTATTTTTGCATGTGGACACTTTGTGTTGTGTGCCCCCTACCTGCGCGTTGGGCACAAATTTTTACATGTGGACACTTTGTGTTGTCTGCCTTAAGCCTGCGCCTTGGGTGTGAATTTTTGCATGTCGACACTTTGTGTTGTATGCCCCCAGCCTGTGTCTTGGGCACAAATTTTTGCATGTCGACACTTTGTGTTGTACGCCCCCAGCCTACACCTTGGACACGAATTTTTGCATGTCAACACTTTGTGTTGTGCACCCCCATTTTACACCTCGGGTGTGAAGACATTTTTGAATGTCAACACTTTGTTTTGTGAGCCCTCAGCTTGCACCTTGGGCACGATTTTTTGCATGTTGACACTTTTTGTTGTGTGCCCCCAGCCTATGCCTTGGGCGTGAATTTTCGCATGTCGACACTTTGTGTTGTGTGCCCCCAGCCTGCACGTTGGGCATGAATTTTCACATGTCGACACTTTGTGTTGTGTGCCCCCATCCTGCACCTTTGGCCCGAATTTTTGCATATCGACACTTTGTGTTGTGCATCCCCATTTTGCACCTTTGGCCCGAATTTTTGCATATCGACACTTTGTGTTGTGCATCCCCATTTTGCACCTCGGGTGTGAATTTTCGCATGTCAACACTTTTTGTTGTGCGCCCCCAGCCTGCACCTTGGGTGCAAATTTTCTCATGTGGACACTTTGTGTTGTGCCCCCCCAGCCTGCGCCTTGGGCATGAATTTTCACATGTGGACACTTTGTGTTGTGCGCCTTCATCCCGTGCCCTAGGAGTGAATTTTTTCATGTTGACACTTTGTATTGTGCGCTCCTAGACTGCGCCTTGGGTGTAAATTTTTACATGTTGACTCTTTGTGTTGTCCACCTCCAGCCTGTGCCTTGGGCATGAATTTTCACATGTTGACACTTTGTGTTAGGCACCCCCAACCTGCGCCTTTTGCATGAATTTTCGTATGTCGAAACTTTGTGTTGTGCACCCCCAACCTACACCTTGCATGCAACTTTTTGCATGTCGACACTTTGTGTGTTGCGTCCCCAGCCTGCACCTTGGGCACGAAATTTCATATGTCAACACTTTGTGTTTTGCGCCCCTAGCTTGTGACTTGGGCATGAATTTTCTCATGTCAACACTTTGTATTGTGTGCCTCCAGCCTGCGCCTTGGGTGTAAATTTTCACATGTCGACACTTTGTGTTGTGCGGCCCTAACCTACGTCTTGGGTGCATATTTATACATGTTGACACTTTGTGTTGTGTGCCCCTAGCCTGTGCCTTGGGCACGAATTTTCACATGTCGAGACTTCATGTTGTGTGACCCCATTCTATGCCTTTGGCTCAAATTTTCGCATCTCGACACTTTGTGTTGTGTGCCCCCAGCCTGTACCTTGGGCGCAAATTTTTACGTGTTGACACTTTGTGTTGTGCACCCCCAGCCTGCACCTTGGGTAAAAATTTTTACATGTTGACACTTTGTGTTGTGCACCCCCAGCCTGCACCTTGGGCATGAATTTTCGCATGTCAACACTTTATGTTGCGTGCCCCCATCTACGCTTTGGGCACAAATTTTCACATTATGACACTTTATGTTGTGCGCCACCAACCTGTGCCTTGGGTGTGAATTTTTGCATGTCAACACTCTGTATTGTAGACCCCCAGCCTAAGTCTTACGCTCAAATTTTTGCATGTGGACACTTTGTATTGTGCGCCCCCATCCTGCGCCTTGGGAAAAAAATTTCACATGTGAACACTTTGTGCTGTGCGCCTTCAGCCTGTGCCTTGGGAAAAAAATTTCGCATGTCAACACTTTATGTTGTGCACCCCAAGCATGTGCCTTGGATGTGAATTTTTGCAAGTTGACACTTTTTGTTGTGCGCCCCTAGCCTATGCCTTGGGTGTGAATTTTCAGATGTTGACACTTTGTGTTGTGTGCCCCCATGCTCCGCCTTGGGCATGAATTTACAAACGTTGACACTTTGTATTGTGAGCCCCCAGCCTGCGCCTTCAGCACGAATTTTTGCATGTCAACACTTTGTCTTGTGCACCCCCAGCCTTCGCATTGGTTAGAGATTTTTGCATGTCAACACTTTGTTTTGTGGACCCCCTCTTGCGCCTTGGGTGTGAATTTTCACATGTCGACACTTTGTGTTGTGCACCCCAACCTGCACCTTGCGTTCAAAGTTTTGCATGTGGAAACTTTGTGTTGTGCGCCCCCAACCTGCGCCTTGGGCACGAATTTTCATATGTGGAAACTTTGTGTGTTGCACCTTCAGCCTGTGCCTTGGGCGCAAATTTTCACATGTGGAAATTTTGTGTTGTGCGCCCCCAGCATGCGGTTTAGTCATGAATTTTCACATGTCGACACTTTGTGTTGTTCACCCCAACCTACGCCATGGGCATGAATATTCGCATGTCGACACTTTTGTTGTGCACCCCCAGCCTGCGCCTTGGGCACACATTTTTGAATGTCAACACTTTGTCTTATGCACACCCCATCTGTGACTTGGGTGTGAATTTTCACATGTCGAAACTTTGTTTTGTGCGCCTCCAGCCTGTGCCTTGGGTGTAATTTTTCACATGTCGAAACTTTGTGTTATGCGCCCCCAGCTTGCGCCTTGGGTGCGTATTTTCACATGTCGACACTTTGTGTTATGCACTCCAACCTTATGCCTTGGGTGTAAATTTTCACATGTTGACACTTTGTGTTGTGTGCCTCCAGCCTACGCCTTTGTTGTGAATTTTCACATGTCGAAACTTTGTGTTGTACGCCCTGAGCCTGCGCATTGGGCACAAATTTTCAAATGTCAACACTTTGTGTTGTGCACCCCCAGCTTGCACCTTGGGCATAAATTTTTACATGTCGACACTTTGTGTTGTGCGCTCCCAGCCTGTGCTTTGGGCAAAAATTTTCACATGTCAACACTTTGTGTTGTGCGCCCCCATCCTGCACCTTGGGTGTAAATTTTCGCATATCGACACTTTGTGTTGTGTGCCCCTAACCTGCACCTTGGGCACGAATTTTTTCATGTCGACACTTTGTGTTGTGCACCCCAAACCTGTGACTTGTGTATGAATTTTCACATGTCGACACTTTGTGTTGTGCGCCCCCAGCCTGTGGCTTGGGCACGAATTTTCACATGTCGACACTTTGTGTTTTGCAACCACAGCCTACGCCTTTGGCTCGAATTTTCACATGTTGTCACTTTGTGTTGTGAACCTTGAGCTTGCGCCTTGGCCACGAATTTTTGCATGTTGACAGTTTCTGTTGTGCACCCCCAGCCTACACCTTGGGCTTGAATTTTTTCATGTCGACACTTTGTGTTGTGCCCTCCTAACCTGCACCTTGGGCATGAATTTTTGAATGTCAAAACTTTGTATTGTGCACCCCCATCCTGCACCTTAGGCACAAATTTTTCCATGTGGTCACTTTGTGTTACTTGCCCCGAGCCTACACCTTTGGTGTGAATTTTCGCATGTCGACACTTTGTGTTGTGCGCCCCTAGCCTGCGCCTTGGGCACGAATTTTCACATGTTGACACTTTGTGTTGTGCACCTCCAACTTGCGCCTTGGGTGTGAATTTTTGCATGTCGACACTTTGTGTTGTGCTCCCCCAGCCTGCGCCTTGCATGCAAATTTTCACATGTCGACACTTTGTGTTGTGCGCCCCCAGGCTGCGCGTTGGGCACACATTTTTGCATGTCGACACTTTGTGTTGTGCGCCCCCATCCTGTGCCTTGGGCACGAATTTTTACATGTTGACACTTTGTGTTGTGCACTCCCAGCCTGTGACTAGGGTGTGAATTTTCACATGTCGACACTTTGTTTTGTGTGCCTCCAGCAAGAGTCTTTTACACAAATTGTCACCTGTCGACACTTTGTGTTTTGCGCCCCCAGTTTGTGCCTTGGGCACAAATTTTCACATGTCGACACTTTGTGTTGTGCGCCCCCAGCCTGCGCCTTTGGCTCGAATTTTTGAATGTTGACAATTTGTGTGGTCCACCTTGAGTCTGCGCCTTGGGCACGATTTTTCACATGTTGACACTTTCTATTGTACACCCCCAGCCTGCACCTTGGGAAATTTTTTTTACATGTTGACACTTTGTGTTGTGCGCTCCCAACTTGCGCCTTGGGCAAGAATTTTCGAATGTCAACACTTTGTGTTGTGCGCCCCCAGCCTTTTCCTTGGGCATGAATTTTTGCATGTGGTCACTTTGTGTTGTGCATGCCCATCCTACGCCTTTGGTGTCAATTTTTACTTCTCGATGCTTTGCGTTGTGCACCCCCAGCCTGCACCTTGGGTTCCAATTTTTGCATGTCGACACTTTGTATTGTGTGCCTCCAACATGCGCCTTGGGTGTGAATTTTTACATGTCGACACTTTGTGTTGTGCTCCCCCAACCTGTGTCTTTGGCACAAATTGTCGCATGTCGACACTTTGTGTTTTGCGCCCCCACCCTGTGCCTTGGGCACAAACTTTCACATGTCGACACTTTGTGTTGTGCACCCCCAGCCTGTGCCTTTGGCTCAAATTTGCAAATGCCAACACTTTGTGTTGTGCGCCCCAAGCCTGTGCCTTGGGCACGAATTTTCGCATGTTGACATTTTATGTCGTACACCCCGAGCCTGTACCTTGGGAAAAAAATTTTACATGTTGACACTTTGTGTTATGCGCTCCTAGTTTGCACATTAGGCATGAATTTTCGAATGTCAACACTTTGTGTTGTGTGCCCCCAGCCTATGCCTTGGGCACGAATTTTCGCATGTGGTCACTTTGTGTTGTGCACCCTCAGCCTGCGCCTTGGGTGTAAATTTTTACATCTCGATGCTTTGTGTTATGTGCCCCAAGCCTGCACCTTTGGTTCTATCTTTCGCATGTCGACACTTTGTATTGTGCGCCTCTAACATGCACCTTGGGTGTGAATTTTTACATGTCAACACTATGTGTTGTGTTCCCCCAGCCTGTACCTTACGTGTAAATTTTCGCATGTAGACAATTTGTGTTGTGCGCCCCTATCCTGCACCTTGGGCGCAAATTTTTGCATGAGGACACTTTGTGTTGTGCGCCCCCAGCCTGCGCGTTGGGTGTGAATTTTCACATGTCGACACTTTTTTTTGTGCACCCTTAGCCTGTGCCTTGGGTGTGAATTTTCGCATGTCAACACTTTGTGTTATGCACCCCCAGCCTACACCTTGGGCGTGAATATTCACATGTCAACACTTTTTGTTGTACAGCCCCATCTTACACCTTGGACATGAATTTTTGCATGTGTGTGCCCTAGCCTGCACCTTAAGCGCGAAGTTTTTCATGTCGACACTTTGTGTTGTGCACCCCAAGCCTACGCATTGGGCATGAATTTTTGCATGTCGACACTTTGTGTATTGGGCCCCCAGCCTACCCCTTACTCGTGAATTTTTGCATGTTAGAACTTTGTGTTTTGCGCACTCAACCTGTGCCTTGGGCGTGAATTTTCGCATGTCAACACTTTATGTTTTACGCCCCGATGTTGAGCCTTGGGCTTGAATTTTCGAATAACGAAACTTTGTGTTGTGTGCCCCAAGCGTATGCCTTGGTTTTGAATTTTTGAATGTCGACACTTTGTGTTGTGCGACCTCAGACTGTGCCTTGGGCGTGAATTTTCACATGTCGACACTTTGTGTTGTGCACCCCCAACCTGCGCCTTGGGCGTGAATTTTCACATGTTAACACTTTGTGTTGTGTGCCCCTAGCCTGCGCCTTGGGTGTGAATTTACGCGTGTTGACACTATGTGTTGTACACCCCCAGTCTATGCCTTGGGCATGAATTTTCAGATTTCAACACTTTGTGTTGTGCGCCCCTAATCTGTGCCTTGGGTACAAATTTTCACATGTCGAAACTTTGTGTTGTGCACTCCCAGCCTGCACCTTGGGTGTGAATTTTTACATGTCGACACTTTGTGTTGTGCGCCCCCAATCTGCGCCTTGGGCAAAAAATTTTTCATGTGAACACTTTGTGTTGTGCGCCTTAGACCTACACCTTGGGCACAAATTTTCACATGTCTACACTTTATGTTGTGCGTCCTAAGCATCCGCCTTGGGCACGAACTTTCGCATGTCAACACTTTGTGTTGTGCGCCCCTAGCCTGTAATTTGGGCATGAATTTTCAGATGTCGACACTTTGTGTTGTGTGCCCCCAGCCTGCGCCGTGGGTGTGAATTTAAAAATGTTGACACTATATGTTATGCGCCCCCAGCCTACACCTTGGGCATGAATTTTTGCATGTCAACACTTTGTGTTGTGCGCACCCAGCCTTCGTCTTTAGCGTTAATTTTTGCATGTTAACAGTTTGTGTTGTGCACCCCCAGCCTACGCCTTGGGTGTGAATTTTCACATGTTGACACTTTGTGTTGTGCACCCCCAACCTATGCCTTGGGCTCTAATTTTCACATGTGGACACTTTGTGTTGTGCTCCCCATCCTGCGCCTTAGGCAAAAAAATTTGCATGTGGAAACTTTGTGTTGTGTGCCTTCATTTTGTGCCTTGGGCGCAAATTTTCCCATGTCAACACTTTGTGTTGACTGCCCCCATCCTGTACCTTAGGCATGAATTTTCACATGTCAACACTTTGTGTTGTGCACCCCCAACCTGCACCTTGCGTGAAATTTTTTTACATGTTGACAGTTTCTTGTGTGCGACCCTAGCCTGTGCCTTGGGTTCGAATTTTCACATGTGGACACTTTGTGTTGTATGCCCCTAGCTTTTGCCTTAGGCATGAATTTTCACACGTGGAAACTCTGTGTTGTGTGCCTTCAGCCTGTTCCTTGGGCGTGAATTTTTACATGTCGACACTTTGTGTTGTGTGCCCCCAGCCTACACCTTAGGCAATAATTTTCACATGTTGACACTTTGTGTTGTTCACCCCCAGCCTATGCCTTGGGCATGAATTTTAACATGTCAACAATTTATGTTGTGCGCCCCCAGCCTGCACCTTGCATGCAAATTTTTTAATGTCAACAGTTTTTGTTGTGCACCCCCAGCCTGCGCCTTGGGCATGAATTTTCACATGTCAACACTTATGTTATGCACCCCCAGATTGTGAGTGTGGTGTGAATTTTCACATGTCAACACTTTGTGTTGTGCGCCACGAGCAAGTGCCTTGGGCGCAATTTTTACATGTCGACACTTTGTGTTGTGCGCCCCAAGCCTGTGGCTTGGGAAAAAATTTTTACATGTCGACACTTTGTGTTATACGTCCCAAGCCTGCGGCTTGGGAACAAATTTTTACATGTTGACACTTTGTGTTGTGCACTCCCAGCCTGCGCCTTGGGAAAAAAATTTCGTATGTCAACACTTTGTGTTGTGCTCCCCCACCCTGCACCTTGGGCACAAATTTTCGTATGTCAACACTTTCTGTTGTGTGCCCCAACCTACGCCTTAGGCACAAATTTTTGCATGTCGACACTTTGTGTTGTGCACCCCCAACATTTGACTTGGGCATGAATTTTCGCATGGCGACACTTTTTGTTGTGCGCCCCCAGCTTGTGCCTTGGGCATGAATTTTCACATGTCAACACTTTGTGTTGTGCACCCCCAGCCTGCGCCTTGGGTGTGAATTTTCACATGTCGACACTTTGTGTTGTACGCCCCCAGCCTATGCCTTGGGCTCTAATTTTCACATGTGGACACTTTCTGTTGTGCTCCCCCATCCTGCGCCGTAGGCACGAATTTTTACATGTGGAATCTTTGTGTTATGTGCCTTCATTCTGTGCCTTGGGCATGAATTTCAACATGTCAACTCTTTGTGTTGACTGCCCCCATCCTGCACCTTAGGCATGAATTTTTACATGTCGACACTTTGTGTTCTGTACCCCCAACCTTTACCTTGCATGCAAATTTTTTACATGTTGACAATTTTTTGTGTGCGCCCCAAACCTGCGCCTTAGGTTCAAATTTTCGCATGTGGACACTTTGTGTTGTGCGCCCCTAGCTTGCGCCTTAGGTACGAATTTTCACATGTGGAAACTCTGTGTTGTGTGCCTTCAGCCTGTGCCTTGGGCGCAAATTTTTGCATGTCGACACTTTGTGTTGTGCACCCCCAGCCTACACCTTAGGCACGAATTTTCACATGTCGACACTTTGTGTTGTTCACCCCCAGCCTGTGCCTTGGGCATGAATTTTCACATGTCGACACTTTATGTTGTGCACCCCCAACTTGCACCTTGCATGCAAATTTTTTCATGTCAACAGTTTGTGTTATGCGCCTTCAGCCTGCACCTTGGGCATGAATTTTCGCATGTCAACACTTTGTGTTATGCGCCCCAAGCTTGTGACTTGGGTGTGAATTTTCACATGTCAACACTTTGTGTTGTGCACCACCATCAAGTGCCTTGGGTGCAATTTTCGCATGTCGACACTTTGTGTTTTACGCCCCGAGCCTGCGCCTTGGGAACAAATTTTTACATGTTGACACTTTGTGCTGTGCGCTCCCATCCTGCGCCTTGGGAAAAAAATTTCACATGTCAACACTTTGTGTTGTGCTCCCCAAGCCTGCACCTTGGGCATAAAAGTTTGTATGTCAACACTTTCTGTTGTGTGCCCCCAGCCTACGCCTTTGGCACAAATTTTTGGATGTCGACACTTTGTGTTGTACGCCCCCAGCATGTGACTTGGGCATGAATTTTCTCATGGTGACACTTTGTGTTGTGCACCCCCAGCTTGTGCCTTGGGCATGAATTTTCACATGTTGACACTTTGTGTTGTACACTTACAGCCTGCGCCTTTGGCTCAAATTTTTGCATGTTGACAATTTATGTTGTGCGCCCCGAGCTTGCGCCTTGGGTGTAAATTTTCACATGTCGACACTTTCTGTTGTGCACCCCCAGCTTGCACCTTGGGCAAAAAAAATTCATGTCAACACTTTGTGTTGTGCGCTCCCATCCTACACCTTGGGCATGAATTTTTGAATATCAACACTTTGTATTGTGCGCCCCCAACCCACCCCTAAGCTACACCTTGGGTGTAAATTTTCACATGTCAACACTTTGTGTTGTTCGCCCCCAGCCTACGCCTTGGGCATGAGTTTTCACATGTCGACACTTTGTGTTGTGCACCTCCAACCTGCGCCTTGGGTGTGAATTTTTGCATGTCGACACTTTGTGTTGTGCTCCCCCATCCTGTGCCTTGCGTGCAATGTTTGCATGTCGACACTTTGTGTTGTGCGCCCCCAGCTTGCGCCTTGTGTGTGAATTTTTGCGTGTCAACACTTTGTGTTAGGCCCACCCAACATGCGCCTTGGGTGTGAATTTTTGTATGTCGACACTTTGTGTTGTGCGCCTCTAGCCTGCGCCTTGGGCATAAACTGTTGCATGTCAACACTTTGTGTTGTGCACCCCCAACCTGTGCCTTGGGTGAGAATTTTCACATGTCGACACTTCGTGTTGTGCACCCCCAGCCTGCGCCTTTGGCTCAAATTTTCAAATGTCGACACTATGTGTTATGCACTGTCATCACCAATCCGGCACTATGATAATTCTTCACCAGGAACTCCTCGTGCTATGATTATTTACTAATGCACAGCCTTTATTTTGGTGGATGTAATCTAGAAACAAAACAACATAACACAAGAATACCATCGACTATAATAAGACGGAATGATGACAAATCTGAAATATCAAAGTAAATGATAATATTAACATGAAATTGTTACAATTTCACCAATGAGGTACTTCAAGTGTTATTGACTTCACTTTCCTTACACCAAGACTATGGGAGAAACTTTACAATTACACCTCTTAATGGCTTCTTCAACACACCTTTAGACTGATGGCTTCCTTCGCACACTTCCTACAATATTTCTCACTACTTCCTTCTATGCTAAATGAGGGGGGTGGCCTCTCTATTTATAGAACTTCCAGGCTTATCCATCTTATCTCTAAGATAGGATAAGAAATCCACTCTGACAAATCATATTCCATACCTTAACTCTTATCTGTACATGTAAGCTTATCTTTTAAGATAAGATAAACCTTATCATTTTACATGGGTTCCACATTTTTAGACTTTTTACAAATAAAAAATACAAAATATTTATGACCTCACTCCTTGTCCTTATTACCAATATAATATTTCTAATTCCTAATCACGTAGACCCTACTTCTCTAATTACCCAAACTTTGACATTTTAACATTACCAAACCACTTACGACAAATATTTACTTTTTACAACATTCCTATTGTACTTTGACTGTTACCGTACTCCACATTATTGGCGGCATTATACTGATGGCACCGTTATCTTCTATCAGACGCTACTACTAATTATACTTAACAACAGCATATTCCGAATACATACATTAATGAAACAGAAATTGCGGAGGAAAATTTAAGTGTCGACATCTTCCCCCTTCCTAGCTTCTACTCCGTCCTCGGAGTAGACTATTATGGTGCTTGGAAAATCTTCAACTTGTCGTGGTTGACCCATTTCGTAATGGGAGTGCCATCCAATTCCTCCAGTCTGTACGTACCATTTTCATGCATAGCTGTTATTTTGTAGGGCCCCATCCATTTTGGAAGAAATTTTCTCTGTCTTCTTTTTTTGTATCTGGAATCATATACTAGAACCAAGTCATTCACATGAAATGGAGACCACCGGATCTTTTGATCAAAGTATTCCTTCTGCTTCATTTTCTTCTTATGGCTTGTATCCTTTGCTATTTCTCTCATTTCCTCCAACAAATGAAGGTGTACCAACCTTTCTTTTACTGAATCACTTTCATCCATCCTTTCATTTTTCATAACTCTCATAGTGGGAATATCAAACTCAATAGGAAGAACTAGATCAATTCCATAGGCCAACTGAAATGGGGAGTATCCTATTGTTGACTTTGATGTTGCCCTATATGCCCACAATGCTGCATGAATCGTTTTATCCCATTTATGTACCTGCAAGGCTACATCTTTTGCTAGAATTTGACACAACACAAAATTTGTTCGTTCCACCTGTCCATTTGTGCTTGGCTTGTATGTTGTTGCCTTCCTTTGCTTAATAGAAAACTTATTGACTAGGGATTCTACCACCTCATTAATGAAGTGGCTTCCTTGATCTGTTACAATTTCTAATGGGCAACCAAATCTGGTGACAATGCATTCATACATGAACCTTGCCACTTCATCCATGAAAGTTGTTTTCAATGGCCTAGCTTCAACCCACTTGGTTAAATAATCTGTGGCAACTACAATATACTTATTTTGGCGTGATGTAGTTGGAAGTGGACCTACAATGTCTATTCCCCACTTTTCAAAGGGACAAAGGGGAAGAATAGGGCATAATGGAGCTGATGAAGTCTTATGATTACCATGCGTTTGAAAAATATCACATGTCTTACAATAATTATAACAATCTTTAAAAAGAGTGGGCCAGTGATAACCTGCATCCAAGATCCTTCTTGCTGTAAGTTGTCTAGAGAAGTTCCCTCCACATGTACAAAATGATCCTAAACCATCATAGGCTCGAGAGAGTGCATCTGCATTGACATGCTTCTTTCCTGGCCTATCTATAATATCAAATTCAAATTCTTGTAGCAAAATTATCCATCTTGCTATCCTCCCTGATGGGTTAGGCTTATTTACAATATATTTTAGAGCCTGATGATCTGTTACAACTAGAAATTTTTTCCCTAGCAAGTAATTTCTAAACTTCTTTATAGCAAAAATGTAGCCAGGGCCTCTTTTTCAGTTACAGTATAATTTACCTCAGCACTGCTCATTTTTCTGCTCCCAAAGTAAATTGGATGTTCATTCCCATTTTCATCCTTTTGGCTCAAAGTACTTCCTAGTGCTGCATCTGAGGCATCAGTGTACACAATGAATGGCTTGCTCCAATCTGGATTCTTCAAAACAGGTGAAGACATCAGGGCTTCCTTCAATTGTCCAAAAGCTTCATGCACCTTATTTCCTGGTTCATAAGTAACATCCTTCTTCAAGAACTGGGTTAGTGGCTGTGTAATCTTTGAGAAATTCTTGATGAACCTTCTATAGTAACCCACATGGCCTAAAAATGATCTCAACTTACTTCTATTAAGAGGAAATGGTAAATCTTTGATTTTTGAAACTTTATCAGGATCAGTACCAATACCATCTCTGGATACAACATGCCCTAACAAAACGCATTTAGAACATCTAAAGACACACTTTGTAGGGTTTAGTGAGGCTTGTGCTTCATCTAACCTTTGAAATGTTGTCTCCATTTGGTGCAGGTGGTCCAACTTGCTCCTATAGATGCAAAAATCATCCAGAAATACTCTGATGAAGGTCCCAATGTAGGGTTCGAACACCCTATTCATCAAATGCTGGAATGTTGTTGGAGCATTACACAACCCAAAAGGCATAACTCTATAAGCAAACATTCCCCAAGGAGTGGTGAACGTGTCTTCAGCTGATCTTTCTCTGCTATACGAACTTGGTTGTAGCCACTATATCCATCAGCAAAACTATACCACTCCTAGCCAGCTACTTCGTCCAAGATCTTATCTGAAAATGGAAGAGGGTAATGATCCTTCTTTGTTTCCTTATTGAGCTTCCTGTAATCAACACAAATGTGTAGCTTCCCATTCTTTTTTATTAAGATCACAATGGGAGAAACCCATTCTGAATTCTCCACAGTAAATATGAATCCTACATCAAGCAACTTATCTATTTCTTCTTTTACAGTCTTGGAAAAAATAGGATTCATTCTATATGGCATTTGCTTTATGGGCTTAGCACCATCTACCAGCTCAATACAATGTTCTACCCAACTTACTTTACGGAGTTCCTTGTAATCAAAAGTGAATAGGTGTATGTACCTTTGAAAGAGCTGGAGGTAGGATTCCTTCTCACTTTCCATCACAGCATCACCAATCTTTATTTTTTGGAGACGATCATCAACTTCTTCTTCAGATAATTTTATGGGGTCATGAGTTCGTGTGACTAGAAGGATATCCATGACTGAAACATCCACCTTTCTTTCTTCATCTTTAGTGTCCACTTCACTGGTACTAGAGTAATCAGAGGATGTCCAATCATTAGTTTCATCACTTGAATCCACAGGTTTTTCCTTATGATGTCGAGGGATCACATTTATTTTCACCCTCTCTCTACCACGTCCAAGTGTCATGAAACCTTCATTCCAGTAGTTTCTTGCATGAAATCTCCTTAGCCATGGTCTTCCTAGCAGCATTGGGTACACAATAGTACCATTTTTCATCACCTGAAAGTCTACCACACATACAAAACCCATAACAGATATTGCCACATTTGAAACTATACCTTCTGGTTTAGTTTTTCCCTTATTTAATGACCTTAACATAAGTGTTAAAGGGTGATCAATTTTTAAACCCGACATATTCATTACAAACTCTGTCATCACATTAACTACAGCACCTCCATCAACTAAGACATCATGAATTGAAATGTCATTACATAATACCTCAGCTTGTGGAGCATAGGGATCCGCCTCTGCCTCCAAAACAGGGACCTCAACCTCCTTCCTTCGTCGAGCATTGAGTCCACTTCGCAACTCCCATGTAACATCCTCATTTCAAAATACCAGAACAAGGGAATTTTTTTTTTTTTTGATAACGTTCACTGTTATGAATTATAAAATTCAAACACACGTTCAAGTTTTAATAATTATTCTCTGCCCAAACAACACAGTTTGGATCACACAATTTCTTTTTAAAACGAATGTTCCCTGTTCACATATTTACAATATGGAACACACATTCAATGCCATTCAATCTTATAACAGATTCTATATGCTGTTGTAAATGACTCGAGGAACTACCGATCTTCCATTTTCATGGCTCGAAGTTTCAACGATCCTTCATTTCATGACTCGGCAACAACTGATCCTTCATGTTTGTTTATGCATGGTATATTCTATATACCTGTTCTCATAACCAATTCCAGTTATCGAAGTGATCAATTTAAGAAGCCTATCTAAATATCTGTTACTGATATTCATCTGACATCCTGCATCTTAAATTAAGTGATAAGGACAATGCAACCAGCAATTGCGATACTTTGGCCAAAGATTTTCACATGCTTTGCATGATCATATTCCTGGATGTGATACACATCTATGGAATATTTCCTTCACCTCACTTCACCTGTTATCTAGAATGGTCTTTCCTGGTTCCTACCAGTCCTTTTCGTTTAAGGTCAGTTTTAAACTTTTAATTTAACCAATTAGAATATGAACGAATATAAGAAGGCACTCCTGATAACTAAAGATACGCAGACATACGGTGTTGTTACCCCATGACTCCGTGTGTCTAATTATCTTTAGTATTCCGGAGTCACTCTGTATATCTAATCATACTCTATCCCCTTCTAAGAGTTACACATTCAGCCTATGTATTCTAAATGTTTTAATTCAGGAGGGCATTGCAATATGTCAGCTGCAACAGTGTGTCGTCATGAAGACCCCATCTTCATGGAGACACCTTGCTATAGTTGGCGTATGCCAATGTCCTACGGAATTCTCCCATCGAGAATACACATCCTGCTCAAGTGTTTTAGATATGATTTTAATAATTAAAATCAACTTTCAGCATCCACGCTGATCTCTTGATCCTCATTTCCGTTATAGTTGTATAGGGCTAAGAGGGACTAAATCTGTAAATTGTCTTGCAATGCATCTTCTCCTTCGTGTCAAAGGGCTACATTTCCTTACTTGGTTCACTTCTTAATCATTGGATTAAGCAGTCCGTTCCGACGGACGTGATAAGTTTAACCTATTAAACTTAACCAAGATTTTCTCAACTGCAACTAAATTTAGAATTTTAACTTATTAGACGTCATTTAAATGAGGTCTAATTCCCAAGAATAGTATTCATTTGTTCTCCTTAAGGTTATATGGTTAAGGTCCATTAGTTACGGATATACTTATCCTATATCCATTATTCTGAATTTATCAAACGGGATCATTAATGGAGTTCGAAAGCGAATTTCGATTACCCTGGAGTTGATTGATATTCCTTAGCTCCTAAGCTAATCCTGAATACCTTCCAATTATGGAATCATATTCTTCTTAATCCTTTTCAATGTCAATTAAAAATTCATCTTTACCCAAGTATTAACTAATTGCATTTTTCAACTTAAAAGTTACATTTAGGTAAGAATAGATATCAGTTTCCATTTAGCATCCATCCAAGGACAAATAACAATTCCAAATCAAGAAATAACATTATATTTCCAGATTAGACAACAAAATCAAACTTATATAACTATTGAAAATATCACACTTGTAATTGTATTCAATAGTTCAAGTCATAATCTGTACATTTGCCAATCCAGCTGATTGGGCATAGTCTATACAAAACATCCATACAACTCATGGACAGAAGAATATATTTTCTTCTTTTCACAATTCCTCGAAGAGGAAATAAAGCAACAATTACAATTCATCCTTTATTAATCAAGAAGCATCAGAAAACAGCCATGTCTTCATTCTAATCAAATTCCATCTGCAAAATGATTTACACGGGTCAGTTCAATGAAATGAGCATATTAAGCACTTATCCTTAAAATAAGGTGCTTCAACTAACTGTCTCAATAAAAGAACCCTACTTTTATGAAACGACAGTTAAACATCAATCATAAAATAGGCACAAAAGAAAGATCAGCATAACAACTGAACTATCAAAATATTATCACAATAGGCAATAAGACTGCTGTCATGTTTCCACATAATTTTAAACATATTGTTATCCTTTCCACGCGTTTCATTAATAATAAATGCAAAGGATGAAACTAACTGAAATGTAACTCATTACTTTCCTTTCATTTCGTGTATTAAATTCAAAGCAATCAAGTACAGACAAGAAAGCGAACAACAATGCATATAGTTGCTCCCATCTAAGCACTATAAAAATTCATTATTCACGAATTCCAGATTTCCAACTGAATGAAAGAAGAAAAGATCATTTTTCCAAGTCATTCATTCATATCTCTATTTCTTTCCACATGACTGTCCTAACAGTGGAATCCAAATGAAAGACAAATCAAGATAACAGTTCAGAGTGAAACTTACAAAATCCATTCGAAATTCACTTTCCGGCAGCAAGAATAATTTCATTTATAATCAGCTTTTAAATGAAAACAGGGAAGAATTCATGATAGAACAAGCAATATCAAGATGCAGGCCATGTAATTACTGTACTAGAAGATTCCATACTTCTCTCACTGTATTTTTAACCAAACAAATAGTTATACAATCACGCAATCACTTACTCATATGACCTTTTATATCCATGAACGCATACAATTCATAATAACCTATTACACATTGCTGTTACCTACAGCGAAACCAAATTCTTATGCACCGTAAAGTTCCAATATTATTTTTAGAGTCAAAATAGCAAAAAGATAAGAATTCATTTCTCTAAAAATTTCATTAAGAATAATCCTTTTGGTCAAAATGAACTCAAACACCCAAATCGTGTTCATCTAAGCAAGACAGCTCAAATTATAAAGATAGCAGAACAATCATTCTTATTGAGAAGCAAACTCACATAGCCTGTACAATTTAAATCCAGTATACCACAACAATGGATATCCAATTTGAGTTCTATCTCGGTCAACTGTTAATTTCAAATACAGCATTCTCCATTCTCTTAATGAAGTACAGAACGCAAATATAATAATCATATTTCAATACCTTAATAAAGGCAAACCCGCATAGGGCGCTAGTTGCGTAATCTTGGTACAGTCGGGACAGACTCAGAAAACAAGCTGATTTCCACATTTTCCATTTATTTAAAACAGAAATCCAAGTCAAGTTCCCATTCACCAGACAATTCCAAACAGGAGGTCAAACCTCAACTATAGGACGCAATGAAATCAATTTTCCATTACATCATAAGGGAATATAATCATTCTTTGCACAAAATACAACCAATTGTAATTTTGTCAATCAGTCCGAACAGGAAGACCAAACAGCATCTATGAAACACAATAAAACCACCCTATTCTCTCAACAAGGAGAAACGAAATCCATTAATAACTTCAGGAGGAAAACAATCAACTTTTTCCTACTTTCACGAATACCCAGTACGTATTCATTTAGTTCCTACTCAAGAAAAAGGTACAACAATAAAAATAATGCTAATAATTCGTTCCATTCAAGTTCAATTACTCAAAGGAAACCCGAATGCCACTTCCATCCAAAATCCAAAACAATACAAGGAAAAAGGATTTACTTTCTTAAAGAAATTTTCAATAAGAACTACTTCAACAACTATTATTTCCTTCCTTCCAGTTCGTTAGCAATAAACAATTGTTTCAATAGTGAAAACAACTCATAATAAGTGTACAGTCCCAAGATACACATAACGAATTTCCCGTTACTGTCAAACGACCAACACACAGGAAGGTACCTCATTCGAGGAATACAAAAACAATTAAACTCAGCAGTCAGAGGCAATATTTCTTATTATTTCCAAAATGACAGCCAGATTCAATGAAACCCAATTCATAGCAATATACACAGCTGTATCATCACTTCCCTTTTTTTTTTTTACATACAAAGACAGTTCCCAACAAAATAGCAAAGAAAAGATTACATTTAAGGAAACAATTTCACTATAAGGAACGATTACACGGCCTGTACCAATTTCAACAACACGAAAAGTGAAAGAAATATCTATTTCAGACCTCCATACAGTCAATAACCAATACAATAATTCATCTCCAATTTGATTCGAGCAAATACAAATCAAAACCGAGCAACCAGAACGATTCATCATATCATTTTCCAAACAAAAAGAAGAAAGAATCGATGAAACCCAATTCGAATCGACTCGACAACAGTCACAGAATCAAAACCCAAGAGCAGGGTTGTTTTAATGAGACACTTAAACAAAGCAAGAGTTTTTAAAGAGAAGGGCTTAACATGCCTGTAATCTCTTCTCATGAACTCGAAGAAAACTTCGTTTGCCACGTTTTTCCTTCCACAGCGACAACAAAAACTCCCCAACACTTCTTTCTTCTTCAGGCTTAGCAAAAGCCTCGAAATCCCCAAGAAAATGTCAAATTCCAAGAGCTGGTTCGACTGAACCAAGTCTGAAAAACCAAATGCAGAGCAACTTTGCAAATGCCAAACCGACACAATGAAAAATCAAATTCCCTCATACACTTTCCAAGGCGAACTGGTCGCGGGGACCGAAAACAATTAATGTAATTAAGGCTCTACCTTTTCCTAGTTTTCCACGCCACTGCCACTTGAGTTGGCGAACTCAATTTTCAAATTTACAAGCAAAAATCAAATTTGGCTCTATCTCCAAATAGATGCCTCTATTTCCTACCTGCCCCGCCAAAACTGGCACTGTCCACATATGGACTGTTTATTAAATTCCAATGAATGCCTTTCCTTCATCCTTATCCCTTCCCTCCAAGGGTCTCTGCACCCCTTAGATTAGGATTAGTTTAGGTTGCATATAGTATTCAACCTAGGTCTTAGTTTAGCCTTAGGTTATTAGGGCTTAGGTTATTTTCCCCCCTTTTTTTTTTATAATTTAAAAATCCACTTAGGATAGTAGGGTAGGATGCATGTTAGGACTTAGTATTAATTTAGGGTTTAATTCATACTAACCACTAACACTAACAACTTCCATCTAGCCTCCCTACTAACATTCACGTTAATGCAGAGCAGGATGTTCCGTCCTTCAGATTACGTGCCAAGGCCACTCGTGTCCAGGCATTTCTTGCCTCACGAGGTCCTAAGTTCGACAGTACAGGGTTCAAGAAGCGAACCCCTGTCGTTGGCATCTACGTGCTAGCTGTTCACACCTGCAATCAGGCGCTGCACATTCATAACAATCTCGGGTTCGGTTCAAGTGTGAATCGACACAGAAATCACAAGAGGACCTCAGCATACTTGGATCAGTGAAATTGATTCAAGGTATGTTGTCAATCAGCAAAGAGAGTTTAGCAAGTATACGACAATTTTTCGTCACATCAGCAAACACACAAGTACAATATTTGCTATCCCATGCAATAAATCATAGCATACCAGAATCCAAGTTAGCAACTCATTCTCTTAAGATCAAAACTTATCTTAACATGTTTGCCTTCATTTCAGCAGCTATAATAGTATGTAAAACATTTACCAAGTTAACATACAAAATCAGAGTGTTACATTCTTCCCTCCTTAAAGAATCATCGTCCCGATGATCAGATTAAACAAATCAAGGAGTTCCTAGGACAAAGTTCAGTTATTGTCCTTTCATTCATCAGTTCATACCAAAAACAGATTCACTCTTAAAAACAACGTTTTAAGACAACTGTACAATAGACTAATAATTGTCTAAATTTGGTAGAATTATCAGTTCTTGAATTTCAAATTCAATTAAACAGGTGTGGAAAAGTAGATCTCATTTCTTCGAGATTCTCCCAAGTTGCACTTTCTTCGCTGAACTGGTCCCACTGGACCTTACATTGGTTCACTTCACGATTTCTCAAGTACAACTGGTGAGTTCCCAACACTCGAATGGGCTTAACCACGATTATTCCTGGGTCTTGGACCTGCAAGGAATTCCAATTTAGCACATGTGATAAATCTATCACGTATTTCTTAAGCAAAGAAATATGAAAAAAATCATGCATTTGAGACAAAGCAGGAGGTAATGCTAGACGATAAGCTACAAGGTTGATTATTTCAACAATTTCAAGAGGTCCCACGTAACGTGGCGACAACTTGGCAGCCTTGCCAAAAGTTATTGAGATCTTTTTCGGCTTCACCCGAAGAAAGACCTTCTCACCCAGTTTATAATGCATGTCAACCCGCTTCAAGTCTGCATAACTCTTTTGCCTATTGGCAACCTCCTTTAGATGTTCTCGAATCATTTTGATTTGCTGTTCCATTTCCATAAGGATTTCTAGCCCAATTACCTCTCTGTCCTCAACGCTGTCCCAGCTGACAGGGGTTCTACATTTTCTTCCATACAATGCTTCAAAGGGCGCCATTTTTAAAGAGGCATGATAGGTGTTATTGTAAGCAAATTCTACCAGCGGAAGGTATTCCTCCCATTTATACTGCTGGTCCATGCAATACATCCTTAACATGTCCTCTAAAACCTGATTAACTCTCTCAGTCTGTCCATCCGTTTCTGGATGATATGCAGAACTGAAGTTCAATTTAGTCCCCAAGGCCGCGTTAAGCGTTTGCCAAAACCTTGATGTCATCCTCGGATCTCTGTCCGATATGATTAATTCTGGTATTCCATGCAATCTGAAGATTTCATGTACAAATCTTCTTGCTAGCACTGGTGCATCGTCCTTCAAATTACCAGCAATGAAGTGTGCCACTTTGGTCAATTTTTCGACTACAACCAGGATAATGTCATGCTTATTTCTTGACATAGGCAATCCTTGAACGAAATCCATCGTTATCACTTGCCATTTATACTGTGGAATACTGTGGGGATACAATAATCCAGCGGGGTGCATATGTTCCGCCTTAACACGCTGACATTCCAAGCAGTGTGTTACAAATTCTACCACATCCTTTTTCATTCCCTTCCAGAAGTATTGTTGTTTAAGATTAGCAAGCATTTTTGTAATGCCAGGGTGTCCAGAAAAAAGGTGAATTATGGAATTCAGTTAACAATTTCCCTCTTAAGTCATTTGCCACAGGTATATATACCCTGTTTTCGAACCTTAGGATTCCTTCATTATCAAAATGGAATCCCTTATACCTGATGTCCTGCGGGTCTGCAGCAAGTGCTGATTTGACTTGCTGGAAATAAGGATCTGATTCCAAGGCCTCTTTTACCTCATCCTTAAACTGAGTTCTTAACGTTATAAGAGCAGAGATATGCTTCCTTCGACTCAAAGCATCTGCTACCCAATTTTCCTTGCCCTTAATGTAGCTTATATCGAAGTCATACTGAGACAGAAATTCTAACCATCTTCGCTGCCTTGCATATAGATTTGGCTGAGTAAAAACTATACTTCAGCCCCAGATGGTCTGTTTTTAACTCAAAGGGCTTGCCTAAAAGGTAATGCCTCCATATTTGAAGTGCACGAACAATGGCAGCGAGCTCAAGATCATGTGGAGCATAGTTCTGTTCATGTAACTTAAGTTTTCTACTTTCATAAGCGATGACATGGTTATTCTGTAACAGAATACCTCCAAGGCCTTCTCCTGAGGCGTCTATTACAACCATAAAATCTCCATTTGGATCAGGTACAGTCAAAATAAGTGTTGTAGTTAACAGTTCCTTTAACTTTTTAAAGGCAGATTCACATTTGTCTGTCCAGACAAATTTCTTTTCTTTCTTTTGCAGCGAAGTGATTGGGGCAGCAATTTTTGAAAAGTCCTTAACAAACTTTCGATAATATCCAGCCAAGCCCATGAAGCTCCTCACTTCGTGAACGTTCTTAGGCACAGGCCACTCCGTTATAGCTGTGATCTTTGAAGGGTCAACAGCTATCCCATTTTTGCTTATAACGTGTCCCAAATAATGCACTTCTGCATCATAAAAGGAACATTTGGACAGTTTTGCCATACAATTTCCTCTTTCTTAAGATTTCCAGCACTATCCTGAGGTGTTCTTGGTGCTCTTCGACATTTTTAGAGTATATAAGAATGTCATCTAAGAATACAAGCACAAACTTGTCTAAGTATTCTTGAAAAATATTGTTCATTAGATTCATGAAGGCGGCAGGTGCATTAGTCAGCCCAAAAGGCAACACCGGTGAACTCATAATGCCCGTACCTTGTTCTAAAAGTTCTTTTATGAATATCTTCTTCCTTTATTCTCAACTGATAGTACCCTGATCGTAGATCTATTTTTGAATAAACTGATGCTCCTCGTATCTGATCAAACAGATCATCAATCCTAGGAGGTGGGTATCGATTTTTGATAGTTGTTTTGTTCAGCATCCTGTAATCAATGCACAGCCTCAAAGTGCCATCCTTTTTCTTTACGAAAATTACCAGCGCTTCCAAAGGTGAGACGCTTGGTCTGATCAGCCCCTTAGTCAGAAGTTCTTGTAACTGAGCCTTCAGCTCTACCAACTCAATGGTAGTCATTCTATAAGGTGCCTTAGATATGGGTTCCATTCTTGGTTTGATTTCTATTACGAAATCAAACTCACGTTTGGGCGGAAGACCTGGCAATTCCTCCGGAAACACATCACGGAAATCCCTCAACAATGGATATCTTTCCATGAAATCATTACCTTCTTCTGTATTTTTTGTCATTTTTACTGCATACAAAGTGTAGCCTCTGTTTTTAGCCCTCTTTAGTTGCATAGCCGTCAGTTTCCTAACTGCAACTTCCCGTTTTACACCTTGAATGACTGCTGCTTTTTGTAGGTCATCGAAGCAATAGATTTGTTTTTCATAACAGTCAACCTTTTCCTTATGTTCAGCCAACCAGTTAACTCCAATAATGATATCATATGATCCTAGAGGAGTGACATACAAGTCAACTTCGGTGGAGAAACTAGGTAGATCAAGAATTGCCCCAAAAAGGCACATTTCGACTGTATGGACAGCATTATTCCCATAATGCACTGTCCATGTTTTATCCATTCTTGCAGCCTTCCTTTTTAATTTCATGGCAAGTTTAGCAGAAATAAAACATTTTGTAGCTCCAGTATCAAAAATTACAACTACAGGTTTACCGAATAACTTACCCGTAACTTCTATGGGCGTCACTTGCTTTTCAGCTTGTTTGTTAGCCACTGCAGCATGTATCCTATGCTGCTATCTGCGATCATCCTTCTTCAGAGGACAGTGATTCGCATAGTGGTCCTTTCCACAGTTGAAGCATCCTCCAGCTGGCCCTTTTCTAGGCTCAAATTTATTACCATCCTTGAAGTTATCATTCTGGCTTCCATAGGACTTCTGTCCAATGCCATTAACTTTTGTGAAGTTGTTCCGCACGCTATTTATAGGTATATTCATCACAGGTTTCTTGTTGTTATCTACAACAATTTTGTTTTTCACACCAAACCTTTTCCAAGGTCCCCTTTTCTGGTGCAAGAGACGAAGAAGGATTGGAAATCTTCTTCCTTATCTCTTCCCTGTGAGCAGATATTGCCCTCAATTTTTGTTCCTATCTGATTGTCTTTTCGACAACTCCATCCATGGTGGTTGGGACGTGGACATCCACTTCGCCCCCAATGATGGGATTCAGTCCCATTATGAATTTCTGTATTCTGAACTTCTCGTTAGCTTGGTACTGCAGCACATACTTAAGGAGTTTAGTAAACCCTTCCTAGTATTCTGTCACCGACAGCCTTCCTTGTGACCAGTTCTGAAATTTAGTCATTTTCCTATCAAAATAGAGTTGAGGCAGCCATCGTTGCCTAAAATAACCCTTAAATTGATCCCAAGTTATGTCTGATTCGACAATATTCAACTCAACCTTACGGTTGTCCCACCATGATGATGCTTCATGAGAAAGCTGATATGCTCCCCATATTGCTTTAGTCTCTTCAGAGAAGTTTCTTATCGCAAAGTATTTCTCCATTTCACTGAGCCAGTTCTCAGCTCCGTCCCCAAGAGTTGTTCCATCAAACTTTGGAGGACTTATTCTCTTTATATCATTTGTAAGTTCAGCTGCTAAACTTGCCCTTTTATTTTCAGGGGGATTAGGAGTAATAACATTATTATCATCAACACCCGGATTCCCTCCGTTGATGTTGTCCACAGGAGGCAGCTGATCATTTATTTCAGCTTCATTCCCCTCCTCTTCATTTCCCATTGACTGTTGTTCCAGTACAGTCAAACGATCCCTCGTATCAAGTAGGGCAGCAAGGATTTCATCCAGCTTTTGGGCAGTTGCTGCTTCTCCACCCTGCAACAGGTTATTCGCAGCATTCCCTCTTGTCCTGACCATTTTCTGTTCAATAAGAAAATATAAACCTTATTAATATCGTGGACTCATTAGGTCCAAGAGCTGCAACCTTCAGCTCTGATACTAAGATGTAACATCCTCATTTCAAAATACCAGAACAAGGGAAATTTTTTTTTTTTTTTTTTGATAATGTTCACTGTTATGAATTATAAAATTCAAACACATGTTCAAGTTTTAATAATTGTTCTCTGCCCAAACAACACAGTTTGGATCACATAATTTCTTTTTAAAATGAATGTTCCATGTTCACATATTTACAATATGGAACACACATTCAATGCCATTCAATCTTATAACAGATTCTATATGCTGCTATAAATGACTCGAGGAACTACTGATCTTCCATTTTCATGGCTCGGAGTTTCAACGATCCTTCATTTCATGACTCGGCAACAACCGATCCTTCATGTTCATGACTCGGCAACAACCAATCCTTCATGTTTTTTTATGCATGGTATATTCTATATACCTATTCTCATAACCAATTCCAGTTATCGAAGTGATCCATTTAAGAAGCCTATCTGAATATCTGTTACTGATATTCATCTGACATCCTGCATCTTAAATTAAGTGATAAGGACAACGCAACCAGCAATTGCGATACTTTGGCCAAAGATTTTCACATGCTTTGCATGATAATATTCCTGGATGTGATACACATCTACGGAATATGTCCTTCACCTCACTTCACCTGTTATCTAGAATGGTCTTTCCTGGTTCCTACCAGTCCTTTTCGTTTAAGGTCAGTTTTAAACTTTCAATTTAACCAATTAGAATATGAACGAATATAAGAAGGCACTCCTGATAACTAAAGATACGCAGACATACAGTGTCGTTACCCCACGACTCCGTGTGTCTAATTATCTTTAGTATTCCGGAGTCACTCCGTATATCTGATCATACTCTATCCCCTACTAAGAGTTACACATTCAGCCTATGTATTCTAAATGTTTTAATTCAGGAGGGCATTGCAATATGTCAGCTGCAACAGTGTGTCATCATGAAGACCTCGTCTTCATGGAGACACCTTGCTGTAGCTGGCATATGCCAATGTCCTACGGAATTCTCCCATCGATAATACACATCCTGCTCAAGTGCTTCAGATATGATTTTAATAATTAAAATCAACTTTCAGCATCCACGCTGATCTCTTGATCCTTGTTTCCGTTACAGTTGTATAGGGCTAAGAGAGACTAAATCCGTCCATTGTCTTGCAATGCATCTTCTCCTTCATGTTGAAGGGCTGCATTTCCTTACTTGGTTCACTTCTTAATCATTGGATTAAGCAGTCCGTTCCGACGGACGTGATAAGTTTAACCTATTAAACTTAACCAAGATTTTCTCAACTACAACTAAATTCAGAATTTAACTTATTAGACATCATTTAAACAAGGTCTAATTCCCAAGAACAATATTCATTTGTTCTCCTTAACGTTATATGGTTAAGGTCCATTAGTTACGGATATACTTATCCTATATCCATTATTCTGAATTTATCAAACGGGATCATTAATGGAGTTCGAAAGTGAAGTTCGATTACCCCGGAGTTGATTGATATTCCTTAGCTCCTAAGATAATCTTGAATACCTTCCGATTATGGAATCATATTCTTCTTAATCCTTTTTAATGTCAATTAAAAATTCATCTTTACCCAAGTATGAACTAATTGCATTTTTCAACTTAAAAGTTGCGTTTAGGTAAGAATAGATATCAGCTTCCATTTAGCATCCATCCAAGGACAAATAACAATTCCAAATCAAGAAATAAAATTATATTTCCAGATTAGACAACAAAATCAAACTGATATAACTATTGAAAATATCACACTTGTAATTGTATTCAATATTTCAAGTCATAATCTGTACATTTGCCAATCCAGCTGATTGGGCATAGTTTATACAAAACATCCATACAACTCATGGACAGAAGAATATATTTTCTTCTTTTCACAATTCCTCGAAGAGGAAATAAAGCAACAATTACAATTCATCCTTTATTAATCAAGAAGCATCAGAAAACAGCCATGTCTTCATTCTAATCAAATTCCATCTGCAAAATGATTTGCACGGGTCAGTTCAATGAACTGAGCATATTAAGCACTTATCCTTAAAATAAGGTGCTTCAACTAACTGTCTCAATAAAAGAACCCTGCTTTTATGAAACGACAGTTAAACATCAATCACAAAATAGGCACAAAAGAAAGATCAGCATAACAACTGAACTATCAAAATATTATCACAATCAGCAATAAGACTGATGTCCTGTTTCCACATAATTTTAAACATATTATTATCCTTTCCATGCCTTTCATTAATAATAAATGCAAAGGATGAAACTAACTGAAATGTAACTCATTACTTTCCTTTCAGTTCGTGTATTAAATTCAAAGCAATCAAGTACAGAAAAGAAAGCGAACAGCAATGCATATATTTGCTCCCATCTAAGCACTATAAAAATTCATTATTCACGAATTCCAGATTTCCAACTGAATGAATGAAGAAAAGATCATTTTTCCAAGTCATTCATTCATATCTCTATTTCTTTCCACATGACTGTCCTAACAGTGGAATCCAAATGAAAGACAAATCAAGATAACAGTTCAGAGTGAAACTTACAAAATCCATTCGGAATTCACTTTCTGGCAGCAAGAATAATTTCATTTATAATCAGCTTTTAAATGAAAACAGGGAAGAATTTGTGATAGAACAAGCAATATCAAGATGCAAACCATGTAATTGTTGTACTAGAAGATTCCATACTTCTCTCACTGTATTGTTAACCAAACAAACAGTTATATAATCACGCAATCACTTACTCATATGACCTTTTATATCCATGAACGCATACAATTCATAATAACCTATTACACATTGTTGTTACCTACAGCGAAACCAAATTCTTATGCACCGTAAAGTTCCAATATTATTTTCAGAGTCAAAATAGCAAAAAGATAAGAATTCATTTCTCTAAAAATTTCATTAAGAACAATCCTTTTGATCAAAATGAACTCAAACACCCAAATCATGTTCATCTAAGCAAGACACCTCAAATTATAAAGATAGCAGAACAGTCGTTCTTATTGAGAAGCAAACTCACATAGCCTGTACAATTTAAATCCAGTATACCACAACAATGGATATCCAATTCGAGTTCTATCTCGATCAACTGTTAATTTCAAATACAGCATTCTCCATTCTCTTAATGAAGTACAGAACGCAAATATAATAATCATATTTCAATACCTTAATAAAGGCAAACCCGCGTAGGGCGCCAATTGCGTAATCTTGGTACAGTGGGGAAAGACTCAGAAAACAAGCTGATTTCCACATTTTCCATTTATTTAAAACAGAAATCCAAGTCAAGTTCGCATTCACCAGACAATTCCAAAGAGGAGGTCAAACCTCAACTATAGGACGCAATGAAATCAATTTTCCATTACAGCATAAGGGAATATAATCATTCTTTACACAAAATACAACCAATTGTAATTTTTTCAATCAGTCCGAACAGGAAGACCAAACAGCATCTATGAAACACAATAAAACCACCCTATTCTCTCAACAAGGAGAAACGAAATCCATTAATAACTTCAGGAGGAAAACAATCAACTTTTTCCTACTTTCACGAATACCCAGTACGTATTCGTTTAGTTCCTACTCAAGAAAAAGGTATAGCAATAAAAATAATGTTAGTACTTCGTTCCATTCGAGTTCAATTACTCAAAGGAAACCCGAATGCCACTACCATCCAAAATCCAAAACAATACAAGGAAAAAGGATTTACTTTCTTAAAGAAATTTTCAATAAGAACTACTTCAACAACTATTATTTCCTTCCTTCCAGTTCGTTAGCAATAAACAATTGTTTCAATAGTGAAAACAACTCATAATAAGTGTACAGTCCCAAGATACACATAACGAATTTCCCGTTACTGTCAAACGACCAGCACACAGGAAGGTACCTCATTCGAGGAATACAAAAACAATTAAACTCAGCAGTCAGAGGCAATATTTCTTATTATTAACAAAATGACAGCCAGATTCAATGAAAGCCAATTCATAGCAATATACACAGCTGTATCATCACTTACCCCTTTTTTTTTTTTACATACAAGGGCAGTTCCCAACACAATAGCAAAGAAAAGATTACATTTAAGGAAACAATTTCACTATAAGGAACGATTACACGGCCTGTACCAATTTCAACAACACGAACAGTGAAATAAATTTCTATTTCAGACCTCCATACAGTCAATAACCAATACAATAATTCATCTCCAATTTGATTCGAGCGAATACAAATCAAAACCGAGCAACCAGAACGATTCATCATATCATTTTCCAAACAAAAAGAAGCAAGAATCGATGAAACCCAATTCGAATCGACTCGACAACAATCACAGAATCAAAACCCAAGAGTAGGGTTGTTTTAATGAGACACTTAAACAAAGCAAGAGTTTTTAAAGAGAAGGGCTTAACATGCCTGTAATCTCTTCTCCTGAACTCGAAGAAAACTTCGTTTGCTGTGTTTTTCCTTCCACAGCGACAGCACAAACTCCCCAACACTTCTTTCTTCTTCAGGCTTAGCAACAGCCTCGAAATCCCCAAGAAAATGTCAAATTCCAAGAGCTGGTTCGACAGAACCAAGTCTAAAAAACCAAATGCAGAGCAACTTTACAAAAGCCAAACTGACACAATGAAAAATCAAATTCCCTCATACACTTTCCAAGGTGAACTGGTCGCGGGGACCGAAAACAATTAATGCAATTAAGGCTCTGTCTTTTCCTAGTTTTTCCACGCCACTACCACTTGAGTTGGCGAACTCAATTTTCAAATTTACAAGCAAAAATCAAATTTGGCTCTATCTCCAAATAGATGCCTCTATTTCCTACCTGCCCCACCAAAACTGGTGTTGTCCACGTATGGACTGTTTATTAAATGCCAATGAATGCCTTTCCTTCATCCTTATCCCTTCCCTCCAAGGGTCTGCGCACCCCTTAGATTAGGATTAGTTTAGGTTGCATATAGTATTCAACCTAGGTCTTAGTTTAGCCTTAGGTTATTAGGGCTTAGGTTATTTTCCCCCTTTTTATTTTTATTTTATAATTTAAAAATCCACTTAGGATAGTAGGGTAGGATGCATGTTAGGACTTAGTATTAATTTAGGGTTTAATTCATACTAACCACTAACACTAACAACTTCCATCCAGCCTCCCTACTAACATTCACGTTAATGTAGAGCAGGACGTTCCGTCCTTCAGATTATGTGCCAAGGCCACCCATGTCTAGGCATTTCTTGCCTCACGAGGTCCCAAGTTCGACAGTACAGGGTTCAAGAATCGAACCCCTGTCATTGGCATCTACGTGCTAGTTGTTCACACCTACAATCAGGCGCTGCACGTTCATAACAATCTCGGGTTCGGTTCAAGTGTGAATCGACACAGAAATCACAAGAGGACCTCAGCATACTTGGATCAGTGAAATTGATTCAAGGTATGCTGTCAATCAGCAAAGAGAGTTTAGCAAGTATACGACAATTTGTCGTCACATCAGCAAACACACAAGTACAATATTTGTTGTCCCATGCAATAAATCATAGCATACCAGAATCCAAGTTAGCAACTCATTCTCTTAAGATCAGAACTTATCTTAACATGTTTGCCTTCATTTCAGTAGCTATAACAGTATGTAAAAAATTTACCAAGTTAACATACAAAATCAAAGTGTTACATCCCACCTCTTCTCAGAAGACATAGCCAAGAGTTGACCATATGTAATATTTGCAGGCCTTTTGGACAGATCTTCCAAGATGGAGTATGGTCCTTGCCCCTGTGAAATCAAAAAATCCTGCACACCCAACTTTCTTCTCCTATGTTTCTTACTAGTTTCTTTTTTCATCTTCTTAGGATCATTTCCATCTTGATTATCTTTTTCTTTCTTTCTTTTTGTTACAAACACATCTACTTCATTATTTCTGCTCTTATCTACTACATCAAAAGAATTCACAGGTGCTTTTCCTTTATCACTATCTCCTTTACTAGATGTAGAAGCTCTATTTGAACAATTATACTTATAATGACCCTTTTTATAACAACCATAACATACGACTTCAGAAATATTTCTTTTTGGACCTCTATCTCCTCCCTGAGAACTAAATTCTTTTCCTTGAAGAAGATTAATTGTTAACTAACCCATCTTTTTGAGCAGATCTTCATACTCAGTAGATGTACTAGGAGAAATATTTGTGCTCACCGGGAGTGGTTGTGTATTCTGGACCAAAGGCACTGGTGTAGGCTCTACTTTAGCCACAATTTCTTTGGGCTCCTCTTCCATGCTTTCTTCTTTCCTTCTTGCAATCTCCTTTGCTTGTTCAATGGAAGTTGGGCGGTCATACTTCACTCTTTTTTGATCTCTGGCTTCATCCCAAGAATGAAGTGCTTACAGAGGAGATTATCCACGCCATTCATCAACCCATCCGCTAGTCCTTCCTTCCGAATCTGGGCATCGAGCTTCCTCCTTAGCTCTAGAACACGAGCATGATAATCCCTTATCTTCTCCTTCTCTCCTTGGGATAGCTTTGTGATCTTGATCATGAGATCTGAATATTTCTGTTGTTCACCAAATTCTTCAAGAAAACTTTCAGTTAATAAATCCCATGAATTTTTCACATTATCACCCAGTGTTTCAAACCACCTAAATGCTGAACCATCCAAAAAGGTAGGAAAAAATTTAGTCCATTGTTCCCTTCTTATAAGGCCATTACAAATACAAGATCACTTAAACTCTTGAATGAAAGAAGAAGCATCTTCATTAGATTGAGCTGAAAAAACATGAATCTTTCCCATTTTCAAAAGTAACCACCGTGAAATACCAACTCACAAGTACAATCAACAAGACTTATGTGTACAAATAATTGGAATCACTATACTAGAAAGTGAATTTACACCTTTCTATAGTAAAATAGAAATGACCACGGTAAACTATGGTAAAACTTGACTTACTGCGGTAAAAACTGACTTTACTGTGGTAAACACTATTCACGGTAAAAAGTGAAGTTACTGCAGTAAATACTATTCACGGTAAAAAGTGACTTTACTGCGGTAAATACTATTCTAGCAAAAATGGCTTTACCATGGTAACTACTATTCATGGTAAAAATGTCTTTACCATGGTAACTACTATGCACAGTAAAAACAAGGTTACCCTCTAATTGATTTTTGACTAAGTGGGAATATCTCTCCAGAAAATCCACCAACGAGGAATGGTCCCGGCAACGGAACCAAAATGTCATCACCAATCTGGCACTATGATAATTCTTCACTGGGAACTCCTCGTGCTATGATTATTTACTAATGCACAGCCTTTAGTTTGGTGGATGTAATCTGGAAACAAAACAACAACATAACACAAGAATACCATCGACTATGATAAGACGGAATGATGACAAATCTGAAATATCAAAGTAAATGATAATATTAACATGAAATTGCTACAATCTCACCCATGAGGTACTTCAAGTGTTATTGACTTCACTTGCCTTACACCAAGACTATGGGAGAAACTTTACAATTACACCTCTTAATGGCTTCTTCAACACACCTTTAAACTGATGGTTTCCTTCGCACACTTCCTACAATATTTCTCACTACTTCCTTCTATGCTAAATGAGGGGGGTGGCCTCTCTATTTATAGAACTTCTAGGCTTATCCATCTTATCTCTAAGATAGGATAAGAAATCCACTCTGACAAATCATATTCCATACCTTAACTCTTATCTGTACATGTAAGCTTATCTTTTAAGATAAGATAAACCCTATCATTTTACATGGGTTCCACATTTTTAGGCTTTTTACAAATAAAATATACAAAATATTTATGACCTCACTCCTTGTCCTTATTACCAATATAATATTTCTAATTCCTAATCACGTAGACCCTACTTCTCTAATTACCCAAACTTTGACATTTTAACATTACCGGACCACTTACGACAAATATTTACTTTTTACAACATTCCTATTGTACTTTCACTATTACCGTACTCCACATTATTGGTGGCACCATACTGACAGCACCGTTATCTTCTATCAGATGCTAATACTAATTATACTTAACAACAGCATATTCCTAATACATACATTAATGAAATAGAAATTGCGGAAGAAAATTTTAGTGTCGACAGCACCCTGAGCTTGTGGCTTGGGCACGAATTTTTGCATGTTGACACTTTGTTTTGTGCACAACCAGCCTACACCTTGGGTACAAATTTTTACATGTGGAACTTTGTGTTTTTCGCTCCTAGCCTGCGCCTTGGGCACGAATTTTCGAATGTCAACACTTTGTGTTGTGCACCCCCAACCTACGCCTTGGGCACGAATTTTCGCATGTGGTCACTTTGTGTTGTTCGCCCCCAACCTACGCCTTGGGTGTGAATTTTCACATCTCGACGCTTTGTGTTGTGCGCCCCCAACCTGTGCCTTGGGTGTGATGTTTTGCTTGTCAACACTTTGTGTTGTGTGCCTCCAGCCTACGCCTTGGGCATGAATTTTTGCATGTCGACACTTTATGTTGTGCTACCCCAGCCTGTGCCTTACATGCAAATTTTCTCATGTCGATACTTTGTGTTGTGTGCCCCCATCCTGTGCCTTGTGTGTGAATTTTCACATGTCAACACTTTGTGTTAGGCACACCCAGCATGTGCCTTGGGCACGAATTTTCACATGTCGACACTTTGTGTTGTGAGCTTCCAGCCTATGCCTTGGGCATAACTTGTCACATGTCAACACTTTGTGTTGCGCGCCCCCATCCTGTGCCTTCGGCACAAATTTTCACATGTTGACACTTTGTGTTGTGCACCCACAGCCTACGTCTTTGGCTCAAATTTTCAAATGTCAACACTAGGTGTTGTGTACCACGGGCCTGTGCCTTGAGCGTGAATTTTCGCATGTCGACACTTTCTTTTGTGCACCGTCAGCCTGCACCTTTGACATAAATTTTTACGTGTTGACACTTTATGTTGTGCGCTCTCAGCGTGCGCCTTGGGCATGAATTTTTGAATGTCAACACTTTGTGTTATGCGGCCCCAGCCTGCGCCTTGGGCACAAATTTTCACATCTGGACACTTTGTGTTGTGTGCCACCAACCTGTACCTTGGGTGTAAATTTTCACATCTCGATGATTTGTGTTGTGTGCCCCCAGCCTGCGCCTTGGGCGTGAATTTTTTCATGTCGACACTTTGTGTTGTGCGCCTCCAGCCTGTGCCTTAAGTGTGAATTTTCACATGTTGACACTTTGTGTTGTGCTCGCCCATCCTGTACATTTTGTGCAAATTTTCACATGTCAACACTTTGTGTTGTGCGCCCCCATCCTGTGCCTTGGGTGTGAATTTTTACATGTCAACACTTTGTCTTGTGCACCCCTAGCCTGTGCCTTGGTCACAAATTTTCACATGACGACACTTTGTGTTGTGCACCCCCAGCCTATGCCTTTGGCGGGAATTTTCACATGTTGACACTTTGTGTTGTGCGCCCCCAACCTGCACCTTGGGCACGAATTTTCAAATGTCAACACTTTGTGTTGTACACGCCCATCCTGCACCTTGGACATGAATTTTCACATGTTGACACTTTGTGTTGTGTGCCACCAGCCTGCACCTTGAGCGTGAAGTTTTTCATGTCGACACTTTGTATTGTGCACCCACAGCCTACGCAATGGGCGTGAATTTTTGCATGTCAAAACTTTGTGTTGTGGTCCCCCAGCCATCGCCTCTGGCCTGAATTTTCGCATGTTAACACTTTGTGTTGTGCGCCCCCAGCCTGCATTTTGGACGTGAATTTTTACATGTCGACACTTTTTGTTGTGTGGCCCCAGCCTACACCTTGGGTGTGAATTTTGACATGTTAACACTTTGTGTTGTGCGCCCCAGCCTACGCCTCAGGTGTGAATTTTTGCATTACAACACTTTGTGTTATGCTACCCCAACCTACGCCTTGGGCATGAATTTTCGCATGTCGACACTTTGTCTTGTGCACCACCAACTTGCGCCTTGAGCACAAATTTTCGCATGTCGACACTTTGTGTTGTGCGCCCCTAGCCTGTGCCTTGGTTACGAATTTTTACATGTCGACAGTTTGTGTTGTGTGACCCTAACCTGCGCCTTGGGTGTGACTTTACGCATGTTGACACTTTGTGTTGTGCGCCTCTAGCCTACACCTTGGGCATGAATTTTTGCATGTCAACACTTTGTGTTATGCGCCCCTAGCCTGCTCTGTGGGAGTGAATTTTCACATGTCGACACATTGTGTTATGCACCCCCAGCCTGTGCCTTGGGTGTGAATTTTCACATATCGAGACTTTGTGTTGTGCACACCCAGCCTACACCTTAGGTGTGAATTTTTGAATGTCGACACTTTGTGTTGTGCTCTCCCAGCCTACACCTTGGTCGAGAATTTTCACATGTCGACACTTTGTGTTGTGTGCCCCTAGCCTGCGCCTTGATTACAAATTTTCACATCTCGACAGTTTGTGTTGTGCACCCCTAGCATGCGCCTTAGGTGTGAATTTACGCACGTTGACACTTTGTGTTGTGTGGCTCCAACCTGCACCTTGGGCATGAATTTTCACATGTCAACACTTTTTGTTGTGTGCCTCCAGCCTGTGCCTTGGGAATGAATTTTCACATGTTGATACTTTGTGTTGTGCGCCCCCAGCCTGCACCTTGGGTGTGAATTTTCGCATGTCAACACTTTGTGTTGTGCACCCCCAACCTGCACCTTAGGGTGTTATTTTCGCATGTGGAAATTTTGTGTTGTGCATCCCCTACCTATGCCTTGGGCACAAATTTTTTCATGTGGACACTTTGTGTTGTCGGCCTTCAGCCTGCACCTTGGGTGTGAATTTTTACATGTCGACACTTTGTGCTGTATGCCCCCAGCCTTTGCCTTGGGCATGAATTTTCGCATGTCGACACTTTGTGTTGTACGCCCCTAGCCTGGACCTTGGGAAAAAAATTTTGAATGTCGACACTTTGTGTTGTGCACCACCATCCTACACCTTACAAGAAAATTTTTGCATGTTGACACTTTATGTTGTGTGCACCCAACCTGCGCCTTGGGAAAAAATTTTCAGATGTCAACACTTTGTGTTGTGCGCCCCCAGCTTGCACCTTGGGCACAAATTTTCTCATGTCGAAACTTTGTGTTGTGCCTCCCCAACCTGTGACTTGGGACTAAATTTTCATATGTCAACACTATGTGTTGTGCTCTCCCAGCCTATGTCTTGGGCATGAATTTTTACATGTCGACACTTTGTGTTGTGTGCCTCCAGCCTACGCCTTAGGTGTAAATTTTCACATGTCTACACTTTGCGTTGTACGGCCCCATCCTGCACCTTGGGCACGTATTTTCACATGTCAAAACTTTGTGTTGTGTGCCCCCAGCCTGCACCTTTGGCGCTAATTTTCTCATGTCGACACTTTGTTTTGTGCACCACTAGCCTGCACCTTGGGCATGAATTTTTGCATGTCGACACTTTATATAGTGCACCCCCAACATGCACCTTGGGAAAAATTTTTGACATGGCGAAACTTTGTGTTGTGCATCCCCAGACTTCACCTTGGGCATGAATTTTCACATGTCAACACTTTGTGTTGTGCTCCCCTAGCCTGCGCCTTGTGTGTAAATTTTTGCATGTTGACACTTTTTGTTGTACGCCCCCAGCCTGCACCTTGGGTGAAAATTTTTGCATGTCGACACTTTGTGTTTTGTGCCCCCAGCCTGCACCTTGGGCGGGAATTTTCGCATGTTGACACTTTTTGTTGTGCTCCCATAACCTGTGCCTTAGGTACGAATTTTCGCATGTCCACAGTTTGTGTTGTGCACCCCCAGCCAGTGCCTTGGGCATGAATTTTTATATGCCAACACTTTGTGTTGTGCACCCCTAGCCTACACCTTGGGCACGAATTTTCACATGTTGACACTTTGTGTTGTGTGCCCCCAGACTGTGCCTTTGGCGGGAAGTTTCACATATTGACACTTTGTGTTATGCACCCCCATCCTGTGCATTAGGCGTGAATTTTCAAATGTCGACTCTTTGTGTTGTGGGCCCCCAGCCTGCGCCTTGGATGTAAATTTTTGAATGTTAACACTTTTTGTTGTGCGCCCCCATCCTGCACCTTGGGCGTGAATTTTTGCATTACGAAACTTTGTGTTGTGTGCCGCCAACCTATGCCTTAGGTGTGAATTTTTGTATGTCAACATTTTGTGTTGTGAGCCTCTAGCCTGCACCTTGGGCACACATTTTCGAATGTCAACACTTTGTTTTGTGCACCCTCAGCTTACACCTTGGGCATGAATTTTTACATTTTGATACTCTGTGCTGTATGCCCCCAGCCTGTGCCTTGGCTGTGAATTTTCACATGTCGACACTTTGATTTTTGTGCCCATAGCTTGCCCCTTGGGCGTGAATTTTTGAATGTCGACACTTTGTGTTGTGCGTCCCTAGTTTGCGCCTCAGGTGTGAATTTTCACATGTCGACACTTTTTGTTGTGCGCCCCCAGCCTGCACCTTGGGTGTGAATTTTCACATGTGGACACTTTGTGTTGTGTGCTCCCAGCCTGTGCCTTTGGCACGAATTTTCACATGTGGACACTTTGTGTTGTCCGCCTTTAGCCTGCGCCTTGGGCCCGAATTTTTGCATGTCGACACTTTGTGTTGTGCACTCCCAAACTACGCCTTGGGTGCAAATTTTTACATGTTGACACTTTGTGTTGTGCACCTCAAGCCTGCACCTTGGGCACAAATTTTCACATGTTGATATTTTGTGTTGTGCTCCCCCAGCCTGCGCCTTGGGCACGAATTTTCGTATGTCGACACTTTGTGTTGTGCGCCCCCAGCCTGCACCTTGCATGCAAATTTTTACATGTCGACACTTTGTGTGTTGCATCCCCAGGCTGCACCTTGCGCATGAATTTTCACATGTCGACACTTTGTGTTGTGCGCCCCAAACCTGTGACTTGGGTAAGAATTTTCGAATGTCAACACTTTGTGTTGTGTGCCTCTAGGCTGCGCCTTGGGTGCAATTTTTCAAATGTTGACACTTTGTGTTGTGCGTTCCTAGCCTGTGCCTTTGGCATGTATTATCACATGTCGACACTTTGTGTTATGTGCCCCCAACCTGTGCCTCGGGCATGACTTTTCACATGTCAAGACTTTGTGTTGTGCGCCCCCATCCTACACCTTTGACTCAAATTTTCGCATGTCGACACTTGTTGTTGTGCACCCCCAGCCTGCGCCTTGGGCATGAATTTTCGCATGACGAAACTTTGTGTTATGCACCCCTAGCCTACACCTTGGGCACAAATTTTTACATGTCGACACTTTGTTTTGTGCACCCCCAGCCTATGCCTTGGGCATGATTTTTTGCATGTCGACAATTTATGTTGCGCACCCCCAGCGTGTGCTTTAGGAACAAATTTTCGCATTATGACACTTTATGTTGTGCACCCCAAGCCTGTGCCTTGGGTGTAAATTTTCGCATGTCAACACTTTGTATTGTGTGCCCTCAGCCTAAGCCTTGGGTGCAAATTTCTGCATGTCAACACTTTGTGTTTTGCGACCCCAGCCTATGCCTTAGGCACACATTTTTGCATGTCAACACTTTGTTTTTAGTGCTCTCAGCTTATGCCTTGGGTGTTAATTTTTGCATGTCAACACTTTGTGTTGTGCACCACCAGCCTGTGCCTTAGGCATGAATTTTTACATGTCGAAACTTTGTGTTGTGTGCCCCCATCCTGCGCCTTGGGCGTGAATTTTTACATGTTGACACTTTGTGTTATGTGCCCCTAGCCTACACCTTTGGCATGAATTTTCACATATTGACACTTTGTGTTGTGCACCCCCAGCCTGCGCCTTGGGCATGAATTTTTATATGTCGACACTTTGTGTTGTGCGCCCCCAGACTGCACCTTGTGTGTAAAGTTTCACATGTCGACACTGTGTGTTGTACACCCCCATCCTGTGCATTGGGCGTGAATTTTCACATGTCGACTCTTTGTGTTGAATGCCCCCAGCCTGCACCTTGGATGTGAATTTTCGAATGTTCACACTTTTTGTTGTGTGCCCCCAACCTGCTCCTTGGGCGTGAATTTTCACATTACGACACATTGTGTTGTGTGCCCTCAACCTGCGCCTTAGGCGTGAATTTTTACATGTCAACAGTTTGTGTTGTGAGCCTCCAGCATGCGCCTTGCACACACATTTTTGAATATCAACACTTTGTTTTGTGCGCCCTCAGCTTGCACCTTGGCTACGAATTATTTTATGTTGACACTTTGTGTTGTGTGCCCCCAGCTTGTGCCTTGGGTGTGAATTTTTGCATGTCAACACTTTGTGTTGTGTGCCCCCAGCTTGCGCCTTGGGCACGAATTTTCTCATGTCAAGACTTTGTGTTGTCTACCCCCAGCCTGCACCTTTGGCACGAATTTTTGCATATCGACACTTTGTGTTTTGCGCCCCCAGCATGCACCTCGGGTGTTAATTTTTACATGTCGACACTTTTTGTTGTACACCCCCATCCTGCACCTTGGGTGTGAATTTTCACATGTGAACACTTTGTGTTGTGTGCCCCCAACCTGCGCCTTGGGCACAAATTTTCACATGTGGACACTTTGTGTTGTGCACCTTCAGCTTGCACCTTGGGCGTGAATTTTTACATGTCGACACTTTATTTTGTGCACTCCCAGACTGCGTGTTGGGTGTAAATTTATACATGTTGACACTTTGGGTTGTGCGCCTCCAGCTTGCACCTTGGGCATGAATTTTTGCTTGTTGACACTTTGTGTTATGCGCCCCGAGCCTGCACCTTGAGCACAAATTTTCGTATGTCGACACTTTGTGTTGTGCGCCCCCTACCTGCACCTTGCATGCAAATTTTTGCATGTCGACACTTTGTGTGCTACATCCCCAGCCTGCACCTTAGGCATGAATTTTCACATGTTGACACTTTGTGTTGTACGCCCCCAGCCTGTGACTTGGGCACAAATTTTTGCATGTGTTGTGTGCCTCCAACCTGCGCCTTGGGTGTAATTTTTCACATGTCGACACTTTGTGTTATGCGGCCCTAGCCTGCACCTTGGGCGCGTATTTTCACATGTTGACACTTTGTGTTGTGCACCCCCAGCTTTTGCCTTGGGCACGAATTTTCACATGTCGAGACTTTGTGTTGTGCACCCTCATCCTGTGCCTTTAGCTCAAATTTTCACATGTTGACACTTTGTGTTGTGCACCCCCAGCCTGTACCTTGGGCACAAATTTTTACATGTCGACACTTTGTGTTGTGCACCCCCAACCTCCGCCTTTGGCACAAATTTTCACATGTCAACACTTTATGTTGCACACTCCTAGCCTGCGCTTTGGGCACAAATTTTCGCATTATGACACTATATGTTATGCGCCCGCAACCTATGCCTTGGGTGTGAATTTTCACATGTCAACACTTTGTATTGTACGCCCCCAACCTGAGCCTTGGGTGTGAATTTTCACATAATGACACTTTGTGTTGTTCGCAACCAACCTATGCCTTGGTTCTGAATTTTTACATGTCGACACTTTGTTTTGTGTGCCCCCAGCTTGTGCCTTGGGAGAAAATTTTTACATGTCGATACTTTGTGTTGTGCGCCCCTAACCTATGCCTTGGGCACACATTTTCACCTGTCAACACTTTGTTTTTAGTGCCCTCAACTTACGTCTTTGGTGTGAAGTTTTTCATGTCAACACTTTGTGTTGTGCACCCCCAGCCTGTGCCTTGGAAGCAAATTTTTGCATGTCAAAACTTTGTGTTGTGTGCCCCCATCCTGCACCTTGGGCGTGAATTTTCACATGTCAACACTTTGTGTTGTGTGCCCCCAGCCTACACCTTTGGCATGAATTTTTGCATATCGACACTTTGTGTTGTGCACCCCCAGCCTGCTCCTTGGGTGCGAATTTTCACATGTAGACACTTTGTGTTGTGCGCCCACAACCTACACCTTGGGCGTGAATTTTTACATGTCAACACTTTTTAGTATGCACCCCCAGCTTGCACCTTGGGTGTGAATTTTTAAATGTCAACACTTTGTGTTCTGCACCCCCAGCCTGTGCCTTGGGAACGAATTTTCGAATGCCAACACTTTATGTTGTGCGCCCTCAGCCTGCACTTTGGGCACGAATTTTTGCATTACAACACTGTGTGTTGTGTGACCCCAGCTTGCGCTTTAGGTGTGAATTTTCACATGTCAACACTTTGTATTGTATGCCCCCAGCCTGAGCCTTGGGTGCTAATTTTCGTATAACGACACTTTGTGTTGTGCACAAACAGCCTACGCCTTGGTTACGAATTTTCGGATGTCGACAATTTGTGTTGTAAGACCCCAGCCTGCGCCTTGGGTGCAAATTTTTGCATGTCAACACTTTGTGTTGTGCACACCCAACCTGCACCTTGGGAAAGATTTTTTTCATGTCGACACTTTGTGTTGTGCGCCCCCAGCCTATGCCTTGAGCATGTATTTTCGCATGTCAACAATTTGTTTTTAGTGCCCTGAGCTTGCGTCTTAAGCTTGAATTTTTACATGTCGACACGTTGTGTTGTGCAACCCCAGCCTATGCCTTGGGCATAAATTTTTGCATGTCAACACTCTTTGTAGTGTGCCCCCATCCTGTGCCTTGGGTGTGAATTTTCACATGTCGACACTTTGTGTTGTGTGCCCCCAGCTTGCACCTTTCACGAATTTTTACTTATCGACACTTTGTGTTGTGTGCCCCGAGCCTGCTCCTTGGGTTTGAATTTTCACATGTCGACACTTTGTGTTGTGCGACCCCAACCTGCGCCTTGAGTGCAAATTTTCACATGTCAACACTTTTTATTGTGCACCCCCAGCCTGCACTTTGGGTGTAAATTTTTAAATGTCGACACTTTGTGTTGTGTGCCCCAAGCTTTTGCCTTGGTCACGAATTTTCGTATGTCAACAATTTGTGTTGTGCGCCCCCATCCTACGCCTTGGGCGCAAATTTTCCAATGTTGACACTTTGTGTTGTGTGCCCCTAGCCCGTAACTTGGGTGCAAATTTTCACATGTCGACACTTTGTGTTATGTGCCCCCAGCCTGTGCCTTTGGCTCAAATTTTTTAATGTCGACACTTTGTGTTGTGTGCCCCGAGTCTGCGCCTTGGACATGAATTTTCGTATGTCAACACTTTCTATTGTGCACCCTAGCCTACACCTTGGGAAAAAATTTTACATCTTGACACTTTGTGTTGTGTAATCAAAGCCTGCGCCTTGGGCACAAATTTTCGAATGTCAACACTTTGTGTTGCGTGCCCCCAGCCTATGCCTTGGGCTCAAATTTTGGCATGTGGTCACTTTGTGTTGTGCGCCCCTAGCCTACGCCTTAGGTTTGAATTTTCGCTTCTTGATGCTTTGTGTTGTGCGCCCCGAGCCTACGCCTTGGGTGTGAATTTTCACATGTCGACACTTTGTGTTGTGCACCTCTAGCATGCGCCTTGGGCATGAATTTTCACATGTCGACACTTTGTGTTGTGCTCCCCCAGGCTATGCCTTGCTTACAAATTTTCACATGTAAACACTTTGTGTTCTGCGCCCCCAGCCTGCACTTTAGACCGAAATTTTTTCATGTCGACACTTTGTGATGTGCACCCCAAACCTGTGCCTTGGGGGAAAATTTTCACATGTCGACACTTTTTGTTGTGCGCCCTCATCCTATGCCTTGGGCAGGAATTTTTGCATGTCGAAACTTTTTGTTGTGTGCCCCCAGCCTGCACCTTGGTCATGAATTTTCGCATGTCGACACTTTGTATTGTATGCCCCCATCCTACGCCTTGGATGTTAATTTTTCGCATGTTGACACTTTGTGTTGTGTGCCCCCAGCCTAACCCTTAAGCGTGAAGTTTTGCATGTTGACACTTTGTGTTGTGCACCCCTAGCCTATGCATTGGGCGTGAATTTTTGCATGTCAACACTTTGTGTTGTGGGCCCCCAGCCTGCGCCTTGGGTGTGAATTTTTGCATGTTAACACTTTGTGTTGTTCGCCCCTAGCCTAAGCCTTGGGTGTGAATTCTTGAAAAAAGACACTTTGTGTTATGCGCCCCCAGCCTATGCCTTGGTTTCGAATTGTCGCATGTCGACACTTTGTGTTGTGCGCCCCCTGCCTGTTCCTTGGGCATGAATTTTCACATGTCGACACTTTGTGTTGTGTGCCCCCAACCTGCGGCTTGGGCATGAATCTTCACATGTTAACACTTTTTTTTTTGTGACCCTAGCCTGAGCCTTGGGCACGAATTTACGCATATTAACACTTTGTATTGTGCACCCCAAGTCTGCGCCTTGGATAAGAATTTTCGCATGTCAAAACTTCGTGTTGTGCGCCCCCAACCTACACCTTGGGCATAAATTTTCACATTTCGACACTTTTTGTTGTGCGCCCCCAGCCTATACCTTGGGTGTGAATTTTTGAATGTCGACACTCTGTGTTGTGCGCCCTCAACCTGCACCTTGCGATCAAATTTTTACATCTGGACACTTTGTGTTGTGCATCCCCATCCTGCACCTTGGCCAAAATTTTTTGCATGTGAACACTTTGTGTTGTGCGCCTTTAGCCTGCGCCTTGGGAAAATTTTTTTGCTTGTCGACACTTTATGTTCTGCACCCCAAGCATGCGCCTTGGGCACGAATTTTAGCATGTCGACACTTTTTGTTGTCCGCCCCTAGCCTGCGCCTTAGGCGTGAATTTTCGGATGTCGACACTTTGTGTTGTGTGCCCCCAGCCTGCGCCTTGGGCGTGAATTTACAAACATTGACACTTGGTTGAAAATTTTGGCATGTCAACACTGTGTTGTGTGCCCCCAGCCTTCGCCTTGGTTGTAAATTTTAGCATGTCAACACTTTGTTTTGTGCACCCACATCCTACACCTTGGGTGTGAATTTTCACATGTCGACACTTTCTGTTGTGTGCCCCCAACCTGCGCCATGGGCATGAATTTTCACATATTGACATCTTCTGATGTGCGCCCCCCAACCAGCGCCATAGGCACGAATTTTTGCATGTCAAAAATTTGTGTTGTGCACCCCCAACCTGCGCCATGGGTACGAATTTTCACATCTGAAAATCTTCTGTATTGTGCACCCCCAACGTGCACCATCGGTGCATAAATTTTCACATGTCGACACTTTGTGTTGTGCACCCCAAACCTATGCCATGGCCACGAATTTTCGCATGTCAACAGTTTGTGTTATGAGCACCCCTAACCTACGCCTATGGGTGCAAAAATTTTCACATATCGACATCTTCTGATGTTATGCACCCCCAGACTATGCGCCATTATGCACAAATTTTCATATGTCGAAACATTGTGTTGTGCACCTCCGGCCTGCGCATTGGGTGTAAATTTTCACATGTTGACACTATGTGTTATGCGCCCCCAGCCTTTGCTTTCTGTTCGGGGTGTCACACGCTCGACACTTTGTGTTGTGCACCTCACAAACCTATGCCACCATGGGCGTGACTTTTTCGCATGTCAACACTTTGTGTTGTGCATGCCCCAAACTATGCCATTGGGTGTGAATTTTTGCATGTCAACATCTTTCTGATGTGCACCCCCAACCTGTGCCATGGGTGCACAAATTTTTACATGTCGACACTTTTTGTTGTGCACTCCCATCCTGTGCTTTGGGCATGAATTTTCACATGTCGAACATCTTTCTGATGTGCGCCCCCAACCTGTGTCATGGGCACAAATTTTCACATGTCGACACTTTGTGTTGTCTGCAACCCCAACCTGTACCATGGTCCCGAATTTTTTGCATGTCGACACTTTGTGTTTGTGCACCCCCAACCTATGCCATATGGGCACGAATTTTCACATATCGACATCTTTGTAATGTGCGCCCCCAACCTGTGCCATGGGCGTAGAATTTTCACATGTCGACACTTTTTGTTATGCAACCATAGCCTGCGCCTTTGGCTCAAATTTTCACATGTTGACACTTTGTGTTGTGCGCCTCAAGCTTGCGCCTTTAGCTGTCAGGGTGTCACACGCTCAAACTTTTTGTTGTACACCTCCAACCTGTGCGATGGGTGTGAATTTTTACATGTCGACACTTTGTGCTGTGCACCCCCAACCTGCACCTATGCGCATGAATTTTCACATGTCAACATCTTCTGTATTGTGCGCCCCCAACCTGTGCCATGGGCACGAATTATTCACATGTTGACGCTTTGTGTTGCGTGCACCCCCAAACTACGCCATGGGTGCGATTTTTCAAATTTCAAAATCTTTCTGATGTGCACCCCGAACCTTGTGCCATGGGCACAAATTTTTACATGTTGACACTTTGTGTTGTGCACCTCCAAGGCTGTGCAATGGGCGCAAATTTTTGCATGTCGACACTTTGTGTTGTGCACCCCAACCTTGCGCCATGGGCATGCAAATTTTTGCATGTCGACATCTTCTGATGTTGTGCGCCCCCAACCTGTGCCATGGGCGTGACATTTTTGCATGTCGACACTTTGTGTTGTGTGCCCCCAACCTGCGCCATAGGCGTGAATTTTCGACATCTCTGAAATCTTCTGTGTTGTGTGCCCCCAACTTTTTCCATGGGCGCAAATTTTCACATGTCAACACTTTGTGTTGTGCACCCCCAACCTATGCCATGGGCACAAATTTTCGCATGTCGACACTTTGTGTTGTGCGCCCCCATCCTGCGCCATTGGGCACAAATTTTCACATGTCGAAATCTTTTGATGTTCACCCCAACCTGCGCCATGGGCGTGAATTTTTGCATGTCGACACTTTGTGCCATGCATCCCTAGTCTGTGCCCTGTGCACGAATTTGTGGCACATTTGAATCACTTTGTGTCAGTGTGCCCCCAGTTTGCTTTCTGTCGGGGGTGTCAATTTTTGCATCTCGATGCTTTGTGTTGTGGGCCTCCAACCTATGTGCCATGGGCGTGAATTTTGGCATGTCAACACTTTGTATGCGGTGCGCCTCCTAACCTACGCCATGGGCGTGAATTTTCGCATGTCGAAATCTTTCTGATGCACGCCCCCAACTTGCGTCCATGGCGCATAAATTTTTACATTTTGACACTTTCTGTTTTGTGCACCCCAAACCTATGCCATGGGCGCAAATTTTCGACATGTCGGACACTTTGTGTTGTGTACCCGCAACCTGCGACGATGGGCGTCAAATTTTTCACATGTCAAAATCTTTATGATGTGCGCCCCCAACCTGTGCCATGGGCGCGAATTTTCACATGTTCAGACACTTTGTGTTGTCAACACTCCTATCCTGCACCTTGGGAAATTTTATGGCCATGTTGACATATCTGTGTTGTGCCATCCCAGGTTGTGCCTTGGGCATGAATTTCGGGGTGTCAACGCTCAAAAGTTATGCATCCTCCAGCTCTGTGCCATGGGCACCAATTTTTGCATGTCAACACTTTGTGCTATGTGCGCCCCCAACTTACTGCCATGGGTGCAAATTTTCGTATGTCGACGTCTTTCTGATGTGCGCCCCCAAACCTATGCCATGGGCGCAAATTTTTTCATGTCGACACTTTGTGTTATGTACCTCCTAACCTGCACCATGGGTGTGAATTTTTGCACGTAGACACTTTGTGTTGTGCTGCCCCCAACCTGTGCCATGCGTGCACGAACTTTTCGCATGTCGACATCTTTCTGATGTGCACCCCAAACCTGCATGCTGTGGGCACAAATTTTTGCATGAGGGACAGTTTGTGTTGTGCGTCCCCCAACCTGTGCCATGGGAGTGAATTTTTGCATGTTAACACTTTGTGTTGTGCACCCCCAACCTGCGCCATGGACACTGAATTTTTGCATGTCGAAATCTTTCTGTTGTGCGCCCCCCAACCTGTGCCTTGGGCGTGCAAATTTTTGCATGTCGATAATTTTTGTTGTACGGGTCAATGCTACACCTGTGAGACATGAATTATGGCACATGTTGACACTTTATGTTGTGTGCCCCCAGGGTGCGCCTTGAGTGTAGAAGGTGTTAACGCTGACACTTTGTGTTGTGCACCTCCAACCTATGCGCATCTGGGCATGAATTTTCGCATGTCGACACTTTGTGCTATTGTGCCCCCAACCTACGCCATGGGTGTGAATTTTTGCATGTTCGACATCTTTCTGATGTGCACCCCCAACCTGTGCCATGGGTGTGAATTTTTGCATGTTGACACTTTTTGTTATGCGCCACCGAACCTGCAGCCATGGGCGTCAAATTTTTGAACATCTTGAAATCTTTGTGATGTGCGCCCCCAAACTTACCCCATCAGTTTTGAATTTTTGACATGTCGACACTTTATGTTGTGCGCCCCCAACCTATGCCTATGGGCACAAATTTTCGACATGTTGACACTTTGTGTTGTGCACCCCCAGCCTGTGCCTTGGGCGTGAATTTTCGCATGTTAATACTTTGTGTTGTGTGCCCCCAGCCTGCACCTTGGGCACAAATTTATGCATGTTGACACTTTGTGTTGTACACCCCCAGCTTGCGCCTTGGGCATGAATTTTTGCATATCAACACTTTGTCTTGTGCACCCCCAACCTTTTCCTTGGGTGTAAATTTTCACATGTCAAATCTTTGTGTTGTGCACCCCCAGCCTGCACCTTGGGTGTGAATTTTTGCATGTCGACACTTTGTGTTGTGCGCCCCCAATCTGCACCTTGGTCTCACATTTTTGCATGTGAACACTTTGAGTTGTGCGCCGCCACCTTGCACCTTGGGAAATTTTTTTCACATGTGGACACTTTGTGTTGTGCACCTTAGGCCTGCGCCTTGGGCGCAAATTTTCACATGTCAACACTTTATGTTGTACGCCCCAAGGATGTGCCTTGGCCACGAATTTTCGCATGTCAACACTTTGTGTTGTGCACCCCTAGCCTGCAGCTTGGGCGTAAATTTTCAGATGTCGACACTTTGTGTTGTGTGCCCCTAGCCTACACCTTGGGTGTGAATTTACAAACGTTGACACTTTATGTTGTGTGCCCCCGGCCTGCGCCTTGGGCACAAATTTTTGGATGTCAACACTTTGTGTTATGCACGCCCAGCCTGCTTCTTGGGCTTGAATTTTCAAATTTCAACACTTTGTGTTGTGCGCCCCCAGCCTGTGCCTTGCGTGTAAATTTTCACATGTCGACACTTTGTGTTGTGCGCCCCCAGCCTGTGCCTTGGGCTTGAATTTTTGCATGTGGACACTTTGTGTTGTGCTCCCCCAGCCTGCGCCTTAGGTACGAATTTTCACATGTGGAAACATTGTGTTGTGTGCCTTCAGCCTGTGCCTTGGGCATGAATTTTACCATGTCAACACTTTATGTTGACTGCCCCCATCCTGCACCTCAGGCATGAATTTTCGCATGTCGACACTTTGTGTTGTTCGCCCCCAGCCTGCGCCTTGGGCATGAATTTTCACATGTCGACACTTTGTGTTGTGCACCCCTAGCCTACACCTTGCATGAAATTTCTTTACATGTCAACACTTTGTTGTGTGTGCCCCCAACCTACACCTTGGGCTCGAATTTTCGCATGTGGACACTTTGTGTTGTGCTACCCCAGCCTGCGCCTTAGGCACAAATTTTCACATGTGGAAACTTTTTGTTGTGTGCCTTCATCCTGTGCCTTGGGCACAAATTTTTGCATGTCGACAATTTGTGTTGTGCACCCCTAGCCTACACATTAGGGATGAATTTTCACATGTCGACACTTTTTGTTGTTCGCCCCCAACCTGTGCCTTGGGCATGAATTTTCACATGTCGACATTTTGTGTTATGCGCCCCCATCCTGCACCTTGCATGCAAATTTTTGCATGTCAACACTTTGTGTTGTGCGCCCCCAGCCTGTGCCTTGAGCATGAATTTTTACATGTCAACACTTTGTGTTGTGCGCCTCCAGCCTTTGCCTTGGGTGCAAATTTTCACATGTCAACACTTTGTGTTGTGTGCCCCAAGCATGCACCTTGGGCATGATTTTTTCATGTCGACACTTTGTGTTGTTCACCCCCAGCATGTGCCTTGGGCACAAATTTTCACATGTCCACACTTTGTGTTGTGCACGCCCAACCTGTGACTTTGGCACAAATTTTCACATGTCCACACTTTGTGTTGTACACCCCGAGCCTGCGCCTTAGGCAAAAATTTTTGCATGTCAACACTCTGTGTTGTGCACCCCAGCCTGCACCTGGGGCAAAAATTTTTACATGTCAAAAATTTGTGGTGTGCACTCCCAGCATGCGCCTTGGGAAAAAAATTTCGCATGTCAACACTTTGTGTTGTGCTACCCCAGCCTACACCTTGGGTGCAAATTTTTGCATGTCAACACTTTGTGTTGTGTGCCCGCAGCCTACGCCTTTGGAACAAATTTTTACATGTCGACACTTTGTGTTGTGTGCCCCCATCATGTGACTAGGGCATGAATTTTCACATGTCGACACTTTGTGTTGTGCTCCCCCAGCCTATGCCTTGGGCACGAATTTTCACATGTCGACACTTTGTGTTGTGCACCCACAGCTTGCGCCTTTGGCTCAAATTTTTGCATGTTTACAATTTGTGTTGTGCGCCCCGAGCTTGCACCTTGGGTGTGAATTTTCGCATGTCGACACTTTCTGTTGTGCACCCCCAGCATGCACCTTGGGCACAAAATTTTTCATGTTGTCACTTTGTTTTGTGCGTTCCCAGCCTGCGCCTTGGGCATGAAATTTTGAATGTCAACACTTTGTATTGTGTGCCCCCAGCCTGCGCCTTGGGCACGAATTTTCACATGTGGTTACTTTGTGTTGTGCACCCCTAGCCTACACCTTGGGTGTAAATTTTCACATGTCGACACTTTGTGTTGTAAGCCCCCAGCCTACGCCTTGGGCACAAATTTTCACATGTCGACACTTTGTGTTGTGCACCTCCAACCTGCGCCTTGGGTGTGAATTTTCACATGTAGACACTTTGTGTTGTGCTCCCCCAGCCTGCACCTTGTGTGCAAATTTTTGCATCTCGACACTTTGTGTTTTGCACCCCCAGCTTGCGCCTTGTGTGTGAAATTTTACATGTCAACACTTTGTATTAGGCACACCCAGCATGCACCTTGGGCCCGAATTTTCGTATGTCGACACTTTGTGTTGTGCACCTCTAGCCTGCGCCTTGGGTGTAAATTATTGCATGCCGACAGTTTGGTTTGTGCATCCCCAGCCTGTGCCTTGGGTGAGAATTTTCACATGTCGACACTTTGTGTTGTGCGCCCCCAGCCTGCGCCTTTGGCTCAAATTTTCAAATGTTGACACTATGTTTTGTGCACCCTGAGCCTGCGCCTTGGGCGTGAATTTTCGCATGTTGACACTTTCATTTGTGCACAACCAGCCTACTCCTTGGGCACAAATTTTTACATGTGGAACTTTGTGTTTTGCACTCCCATCCTGTGCCTTGGTCACAAATTTTCAAATGTAAACACTTTGTGTTGTGCACCGCCAGCCTGCGGCTTGGGCAGAAATTTTCACATGTGGTCACTTTGTGTTGTACGCCCCCAGCCTGCGCCTTGGGTGTGAATTTTCGCATCTCGACGCTTTGTGTTGTGAGCCCCCATCCTATGCCTTAGGTGCGAATTTTTGCATGTCGACACTTTGTGTTGTGCGCGTCCAGCCTGCGCGTTGGGCCTGAATTTTTACATGTTGACACTTTGTGTTGTGTTCCCCAGCTTGTGCCTTGCGTGTAAATTTTAACATGTCGACACTTTGTGTTGTGCACCCCCATCCTGCACCTTGTGTGTGAATTTTTGCATGTCAACACTTTGTGTTAGATGCACCCAGCATGCGCCTTGGGCACAAATTTTTACATGTCGACAGTTTGTGTTGTGAGCCTCCAGCCTGCACCTTGGGTGCAAATTGTCGCATGTTGACACTTTCTGTTGCGTGCCCCCAACCTGTGCCGTGGGAAAAAAATTTCACATGTCGACACTTTGTGTTGTGCACCCCCAGCCTACGGCTTTGGCTCAAATTTTCGAATGTCGACACTATGTGTTGTGTGCCCCGAGTCTGCGCCTTGAACATGAATTTTCGCATGTCGACACCTTCTTTTGTGCACCGACAGCCTGTACCTTTGGTACACATTTTTACGTGTTGAACCTTTGTGTTGTGCGCTCCCATCCTGCGCCTTGGGCATGAATTTTTGAATGTCAACACTTTGTGTTGTGCCCCCTAGCCTGCACCTTGGGCACAAATTTTCACATGTGGTCACTTTGTGTTGTACGCCCCCAGCCTGTGCCTTGGGTGAAAATTTTAACATCTCGATGCTTTGTGTTGTGTGCCCCCAGCCTGCGCCTTGGGTGAGAATTTTTTCATGTCGACACTTTGTGTTGTGCGCCTCTAGCCTGTGCCTTGAGCGTGAAGTTTCGCATGTCAACGCTTTGTGTTGTACTCCCCCAACATGTGCCTTGTGTGTAAATTTTCACATGTCAACACTTTGTGTTGTGCACCCCCATCCTGTGCCTTGGGTGTGAATTTTCACATGTCAACACTTTGTGTTGTGCACCCCCAACCTGTGCCCTGGTCACAAATTTTCACATGTCGACAATTTTTGTTGTACGCCCCCAGCCTGCACCTTGGGCAGGAATTTTTCGCATGTTGACACTTTGTGTTGTGTGGCCCCAGACTGCACCTTGGGCACGAATTTTCACATGTCGACACTTTATGTTGTATGCCCCCATCCTATGCCTTGGACATGAATTTTCGCATGTCGACACTTTGTGTTTTGTGCCCTTAGCTTGCGCCTTGAGCACAAAGTTTTGCATGTCGACACTTTGTGTTGTGCACCCACAACCTACACATTGGGCGTGAATTTTCGCATGTTGAAACTTTGTGTTGTGGTCCCCCAGCCATCGCCTTAGTCGTGAGTTTTCACGTGTTAACACTTTGTGTTTTACGTCCCCAGCCTGCGCCTTTGGCATGAATTTTCACATTATGACACTTTGTGTTGTGCGCCCCTAACCTACGCCTTAGGCGTGAATTTTTGCGTGTCAAGAAAATTGTGTTGTGCATCGCTAGCCTGAGCCTTGGGTGAGAATTTTAACATAATGACACTTTGTGCTTTGCGTCCCCAGCCCACGCCATGGTTTCAAATTTTTGCATGTCAACACTTTGTGTTGTCCATCCCCAGCCTGTGCCTTGGGTGCAAATTTTCACATGTTACCACTTTGTGTTGTGTGACCCCAGCCTGCACCTTGGGTGCAAATTTTCACATGTTAACACTTTGTGTTATGTGTCCCAAGCCTGCGCCTTGGGCGTGAATTTACGCATGTTGACACTTTGTGTTGTGCACCCCCAGCCTGCGCCTTGGGCATGAATTTTCATATGTTAACACTTTGTGTTGTCCGCCCCCAGCCTGTGCCTTGTGCGCAAATTTTAGCATCTTGACACTTTGTGTTGTGCGCCACCAGCCTGTACTTTGGGTGTGAATTTTTAAATGTCGACACTTTATGTTGTGCGACCCCAGCCTACGCCTTGGGCGTGAATTTTCGCATGTCGACACTTCATGTTGTGCGCCTCCAACCTGCGCCTTGCATGTGAATTTTCACATGTCGACACTTTGTGTTGTGCTCCCCCATCCTACACCTTGCGTGAAAATTTTTGCATGTCGACACTTTGTGTTATTCGCCCCCAGCCTGTGTCTTGTGCACAAATTTTCATATGTCAACACTTTGTGTTAGGCACCCTAACCTGCGCCTTGGGCATGAATTTTCACATGTCGACACTTTGTGTTGTGCACTCCCATCCTGTGCCTTGTGCGTGAATTTTCACATGTCGACACTTTGTGTTGTGCGCCCCCAGCCTGCGCCTTAGGCGTGAATTTTCACATGTAGACATTTTGTGTTGTGCACCCCCATCCTGCACCTTGGACGTAATTATTCACATGTTGACACTTTGTGTTGTGTGCCCCCAGTCTGAACCTTGGGTGCAAATTCTCAAATGTCGACACTTTTTGTTGTGCACCCCCAGCCTACACATTGGGCGTGAATGTTCACATGTCGACACTTTGTGTTGTGCACCTCCAACCTGTGCCTTGGGCACAAATTGTTACATGTCAACTCTTTGTTTTGTGCGCCCTCAGCCTATGCCTTGTGCACGAAATTTCACATGTCGACACTTTGTGTTGTGTGCCCATAGCCTGCACCTTAAGTGTGAAGTTTTTCATGTCGACACTTTGTGTTGTGCACCCCCAGCCTGCGCATTGGGCATGATTTTTCGCATGTTGACACTTTGTGTTGTGGGCCCCCAGCCTGCACCTTGGGCATAAATTTTCACATGTTAACACTTTGTGTTGTGTGCCCCTAGCCTATGCCTTGGGCACAAATTTTAGCATTATGACACTTTTTGTTGTGCGCCCCCAACCTGTGCCTTGGGCGTGAATTTTCGCTTGTCGACACTTTGTGTTGTGCGCCCCCAGCGTGCACCTAGGGCAAAAATTTTCACATGTCGACACTTTGTGTTGTACTCCCCCATCCTGCACCTTTAACGTGAATTTTCACATGTTGACAATTTGTGTTGTTTTCCCCCAGCCTGCGCCTTGAGCGTGAAGTTTTACATGTTGACACTTTGTGTTGTGCACCCCCAGCCTGTGGATTGGGCATGAATTTTTGCATGTTGAAACTTTGTGTTGTGGGGACCCAACCATCACCTTGGGTGTGAATTTTCACATGATAACACTTTGTTTTTTGTGCCCCTAGCCTGCACCTTGGGCGTGAATTTTTGCATTACGACACTTTGTGTTGTGCGCCCGCAACCTGCGCCTTGGGCGTGAATTTTCTCATGTCAACACTTTAAGTTGTTGTTATCCAAAATGTGCGCCTGCTCATTTTTATGGCTAACTCCTTGTGTTCTTACCTATCTTGTGCCTCAATCTCCATTTTTTATTTTTAGGCACTCAAATATTTCTAAAAATGGCACCATTGGATAGAGCTCTCTCTCATCTTTACAGAAAGGTAAAGTTTTCCTCCTAACTCCTCATATTTTTCAAGTTATGGCTCGGCGGAGTTTTTGTGGGAAATTTTCCCTTAGGAGGCCCACGGCCAATAGGAAGCCACCACGTGGCACCTGGAGTGGTAGAGTGTGGGGAAAATTTGAAAATTTTTCCAAAGACCAAACGGGTAAAAATTCAAACTTTTGCCCGCCGATCCGATTTTGGCCTGTTTTTGCACTAAATTTTCAAATCGCCATATCTTTCGATCCAGAGCTCAGATTTTCACGTTCTTTATATCAATGGAAAGCTGGTGAAATTATCTACATGATTCTGGAGTAAATTTTTCATTTTGGTTGAGGTTGAATAGATAAAATCAAGAAACGCCTATGGCACATGGTAATGGTCAGAAATGACGTTTCAACAACCAGTTTTAATGCAAAATGGGTCGCATTCTTCTTTAGCATGGCCAAAAATGTCAGGGAATGGGCCTGTAAGGACGCCCATGCTGTTTTAATGCATCTTCATTCAATGGGGAATGGCTTCCACGTTTTTTACATGTTTTCTCTCTCCTGGGCTTGACCCATGCATTGTAAAAGCCAGATTTGGCTCATTTTTTGAGGTTGAACATTTGTTTTGGATAGCAATCTTCTTATTTCACCTTCAACAAGTGATTTTGGAAAGTATCATACCTTCTTCATGATTGTAACAAGTTTCTGCCTCTTTGATGTTGCAAATGCAAGGATTTTGACAGTGAAAAATGACAGTGCAGACTCTATGATCAATTTTCAGTCCTTTGTTTATATTGTCTTGCTTCATTTTAGACCTCTAATTGCATCTTATCAGCCTATGTATGATGTTTTATGTTTCATTTTATGAAATTGTGTCAATTTGCATGAACAAGAAGTGTTCACCACTCCTTTGGTGTATCACCTATTAGTTTAGTTTCAATTTTTGCACTTTCTATCTCTGTCTCCTTGGAATTTAGAGTAGGATTAGGATTCAAACCTCTGTAATTGTGCAAATAATAGATCTGATAAGAGGAGTTTGAGGAACCAGCCTCTAATCTAGAGATTCCTCTCTCATTTTATAGGTCCCACACTTGGAGAGAGGTTTCAATGTTGTGCAATCACACTGGATGCCTGAAACATCAACTTAGAAACCTGATTTGCATCCATGGGTGCTGCTGATTTGTAACAAAAGTTGTGTGCCCCCAGCCTAAGCCTTGGGCATGAATTTTCACATAACGACACTTTGTGTTGTGCACCCCTATCCTGCACCTTGGTTTCAAATTTTTGCATGTCGACACTTTATGTTGTGAGTCCCCAACCTGCGCGTTAGGTGCGAATTTTCACATGTCGACACTTTGTGGTTTTTGCCCCCAGCCTGCGCCTTGGGTGTAAATTTTCACATGTTAACACTTTTTGTTGTGTGCCTATAGCCTTCGCCTTGGGCACAAATTTATGCATGTTGACAATCTGAGTTGTGCACCCCCAGCCTGCGCCTTGGGCACGAATTTTCGCTGGTCAGCACTTTGTGTTTTGCGCCCCCAGCCTGTGCCTTAGGTGTAAATTTTTACATGTCAACACTTTGTGTTGTGTGCCCCCAACCTGCACCTTGGGTGTGAATTTTTTCATGTCGAAAATTTTTGTTGTGAGCCCCCAGCCTGTGCCTTAGGCACGAATTTTCACATGTCGACACTTTATGTTGTGCACCTCCAAACTGTGCCTTGGGTGTGAATTTTTACATGTTGACACTTTGTGTTGCGCTCCCCCAACCTGCACCTTGCGTACAAATTTTCACATGTCAACAATTTGTGTTGTGTGCCCCTAGCCTATTCCTTGGGCACAAATTTTTAAATGTCGAAAATTTGTGTTAGGCGCCCCCACCCTGCGCCTTAGGCATAAATTTTCACATGTCGACACTTTGTGTTATGCACCCCCAGCCTGCACCTTGGGCGTGAATTTTTGCATGTCGACACTTTGTGTTGTACGCCCCTAGACTGCGCCTTGGGTGTGAATTTTCACATGTCAACACTTTCTGTTGTGTGCTCCCATCCTGGCCCTTGGACGTGAATTTTCACATGTTGACACTTTTTCTTGTGTGCCCCCAGTGTTTGCCTTGGGTGTAAAGTTTCACATGTCGACACATTGTGTTGTGCACCCCCAGCCTGCGCATTTTGCATGAATTTTCACATGTCAACACTTTGTGTTGTGCACCTCCAGCCTACGCCTTGGGCATAAATTCTATCATGTCAACACTTTGTGTTGTGCACCCCCAGCCTTTGCCTTGGGCGCAAATTTTCACATGTTGACACCTTGTGTTGTGCACCCCCAGCCTGTGCCTTTGACTCAAATTTTGAATGTCGACACTTTGTGTTGTGCGCCCCAAGCTTGTGCCTTCGGCACAAAATTTTCGCATGTCAAAACTTTCTATTGTGCACCGCCAGCCTGCACCTTGGGCACAAATTTTTACATGTTCACACTTTGTGTTGTGCGCTCCCAGCCTGCACCTTAGGCATGATTTTTTGAATGTCAACACTTTGTGTTGTGCTCCCCCAGCCTGCGCATTGGGCATGAATTTTCACATGTGATCACTTTGTGTTGTGCAGGCTTAGCCTGCGCCTTGGGTGTGAATTTTTGCATGTCGACGCTTTGTGTTGTACGTCCCCAAATTGTGCCTTGGGCACAAATTTTTTCATGTCGAAACTTTTTGTTGTGCGCCTCCAGCCTGCGCCTTAGGTGTGAATTTTTGCATGTGAACACTTTGTGTTGTGCGGCCCCAGCCTGCGCCTTGGGCATGAATATTTGCATGTCAACACTTTGTGTTGTGCACCCCCAGCCTGCTCTTTGGGTGCAAATTTTTGCATGTGGACACTTTCTGTTGTGCGCCCCCAGCCTGCACCTTGGGTGCGAGTTTTTGCATGTCGGCACTTTGTGTTGTACGGCCCCATCCTGCGACTTGGACGTGAATTTTTGCATGTTGACACTTTGTGTTTTGTGTCCCCAGCCTGTGCCTTGAGTGTGAAGTTTTACATGTCGACACTTTGTGTTGTGCACCCCCATCCTGCGCAATGCGTGTGAATTTTCGCATGTCGACACTTTGTGTTGTGGGCCCCCAACCTGCACCTTGGGCATGAATTTTTTCATGTTAACAATTTGTGTTTTGCACCCCCAGCCTATGCCTTGGGTAGGAATTTTCGCATTACGACACTTTTTGTTGTGTTCCCAAAACCTGCGCCTTGGGTGTGAATTTTCACATAACGACATTTTGTGTTGTGCGCCCTCAGCCTGCGCCTTGGTTTTGAATTTTCACATGTCAACACTTTGTGTTGTGCGCCCCCAGCCTGCACCTTTAGTGTGAATTTTCACATGTCGAAACTTTTTGTTGTGCACCCCTAGCCTGCACCTTTAGCATGAGTTTTCACATGTTAACACTTTTTGATGTGTTCCCCTAGCCTGTGCCTTGGGCGTGAATTTATGCATGTTGACACTTTGAGTTGTCCACCCCCAGCCTGCGCCTTGGGCATGAATTTTTTCATGTCAAAACTTTGTGTTGTGTGCCCCCAGAATGCGCCTTGGGCACAAATTTTTGCATGTCGACACTTTATGTTGTGTGCCCCCAGCCTGCACCTTGGGTGTGAATTTTTACATGTCGACACTTTGTGTTGTGCACCCCTAACCTTCACCTTGGGCTCAAATTTTCACATGTGGACACTTTGTGTTGTATGCCCCTAACCTGCGTTTCGGTAAAAATTTTCGCATGTGGACACTTTGTGTTGTGCACCTTCAGCCTGTGCCTTGGGCATGAAATTTTGTATGTTGACACTTTATGTTGTGTGCGTCTAACCTACGCCTTGGGCGTGAATTTTCACGTCTCGACTTTTTGTGTTATGCACCCCCATCCTGCATCTTGGGTGCAAATTTTCACATGTTAACACTTTTTGTTGTGTGCCCCCAGCCTGAGCCTTGGGCATGAATTTTCGCATGTCAAAACTTTGTGTTGTGCACCCCCAGCCTGGGCCTTAGGCACGAATTTTTTCCAGTAAACATTTTGTGTTGTGCGGCCCCATCCTGTACCGCATGTCGACACTTTATTTTGTGCATCCCCATTCTGTGCCTTGGGCTCGAATTTTTGCATGTGGACACTTTGTGTTGTCTGCCAACAATCTGTGCCTTAGGCACGAATTTTTGCATGTGTAAAATTTGTGTTGTGCGCCTTCAGCCTACACCTTGCGAGTGAATTTTCACATGTTGACATTTTGTGTTGTGCGCCCCAAGCCTGTGCCTTGGGCGTGAATTTTTGCATGTTGACACTTTGTGTTATGCGCCCCCAGCCTGCACCTTGGGCATGAATTTTCACATGTTGACACTTTATGTTTTGCACCCCCATCCTGCACCTTGGGAATGAATTTTCTCATGTCGACACTTTTTTTTGTGTGCTCCTAGCCTGCGCCTTGGGCACGAATTTTAATATGTAAACAATTTCTGTTGTGTGCCCCTAGCCTACGCCTCGAGCACTAATTTTTGCATGTGGTCACTTTGTGTTGTGTGCCCCTAGCCTGTGCCTTGGGTGTGATATTTCACATGTCAACACTTTGTGTTATGTGCCCCTAGCCTATGCCTTGGGTGTGAATTTTCACATGTCAATACTTTGTGTTGTGCACCTCCAGCCTACACCTTGGGTGTGACTTTTCGCATGTTGACACTTTGTGTTGTGCTCCCCCAGCTTGCGCCTTGCGTGAAAATTTTCACATGTCGACACTTTGTGTTGTGTGCCCCCAGCTTGCACCTTAGGTTTGAATTTTTACATGTCAACACTTTGTGTTGTGTGACCCCAACCTGCGCCTTGGGCACGAATTTTCACATAACAACACTTTGTGTTGTGCGCCCCTAGCCTGTGACTTGGGCACAAATTTTTGCATGTCGATACTTTGTCTTGTGCACCTCCAACCTACGCCTTGGGCAAAAATTTTGGCATGTCAACACTTTGTATTGTGTTCCCCTAAACTACACCTTGGGTACTAATTTTCGCATGTCGACACTTTGTGTTGTGCACGTCCAGCCTGCACCTTGGACGTGAATTTTCTCATGTCGACACTTTATGTTGTGCTCCCCCAGCATGCGCCTTGCATGAAAATTTTCACATGTCAACAATTTGTGTTGTGTTTCCCCAGCCTACACCTTGGGCACAAATTTTCGCATGTCAACAGTTTGTGTTGTGCGCCCCCAGCCTGTGACTTGGGCACAAATTTTTGCATGTCGACATTTTGTGTTGTGCACCTCTATCATGCGCCTTGGGCATAAATTATTGCATGTCGACACTTTGTGTTGTGAGCCCCCAGCCTACGACTTAGGTGCATATTTTCGCATGTCAACACTTTGTGTTGTGTTCCCGTAGCCTATGCCTTGGGTGCGAATTCTCACATGTCAAAAATTTTTCTTGTGCGCCCCAACCTGTGCCTTTGGTGGGAATTTTTACATGTCAAAACTTTGTGTTGTGCACCCCGAGCTTGCGCCTTGGACGTAAATTTTCACATGTCGACACTTTGTGTTGTGCACCCCCAGCCTACACCTTCGGCACAAATTTTTACATGTCGACACTTTTTGTTTTTCACTCCCAGCCTGTGCCTTGCACACGAATTTTCGTATGTCAACACTTTGTGTTGTGTGCCCCCAGCCTGTGCCTTAGGCACAAATTTTCACATGTGGTCAATTTGTGTTGTGCTCCCCCAGCCTGCGCCTTGTGTGTGAATTTTCACACGTCGACACTTTGTGTTATGCGCACCCAGTCTGTGCCTTGGGCGCAAATTTTCGCATGTCAACACTTTGTGTTGTGCACCTCTAGCCTGCTCCTTGGTCGTGAATTTTCACGTGTCAACACTTTGTGTTGTTTTCCCCCAGCCTGTACCTTGGGTGTGAATTTTTACGTGTCGAAACTTTGTGTTGTGTGCCCCTAGCCTGTGCCTTGGGCAAGAATTTTCACATGTTGACACTTTGTGTTGTGCACCCCCAGCCTGTGCCTTGGGTGTGAATTTTCACATGTCGACACTTTGTGTTGTGTGCCCCCAGCCTATGGCTTTGGCTCGAATTTTCACATGTTGACACTTTGTGTTTTGTGCCTCGAGCCTGCACCTTGCGCGTGAATTTTTTCATGTCGACACTTTGTGTTGTGCACACCCAGCCTGTACCTTGGTCACAAATTTTTACATGTCGACACTTTGTGTTGTACGCTCCCAGCCTACGCCTTGGGCACAAATTTTTGCATGTCAACAGTTTGTGTTGTGCAGCCCTAGCCTACGCCTTGGGAACAAATTTTCACATGTGGTCACTTTGTGTTAAGCGCCCCCATCCTGTGCCTTGGGTGTGAATTTTCACATGTCAATACTTTGTGTTGTGTGCCCCCAGCCTGCGCCTTGGGTGTAAATTTTCCAATGTCGACACTTTGTGTTGTGCACCTCCAGCCTGCACCTTGGGCGTGATTTTTTGTATGTCGACACTTTGTGTTGTGCTCCCCAATCCTGCGACTTGCGTACAAATTTTCACATGTCAAAAATTTTTGTGTTGCACCCCCATCCTGTGCCTTGGGTACGTATTTTTACATGTCGACACTTTGTGTTGTGCGCCCCCAGCCTGTGCCTTGGGCGTGAATTTTTGCATGTCAACACTTTGTGTTGTTCACCCCAATCCTGCGCCTTGGGCGTGAATGTTCACATATCGACACTTTGTGTTTTATGCCCCAGCCTGTTCTTTGGGTGTGAATCTTAAGACGTCGAGACTTTGTGTTGTGTGCCCCCATCCTGTGCCTTAGACGTGAATTTTTCCATGTTGACACTTTGTGTTGTGCGCCCCCAGCTTGTGCCTTGGGAGCAAAGTTTTGCATGTCAATACTTTATGTTGTGTACCCTTAGTCTACGCATTAGGCATGAATTTTCACATGTCAACACTTTGTGTTGTGGGCCCCCAGCCTGCGCCTTGGGCGTGAATTTTTACATGTTAACACTTTGTGTTGTGTGCCCCCATCCTGCGCCTTTGGTGTGAATTTTTACATGTTGACACTTAGTGTTGTGCTCCCCCAGCTGCGCCTTAGGCATGAATTTTCACATGTCGACACTTTGTGTTGTGTGCCACCCGCCTATTCATTGGGCATAAATTTTTGCATCTCGACACTTTATGTTGTGCGCCCCTAGCCTATGCCCTAGGTGCGAATTTTCACATGTCGACACTTTGTGTTTTGCGCCCCCAGCTTGCGCCTTGGGCACGAATTCTTGCATGTGGTCACTTTGTGTTGTGCGCCCCCAGCCTGTGCCTTGGGCATGAATTTTCACATGTCGACACTTTGTGTTGTGCGCCCCCAGCCTGTGCCTTGGGCATGATTTTTCACATGTCGACACTTTGTGTTATGCGCCCCCAGCCTGCTTCTTGGTCGTGAATTTTCACATGTCAACACTTTGTGTTGTGCACCCCTAGCCTAAACCTCGGGAATGGATTTTTACATGTCGACACTTTGTGTTGTGTGCCCCCAGCCTGTGTCTTTGGCGTGAATTTTTTCTCATGTCGACACTTTGTGTTGTGCTCCCCCAGCCTGTGTCTTGGGCGTGAGTTTCTGCATGTTGACACTTTGTGTTGTGTGCCTCTTGCCTGTGCCTTGGGCACAAATTCTCACCTGTCGACAATTTGTGTTGTGCGCCCCCAGCCTACGCCTTCGGCACAATTTTTCGCATGTTGACACTTTGTGTTGTGCACCCCCAACCTGTGCCCTGACGTAAATTTTTGCATTTTGACACTTTGTGTTGTGCACCTTCAGCCTGCTCCTTGTGCGTGAATTTTTGAATGTCGACACTTTATGTTGTGTGCCCCTAGCCTGTGCCTTGGTTCCAATTTTTGCATGTCGACACTTTGTGTTGTGCTCCCCTAGCCTTTGCCTTGGGTACAAAGTTTCATATGTTGACACTTTGTGTTTTCCTCCCACATCCTGCACCTTGGGCATGAATTTTTGCATGTCAGCACATTATGTTGTGCACCCCCAGCCTGCACCTTACATGCAAAATTTTGCATGTTGACACTTTGTGTTGTGCTCCCTAGCCTGCGTCTTGTGTGTGAATTTTTGCATGTCGACACTTTTTGTTGTGTGCTCCTAGCCTGCGCCTTGGGCACAAATTTTCACATGTTGACACTTTGTGTTTTGCGCCTCCAGCCTGCTCCTTGGGCACAAATTTTCCCATCTTGACACTTTTTTTTTTAACCCCCATCGTGCACCTTGGGAAAAAATTTTCGCATGTCGACACTTTTTGTTGTGCACCCCTAGCCTGCGGCTTGGGTGTGAATTTTTTGATGTCAAAACTTTGTGTTGTGTGCCACCATCCTGCGCATTGGGCATGAATTTTCACATGTCGACACATCGTGTTGTGCACCCCCATCTTGTGCCTTGGGAGTGAATTTTTGCATGTCAAAACTCTGTGTTGTGTGCCCCCATCCTGTGCCTTTAGTGCAAATTTTTGCATGTTGACACTTTGTGTTGTGCTCCACCAGCTTGCGCCTTAGGCGTAAATTTGCACATGTCGACACTTTGTGTTGTGCGCCACCAGCCTGTGCATTGGGTGTGAATTTTTTCACGTCGACAATTTTTGTTGTGGGCCCCCATCCTGCGCCTTGGGCACGATTTTTCACATGTCGACACTTTATATTATGCGCCCCCGGCTTGCGCCCTAGGCATGAATTTTCGCATGTTGACACTTTGTGTTGTGTGCCCCTAGCCTGCACCTTGGGCGCAAATTTTCCCATGTGGTCACTTTGTGTTGTGCGCCCCCAGCCTGTGCCTTGGGCACGAATTTTTACATGTCGACACTTTGTGTTGTGCGCCCCCAGCCTGCGCCTTAGGTGTGAATTTTCACATGTCGACAGTTTGTGTTGTGCGGCCCCAACCTACTTCTTGGTCATGAATTTTTACATGTCAACACTTTGTGTTGTGCTCCCCCAACCTACGCGTTGCACACAAATTTTCACATGTCGACACTTTGTGTTGTGTACCCCCAGCCTACACCTCGGGCATAAACTCTCGCATGTCGATACTTTGTGTTATGTGCCCCCAACCTGTGCCTTGGGCATGAATTTCACATGTCGACACTTTGTGTTGTGCGCCCTAGCTTGCGCCTTGGGTGTGAATTTTTGCATGTCGACACTTTGTGTTGTGCACCCCTAGCCTGGGCCTTGGTGTGAATTTTCACCTGTCGACACTTTATGTTGTGTGCCCCCAACCTGCGCCTTGGTTGCAAATTTTCTCATCTTGACAATTTGTGTTGTGCACCTCCAACTTGTTCCCTGGGTGTAAATTTTTGCATATGGACACTTTGTGTTGCGCACCTTCAGCCTACTCTTTGGGCATGAATTTTCGCATGTCGACACTTTATGATGTGCGCCCCTAGCCTGCGCCTTGGGAGTGAATTTTTGCATGTTGACACTTTTCTTTGTGCTCTCCTAGCGTTTGCCTTGGGTGCAAATTTTCACATGTCGACACTTTGTGTTGTCCTCCCCCAGCCTGCGCCTTGGGCACAAATTTTTGCATGTCGACAATTTGTGTTGTACACCCCCAGCCTGCACCTTGCATGTGAATTTTTGCATGTTGACACTTTGTGTTGTGCTCCCCAGCCTATGCTTTGCATGTGAATTTTTCCATGTTGACACTTTTTGTTGTGCGTTCCCATCCTGTGCCTTGGGCGCAAATTTTCACATGTCGACACTTTGTGTTTTACGCCTCCAGCCTACGCCTCAGGTGCAAATTTTCCCATTTCAAAACTTTTTATTGTGTGCCCCCTGCTTGTGCCTTGGGCACATATTTTTGCATGTCTACACTTTATGCTGTACGACCCAAGCCTTTGCGCTGGGCATAAATTTTCACATGTCGACACTTTGTGTTGTGCACCCCTAGCCTGCACCTTGGGCGTGAATTTTTTCATGTCGACACTTTGTGTTATGCACCCCTAGCATACACCTTATGCGTGAATTTTCTTATTTCCACAATTTGTCTTATGCGCCCTCATCCTGTGCCTTGGGTGTAAATTTTCGCATGTTGACACTTTGTGTTGTACGCCCCCAACCGGCACCTTGGGCAAAATTTTTTGCATATGGACATTTTGTGTTGTGTACCTTCAGCCTACTCCTTGGGCATGAATTTTTGCATGTCAACACTTTATGTTGTGCGCCCCCAGCCTACGCCTTGGGCGTGAATTTTTACATGTCGACAATTTGGGTTGTGCATCCCCAGCCTGTGCTTTGGGTGTAAATTTTCGCATGTCAAAACTTTGTGTTGTCCTCCCCCGACCTGCGCCTTGGGCATGAATTTTTACATGTCAACACTTTGTGTTGTGTACCCCCACCCTGCACTTTGCATTCAAATTTTCACATGTTGAAACTTTGTGTTGTTCTCCCCAGCCTGCGCCTTGGGCACGAATTTTTGCATGTCGACACTTTCTGTTGTGTGCCTCCAACCTGCACCTTGGGTGCGAATTTTTACATGTCAACACTTTATGTTGTGTGCCACCATCCTGTGCCTTGGGCATGAATTTTCACATGTGAAGACTTTGTGTTGTGCACCCCCAGACTCTGTCTTGGGCATGAATTTTCACATGTCAACACTTTGTGTTGTGCACCCCCAGCCTGCGCCTTAGTGTGAAATTTTGCATGTTGACACTTTGTGTTGTGCTCCCCCAGCTTGCACCTTGGGCGTGAATTTTTGCATGTTGACACTTTTTGTTGTGCAGCACCAACCTGTGCATTGGGCTTGAATTTTTGCATGTCGACACTTTTTGTACTGGGCCCCCATCCTGCGCCTTGGGCACGAATTTTTGCATGTCGACACTTTGTGTTGTGCACATTCAACCTAAGCCTTGGGTGTGAATTTTTATATGTCAACACTTTGTGTTATGCACCCCCAGCTTGTGCCTTGGGTGTGAATTTTCACAGATCGACACTTTGTGTTTTGCGCCCCTAGCCTGTGCCTTGGGCGTGAATTTTCACATGTCGACACTTTTTGTTGTGCGCCCCCAGCCTGTGCCTTGGGAGAAAATTTTTACATGTTGACACTTTGTGTTGTGCACCCCCAACCTGCGCCTTGGGCGCAAATTTTTACATATGGACACTTTGTGTCATGCACCTTCAGTCTACTCATTAGGCGCAAATTTTTGCATGTCGACACTTTATGTTGTGTGCCCCTAGCCTGCGCCTTGGGCACAAATTTTCACATTTCGATACTTTGTGTTTAGGGCACCCAGCCTGTGCCTTGAGTATAAATTTTCACATATCGACACTTTGTGTTGTCATCCCCCAGCCTGCACCTTGGGCATGAATTTTCGCATGTCGACACTTTGTGTTGTGCACCCCTAGCCTACACCTTGCATGCAAATTTTTGCATGTCGACACTTTGTGTTGTGCGCCCCCAATCTGTGCCTTGGGCATGAATTTTTGCATGTCAACACTTTGTGTTGTGCACGCCTAGCATGCACCTTGGGCGTGAGTTTTCGCATGTCGAAACTTTGTGTTTTATGCCTCCAGCCTACGCCTTAGGCACAAATTTTCACACGTCGACACTTTGTTTTGTGCACCCCCAACATGCGCCTTAGGCACGTATTTTTGCATGTTGACACTTTGTGTTGTGTGACCCAAGCCTATGCCGTGGGCATAAATTTTCACATGTCGACACTTTGTGTTGTGCGCCCCTACCCTGTGCCTTAGGTGTGAATTATCGCATGTCGACACTTTGTGTTGTCCGCCCCCAACATGCGTGTTGGGTGCAAATTTTTGCATGTTGACAATTTGTGTTGTACGCCCCCAGCCCGCACCTTGGGAGAATTTTTTTGCATGTCAACAATTTGTGTTGTGCACCCCGAGCCTATGCCTTGGGCACGAATTTTTGCATGTCGACACTTTGTGTTGTGTGCCCCCAGCCTACACCTTGGGAAAATTTTTTGGCATGTCAACACTTTGTGTTGTGCGCCCCTTGCCTGTGCCTTGGGCAAAAAATTTTGCATGTAAACACTTTGTGTTGTTTTCCCCCAGCCTACACCTTAGGCACAGATTTTCACATGTGGTCACTTTGTCTTGTGCACCCCCAGCCTCCGCCTTGGGTGTGAATTTTCGCATGTCGACACTTTGTGTTGTGCACCCCTATATTGCGCCTTGGGTGTGAATTTTCACATGTCGACACTTTGTGTTGTGCACCTCTAGCCTGCACCTTAGGCATGAATTTTTACATGTCGACACTTTGTGTTGTGCTCCCCAGCCTGCGCCTTGCATTTGAATTTTTGCATGTCGACACGTTTTGTTGTTCGCCCCCAGCCTACACCTTGGGCACGAATTTTTGCATGTTGACAATTTGTGTTGTGTGTCCCCAGGCTACACCTTGGGCACGAATTTTTGCATATCGACACATTGTGTTGTGTGCCCCCAGCCTATGCCTTGGGCATGAATTTTCACATGTCGACACTTTGTGTTGTGCGCCCCTAGCCTATTCCTTGGGCACGAATTTTTGCATGTGGACACTTTGTGTTTTGCGCACCCAGCCTATGCCTTGGGCACAAATTTTCACATGTTAACACTTTGTGTTGTGCTCCCCAAGCTTGTGGGTTGGGTGTGAATTTTCACATGTCGACACTTTACGTTGTGTGCCACTAGCTTGCGCATTGGGCATGAATTTTTGCATGTCAACACTTTGTGTTGTGGGCCCCCAGCCTGCGCCTTGAGCATGAATTTTTACATGTTAACACTTTGTGTTGTGCACCCCCAGGCTGCGCCTTGGGCACAAATTTACCCATTATGACACCTTTTGTTGTGCGCGCCCAACTTGCACCTTGGGCATGAATTTTCACATGTCAACACTTTGTGTTGTGTGCCCCCATTCTGCGCCTTGGGCATGAATTTTTGCATGTCGACACTTTATGTTGTGTGCCCCATGCGTGCACCTTGTTTACGAATTTTTGCATGTCGACACTTTGTGTTGTGCAGCCCCAACATGCACCTTGGGCATGAATTTTCACATGTTGACACTTTTTCTGGTGCTCCCCCATCTTGCACCTTGGGTGCAAATTTTTACATATGGACACTTTGTGTCGTGTGCCTTTAGCCTGCTCCTTCAGTGTGAAGTTTTGCATGTCGACACTTTATTTTGTGTGCTCGCAGCCTGCGCCCTAGGCGTGAATTTTCACATGTTGACACTTTGTGTTGTGTGCCCCCAGACTGCACCTTGGGCATGAATTTTTGCATGTGGTCACTTTGTGTTGTGCACCCCCAGCCTGCGCCTTGGCCATGATTTTCCGCATGTCGACACTTTGTGTTGTGCACTCCCAACCTACACCTTGGGCGTGAATTTTGACATGTTAACAGTTTGTGTTGTGCGCCCCTAGCCTACTTCTTGGTTGTTAATTTTTGCATGTCGACACTTTGTGTTGTGCTCCCCTAGCCTGCACCTTCCGTGTAAATTTTTAGATGTCGACACTTTGTGTTATGCACCCCCAGCCCATACCTTGGGCACTAATTTTCGCATGTCGACACTTTGTGTTGTGTGGCCCCAGCCTACGCCTTGGGCGTGAATTTTCACATGTCGACACTTTTTGTTGTGTGCCCCTAGCCTGCGCCTTGGGTGTGAATTTTTACATGTCGACACTTTGTGTTGTACGCCCCTAGCCTTCACCTTGGGCACAATTTTTTGCATGTTGACACTTTGTGTTTTCTGCCTCCAGACTGAGCCTTGGGCGCAAATTTTCACATGTTAACACTTTGTGTTTTGCACCCCCAGCCTATGCTTAGGGCACTAATTTTCACATGTTGACACTTTGTGTTGTGCATCCCCAGCTTGTACCATGGGTGTAAATTTTCACATGTCGAAACTTTCTGTTGTGCGCCCCCAGCCTGCGCCTTGGGCATGAATTTTTGCATGTCGACAATTTGTGTTATGCGCCCCCATCCTGTGCCTTGGGAATGAATTGTCACATGTCGACACTTTGTGTTGTGCGCCTCTAGCCTACGCCTTGGGCAATTTTTTTTTCCATTTGACACTTTGGGTTATGTGCCACCAGCCTACACCTTGGGCGTGAATTTTTGCATGTCGACACTTTGTTTTGTGTGCCCCCAGCCTGTGCATTAGGCACGAATTATTTCATCTCGACACTTTGTGTTGTGTGCTCCCAACCAGTGCCTTGGGTGTAAAATTTTTGCATGTCGATACTTTTTGTTGTGTACCCCCAACCTACACCTTGGGCACGAATTTTCACATGTCGACAATTTGTGTTGTGCACCCCCAGCCTACGCCTTGGGAACAAATTTTCGCATGACGACACTGTGTTTTGTGCGTCCCGAACATGCACCTTGGGTGTTAAATTTTACATGTCGACACTTTGTGTTTTTCACCCCAAACCTACGCCTTGGGCATAAATTTTCACATGTTGACACTTTGTGTTGTGCACCGCCAGCCTGCACCTTTGGAGAAAATTTTTACATGTCGACACTTTGTGTTATGCTCCCCCAGCATGCACCTTGGGCACGAATTTTCACCTGTCGACAATTTTTGTTTTGCGTCCCCATCCTGCGTCTTGGTCACGAATTTTCACATGTCGACACTTTGTGCCGTGTGCCACCAGACTGTGCATTAGTAGTGAATTTTCACATGTCAACAATTTGTGTTGTGGTCCCTAGCCTGCGCCTTGGGCGTGAATTTTTGCATGTTAACAATTTGTGTTGTACGCCCCTAGCCTCCGCCTTGGGTGCGAATTTTTGCATGTCAACACTTTGTGCTGTGCGCCCCCAACCTGCGCCTAGGGCTAAAATTTTTACATGTTGAAACTTTGTGTTGTGCTCCTTCAACGTGCTCCTTAGGCACAATTTTTCACATGTCGACACTTTATGTTGTGTGCCGCCAGCCTGCGCCTTGGGCGCAAATTTTTTCATGTCGAAACTTTGTGTTGTGCGCCCCCAGCCTGCACCTTGGGCACAAATTTTTACATGTGGTCACTTTGTATTGTGTGCCCCTAGCTTACGCCTTAGGTGAAATTTTTCACATGTCAACACTTTGTGTTGTGCGCCCCCAGCCTGCACCTTGGGCACGAATTTTCACATGTCGACACTTTGTTTTGTGCACCGCCAGCCTGCTTCTTGGTCGTGAACTTTCACATGTCGAGACTTTGTTTTGTTCTCCCCCAGCCTACGCCTTATGCATGAACATTCACATGTCGACACTTTGTGTTGTGCGCCCCTTGCCTCTACCTCGGGCACAAATTTTTCGATGTCTAAACTTTGTGTTGTGTGCCCGCAGCCTACGCCTTGGGCATGAATTTTAGAATGTCGACACTTTGTGTTGTGCGCCCCCAGCCTACACCTTGGGCACAAATTTTCACATGTTGACACTTTGTGTTGTGTGCCCCCAGATTGTGCTTTGGGGCTGAATTTTCACATGTCAAGACTTTGTCTTGTGTGCCCCTAACCTGTGCCTTGGGTGTGAATAATCATATGTCTACACTTCGTGTTGTGTGCCCCCAGCCAGCGACTTGGGCATGAATTTTTGCATGTCGACAATTTTTGTTGTGTTCCCCTAGCCTACACCTTGGGCAGGAATTTTCACATGTCGAAACTTTGTGTTTTGTACCCCCAGCTTGCACCTTGGGCACGAATTATTGCATTTCGACACTTTGTGTTGTCCGCCCCCAACATGTGCCTTCGGTGAAAATTTTCACATGTTGACAATTTGTTTTGTGTTCCCCCATCCTGCACCTTGGGAGAAAATTTTTGCATGTTGAAACTTTGTGTTGTGAGCCCCCATCCTGCACCTTGTCCACGAATTTTCACATGTCGACAATTTGTGTTGTGCGCCCTCAACCTGCGCCTTGGGTGAAAATTTTTACATGTTGACACTTTGTGTTGTGCATCCCTAGACTGTGCTTTGGGTGTGAATTTTAACATGTCAACACTTTGTGTTGTACGCCCCCAGCCTATGCCTTGGGCATGAATTTTTGGATGTCGGCACTTTGTGTTGTGCGCATCTAGCCTATGCATTAGGCATGAATTTTCACATGTTAACATTTTGTGTTATGCACCCCTACCCTACGCCTTGGGTGCAAATTTTTACATGTCAACACTTTGTGTTGTATGCCCCCAGCATGCACCTTGGGTGCAAATTTTTGCATGTTGACACTTTGTGTTGTGCGCCTCCAGCCTGCACCTTGGGCACAAATTTTCCCATGTCGACTCTTTGTGTTGTGCGCCCCTAGCCTATGCATTAGGTGCAAATTATCACATGTTGACACTTTTTGTTGTGTGCCCCCAACCAGCGTCTTGGCTGTGAATTTTTGCATGTCGACACTTTTTGTGGTGTGACCCAAGACTGCACCTTGGGCGTGAATTTTCGCATGTTGAGACTTCGTGTTGTGCGCCCCCACCTTGCACCTTGGGCACGAATGATCGCATGTCAACACTTTGTGTTGTGCTCCCTCAGCCTGCACCTTAGGCACAAATTTTCACATGTCGACACTTTTTTTTTACGCCCTAATCCTGCGCCTTGGGTGCTAATTTTCACATGTCGTAACTTTGTGTTTTTCGACTCTAGCCTGCGCCTTGGGCGCGAACTTTCGGATGTTGACACTTTGTGTTGTGCACCCCGAGCCTACGCCTTGGGTGCAAGTTTTCACATGTTGACACTTTGTGTTGTGTGCCCCCAGCTTGCACCTTGGACTCAAATTTTCGCATGTCAAAAATTTGTGTTGTGCACCCCCACCTTACACCTTTGGCGTGAATTTACACATGTTGACGCTCTGTGTTGTGCACCCACAGTATGTGCCTTGGGCACGAATTTTCAAATGTCAACACGTTGTGTTGTGCACCCCCAGCCTGCACCTTGGGTGCAAATTTTTACATGTTGACACTTTGTGTAGTGTTCCCCTAGCCTATGCCTTGGGTGTGAATTTTTGAAAGTCGACACTTTGTTTTGTGCACACCCAACCTTCGCCTTGGACTCGAATTTTCACATGAGGACACTTTGTGTTTTGCACCCCAAGCCTGCGCCTTGGGCATGAATTTTCACATGAGGAAACTTTGTGTTGTGCACCTTCATCCTGCACCTTGGGTGCTAATTTATACATGTCGACACTTTGTGTTGCGCGCCCCAAACCTTCGCCTTGGGTGCGAATTTTCACATGTCAACATTTTGTGTTGTGCGCCCCCAGTGTGCACCTTGGGCGCGAATTTTTACATGTAAAAACTTTGTGTTGTGCACCCCTAGCCTGCACCTATGCCATAAATTTTTACATGTTGACACTTTGTGTTGTGCGCCCCTAGCCTATGCATCAGGTGTGAATTATCACATGTAAACACTTTGTGTTGTGTGCCCCTAACCAGCACCTTGGGTGTGAATTTTCACATGTCGACACTTTTTGTTGTGTTCCCCAAGACTACACCTTGGGCATGAATTTTCACATGTCGACACTTTGTGTTGTGTGCCCCCACCTTGCACCTTGGGCACGAATGATCGCATGTCGACACTTTGTGTTGTCTGCCCTTAACATGCGTCTTGGGTGAAAATTTTTGCATGTTGAAAATTTTTGTTGTGTTCCCCTAGCCTACACCTTAGGCACAAATTTTCACATGTCGAAACTTTGTGTTTTTTACCCCCAGCTTGCGCCTTGGGCACAAATTATCGCATGTCAACACTTTGTGTTGTCCGCCCCCAACATGCGCCTTGGGTGAAAATTTTCGCATGTTGACAATTTGTTTTGTGTTCCCCCATCATGCACTTTAGGAGAATTTTTTTTCATGTTGAAACTTTGTCTTGTGAGCCCCCATCCTGCACCTTGCCCACGAATTTTCGCATGTCGATAATTTGTGTTGTGCGCCCGGAACCTGCACCTTGGGTGAAAATTTTTGCATGTTGACACTTTGTGTTGTGTGTCCCCATACTGTGCTTTGGGTGGGAATTTTAACATGTCGACACTTTGTGTTGTGCGCCCCCAGCCTATGCCTTGGGCATGAATTTTCAGATGTCGACACTTTGTGCTTGCGCATCTAGCCTATGCATTAGGCACGAATTTTCACATGTCAACATTTTGTGTTGTGCACCCCTAGCCTACGCCTTGGGCTCGAATTTTCTCAGGTCGACACTTTGTGTTTTGTGCCCCTAGCCTGCGCCTTGGGTGCAAATTTTTGCATGTTGACACTTTGTGTTGTGCGCCTCCAGCCTGCACCTTGGGCACAAATTTTCTCATGTCGACTCTTTGTGTTGTGCGCCCCTAGCCTATGCATTAGGTGTGAATTATCACATGTCAACAATTTGTGTTGTGTGCCCCCAACCAACGCCTTGTGTGTGAATTTTCACATGTCGACACTTTTTGTTGTGTGCCCCAAGACTGCACCTTGGGCATGAAATTTCACATGTCGACACTTTGTGTTGTGCGCCCCTACCTTACCATTTGGGCATGAATGATTGCATGTCGACACTTTGTGTTGTGCTCCCTCAGCCTGCGCCTTGGGCGCAAATTTTCACATGTCGACACTTTTTCTTTGCACCCTAATCCTGCACCTTGGGTGCTAATTTTCACATGTCATAACTTTGTGTTTTTCGACTCTAGCCTGCGCCTTGGGCGCGAACTTTCCCATGTTGACACTTTGTATTGTGCACCCTGAGCCTGCGCCTTGGGTGCAAATTTTCACATGTTGACACTTTGTGTTGTGTGCCCCCAGCCTGCACCTTGGACTTAAATTTTCGCATGTCAAAACTTTGTGTTGTACACCCCCACTTCGCACATTGGGCGTGAATTTACGCATGTTGACACTCTGTGTTGTGCACCCACAGCCTGCGCTTTGGGCAAGAATTTTCAAATGTCAACACATTCTGTTGTGCACCCCCAGCCTGCACCTTGGGTGCAAATTTTTACATGTCGACACTTTGTGTTGTGTGCCCCCATCCTACGCCTTGGGTGTGAATTTTTGAAAGTCGATACTTTGTGTTGTGCGCACCCAACCTTCGCCTTGGACATGAATTTTAACATGTGGACACTATGTGTTGTGCACCCCGAGCCTGTGCCTTGGGCACGAATTTTGACATGAGGACACTTTGTGTTGTGCACCTTCATCCTGTGCCTTTGGAGATAATTTTTGCATGTCGACACTTTGTGTTGTGCGCCCCCAAGCTTCTCCTTGGTTCCAAATTTTCACATGTCAACATTTTGTGTTTTGCGCCCCCAGGCTGCGCCTTGGGCACAAATTTTTGCATGTCAAAACTTTGTGTTGTGCACCCCTAGCCTGTGCCTATGCCACAAATTTTCGCATGTCGACACTTTGTGTTGTACACCCCTAGCCAATGCATTAGGTGTGAATTATCACATGTCGACACTTTGTGTTCTGTGCCCCCAACCAGCGCCTTGGGTGTGAATTTTCGCATGTCGACACTTTTTGTTGTGTGCCCCAAGACTGCACCTTGAGCATGAATTTTTGCATGTCGACACTTTGTGTTGTGCACCCCCACCTTGCACCTTGGGCACGAATGATCGCATGTCGACACTTTGTGTTGTCTGCCCTCAACATGTGTCTTGGGTGCAAATTTTTGCATGTTGACAATTTTTGTTGTGTTCCTCTAGCCTACACCTTGGGCACGAATTTTCACATGTCAACACTTTATGTTTTGTACCCCTAGCTTGCGCCTTGGGCACGAATTATCGCATATCGACACTTTGTGTTGTCCGCCCCCAACATGCGCCTTGGCTGAAAATTTTTGCATCTTGACAATTTGTTTTGTGTTCCCCCATCTTGCACCTTAGGAGCAAATTTTTGCATGTTGAAACTTTGTGTTGTGAGCCCCCATCCTGCATCTTTCCCGTGAATTTTCGCATGTCAACAATTTGTGTTGTGCTCCCCCACCCTGCGCCTTGGGTGAAAATTTTTGCATGTTGACACTTTGTGTTGTGCATCCCTAGACTGTGCTTTGGGTGTGAATTTTAACATGTTGACACTTTGTGTTGTGTGCCCCCAGCCTATGCCTTGGGCATGAATTTTCGGACGTCGGCACTTTGTGTTGTGCGCATCTAGCCTATGCAAGGCACAAATTTTCACATGTCAACATTTTGTGTTGTGCACCCCTAGCCTATGCCTTGGGCACGAATTTTCTCATGTCGACACTTTATGTTGTGTGCCCCCAGCCTACGCCTTGGGTGTAAATTTTTGCATGTTGACACTTTGTGTTGTGCGACTCCAACCTGCACCTTGGGCAACAATTTTCCCATGTCCACTCTTTGTGTTGTGCGCCCCTAGCCTATGCATTAGGTACGAATTACCACATGTCGACACTTTGTGTTGTGTGCCCCCAACCAGCGCCTTGGGTGTGAATTTTTACATGTCGACACTTTTTGTTGTGTGCCCTAAGACTGCACCTTGGGCGTGAATTTTTACATGTCGACACTTTGTGTTGTGTGTCCCCACCTTGCACCTTGGGCACGAATGATCGCAAGTTGACACTTTGTGTTGTGCTCCCTCAGCATGTGCCTTGGACGAAATTTTCACATGTCGACACTTTTTTTTTGTGCCCTAATCATACGCCTTTGGTGCTAATTTTCACATGTCGTAACTTTGTGTTTTTCGACTCTAGCCTGCGCCTTGGGCACGAAATTTTGCATGTTGACACTTGGTGTTGTGCACCCTGAGCCTGCACCTTGGGTGAAAATTTTCACATGTTGACACTTTGTGTTGTGTGCCACCAGCCTGCACCTTGGACTCAAATTTTCACATGTCGAAACTTTGTGTTGTGCACCCCCACCTTGCACCTTGGGTGTGAATTTACACATGTTGACACTCTGTGTTGTGCACCCACAGCCTACACCTTGGGCACGAATTTTCAAATGTCAACATGTTGTGTTGTGCGCCCCCAGCCTGCACCTTGGGTGTAAATTTTTACATGTCGACACTTTGTGTTGTGTGCCCGCATCCTACGCCTTGTGTGTGAATTTTTTAAAGTCGACACTTTGTGTTGTGCGCACCCAACCTTCGCCTTGGACTCGAATTTTCACATGTGGACACTTTGTGTTGTGCACCCCGAGCCTACACCTTCGGCACAAATTTTGACATAAGGAAACTTTGTGTTGTGCACCTTCATCCTGCGCCTTGGGTGCTAATTTTTGCATGTCGACACTTTGTGTTGTGCGCCCCCAACCTTTGCCTTGGGTGCAAATTTTCACATGTCAACATTTTGTATTTTGCGCCCCCAGCCTGTGCCTTGGGTGTGAATTTTTGCATGTCAAAACTTTGTGTTGTGCACCCCTAGCCTGCGCCTGTGTCACAAATTTTTGCATGTCGACACTTTGTTATGTGTGTCCCATGCCTATTCCTTGCATGCAAATTTTTGCATGTTGACACTTTGTGTTGTGCACCCCCAACCTACACCTTGGGCATGAATTTTTTCATGTCAACACTTTTTGTTGTGTGCCCCCAGCCTGCACCTTGGGCACAAATTTTTGAATGTTGACACGTTGTGTTGTAATCCCCCACTGTGCTCCTTGCGTGCAAATTTTCGTATGTCGACACTTTATGTTGTGCAACCCCAACCTGTGACTTAGGTGCGAATTTTTGAATGTCAACACTTTGTGTTTTGCACCTCCAGCCGGTGCCTTGGGTGCACATTTTTACATGTCGACACTTTGTGTTGTGCGCCCCCAGCCTGCGCCTTGGGCACAAATTTTCACATGTCTACACTTTGTGTTGTCCGCCCCTAGCCTGCACCTTGGGCATGAATTTTCACATGTTGACACTTTGTGTTGTGTGCCCCCAGCCTACACCTTGGGTGCAAATTTTTACATGTCGACACTTTGTGTTGTGCACTCCTAGCCTGCGCCTTGGGCTTGAATTTTCACATGTTAACACTTTGTGTTGTGCGCAACTAGCTTACGGCTTGGGCGCAAAATTCTACATGTTGACACTTTGTGTTGTGCACCCCCAGCCTGCGCCTTGGGCAAAACTTTTAACATGTCACCACTTTGTATTGTGTGCCCAAGCCAGTGCCTTGGGTGTGAATTTTCACATGTTGACACTTTGTGTTGTGCGCCCCCAGCCTGCGCCTTGGGCACAAATTTTTGCATGTCGACACTTTGTGTTGTTTACCCCCAACCTATGCCTTAGGCATGAATTTTCACATGTCGACACTTTCTGTTGTGCACCCCCAACCTGCACCTTGGGCACAAATTTTCACATGTTAACACTTTGTGTTGTGCTCCCCTAGCCTGTCCCTTGGGCATGAATTTTTGCATGTCAACACTTTGTGTTGTGCGCCCTCATCCTATGCCTTAGGTGCGAATTTTTGCATGTCGACACTTTGTGTTGTGTGCCCCCAGCCTGTTCCTTGGGCACGAATTTTTGCATGTCGAAACTGTGTTTTGTGCCCCCATATTGCACCTTGCGCTTGAATTTTTGCATGTCGACACTTTATGTTGTGCGCCCCTAGCCTACGCCTTGGACGTGAATTTTTGCATATTGACACTCTGTGTTGTGCACCCCCATCCAGTGCCTTTGGCATGAATTTTTTCATGTTGACACTTTGTGTTGTGCACCCGTAACCTGCGCCTTGGGTGAAATTTTTTACATGTCGACACATTATGTTGTACTCCCCAAACCTGTGCCTTGGGCACAAATTTTTAAATGTCGACACTTTGTAGTGTGCACCCCCAGCTTGTGCCTTGGGTGTGAATTTTCGCATGTCGACACTTTGTGTGGTGCACCCCCAGCCTACACCTTGGGCATGAATTTTCGCATGTCGACACTTTTTGTTGTGCGCCCGCAGCCTGTGCCTTGGGCACAAATTTTTGAATGTCGACACTTCTTGTTGTGTGCCCCCAGCTTGCACCTTGGGAGCATATTTTCACATGTCGACACTTTGTGTTGTGCACCCCCAGCCTGTGCCTTGGGCACAAATTTTTACATATTGACAATTTGTGTTGTGCACCCCCAACCTGCGCCTTAGGCACAAATTTTTGAATGTCGACACTTTGTGTTGTGCGCCCCCAGCATATGCCTTGGGTAAATAATTTTGCATGTCGACACTTTGTGTTGTGCAACCCCAGCCTGCACCTCAAATGTAAATTTTAACACGTTGTCACTTTGTGTTGAGCACCCCCAACCTGCGCCTTGGAGACAAATTATCACATGTTGACACTTTTGCCCCCAGCTTGTACCATGGGCACAAATTTTCACATGTCAACACTTTGTGTTGTGCGCCCCCAACCTGCGCCTTGGGCACGAATTTTTGCATGTCGACAATTTCTGTTGTATGCCCCCAGCCTGTGCCTTGGGCGTGAATTTTCGCATGTCGACACTTTGTGTTGTGCACCCCTAGCCTACGCCTTGGGCACAAATTTTTGCCATTTGACACTTTGGGTTATCCACCCCCATCCTACGCCTTGGGCGTGAATTTTTGCATGTCAACACTTTGTGTTGTGCGCCCCTAGCCTATGCATTAGGAGTGAATTATTGCATGTCGACACTTTGTTATGTGTGCCCCCAACCAGCGCCTTGGGCGTGAATTTTCGCATGTCGAAACTTTTTGTTTTGTGCCCCCAGCCTACACCTTGGGCACGAATTTTCACATGTCGACACTTTGTGTTGTGTGTCCCCAACCTATGCCTTTGGCACAAATTTTCACATGTCGACACTTTGTTTTGTGCGCCCCGAACATGCGCCTTGGGTGTAAATTTTCGGATGTCGACACTTTTTGTTTTGCACTCTCAGCCTGCACCTTAGGCACGAATTTTCACATGTTGACACTTTGTGTTGTGCACCCCTAGCCTGTACCTTTGGAGAAAATTTTTGCATTTCGACACTTTGTGTTGTGCTCCCCCAGCCTGCGCCTTGGGCGTCAATTTTCACATGTCGACACTTTGTGTTGTGCGCCCTCAGCCTGCGCCTTGGGTGTAAATTTTCACATGTTAACACTTTGTGTTGTACTCCCCCAGTGATCAGGGGATCATTTTTAAAAGTTTTCAAAACATCTGTAAATGGTGTCAGTGCAGAAGATCATCTCGAGAGCTTTCCAACGAATGTGAGAACGTGACAAATGGACATCGGGAGCTCTAGATATGTCTGGTCAAAGTTCAGTCAACGGGAAAGTCAACTCTAGTCAGCTGGTCAATATTGGACCGAATTGCACTGTGACACGTGGTTTGCCAAAAAACTCATTGAATTCGCTCGATTTTCCTATCGGGAGATGACAAGTGGACTACATGATTACTGAGCTAATTATTTCTAATTCCACATTGTATGTGTCGAAATTATATTGGTAAGGCCACTTTCCAAATGCCACATGTATATATTAATGTGTATACATTAGTATTAAATCTAATGTTGATACATAAAGTTTTAAACTCCACTAGCCGCCAAATTTCCATGTGGAGGAGGAGTGAAGCAGTTGTTGGGGGTGGTTATAAGCCCAACGTGGTCATTGACCACTATACATACGCGTGGTAAGGCTATTTACAGCCTTAGGGAACTGTTCCCCACCACCAAAATATGTGGGGACTTATTCAAATGCGGCCCTTATGGGATTTTTAACCCATTTAAAAATGCTATGCACCAAACTTGGGATTTAATACCATAAAAACATGAAATCCGCCACTATGGGATTCTTATCCCTTATGAAACGTGCAAATTGGGTTTTTATCCCATTGAAAAAGGTAAATCCGCCAAAAATAGAGGCCGCTGGGATTTGATCCCCTGAACTCATGGGTCCAAGCCTAATCCTCCAACAAACTCACCTAGGGGCTTGGGCGCACTATAAAATGGGGCGCTTCAACTTATACTGGAGGTACAGGTCTGTGCAAGCAGCATAAGGAGGTAGTTTCAGAAAACACCATTTTTGAAGGCCGTGCACTCAGATTGGTCATTCGAAGTAAAAAGATGAAATGAAGGAAATTATGAGATGATTCAAAATATGTAAGGTTTGACTTTTTTGATGAATTTTATCCTATTTTTGGAAGCTTTGAATGAATATTTTAACAGGGATCTTCAAGACAGCTAGTTGGAAAACACGAATTTCAATGCACTTCTGGTCCGAATTGTGACTTCGTGTAAACATGAAAAGTGTTCAAAATTCAGATCTGATCATAGAAATAAGATTTGTTTTCATAGAATGTTTTTAAATCTCCATTTTTAGGTGTTTTTCTAACACAGTTGCAGGGAGATCACATTGTGAAAACACTGTAGGAGCCACGGATCGTTCTTGGGACAGTTTCTGCTATTTTTCAGAGTTCTTGGGACATTGATCAGCTCATTTGTAGGTTTTGATTCATTATTGGTTTTTTGTAAGAGTTATTGTACTTGAATTTCAATATTATTAATGGATCGGTTCAATCTGAACCCGGGGACGTAGGAATTTCTGAACCCCGTAAACAATCTCTTTTGTTATCTGAATGTTTCAGTTTTTTGATTATTTCTTTGCTACACAAGTTTTCCGCACTTCTATGGATGCAAAATAATCAGAATTTAATCAATTTGTGGATTAAAGAATACTTAAAATTGGTTAAGAAAATCACGATCTTTGGAAACTTATAAAAGTGAAAAAAAATACAACACACATTTTTTAGATCAAGTTTGGTATCAGAGCAGTTATATTGCTGGATTAGCTTCTAATTGTGTTTGGCTTCAGTTCAATATTAATTTCAGTTTTTAGTGTGCAGAAATTTTGGGGCTTGTTAATATTCTTTTGCAGTGTGCAGTTTTGGAACTACAAGTTGTGTTTGCAGGAACAGGGAATCATGGGCAAGTCATCCAAACAAGAGCAACTGGATGAGCTTGAATCCATAAACCGCCAACTCCAAGAAGAAAAATCTTTCTTGAGATATAAATTTCATTCCTTGGAAGAGGAAATAGTGTGGTTAAAATCTGAGCCACAATCCTCTATGACCAAGAAAGAGGAGTATACCAACAAGATGCTTGAAGAGAGCAAGAAGTTGATGGGCTTTGTTAAAGAGTTGCAGGAAGAAATACGAACCAAGGATGCCCTCTTGGAAAAGCTGAAACAAGGTGAACACAAGAAGGAAATTCCTTCCAAATCAGATGCAGGTACTATGACAGAATGCGCTGTAAGTTTTTCACATTTTAATTCTTCCTCTCATTCAGTTTCAGATGTTCCTTTGGGTCAGTTTGAAAAACACACTAAGGGAATTAGGTCTAAGCTAATGGTTAAGATGGGATTTAACGGAAAGGGCCTTGGTAAAAATAGACAAGGTGTTGCTAACCTAGTATAGGTAGAGGATCAGCCTCGATTTTCAGGTTTGGGTTACTCTAGTGGGAAAATGGAAATTGGAGAAAGTTCCAAAACAGCTCAAGGAAGACAAGCTTCCAACAGCCAAGGATCTACACCACTAGAATTGCAGGATTCCACCATCAGGAGGAACAATGACAGGTGTAAGAAAATAGGTAAAAGAGGTAATTAGATTCCACCTCCTCCCACTTACATTAAAAATAGCACTAAGGGAAAATCAAATCCTAAAAATTCTAATACACTCTTTCAGTTGGAACAATATAGCTTTGGTAGGCAGAAATATGCTTTCCCTTGCACATTTTGTGAAGGTACTAATCATTCTTTTGCATATTGTTAGAAGAGGAAAAATTTGATTAAGAAGTTAATGCCTTTTGTGAATGATAAGGCAGGTGCTAAAGACCAATCTCACCAAGGAAAGGTGAGAAATGGCAAGAAGGTTACCTCTCCTAAACAAGGGAATCATTCTCGTAGACAGAGTTCTAAGAATGGTAAAATGGGTAAGACTCCTAAAAACAGGGAAGTTCAATTTTGTTCCCATTTTAATAGGAATGGTCATGATGTTAAGGTTTTTTGGTTTGTTTCTAAACAACAAAATTGGAAAGTTGTTAAAAAGAACAGTATTGTAAAACCAACAGTGCTAAACCTAACTAAAACTCATTGTGATACTGAGGAGGTAAAACAACCAAAACGGAAAAACCCAAGTGATTGGTTTGGAAAAACACTCCTCAACTTTATATTTGCACTATAGTAAATTGTTGCTAGTAGGCAAGAAAAAAATTTCGGAGCTATATTTTAGGGATTCCTGTTGATTGATAAGGATTTGTTCCAAAGTTGATATTTAAGCTTTGAAAATGAATGGAAATAGCTAAAGAGAAGATTTGAGTGATAGGTTCATCATACTCATGTTTTGTTTTCTCAGATTGGTTGGTAGTTTCATTGTTGAAAACACTATGCAGGGATAGGCATCAGTAGCATGTCTAAATTTGAAACTTGCAGTTGTAATCAACATAATCACAAAGTGTCAGTTGAACACTAGCTTTCCGTAATAGAATGGGTTTCTTATTATCTGACTTATTATTTGTGATGGTGATACAGTGTTTTGGCATATTCATGTTGATTCAGTTATTGACTATAGCTATTTTTGGGCGTTGATAGTATATTATATTCTGATAGTGAATACTTGCAGTTGTTACAGTTTCAGATGGGCAGTGGGCACTAGCCTAATTATGGGCAGTTTAGATGTCTTGTATACTGATCCGTGTTATGGAATTGTAATTTTTGGTAATCGACCGTATCCCAAAGTGACAGTTGAACACTAGCTTTCCGTAATAGAATGGGTTTTATTATCTGGTCAGTTATTTGTGATGGCATTACAGTGGGGTATGACAGTTCACAGTTGTGCATAGAGTTGACAGGGTTGCAACATTTCAATTGAACACTAGCTTGATTGGGTGTTATTATCTGATTGATTATGTGACTAGCTAATCAACTATTTGCATTTATTTAACCTATAATGTTATTTTGGGTTCTTGTATGTATTTGTGCAATGCAGGAAGAGATAACATGTTTTTGTGGGTTGATACACAACTTTTTGTGGACAAAAAGCATTTCTCAGTGGGGAGGTGTGATCAGGGGATCATTTTTGAAAGTTTCCAAAACATCCCTAAATGGTGTCATTGTAGAAGATCATCTTGAGAGCTTTCCAATGAATGTGAGAACGCGACAAATGGACATCGAGAGCTCTAGATATGTCTGGTCAAAGTTCGGTCAACGGGAAAGTCAACTCTAGTCAACTGGTCAATATTGGACCGAATTGCACTGTGACATGTGGCTTGTAAACACTCGTCGAATTCACTCGATTTGCCTATTGGGAGATGACAAGTGGACTACAGGATTACCGAGTTAATTATTTCTAATTCCACATTGTATGGGTCGAAATTATATTAGTAAGGCCACTTTCCAAATGCCACATGTATATATTAATGTGTTTACATTAGTATTAAATCTAATGTTGATACATAAAGTTTTAAACTCCACTAGCTGCCATATTTCCACGTGGAGGAGGAGTGAAGCGGTTGTTGGGGGCGGTTATAAGCCCAACGTGGTCATTGACCACTATACATGCGCGTGGTAAGGCTATTTACAGCCTTAGGGAACTATTCCCCACTGCCAAAATATGTGGGGGACTTATTCAAATGCGGCCCTTATGGGATTTTTAACCCATTTAAAAATGCTACGCGCCAATAAACTTGGGATTTAATACCATAAAAACATGAAATCCGCCACTTATGGGATTCTTATCCCTTATTAAACGTGCAAATTGGGTTTTTATCCCATTGAAAAAGGGGGATCCGCCAAAAATAGGAGGCCACTGGGATTTGATCCCCTGACCTCATGGGTCCAAGCCTAATCCTCCAACCAACTCACCTAGGGCTTCGGCGCACTATAAAATGGGGCGCTTCAACTTATACTGGAGGTACAGGTCTGTGTAAGCAGCATAAGGAGGAAGTTTCAGAAAACACCATTTTTGAAGGCCGTGCACTCAGATTGGGTATTCAGAGTAAAAAAATGAAATGAAGGAAATTCTAAGAATATTCCAACTGTGTAAGGTTTTATCTTTTTTGATGAATTTTAACCTATTTTTGGAAGCTTTGAATGCAGATTTTAACAGGGATCTTCAAGACAACTAGTTGGAAAACATGAATTTCAATGCACTTCTGGTCCAAATTGTGACTTGGTGTAAACATGAAAAGTGTTTAGAATTCAGATCTGATCATAGAAATATGATTTATTTTCATAGAATATTTTAAATCTCCATTTTTAGGTGTTTTTCTAACACAGTTGCAGGGAGATCACATTGTGAAAACACTGTAGGAGCCACGGATCATTCTTGGGATAGTTTCTGCTATTTTTCAGAGTTCTTGGGACATTGATTAGCTCATTTGCAGGTTTTGATTCATTATTGGTTGTTTGTAAGAGTTATTGTACTTGAATTTCAATAATATTAATGGATCAGTTCAATCTGAACCCAGGGACGTAGGAATTTCTGAACCTCGTAAACAATCTCTTTTGTTATCTGAATGTTTCAGTTTTCTGATTATTTCTTTGGTACACAAATTTTCCGCACTTCTATGGATGCAAAATAATTAGAATTTAATCAATTTTTGGATTCAAGAATACTTAAAATTGGTTAAGAAAATCGTGATCTTTGGAAACTTATAAAAGTGAAAAAAATACAACACACATTTTTCAGATCACCCAGATTGCGCCTTGGGCGTAAATTTTCGCATGTTGACACTTTGTGCTATGCGCCACCAGCCTGCGCATTGGGCGTGAATTTTCACATGTCAACAATTTGTGTTGTGGGACCCATCCTGTGCCTTAGGCATGAATTTTCACATGTTAACAATTTGTATTGTGCGTCCCCAGCCTACACCTTGGGCGCGAATTTTTGCATGTCAACATGTGTTGTATGCCCCCAACCTGCACCTAGGGCTCAAATTTTTGCATGTCGTGTAACACCCTAAATTATTGTTACTTCCTCCTAAGTATTCAAGTGTTGATATATGATTTCTTTGGTATAAGGATGTGTTTCCTTGATTGTGAAGTCATGCTTGATATGGATTGTATCTTCTTTGCTCTTTAAGATCTCTGACTGAGTCAGAATATGCTTGGACTCTTTTATTTCTTTCATTTTTTAGTACCTGAGTTCAATTTGATTTCAGGATGAATTGTGGATTTATCCATCCTTATGACTCAACCTTGGATCAGTTGCATTGATCCAAGAGATGTTTTAAGTTTATTCAGGATGAACAAAAATTATTGACCTTACGAAAGTTGCAAGGTCTGAATGAGTTGAATGAGCAATTCTGGATTTTAACTCAGGCTGAACGTGTTAAATGAATTGGTTCTAGATATCTTAATATCAGGAGGGCGTAGACCTTGAGTCAGGTAAAAAATTCTGGTGTATACTGCAAGCTTAATTTGTAATGCTGGATAGAATCCATTACAGGAAAACTATACCCTGTTTGGTTCTAATACTGATCGGTCCTACTTGGGAGACCTAGACTAGATTCGTTAAGGTTAATAACCTTAACCTAAACTATAACCTATTGGTTGAATTATTTCTAATCTAACCTAGCCCTAAAACTATAAGCTTAATGCTCCTAAGGTTAGCTACACCTAGCACTATGGAAGTAAGACTAATGTCTTACCTTATGATCTAACCTATGTTTCTAACCTATCTTAACTAATGATAATGGATGGAAGGGGACCTATGAAGGGGTGCGAGTCATGGGTGGTGGTTTCCATGCCATTTATGAGGTGGATAAGGATGAAGGACTTGGGATTTGGCAGAGGTTGCTAACGGCTATTGTGACCTGACGTGACAGCATTACCAAATTTGGGAATGGTTGTTTGTTTTCATTTGGCAATCGCCAACTTTGGCAGTCGGTGGCAATGGAGAATAGGCAGGAATTTAGGAGTTAATGCAATTGATGAACTTCGGTTCCTAAGCGTAGATTGATTGGGAAGGCATGCAAATGGAAAATTGGTTGGTATTTTGGTTTTCCATGCATTCCGTTTTTCTCTCTACTTGATTACTGGTTCTTCGAACCAGTCTACTCTGTGTTGCATGGTAACTTTGAGAATATCTAGCTCTTTTCTCTGTCAGGGAAAGTTTATAAGGCATGAAGGTAACAATTTATTGTTGTTTAATCTATTGTGGAAGAAGAAGAGAAGGTGCGAGCTCATTCAGAGGTCTTCTTCGGATTTTTAAGTGACACTATCACGCATGATAGGCCCTAACTTTTAAAATTATTGCTTTCCTTCAAATGCTTTCATTAAAAAAACTCTATTCAGGTGATTTTAGTATAGTTGGTTTGAAGCAATGTATTGGTTCTTCTTTTCTTGTGGATTTAGGATTCTTTGGTTATGCGAAGACTCTGTTGAAATGTCTACTATATTTATTTCTTCTTTTTGGATTCATTTTCAGCTGAAGACGCGGTTGTGTTATCATGTTGTTGAATCCTGTTGAATCTTGTTGGGTTTACTTAAAATTTCTTCTGATTCGAATGCTTGCTATGATTTTTTTACTTGAACGCGACTTCTGTTGAAGTCCTTACTATGTTTTCAATTTTGGTTAGACATCGTTGAAGGTTTGTAAGGATTATTTATGAAAATGACTCTGTTGGAGGCCTTGAAACGTATCTTATGTTTTCAACTTCTGTAGAAGCTTTGTTGTGATTACATATTGGTATTGACTCTGTTGGAGTACTTGAATTGTTTTTGTATGAATTCAACTTCAATTGAAACCCTGGTTGTGAGTACTGGTTGGATATGAATCTGTAAGAGTCCTTGTAGTATTCCCATGTGAACACAACTCCTGATGAAGTCCTTGATGTGTTGCGTGTTGGCTCGACTTCTGATTTAAGTCCTCGCTGTGCATGCATATTGATTCGACTCTTTCTTAATGTTGTTGTGTTTATATTCAATTTGATTCTATGGAAATGTGTGCTGGGTTACTCTATAAACTCGACTCTGTTTGAGTCCCTGCTATATTTTCATTTTAGCTCGACTTCGGTTAAACCTTGTTGAGCTTATGTTATGGAGGCGACTTCTGTTATGGAGGTGACTTCGGTTACAACTTGTTGAGCTTATATTATGAAATTGGCTTCTGATATAAGTCCTTGCTGTATATTTGTAGGGATTAGACTCAGTTGAATGTTTCTTTGTATGTATGTGTTTCGACTCAATGGGAATGTCATTGTGTTTGCATATGGGTATGTCATCTGTTTATAGTGTTATCTAGTCTCGTGTTTGACTGAGATAAAGAGTTCCTAGTTTTGCCATGTCAGGCAATGGCGTTGGGTATTTTCATGTTTGATGAATGATATGGAAAGATTTGTTGATCCTATTATGGTTGGATTATTTATTACTGTTTGTCGCGAGAGCTCTTGTATTGCTTAATAGCTACAGGTGATTTTCATTATTTAATTTAGATGAAACGGTAGTTTCTTCTTGTTATCTCGACTGGTTTGGTCGCATGCGTATAATGTAATTGCATTATTCTTGAGAAGTTGGTACAGTCCTGAATATGATTGGAATGGAAATTTGAATGTCTATGTTTCTTTCTCCTCAGCTGTAAAGTATATGTTGATATATATAACTGTAGGAATAATAAAATATTCTCTCCTTGTATAGAAACTTTGAGTGCTTTCTTCTTTTGTATTCCTTATGTGAACTCTACAGTATGGGCTTAAGAAGGAAAGACTGTTAAACTGTAGGGAGAGACTGGTAAAAAAACATATTGCAGTAAAGTAGTGTATTTGTCAATACCATTAAAATAATGTAATGTTTTAAAGGAATCTCATCAGTTGTACTTGCTGAAAGTTATAATCTGCCTTTGAGGAATTGTTAAAAAAAAAACATACCTGTTGCATACACGAATTGATAGGATATTCATTTTTGAATGGAATAATTTGTTGGATTATTACTGTCATTGGGATTCAGATGGATGGATGTTTTGGATTCATTTTGTTCTCCTTAGTCTCTAATATATATGATGAATCATCTTAAGGGTATTTAGGATTAATTGGTAACTATAATATGAGTCATGCATTAAAAGTCATATTAGAATTACAGAATGATGATTAGTCTGATTTATGTTAAGTATTTGAAGAAATGATGTCATTTAAATAGGTTGTTTAATGAGAGAAATTGGTAGAATGCAATTGTTTTAAGAATTAGTGCTTATCATGCTCAGTTCACCGAACTGACCCGTGTTGGCAATTTTCACAGATGGTTGTCATAAGTGGTAAAGGCACGCAGATCTAATATGATACTCAGATTTCTTAATTTGGTTTTGTGATGAATTTCAACTTGATTTCTCTAATTGTACTATATGAAGAAAGTTGTTCTTTTGTTGTTGAGTATTGTATCAAATATGCTGAATGCATAGATTGTAATTGTTTGGCTTAGAAATAAATGAAATGAGGGGATTGTTACTATGTGGCTGCATTTGTATTGTGATGGCTTGATCCTCTTTGATTCGATTATTTTTAAGTGCATTTTTATTATTATATACCTTGGAGATATTTGGATTCTCTAAGTAGGCCTTGTAATTATTATGTGACTGAATACTTGTAAATGATTAGTAATTCTTTTATGTTTTGAATATGGCTAAATTATAATAATTAGTCCACTATTTACGGGAAGTTAAGGTTAAACTACACCTTTATAGGTAGTTGAAACAAGAAGGGTAATCTAATACTCCCTATCCATGATCTAAGTCAAGACAACTGATGATTTTAAATCACTATACCTTAAAAACAATGAGTAAGATATATATTTCAGTTTTGAGAACTGATATAAAACTATAGGAGTATAGTTAGCACCCTTATGAGATAGCATAGGGCTACTACCAAATTTGTTGATTAAGATTAATGTGAGTCAATGAACTCCTTGATGAGATCTCAATTCTTATTACATTTCTCTCTGTGAAATGGATCTTATATAAATAAGGCAACTCAAAGGTGAGGAACGTAGGGGTTGGGAAAAGACTACCCAGAAAGGAGAGTCTTAAAGTATAATTACAACTCAACGTAAGTAACACCTTAAGTTAAGTATATCTTTCCGAGGTGGTTTTGTAGGATGTCAGCACATGTCAACTACAGGGTTGTACCTTCGAGAAGATTAGAATCTTCTCGAGGATACAAAAATGCAAGTGACTTATGGCGGCACCCTTTGCATTGATCATTAAGATTTACACCTTAAACTCGAACAACAAGTTTTTACTCTGGACCTGGTTAGGAACGTGGTCATGTTATGAGGCTTCCCTTGGAGACTCAGGGTACCTTGACACACAGGGATAACTAGGGTTGACCCAATATGTCAGCTTATCCCTAGTCCTCGAGAGCATCCTTATAACGTTGACATGTTATTAATCTGTTCCTAAGTGAATGACTTGGGACAGGGGAGGCTGACAGAAGTTAGCGTAAGACATTCTATATAACATCGGAGTGGGGTGAAGGACATATCTCAGATTGACGAGTATGCTGTCAAGGAATACGAGACATAAACAGTACATTTCAAATCTTTGGCCAAAGTATCGCAAGCTACTGATTGCGTTGTCTTATGTCACCTAGTCTAAGGGACGTGGTGCCAATGAATAATGGTAACAATTATTCAGATAGGTTCCTTGGGTAGAGCATTATGAAATCCTAGTTTAGGGAAGAGAACCACAAGAGTGTGGTGTCAAAATAAAAACGCCAACTCTATGATACCCATGAATAGATCGGTAGATTACCGAGTCATGGAATGAATAGATCGGTGGTATACTAAGTCATTACAGCTGCATATGGTTATCTGATATAAGAATGATTGTTTTGATCTGTGAGTTCTAAATTATGTATTTAGAACTAGGAAGCACTTATCAAAAAAAAAAAAATTCTTGTTCTAATGTAATAAATTAAGGAATGTTACATGTCGACACTTTGTGTTGTGCTCCCCCAGCCTGCGCCTTGGGCATAAATTTTTGCATATGGACACTTTGTGTTGTGCGCCTTCAACCTACTTCTTGGGTGTAAATTTTGGCATGTCAACACTTTACGTTGTGTGCCCCGAGCCTGCACCTTGGGCGAGAATTTTGGCATGTCGAAACTTTGTGTTGTGCGCCCCCAGCCTGCACCTTGGGCACGAATTTTCACATGTCGACACTTTGTGTTGTGCACACCCAGCTTGCTTCTTGGTTGTGAATTTTTGCATGTCGACACTTTGTTTAGTGCTCCCCCAGCCTGTGCCTTACATGTGAATTTTCACATGTCGACACTTTGTGTTGTGCGCCCCCTGCCTGCACCTCAGGCATGAATTTTCAGATGTTGACACTTTGTGTTGTGTGCCCCTAGCCTGCACCTTAGGCATGAATTTTTGAATGTCGACACTTTGTGTTATGCACCCCTAGCCTGCGCCTTAGACGTAAATTTTCACATGTTGACACTTTGTGTTATGTGCCCCCAGACTGTGCTTTGGGGCCAAATTTTCACATGTCGACACTTTGTCTTGTGCACCCCCAACCTGTTCCTTGGGCATGAATTTTCACATGTCGGCACTTTGTGTTTTGTGCATCCAGCCTGTGTCTTGGGCACAAATTTTCACATGTCGACATTTTATGTTGTGCGGCCCTAGCCTGCGCCTTGGGTGCAAATTTTTGCATGTCGACACTTTGTGTTATGTGCCCTCAGCCTGCGCCTTGGGCGTGAATTTTTGCATATTGACACTTTTTGTTGTGTGAACCAAGCCTGCACCTTGGGCATGAATTTTTTCATGTTGAAACTTTGTGTTGTGCGCCCCCAGTTTGTTCATTAGGTGTGAATTAGCACATGTCTACACTTTGTGTTGTGTGTCCCCGGCTAGTGCCTTGGGCACGAATTTTTACATGTTGACAATTTTTGCTGTGTGCCCCTAGCCTGCACCTTGGGCAAGAATTTTCACATGTCGACACTTTTTGGTTTGCACCCCCATCTTGCACCTTGGGCACGAATTATCGCATATCGACACTTTTTGTTGTCCGCCCAAAACATGCGCCTGGGTGCGAATTTTAAGATGTTGACACTTTGTGTTGTGCGCCCCCAACCTATTCCTTGGGTGTGAATTTTCTCATGTTAGTACTATCTGTTGTGTGCATCCAGCCAATGCCTTGGGCATGAATTTTCGAATGTCAACATTTTGTGTTGTGCACCCCTAGCCTGTGCCTTGGGCGTGAATTTTTAAATGTCGACACTTTGTGTTGTGTGACCCCAGCCTACGCCTTGGGTACAAATTTTCACATGTTGAGACTTTGTGTTGTGCACCCCTAGCCTACACCTTGGGCATGAATTTTCACATGTCGACACTTTGTGTTGTGCGCCCCTAGCCTATGCATTGGGTGTGAATTATCACATGTTGACACTTTGTGTTCTGTGCCCCCAACCAGTGCCTTGGGTACGAATTTTTACATGTTGACACATTTTGTTGTGTGCCCCCAGACCGCACCTTGGGCACGAATTATCAAATGTCGACACTTTGTCTTATGCACTCCCACCTTGCGCCTTGGGCGCTAATTATCGCATGTCGACACTTTGTGTTATCCACCCCCCAACATGTGTCTTGGGTGTAAATTTTCACATGTTTACAATTTGTGTTGTGCGTCCCCAGCCCGCACCTTGGGAGAAAATTTTTGCATGTCGACACTTTGTGTTGTGCTCCCTCAGCCTGCGCCTTGGGCACGAATTTTCACATGTCATAACTTTGTGTTGTGCGACCGTAGCCTGCACCTTGGGCGTGAACTTTCACATGTTGACACTTTGTGTTGTGCACCCCCAGCCTGTGCGTTAGGTGAAATTTTTCACATGTTGACACTTTGTGTTGTGTGCCCCCAGCCTGCACCTTGGGTGTGAATTTTCACATGTCGACACTTTGTGTTGTGCAACCCAACCCTGCACCTTAAGCATGAATTTACATATGTTAACACTTTGTGTTGTGCGCCTCCAGCCTACGCCTTAGGCACGAATTTTCAAATGTCAACACTTTGTGTTGTGCGCCCCCAGCCTGCACCTTGGGTGCAAATTTTTGCATGTCGACACTTTTTGTTGTGTGCCCATAGCCTACGCCTTGGGTGTGAATTTTTTCATGTCGACACTTTGTGTTGTGCGCCCCCAACCTTTGCCTTGGGCTCGAATTTTCACATGTGGACACTTTGTGTTGTGTACCCCGAGCCTACGCCTTGGGCATGAATTTTCACATGACGACACTTTCTATTGTGTGCCTTTAGGCTGCACCTTAGGCGTGAGTATTCACATGTCAACAGTTTGTGTTGTGTGCCCCCAACCTTTGCCTTGGGGGTGAATTTTCACATGTCAACACTTTGTGTTGTGTGCCCCCAGCCTGCACCTTGGGTGTAAATGTTTGCATGTCGACACTTTGTGTTCTGTGCCCCTGACCTACGCCTATGGCAAAAATTTTCACATGTCGACACTTTGTGTTGTGTCACCCATGCCTGTACCTTGCATGCAAATTTTTACATGTTGACACTTTGTGTTGTGTGCCCCCAACCTACGCATTGGGCACGAATTTTTTCATGTAACCACTTTGTGTGGTGCACCCCCAGCCTGCACCTTGGGCGTAAATTTTTGAATGTTGACACGTTGTGTTATGTGCCCCTAGCCTATGCCTTAGGTTTGAATTTTCATATGTAGACACATTATGTTGTGCACCTCCAGCCTATGACTTAGGTGCAAATTTTTGCATGTCGACACTTTGTGTTGTGCACCTCCAGCCTGCACCTTGCGTAAAAACTTTTGCATGTCAACACTTTGTGTTGTGTGCCCCCAGCCTGCACCTTGCACGCATATTTTCACATGTTGTCACTTATTGTTATGCACCCTCAGCCTATGCCTTTGGCATGAATTTTCACATGTCGACACTTTGTGTTGTGCGCCCCCAGCCTGCGCCTTAGGCACAAATTTTTGCATGTCGACACTTTGTGTTGTGCGCCCCCAGCCTGCGCCTTAGGCACGAATTTTTACATGTCGAAACTTTGTGTTGTGTGCCCTCGGCCTGCGCCACAATTTTTCACATGTCGACAGTTTGTGTTGTGTGCCCAAGCCTGTTCCTTGGGTGTGAATTTTCACATGTCGACACTTTGTGTTATGCGCCACCAGCCTGTGCCTTTATAAATTTTTACATGTCGACACTTTGGGTTGTGCACCCCCAGCCTATGCCTTGGGCATGATTTTCGAATGTCAACATTTTTGTGTGACACACCTAGCCTGGCCGTGGGCGTGAATTTTAAATGTCGGACACTTTGGTTGTGTGACCCCGCCTACGCCTTGCACCCCCAGCCTATGCCTTGGGCATGAATTTTTGCATCTTGACACTTTCTGTTGTGCGCCACTAGCCTGCGCCTTGGGCATAAATTTTCCCATGTTGACGCTTTGTGTTGCCCGCCACCTTGGGAGGAAATTTTTGCATGTCGACACTTTTGTGTTGGCTCCATCAGCCTGCGTCCCCAACCTGTGCCTTGGGAGTGAATTTTTGCATGTCGATACTTTGTGTTGTGCACCCCCATCCTATGCCTTGGGTGTGAATTTTTGCATGTCAACACTTTGTGTTGTGCACACATTGCCTCTTTCTGCTACCTCTTGTTTTCACCCTTTCTCACTTAACCTCTATTCTTCCTAGTGCCCTACCCCTCCCTCCTCCCTCCCCCCCCAGCCTATGCCTTGGGAGCGAATTCTTGCATGTCAACACTGTGATGTGTGCCCCCATCCTACACCTTGTGCGTGAATTTTACATGTCGACACTTTATCTTGTTTGCCCCCAGCCTGCACCTTGGACGTGAATTTTCACATATTGACACTTTGTGTTGTGCACCCTCATCCAGCGCCTTTGCCACAAATTTTTTCATGTCGACAATTTGTGTTGTGCAACTTCAACCTGTGCGTTGGGAAAAATTTTTTACATGTTGACACTTTGTGTTGTGCTTGACAAACCTACTCCTTGGGCACAAATTTTTAAATGTCGACACTTTGTGTTGTGCACCACCAACCTGCGCCTTGGGTGTGAATTTTCACATGTCGACACTTTGTGTTGTGCACCCCCAGCCTGCACCTTACGCATGAATTTTCACATGTCAACACTTTGTGTTGTGTACCCCCAGCCTGCGCGGTGTAAATTTTCACATGTCGACACTTTGTGTTGTGCGCCCCCAGCTTGTGCCTTGGGTGCATATTTTCACCTGTCGACACTTTGTGTTGTGCGCCCCTAGCCTGTGCCTTGGGCACAAATTTCTGCATGTTGACACTTTGTGTTGTGCACCCCCAACCTGCTCCTTGCGCACGAATTTGTTCATGTCGACACTTTGTGTTGTGCACCCCAATCCTGTGCGTTGGGCAAAAAATTTTGCATGTCGACACTTTGTGTTGTACAACCCCAACCTGCGCCTTGGATGTGAATTTTAACATGTCGACACTTTGTGTTGTGCACCCCTAGCTTGCGCCTTAGGGAAAAATTATTGCATGTTGACACTTTGTGTTATGCACACCCAGCTTGTACCATTTGTGCAAATTTTCACATGTCGACACTTTCTGTTGTATGCCCCGAGTCTGCGCCTTGGGCACAAATTTTTGCATGTCGACAATTTGTGTTGTGCACCCTCAGCCTGCGCCTTGGGCATGATTTTTTGCATGTCGACAGTTTGTGCTGTGCGCCCCTAGCCTGCACCTTGGGTGTGAATTTTCACATGTCGACACTTTGTGTTGTGCGCCCCCAGCCTGCACCTTGGGCAAAAATTTTCGCTTGTTGACACTTTGTGTTGTGTGCCCCTAGCCTGTCCCTTGGGCTTGAATTTTCACATGTCGACACTTTGTGTTATGTGCCCCTAGCCTGCGCTTTGGGTGCATATTTTCACATGTCGTCACTTTTTGTTATGCACCCCCAACCTTTGTCTTGGGCATGAATTTTCACATGTCGACACTTTGTGTTGTGCGACCCCAGCCTGCGACTTGGGCACAAATTTTTGAATGTTGACACTTTGTGTTGTGTGCCCCCAGCCTACGCATTGGGCATGAATTTTCACATGTCGACACTTTGTGTTGTGCGCCCCCAGCCTACGCCTTGGGCACAAATTTTCACATGTCGACACTTTGTGTTGTGCACCCCAAGCTTACCCCATTGGCGTGAATTTTCATATGTCGACACTTTGTGTTCTACGTGCATGCCTGCGCCTTGGGCACAAATTTTCACATGTCGACACTTTGTGTTTTGTGCTGTCAACCTACACATTAGGTGTGAATTGTTGCATGTGAACACTTTGTGTTGTGTGCCCCCAGCCTGCGCCTTCGGTGTGAATTTTTACATGTCGACACTTTGTGTTGTGCGCCCCCAGCCTGCATCTTGGGCGCAAATTTTCACATGTCAACAGTTTGTGTTGTGTGCCCCCAATCTGTGCTTTGGGCACAAATTTTTGCATGTTGACACTTTGTGTTGTGTGCCCCCAGCCTGCACCTTGGGCATGAATTTTCACATGTTGAAACTTTGTGTTGTGCACCCCCAACCGATGCCTTGGGCATGAATTTTTCGCATGTCGACACTTTGTGTTGTGCGCCCTTAGCTTTCGCCTTGGGCACGATATTTCACATGTCGACACTTTGTGTTGTGTGCCCAAGCCTGCATCTTGGGCACAAATTTTTGCATGTCGACACTTTATATTATGCACCCCCAGCCTGCGCGTTGGGCGTGAATTTTTGCATGTCGACACTTTGTGTTGTGCGCCCCCAGCATGCACATTGGGCATGAATTTTTGCATGTCGACATTTTGTGTTGTGCACCCCCAGCCTACGCCTTTGGCACAATTTTTCACATGTCCACACTTTATGTTGTGCGCCACCAGCCTGCACCTTGGGCGTAAATTTTCACATGTTGACAGTTTGTGTTGTGTGCCCCAAGCCTGTGCCTGGGGTGCAAATTTTCGCATGTCAACACTTTGTGTTGTGCACCCCCATCCTATGCCTTGGGCGTGAATTTTCGCATGTCAACACTTTGTGTTGTGCGCCCCCAGCCTACTCCTTGGGTACGAATTTTCACATGTCGACACTTTGTGTTGTGTGCCCCCAGCCTACGCTTTGTGTGTGAATTTTCACATATCGACACTTTGTGTTGTGCTCCCCCAGGATGCACCTTGGCCGTGAATTTTTCATATATTGACACTTTGTGTTGTGCACCCACATCTAGTGCCTTGGATATGAATTTTTCCATGTCGACACTTTGTGTTGTGTGCTTCTAGCATGCGCCTTGGGCGCAAATTTTCACATGTTGACACTTTGTGTTGTGTGCCCCCAGCCTATGCCTTGGGTGTAATTTTTCACATGTTGAAACTTTGTGTTGTGCGCCCCCAACCTATGTCTTGGGCGCGGATTTTTGCATGTTGACACTTTGTGTTGTGGGCCATTTGCTTGAGCACAAGCCAACTATTTATAGCATTTGCATTTACCCAAGGTAAAAACTAAATGGAAATCTTAAACTATAAACAATGGCAAAACACTATTCCAGGGAACCAGAATCATTAATGCAAGCTTATGGAAGTGAAAAAAGCTGGTGGATCGTTGAAATTTACGTGAGTTGTGTTAAAAGAGAATTCTATAAAATGCGTAAAGGACTGCCACCCTGAGTATGATGGTGGTTACAGGACCGCCACCCTGCTCATGGCAGCAGTCACGGGACCGCCACCCAGGCAGGGCTGCAGTTTCGTAACTGAAGAACAAAAGGCCAAGAAAAGATGGAAAAAGAGAAAAAAAAGCACGCGTGGGCTAAACGGGGCATGTGGGATGTTAACGCACACTTGGAGAGATTTTCTGGATCCCAGACACCTTGCGAGGAGACCTGTATCATCATTAGGGTACGTGTTATGTTATTCTAATGGTGCAGTAACCTACAATTTTGGGTACGTACATATTGCCTCCTCAGAGAAGTGTTTTAGCCATGAAGAGGCATAAAACGGTGGGTCTGAGTATGGCGGTCCTGAAATGGGAAGTTAGAAATTATACCTGATACGTCCATGTGTCGAAATGACACCATCCAAAATCACCGCTACCTGCAAAATGAAAAGAGGAATCAAGTGTCGATAGACAAGATAGATCGGAAAATAAACGCTAAAATAATGGGAAATGAGGACATACCATTTATTCGGGGGTAAGAACTTACCTCCGTCGGTGCTCCAAACTTGTGAAAACAAACATTCAAAACAAGCTAGGTTGTTATATATATGAAAGTGGGACCATTTTCCTATTCATTTGCTCGTGTTGATTTGATTGATTCAAAGCTCTGGGACCCATGGTGACGGTTTCTTACAAGAGTAGAGTCAAAATGTTCATGGTGAGATAGCAATCATGCCTCTGCATGCAGATCATTGACCCGTGAGATCACATGTTAGTTTTCCTCAATTTATCATTTTTACCCCCTCAATTTTAAAATGCTAAATTCTTTATCGTGGGGGTGGGGGGGGGGTATTTTTGAAAATGTTAGGTTTAAAACTTCCATCTAGGGGGGCGCCTACTGGGTAGGCTTTGTTTTTAGTTAAAATGGTCCCTTTTCACATTTTTTGGCCTTTTTAAGCTTAAAAACTTGCATGGGTTTTCGGGCCATGACCACTGCCCTGCCTAGGGTGGCAGTTACATAACCGCCGCCATGTTCAGGGTGGCGGTTACATGACCACCTCCCTGCTCAGGGTGGCGGTTTTTCACAGAATGCTAAAAGAACATCTGTTTGATATTGTTTTTACATTTTTAGCATTTCTATGTGTTTTCATGATTTTTCTAGTATTACTCGGATGCTAACTTGTTTTGTTTTGTGTGTTTTTGGGTGTATGCAGGCGAGAGAGGAGTATATTCGGTGGAGCCGAGAGAGGGAGTGTGACTAGCTCCCAGCAGTACTAGATGCACTTTCACAGGATGAGGAGGACACTCTTCAGAGGGCTGAGATACTATGTATCTCACGCGTTCCACATGTTGCACCATCCAGTCACATTCTTTGTGACTTATTCTCCTATAGGGATGTTGATCGGAACACCTTCTGATTACCAGGGGTCCGCGGTGAGTGGACCATCTCTTTGGAGGATGTTTATTGTATTCTGGGGGTCCCGATCATTGGGAGACATCTCACCCTTGAGACAGCAGGTTTGCGGGCCTAGATAGCATAATGGGCCACTTATTAGGGAGATGCAGTCATCTCTATGGGTTCGAAGAAGGGGGTCAGAGTTCGGTCCATTCCTAGTTTTCCCATCCCCTTGCTTCACCAGGCTATTATGGGGATCCTTGCCTCGAGACTGATCAGGGACAAGGGAGGAGACACATTGTTATACTACTGGTCCCACATCATTGCATAGATAAATGGACATGGATATATTTACGCCTAGGGATCAGATATACTTGGGACTACCTACCATGACTTATACAGGGCAGTCTATTTATAGGGGCAGTCTTTGAGCCACCCGACCCTGGTCATGAGTTGGGTCTATGAGCACTTCATCCCTTATGGAAGAGGTGTAGAGGTGATAGATCCTAGAGCTGTGAGGGTAGCTAGATGGACAGATATGTCGGTGCTCAGAGCACCTCATCAGCCAATTGCTTCTTTGACCACCGATGATATGGAGGCTACACCATATCAGACCATGGCAGGCATATGGGGCGAGGAGGCTCTTACTTTGATCTCCTGCTCCACCACAGGGAAACTTATTAACAGAGTGGGGTGAGTGGAGATACACCCCTTTGGCTGAGTTCCTCAGAAATTTGGCCTACCTTACATGGGCATGCTTCCCCCAGTAGCACCAGTATGCAGGTCAGTTCGAGAGGCCAGAGGGGGTCCTAGAGGCCGGGGTTGGACAGTTGTTACTCCTGGCATTCCTATTGCGGCCAGGAGGGTAGTACATGCTCGAGGGAGAGCCGGTGCACCCCAAGCACCCTTACTTTGGATTGTTGCGGGTCCTGCCCATAGCAGCGATGACCCCATTGACATAGACTCTGAGTCCGAGGAGTTTACATGGGGAGAGATAGAGGAGGAGAATGAGGAGGATAGTGATCCTAAGTGGCATGACACTCAGGATATCATGCGAGCAGCGAGGGCCAAGCAGACTGCAGAGAGAGTTGATCTGGTTTTAGAGGAGCCACTCTCCCAGAGCCATGGTGGGGAGGATGAGTCTGTTTTAGGATTCCACATTGCTCTAGCCATGGGGGGAGCACCTCAGTCATCGACAGCATCTGTGGCAGGTGCTGACCTTGGAGATCCATCTTAGAGGCCTGGTGATCTGAGTAAGTTACCATCCTTCCTTTTAGTTTTTGTTTTTGATTAGGATTTCCTTAGTTGCTATCTCTCCTTTTGTTTGCTCTCATATTTTATCTCTTGTTTTGTTTCTAACTTGTTTTCTCCTTTGTTTACAGAGACCGCCGATGAGTGGCGAGCCCTGATTCACAGAGTATGCATGGATACCCTGATGATCCCCATGGAGAAGACCCATGCAGAGTTATCTGTGGACGCTGGGGAGGCCTCAGCAGCTAGTAGACACACTGACATCTTTTCCCCAGTCTGGCATGTGGCCAAGATGGTATCGACTCTCCACACAGAGCTAGCAAGGTATAGGACAGCCGAGTGCCTAATGAGGAGTCATTCTCGTGGCGAGACTGCGGCTGCCCCTTAGGATCCTAAGCCCTCCGTGCACTTAGAGCGTCAGTGTAGCCAGAGTCCTAGGTGTGGGTGTGCACCTTCAGAGGGGTCTCATAGGGGTTGAGAAGCCACTTGGCTCTCTTAGATTTTGTATGATATATTCTTTTGTATATCCCGGGCTCTTTGAGCATTTTGACCATGCTCAGCGCATGATGACATTGTACAAGAATTTTGATATATATATATATATATATTCTTTTTGGATCAAATTTTTGGCATTTATGGATTTTTTTCCCTTCCAATTTCCTCATGTGAACTATGATATTATGCTTATATGCTCTTTAGAATGTATGCGATGGAGAACAAATGATACAAATGTTTACTTTATTTTTTTATTTCATGATGTTGATATATGGTAATGTAGATACAATGTGATGTTGAGTCTTAGTTTCTATAAGAAATTTTGAACACTTCATATTTGTTTTGGCAAAGTGGTGAAGACAAACCAGTACGATGAGCAGATAGAATTTCCCCTCTCCTAACTCCACATAACTAGTAATATGTGAGGGCTCATCATCGAGAGTTGGGAAGGGCGCAAGTTATGAAATGTGTTGAAATGATACTGATGAAAGATAGACAAAGCTTTGGTGGAACCAAATTAGGATACCACAAGCCTACTCCACTCGAGTGACTTCATAGTTTTTGGGATGCAACTTGCTTTGTGGTTTATCTAGACTTAGATCCATAGATGGCCATATAGTAGACAAAATCTGGGTTCTTTGGAATTTTAATTCTCTTGGAATTTTGGACATCTGATTCATTTTTTTTTTACTAAAGACTTCAAGATTTGAATTGTTTTTCTATGACCTTTTGCATTTGTTTGTCAAGAGGACCCCCTAAAATTTTCCCCATGCTACTAGTAAGAAGTGTGGGTTTATCACCGTGGGCAAGGCATAGGCGAGTAAGGGCATTTCCATCCTTTCCCAACCTTACGTCACTAGTAAGAGACCCAAGCTCATCACCGAAGGTTGGTGGGGCAAGGAAATGTGTAAATTTAAAATTTTCTGTTTGATCTATATTTAACTTGTTTACTTGAGTAAAATGTCAGTATGTGCTTATTTCCAAAGAGATATACATACGGGATAGATGTGACACAACGAAGCTTCTAGAACAGACCATAGGAAAGACACCCATCCTAAGAAGAAACCAAAAGTGAGAATAAACCAACAGATCTTGGCATGGTTACCGTTAAGACTTTGTCATATCTAGCTTTATTTGATGAAATGATTCCGAAATAGTTTGATGATATCATGGAAATGGAGAAGTATGATTAGAGAATTTATACCAATACCAGTAAAAGTTTGTAATGAATTACTTTGAGAACAAATTCCTTGATCACAATTTTTGTACGAAACAAGCAGAAAAAATGATCCTAATCTATATGAACATGCAATGTGGATATAATTATAAGTAGTGCTAGTTGCTTACGCGTAGAATCATTTGAGGTGTAGGGAATTGACTATTTCACCAAATCCCTCACCTTCTAGCGTACATAAGAGGTATGCACCATTTCCATAGTCCTTCATGACTCGGTATGGGCCCAACCATTTGGGCCGGAACTTCCTTCCTTCACTTGTCTTTTTATCGATCTGATTGTCTAGCCTTAGAACTAGATCACCTTCATATATGTCATGTTCATAGACCTTCTTGTTATACTTCCAGCACATCTGGTCAGCATAGACTTTGTGCCACTATTCAGCATCTAACCTATCTTCATCTAGGCTTTCTAGTTGGGAAAGACATGCTTCTCTATAAGTGTCTTCATCCAAGATCCCTTATAATGAAATGCGGAGACTGGGTATTTCAACCTCAAGAAGGAGAACTACTTCTGCCCCGAATACTAGGGAGAAAGGAGTCCCTCCTGTTGGTGTTCTTATAGAGGTTTGGTGGGCCCATAAGGCTGGATATAACTTCAAATTCCAATCTCGTTTGTTTTCTTTCACCATTTTAAGGAGAATGGATTTTAATGTTTTGTTTGTCACCTCAGCCTATCCATTGGCTTGAGGGTAATATAATGAAGCCGTATGATGGCTTATGTTAAATTTATTGCACAATTTGTGAACTTCGTCATTCTTAAAAGAAGTTCCATTATCTGAGATAATGATTTGCAGGACACCATACCTACAAATGATTTGGTTCAAAATGAACTTGGCGATTACAGGACTTGGTACAGTAGTAAGAGGCGTAGCGTCTACCCACTTGGTAAAATATTCGGTGGCCGTGATTATAAAATTATGGCCATCTGTAGATGAGGGAGAGAATTTCCCTAATAAATCTAGGCCCCACGTAGAAAATGTCCATGGAGTAGCGATTGGTTGTAGAGCTTGTACCGACATGTGAATCTCATGAGACAATTCTTGGCATTTATGACACCTTCATACAAACTCTACTACGTTGTGCTCTAGAGTAGGCTAGAAATAGCCCATTTGATGTATTTTATGAGTGGTGGCATGGCCACCGAAGTGACCTCCACACATTCCACTATGAGATTCGTGGAGATTCTTCTTGGATTCTTCTATGTCGACGCATCTTAGAAGCATTCCATCGAACGATTTTCGATAGAGGACTTGTTCTATAATGACATATTTCACTACTATAATGTGTAACCACCTTCTTTGTTGTGGAGTAGCACCTTCTGGATACGTACGTTCCATGATATAATTAATAATATCAGTGTACTAAGGACACTCAGCAATACAAGGTTGGGTTTCGACGTAGTATACGCACTCATCCGAAAAGTCTAGGTCTACTAGATCACCTCCGTCTAATGGGTTATCAACAAACCAATCCACAATGATTTGTCCCTTAAAGGACTTCTGATTTAAAAATGTTAATTCAAATTCTCCCATTAAGGTTATAAAATGTCCAGCCTTCTTAGACAAGGACCCTTGCGTGAGGAAAGTTCATAAATGGTCTTTTTTTACCATGACCCTTGTTTCTTGGTTTAACATATAATGTCTTAAGCATTTTTTTGCAAAGACTATGGCGAGACATTCTCATTCCACTTGTGTGTAGCGTGTTTCATAGTTGAGAAATTTCTGGCTAATGAAATATATCACACGTTCTCTCTTGTCATCGTCTTCTTGAGCCAGCATACAGGCTAGCGAGACATTGGTAGCTCGTAAATATAAAATTAACAGGTGATCTAGCTTAGGTGGTGATAACAAGAAATTCTTAACTGTGTTGAAAGCTTCATTGCAATCTTCAGTCCAATCAATGCTATAATCTTTCTTGAGTAGATTGTTGATTGGATGAATGGTAAAACTTAAGTCAGGGATGAATCTCTGGATTGCACCAAGATTTCTGAGAAATGACCTGATTCTAGATTCATCCAAAGGTGGGACCATTTCAAGAACAGCCTGAATTTTGGTTGGGTCAACATCTATCCCTCATGACGATATGATGTAACCTAGGAGCTTCCCTCCTGTCACACCAAAAAAACATTTTTCTATATTTAGCGTGACTCCGTATTCTATTAGACGTGAAAGAATGACGCGAAGCACCTCCGGATGGTCACAACATTTCTTGGCCTTGGCCAACAAGTCATCTACGTAGGATTCCACAATTTTGTGAATAATATTGTGAAATATATATGTCATAGCCCGCTGGTATGTAGCGCCAGCGTTCTTGAGACCGAATGGCATAACAACATACAAATAGGTTCCCCAAGGAGTTATAAACGTGGTTTTAGCTTGATATTTTTCGGATATTCTGATTTGATTGTATCCTAAGAATCCATCCATGAGAGACAAAAGCTCAAATCCAGTTGTTGCATCAACAATGACGTCTATGGATGGTAATGGGAAGTCGTCTTTAGGACATGCTTTGTTAATGTCTCGGAAATCTATGTAGATGCGTATCTTTCCATTCTTTATTAGAACCAGAAATATATTAGATACCCATTGAAGTAATCGACTGGTTTGATGAATCCTACTTGGAGGAGATTTATTACCTCCTGTTTTACCATGAGAGCTACCTTGGGTTTTATTGGTCTCAATTTTTTCTTAACTGGTTTTGCATCTGATTTAGTACCGCAATGTGTGGTGTAACCCCTATCATTTCTTTATAATTAAATACAAACACCTTCTAATGTTCCTTGAGGATATGAGTGTGTATTTCTACTTCTAATGGAGTTAGCGAAGATCCTAACTTCAATATCCTTGGTTCATCTTTCGTTCCGATGTTAATATCAATTGTTTCTTCGATTAAAGAGGCGTTACCTTCTTCAAACTCAGGCAGGGTTGGAGGTAGTTCCAGCTCATCTCCATTCTCGATTGTGTATATACTAGGTTCCTTTTGTGGGGGAAGCTCTATCATGGGATTCCCGTAATAAGAAGATGAATGTGGAATTAAAGAAAAATCTATTACGTGATGGGTGAGATGCAATCCTGCATAGGCATTTAAGAAATCAAGAGTGGTTGTATCACTATTGATGTGGTCTAGGATAGTAGATTTGTTTTCATTTCCATTTAAAAGAGAATTTGACATTTTTTTTATTAATGGTTCATCACGAAGGGATACCATGAAATGTGTATCCTCTAACTTACTGTTTGGAGTAAAGCGTGACGTTGAGGTTGCTATTGAATCAGCAAGGAGATTTTGTTCTCGTGGGATTGCTTCAATAGATATGAAGACAAACTCCTTGCTTAAATTCAATACATCTGTTTTGTAGAGCTGTAGGTGCTCGTCTTTGGTTTCATATATCTCAGAGACTTGGTTTGCTACCAATTGTGAGTCTCCTAACACTCTGATTTTATCAACACTGATGCTCTTAACTAAGATGAGGCCAAGAAGGAGGGCTTTGTACTCAGCGCCATTATTTGTGCATTCAAAATTTAGTTTGAAGTAAAATGGTAGGAATTTTCCCTCGAGAGAAGTAAGGATTATGCCTACCCCAGATCCATAACGACATCTATCTCCATCAAAATGGAGAGTCCAATATTTAGCTAGGAGCATGGATGTTGGGATATTTGTTGTGTTAATATATTCTACCTCTACTATGCCGAGATCCTCTGCTGGAAGAGAACCAACACCTAGGGAATATCCCATGCCTATAGAATCAAATGGTAGGAACATTGGTAGATCGTGTTCTAATAATTCGACATTTTTTTGCAGTAGTTCCTAATGATATTGTTTCTACCATGTTAGGATCATCTTTGGGGGTTTGGGTTGCCTTGGCTAGGCTCATAGTTTCAAGATCTGTCATAGGTACCAAATTTTCTTCTGATTTCATGTCAATAGGTTTATTAAGTTGGTTTGTTGGGAGTTCAAACTCTGAGTGCATGCCTGGTCTTTTCTTTAAGTCATCTAGGTGTACATCGAATGGTTTTGGATCACCTTTGGCTATGAATATCTTTCCTAAGTGTAAAAACCTTGCTTCTTGATATAGCGTAGAAGGGATTGCCTTCATGCGGTGTATCCATGGTCGGCTGAGGATCATATTATAGTTAGTTTCTTGATCTATAATATATAACTTAGTCAGGATGGTTTTGGGTCCTAAGGTGACTGGTAATATTATAGTTCCAATTGAGGTGGCTTTAAGGATATCATAGCCTCTTAGTGTGTTTCGAGTTGTGGAACAATTTGTTTCTCCATACCCTAGCTTTTGAAGGAAAGAGAAGGGAACTATATTAACTACTACCCCATCGTCAACCATTGCACACTTTACATAGTTGTTATAAACCCATACTTGCAAATGTAAGGCTGGATCACCTTGGCATGCAATCTCAGTGTTTGTTGGCATTTTTTAATTTCGAATATGAATTTTGCATCCCTATCCACCTACCCCAGAGGATGAACATCAAAGTCTATATGATTTACCTATGTTTCAGGGGGTGGAGTGATGTTAATTAAATGACCTAAACCTAATGACTCTAAAAGAGTAGCCCTATGGGTAGGAGAGTTCTTTAGTAAGTCCAAAAATGAAATGTGCGAGAAGGTTTTTGTTAGGTCATTAATTAAATCATAGGCACCCACAGGTTTTGATACTATTTTTTGGATGTTATCAGTCCCTGGCAGGTGGCTTGGAATTTGATGAGAGAAATACTCTCGTGTCCTTGTTACAACTTTGATGGAGAGTTCGGCATCTAACTCCACTAAACCAACTATCTTAGGTCGTGGCTGACTTCCTAGTTATGGCGCAACTAATGGATTTAGCGAAGTTGAAGCTTCATGATCATTGTTTCCTAGAATCACACCCTTGTTTGTCCCACTTGGATTTAACTTGTTATTGTTGTGATTTGGGAGTGGATCATTGAAGATCTTCAGGGGTGCATTTTGAGGGGAAACTGTCCCTGTAAAAGTATTTGGTGCTGGTGACGTAGGATCTACCAAAAATATCTATGAAAAGTTGTCTTTGTTCATCTGGAAAGTGTTACATGAATTTATTGTAGTCACAGCACGTTCTAGTGTCATGGCCCCAAATTTTGTGGAAACCACAATATGAATTAGGATTGTAATTCCTAGTTTGTTGGTTTGGTGCATATTGTGGCCCAAAATTCTGATCAAACCGTTGCCTATTAAATTTTTGCATTTGATGTTTTTGATTTTGATTTTGATTTTGATAAGCAGTTGAGTTTTGGATTGAACCCTGTGTAAGGTTTTGCTGTCATTGTTGTTGTTGTTGCTATGGATGATTAAAATCCACTGCATTGATTGTCGGGGTAAAGTTGTTTCGTTGATTGTTTATTTGTGGTGGAGTATTCACAACATTTGTCTTTCTAGCCTGATCAGTTACTCCATCTATTATTATGCCGTGATTTTTATTAAGGATTTTAGGTCCTTGATTGACATTTGTAGTAGTAGGATAAGTTGTAGTGTTCTGGTTGGAGGTGATTAACCTCCCATTTTCTCCATATGTTTTGTGACCACTATCAATTGCCACTTGATCTATTCGGAGAGTGCTCTCAAGTACTTCATCGTAAGTTCTTAGTGGGGACTTTTGGAGTTCTTCCTTCACTTCTCTGCTAAGAGAATGAAGGAATAAATCACATAGTTCCATTTGATCCATATTTGGAGCACTTGCCAAAGAATAAAGAATTGTACGCCACCTCTGGATGAAATGGGCGACAGATTCATTATGTTCTTTTTTAATCTGCAAGAATTCCTTGATTCATGTTCTTAATAGTTTGTTCATGTCAAAGGCCTTGATGAACTTTAACATGAGTTTTTTGAATGAATGGATGGAAGCCTCAGGTATTCTATAATACCAATCGAGAGCGATACCTTCCAAAGTTTTGGGAAATATTTTAGCAACAACCCCATCCCAAGGGAGTAATTCTCGAATGGCCGTAGCGTAAGCTTTGATATGGGCATTTGGATCTCCCTCACATTTGTATTTGGGAAAATTAGGAAGAGGTCTTGGAAGCATGACGCTTCGTATGGTGAAATCTAAGGGCTCTTTCAAGTATTTTGAATATGTCCCTATCGCATAGGTTTCGACCATTGATGGTGCCTGTTGAGGGAGTGGAGGTGGAATGGGTTGTTGATATGGCATTGCATATGCATTAGTAGAAGCATAAGCGAACCCCTGTGGTTGAGTAAAAATACTGGGAGAGGAGAACATATCCCCTTGTGGTGATTTGGAGTACATGTTTAAATATGAAGGGGTATTGTCCCAAACTGGATTACTATGCACTAGACCAGGAGGAGCGGTGTTAGGGATGGTGGGTCTAGTTGGGGTTTTTTGTGAATACCGAGGAGTCCTACCTAACGTGCCTATTCCTATGAGGAGGTCTATTTGGCTAGGTTTGGAATTTCCTTCCTGCATGAGTTGAGAATGGTGATTTGTTTGGGAAAGTTCTAACCCCCTAACCTTTTCTACTAGAGTTGAAATGACTTCATTTAGTGAAGTCATGATATTTTTCCTTGGTGGCATTTGTTGTACATCTTGATGTTGTATAGGCATGTGATGTCCTGCTATGAACTGATCGTTTCCCTGCCAAGTTTCTCCGAGGGCATTTTCTATATGTAGTGGCATAGAGATATTTTCTCGAAAAAATACCTCGGGTTGTGTTTATAAACCTCCTATAGGTGGGTACATACTTTGAGAACGTTGTTCATTCCTAGCATAATGTACCGAGTGTTCATCATCTAAACCCAGGTATGAGTCTGATTGTCTACTAATTTTTTGTCTAAGTAGTACCTGAGGAGATGAACTAGATTCTCCTATGAGCGTCATATTGTTTGAGCCTGAAGGCTCTGTTTTCTGTGTTTGATCAAACTGATCCAACTCCTCTGTTTGGAGGGATGAGGTATATCTGATCCTTGGAGTTTGTGTTGACAACTAGTTAGTTAAGCAGTTATCACCCCATACTGAGAGCGAAGGTGATGATTGTCTATTCTGTTAGGTGTAGTATGCCTCAAGACCCAAGATGGGTCTGCCATATGCATCGAATCTCGACATATTCAGGGGGTATATGAATACCCGCAGAATAATGGGAAAGAGTGAAGGTGATGGTGAAAGCTAATGAGGTATTAAAGATGAAAGAGTTGTTTTTAATTTGAAAGAACCAGTAGAAATCTGACTCCAGACCAGAAAGTAGAAAGCTTCACGTTGGGTTCACCAATTTTGTATGACGGAAAAGTGACAAGTGAGCTTGAGAATCTACAAGTAACTCTTCCTCGCACCCGACCTCCCGAGTTTTTGCCGAGATAGCCAATGGGGATGGAATATGTGTGGGATGCAGAAAAACTAGTTAGGTAATCTAATGTCTTCGACACACACTAGTGGAAATTGCAAATCTAAGGCAAAGAAATCCCTCCTAACTTGAACTGGTGTGATAGATTGATAAAAAAGGATGACTACTCGAAGGATCCAATCAATATCGAGCTTTGACATGATTTGGTCTATAGGTTGTGGAATACGTGGAAAATGTCCTGGGATAGTTTCGTGTATATCTCCAGATAAGGTCATAGGGTGGATGGTAAATATAATTGACTCTATGGGAGATTCTCTGGCCTAGTCCAGAACTCCTTAGCTTTATTAGTTGTTGTGTCTAGCAAGGATAATTATTTGATGATGATAGGTGGAAGTGGAGTAGATCTAAATACTAGTGTACGTAGGCCAACATCTATGTCTGATTCACCTATGGGCTCATTGGGCTGTGGGATTTGTGGGTCACAATCGTAGATTCATATTTGTTGTGGTCTTGATATGGTCATGTGTGGAATCAATCCCTAATCCCTAGTATCTAATAGTCATATGCCTTTTCAACCTTTATATTAAGAATTAACAGTTGTGTGATCTTTTCAGAGTATCTCACAGGCATTCGTGCAACCTGAATTCTTAGGCTGGTATCTATATCTATGAGAGTGTCTCCTGTGTATGGATGTGGGACCAAAGGATCATAACCAAATGTTTTCTCTCTTTCAAACCCTTCCAAAATCATGCGGGCATGTATTTAGGGTGATCTGTAGTTTGGTTGATTTGACCAAAATGTGTGTGTTTGGTCGTCTTCTATGTTTAACCCGCTTAACTGGGAATCAATTTGTTGTACATTTATCATTGTTCAGAAGAATTGGATCCTGAGATTTTGATCTATATCAGTTATCGCTGTGATGAAATTGGGTTGGGGCATGATTGGCTCGAATACGTATTCTCTGGGCTTTCTAGGTCCCGTGATTGTCATACAAAAGAAATTTATATAAATCTAACTAATGACAGAATAAGCTAATTATGAAAGATACATCTATTTATATTCCTAAATCTGATATATCTATCTACTAAACAGAATTTAAAGAACAACTATCTAATATATCTAGAATTGACAGTTTAAAATAACAATTTAAAACAAACAAGATAACCGAGTATAGCTATTTGTCTGTGCAACTGTGAATCTATTCTAAATAATGAAATACTTGATCTAGTCTATTTGAAAGACTCTTAATCCTACCTCAGAAGTGAGTAAATAATCATAGCCTCTCAAAATCTATCAATCCCCACAACTTCCCTGGCAATATCGAAAGTAAAATTGACTAAAATAAAGTGATTGACTACTCTATTTGATATGTTTCTAATTATAACTTTGAAAGCTAGAACCTGGATTCTGCAAAAAAGTGGCGAATCCAATGGTGTGTGTGGCTATGTCCCCTCAGTGTGATCTACTCGTTCCTTCGTGTTCATGTGGATCTAGAAAATTTTGTAATGCTAGCATCAACAAAAGTAGATATTGGGACAAAGGCAACTTAGGATGCAGACTGAATACAATGCGAGTAGGAGAGGGATAGCGCAAGAGTACAGAGCTTGGCTTATGTAATTCCTAGCGGGATTTATTATGAGTCATGCAACATAAAATGTCTAGAACCTGAAACTATCCTGTTTGAAGAACAAAACCTGAAACTTTAATGGCTTCCTATTGAAAACGAACTATTCTACTCCAATGGATTGGATAAAATATCAACAGCACTTGCACAAGATGGATATGTGGCTTCCTAACAACAAAACAACACTAACTAGGCATGAAATGAAAGAAACTAAGAATTATAAATAAAATGAAAGACTAACCTATTGCAATGAGAAATTTAGAGGAAAATTGAGGGGCCATTTTCTTGAGCATAAGCCAACTATTTATAGCATTTGCATTTACCCAAGGTAAAAACCAAATAGAACTCTTAAACTATAAACAATGGCAAAACACTATTCTAGGGAACTAGAATAATTAATGCAAGCTTATGGCGGTGAAAAAAGCTGGTGAACCGTTGAAATTTACGTGATTCATGTTAAAAGAGCATTATGGAAAACACGTAAAGGACCTCTGCCCTGAGCAGGGCAGCAGTTACAGGACCGTCACCTAGGTAGGGTGGCGGTTTCGTAACTGAAGAACAAAAGGCCAAGAAAAGAGGGAAAAAGAGAAAAATAAAGCAAGCAGGGGCTAAGTGGGGCATGCGGGATGTTAATGCACACTTGGAGAGATTTTTCAAATCCCGAACACCTTGAGAGGAGACCTGTATCATCATCAGCGTACCTTTTATGTTATTCCGATGGTATAATACCCTATAATTTTGGGTACGTACATGCACCCCCAGCCTGCACCCTGGGCACAAATTTTTGCATGTTCACACTTTGTGTTGTGCGCCCCTAGCCTACACCTTGGGTGCAAATTTTCGCATGTTGAAACTTTGTGTTATGCGCCCCCAGCCTGCACCTTGGGTGCAAATTTTCACATGTTGACACTTTGTGTTGTGCACCCTCAACGTGCGCCTTAGTCGCATATTTTCACATTTTGACACTTTGTGTTGTGCACCTTCAACCTGCGCCTTGGTCGCATATTTTCACATGTTGACACTTTTTGTTGTGCACCCCTAGCCTATGCCTTGGGCATGAATTTTTGCATGTCGACACTTTGTGTTGTGTGCCCCTAGCCTATGCCTTGGGCATGAATTTTTTCATGTCGACACTTTGTGTTCTGCACCCCTAGCCTGCGCCTTGGGCACAAACTTTCACATGTCGACACTTTGTGTTCTGTGAGCACAGCCTATGCCTTGGGTTCAAATTTTCTCATGTCAAAACTTTGTGTTGTACACCACCAGCCTGTGCCTTGGGCAAAAATTATCACATGTTGACACTTTGTGTTGTGCACCCCCAGCTTACACAATGGGTGTAAATTTTCACATGTCGACACTTTGTGTTGTGCGCCCCCACCCTGCGCCTTGTGTGTGAATTTTTGTATGTCAACACTTTGTGTTGTGTGCCCCGAGCCTACACCTTAGGCGTGAATTTTTCCATGTCGACAAATTATGTTGTGCACCCCTAGCCTGCGACTTGGGCATGAATTTTCGCATGTCGACACTTTGTGTTGTGTGCCCCCATCCTGCGCCTTGGGCATGAATTTTCACATGTCGACACTTTGTGTTGTGCTCCCACAACCTGCGCCTTGGGCATAAATTTTCACATGATCACACTTTGTGTTGTGTGCCACCAGCCTATGCCTTGGGCACAAATTTTTACATGTTGACATTTTGTGTTGTGCACCCCCAACCTGCACCTTGGGTGCATATTTTCGCATGTCGTAATTTTTTGTTGTGCGCCCCCAGCTTGTGCCTTGGGGATGAATTTTTGCATGTCAACACTTTGAGTTGTGTGCCATAGCCTGCATCTTGGGCATAAATTTTCACATGTCGACACTTTGTGTTGTGTGCCCCTAGCCCATGCCTTGGGTGTAAATTTTAGCATGTCGACAATTTGTGTTGTGTGCCCCTAGCCTACGCCTTGGGCACAAATTTTCGCATGTCGACACTTTCTGTTGTGTACCCCCAGGTTGTGCCATGGACACAAATTTTCACATGTCAACACTTTGTGTTATATGCCCATGCCTATGCCTTGGGCACAAATTTTCACATGTCGACACTTTGTGTTACGCGGCCCCAGCCTGCACCTTGCCTACGAATTTTTGCATGTCGACACTTTGTGTTGTGCACCCCCAACCTGCACCTTGGGTGTGAATTTTCAAATGTCGAAACTTTTTGTTGTGCACCTCCAGCCTGTGCCTTGGGTGCAAATTGTCCCATGTCAACACTTTTTTTTGTGCACACCTAGCCTGCGCCTTGGGCGTAAATTTTTGCATGTTGACACTTTGTGTTGTGCGCCCCTAGCTTGTACATTGAGCGAGAATTTTTTCATGTCGAAACTTTGTGTTGTGCACCCCTAGCCTATACCTTGGGCATGAATTTTCACATGTCAACACTTTGTGTTATGTGCCCAAGCCTGCGCCTTGGGCGTGAATTTTCACTTGTCGACACTTTGTGTTCTATGCCCCCAGCCTACACCTTGGGCACAAATTTTTTCATGTCGACACTTTGTGTTGTGCGCCCCCATCCTGCGCCTTGGGCGTGAATTTTTACGTGTCAACACTTTGTTTTGTGTGCCCCCGGCCTGCGCCTTGGGCATGAATTTTGACATGTCGACACTTTGTGTTGTGCGCCCCAAGCCTGCACCTTGGGCGCAAATTTTTGCATGTTGACACTTTGTGTCTTCCGCCCCCAGCTTGTGGCTTATGCACAAATTTTCACACGTCAAAACTTTGTGTTGTTCACCCCAGCCTATGCCTTGGGCACGAATTTTCACATGTCTACACTTTGTGTTGTGCACCCCCAGCCTGCGCCTTGGGCACAAATTTCACATGTAAACACTTTGTTTTTTGTGCCCACAGCCTGTGACTTGGCCGTGAATTTCCACATGTCGAAACTTTGTGTTTTTTCCCCCCAGCCTGCACCTTGGGCGTGAATTTTCACATATTGACACTTTGTGTTGTGTACCCCCATCCAGCGCCTTGGGTAAAAAAAATTCATGTCGACACTTTTCTTTGTGCACCCCCAGCCTGTGCCTTGGGCTCAAATTTTCACATTTTAACACTTAGTGTTGTGTGCCCCTAGCCTGTGCCTTGGGTGCAAATTTTTGCATGTTGAAACTTTTTGTTGTGCGCACCTAGCCTGTGCCTTGGGCACAGATTTTTGCATGTTGACACTTTGTGTTATACAACCCCATCCTGTGCCTTGGGCACAAATTTTCACATGTTGAAACTTTGTGTTGTACGACCCCTGCCTATGCCTTGGGTGCAAATTTTCGCATCTTGACACTTTGTGTTATGCGCCCCATCTTAACACTTTGTGTTATGCGCCCCTAGCCTGCACCTTGGGTGTGAATTTTTGCATGTTGACACTTTATGTTGTGCGCCCCCAGCCTATGCCTTGGGCGTGAATTTTTGCATGTCGACACTTTGTGTTGTGTGCCCCCAACCTGCGCCTTGGGCCTGAATTTTCACATGTCAACACTTTGTGTTGTACGCCCCAAGCCTACACCTCAGTTGAAAATTTTCGCATGTCGACACTTTGTGTTGTGCGCCCCCAGCCTGCGCCTTGTGCACAAATTTTCACATGTCGACACCTTGTGTTGTGCGGCCTCACCCTACACGTTGGGCACATATTTTCACATGTCGACACTTTGTGTTGTTCACCCCCAGCCTGTGCCTTGGGCATGAATTTTTACATGTCGACACTTTGTGTTGTGCGCCCCTAGCCTGCACCTTGGGCATGAATTTTTGCATGTTGACACTTTTTGTTGTGCACCCCCAGCCTGCGCCTTGGGTGCAAATTTCTACATGTCGAGAATTTGTGTTGGGTGAGCCCAGCCTGCTCCTTGGGTGCTAATTTTCACATGTTGACACTTTATGTTGTGTGCCCCTAGCCTGCGCCTTGGCCACAAATTATCACATGTTGACACTCTGTGTTGTGCACCCCCACCTTGCACCATGGGTGTAAATTTTCACATGTCGACACTTTGTGTTATGCACCCCCACCCTATGCCTTTGGCGTGAATTTTTGCATGTCGACACTTTATGTTGTGCGCCAAAGATTGTGCCTTGGGTGCAGATTTTCAAATGTCGACACTTTGTGTTCTGTGCCCCTAGCCTATGCCTTGGGCGTGAATTTTTGCATGCCGACATTTTTTGTTGTGCACCCCCAGCCTGTGCCTTTGGGGTGAATTTTTGCATGTCGACACTTTATGTTGTGCGCCCCCAGCCTGCACCTTGGGCCTGAATTTTCACATGTTAACAATTTGTGTTGTGCGCCCCCAGACTGCACCTTGGGTGTGAATTTTTGCATGTCGACACTTTGTGTTGTGCGCCTCGAGCCTGTGACTTGGGTATGAATTTTTGCATGTCGACACTTTGTGTTGTGTGCGCCCAGCCTGCGCCTTGGGGATGAATTTTAACATGTTAACACTTTGTGTTGTGCACCCCCAGCCTACGTCTTGGGCACAAATTTTCACATATTGACACTTTGTGTTATACACCCCCATCCTGTGCCTTGGGTGTGAATTTTCAAATGTCGATAGTTTGTGTTTTGCACCCCCAACCTCTGCCCTGGGTGTGAATTTTCGTATGTCGACACTTTGTGTTGTGCACCTCCAGCCTGCACCTTTGATGTGAATTTTACATGTCAACACTTTGTGTTTCGCACCCTCGGCATGCGCCTTGGGTGCAAATTTTCACATGTCAACACTTTGTGTTGTGCGCCCCCAGCCTGCGCATTGGGCATGAATTTTTTCATTTCGAGACTTTGTGTTCTGCGCCCCCATCCTATGTCTTAGGCGTGAATTTTCACACGTCGACACTTTGTGTTATGTGCCCCTAGCCTGCGCCTTGGGCACAAATTTTCACATGTTGACACTTAGTGTTATGCGCCCCCAGCCTGCGCCTTGGTTGTTAATTTTCACATGTCAACACTTTGTGTTGTGCACCCACAGCCTATGCCTTGAGCGTGAATTTTCACATGTTGATACTTTGTGTTGTGTGCCCCCAGCCTGCAACTTGGGTGTGAATTTTCACATATTGACACTTTGTGTTGTGCGCCCCCAGCATGTACCTTGGGCATGAATTTTCCCATATTAACACTTTGTGTTGTGCACCCCCATCCAGCGCCTTGGGCACAAATTTTTATATGTCGACAACTTGTGTTGTGCACCCCCAACCTGTGCCTTGGGCACAAATTTTTGGATGTTGACACTTTGTGTTGTTTGTCCCCAGCCCGTGCCTTGGGCGTGAATTTTCACATGTCGACACTTTGTGTTGTGTGTCCCCAGCCTGCGCCTTGGGCACAAATTTTTACATGTTGACACTTTGTGTTGTGCGCCCCCAGCCAATGCCTTGGGTGTGAATTTTCACATGTCAAAAATTTGTGTTGTGCACCCCCAGCCTATGCCTTGGGCATGAATTTTCACATGTCGGCACTTTGTGTTATGAGCCCCCAGCCTACGCCTTGTGCATGAAATTTTGCATGCCGACACTTTGTGTTGTTCAACCAAGCCTGCGCCTTGGGCATGAATTTTTGCATGTCGACACTTTGTGTTATGCACCCCCAGCCTTGGCCTTGGGCGTGAATTTTTACATGTCGACACTTTGTGTTGTGAACCCCCAGCTTGTGCGTTACATGTCGAATCTTTGTGTTATGCTCCCCCAGCTGGTGCCTTGGGCACAAATTTTTGCATGTCAACACTTTCTATTATGTGCCCAAGCCTGCGCCTTGGGTGAGAATTTTCGCATGTCGACACTTTGTGTTCTACATCCCCAGCCTATGCCTTGGGCGTGAATTTTTGAATGTCGACACTTTGTGTTGTGCGCCCCTAGCCTGCGCCTTGGCCGTGAATTTTCGCATGCTGACACTTTGTGTTGTGTGCCCCCAGCCTATTCCTTGGGAATGAATTTTCACATGTCGACACTTTGTGTTGTGCACACCCAGCCTACACCTTTGGCGTAAATTTTTACATGTTGACACTTTTTGTTTTGCGACCCCAGATTGTGCCTTATACGCAAATGTTCACATGTCACTACTTTGTGTTGTGCACCCCCAGCCTATGCCTTGGGTGTAAATTTTCACATTTCTTCACTTTGTGTTGTGTGCCCCCAGCCTGTAACTTGGGCGTGAATTTTCACATGTCGACACATTGTGTTTTTTCCCCCCATCCTGCATCTTAGGCGTGAATTTTCACATATTGACCCTTTCTGTTGTGCACCCCCATCCAGCACCTTGGGCACGAATTTTTACATGTCGACACTTTTTGTTGTGCACCCCTATCCTATGCCTTGGGCTCAAATTTTTGAAAGTTGACACTTTGTGTTATACGCCATCAGTCTGTGCCTTGGGCACAAATTTTTGCATGTTGACACTTTGTGTTGTGCGACCCCAGCCTATGCCTTAGGCAAAAATTTTTGCATGTCAACACTTTGTGTTATGTGTGCCTGGCCTACGCCTTGGGCTTAAATTTTTGCATGTCGACACTTTGTGTTATGTGCCCAAGCCTGCGCCTTTGGCACAAATTTTAAAATGTCGACACTTTGTGATGTTCACCCCCAGCCTGCGCCTTGGGCATGAATTTTTGCATGTTGACAATTTGTGTTGTGCGAACCCATTCTGTGCCTTGGGAATAAATTTTCACATGTCGACACTTTGTGTTGTGCACCCGCAGCCTGCACCTTGGGCCTGAATTTTCACTGGTCAAAAATTTGTGTTGTGCACCCCCAGCCTACACCTGGGGTGTGAATTTTTGCATGTCGACACTTTGTGTTGTGCGCCCCCATCCTGTGCCTTGGGCATGAATTTTCGCATGACTTTTTGCATGTCAACACTTAGTGTTATACACCCCCAACCTGCTCCTTGGGTGCAAAATTTCACATGTTGACACTTTGTGTTGTGTGAGCCCAGCCTTCGCCTTGGGCAATAATTTTCAAATGTCAACACTTTGTGTTGTGTGCCCCCAACCTACGCCTTGGGCACAAATTATCACATGTTGACACTCTGTGTTATGCGCCCCCAGCTTGCACCATGGGCGTAAATTTTCACATGTCGACACATTGTGTTGTGCACCCCCACCCTCTACCTTGAGTGTGAATTTTCACATGCCGACACTTTGTGTTCTGCACCCCCAGCCTGTGCCTTGGGCACAAATTTTTGCATGTCAACAATTTGTGTTGTGCGCCCCCAGCCTATGCCTTGGGCATGAATTTTCACATGTCGACACCTTGTGTTATGTGCCCTTAGCCTATGCCTTGGGTGTAAATTTTCAAATGTTGACACTTTGTGTTGTGTGCACCTAACCTGCACCTTGGGTGTAAATTTTCACATGTTGACACTTTGTGTTGTGCACCCCCAGCCTGTGCCTTGGGCACGAATTTTCACATGTCGACAATTTGTGATGTGCACCCCTAGCCTGCTCCTTGGGTGTGTATTTTCGAATGTAATCACTTTTTGTTGTGCGCCCCCAACCTGTGCCTTGGGCATGAATTTTTACATGTCGACACTTTGTGTTGTGCACCCCAGCCTGCGCCTTGGGCAAAAATATTCACATGTCGACACTTTGTGTTGTGTGCCCCAAGCCTGCGTCTTGGGCAGAAATTTTCACATGTGGACACTTTGTGTTGTGCACCCCCAGCCTAAACCTTGGGCGCAAATGTTCACATGTCGACACTTTGTTTTGTACTACCTCATCCTGCACCTTGGATGTATATTTTCGCATGTCGATACTTTGTGCTGTGCTCCCCTAGCCTGCTCCTTGGGCGCGAATTTTCGCATGTCGATAATTTGTGTTGTGCGCCTCCAACCTGCGCCTTGGGCATGAATTTTTTCATGTCGACACTTTATGTTGTGCACCCCTAGCCTGCAGCTTGGGTGAAAATATTCGCATGTCGACACTTTGTGTTGTGCGAGCCCAGCCTACACCTTGGGCATGAATTTTCACATGTTGACACTCTGTGTTGTGTGCCACAAGCCTACACCTTGGGCACAAATTATCACATGTTGACACTATGTGTTGTGTGCCCCTAGCTTGTACCATGGGCGTAAATTTTTACATGTCGAGACTTTGTGTTGTGCGCCCCCACCTTCCGCCTTGGGTGCGAATTTTTCCATGTCGACACTTTGTGTTGTGCGCCCCCAGCTTGTGCCTTGGGCACGAATTTTTGCATGTCAACACTTTGTGTTGTGTGCCTGAAGCCTGCGACTTGGGCGTGAATTTTCACATATCGACACTTTGTCCTTTTTCCCCCCAGCCCGCACCTTCGGCGTGAATTTTCGTATATTGACACCTTGTGTTGTGCACCCCCATCCAGCGCCTTGGGCATGAATTTTGGCATGTTGACACTTTGTGTTGTGCGCCCCCAGCCTGTTCCTTGGGCACAAATTTTCACATGTTGACACTTTAGGTTGTGTGCCCATAGCCTATGCCATGGGCATGAATTTTCACATGTTGACACTTTGGGTTGTGCGCCACCAGCCTGGGCCTTGTCAACACTTTGTGTTGTGTGCCCTCAGCCTATGCCTTAGGTCTAAATTTTCGCATGTTGAAACTTTGTGTTGTGCGCCCCCAGCTTATGCCTTGGGCATGAATTTTTGAATGTCGACTGTAGACACCAAATTTATGTCTTACGACCCCTTGTGACCCGCATCTCATCTCGTAACTTAACCTCATCACCTAAACCTTACACAATTATTTATTAATTACCTTGTAATTGATAAATCCACCATCATGACCTAGCCCTAACGCTAAACTAACCTAATTAAGACCTTTGACTTGGTCTAGACTCACATCCATAACTAATGCCTCCTTACTCACACCCAAAACCGACCTTCTAGCCACTTGACCAAGCCCGCAACTGATCTCTCGGGAGAAAAGCAAGGAAGGTGGGCTATTTTACAAAAAATAGCCTACTTTTTCCTTACCGATGCCGGTTCCTACTCGACCGCCGTCGGTTACGTAACCGCCATCAGCTCCCTGTAAATGGGCTCCCTGAACCAAAATCAAGGGTCGAATGATTTTTGAATCAACAGAGATCATTGGGAGTAAAAAACAGAGTCTAGATCTTCACTTGACCGAGCAGAGATGAGTGAAGAAACCAGAAGCGTTTGCAGCAAAGGAGATCAACTTGCATCTTTGTCAAAACCAATAGTCCTTCCAAGACAAAAAGGAGTTCTTCGCAGTCAACTTGATCTTTCTCCACGGTACGCGCACACCATCTTGACATTTAACAGGTATTCCTCCTAGCCCTAACCCTATCTGTTTCTAAAAGGAATGAAAGGATAGAAACAACTCTATTCCTAGAAGCTGAAACATTCTGAGCGAAACATTTTGGCATGTCCGGTGGGACCCATTTTGGGTTTCTTTCTTTCTTACTTGCTTTCATATAGGGAGGATACCTGCTGTTTTCTTCTTCTAAAGATATTCATAAGGTTTTGTATTATTTTGGTAAAAGAACTTGCTTTGTTTTTGCATCTTGCATTAGTGAAAGTCATCTCTTTTGCTTCATCGAATATCATTTTCGATTTGGGTTTAAAACACGTGCATTGCATTCCTGCTTGTTGTTTTTCAATTCTAGTGAACGTAGATTAAGTAACAGGTCATACACGTGGGGGTGATATCCACGGTATTGACAGGAAATTAATCTTACATTCACTGCACAACACATACCGAATCACTTCAAAATTAACACAACAGCTCAAACCCCCTTTTTTTTCTGCGGTATTCCTCCACCCGATTGAGGTAACCTTATAAGCCAAAACAAACTTGACATTTTCCCTAGGTCTTGTTGTTTAGGATTCTGACAGCATTCTAATTCTAAAGGAATAAGCCCACAATAATTAAAATTAACCCTAGGGTTAATCTCTGGATTTGAGTGTGCATCTTGCTTGTTTTCAGTTCTGTTTTCTTTGTCATATTTTGTCTTCTGTGATCAATAATTTGAAAAATATACTAAACGTTGTTAAAAATAAAATTAGCAGCCTTTTATATCTTGTTAACCTAGACTTCTTACACCGACATCGGTTACCTGACCGACGTCGGCTATAGTATAACCGACATCGGATACAAGACCGATATCGGTTACTGTCTTCTACAACCCCTGACAAACCAGCAACCTGCCAATTTCACCATTCTAAGGCTGTTTCTATTCCGGATAGATTGAAACCCTACTGTGAACACCTGTCCATGGTTGTTATCACTCGAAAGCAAGCCGCCACCATGGTTTCACATGCTTGCTCTGTTTCTTTACCTGAATCACCCCCTTCACATTCTGTGGGGAATCCTACAGACACCAGTGAGATCCCCCAAATTCCTGTAGGAGACAAGGACTTTGCCAAATTTCTAGATACTAATCCTAGTGCTGTACAATACTATTTGTCTCATGCCCCTGACCGTACGCCTGATGGTCAGCTCTTTGTTGGCATGCCTATTAGTATAGCTGCTCATTTAGCCCCCACTCCGCCTGATAACACCACCTTGCTTCCGGCACCTTTAGCCCCATCTCCCAATCCGACAGCTTCAAAGGTTCATACGACTCAGATTGGATTTTCTTTGGCTAATCTTGGACCCCACATATCATTACCACCGACTGCCCCTACCTCATCTCTCTTGCAGACTACTCCATTCATGACTTGCTCTCTGCCACCTATCCACACGAGCTTTCCTTCTCAAGCTCCGCCTACCTTTTCATTCCCATACACGTATCCAGTAACCTCAACACCTTATATGGGACATCCCTATTCTGTCACCTCAACATATTCATCCTCCATACCTTATCAACACTTAACCCCACCATTGTCCAGTGGAGGCCCTTGGCCCAATTTGCCTTCGTTCGCCACAACCGCACCATCATCTCATCCAACCATAGATTTCATCAAAAAAATGATGGACAAAATACAAAATCTGGAGGCTTATGTGTCAGGAAGTCGTAGCGCCTTGACATACGAGAAAGTTTGTTGGGAGCCCATTCACCCTTCTGTTCCCCTTCACTTATATCCTCCTCAATGGGAACTACCGAAATTTACTCATTTTAATAGTAAAGAGGATCCTTAACAGCACTTGCGATCATTTAGACATGCTTGTTATTTGATTGCCCATGATGATGCCTTGCTACTCCGCACATTTCCCATGTCCTTATCAGGACCCACCTTAGAGTGGTACAGTGCTTTAACCCAGCACTCAATCTTCTCTTTTAACCAACTAGCCCAATCTTTCTTGGATCACTTCTCCATTAACATTGCTAAGAAAGTATCCATCACCGACCTTTATGCCATCTGACAATTCGAAGATGAATCTATCGCAGATTTCGTTGGATGATGGCGTGGCCTTATCAACTAACTTACATATGCCTTGCCTCAGGCTGAACTTATCGAACTTTTCACATGGGCATGTGCTAAGCACATTTCTCCTACTCTTCAAATTCAAACTTTCCACACATTTGATGAGGCCTTTACCATGGCTCGGAAACTAGAAATTCGAGCCTTAGAAGAAGAGAAATTGTGGTTGCGCAACAAAAACCCCAATTTTTGAACTCCTGATTCTACCAATAAACCAAATACCACCACTCTTCACGTGTCCACTTCTTCTAAATCAAAAGGAGTTGTCCATGCGGTGATGGTTAAATCTCAAACACCGTCTAATGCCCCACCAAAAACCACCTATAAGTACAAAGCTGAGCCCATCAACTACACTCCCTTGGGAGAAACATATGGTGTGATATTGGAAAAATTGCTCAAAGCAGGAGCCATTACATTACCTCCTGTTAAACCTCATTCTGGGTTTGATTCCACTTGCGCCATACCTTCCTGGTACAAAGAAAATGACTTCTGTAACTTCCACCGCGTGAAGGGACACAGTCATGAAAACTGCAAGATGTTGAAAAACATAGTGCAGGAAATGGTTGACGCAGGGGATATAACCCTCGATAATCCTAATGCCCCTGCCAACCAAAATTTGAAAATCTTCAACAAACCATTCCTGAATCACTCTCCCAACAGTAACACATACCAGGATATCTTAGCCGAGGAGAGTGTTCATGAGATCCATGCATTCTTTGATACCCAGCCCAAAGCCTCTATCGAGAAAATTTTGAATCAAGCCTCTTCACTAACATAGGAGCCCGAACCTCCGTTACCACCATCGAACCAAAGCGAAATCATTCCTTTACCCATAAGGGAGTTAACTGCCCAGACTCCTCTTCCCATCGATGAGTCTGATTCTACCACATCCCTACAAGACTGCGAATGGATGTTATCTAATCTATCTATTTCCCAGACTTCCCCTTCTACCACTCTTGTTAAACAAGAGGATGGTACGCCACTCCTTTTGACATCCTTAGACGAGAAATCTCTTGCACCGACATCACCAAATTCTTTAACCATGACGGATCCTCTCAAACACGCCCTCTTACCTATTAGTTCTTCATCGCCTAAATCTTTTCAACGACCGGTTGACCTCTTAACATCTATTGATACAGTGCCTCATCTACTCACTGTATCACACCCACAGTGGACTGGAATCACAACCCACCTTTCTTCCGTACCAAATTTACAATTCAAACCTGAAGACTGTCATTCTCCAGAGGATAGACAAAGCCTATGGGAACGTTTGAGTACGCCATATTCTACTCAAATGCAAATGACCGATCTTGAGACCTCCACCATATACCCGAAGTGTTTACAGAAGCTTAAAATTCCCATGTTCTCACCTTCACCCCCCTCACCTCTACCAAATGCCTCGTCCACTTCTATTAACTTAGCCAAATCTTCCCCTACGCTTGGGACCTTACCCATACCTAGTCTAACACACCCACCTAAGCGACTAGATTTGTCCAAGAATAAAGCCGCCCCGCCACCTAGGAGACACACTCAACCCATGCCTCTATCACAATCAAAACCATCATCGTCATACCTACCTTCCATATTGGGACCTCATCCTTCCACCTTGCACCAATATATCACACCTCTTGCGTTTTCTGTAAAAAGACATACGCCTTCTACACCTATACCGAGATCTAAGGGTATATCAACATTATCACCCCACGTATCCTGTCCACCCATCAACCCTAAACAAACTCCATCATCAAAGGATTTATTTTCTGTCACTCCCCTTTCTCCATGTTTGTTTCCCGCTACCATGTCATCTGTAGCCTCATCATCTAACCAACTGAACGTAGCTCCTGCGCCAAAGAAACCACATTTAGTGAAAACCACGTGTCAACACTCCTTGGCTAAACCACCACCCATACGAACCAGCCACGCCCAAACATTACTGAAACCCACACAACCAATACCCTCATCCTCCTCCGATTTTCACCCACTCAAAGGATCTTACGCTAAAATCCTTGCCATGTTGGTAGAGAATGCAACCATTTCCATACCCCCACTTAGACCTTATGACCCATCTAAACCTCGGCCTATAGGTTACAATGAGTCTAAAATCTGTGCTTATCACCGCACACCAAGACATGATATGGAGGGATGCAAAGCTTTAAAAACCATCATTCGTCAGTCACCTCTCCCAGATAGAAAGGTTAAGAAAGACAACTTACGAAGGGAGAGACCTTTAGCTTCAATTCCCTCTCCTATACCATCTATCCCCGCCTCACCATGATCTATCATTATTACAACCCCACCTCTTGAAGACCATAATTTATCCCAACCATCTTCCTTATCTCAGGTTTACGAGATTAATATGATTAGTGTTGCTACTCGAGCGCAGAAAAACAACGAGAAAGTGAAAGAAAGCACACCTGCGTCCTCTCTTTCTCCGTCTAGCATCCCGATTGCACCACCACCCAAAATTGTTATTCGTGGACCCGCTTACCCCGTCTCTAATGGAGTTGCCCATCGAGCCATGATCAAACAGCTTCACCAATCACCCGTCAAAATGACACTATATGATCTCATTCAGACTTCTAAATCTCATCGACAAGCTCTCATTGAAATTCTTCAAGGGATCGAGGTCTTACCTAATGAAACCCTGCCTGTTGCCTCCATTCTAACACCCAATCACGTTGCCTCTCTCACCAAACAACCCACCGCCCCAACCACTTCTGTCTCTATACCACAAGCTGCTGCAGTCAGTTTCTCTGAAGATGAAATTGTCGATTTTGGTACAGAAGATCCTGACCCTGCCCTGTTCATCTCAGTTTACGTCCGGGACATTCGTGTATGTCGTGTTATGATTGACGGGGCTGCTAGCCTAAACATCATCTCTTCAAAAGCTTTTCAACAAATGAATATCCCTTCTAGCTACCTGTGTGCCAACCCCATCATGTTGCGGTCATTCAATGACGCTATTACCTCTACCTTAGGCACTGTGATCCTCAACATTCGGGTAGGACCACGTACTTTACCCGAACTCTTCTATGTCCTTGAGGGAGAGTTCCAATATAATATATTGCTGGGTCGTCCTTGGATCCGGGCCATGGGATGCGTTCCCTCAACCTTACATAGATGCATAAAATTTGAGTACGAGGGGAAGTCCTACACCATAAAAGCTGATCCTCCCCCCTTTAAAACCTGCAATATGTTATACCGCCCAAATGATGTGCTGGTACCAATCAAGACACCCGTTCATTCAACCCAACCATCTTCTTCAACTATGCCTCAACCATGTACCTCAATCGCACCTACGCCTTCAACTAATGAAACCACCATCGCAAAAACCACTTCCCTTCCTGCAGCTAACATCCCAACCGTAGACCCCTTAGTAGATGTTTTTTAGTGCCTTACGCTGGGGGAGTATCACCTATATAACGTTAGTTCTTTCCATACCCCACAGGAGTACGGATAGGTACATGCCCATCCTAACTATGACTGTCGTGTGGGGGAAGTAATCTCCTACGGACCACCTCACTGCCGCACTAACCTAACGTATGGGGGTGTCGACACATCTTCCGTTACCACTGAGCCTCCTCTTGGTGTGGTTCCTTTCCAGTCTGATTTTCAATACCTTACCAATCGTCGCTTTGCCCTCACCTTCTTGACTCGCTGTGCTTGGAAAGGCTTTGGTTTTGGTCTTTATGAACAAGGCCGACATACGCTCATCCCCATCACCACACGCAAACACAATGATCGTAGTGGTCTCGAATTTCTGGAAACACTTACATCGAAATAACCTCGTGAAATTTTCCTTCTAGAAGAGAATGACGTTAACCCTAACAAACCATCATCACCCACTTTGCCATCGTCACCCAATGAGTCGATAGATCACGAATCTATCCCTCCTAACTTTTTTTTTTTTTTTCATAAATGCTATCTTCTTAGGCCCTCTCACTTATCAACGCGATAATGAGGACCCCTCTTCTATCCCCCTTCTATATCCAGACATGATCGAAGAGGAATCGCCTTCAATTAACGTTGTTGAGTGCCAGGATGATGACTCCATCCTCACTTACCTTGGCGCGGATGACTCTTATATTCAACGAGCCTTACCATCTGAAACCCAAACCATGTTGAACGAATCTACAATAGAAATCAACATCCACACAGAGGAGGATCCTCACATTGTGAAGATCGGACAATCCCTTAACGCATCAGAACAAGTCGCCTTTACTACTTTCCTCCGTGCTCGCAACCAAGCTTTCGCTTGGTCCTACGCTAACATGCCAGGAATTAATCCTGACATTACTGTCCATAACATTACACTGAAACCTGATTCCAAGCCAATTAAACAAAAATTGAGAAAAATGCATCCACGCATTGCCCTCTTGGTCAAAGAGGAGCTCCAACGACTCCTTTCTGTTTCCTTCATTCTGCCTATTGACTATCCTCAATGGATTTCTAACATCGTACCTGTCACTAAAGCCACGGGGGGACTTCAGATATGCACAGATTTCCGAGATCTTAACCTCGCTTGCCCTAAGGATGACTTCTCCCTACCTAGCATTGACCAACTTGTTGATCTCACTGCAGGCCATGAGATGCTCTCTCTCATGGATGGCTTTTCAGGATACAACCAAATTTTGGTTGCCCCTGCCCATCAACACAAAACTGCCTTCATAACTCCTTGGGGAACCTTCTGTTACCGTGTAATGCCATTCAGCCTTAAGAATGCTAGTGCCACCTATCAACGGGCTATGACCTACATTTTTCATGACATTATGCACACTATCCTTGAAGATTACGTTGACGATCTTCTTGGCAAGTCTAAACATCGCAGTGAACATCTCGATGTTTTAACCATTATTTTTGACCACCTACTACAATATTTTGTCTGTCTTCAACCAAAAAAATGTGTCTTTGGTGTCCTTTTGGGAAAAATTCTTGGCTTTATCGTCTCTTTGCGTGGCATTGATGTTGACCCATCTAAAGTCAAAGCTATTCTCGAAATGCCCCCACCTACCAATCTCAAACAATTGCGTAGTTTACAAGGTAAGCTCCAATCTATTCGACGTTTCATCTCCCAACTCTCGGATCAATGTCAACCTTTCCATCACCTCCTTAAGAAGGACATTGATTTTCAATGGAGCCAAGAGTGCCACCAAGCCTTTGAGGCTCTTAAAACTTATCTCTTACAGCCACCCGTGCTTATCCCACCTCAAGACGACCACCCTTTCTACCTTTACCTTTCCGCCACTGACCACGCTGTAGGGGCCATGCTTGCACATCGTGACTCTGAGAATTGAGAACAAGATGTTTATTATATAAGTCATACTTTGGTGGACTATGAGACTAGGTATACACATGTAGAAAAGTTGTGCCTAGCCCTATCATTCGTGGCTACCAAACTCCGACACTACCTTCTGAATCACAAAACTTTCATCATCACCAACACGGACCCCATCCATTACATGTATGCCAAACCTCATCTAAACCAACGCATCTCCTGATGGCTCATGCTCCTCACCGACCTCGACCTTGAGTTCGTCCACCAGAAATCAATCAAAGGACAAACCATCGCAGACCAACTTGCGGAAGCCCCTTTACCTGGAGAACAATTTACCAATTTTACATTCCTCGACGAACTCATCGCCACTCTTTCACTCAAGGAGGAGTCGTATCAAATGACTCTCTTCTTCGATGGATCCAAATTCCAATGTGGTGGAGGATCTGGCGTTTTTCTCATTCCTCTTAACGCTGAGCCTATGTCTCTTTCATTCCGAATCGATTTCCCTTGCACTAATAATACAGCGGAATACGAGGCCCTTGTTCTGGGTCTCCAGGTTGCGCTGCACTTAGGTATCAAATCTATCAATATTTTTGGTGACTCTCAATTGTTAGTCAATCAAGTTATGGGCATCTACCAATGCAAAAATGAGGAACTTCAAAAATACAAACACTACATGGATTCACTTCTAGCCTTATTTACTCACTATTCTATCCAAACCATTCCACGCTCTACTAACAAATTTGTGGATACTATGGCTTGCTTAGCCTCGCAAATTCCAGCCTCATCAACTGACTCTGACATTTTTGTCTTGGTCCAACAACTCTTTGCCCCATCTTATTCAGCCCCGGTTGTTTGTACGATAAATACTGTGTCTGCTAACTCGCAGGATACTTGGTATCACCAATTCCATGACTACTTTACAACCTCTGTTCTCCCTTCTGACCTTACTAGTACTGGTAAACGTGCTTTTCTTAAACGCGTTTCTCATTATGTAGTTATGGGGGGAATCCTTTATAAACGTGGCTTTGATGGCATCCTCCTTCGATGTCTCACTGGTGCGGAGATCACCCATACCATCCAACAAGTCCATGACGGTATTTGTGGTGGACATTTTAGTGGCCTTGCCGTGGCCAAACGAATCCTTCACCTTGGTTATTATTGGCCTACTCTCAATAACGACTACTACGAATATGTTAAGTGTTGTGTTATGTGTCAACAACATGCCAACCTTCAACATACTCCTAGCCACCCACTCCAGGTCACTCGAGATCTTTGGCCCTTCTCATAATGGGGTTTAGACCTTATTGGTGAGATTCACCCGTCCTCTTCACAACATCACCGATGGATTATCACAGCAACCGAATATTACACAAAATGGGTGGAGGCTATTCCACTCATTTCAACTAAAAAAGAAAAAATTGTAGAGTTCATTAACCACCACATTATCTGTCGTTTTGGTGTTCCTCATCGCCTGATTACAGATAATGGAAAATCTTTCAAAAATAGGTTGTTGCAAGACCTTTGTGACAACTTTGGTATCAAACTCAGCTTCTCATCACCCTACTATCCACAAGCAAATGGACAAGCCAAATCCTCTAATAAAACCCTAACCAAAATCCTCATGAAAGTTGTCAATGAGTCCGGACGAAATTGGCACGATCACATCCCCTTTGCCCTTTGGGCTTATCGTACTAGCATCCGTACCTCTACTAATGCCACACCTTTTTCTTTGGTATATGGTACCGAGGTTGTTTTGCCTCTCAAAATACAAATACCCTCCCTAAGAATATCTCTTCAGGATATTCTCACCAACGATGATTTCTGCCAAGAGCGGTTAGCCCAATTGGAGCTCCTTGACGAACGTCGTCTTATAGCTCTTGATCACTATTTCACTCGGAATGATTCGTTCCTTTTAGAAACAGATAAGGTTAGGGGCTAGGAGGAATACCTGTAGAATGTCGAGATGGTGTGCGCGTACTGTAGAGAAAGATCAGGTTGATTGCGAAGAACTCCTTTTTGTCTTGGAAGGACTACTGGTTTTGACAAAGATGCAAGCTGATCTCCTTTGCTGTAAACACTTCTGGTATTTCCACTCATCTCTGCTCGGTCAAGTGAAGATCTGGACTCTATTTTTCGCTCCCAATGATCTCTGTTGATTCAAAAATCATTCGACCTGATCCCAAAAAAGAAATTCTGATCCTTTGTTTTTGGTTTGGGAAGCCCATTTACAGGGAAACGATGGCGGTCGAGTAGGAACCGGCATCGGTAAGGAAAAAGTAGGCTATTTTTAGTAAAATAACCCACCTTCCCTGCTTTTCTCTCGTGAGATCAGTTGTGGGCTTGGTCAAGTGGCTAGAAGGTCAGTTTTGGGTGCGAGTAAGGAGGCATTAGTTATGGATGTGAGTCTAGACCAAGCCATAGGTCTTAATTAGGTTAGTTTAGGGTTAGGGCTAGGTCATGATGAGGTGGCAAAATGAGGTGGCAGGTAAGGTGATGTGGATTTATCAATTACAAGGTAATTAATAAATAATTGTGTAAGGTTTAGGTGATGAGGTTAAGTTGTGAGATGAGATGCGGGTCACAAGGGGTCGTAAGACACAAATTTGGTGTCTACATTAGCCCCTTATTGTCGTGTAGCTTGTTTTGTAAAGCTACACGGACAATAATATGAAGTGGTTTCCCCTATTAAGGGTATAGGTAATCCCCCTCAAATCTATCATAGATTGAGTGAACGGGAAATCAGGGATAGGGTTGATAAAGGGTAAATGGGGTAGATGGGATGGTAAGATGGTGGGGTAGGTCCAAGGAAGCAGATGCATGGTAAAATGCAATAGTACGACTAGGGTACATGATTTGACGAGCAAACCGGCAGTGCATAGGCAAAGGTCGATAGTTTATCCAAACAAGGGTGATATAATCCTGGTATCCAAGGCATAGGAAGTAGCTCCAGGGTATATAACAGGTAAGGTACAGGAACGTTTAGGCGTGTTCGGCAGTACCAAATGGTTGGTTTGGTTGAGATAAACGTCATGGTCTAGGTCTGAGCAAAGTTGGTCGACAGATCAAGTCAAGGACCCTAATCATGCTAAAACACGAACAGGTGAGCTCGATGGAACAAAAGGTACAGGATGGATGGATAAAATAAAACGTTGGTTGTGGGTATGGTATTGAAGTGATACGGCCGTGGGTCGGGCCAAGTTGCTAGGTTACAGCCTTGGGTCGGGCCGGATGGTTAGGGTGAGGCCTTGGGTCGGGCCGGATGGGTAGGGTGAGGCCTTGGGTCAGGCCAAATGGGTAGGTTGAGGCCTTGGGTCGGGCCAAATGGGTAGGTTGAGGCCTTGGGTCGGGCCGAATAGGTAGGTTGAGGCCTTGGGTCGGGCTGAATAGGTAGGTTGAGGCCTTGGGTCAGGCCGAATAGGTAGGTTGAGGCCGTGGGTCGGGCCAAATAGGTAGGTCGAGGCCTTGGGTCGGGTCAAATAGGTAGGGCGAGGCCTTGGGTCGGGCTAAATAGGTAGGTTGAGGCCTTGGGTCAGGCCGAATAGGTAGGGCGAGGCCTTGGGTCCGGCCAAATAGGTAGGGTGAGGCCTTGGGTCAGGCCAAATAGGTAGGTTGAGGCCTTGGGTCGGGCCGAATAGGTAAACAAATGGTGTTCAGCAAAGGTGGATATAGGTGATATGTGGTTAAAAAAGGGGCAAATGGTAAATAAGGGCAAAAAATTGGGGGAAAGTTGGCAGAAAAACCGATGTCAATTCTACATGACCGATTATCGGTTAAGGGACCGATACCGGTTATTTAGGGCACAAATGAACCCGATATCGGTTTCAGGGCGGAAAAAAAATGCTCTCTACCCCGCCCCATACGGGGATGGCGGTCAATTGTCCCTTTGTTCTTTGCACACCGGCCTGCGAGCTGAGTATATTTTTGATATGAGGGACCAGCCTGCGAGCCGAGTTGAGATTTTGGATAGTTATTGCAGCCTGCATGCCGGCTTAGTTGTATGATGAGATCACAGAGGCCCCGATGCAGGGCACATTGTATATTTGAAAATTTGTATATATATATATATATAGAGATGATGTTTTGATCCACATGCAGTGTTCAAAAATGTGTTTAAGTATTTCGTTAATGGTTTGTGGTATAGAATATATGATGAGTTTATTTGACGTGTTGATATATGGATGATGTGTTATATGATGAAATGTTGCATGTTTTGGGCTGGTTTTGTGACATTGTTATATATGTATCTGATGAGTTGGATCCAAATGATGAGTTTTTGGTTTTGTGTAGATGTGACTTAGTTGATGGTTTGTTTGTTTTTGTAAAATAGATGATGTTATGGACATTGTAATGATATGTGTGGTGGATGGAGAAATATGGATAATGGTGTTGTTATGCTGGAAAAAGGGCGGGCGCGATAAAAAATTAGGTAGAAAATGAAGAAAAAGAACCATGTTGTAAAAATATAGGTCTATAACTGATATCGGTTAGCTAACCGATGTCGGTAGCTGCTAGACCGATATCGGTCACATGACTGATACCAGTTATTTAGTTATGAGCTTTTCTAAAAATAGAAAAGCTAGGGTGGCAACTTAAGTTCTTATTTTTAGAGCCATGCAAGAGTTAAATACGTGAACGCGACGCTTTTTGACGACTGAGACAGGTATTTGCATGAGAGATTTGAGTGATTAGGAGTAAAGAGATAGGGAAAGTGATTGTGATCTGAGATTCAGAAGACATAAAGGTAGGTTTGAAAAAGGTGGTGATAATGGCAGGACAAGGAGAAACATCCAGCAGGCCGGGACAAGAGGGAAGATAAGGGCCACCTCAAGCTACTGCAACCCAAGAGGTAACGTTTTGTTTGTGATTTGACTACTGCATGTTTGTGAATAAGATGGGGGAGAGTATGTGGGTAGATATGAGAAAGAAAAGATGATAATAAGGGTTATAAATAGGGTGAGTGTTACATGGTAGGTAATCAAGGGTTTCAAGGATGTCTGTGTATACAGAGAGGAATAACCGAGCAATTTATTGTCGTAGGTGGTTGTTTTAGGCATAACAGGGACCAATATTGGTTAGGGATAACCGGTATCGGTTACTCAACCGGTACCGGTTAGCTGTAAACGATACCGGTTGCTGTAGGAATTTCTAGAATTTGAGAAAAAACCCAGGGGGATTAGAGGAATTGAATGGTTTTTTGTTATTTGGATGTATGCAGGCAGAGGCAGGGTTGAGGATGAATGATAGTGTACCAGCGCTATTGTCACGAATCCGAGCGGATGTAACACCAGCTGAATGGACATTGATAAATCATTTGGGGTTAAGTGGAATCCGCTATTATTCATGAATCACACGTAACCATGTTATGTTACAGGCGTTGATTGAGAGATGGAATCCGGAGACAAATACCTTCTATCTACCAACAGGGGAAATGATAGTAAAATTGGAAGATGTGTTCCGTATTTTGAGACTCCTAATTACAGGAAAACCAGTATATCAGGCATTACCTAGCGTGGCACGGGAGCGATAATAGCAGTATTTGGTCCATACGCACGAGATTTAACACAGCAAGGTTTGTCATTTACGTATGGGATAATGTATGCAGCACATCCTGAGGAGACAAGGTTAGCAGTAATATTAATGATAGCGGTAGGGTATTATGAATTACCGAGGGCAGAAGGGGGAAGATTTCCAAAGGCACTGATGTGTGTTATTTGGGAGATGATAGAAAGGAACGTGATGTTTGCATGGGCACCTGCATATTTGGCGGAGCTATACAGGGGTTTATGGGCTTGTAGGCGAATTCACAGAACGACACTGGATTGTTCATACTTATTACACTATTGGGCCTATGAGCACATTGTTTGTGTGCGACCAGTAGGCCGATCCATCCAGTCAGGAGAAACCGGAGTACAGAGGTTGGGATTCAAATGATGGGTCCAGACAGAATAGGAGGCAAGATCCCAGGCCGTGACGGATGACTTTGAGTATTATAGGTAGGTATGGGAGAGAGTGACGATTGCGGATATCTGTTGGCGGCCTTACGGAAACTATATGATAACAGAGAATATAGCCGAGGAGTTGAGGGGTGTAGAGCGATTGAGGTGGATCGCAGGGCACAGGCTAGGTGAGTATGAGAGGATTCCTCTAGATCACGTGCGGAGACAATTTGGATTTGTGCAGGATATACCCCAGGCTTATAGACCCTATATGAGGATCGATGCAGAGGCAGTATTCTCACCTCCCCAGCCAACGCCTCCAGAAGGGCCTGAAGAGGTAGCAGCCGATTGCAGGGTAATGGATGTAGGAACGACAGAGGCCTATAGATTATGGTGGGTAGCAGAACTACGAGGTGTACGTGATTGTCCTAACATAGCGGTGATTACAGCAGAGAGGGATCATCTGCAGCATTTGGTTCAGCAACTTCAAATGCAGGTGAATGAGACAAGAGGATTGTTAGTGGTTGCAGAGTCACGGGCGGGGAGACTAGAGGCTGGAATCCTCCATGCGAGAGGGCATATTCATATGTTACAGGAGAGATTGGAAGATCAGTGGGTGGTACCAATAGCCATGGTACCATTGAGGACAGAGAGGCCTGGCGAGAGGGGTCGACGATCACGATCATCACCTAGTTCGGGATGAGGCGTGAGGGTCTAAATAAATGTTAGCAAGGTATAAGAATAAATAAGAGTACCGACCTACGTGTCGATGATAGAGAAGAGGTATTTGTTTAACATCTAAATAAACTGAATATGTATGTTGATTTGAGTTATAATAATAAGAATGTTTTCGTTTTGAATTTTTGTGTTTTGAAAAAAGGATAAAGAGGAATGTGATTAAATAGAATACAACAAAAATATTTATATTTACCACACATGATAGGTTATGGTAGGGGATGGTCGAGCTAACCTTGGGAGACCCCATGTCTCCGAAGTGCTACCTACATACCCATTGCACAAAGCAAGGAGGGTCCTCAGACCGATGTAGTTCTCCCTTAGGATCAGGGAGAGGTGAATTTAGGCAATTTGGTATGGTTTAGGCAATTGGTTGATTGGTAAGAATATTGATATTAATATTGGTAAGGTAAGGTTGTTGGTGTCGGAAATGAATTGGTGATGTTGTAAAAGGTATAAGGGAAACGAAAGTTAGCCTACCCAAGTGGTAGGGAACCATGTCCTAATTAAGATCAACACACAATCCTAGATGCGAGGCAAAGCGGAAAGAGTGCTCCGTAGGTGAAAAGAGCTAAACAAACCACCAAACGTAGAAAAGCCCTAGGTACCGTGCATAGACGAGAAGTCCATAGGTGAAAAGAGTTGTATGATCACAATATATCAGGTGTACGTTACGTCCCTTGAGTTGAAACAAATGGTGAGGTGAGGTGGATGATATAGCTGAGGTACAGAGAATTTATTACAAGTGAGTGTTCTGACGAAAGAGAACCTACCCTAAATAGACAATCCATGACCCAAAAAGTTCTTTTTGAATGAGGCTTTTATTTTACTGAATATAGAACTGATCGATGCGGGAAGTCTACAAGGGATATTGATTGTGCTATTCTTGAGGTCTTCACGAAGCTGATCAATGCAAGAAGCTTCTGATAAAGGCTGACTGTGTATAGCTTTCCTTCGAGGGAGCAGTCTATTTATAGTAGCAGATATGATTTTAATTAGTGCATAGCTGTCCTTCGGGGGAGTAGTCTATATATAATAGCAACAATAATTTGGCATATAGTTGTCCTTCAAGGGAACCATCTATATATAATTTAGATAGCTAGATGTTCTTTGGCGTGAAGCATCTAGTTTGTAGGAAGTTTAACTCAAGAAAATCCCATAGAATACGGCTTATTTTAAAAACTTGAAGTCATGGACTAGACTAAAAAGGGGAAGGCATCATTTAGGTGAAGTGAGAAGTGAGCTTGATTTTATTATGAGGTGTAGGAAACAAAGTGCATGTGGTGGTATGTGAGCTCAAGGGACGAGCGGCAGGTAGATAAGAAGTGATATAACACTAAATTCAACAGTAGAATGGTCAAAAGATGCAAGGCATTAAGGGGGTTTTATGCTCAGGCTTACATTAAGCGAAGCTAAACGATAAGCGCCTGATCATAGGTGTGAGTGATTATTAAGGCCCCAATCCAATTGGGAGCAAATTTTCCACGTTGCTCTTTTCTAGTTTGGTGACATGTTGATTCTCTTTGAGGACAAGATCACCAACCTTAAAGGTACGCTCATGAAGTCGCTTATCATAAGCACGTTGATGCGTTTTGATAGATTTGAAGGGTGATCAAGAGTTGTAAGACAACGTTCGTCAAGAAGCTCCAATTGGGCTAACCGCTCTTAGCGGAAATCATCGTTGGTGAGAATATCCTGAAGAGATATTCTAAGGGAGGGTATTTGTATTTCGAGAGGCAAAAAACAGCCTCGTTACCATATACCAAAGAAAAAGGTGTGGCATTAGTAGAGGTACGAATGCTAGTACGATAACCCAAAGGGCAAAGGGAATGTGATCGTAGCCAAATTTCTTCCGGATTCATTGACAACTTTCATGAGGATTTTGGTTAGGGTTTTATTAGAAGATTCAGCTTGACCATTGGCCCTGCGGATAGTAAAGGGGATGAGAAACTAAAGTTTGATACCAAGTTGTCACAAAGGTCTTGAACAACTTGTTTTTAAAAGATTTACCATTATCTGTTATTAGGCGATGAGGAATACCAAAACGACAGATAATGTGATGGTTAATGAATTCGAAATTTTTTTCCTTTTTAGTTGAAATGAGTGGAATAGCCTCCACCCATTTTGTGTAATATTCGGTTGCTGCTGTGATAATCCATCGGTGACGTTGTGAAGAGGATGGGTGAATCTCACCAATAAGGTCTAAACCCCATTGTGAGAAGGGCCAAAGATCTCGAGTGACCTGGAGTTGGGTGGCTAGGAGTATGTTGAAGGTTAGCATGTTGTTGACACATAACACAACGCTTAACATTCGTAGCAGTCGTTATTGAGAGTAGGGCCAATAATAACCGAGGCAAAGGATTCGTTTGGCCACGGCAAAGGCCACTAAAATGTCCACCACAAATACCGTCATGGACTTGTTGGATGGTATGGGTGATCTCCGCACCGTGAGACATCGAAGGAGGATGCCATCAAAGCCAACGTTTATAAAGGAGTCCCCCATAACTACATAATGAGAAACGTGTTTAAGAAAAGCATGTTTACCAGTACTAGTAAGGGTAGAAGCGAGAACAGAGGTTGCTAAGGTAAGTCATGAATAAGTGGTTACGGAATAAGAGGTATCCTGCGAGCTAGCAGGAAACAGTATTTATCGTTAACAACACAACCGGGGCTGATAAGATGGGGCAAAGAGTTGTTGGACCAAGACAAAAATGTCAGAGTCAGTTGATGAGGCTAGAATTTGTGAGGCTAAGCAAGCCATAGTATCCACAAATTTGTTAGTAGAGCGTGGAATGGTTTGGATAGAATAGTGAGTAAATAAGGCTAGAATGTGAATCCACGTGTGTTTTTATTTTTGAAGTTCCTCCAATTTTTGCAGGGTAGATGCCCATAAACTTGATGATACCAATTGAGAGTCGCCAAACAATGGTTGAAGATTTGATACCTAAGTGCAGTGCAACCTGGAGACCCAGAACAAGGGCCTCGTATAGCTTTGTTTATTAGTGCAGGGAAATCGAGTCAGGAATGAAGAGAGAATTAGGCTCGGCATCAAGCGGAACGAGGAACAACCCATCTCCTCCACGAAGTGGGCATTTCGATCCATCGAAGAGAGGTCAATTTGCTTTGATCGAACTCTTCCGAGTGAAAGCGTGGCGATGAGTTGTCGGGGGAATATAAAATTGGGTAACTTGTTCCCCAGGTAAAGGGGCTTCCGCCAAGTTGGTCTGCGATGGTTTGTCTTTGATAGATTTCTGGTGGACGAACTCAAGGTCAAGGTCCGGTGAGGAGCAGGAGCATCGGCCGATGCCGGTTGGTTTTTAGATAGGTTTGGACATACATGATGGATGGGGTCTGTGGTGGTGATGACGAAGTTTGTGATTCAGAAGGTAGTGTCGGAGAGCTTGGTAGCCACGAATGACAGGGCTAGGCACAACTTTGCTACATGTGTATACATAGTCTCATTAAATCCACCAAAGTACGACTTATATAATAAACAACTGTTCGCGATTTTAAGAGTCACGATGTCAAGCATGGCCCCTACAGCGTGGTCGAGTGGCGGAAAGGTAAGGTAGAAAGGGCGGGTCGTTTGAGGTGGGATAGCAGGGGTGGCTTGCAAGAAAAACGAATAAGTTTGAGAGCTTTAAAGGCTTGGTGGCATCTTCACTCCATGAAAATCCAACTGTCCTTCTTAAGGAAGGATGGAAAGGTTGACATCGATCCAAGCGTTGGGAGATGATGAAACGTGGATAGATTGAGCGTACCTTGTAAACTACGCAATTGTTTGAGATTGGTAGGTGTGGGGGATTTCTAATGGATACCTTTGACTTTAGATGGATTGACAGCGATGCACGCAAAGAGATGATAAAACCAAGAAAGATTTACCGAAAGGACATAACCGATTCAATTATTGTCGTAATTGGTTTGTTTTTAGTATGCATAGACAGGGAACCAATCATTGGTTGTAGGGATAACCGTATCGGTTTACTCAACCGTACCGTTATCTGTAAACGAATACCGTTGCTGTAGGATTTCTAAATTTGATAAAAACCCATGGGGATTAGTAGGAATTGAATAGTTTTTTGTTATTTGGATGTATGCATGCATAGGCGCAGGGTGTAGGATGAATGATAGTGTACCGCGCTATTGTCACGAATCCGAGCGGATGTAACACCACTAATGTACATTGATAAAATCATGGGTTAAGTGTAAGCCGCTATATTATGAATCACACTTCACCTTTTATGTTTACAACAGGCGTTGAAATTGAGAGATTGGAATCCGGAGAAAATCCCTTCATCTCCCAACAGGGGAAATGATAGTAAAATTGGAAGATGTGTTCCGTATTTTGAGACTCCTAATTACAGTAAACCAGTAGATCAGTCATTACCTAGCGTGGCAAATCTTTAGCGATAATAGCAGTATTTGGTCCATACGCACGAGATTTAACACATCAAGTTTTGTCATTTACGTATGGGATATTTCTGAGGCCGCACATCCTGTAGGAGGACAGTTCGCAGTAATATTAATGATCAGCGGTTATGGTATTATGAATACCCGAGGGCAAAGGGTTAAGATTTCCAAAGGCACTGGTGTGTGGTTATTTGGGAAGCTGATAGAAGATGAACGTGATGTTTGCCATGGGCACCTTTCTCTTTGGGGCGGAGCTATAACAGGGGGTTTATGGGCTGTATGCGAATTCCACAGAACGACCTGGATTGTTTCAACTTATTACACTATTGGGCCTATGATCACATTGTTTGTGTGCGACCAGTAGGCCGATCCATCCAGTCCAGGAGAACCGGATTACAAAGGTTGGGATTCAAATGATGTTTCCAGACAGAATAGGAGGCAAAATCCCAGCCGTGACGGATTACTTTGATATTATCTGTAGGTATTGGAGAGAGTGACGATTGCGGCTATCGTTGGCGGCCTTACGTAAACTAATCTGTAACAGAGAATATAGCCGAGGAGTTGAGGTGTAAGCGAATTTGAGTGTGCTGCGCAGGCACAGGCCTAGGTGAGTATTGATAGGATTCCGCTAGATCACGTTCGGATACAATTTGGATTTGTTCATGATATACCCCAGGCTTATTTATACCCTTATATGATGATCGATGCATATCAGTAATTCTCACCTCTCCCCATCCAACGCCTCCAGAGGCCTGAAGATGTAGCAGCCGATTGCAGGGTACTGGATGTAGGAACGACAGAGGCCATAGTATATGTTGGTTCAAACTACGAGGTTTACGTGATTGTCCCAACATAGCGGTGATTACAGCGAGAGGGATCATCTGCAGCATTTGGTTCACAGCAACTGTTCAAACAGCAGTGAATGAGACAAGAGGTTGTTATGTTGCAGAGTCCCGGGCGGGAGATATAGGCTGGAATCCTCCATGCGAGAGGGCATATTTCATATTTACAGGGACGAGATTGGAAGTCAGTTGGGTGGTAACCAAATAGCCCTGGTACCATTGATGACATAGAGGCCTGGCGAGAGGGTCGACTATCCACAACGATCATTCACCTAGTTCGGGATGAGGCTGAGTGTACGAAATAAATTTTAGAATGTATAAGTAATAAATAAGAGTAACCGACCTACGTGATCTATGATAGAGAAGATGTAGTTGTTTACATCTGTAAAGAAAACTGAATTGTATGTTGATTTGAGTTATAATAATAAGAATGTGTTCGTTTTGAATTTTGTGTTTTGAAAAAGGACTAAAGAGGAATGTGATTAAATAGAAATACACAAAAAATATTTATATTTACCACCACATGATAGGTTATGGTAGGGGATGGTCGAGCTACCCCTTGGGAGGACCCATGTCTCCGAAGTGCTACCTACATAGGCCCATTGCACAACGCAAGGAGGGGCCTCAGACCGATGTAGTTCTCCCTTAGGATCAGGGAGAGAGGTGAATTTAGGCAATTTGGTATGGTTTAGGCAATGGTGATTGTAAGAATATTGATATTAATATTGGTAAGGTACGGTTGTTGGTGTCGGAAATGAATTGGTGATGTTTGTAAAGGTATAGGGAAACGCAAGTAGCCTACCCCAAGTGGTAGGGAACCATGTCCTAATTAAGATCAACACACATCCTAGATGCGAGGCTAAGGGGAAGGCAGGGACCAGAGTGCTCCGTAGGTTGAAAAGAGCTAAACAAACCACCACACGTAGAAAAGCCCTAGGTACCGTGCATAGACGAGAAGTCCATAGGTGAAAAGAGTTGTATGATCACAATATATCAGGTGTACGTTACGTCCCTTGAGTTTGAAACAAATGGTGAGGTGAGGTGGATGATATAGCTGAGGTACAGAGAATTATTACAAAGTGAGTGTTCTGACGAAAGAGAACCTACCCTAAATAGACAAGTCCATGACCCAAAAAGTTCTTTTGAATGAGGCTTTTATTTTACTGAATATAGACTGATCGATGCGGGAAGTCTACAAGGGATATTGATTGTGCTATTCTTGAGGTCTTCACGAAGCTGATCAATGCAAGAAGCTTCTGATAAAGGCTGACTGTGTATAGCTTTCCTTCGAGGGAGCAGTCTATTTATAGTAGCAGATATGATTTTAGTGCATAGCTGTCCTTCGGGGGAGTAGTCTATATATAATAGCAACAATAATTTGGCATATAGTTGTCCTTCAAGGGAACAGTCTATATATAATTTAGATAGCTAGATGTTCTTTTGGCGTGAAGCATCTAGTTTGGTAGGAAGTTTAACTCAAGAAAATCCCATAAGAATACGGCTTATTTTAAAACTTTGAAGTCATGGACTAGACTAAAAAGGGGAAGGCATCATTTAGGTGAGGTGAGAATCAAACTATGTGAGCTTGATTTTTATTATGAGGTGTAGGAAACAAAGTGCATGTGGTGGTATGTGAGCTCAAGGGACGAGCGGCAGGTAGATAAGAAGTGATATAACACTAAATTCAACAGTAGAATGGTCAAAGATGCAAGGCATTAAGGGGTTTTATGCTCAGGCTTACCATTAAGCGAAGCTAAACGATAAGCGCCTGATCAATAGGTGTGAGTGATTATGTAAGGCCCAATCCAATTGGGAGCAAATTTTCCACGTTTGCTCTTTTCTAGTTTGGTGACATGTTGATTCTCTTTGAGGACAAGATCACCAACCTTAAAGGTACGCTCATGAAGTCGCTTATCATAAGCACGTTTGATGCGTTTTTGATAGATTTGAAGGTGATCAAGAGTTGTAAGACAACGTTCGTCAAGAAGCTCCAATTGGGCTAACCGCTCTTAGCGGAAATCATCGTTGGTGAGAATATCCTGAAGAGATATTCTAAGGGAGGGTATTTGTATTTCGAGAGGCAAAACAGCCTCGGTACCATATACCAAAGAAAAAGGTGTGGCATTAGTAGAGGTACGAATGCTAGTACGATAAGCCCAAAGGGCAAAGGGAATGTGATCGTGCCAATTTCTTCCGGATTCATTGACAACTTTCATGAGGATTTTGGTTAGGGTTTTATTAGAAGATTCAGCTTGACCATTGGCCTGCGGATAGTAAGGTGATGAGAAACTAAGTTTGATACCAAAGTTGTCACAAAGGTCTTGTAACAACTTGTTTTTAAAAGATTTACCATTATCTGTTATTAGGCGATGAGGAATACCAAAACGACAGATAATGTGATGGTTAATGAATTCGATAATTTTTTCCTTTTTAGTTGAAATGAGTGGAATAGCCTCCACCCATTTTGTGTAATATTCGGTTGCTGTGATAATCCATCGGTGACGTTGTGAAGAGGATGGGTGAATCTCACCAATAAGGTCTAAACCCCATTGTGAGAAGGGCCAAAGATCTCGAGTGACCTGGAGTGGGTGGCTAGGAGTATGTTGAAGGTTAGCATGTTGTTGACACATAACACAACGCTTAACATATTCGTAGCAGTCGTTATTGAGAGTAGGCCAATAATAACCGAGGCAAAGGATTCGTTTGGCCACGGCAAGGCCACTAAAATGTCCACCACAAATACCGTCATGGACTTGTTGGATGGTATGGGTGATCTCCGCACCGGTGAGACATCGAAGGAGGATGCCATCAAAGCCACGTTTATAAAGGAGTCCCCCCATAACTACATAATGAGAAACGTGTTTAAGAAAAGCATGTTTACCAGTACTAGTAAGGTCAGAAGGGAGAACAGAGGTTGTAAGGTAGTCATGGAATTGGTGATACTAGGTATCCTGCGAGCTAGCAGACACAGTATTTATCGTACAAACAACCGGGGCTGAATAAGATGGGGCAAAGAGTTGTTGGACCAAGACAAAAATGTCAGAGTCAGTTGATGAGGCTAGAATTTGTGAGGCTAAGCAAGCCATAGTATCCACAAATTTGTTAGTAGAGCGTGGAATGGTTTGGATAGAATAGTGAGTAAATAAGGCTAGAAGTGAATCCACGTAGTGTTTTTATTTTTGAAGTTCCTCATTTTTGCATTGGTAGATGCCCATAACTTGATTGACTACCAATTGAGAGTCGCCAAAAATGTTGATAGATTTGATACCTAAGTGCAGTGCAACCTGGAGACCCAGAACAAGGGCCTCGTATTCCGCTGTATTATTAGTGCAAGGGAAATCGAGTCAGAATGAAAGAGACATAGGCTCGGCATCAAGAGGAACGAGAACAACGCCATCTCCTCCACGAAGTTGGCATTTAGATCCATCGAAGAAGAGGGTCATTTGATACGACTCTTCCCCGAGTGAAAGAGTGGCGATGAGTTCGTCGGGGAATATAAAATTGGTAAATTGTTCCCCAGGTAAAGGGGCTTCCGCAAGTTGGTCTGCGATGGTTTGTCCTTTGATAGATTTCTGGTGGACGAACTCAAGGTCAAGGTCGGTGAGGAGCATGAGCCATCGGCCGATGCGTTGGTTTAGATGAGGTTTGGCATACATGTAATGGATGGGGTCTGTGTTGGTGATGACGAAAGTTTTGTGATTCAGAAGGTAGTGTCGGAGCTTGGTAGCCCACGAATGATAGGGCTAGGCACAACTTTTACTACATGTGTATACCTAGTCTCATAATCCACTCCAAAGTACGACATATATAATAAACGGCTTGTTCTCGATTTTCAGAGTCACGATGTGCAAGCATGGCCCCTCCAGCGTGGTTAGTGGCGGAAAGGTAAAGGTAGAAAGGGCAATCGTCTTGAGGTGGGATAAGCATGGGTGGCTGCAAGAGATACGTTTTGAGAGCTTCAAAGGCTTGGTGGCACTCTTCCACTCCATTGAAACTCAATGTCCTTTTTAAGGAGGTGATGGAAAGGTTGACATCGATCCGAGAGTTGGGAGATGAAACGTCAGATAGATTGTAACTTACCTTGTAAAGCTACGCAATTGTTTGAGATTAGTAGGTGGGGGGCATTTCTATGATAGCTTTGACTTTAGATGGATTGACCTCAATGCCACGCAAAGAGACGATAAAACCAAGAAGCTTTCCCGAAAGGTACACCAAGGACACATTTCTTTGGTTGAAGACGGATAAAATATTGTAACAGGTGATAAAAAATAATGGTTAAAACATCGAGATGTTCACTGCGATGTTTAGACTTGCCAAGAAGATCGTCGACGTAATCTTCAAGGATAGTGTGCATAATGTCATGAAAAATGGTAGGTCATTAGCCCGCTGATAGGTCGCACCAGCATTCTTAAGGCCAAATGACATTACACGGTAACAGTAAGGTTCCCCAAGGGAGTTATGAAGGCAGTTTTTTGTTGATCGGCAGGTGCAACCAAAAATTTGGTTGTATCCTGAAAAGCCATCCATAAGTGAAAGAATATCATGACCCGCAGTGAGATCCACAAGTTGATCAATACTTGGGAGGGGAAAGTCATCCTTAGGGCAAGCGAGGTTAAGATCCCAGAAATCCGTGCATATCCGAAGTCCCCCCCGTCGCTTTAGTGACAGGTACGATGTTAGAAATCCATTGAGGATAGTCAATAGGCAGAGATGAAGGAAACAGAAAGGAGTCGTTGGAGCTCCTCTTTGACCAAGAGGGCAATGCGTGGATGCATTTTTTCTCAATTTCTGTTTAATTGGCTTGGAATCAGGTTTCAGTGTAATGTTATGGACAGCAATGTCAGGATCAATTCCTGGCATGTCAGCGTAGGACCAAGCGAAAGCTTGGTTGGGAGCACGGAGGAAAGTAGTAAAGGCTACCTGTTCTGATGCGTTAAGGGATTGTCCGATCTTCACAATGTGAGGATCCTCCCCTGTGTGGATGTTGATTTCTATTGTAGATTTGTTCAGCATGGTTTGGGTTTCAGATGGTAAGGCTCGTTGAATATAAGAGTCATCCACGCCAAGGTAAGTGAGGATGGAGTCATCATCCTAGACACTCAACAACGTTAATTGAAGGCGAGTCCTCTTTCGATCATGTCTGGATATAGAAGGGGGATACAAGATTGAGTCCTCATTATCGCGTTGATAAGTGAGAGGGCCTAAGAAGATAGCATTTATGAAAAGAAAAAATTTAGGAGGGGATAGATTCATGATCTATCGACTCTCTGGGGTGACGATGGCAAAGTGGGTGATGATGGTTTATTAGGGGTAACGTCGTTCTTCTTCCAGAAGGCAACTGTCACGAGGTGTCTTTCTGATGTAAGTGTTTTCAGGAAATTCGAGACCACTATGATCATTGTGTTTGCATGTGGTGATGGGGGATGAGCGTTATGTCGGCCTTGTTCATAAAGACCAAAACCAAAGCCTTTCCAAGAACAACGAGTCAAGAAGGTGAGGGGCAAAGCGACGATTTGTCAGGTACTGAAAATCAGATTGGAAAGGAAACCACACCAAGAGGAGGCTCAGGGGCAATGGGAAGATGCGTCGACACCCCCATACGTTAGGTTAGTGCGGCAGTGAGGTGGTCCGTAGGAGATTACTTCCCCCACACGACGGTCATAGTTATTAGGATGGGCACGTACCTGTCCGTACTCCTGTGGGGTATGGAAAGAACTAACGTTATATAGGCGATACTCCCCCAGCGTAAGGCGCTGAAAAACATCTACTAAGGGTGTCCATGGTTTGGGATGTTAGCTGCGGGAAGGGAAGTGGTTTTTGCGATGGTTGGTTTCATCAGTTAAAGGCGTAGGCGTGCGATTGAAGTGGATGGTTGAGGTACATAGTTGAAGAGGATGGTTGGGTCGAATGTATGGGTGTCTGGATTGGTACCTTAGCACATCGTTAGGGCGGTATAACATATTACAGGTTTTAAAGGGGGGAGGATCAGCTTTTACGGTGTAGGACTTCCCCTCGTACTCAAATTTTATGCATCTATGTAATGTTGAGGGAACACATCCCATAGCTCGGATCCAAGGGCGACCTAGCAATATGTTATATTGTAACTCTCCTTCAAGGACATAGAAGAGTTTGTGTAAAGTACGTGGTCCTACCTGAATGTTGAGGATCACGGTGCCTAAGGTAGAGGTAATAGTGTCATTGGAATGACCGCAACATGATGGGATTGGCACACATGTAACTAGAAGGGATATTCATTTGTTGGAAGGATTTTTGAAGAGATGATGTTTAGGCTAGCACCCCCGTCAATCATAACACGACGTACACGAATGTCCGGGATGTAAGCTGAGATGAACAGGGGCAGGGTTAGGATCTTCTGTACCAAAATCGACAATTTCATCTTCAAAGAAACTGACTGCAGCAGCTTGTGGTACAGAGACAGAAGTGGTTGGGGCGGTGGGTGGGGATCGAGGTCTTACCTAATGAAGCCCTGCCTATTGCCTCCACTCTAACATGATTAGGTGTTAGAATGGAGGTAACAGGAAGGGTTTCGTTAGGTAAGACCTCGATCCCCTGAAGAATTTCAACGAGAGCTTGTCGATGAGATTTAGAAGTCTAAATGAGATCATATAGTGTCATTTTTACAGGTGATTGGTGAAGTTGTTTAATCATGGCTCGATGGGCGGCTCCATTAGAGACCGGGGGTAAGCAGGTCCCACGAATAAACCACTTTAGGTGGTGGTGCAATCGGGATGCCTGGACGGAGAAGGAGAGGACGCAAATGTGCCTTCTTTCACTTTCTCATTGTTTTTCTGCGCTCGAGTAGCAACACTAATCATATTAATCTCGTAAGGCCGGAGATGAAGAAGATGATTGGGATAAATCATGGTCTTCAAGAGGTGGGGGTTGTAATAATGATAGATCGTGGTGAGGGCGGGGATAGATGGTAATAGGAGAGGGAATTGAAGCTAAAGGGCTCTCCCTTCGTAAGTTGTCTTTCTTAACCTTTCTATCTGGGAGAGGTGACTGACGAAGGATGGTTTTTAAAGCTTTGCATCCCTTCACATCATGTCCTGGTGTGCGGTGATAAGCGCATAGATTTTATACTCATGCATAACCTACAGGCCGAGGTTTAGACGGGTCATAAAGGTCTAAGTGGGGGTAGGGAAATGGTCGCATTCTCCACTAACATGGCAAGGATTTTAGCGTAAGATCCTTTGAGTGGGTCAAAATCGGAGGAGGATGAGGGTATTGGTTGTGTGGGTTTCGGTAATGTTTGGGCATGGTTGGTTCATATGGGTGGTGGTTTGGCCAAGGGGTGTTGACACGTGGTTTTCACTAAACGTGGTTTCTTTGGCGCAGGAGCTACGTTCGGCTGGTTAGATGATGAGGCTACAGATGACATGGTAGTGGGAAACAACCACGGAGAAAGGGGGAGTGACAGAAAATAAATCCTTTGATGATGGAGTTTGTTTAGGGTTGATGGGTGGACAGGATATGTGGGGTGATAATGTTGATATAACCCTTAGATCCCTGTATGGGTGCAGGAAGGCATAGGTTGTTTTGAAGAAAACGTAGGAGGTATGATATATTGGTGCAAGGTGGAAGGATGAGGTCCCAATATGGAAGGTAGGTATGATGATGATGGTTTTGATTGTGATAGAGGCACGGATTGAGCTGTATCTTCTAGGTGACGGGGGTGGCTTTATTCTTGGATAAATCTAGTCGCTTAGGCGGGGTGTGTTAGACTGGGTATGGGTGAGGGTCCCAAGTATAGGGGAAGATTTGGCTAAGTTAATAGAAGTGGACAAGGCATTTGGTAGAGGTGAGGGGGGGTGACGGCGAGAACATGGGCATTTTTAAGCTTCTATTAAACACTTCGGGTATATGGTGGAGGTCTCAGGATCGGTCATTTTGCATTTGAGTAGGAATATGGCATACTCAAGACATTCCCATTAGGGCCTGCCTATCTTCTGTGGAATGACAGTCCTCACGCTTGTGAATGTGTAACTTTTGTACAGAAGAAAGGTGGGGTTGTGATTCCAGTCCACTGTGGGTGTGATACTGTGAGTAGATGAGAGCACTGTATCAATAGATGTTAAGAGGTCAACCGGTCGTTGAAAAGATTTAGGCGATGAAGAACTAATAGGTAAGAGGGCGTGTTCGAGAGGATCCATCATGGTTAAAGAATTTTGTGATGTCGGTGCAAGAGATTTCTCGTCTAAGGATGTCAAAAGGAGTGGCGTACCTTCCTCTTGTGCAACAAGAGTGGTAGAAGGGGAAGTCCTGGGAAATAGATAGATTAGATAACATCCATTCGCAGTCTTGTAGGGATGTGGTATAAGTAGACTCATCGATGGGAAGAGGAGTCTGGGCAGTTAACTCCTTTATGGGTAAAGGAATGATTTCACTTTGGCTTCGATGGTGGTAAAGGAGGTTCGGGCTCCTGTGTTAGTGAAGAGGCTTGATTCAAAATTTTCTCGATAGAGGCTTTGGGCTGGGTATCAAAGACTGCATGGATCTCATGAACACTCTCCTCGGCTAAGATATCCTGGTTTGTGTTACTGTTGGGAGAGTGATTCGGGAATGGTTTGTTGAAGATTTTCAAATTTCGGTTGGCAGGGGGCATTAGGATTATCGAGGGTTATATCCCCTGCGTCAACCATTTCCTGCACTATGTTTTTTCAACATCTTGCAGTTCTCATGACTGTGTCCCTTCACGCGGTGGAAGTTACCAGAAGTCATTTTTATTTGTACCAGGAAGGTATGGTGCGAGTGGAATCAAACCCCGGAATGAGGTTTAACAGGAGGGTAATGTAATGGCTCCTGCTTTGAGCAATTTTTCCCAATATCACACCATATGTTTCTCCCAAGGGAGTATAGTTGATGGGCTCTACTTTATACTTATAGGTGGTTTTTGGTGGGGCATTAGACGGTGTTTGAGATTTAACCATCACCGCGTGGACAGCTCCTTTTGATTTAGAAGAAGTGGACGTGTGAGGAGTAGTGGTATTTGGTTTATTGGTAGAATCAGGAGTTCGGAAATTGGGGGTTTTTGTTACGCAACCGCAATTTCTCTTCCTCTAAGGCTCGAATCTCTAGTTTTCGAGCACATAGTAAAGGATTCATCGAATGTACGGAAAGTTTGAATTTGGAGAGTAGGAGAAATGTGCTTAGCACACTGCCCGCGTGAAAATTTTGATAAGTTCAGTCTGAGGCAAGGCATATGTAAGTTGGTTGATAAGGCCGCGCCATCGTTCGATGAAATCTGCGATAGATTCGTCTTCGAATTGTCGAGATGGCATAAAGGTCGGCGATGGATACTTTCTTAGCAATGTTAATGGAGAAGTGATCCAAGAAAGATTGGGCTAGTTGGTTAAAAGAGAAGATTGAGTGCTGGGTTTAAAGCACTGTACCACTCCAAGGCAGGTCCTGATAAGGACATGGAAAAGGTGCGGAGTAACAAGGCATCATCATGGGCAATCAAATAACAAGCATGTCTAAATGATCGCAAGTGTTGTTGAGGATCCTCTTTACTATTAAAACGAGTAAATTTCGGTAGTTCCCATTGAGGAGGATATGAGTGAAGGGGAATAGAAGGGTGAATGGGCTCCCGACAAACTTGCTCATATGTCAAGGCGCTACGACTTCCTGAAACAGAAGCCTCCAGGTTTTGCATTTTGTCCATCATTTGTTTAATTAGATCAGTAGTTGGATGAGATGATGGTGTGGTTGTGGTAAATGGAGGCAAATTGGGCCAAGGACCACCGCTGGAAAATGGTGGGGTTAAGTGTTGATAAGGTATGGAGGATGAATATGTTGAGGCGATAGAATAGGGGATGTCCCATATAAGGTGTTGAGGTTACTGGATACGTGTATGGGAATGAAAAGGTAGGCGGAGCTTGAGAAGGAAAGCTCGTGTGGATAGGTGGCAGAGAGCAAGTCATGAATGGAGTAGTCTGCAAGGGAGATGAGGTAGGGGCAGTCGGTGGTAATGATATGTGGGGTCCAAGATTAGCCAAAGAAAAGCCAATCTGAGTCGTATGAACCTCTGAAGCTGTCGGATTGGGAGATGGGGCTAAAGGTGCCGGAAGCAAGGCGGTGTTATCAGGCAGAGTGGGGGTTAAATGAGTAGCTATACTAATAGGCATGCCAACAAAGAGTTGACCATCAGGCGTACGGTCAGGGGCATGAGACAAATAGTATTGTACAGTGCTAGAATTAGCATCCAGAAACTTGGCAAAGTACTTGTCTCCTACAGGAATTTGGGGGATCTCATTAGTGTGTGTAGGATTCCCCACAGAATGTGAAGGGGGTGATTCAGGTAAAGAAACAGAGCAAGCATGTGAAACCATGGCGGTGGCTTGCTTTCGAGTGATAACAACCATGGACAGGTGTTCACAGTAGGGTTTCAATCTATCTGGAACAGAAACAGCCTTAGAATGGTGAAATTGGCAGGTTGCTGGTTTGTCAGGGGTTGTAGAAGACAGTAACCGATATCGGTCTAGTATCCGTTGTCGGTTAAACTATAGCCGATGTCGGTCAAGTAACCGATGTCGGTGTAAGAAGTCTGGGTTAACAAGATATAAAATGCTGCTAATTTGATTTTTAACAACGTTTAGTATACGTGTCCAATTATTGATCACAGAAGACAGAGTATGAGAAAGAAAACAGAACTAAAAATAAGCAAGATGCACACACAAATCGTGGGCTTATGCCTTTAGACGTAGAATGATGTGAGAATCCTAAACAAGAGACTTAGGGGAAATGTCAAGTTGTTTTGGCTTATAAGGTTACCTCAATCGGGAGGAGGAATACCACGGAAAAAAAAAGGGGGATGTTTGAGCTGTTGTGTTAATTGTGAAGTGATTCGGTATGTGTTGTGCAGTGAATGTAAGATTAATTTCCTGTTAATACCATGGATATCACCCCCACGTGTATGACCTGTTACTTAATCTACGTTCACTAGAATTGAAAAACAACAAGCAGGAATGCAATGCACGTGTTTTAAACCCAAATCGAAAATTATGTTCGATAAAGCAAGAGAGATGACTTTCACTAATGCGAAACTAGGAAAGCAAGACAAATTCTTTACGAAATATATAACAAAAGTAGCAACAGCAAGTATGCTTCCTAAAATGAAAATAAGCAAGAGAAACAGAAACCCAAGATGGGTCCCACCGGGCGTGCCAAAATGTTTCACTCGGAATGATTCGTTCCTTTTAGAAACAGATAGGGTTAGGGCTAGGAGGAATACCTGTTAAATGTCGAGATGGTGTGCACGTACCATGGAGAAAGATCAAGTTGATTGCGAAGAACTCCTTTTTGTCTTGGAAGGACTACCTGCAAATGAAGAACATGTAAGACCATCAAGATTTGATGCAAACAATAAATGAGTTTCTTCACTCATCTCCGCTGGGCCCAGTGAAGGTATAAAACTCTCCTTTCGAAGGTGGTCAGTGATCCCTGCTAACATGAATTAACACAAATGACTGCAAAATATCAATTAGATTACTTGGATGAAACGGGTCGAAGAAGGCTGGTTTCTGGTTATAGTCAGGGTAACCGATACCGGTTACTGGTAACCGACGTCGGTTGGGCCTAGGAACCTTCATTGGTAGCTATGGTGTTTGTAAGGCTGGTTTATGGATGATATAGCCCAAATGAGATGATGAGAGGTCCTGAGAATGATCAGTTGCGGGCTTGGTCAAGTGGCTACGTTGGGTCGGTTTTGGATTCGAGTAAGGACGGCATTTAGTTATGGACTGTGATTCTAGACCAAGTCATAAGTCTTAATTATGTTAGTAACAGAGGACAGGGCAAGATGTGACTTACTGAGTTTTGACAAAGTGATAGGGTGGCGGGTAAGTTGGTCTGGATTTGCTGCAATTACAAGGTAATTAATAAATAATTCTGTCACTCGTCTAGGTGCTGAGGTCAGAGTGCGAGATCTGAGACTGCTGTTTTTCACAAGGGGTCCCAATGATCTCAAATGTTGATGTCAAAATTAGCCCCTTCGACCTGATCTAAAAATGAAATTTCGATCCTTTTTTTTTGGTTTGGCTGCAGCGGACAATAATATGAAGTGGTTACTCCGATGGTAAGGGTATAGCGTAAACTGACGGCGGTCGAGTATCTATCACAGGCATTGAGTGAACGGAAAAAGTCAGGCTATTTTTAGTAAAATAGCCCACCTTCCCTACTTTTCTCCCGATGGGGTCAGTCGCGGGCTTGGTCAAGATGGCTAGAAGGTCAGTTTTGGGTGCTAAGGAAGCAGATGCATGATGAAAATGCATGTGAGTCTAGACCAAGTCATACATGATCTTTATGAGGTTAGTTTAGCAGTGCAGAGGCAAAGGTCGATAGTTTATCCATGATGAAGGGTGGCATATAATGAGGGTGGCTGGTATCCAAGTGCATGAGGAAGTAGCAATTACAAGGGTAATTAATAACAGGTAATTGTGTACAGGAACGTTTAGGCATGTTCGGTAGTAGGTTAAGGTGGGTTTGGTTGAGATAAACGTCACAAGGGGTCATAGGTCTGGGCAAAGTTGGTGTCTACAGATCAAGTCATCTAAATTACCCTAATAGACATGCTAAAACACGAAGGACAGGTATATGCTCGAACTATTGCTGCTATTATAAAAAAACTGCTACCCCGATGGACAGCTATGCATTAAAGTCATATGGTGTTGATTTTGGGTAAGGTATGGAAGTGGTAAGGCCGTGGGTCGGGCTATACATAGTTAGCCTGGGTTGTCAGAAGCCTTGGGTCGGGCCATTGAAGGGTAAAGGGAGGCCTTGGGTCGGGCTCAAGATAGTGAGGGCGAGGCCTTGGGTCGGGCCAATTGGTAGACTTGAGGCCTTGGGTCGGGCCAAATTCAATAGGGCAAAATCCTCATGGGTCAAAAGCCAAATAGTGAGGACGATGGCCTTAGGTCAGGCCAATTAGGGTAGGGTGGGGCTCGTGGGTCCGGGCACTCAATGGGTAGAGGCGAGTTTTCCATAGGTCGGGCCATACCATTCACCTCAGGGTGGGGCCATTTGGGTCGGGCTCAAATGGGTACGTGGCGTAGGCCTTGGATCCCACCGGGGCGTGATCATACAACTGTTTTCACCTATTGAATGTTTCGGCTATGCACCGGGACCTAGAGTTGCTTCTATCCTTTCATTGTATGTTGTGTGAAACAGATTTTCTCTTTTCAGGGCTACGGAGGAATACTTTCCTTTTTGAATGACATCGAGGATGGTGTGCGTGTACCATAGAGAAAGATCATGGTTCCCTACTGCTTGGGTAGGCTAACTTTCGCTTCTCTTGTACCTTGGACAGGACCTCACCTGTAAATAAGAACACAAGACCACAAGATTTTGATTTAAACAATATTACTGAGGAATACTGCTTTAGGCAACCAGGACCAATCGCCTAACCATTCCTAAATTGCCTGAAGGTGGTCACCTCTGCCTGGTGCTAAGGGATGAATTAACATCAAAAGACTGCAGGCCCCTCAATTAGATTACTTGGTTGCAAACGGGCTAGGAGAAGGCTGCACTTCTGGTTATAGTCATGGAGTAACCGATACCGGTTAGCTGGTAACCGACGTCGGTTGGGCCATAGGAGCTGTCAGGTGTGATAAATTTTGGTGGGGTGTTTGTGTTTCTTGGTGTTTAATTACAGGTTGGTCTTATAGGTCCTTATTCAGGAACACCGAAATGATGAGAGGTAGAAGACATGGCTTAGTTATTATCGCAACTGGGATCAACTTGGGTAGTGGATTCAGAACTGGATTTAGGAGGACTGTGATTCAAAAGGCATAAGAAATCTTCTATAACAGAAGACATGCAAGGTCGTGCATCCTTACTGGTTCTTATTACCTTGCTAACATTTATTTAGACCCTTACGCCTCATCCCAAACTAGGTGATGATCGTGATCGTCGACCCCTCTCGCCTGGCCTCTCTGTCCTCAAAGGTACCACGGCTATTGGTACCTCCCACTGATCTACCAATCTCTCCTGTAACATATGAATACGCCCTCATCGCATAGAGGACTCCAACCTCTAGTCTCTCTGCCCATGACTCTACAACCACTAACAATCCTGCTTGTCTCATTCACCTGCGTTTGGAGCTGCTGAACCAAACACTGCAGACTATCCCTCTCTGCTGTAATCACCGCTATGTCAGGACGATCACGTACACCTTGGCAGTTCTACTACCCACCATAATCTATAGGCCTCTGTCGTTCCTGCATCCATTACCCTGCGATCGGCTGCTACTTCTTCAGGTTACCTTCTAGAGGTGTTGGCTGGGGAGGTGAGAATAGTGCCTCTGCGTCGATCCTCATATATGGTCTATAAGCCTACAAGGTATATCCTACACAAATCCAAATTGTCGCCGCACACGATCTAGAGGAATCCTCTCATATTCACCTGGCCTGTGCCCTGCGATCCACCTCAATCGGTCTACACCCCTCAACTCCTCAGCTATATTCTGGTGTTACCATATAGTTCCCGTAAGGCCTCCAACAGATATCCGCAATCATCACCCTCTCCCATACCTGCCTGTAATACTCAATGTCACCCAGTCACAGCCTGGGATCTTGCCTCTTGTTCTGTCTGGACCCATCGTCTGAATCCCAACCTCTGTACTCCGGTCTCTCCTGACTGGATGGGTCGGCCTATTGGTCGCACACAAACAATGTGCTCATAGGCCCAACAGTGTAATAAGTATGAACAATCCAGTGTCGTTCTGTGATTTCACCTACAAGCCCATAAACCCCTGTATAGCTCCACCAAATATGCAGGTGCCCATGCAAACGTCACGTTCCTTTCTATCATCTCCCAAATAACACACATCAATGCCTTTGGAAATCTTCCCCCTTCTGCCCTCGGTAATGCATAATACCCTACCGCTATCATTAATATCACTGCTAACCTTGTCTCCTCAGGGTGTGCTGCATACATTATCCCATACGTAAATGTCAAACCTCGCTGTGTCAAATCTCGTGCGTATGGACCAAATACTGCTGTTATCACTGCCCACCCTGCGTTAGGCATTTCCTGATATACTGGTGTTCCTATAATTGGGAGTCTCAAAATCCGGAACACATCTTCCAATGTACTGTCATCTCCCCTGTTGGCAGATAGAAGGTATTTTTCTCAGGATTCCATCTCTCAATCAACGCCTGTAACATAGCATGGTTACGTGTGATTCGTGAATAATAGCAGGATTCCACTTAACCCCAAATGATTTATCAATGTCCATTCCAGCTGGTGTTACATCCGCTTCGGATTCGTGACAACAGCGCTGGCACACTATCATTCATCCTCAACTCTGCCTCTGCCTGCATACGTCAAAACAACAAACAACCATTCAATCCATCAAATCCCCAAGAGTTTTTTCTCACATTCTGGAAATTCCTACAGCAACCGGTATCGTTTATAGTAATAACCGGTACCGGTTCAGTAACCGATACCGGTTGTCCCTAACTGATATCGGTCACTGTCACCTTCATACACGCCTGCCTAAACACTACTGCCTACGACAATAATTTGAGCTCATTTATTCCTTTCTATACATACAAACATACCTGAAACCCCTGATTACCTACCCCGTAACACTCACCTCATTTATAACCCTTGCTATCATGTTTTCTTTTTCATATCTACCCACTTAATCTCTTATTCATAACACATGAAAAAATCAAATCACAACCAAAACGTTTACCTCTTGGGTTGCAGCAGCTTGCGGTGGCACTTGTCTTCCCTCTCGTCCCTACCTGCTGGATGCTTCTCCTCGTTCTGCCATGATCACCACTCTTTTCAAATTCACCTTTCTACCTTCTGAATCTCAGATCACAATCACTTTCCCTGTCTCTTTTCTCCTTATCACTCAAATCTCTCATGCAATTACCTGTCTCAGTTGTCAAAAAGTGTCGCGTTCACGTATTTAACTTCTTGCATGGCTCTCAAAATAGAACTTAAGTTACCACCCTAGCTTTTCTATTTTTAGAAAAGCTCATACCTAAATAACCGGTATCGGTTATATAACCGGTATCGGTTATATAACCGATATCGGTCTACTAACTACCGCAATCGATTCCCTAACTGATATCGGTTACACACCTGCCTTTTTGAAACATAGTTCTTTTCTTCATTTTCTACCTAATTTTTGTCGCGCCCGCCTCTTTTCCTGCATCACAACACCATTATCCATATTTGTCCATCCACCACACATCTCATTACAATTTCATTAACATCTCTCTATTTTTACAAAAACAAACAAGCCATCAACTAAGGATAACAAAAAACTATCAATCTATACATCATTTGGATCCAACTCATCAGATACATATATAACAATGTCACCAAAACCAGCCCAAAACATGCAACATTTCATAATATAACATGTCATCCATATATATGCGCATCTCATTAACAAAAGATGTCAACATCATCCATATATCAACATGTCAATTAAACTCATCATACATTCTATATCACAAACCATTGACGAAATACTTAAAAACATTTTCAACACTGCATATGGATCAAAACATCATCTATATATATATATATATATATATATATATATATATATATATATATATATACAAGTTTCAAATATACAATGTGCCCTGCATCGGGGCCTCTGTGATCTCATAATACAACAACAAAGCCGGCACGCAGGCCGCAATAACTATCAATCACTCTCGACTCGGCTCGTAGGCTGGTCCCTCATATAAAAAATATACTCGGCTCGCAGGGCCGGTATCAACTGTACAACCCGTACTCGGCTCGCAGGCCGGTATATAATAAATGAATGAATGAATAAATGAATAATATGTAGGCACGCAGGCCTCTATCAACACAACCGGTTCGCAGACCGGTGCCCATGTCTAATATACAATATACAAAAACTATGCAGGGATCCCTCAGCTCTCCCCACCTCCCTCTGCACCTCTCCCTGCTGGTCCCTGTGGTGCCTCTCGCCTCCTGCCTGTAACAGACACGCCGGCTGTGGCTGCACCTCCCTGCGAATCTCTGACTATGTGAGGTCTCCGCTCGGTGTGCCGCATATGGCTGATACTCAGCTCCGGTACTATCAAGAACATCTTGATAGTACCGGGGCCTCCGCTCTCGCCTCCATGTATCTATCCCGTGCCACCGTCGGTACTGGGGCTGGTCCCCGGACTCCTACTACCAGTACCCCCTGTGCCTGTGCTGGTGGTGCAACTGTGGCTGTGCCGCTGCTGGTACCTGGTATCCTATACCTGTGCCTGGGGCTGTGGCTGTACCGCTGCTGGTGGTGGTGCCTGTGCCTATGTGCCTGTACCTGAGCCTAGGCTAGCTACCCCTGTAAGACACCTATCTGTGCCTGTGCAGCAGCCAAGCTACCCCTGTAATAGCTGCACCTGACCCCTGAGCTGATCTCGCTCTGCCATCACAGCTGCCAAGTCTGGCTGTGCGGGCTGTGCTACCCCTCGCTGCTCTCTGACCAGCCCACCAAACCATGTATGCTACCCGTACAGCCAGCATCATCTACAGCGTCATCTGCTGGCCTCTCAGCAACCCAATCTGGATCCACGGGCTATGGTGCAGGCAGTGGGGCCTCTACATCATCCCTCCTGTACTGAGGGAAGGGAGGTGGCTCGTCCTGTCGCAGCCCCATCTGCCTGCGTACCCTCTCTAGGGGTATCCTCTCGTACTCTCCCGGCCTTTGTCCTGCTATCCATAAAGTGTACTGGATCAAGCATAACTGTACTCGGGCTCCTATGTGTGGGTGATGACCTCTGTAAGGTCTCCATACGATGTCTACCGCTGTCAGGCCCTCTAATAAATGCCTGTAATAGGCGACGTCACTCGCCCTGCAAGCACTGCTCGTGGCTGTCCCCACGACCCCCAACCACCTCTGAAAGCCGTATCTGTATATGACCTGTGGCCCTGGCTGCTGGGGTAACCCTACTGGTCTGATGCATATGATGTGCTCATATGCCCAACAGTGAAGTAAAAATGTCGAACAAATACCTGAATCGCCTCATCCGACGATAGGCCCCACAGCTCCCTGTATAACTGCACCAGATATACTGGTGCCCAAGCATAACAGGTGTGCTCCTCCACCATCTCATGCAGCACCCCCCATCAATGCCCATGGAAAGAGGCCTCCCTCTGAGTCTGGGAGGGCGAAGCAGGTGATCCCCGATCATCATCAGCACATGGCAAGCCGTGTCTCATGTCGGTGCGCACGGTACATATCACCATACCCGATGCTCACGCTATGAATATGTCACTAGTGCATCTGCATCCCCGAAAACATGTAGGATGTTGTCCATGGCTGTCTCTGCATCCACCTAGAAGAATGGCCTCTCCATCAATAGGTAATCGAAGGATGCGATATAAATCCTCCAATGTGATGGTCATCTCTCCAGTCGGGAGATGGAACACATTGGTCGCCGGATCCCATCTCTCGATGAGGGCAACCATCAAACTATGATCCCTGTCGATAGCTCTGTATCGCTGGACTCTACCGAGTCCCACCTCGCGCATGATCGCACCAGTGTGCTGCGGATACATGTGGTCGCATCCGCACCAACAACGGGGGCAATCCTATCCCGCATCGTCAACTGCTGACGTGCCTGCAAAACCAACCCACATCCTTAGACCTACTTTTTATCACAACATCTACTTTATCCTCTAAACCCCCTTTTATCCCCTCGACCACACCCTGACTCTCTAACACCCCACCCAAAACCCAAACTCACCCCACCTATAAAACCAAACTCACCCCACCCAAAACCCAAACCCACTCCACCTAAAAACCAAACCCACCCCACCCAAACCCCTACCCAACCCAAAGCCCAAAATCTACCCAAATCCAAACCCACCCAACCCCAAAACAAAACAAACCCAACCCAACCCACCCCAACCAAACCCCACCCCAGCCAACACCCCACCCCACCCAACACCCAAACCCACCCAACCCAAAACACAAAACAGGCCCAACCCAACCCAACCCACACTCACCCCAAAACCCAACCCAACCCACACTCACCCAAAACCCAACCCAACCCATACCCATACAAACCCAAACCGATGTCGGCCGACATACGACCGATGCCGGTTCAGCCCAACACACCCTATCCACACAATTTGCGACCGATGCCGGTCGCTTAGCAACCGACATCGGTCGCTGTAATTGCCGGGAGCCGAACCCCCGTGCGGCCCCCTGCCCATATTTTTGCATTTTTATACTTATCTACCCACCCAAACACCATAAAAACCTACCCACCCAGCTGACTTGCCCTATTTTACCCATCTATCCTCTTCATTTTTCAAATTACGTCAATTTATTCATTATTTCCTAAAACATGTAAATTCCTACCCAAACCCCCAATTTAGCTTAACACCATTCAAATGCACAGAATAAAGAGTTCCGAACATACCCGAACGACGACACGTCGTCGTGGTGGGATGGGTGGTGGTGGTCCAGCTGGTCCAGCCCCTCCTGCTCCTCCTGTCTGTGCCATAGCTCCAATTCTGATCTGTTGGGTCCCCAGCAAATCAACTGCTGCCTCCTCCTCACTCGGGCCCGCAAACAACTCACTCCTCCAGCAAAATAGCTCCACCTCACTCAATAAACCTCCAATCTCAACTCTCCACGTCAGACAAGTCAATTTGGTTTTCAAAATAACAAAGTGACAATGACAAGCCGTATTTTTCTTTTTATAGGTTTTTCGCCCTTAACCGATATCGGTTTAATGTTGCCCTAATGAACCGGTATCGGTCCCTTAACCGATATCGGTCACGTAGAATCGACATCGGTTTTTTCTTCCAACTTTCCCCCAATTTTTTGCCCTTATTTACCATTTGCCCCTTTTTAACCACATATCGCCTATATCCACCTTTGTTGAACACCATTTGTTTACAAACCGGCCAGACCCAAGGCCTCGCCCTAACAAACCGGCCCAACCCAAGGCCTCGCCCTAACAAACCAGCCCGACCCAAGGCCTCGTCCTACCCTACCGGCCCGACCCAAGGCCTCGCCCTACCCTACCGGCCTAACCCAAGGCCTCGTCCTACCCTACCGGCCCGACCCAAGGCCTCACCCTACCCTACCGGCCCGACCCAAGGCCTTGCCCTACCCTACCGGCCCGAGCCAAGGCCTCGCCCTGACAAACCGGCCCGACCCAAGGCCTCGCCCTAACAAACTGGCCCGACCCAAGGCCTCGCCCTACCCTACCGGCCCGACCCAAGGCCTTTCCCTAACAAACCGTCCCGACCCAAGGCCTCGCCCTACCCTATCAGTCCGACCCAAGGCCTCGCCCTACCCTACCGGCCCGACCCAAGGCCTCGCCCTACCCTACCGGCCCGACCCAAGGCCTCGCCCTAACCAACCCGCTCGCCCCACGGCCTCGCCCTACCCATTTGGCCCGACCCAAGGCTGCAACCCAACAACTCAGCCCGACCCACGGCCGTATCACTCAAATACCTTACCCAAAATCAAAACCATCCACTTTTATCCTCCCATCCTGTAGTTTTTTGTTCAATCGAGCTCACCTGTTCGTGTTTTAGCATGATTAGGGTCCTTGACTTGATCTGTCGACCAACTTTGCTCAGACCTAGACCGTGACGTTTATCTCAACCAAACCAACCATTTGGTACTACCAGACATGCCTAAATGTTCCTATACCTTACCTGTTATATACCCTGGAGCTACTTCCTATGCCTTGAATACCAAGATTATATCACCCTTGTTTGGATAAACTATCGACCTTTGCCTATGCACTGCTGGTTTGCTCGTCAAATCATGTACCCTATTCGTACTATTGCATTTTACCATGCATCTACTTCCTTGGACCTACCCCACCATCTTACCATCCCCTCTACCCCATTTACCCTTTATCAACCCTATCCCTGATTTCCCGTTCACTCAATCTGTGATAGATTTGAGGGGGATTACCTATACCCTTAACAGGAGAAACCACTTCATATTATTGTCTGTGTAGCTTTACAAAACAAGCTACATGACAATAAGGGGCTAATGTAGACACCAAATTTGTGTCTTACGACCCCTTTTGACCCGCATCTCATCTCATAACTTAACCTCATCACCTAAACCTTACACAATTATTTATTAATTACCTTGTAATTGATAAATCCACCATCACCTTACCTGCCACCTCATTTTGCCACCTCATCATGACCTAGCCCTAACCCTAAACTAACCTAATTAAGACCTATGACTTGGTCTAGACTCACATCCATAACTAATGCCTCCTTACTCGCACCCAAAACCGACCTTCTAGCCACTTGACCAAGCCCACAACTGATCTCTCGGGAGAAAAGCAGGGAAGGTGGGCTATTTTACTAAAAATAGCCTACTTTTTCCTTACCGATGCCGGTTCCTACTCGACCGCCGTCGGTTACGTAACCACCATCGGCTCCCTGTAAATGGTCTCCCCGAACCAAAATCAAGGGTTAAATGATTTTTGAATCAACAGAGATCATTGGGAGCGAAAAACAGAGTCCAGATCTTCACTTGACCGAGCAGAGACGAGTGAAGAAACCAGAAGCGTTTACAGCAAAGGAGATCAACTTGCATCTTTGTCAAACCCAGTAGTCCTTCCAAGACAAAAAGGAGTTCTTCGCAGTCAACTTGATCTTTCTCCATGGTACGTGCACACCATCTCGACATTTAACAGGTATTCCTCCTAGCCCTAACCCTATCTGTTTCTAAAAGGAATGAAAGGATAGAAACCACTCTATTCCTAGAAGCCGAAACATTCTGAGCGAAACATCGACACTTTGTGTTATTGGCCCCTAGCCTGTGCCTTGGACATAAAATTTCACATGTCGACACTTTGTGTTGTGCACCCAAGCCTGCGCCTTGGGTGCGAATTTTCACATGTCAACACTTTGTTTTGTGCACCCCCAGCCTGCACCTTGGGCATGAATTTTTGCATGTCCACACTTTGTGTTGTGCACCCCCAGCTTGTGTGTTGAGCGAGAATTTTCGAATGTCAAAACTTTGTGTTGTGCACCCCCAGCCAGTGACTTGGGCATGAATTTTCACATGTCAACACTTTGTGTTGTGTGCCCAAGCTTGCGCGTTGGGCACAAATTTTTACATGTCGACACTTTGTGTTCTGAACCTCCAGCTTATGCCTTGGGCATAAATTTTTGCATGTCGATACTTTGTCTTGTTTGGCCCCATCCTGTGCCTTGGGTGTGAATTTTCACGTGTCGACACTTTGTGTTGTGCGCCGCCAGCCTGCGTCTTGGGCTCAAATTTTCACATGTCGACACTTTGTGTTGTGCAATCCCAGCTTGCGCCTTGGGTGCAAAGTTTTGCATGTTGACACTTTGTGTTTTGCACCCCCAGCTTGTGCCTTATGCACAAATTTTCACATGTCGACACTTTGTGTTGTGCATCCCCAACCTATGCCTTGGGTGCAAATTTTTACATGTCTACACTTTGTGTTATGCTCCCTCAACCTACACCTTGGGCGCAAATTTTCTCATGTAAATACTTTGTTTTATGTGCCCCCAGCTTGTGACTTGGGCGTGAATTTTCACATGTTGACACTTTGTGTTTTTGCCCCCCAGCCTGCACCTTGGGCGTGAATTTTAACATATTGACACTTTGTGTTGTGCACCCTCATCCAGCGCCCTTGGCATGAATTTTTTCATGTCGACACTTTGTGTTGTGCACCCCTAGCATGTGCCTTGGGCTCAAATTTTTGCATGTTGACTCTTTGTGTTGTGTGCCCTCAGCCTGTGCCTTGGGTGTGAATTTTCACATGTCAAAACTTTGTGTTGTGCGCCCCCAGCCTACACCTTGGGTGTGAATTTTTTCATGTCGACACTTTGTGTTGTGCGCCCCTAGCCCCCGCCTTGGGCACAATTTTTCACATGTCGACACTTTGTGTTGTGCACCCCCAGCCCCCCCCTTGGGCATGAATTTTCACATGTCGACACTTTGTATTGTGCGCTTCTAGCCTGCGCCTTGGGCATGAATTTTTGCATGTCGACACTTTGTGTTGTGCACCCCAAGCCTGTGCCTTAGGCACAATTTTTCACATGTCGACACTTTGTGTTGTGCGAGCCCAGCCTGTGCCTTTGGCACGAATTTTCACATGTTAACACTTTATGTTGTGTGCCACCAACCTGCGCCTTGGGCACAAATTATCAAATGTTGACAATCTGTGTTGTGCGCCCCAAGCTTGCACCATGGGTGCAAATTTTCACATGTCAATACTTTGTGTTGTGTGCCCCCACCCTTTGCCTAGGGCATGAATTTTCGCATGTCGACACTTTTTGTTGTGCACCCCCAGCCTGCGCCTTGGGTGCAAATTTTTGCATGTCGAAAATTTGTGTTGTGTAGCCTCAACCTACGCCTTGGGCTTGAATTTTTGCATGTCGACACTTTTTGTTGTGCACCCCAAGCTTGCGCCTTGGGCACGAATTTTCACATGTCGACACTTTGTGTTATGCGCCCCCAGTCTGCGCCTTGGGTGGAAATTTTCACATGTTGACACTTTGTGTTGTGTGCCCCCAGTTTGTGACTTGGGCACAAATATTAAAATATCGATAGTTTGTGTTGTGTGCCCCTAACCTACGCCTTGGGTGCATATTTTCACATGTCATCACTTTTTGTTGTGTGCCCCCAGCCTGTGCCTTGGGCATGAATTTTTGCATGTCGATAATTTGTGTTGTGCGCCCTAGCCTGTGCCTTGGGCACAACTTTTCGCATGTCGACACTTTGTGTTGTGCGCCCCCAGCCTGTGCCTTGGGCATGAATTTTCACATGTCGACACTTTGTGTTGTGTGCCCCTTGCCTGCACCTTGGGAAAAAAATTTCACATGTCGACACTTTTTATTGTGCGCCCCCAGCTTGCACCATGGGTGTGAATTTTTGCATGTTAACACTTTTGTGTTGTGTGCCCATGCCTACGCCTTAGGCAAGAATTTTCACATGTCAACACTTTATGTTGTGCACCCCGAACCTGCACCTTGCACATGAATTTTTACATGTCGACACTTTGTGTTGTGCACCTCTAGCCTATGCCTTGGGCATGAATTTTCGTATGTCGACACTTTGTGTTGTACGGCCCCAGTCTATGCCTTGGGCACAAATTTTCGCATGTTGACACTTTGTGTTGTGCACCCCTAGCTTGTGCGTTGGGTGAGAATTTTTGCATGTCGAAACTTTTTTTTGTGCACCCCCAGCGTATGCCGTAGGCACAAATTTTTGAATGTCGACACTTTGTGTTGTGCGCCTCCAGCCTACGCCTTGGGAATGAATTTTCACATGTCAACACTTTCTGTTGTGCGCCCAAGTCTGCACCTTGGGCTAAAATTTTTACATGTCGACACTTTTTCTTCTGCACCCCTAGCCTATGCCTCTGGCGTAAATTTTTGCATGTCGACACTTTGTGTTGTGCACCCCCATCTTGCGCCTTGGGCGTGAATTTTTACTTGTCGACACTTTGTGTTGTGTGCCCCCAGCCTATTCCTTGTGCATGAATTTTCACATGTTGACACTTTGTGTTATGCCCCCCCAGCCTATGCCTTGTGTGTGAATTTTTGTATGTCTACACTTTGTGTTGTGCACCCCCAGCCTACGCCTTGGGCACAAATTTTCGCATGTCAACACTTTGTGTTGTGTGCCCCCAGCTTGCGACTTGGGCGTGAATTTTCACATGTCGACACTTTCTGTTTTTTCCCCCCAGCCTACACCTTGGGCATGAATTTTCCCATATTGACACTTTGTGTTGTGCACCCCCATCTAGTGCCTTGTGTACAAATTTTTGCATGTCGACACTTTGTGTTGTGCGCCTACAGCCTCTGCCTTGGGCACAAATTTTTGCATGTTGACACTTTGTGTTGTGTGCTCCCAGCCTGTGCCTTGGGTCTGAATTTTTACATGTTGACACTTTGTGTTGTGTGCCCCCAGCCTGCACCTTAGGTGAAGATTTTTGCATGTTAACACTTTGTGTTATGTGCCCCCAGCCTGTTCCTTGGGTGTGAATTTTCACATGTCGAAACTTTGTGTTGTGCATCCCCACCCTCTGCCTTGGTCATGAATTTTCGCATGTCGACACTTTGTGTTGTGCGCCCCCAGCTTGCTCCTTGGGCGCGAATTTTTACATGTCAACAATTTGTGTTGTGCGCCCCCAGCCTACGCCTTGGGCATGAATTTTCACATGTCGACACTTTGTGTTGTGCACCCCAAGCCTGTGCCTTGGGCGTAAATTTTCACATGTCGACACTTTGTGTTGTGCACACCCGGCCTGTGCCTTGGGTGTAAATTTTCACATGTTAACACTTTGTGTTGTGTGCCCCTAGCCTATGCCTTGGGTATGAATTTTCACATATCGACAGTTTGAGTTGTGCACCCCCAGCCTGCGCCTTGGGTGCGTATTTTCACATGTCGTCACTTTTTGTTGTGTGCCCCCATCCTGTGCCTTGGGCACAAATTTTTGCACGTTGGCACTTTGTGTTGTGCGCCCCAGCCTGCGCCTTGGGCACAAATTTTCACATGTCGACACTTTGTGTTGTGTGCCCCCATTCTGCGCCTTGGTCATGAATTTTCACATGTCGACACTTTGTGTTGTGTGCCCCCAGCCTGCGCCTTCGGTAGAAATTTTCACATGTAATCTTGGAAGGATCGACTACGATTCCTTCACCTGAGATGATATGGCCCAAGTACTAAATCTCTGACTTAAAGAAAGCATACTTCTTCAAATTCCCGTAAAGTTACTGCTCATGACGACACTGAAGAACCTGAAAAAGGTTTCCCTCATGCTCCTCACGTGTACGTGAGTAAATTAGAATGTCATGAAGAAAAATTAGCATGAAGCGATCTAAACATTTCCTGAATACCCCATTCATCAAACTCATGAATACTGCAGGGGCATTTGTCAAACCAAAGGGCACCACTGTGAACTTATAGTGCCCATACCTCATACGAAAAGCAGTTTTATGGATGTTTGTCTCCGTAATCCTCAACTGATGGTACCCAGACTTGAGATCAATCTTAGAGGACACCATGGCTCCCTTCATTTGATCAAATAAGTCATCGATGTGAGCAAGAGGATCCTGATAATCCAACTATAGTCTGTTACGGCCTCTGTGGTCGAGCTCCTACCAACTGAACTCTAGCTCTATCCTATGTCTTGGTGGGTCCCCTTAGAGGAGGCCCCATACTGTGACCTCTCTGTGCATCATCTCTCTAAGGAGGCCTAAATGGTGGGCGGGACTGCTGCTGCTGCTGTGGTCTGAAAGATGACTGCGAAGAATGTTGACCACCACGAGGAAGAGAAGATGACCCCCTCGATCAACTATCATGCAACTACTGAATACGGCTCCTAACCCAGTCTCTAGCCTGCTAGGTTTTACCTTGACTCTCCTCTACAATGTAGGCCTTCTTAACGGCCTCCGCTAACATCTGCAGGTAGTGGATCTGAACTACAGCTCCAATGTCTATATTAAAGCCCCGGATAAACCTATGGATCGAAACCTGCTCATCCTGCATGTAATCAACATACTGAAGTAGGTCCAGGAACCTACTATCATACTGGACCACTATAAGGGAAGCCTGTCGAAGGTCGTGGAACTCATCGATCCTCTACTGTATGAATCTTTGTGGCAAGTATCTACTCATAAATCTCTCCTCAAACAACTCCCAAGTGATTATCTAGGAATCTATATGGAGCTTCTGCTCCTCTGTTCTCCACCATACTCTAGCTCTGTCCTTCAGTAGATGGATCGCAACACGAGCTTTCATGTTGCTAGAACAAGGAAAAAGCTTAAAGCAACCACTCAAGCTAACCAATCAGGCCTCTACTTGGAAACCACCTATATCTCCTAAATAATGTAAGGGCCTAAGCTTCAGGATCTCCCTGATATGATCCACAGCTGGGGTATGACAGCCTATGGGCCTCTCTGCTTTCCTGTCCCCGAGCCTAGGGCTCCGAGACCTCTCTCTCTGTCTTGAAATATGGTCACCATGTCCCCTCAAAGGAGACTCTACTCTAGTTGACTCTCCATGAAAATTGTCTCCTCCATCTTCCTCACCATGTGGAGGAAGTGCATGTCCCTCAATGGAATTATCTCTGTCCTATTAGCCCGAGTGCCCTTCTACTGATCCTCCATGTAAGGTGGCATTAACATCATGGAGGTTCTGTAAAATATGTGGTAGGATAGCTGCTAAACCCTTGTCTAGTGGTGGTGGTGGCAGTGGTGGAGGTGGTAGTGGTGGTGACTCTAAGCCTCTGTGATCATTCCTCCTGCTCCGTCTGAGCTCCCTGCATAGACCAGAGTGGGAGTTAGTTCATTACCTTGAGTTTTCTTTAGTTTTCTAAGTTTACTAACATGTTCATTTTTTCAATTTGTTTTGTTTTCTATATTATCAATTTGCTAGTTTTAGGTTTCAAGTCTCATTGTTTCTAGTGTGCCCAATGGTCCAAGCTTTTGAACAACTGCTCTGATACCAAATGTAATGTCTAGTTGTGGTGGTGGCAGTGGTGGAGGTGGTAGTGGTTGTGACTCTAAGCCTCTGTGATCGTTCCTCCTGCTCCGTCTAAGCTCCCTGCATAGACCAGAGTGGGAGTTAGTTCATTACCTTGAGTTTTCTTTAGTTTTCTAAGTTTACTAACATGTTCATTTTTTCAGTTTGTTTTGTTTTCTATATTATCAATTTGCTAGTTTTAGGTTTCAAGTCTCATTGTTTCTAGTGTGCCCAATGGTCCAAGCTTTTGAACAACTGATCTGATACCAAATGTAATACCTGCTTCAACTAACACTTGAGACCAAGAAACAAACTAGGAAAATTATGAAATAATTTTTTTTTGTAAGAAGGGTTTACAAACAAGTAGAAAGATACTAGTTTGAAACCAATAGGTTCTAGAATAGATTCTGATTAACCAAACACAATATTTCCATCTTTATCTTATAACAAGTTTGCAAGGTTCCAATTTGGGGGTTACAAGTTTTACTAAGGTTCAGGGAGAAATTTATCGCCAGGCATGCTCTCTATAAAGCCCTGAAATTCAACTAGATTTTTCACACACTTAGTGTTATCAAAAATTTTCTAAACTAGGCTCATTGGATAGGAAATTTCCTCACCTTTCCAACCATATAAATAAGTCCTCCTAACTCCTTGTAAAACTTAAGTTATGGCCGGGTGGAGTTTTAGGGGAAAATTTTCCCTTAGAGGTCCACGGGGATAGGGCGAAAATTGGAAAAATTTTCCCAAACGCCACGTGTCATCACGTGATTCGTTCGGGCCGGCGGGTCGTGTGGAAACATTTGAAAATTTTCCCAAATCCAAAGTCTCAATTTTCTAGAGGAAAATTTTCCTCCATGCCTCCGCACTTGCGCAAATGGCCACGTGGCGCTTTGTGATTCGTCGTGGGCTGGCAGAGGAAAAAGAGAAATGTTTTCCAAAAGGCAAAAAGGGTTAAGTTTTCTATTTTGATCCATGCACCCACCTACCACGTGTCAACATGTGATTGGTTGGGGGACGTGGGTTTGCGGGGAAATTTGTGAAAATTTTCCCAAGGCAAAATTTTCAAAAATTTAAGTTTTTAATAATAGCCTGCCCCTCCAAGGTGCCATGTGGCATTTTCTGATAGGATGAGAGGGTGGCGGGGCCACCGAAATTTTTAGGAAATTTTTCTAAAGTTCAAAATTTAAATTTTTCTAAGGTTGAATTATTTCATTTTTGGTTTGGGATGGCCATTTTGAAGTAAAACTTCAAATGGCCATAACTTTTGATAGGAAGCTCCATTTTTGGTAAACTTGGACTTTCTGGAAAGCTCTCGGAGTCTTCTCTGCATAGAAATCTTAAATTTTAGAATTTTATAATGTTTTGAGGGTCAATTTTAAGAAATTTATCTGCAAGGTTTGTAATTTAAGATTGACAATTTTTATAACTTTTAAGTTTTGTTCAATTTGATTTCTTTTCTCCTCAGCATGCAACCAGAACATGAAGGGATGGTCTAGGATAAGTTTAAGATTGTTTCTAAGATTCAATTCATTGATTGATTTCCCATTTTCTTTTTTACATCTTTTGATAGAATTCAAATTATGCAAGTATAATTTCTAGTGTTGAAGGGGATCTTGTTGTTCATTTTAATTGTTGAGTGCCACAAGGTTTCTTATACATTAGTACATCTTAATTTCATTAACTCATTCCTTAATTTTAGTCATAACTCTAAACTATACATCAGTTGCATTATTTATTTATTTATTTTTAAAAACCAGAGTTATAATTTAAAATAGAGTTATTTCTTACACGAGTTTACAATTTAATATGCAGATTTCAACTGAGGGAAAACATACCAATTTCCTCTCTCAGTCATCAAATTGATTTAACACACACTTACATTCAAAATGCAAAGTGGATTTCAATTCTAAGACTTAATTCAAAGTATCAAATTTCTGTCAGTTTCCTTTATACGTACTCTCTTTTCTAAAAATATGTTTGCATGATATAACAGTCCTTAAAATTTACAACACAACAATGCAATTGAACAAGGAACATGATTCTTTCATTGATTTCAAATAACACATTACAATTTAACTCCCTTCCAGTTGATTGAATTTTCCATTTTCAATTTCCAAAAGGATACAAGTATATCATTTCAATTTCATTTCCTTACAAGTAAAACAGAGAATTACAATTCTTCTCTACATTCCTCAAATTTGATTACATCTTTCAATAACAAGGTAAACATCTCACATATCTATATCAATTACATTCATCGACTTGAGGTGGGTGGGGTAACATAAAAACTACTCAAAGGAATGACTGTCAAATTGTATTCTTCTTTCTCCAAACAAAAGCTTTCTAATTTCTTCATTCTTGCAATTTGAATCACAACAAGGAAGGGGGAAAGGCAACACTCTCCACCCAACCAAGATACCCAATGGGAAAATAGAAGCCATCTTTCCCCATTGGCCCCCGAGCCCCAACCATATTGAAATGGAGCATGATAATTCAACACATGGCAACATGGCTTCTTCACATACAAGCATAAATTCACAAACACAAATAAACACCAAGCAAGAGGATGTAGTTCTCGACTACAACAATCAATTCCAAACAAAACAAAAGCTCCTTATCCAAGCAAGCAAGCCAAGAAAGAGCAAGAACTATGGAGGTCTCCTTATGCCTCCCAAGTTGAATTTTGGGCATCCATCAAGAGCAAACCACCAAGATCATAGCAATCCCATAAACCTTATCCCTCCTCAACCCCTCCTTATCCCTCCTCCAAATTTATCCCTTATACCTCCCCCAAAGTAGGAAATGCAAGCAATTTCCTTTCCTAGGTGGATCCCAAACCAACATTCCCTCCAACAACAAATAACAATGGAAAATCCCTTATCCCTCCTCTGATAAACCTCATATTCTTCTCTCCACACCATGCCCTAAGCATTCTACCCATCCCTCTAAGAATTGCAAACAAAAATACATTCAAAATTCATGCTAAAAGAGGAAACAACAGCAATATTAAAAAGTGAGATCCTACCTCTCCATGATGGAGACTTGCTCCCAAAACAACAGTCTTTAGTTCACCAAAAACCAGTCACAAATCAGCAAGGTAAATGTATGCACAAGAAAATCCACTTCTTCCACCAAGCAAGCTCCAAAATGCAAGAGAAAATTTGACCCAAGAGTAAAATCTCCAACCTTCAAAAACCTCAAAATGAGGAGGAATTTCAATTTTTAAAGGATATGGAGCGAGAGGATGATGTGGATTCCAAGTCAGATTCCACATCATTGTTCCTCATCTCAAGAGAATTCAACATCAAGGAAAAATAAATCATAATAAATGAAAATGAAAAAATTACTTACATACACAATGTAGCCCATACCGCAAAAGAAATACATTTAAATTTTGTAAGACAAGTGCAATCAATAATTACATAAAAACATGTCAAAATGCAATAAAATAATTTTATTTTGACTCCAAATTAATAGGCATGGTTGGTGGAGTATTTTTACCAGTGTGGGACAAGTTTAAGTTGTCCCACAAGCCTCCAAATTTGTCCCCCAAGTTCAAATTCGAATTTCAAATAGGAAGGAGTGTTTGACATTCCAAAATCAGCCGTACAACCTCTTACACAATCTATCACTTCACTTACACAACCCATACTTGGTAACTTACACACTCTTTTAAAATGCATTTATTACCAATTTTGGGAGGAACATCTTCAAGAAATGAGTGAAAAGAAGGACTATATGGTCGAGGAGATTAGCAAAGAAGATCGTGAAAATAACTTGAAGGAATGGGCTGAAAAACTTAACACCAAGAAAACTTCATTCCTGACTAAACCTCTTGCAGAAGTTAAGGCTCAAGAAAAAGTGGAACAAACTAGTTTTGTACCAGAAATAAATCCAAAGAAAATACAAGTCAATGATGACCAATATGGATACTGCAACACAACCATATATTTAATAACCATATGGTTATAAAATATATAAATAAATTTTATTTTCAACCAAGACAATAACATTTAATTTCACCTTCCACATCCTATTTAATTTAATTAAATTTTAACTATATGACTCTCACATCATATTATCACTCTTAAATAATTAAAACAAAAGCACATTACAAATAAAATACACACAACAATAATTAAAAAGGGAACACATAATAAAAACACACATATGCCCCTATGGTCACAATAATGGAAATCCCACCCATGGGAAATCCTAACTAAACACACAATAAAACATAGTTGCCATGGTGAACTTGTTGATTTCACACTGAATTCCAATATTGTTAGTCTCCAGTCCCCCAACATTGTTGTGATTTTAACCTAGAAAATGCAAAATACCTCCTTCGGCCTCGTGGCCATATCAGAACATCTAAATGATATATAAACATTAGATCCAAATCACAACAATATCAAGATTCAATATTTATCATTAAAATTCAATTTGTAACTATTTCATCATCCAATAGATTTTTATACTACATCTATTCATAATAATCAATGTCACATGTCTAAAATTAACATCAATAACCTGTCCATGTCAACTAGTATATCATTATCCACATAATAATAAAAATGTCTCAATGATCCTCAAGCACAATAACTTAATCCAGATCAATATTAATCAATAGTCTAACATCTAACCATCATGCTAATCAAAACATATTAATGTCCATAATAATCCATGAGCTAGTATATACACATCCTGTTACATCAAAATATAATAATATCCAAAATATGATCAATAGAGTCAGGATCAGTATCTAAACAGTGTCAAAGGGAAGTGGGAACTATATCCCCCTCCCCTTAAACTAGAATTCCTCTTGGAACTCACTGGAAAAAATGTGGAAACTGCACTTGTAAAGCAGTAGCATCCTCCCAAGTGGCTATAGTCTCATCATATCTGTCCCACTGCATTCGTACCTAATCAATCTCTCTACCTCGAAGGCCCAGGGTCCTGTGATCGATGATACGGATGGGATCCACCATCACCTGTCCCTGATCCTGCACCTACAATGATGTATAATCCATCACATGAGAAGGATCTGTGATGTATCTCCTAAGAACAGAAACATGAAATACATCATGTACGTGAGACAAGCTGGGTGGCAATGCTAAACAGTAAGCCAACGGGCCGATACGCTCTAGGATCTCAAAAGGTCCAATGAACCGAGGGGCTAACTTAGAACCTTTTCCATAACGGATCAGGATCTTATGTGGCCTAACATGAAGGAAAACCTTCATGCCCACATCAATATTACGCTCAGTTCTATGCTGATCAGTGTTCTTCTTCTGCCTATCCTGTGCCTCCTGCAATCTCTGCCTAATCAACACTACCTATTGCTCCATGTCCTATAAAAGAGTTGGTCCAAGAGATAATCTATCCTCCAACCTGTCCCAGCTAAGGGGTGTCCTGCACTCCCTAACATATAAGGCCTGAAAAGGAGACATGCCTATAGAACTCTAGAAACTATTATTGTAGGTAAATTCCACAAGATACAGATACTCCTCCCACTTAGACTGCTGATCCATCACGTACATCCTAAGCATATCCTCCAAATTATGATTCACCCTCTCAGTCTGTCCATCTGTCTCAAGGTGATAAGTTGTGCTAAAGTTAATATTCGTCCCGAGAACATACTGCATAGTGGTTAGGAAATGAAAAGTTTACAAAGGATTGCAGTCACGAATGATCTTCCACGGAATCCCGTGCAACCTGACAATCTAATCCAAGTAAACACATGCCACTGCACTAGATTTATAGGTGGTCTTTACTAGAGAAAAGTGAGCTACTTTTGTTAATTTATCAACCGTGACCATGATGGCATCATGGTGATATCTCGACATTGGTAATCCAATAATGAAATATATGGAAATGGTGTCCCATTTCCACTCTGGTATATCATGAGGCTTTAGAAGGCCAGTTGGATGTTGATGCTTGGCCTTCACTTTCTAGCACTCTAAACAGCATGACACAAACTAATCCATGTCCCTATGAAGTCCTCTCTAGTGATATAACTGTCTCAAGGTGGCGTGCATCTTCTTCACCCCAGGATGGGCTGAATAGGGTGCACGATGTGCCTCTGTCAAGATGTCCTGCCTCAAGCCTCCATCTCTAGGAACATAAATCCAACCTATTTTCCTGAGAAGACCATCTACCTCTAGTGATAAACCATCAAATTTCCCCTCAAGGGGTCTCTGGGACTCAATCTCTGCTCAGGCTGCAATGTAGAAACTATCAAGAGGAAGCTTCTGAAGGATCCTGCTCTGTAAATCTGTGCTCACTGAAGTAGCCATGCTCAAATGCCTTCCTCTACTGAGAGTGTTTGCAACCACATTCCCCTTCCCATTCACATGCTCTATCTCCATGTCTTACTCACAAAGCAACTCCATCCAATGTCTCTGACAAGCGTTTAGATTGGGTTGTGTGAAAAGGTGGCGAAGACCTAAATGATCTGTCCTGAGTGTGAATCTCTAACCAAGAAGAAAGTGTCTCCATCGACCTAAAGCATGCACAACTACCACAAGCTCAAGATCATGGGTGGGATAATTAAGCTCATGATCCTTGAGTTTGAGAGACTCAAAAGCTACAACTCTGCCCTCCTGCATAAGAACACCTCCAAGGCCCGCCAACAAAGCATCTGTGTATACAAAGAACTCACCATGTGGATCTGGCACTACAAGAATGGGTGCTGTAGTAAGATATTCCTTCAATGTCCTGAAGGCCTTCTCACACCTATATGACCAAAAAAATTTCATCCCTTTCCGCTGAAAGGAAGTGATGGGGTGTGCTATCCAAGGGAAGTCCTACACAAATCTCCTGTAATACCCTGCTAACCCCATGAAGATGTGCACCTCTATCACTGTAGTGGGTACTGGCTAATCCATAATGGCTCCAATCTTGGAAGGATCGACTACGATTCCTTCACCTGAGATGATATGACCCAAGTACTGAATCTCTGACTGAAAGAAAGCATACTTCTCCAAGTTCCCGTAAAGTTTCTACTCACGAAGACACTGAAGAACCTGACGAAGGTGTCCCTCATGCTCCTCACACGTACGTGAGTAAATCAGAATGTCATGAAGAAAAATTAGCACAAAGAGATCTAAAAATGTCCTGAATACCCCATTCATCAAACTCATGAATACTACGGGGGCATTTGTCAAACCGAAGGGCACCACAGTGAACTCATAGTGCCCATACCTCGCACGAAAAGTAGTCTCATGGATGTCTGTCTCTGTAACCCTCAACTAATGGTACCCAGACTTGAGATCAATCTTAGAGAACACCGTGGCTCCCTTCATTTGATTAAACAAGTCATCGATGTGAGGAAGAGGATAACGATTCTTGATCGTTACCTTATTCAGCTGGTGGTAGTCTATGCACAACCGTAAGGATCCATCCTTCTTATTAACAAAAATAACTGGTGCACCCTAAGGGGATACACTAGGATGGATAAGGCCTTTTTCTAAAATGCCTTCCAGTTGTAACTTGAGCTCACATAGCTCTAGGGTGGTCATCCGATAAGGAGCTCGTAAGATAGGCTCTGCTCCTAGAACCAAATCAATATGGAAATCAATCTCACGTGGGGGTGGCATCCCCAGTAGCTCCCTTGGGAAATGATCTGCATACTCTCTCAAAATGGGATGGTTATCTAGCGATGGCCCACTAGACCCATCCTCTACCTAGTCACTGACTATGACTACATACATCTGAGAACCCCATCATACACACTGCTTGAGCTACATAGCAGAGATAGTGCAAATAAAAACAAGTCTCCTGACCCCAGAAATCACCGACTCAACTCCAAGATCGTCTACACAAGATATAGTCTTATGATAGCAATCCATCCTGGCCCTATGTGCAGACAACCAATCCATGCCTAAAATGACTCCATACGAGCCCAAAGGAAGTACGTGGAGATCTGAAGTGGTGGTGAAAGGTCCCAAGTTAACAACACACTCCTTTACTAAGGAGTCTACCGAGACCTTGGCTCCTGAAGCCATCTCAACATCCCAACTATGACCCTATCTAACAGCCACTAGGTTGCATCGGTTTATTAAGGATGGTGCAATAAATGAATCAAAATAATCAGAGTCAAACAATATGGAGGTAGGAACACCTCCGATACTACCTAGGATCTCAATGACTGTGCTCTGGTGCTCAGCCTGGCAGTTCTCAACTGCTGTGTAGATCCTGTGACTCTATCCCATGTCTCCGACTGTAGGCTTTAAGATGGGTGCCTTACCCTTATTAGGGTTCTGGGGGCAATCTCTCCAAAAGTGTCCCGCTACTCCACACCTGAAGCAACCACCTAACGCCCTCCAAAATGTAGCACCACTAGAAGGTTCCCTAGAGGTAGGTGTTGTGGATGCTGATGATCTAGCTATAGTCTGTTGTGGCCTTTTTTGGTCAAGTTCCTACCGACTGAGCTCTAGCTCTACCCTGTGTCTTGGTGGGTCCCCTTGGAGGAGGCCCCATACTACGACCTCTCTGTGCATCAGCTCTCTAAGGAGGCCTAAATGGTGGGCAGGACTGTTGTTGCTGCTGTGGTCTGAAAGATGATTGCGAAGAATGTTGACCACCACAAGGAAGAGGAGATGACCCCCTTGATCTACTATCCTACAAATGTTGAATACGGCTTCTGACCCGGTCTCTAGCCTACTGAGTTTTACCCTGAGTCTCCTCTGTAATGTAGGCCTTCTCAATGGCCTCCGCTAACGTCTGTGGGTAGTGGATCCAAACTGCACCTCCAATGTCTATATTAAGGCCCCGGATGAACCTGTGGATCTACACCTGCTCATCCTACATGTAATCAACATACTGAAGTAGGTCCAGGAACCTACTCTCATACTCAGCCACTATAAGGGAAGCCTGTCGAAGGTCATGGAACTCATCAATCCTCTGCTGTATGAATCTCTGTGGTAAGTATATACTCCTGAATATCTCCTCAAATAGCTCCCAAGTGATTGTCTCTAAATCTATATGGAGCTTATACTCCTCTATCCTCCACCATACTCTAGCTCTGTCCTTTAGTAGATGGATCGCAACACAAGCTTTCGTGTTGCTAGAACAAGGAAAAATCTTAAAGCAACCGCTCAAGCTAACCAGCCAGGCCTCTACCTGGAAACCACTTGTATCTCCTAAATAATGTGAGGGCCTAAGCTTTAGGATCTCCCTGATATGATCCATAGCTGGGGTCTGACGGCCTCTGTGCCTCTCTACCTACCATTCCTCGAGCCTAGGGCTTTGAGACCTCTCTCTGTCCTGAAATATGGTCACCATGTCCCCTCAAAGGAGACTCTGCTCTAGCTGACTCTCCATGAAAATTGTCTCCTCCATCTTCCTCACCATGTGGAGGAGGTGCATGTCCCTCAATGGAATTATCTCTGTCATGTCTACCCGAGTGCCCTCCTACTGATCCTCCACGTAAGGTGACATCAACATCCTAGAGGGTCTGTAAAATATTTGGTAGGATAACTGCTACACCATGGTCTAGTGGTGGTGGTGGCGGTGGTGGCGGTGGTGGTGGTGGTGACTCTGAGCCTCTGTGAACATTTCTCGTACTCCGTCTGAGCTCCCTGCACAGACCAGAGTGGGAGTTAGTTAATTACCTTGAGTTTTGTTCAGTTTTCTAAGTTTACTAACATGTTCATTTTTTTAATTTGTTTTGTTTTCTAGATTATCAATTTACTAGTTTTAGGTTTCAAGTCTCAATGTTTCTAGTGTGCCCAATGGTCCAAGCTTTTGAACCACTACTCTGATACCAAATGTAATGCCTGCTTCAACTACCACTTGAGACCAAGAAACAAACTAGGAAAATTATGGAATAATTTTTTTTTCTAAGAAGGGTTTACAAACAAGTAGCAAGATACTAGTTTGAAACCAATAGGTTCCAGAATAGATTCTGATTAACCAAACACAATATTTTAAATCTTTATCTTATAACAAGTTTGTAAGGTTCCAATTTGGGAGTTACCAGTTTAACTAAGGTTCACGGAGAAATTTATCACCATGCATGCTCTCTATGAAGCCATGAACTTCAACTATGGTTTTCACACACTTAGAATTATCAAAAATTTCCTAAACTAGGCTCATTGGATAAGAAATTTCCTCATCTTTCCAACCATATAAAGAAGTCCTCCTAACTCCTTGTAAAACTTAAGTTTTGGCCGGGCGGAGTTTTAGGGGAAAATAATTCCTTAGAGGTCCGTGGGGATAGGGAGAAAATTGGGAAAATTTTCCCAAACGCCATGTGTCATCACGTGATTCGTTCAGGCTGGTGGGTCATGGGGAAACATTTGAAATTTTTCCCAAATCCAAAGTCTCAATTTTCCAAAGGAAAATTTTCCTCCATGCCTCCGCACTTGCTCAAATGGCCACGTGGCACTTTGTGATTCACCGCGGGCCGGTGGAGGAAAAAGAGAAATGTTTTCCAAAAGGAAAAAAGGGTTAAGTTTTCCATTTTGATCCACGCACCCCCCCTGCCACATGTTAGCACATGATTGGTTGGGGGATGCATGTTTGCAATGAAATTTGTGAAAATTTTCCCAAGGCAAAATTTTCAAAAAGTTAAGATTTTAATAATGGCCTGCCCCTCCAAGGTGCCACGTGGCAACTTCTGATAGGATGAGAGGTTGGTGGGGCCGCTGAAATTTTTAGGAAATTTTTCTAAAGTTCAAAATTTAAATATTTCTAAGGTCGAATTATTTCATTTTTGGTTTGGGATGGCCATTTTGAAGTAAAACTTCAAATGGCCATAACTTTTGATAGGAAGCTCCATTTTTTGTAAACTTGGACTTTCTGGAAATCTCTCGCAGTCCTCTTTGTGTAGAAATCATAAAATTTATAATTTTTTAATGTTTCTAGAATCAATTTTTAAGAAATCGATCTGCAGCGTTTGTAATTTAAGACTGGCAATTTTTATAACTTTTAAGTTTTGTTCAATTTGATTTATTTTCTCCTCAGCATGCAACCAGAACATGAAGGGATGATATAGGATAAGTTTAAGATTGTTTCCGAGATTCAATTCGTTGATTGCTCTCCCATTTTCATTTTTACATCTTTTGACAGAATTCAAATTATGCAAGTATAATTTCTAGTTTTGAAGGGGATCTTGTTGTTCATTTTAATTGTTGAGTGCCACAAGGTTTCTTATACATTAGTACATCTTAATTTCATTGTCTCATTCCTTAATTTTAGTCATAAATCTAAACTGTACATCAGTCGCATTATTTGTTTATTTTTAAAAAAAAACTAGATTTACAATTTAAAACAGAGTTATTTCTTACACGAGTTTACAATTTAATATTCAGATTTCAATTAAGGGAAAACATACCAATTTCCTCTCTCAGTCATAAAATTGATTCAACACAAACTTACATTCAAAACGCAAAGTGGATTTCAATTGTAAGACTTAATTCAAAGTATCAAATTTCTGACAGTTTCCTTTATATGTACTCTCTTTTCTAAAACAACGTTTGCATGATATAACAATCCTTAAAATTTACAAAACAACAATGCAATTGAGCAAGGAACATGATTCTTTCATTGATTTCAAACAACACATTGCAATCTAACTCCCTTCCAGGTGATTGAATTTTCCATTTTCATTTTCCAAAAGGAGACAAGTATATCATTTCAATTTCATTTCTTTACAAGTAAAACAGAGATTTACAATTATTCTCTACATTCCTCAAATTTGATTACATCTTTCAATAACAAGGTAAACATCTCACACATCTATATCAATTACATTCATCCACTTGAGGTGGGTGGGGTTACATTAAAATTGCTCAAAGGAATGACTGTCAAACTATATTCTTCTTTCTCCAAACAACAGCTTCCTGATTTCTTCATTCTTGCAATTTGAATCACAACAAGGAAGGGGGAAAGGCAAAAATCTCCACCCAACCAAGATAACCAATGGGAAAATAGAAGCCATCTTTCCCCATTGGCCCCTGAGCCCCAACCATATTGAAATGGGGCATGATAATTCAACACATGGTAATATGGCTTTTTCACATTCAAGCATAAATTCACAAACACAAATAAACACAAAGAAAGAGGATGTAGTTCTCAACTACAACAATCAATTCCAAACAAAAAAAAGGCTCGTTATCCAAGAAAGCAAGCCAAGCAAGAGCAAGAACTATGGATGTCTCCTTATGCCTCCCAAGTTGAATTTTGGGCATCCACCAAGAGCAAACCGCCAAGATCATAGTAATCCCATAAACCTTATCCCTCCTCAACCCCTTGTTATCCCTCCTCTAAATTTATCCCTTATACCTCCCCCAAAGTAGGAAATGCAAGCAATTTCCTTTCCAAGGTGGATCCCAAACCAACATTCCCTCCAAGAACAAATAACAATGGCAAATCCCTTATCCCTCCTCTAATAAACCTCATAGTCTTCTCTCCACACCATGCCCTAAGCATTCTACCCATCCCTCTAAGAATTGTAAACAAAAATACATTCAAATTCATGCTAAAAGAGGAAATAACAGCAATATTAAAAAGTGAGATCCTACCTCTCCATGATGGAGACTTGTTTCCAAAACAACAGTCTTTATTTCACCAAAAACCAGTTGCAAATCAGCAAGGTAAATGTATGCACAAGTAAATCCACTTCTTCCACCAAGCAAGCTTCAAAATTCAAGAGAAATTTTGACCCAAGAGTAAAATCTCCAACCTTCAACAACCTAAAAATGAGGAGGAATTTCAATTTTTAAAAGAGATGGAGCGAGAGGATGATGTGGATTCCAAGTGGGATGCCACATCATTGTTCCTCATCCCAAGAGCATTCAACATCAAGGAAAAATAAATCATAATAAATGAAAATGACAAAATTACTTACATACACAATGTAGCCCATACCCCAAAAGAAATGCATTTAAATTTTGTAAGACAAGTGCAATCAATAATTACACAAAAACATCTCAAAATGCAATAAAATAATCTAATTTTGACTCCAAATTAATCGACATGGTTGGTGGAGGATTTTGACAGGTGTGGGACAAGTTTAACTTGTCCCACAAGCCTCCAAATTTGTCCTCCAAGTTCAAATTCGAATTTTAAAGAGGAAGGAGTGTTTGACCTTCCAAAATCAGCCTTACAACCTCTTACACAATCTATCACTTCACTTACACAACCCATACTTGGTAACTTACACACTCTTTTAAAATGCATTTATTTTAATGACATTTATTTTTTTACAAACTTTACACACAACCATATATTTAATTACCATATAGTTATAAAATATATAAATAAATTTTATTTTCAACCAAGACAATAACATTTAATTTCACCTTCCACATCCTATTTAATTTAATTAAATTTTAACTATATGACTCTCACATCATACTATCACTTTTAAATAATTAAAACAAAAGCACATTACAAATAAAATACACACAAAAATAATTAAAAAGGGAACACATAATAAAAACACACATATGCCCCTATGGTCACAATAATGGAAATCCCCCCCATTGGAAATCCTAATTAAACACACAATCAAACACAGTTGCCATGGTGACCTTGTTGATTTCACACTGAATTCCAATATGGTTAGTCTCTTGTCACCCAACATTGTCGTGATTTTAACCTGCAAAATGCAAAATACCTCCTTCGGCCTCGTGGCCATATCAAAAAATCTAAATGATATATAAACATTAGATCCAAATCACAACAATATCAAGATTCAATATTTATGATTAAAATTTAATTTTTAATGATATCATCATCCAATAGATTTCTATACTAGAGCTATTCATAATAATCAATGTCACATGTCTAAAATTAACATCAATAACCTATCCATGTCAACTAGTATATCATTATCCACATAATAATAAAAATGTCTCAATGATCCTCAAGCACAATAACTTAATCCAGATCAATATTAATCCATAGTCTAACATCTAACCATCATGCTAATTAAAACATATTAATGTCCATAATAATCCATGAGCTAGTATATACACATCCTGTTACATCAAAATATAATAATATCCAAAATATGATCAATAGAGTCAGGATCAGTATCTAAACAATTTCAAAAGGAAGTGGGCACTACATCCCCCTCCCCTTAAACTATACTTCCTCCTAGAAGTCACTGGAACAAATGTGGAAACTACTCTCGTAAAGCATTAGCATCCTCCCAAGTGGCTACAGTCTCATCATATCTGTCCCACTGCACTCGTACCTGATCAATCTCTCTGCCTCGAAGGCCCAGGGTCCTACGATTGATGATAGAGATGGGCTCCACCATCACCTATCCCTGATCCTGCACCTGTAATGATGTCCAATCTAGCACATGAGAAGGATCTATGATGTATCTCCTAAGAATAGAAACATGAAACACATCATGTACGCGAGACAAGCTGGGTGGCAATGCTAGATAGTAAGCCAACAGGCCGATACGCTCCAGGATCTCAAAAGGTCCAATGAACTGAGGGGCTAACTTAGAACCTTTTCCATAATGGATCAGGCTCTTATGTCACCTAACATGAAGGAAAACCTTCATGCCCACGTCAAAATTATGCTTGGTTCTATGCCTTCTGCCTATCCTATGCATCCTGCAATCTCTACCTGATCAACACTGCCTACTGCTCCATGTCCTGCAAAAGAGCTGGTCCAAGAGATACTCTATCCTCCAACCTATCCCAGCTAAGGGGTGTCATGCACTCCCTACCATATAAGGCCTGAATAGGAGACATGCCTATAGAATTGTGGAAACTATTATTGTAGGAAAATTCCACAAGATACAAATACTCCTTCCACTTAGACTGTTGATCCATCACATACATCCTGAGCATATCCTCCAAAATATGATTAACCCTCTCAGTCTATCCATCTGTCTCAGGGTGATAAGCTATGCTAAAGTTAATCTTCGTCCCAAGAACATACTGCATGGTGGTCTAGAAATGAGAAGTGTACAAAGGATCACAGTCACAAATGATCTTCCACGGAATCCTGTGCAACCTGACAATCTCATCCAAGTAAACACGTGCCACTGCACTAGCTTTATAGGTGGTCTTTATCGGAGAAAAGTGAGCTACTTTTTTCAATTTATCAACCGTGACCATGATGGCATCATGGTGATATCTCGACATCGGTAATCCAACAATGAAATCCATGGAAATGGTGTCCCATTTCCACTCTGGTATAGCATGAGGATATAGAAGGCCAGCTGGATGTTGATGCTCGGCTTTCACTTTTTGGCACTCTAAACAACATGACACAAACTAAGCCACATCCCTGTGAAGTCCTCTCCAGTGATATAATTGTCTTAAGGTGGTGTGCATCTTCTTCACCCCAGGATGGGCTGAATAGGGTGCACAATGTGCCTTTATCAAGATGTCCTGCCTCAAGCCTCCATCTCTAGGAACATAAATCTGACCTCTGTTCCTGAGAATACCATCTACCTCTAGTGATAAACCATAAAATTTCCCCTTAAGGGGTCTCTAGGACTCAATCTCTGCTCGGGATGCAATGTAGAAACTATCAAGAGGAAGCTGCTGCAGGATCCTGCTCCATAAATATGTGCTCACTGAAGTAGCCATGCTCAAATGCCTCCGTCTACTCAGAGCATCTACAACCACATTCTCCTTCCCCTTCACATGCTCTATCTCCATGTCGTACTCACAAATTAACTCCATCCAACATCTCTGATGAGCGTTTAGATTGGGTTGCGTGAAAAGGTGGCGAAGACTCAAATGATCTGTCTTGAGTGTGAATCTCTAACCAAGAAGAAACTATCTCCATCAAACTATAGCATGCACAACTGCTGCAAGCTCAAGATCATGGGTGGGATGATTAAGCCATGATCCTTGAGTTTGTGAGACTCAAAAGATACAACTCTTCCCTCCTGCATAAGAACACCTCCAAGGCCCGCCAACGAAGCATCTATGCATACAAAGAACTCACCATGTGGATCTGACACTACAAGAATGGGTGTTGTAATGAGATATTCCTTCAATTTCCTGAAGGCCTTCTCACACCTGTCTGACCAAAAAAATTTCTTCCCTTTCCACTGAAGGGAAGTGATGGGGTGTGCTATCCGAGAGAAGTCCTACACAAATCTCTTGTAATACGCTGCTAACCCCATGAAGATGCGCACCTCTGTCACTGTAGTGGGTACTGGCCAATCCATAATGGATCTAATCTTGGAAGGATTGACGAGGATTCCTTCACTTGAGATGATATGGCCCAAGTACTGAATCTCTGACTGAAAGAAAGCATACTTCTCCAAGTTCCTATAAAGCTGCTACTCACGAAGACACTGAAGAACCTAATGAAGGTGCCCCTCATGCTCCTCACACGTACGTGAGTAAATCAAGATGTTATCAAGAAAAATGAGCATGAAGTGATCTAAAAATGTCCTGAATACCCCATTCATCAAAATCATGAATACTGCGGGGGCATTCCTCAAACCAAAGGGCACCACTGTGAACTCATAGTGCCCATACCTTGTACGAAAAGTAGTCTTATGGATGTCTATCTCCGTAATCCTCAACTGATGGTACCCAGACTTGAGAACAATCTTAGAGAACACCGTGGCTCCCTTCATTTGATCAAACAAGTCATCAATGCGAGGAAGAGGATAATGATTCTTGATCGTTACCTTATTCAACTGGCGGTAGTCTATGCACAACTAAAAGGATCCATCCTTATTCTTAACAAAAATAACTACTACACCCCAAGGGGATACACTAGGATGGATAAGGCCTTTTTCTAAAAGGCCTTCCAGTTACAACTTAAGCTCACAGAGCTCTAGGGTGGTCATTAGATAAGGAGCTCGTGAGATAGGCTCTGCTCCTAGAACCAGATCAATATGGAAATCAATCTCACGTGGGGGTGGAATCCCCAGTATCTCCCTTGGGAAATCATCTGCATAATATCTCAAAATGGGATGGTCATCTAGCAATGGCCCACTAGACCCATCCTTTGCCTGGTCACTGACTTTGACTACATACATCTAACAACCCCGTCATACACACTGCTTGAGCTGCATAGCAGAGATAGTGCGAATAAAAACAAGTCTCCTGACCCCATAAATCACCGACTCAACTCCAAGATCATCTACACAAGATATAGTTTTATGATAGCAATCCATCTTGGCCCTATGTGTAGACAACCAATACATGCCTAAAATGACTCCATACGAGCCCAAAGGAAGTACGCGGAGATCTGAAGTGGTGGTGAAAGGTCCCAAGTTAACAACACACTCCTTTACTAAGGATTCTACCGATACTTTGGCTCCCGAAGCCATCTCGACATCCCAAATATGACCCTTTCTAACAGCCACCAACCTACATTACTCTACTAAGGATGGTGTAATAAATGAATCAGAAGAACTGAAGTCAAACAATATGGAGGTAGGAACACCTCTGATACTACCTAGGGTCTCAATGACCGTGCTTTGGTGCTTGGCCTGGTGGTTCTCAACTGCTGCGTAGATCCTGTGACTCCGTCCCATGTCTCTGACTGTAGGATTTCAGATGGGTACCTTACCCTTATTAGGGTTCTGGGGGCAATCTCTCCAAAAGTGTCCCACTACTCCACACCCGAAGCAACCACCTGACGCCCTCAAAACTGTAGCACCACTAGAAGGTGCCCTAGAGGTAGGTGTTGTGGATCCTGATGATCCAGCTATAGTCTATTATGGCCTCTGTGGTCGAGCTCCTACCGACTGAGCTCTAGCTCTACCCTGTGTTTTGGTGGGTCCCCTTGGAGGAGGCCCCATACTGTGACCTCTCTGTGCATCAGCTCTCTGAGGAGGCCTAAATGGTGGGTGGGACTACTGCTGCTGTTGTGGTCTGAAATATGATTGCGAAGAATGTTGACCACCACGAGGAACAAGAGATGACACCCTCGATCTACTATCCTGTAACTGCTGAATACGGCTCCTGACCCGGTCTCTAGCCTATTGGGTTTTACCCCGAGTAGGCCTTCTCAAAAGCCTCTGCTAACGTTTTTGGGTAGTGGATCTGAACTGCACCTCCAATGTCTATATTAAGGCCTTGGATGAACCTGTGGATCCACACCTGCTCATCTTACATGTAATCAACGTACTGAAGTAGGTCCAAGAACCTACTCTCATACTCGGCCAATAAAAGGGAAGCCTATCAAAGGTCATGGAACTCATCAATCCTCTGCTGTATGAATCTCTGTGGCAAGTATCTACTCCTGAATCTCTCCACAAACAGCTCCCAAGTGATTGTCTTTGAATCTATATGGAGCTTCTACTCCTCTATCCTCCACCATACTCTAGCTCCATCCTTCAGTAGATGGATAGCAACACGAGCTTTCGTGTTGCTAGAACAAGGAAAAAACTTAAAGCAACCGCTCAAGCTAACCAGTCAGGCCTCTACTTGCAAACCACCTTTATCTCCTAAATAATGTGAGGGCCTAAGCTTCAGGATCTTCCTGATATGATCCGCAGCTAGGGTCCGACAACCTCTGGGCCTCTCTACCTGCCTGTCCCTGAGCCTAGGGCTCCGAGACCTCTCTCTCTATCCTAAAATATGGTCACCATGTCCCCTCAAAGGAGACTCTGCTCTAGCTGACTCTCCATGAAAATTGTCTCCTCCATCTTCCTCACCATGTGGAGGAGGTGCATATCCCTCAATGGAATTATCTCAATCATGTCTGCCCGAGTGCCCTCCTACTGATCCTCCGCGTAAGGCGGCATTAACATCCTAGAGGTTCTGTAAAATATCTGGTAGGATAGCTGCTAAACCCTGGTCTAGTGGTGGTGGTGGCAGTGGTGGAGGTGGTGGTGGTGGTGACTCTAAGCCTCTGTGAATGTTCCTCTTGCTTTGTCTGAGCTCCCTGCACAGACCAAAGTGGGAGTTAATTCATTACCTTGAGTTTTGTTCAGTTTTCTAAGTTTACTAACATGTTCATTTTTTCAATTTGTTTTGTTTTCTAGATTATCAATTTACTAGTTTTAGGTTTCAAGTCTCAATGTTTCTAGTGTGCCCAATGGTCCAAGCTTTTACACCACTGCTCTGATACCAAATTAATGCCTACTTCAACTACCACTTGAGACCAAGAAACAAACTAGGAAAATTATGGAATAATTTTTTTTTGTAAGAAGTGTTTACAAAAAAGTAACAAGATACTAGTTTGAAACGAATAGGTTCTGGAATAGATTCTAATTAACCAAACACAATATTTCCATCTTTATCTTATAACAAGTTTTCAAGGTTCTAATTTGGGGGTTACAAGTTTTACTAAGGTTCAAGGAGAAATTTATCACCAAGCATGCTCTCTATCAAGCCCTGAAATTCAAATAGATTTTTCACACACTTAGAATTATCAAAAATTTCCTAAACTAGGCTCATTAGATAGGAAATTTCCTCACCTTTCCAACCATATAAAGAAGTCCTCCTAACTCCTTGTAAAACTTAAGTTATGGCCAGGCGGAGTTTTAGGGGAAAATTTTCCCTTAGAGGTCCGCGGGGATAGGGAGAAAATTGGGAAAATTTTCCCAAATGCCACATGTCATCATGTGATTCGTTTGGGCTAGTGGGTCATGTGGAAACATTTAAAAATTTTCCCAAATCCAAAGTCTCAATTTTCCAAAAGAAAATTTTCCTCCATGCCTCCATACTTGCTCAAATGGCCACGTGGCGCTTTGTGATTCACCGCGGGCCGGCGGAGGAAAAAGAGAAATGTTTTCCAAAAGGTAAAAAAGGTTAAGTTTTCCATTTTTATCCGTGCACCCCCCTGCCATGTGTTAGCACGTGATTGGTTGCGGGATGCGGGTTTGCGGAAAAAATTGTGAAAATTTTCCCAAGGCAAAATTTTCAAAAAGTTAAGTTTTTAATAATGGCCTGCCCCTCCAAGGTGCCATGTGACAAATTCTGATAGGATGAGAGGGTGGCGGGGCCGCGAAAATTTTTATGAAATTTTTCTAAAGTTCAAAATTTAAATTTTTCTAAGGTCGAATTATTTCATTTTTGGTTTGGGATGGCCATTTTGAAGTAAAACTTCAAATGGCCATAACTTTTGATAGGAAGCTCCATTTTTGGTAAACTTGGAATTTCTGGAAAGGTCTCGGAGTCTTATTTGTGCAGAAATCATCAATTTTATAATTTTATAAAGTTTAAATGGTCAATTTTAAGAAATATATCTGCAGGGTTTGTAATTTAAGACTGACAATTTTTATAACTTTTAAGTTTTGTTCAATTTGATTTCTTTTCTCCTCAGCATGCAACTAGAACATGAAGGGATGGTCTAGGATAAGTTTAAGATTGTTTCCAAGATTAAATTCATTGATTGCTTTCCCATTTGCATTTTTACACCTTTTGACAGAATTCAAATTACACAAGTATAATTTCTAGTTTTGAAGGGGATCTTGTTGTTCATTTTAATTGTTGAGTGCCACAAGGTTTCTTATACATTAGTACATCTTAATTTCATTAACTCATTCCTTAATTTTAGTCATAACTCTAAACTGGACATCAGTTGCATTATTTAGTTTTATTTTTTTAAAAACCAAAGTTACAATTTAAAACAGAGTTATTTCTTGCACGAGTTTACAATTTAATATTCAGATTTCAATTAAGGGAAAGCATACCAATTTCCTCTCTCAGTCATAAAATTGATTCAACCCACACTTACATTCAAAATGCAAAGTGGATTTCAATTCTAAGACTTAATTCAAAGTATCAAATTTCTGTCAGTTTCTTTTATACGTACTCTCTTTTCTAAAACAACGTTTGCATGATATAACAGTCCTTAAAATTTAAAACACAACAATGCAATTGAACAAGGCACATGATTCTTTCATTGATTTCAAACAAAACATTACAATTTAAATCCCTTCCAGTTGATTGAATTTTCCATTTTCAATTTCCAAAACGATACAAGTATATCATTTCAATTTCATTTCTTTACAAGTAAAACAGAGAATTACAATTCTTCTCTACATTCCTCAAATTTGATTACATCTTTCAATAACAAGGTAAACATCTCACATATATATTTCAATTACATTCATCCACTTGAGGTGGGTGGGGTTACATTAAAATTTCTCAAAGGAATGACTGTCAAACTATATTCTTCTTTCTCCAAACAACAGCTTGCTGATTTCTTCATTCTTGCAATTTGAATCACAACAAGGAAGGGGAAAGGCAACACTCTCCTCCCAACCAAGATACCCAATGGGAAAATAGAAGCCATCTTTCCCCATTGGCCCCGGAGCCCCAACCATATTGAAATGGAGCATGATAATTCAACACATGGCAACATGGCTTCTTCACATACAAGCATAAATTCACAAACACAAATAAACACAAAGCAAGAGGATTTAGTTCTCAACTACAACAATCAATTCCAAACAAAACAAAGGCTCCTTATCCAAGAAAGCAAACCAAGCAAGAGCAATAACTATGGAGGTCTCCTTATGCCTCCCTAGTTAAATTTTGGGCATCCACCAAGAGAAAACCGCCAAGATCATAGAAATCCCATAAACCTTATACCTCCTCAACCCCTCCTTATCCCTCCTCCAAATTTATCCCTTATACCTCCCCAAAATTAGGAAATGCAAGTAATTTCCTTTCCTAGGTGGATCCCAAACCAACATTCCCTCCAAGAACAAATAACAATCACAAATCCCTTATCCCTCCTCTGATAAACCTTATAGTCTTCTCTCCACACCATGCCCTAAGCATTCTACCCATCCCTCTAAGAATTGCAAACACAAATACATTCAAAATTTATGCTAAAAGAGGAAACAACAACAATATTAAAAAGTGAGAGCCTACCTCTCCATGATAGAGACTGATGGAGGGAGAGGATGATGTGGATTCCAAGTGGGATGCCACATCATTGTTTCTCATCCCAAGAGCATTCAAAATCAAGGAAAAATAAATCATAATAAATGAAAATGAAAAAATTACTTACATACACAATGTAGCCCATACCCCAAAAGAAATGCATTTAAATTTTGTAAGACAAGTGCAATCAATAATTACACAAAAACATGTCAAAATGTAATAAAATAATCTGATTTTGACTCCAAATTAATAGGCATGGTTGGTGGAGGATTTTGAGAGGTGTGAGATAAGTTTAACTTGTCCCACAAGCCTCCAAATTTGTCCTCCAAGTTCAAATTCGAATTTCAAAGAGGAAGGAGTGTTTGACCTTCCAAAATCAGCCTTACAACCTCTTACACAATCAATCACTTCACTTACACAACCCATACTTGGTAACTTACACACTCTTTAAAAATGCATTTATTTTTTTACAAAATTTAGATACAACCATATATTTAATTACCATATGGTTATAAAATATATAAATAAATGTTATTTTCAACCAAGAAAATAACATTTAATTTCACCTTCCACAACCTATTTAATTTAATTAAATTTTAACTATATGAATCTCACATCATACTATCAATTTTAAATAATTAAAAAAAAAAGCACATTACAAATAAAATACACACAACAATAATTAAAAAGGGAAAACATAATAAAAACACACATATGCCCCTATGGTCACAATAATGGAAATCCCCCCCATGGGAAATCCTAACTAAACACACAATCAAACACAGTTGCCATGGTGACCTTGTGGATTTCACTCTGAATTCCAATATGGTTAGTCTCCAGTCCCCCAACATTGTTGTGATTTTAACCTGCAAAATGCAAAATACCTCCTTCGGCCTCGTGGCCATATCAAAACATCTAAATGATATATAAACATTAGATCCAAATCACAACAATATCAAGATTCAATATTTATCATTATAATTCAATTTGTAACTATATCATCATCCAATGGATTTCTATATTAGAGCTATTCATAATAATCAATGTCACATGTCTAAAATTAACATCAATAACCTGTCCATGTCAACTAGTATATCATTATCCACATAATAATAAAAATGTCTCAATGATCCTCAAGCACAATAACTAAATCCAGATCAATATTAATCCATAGTCTAACATCTAACCATCATGCTAATCAAAACATATTAACGTCCATAATAATACATGAGCTAGCATATACACATCCTGTTACATCAAAATATAATAATATCTAAAATATGATCAATAGAGTCAGGATCAGTATCTAAACAGTGTCAAAGGGAAGTGGGCACTACATGCGCCCCAGCCTATGCCTTGAACATGAATTTTCACATGTCGACACTTTGTGTTGTACACCCCCAAGTTGTGCCTTGGGTGCAAATTTTCACATGTCGACACTTTGTGTTGTGCACACCCAGCCTGCGCCTTGTGTGTAAATTTTTCACATGTTGACATTTTGTGTTGTGCACCCCCAGCCTGTGCCTTGGGCATGAATTTTTGCATGTCGATAGTTTGTGTTGTGCTCCCCCAGCCTGCGCCTTGGGTGCATATTTTTGCATGTCATCACTTTTTGTTGTGCGACCCCAGCCTGCGCATTGGGTGTAAATTTTCAAATTTTGACACTTTGTGTTGTGCGCACCCAGCGTGCGCCTTGGGCGTAAAGTTTCACATGTCTACACTTTGTGTTGTGCACCACCAGCCTGCGCCTTGGGTGCGTATTTTCACATTTTCTCACTTTTTGTTGTGCACACCCAGCCTGTGCCTTGGGCGTGAATTTTTACATGTCGACACTTTTTGTTGTGCGCCCCCAGCCTGTGCCTTGGGCATGAATTTATGCATGTCGACACTTTGTGTTGTTCGGCCCCAGCCTGCACCTTAGGCCTAAATTTTCACATGTCAACACTTTGTGTTGTGCGACCCCAACATCCAGCTTGGGTGTGAATTTTCGCATGTCAACACTTTGTGTTGTGTGCCCTCAGCATGTGCCTTGGTTGCAAATTTTCACATGTCGACAGTTTGTGTTGTGCGGCCTCAGCCTGCGCCTTAGGCGCGTATTCTTTTATGTCGACACTTTTTGTTGTGCACCCCTAGCCTGTGCCTTGGGCATGAATTTTCACATGTCGACATTTTGTGTTGTGCGCCCCTAGCCTGTGCCTTGGGCATGAATTTTTACATGTCGACACTTTGTGTTGTGCATCCCCAGCCTGTACCTTGCGCACAAATTTTCACATGTTGACACTTTGTGTTGTGCGAGCCCAGCCTGCACCTTGGGCAGGAATTTTCACATGTCAACACTTTGTGTTGTGTGCCCCCATCCTATGCCTTGGACACAAATGATCACATGTTGACGCTCTGTGTTGTGTGCCCCCAGCTTGCACCATGGCTACAAATTTTCACATGTCAACACTTTGTGTTGTGCACCCACACACTTTGCCTTTGGCTCGAATTTTCACATGTCGACACTTTGTGTTGTGCACCCCCATTTTACGCCTTGGGTGTGAATTTTTTCATGTCGACAATTTGTGTTGTGCGCCCCAAGTGTACGCCTTGGGCATGAATTTTCGCATGTCGACACTTTGTGTTGTGTGCCCCCAGCCTGCGCCTTGGGCACAAATTTTCACATGTCAAAACTTTGTGTTGTGCACACCCAGCTTCCACCTTGGGTGTAAATTTTCACATGTTGACACTTTGTGTTGTGCGCCCCTAGCATGTGCCTTGGGCAAAAATTTTCACATGTCGACAGTTTGTGTTGTACGCCCCCAGCCTGTGCCTTGGGCATGAATTTTTACATGTCGACACTTTTTGTTGTGCGCCCCAGCCTACGCCTTGGGCACAAATTTTCACATGTCGACACTTTGTGTTATGTGCCCCCAGCATGCGCCTTGGGCACAAATTTTCGCATGTCGACACATTGTGTTGTGCGCCCCCAGCCTACGCCTTGGGCAAAAAATTTTGAATGTCGACACTTTGTGTTGTGCACCCCAAGCTTGCGCTATGGGCACAAATTTTCACATGTCAACACTTTGTGTTGTGTGCCCATGCCTACACCTTCGGCACGAATTTTCACATGTCGACACTTTGTGTTGTGCGCCCTGAACCTGCACGTTGCACTTGAATTTTTACATTTTGACACTTTGTGTTGTGCACCCGCAGCCTACGCCTTGGGTGTGAATTTTCACATGTCAACACTTTGTGTTGTGCTCCCCCAGCCTGCGCCTTGGGAACAAAATTTTGCATGTTGAAACTTTGTGTTGTGCGCCCCTAGCTTGTGCGTTGGGAGAGAATTTTTGCATGTCTAAACTTTGTGTTGTTGACCCCCAGCCTATGCTTTGGGTGCAAATATTTGCATTTCAACATGTTGTGTTATGCACCTCTAGCCTGCACCTTAGGAATGAATTTTCACATGTCAACACTTTGTGTTATGTGCCTAAGCCTGCGCCTTGGGCTCGAATTTTCACATGTTGACACTTTTTGTTCTGAGCCCCTAGCCTATGCCTTGGGCATGAATTTTTACATGTCTAAACTTTATGTTGTGCGCCCCCATCTTGTGCCTTGGGCGTGAATTTTTGAATGTCGAAACTTTGTGTTGTGTGCCCCTAGCCTACACCTTGGGCATGAATTTTAACATTTCGACACTTTGTGTTGTGTACCCCCAGCCAGCACCTTGGGTGCAAATTTTCACATGTTGACACCGTGTTTTGCGCCCCCAGCTTGTGCCTTGGGCACAAATTTTTGCATGTCAACACTATGTGTTGTGCACACCCAGCCTATGCCTTGGGCACGAATTTTTGCATGTCTAAACTTTGTGTTGTGCGCCCCCATCCTACGCCTTGGGCGTGAATTTTTGAATGTCGACACTTTGGGTTCTGTGCCCCCAGCCTATGTCTTGGGCACGAATTTTAACATGTCGACACTTTGTGTTGTGCGCCCATAGTCTGCACCTTGGGCGTAAATTTTCACATGTTGACACTTTGTGTTTTGTGCCCCCAGCTTGTGCCTTGGGCACAAATTTTTGCATGTGAAAACTTTGTGTTGTGAACCCCTAGCCTATGCCTTGTGTGTGAATTTTCACATGTCTACACTTTGTGTTGTACACCCCCAGCCTGCGCCTTGGGCGTGAATTTTCACATGTCAACACTTTGTGTTGTGTGCCACCATCCTACGACTTAGGCATTAATTTTCACATGTCGACACTTTGTGTTTTTGCCCCCCAGACTGCACCTTGGGCATGAATTTTTGTATATTGACACTTTGTGTTGTGCACCCCCATCCAGTGCCTTGGGCATAGATTTTTACATGTCGAGACTTTATGTTGTGCGCCTGCAGCCTGTGCCTTGGGCACAAATTTTCTTATGTTGACACTTTGTGTTACGTGCCCCCAGCCTGTGCCTTGGGTACGAATTTTTGCATGTCGACACTTTGTGTTGTGTGCCCCCAGCCTGCACCTTGGGTGAAGATTTTTGCATGTTGAAACTTTGTGTTGTGCGCCCGCATCCTATGCCTTGAGTAAGAATTTTCAGATGTCGACACTTTGTGTTATGCGCCCGCATCCTATGCCTTGAGCAAGAATTTTCAGATGTCGACACTTTGTGTTATGCACCTGTAGCGTGCGCCTTCGGCACGAATTTTTACATGTCAACACTTTGTGTTGTGCACCAAAGCCTATGCCTTAGGCGTGAATTTTCAAATGTCGACACTTTGCGTTATGTGCCCCCAGCCTGCGCCTTGGGTGTGAATTTTTAGATATCAACACTTTGCGTTGTGTGCCCCCAGCCTGCGCCTTGGGCATGAATTTTCGCATGTCAACACTTTGTGTTGTGCGCCCCCAGCCTGCGCCTTGGGCATGAATTTTCACATGTCAAAACTTTGTGTTATGCACCCCCAACCTGCACATATGGCGCAAATTTTCACATGTTGACACTTTGTGTTGTGCACCCCCAGCCTGTGCCTTGGGTGTGAATTTTTGTATGTCGACACTTTATGTTTTGCATCCCCAACCTCTGCATTGGGTGCAAATTTTTGCATGTCGACACTTTGTGTTGTGCGCCCCCAGCGTGTGCCTTGGGTGTGAATTTTCACATGTCGACACTTTGTGTTATGTGCCCCCATCCTGCGCCTTGGGCGTGAATTTTTGCATGTCGACACTTTTTGTTGTTTGCCCCTAGCCTGTGCATTGGGCATGAATTTTCACATGTCGACACTTTGTGTTGTGCGCCCCCATTCTGCGCCTTGCGCATGAATTTTCACATGTCAACACTTTGTGTTGTGTACCCCCAGCCTGCGCCTGTGGAGAAAATTTCCACATATTGACACTTTGTGTTGTGTGCCCCCTGCCTGTGCCTTGGGTATGAATTTTCAAATGTCGACACTTTGTGTTGTGCACCCCCAGCTTGCGCCATGTGCATGAATTTTCACATGTTGACACTTTGTGTTGTGCGCCCCCATTCCTGCGCCTTGGCATGAATTTTCACATGTCAACACTTTGTGTTGTGCACCCCCAGCCTGCGCCATGTGCATGAAAATTTTCACATGTTGACACTTTGTGTTGTGCGCCCCCAGCCTGTGCCTTTGTGCATGCCCCTTGCCATGAATTTTCACATGTCAACACTTTGTGTTGTGCACCCCCAGCTTGCGCACATGTGCATGAATTTTTGTGACACTTTGTGTTGTGCGCCCCCCAGCCTGTGCCTTGCCTGTATGGAGAAAATTTCCACATATTGACACTTTGTGTTGTGTGTGCCTGTGCCTTGTATGAATTTTCAAATGTCGACACTTTGTGTTGTGCACCCCCAGCTTGCGCCATGTGCATGAATTTTTGCATGTTGACACTTTGTGTTGTGCACCCCCCAGCCTGCGCATGTGGTGCATGAATTTTCACATGTTGACACTTTGTGTTGTGCGCCCCCAGCCTGTGCCTGTGGTGTATGAATTTTCACATGTTGACACTTTGTGTTGTGCGCCCCCAGCCTGTGCCTTGGGTATGAATTTTTGTATGTTTATACTTTGTGTTTTGTATCCCCAACCTCTGCCTTAGGTGTGAATTTTTACATGTCGACACTTTGTGATGTGTGCCCCCATCCTGCGCCTTGGGTGTGAATTTTCACATGTCGACACTTTCTGTTATGCACCCCCATCCTGCACCTTGGGCGTGAATTTTGACATGTTGACACTTTGTGTTGTGCACCCCCAGCCTATGCCTTGGGCACAAATTATCACATGTTGACACTCTGTGTTGTACGCCCCTAGCTTGCACCACAGGTGTAAATTTTTGTATGTTGACACTTTGTGTTGTGCACCTGCACCCTCCGCCTTGGCTGTGAATTTTCAAATGTCGACACTTTATGTTGTGCTCCCCTAGCCTACACCTTGTGCGTGAATTTTCACATGTCGACACTTTGTATTTTACACCTCTAGCCTACGCCTTGGGTGTGAATTTTTACATGTCGACACTTTTTGTTGTGTGCCCCTAGCCTGCGCCTTGGGCATAAATATTTGCATGTCAACACTTTCTATTGTGCGCCCCCAGCCTGCGCCTTTGGAAAAAAATTTCACATATTGACACTTTATGTTTTATGCCCCCAGCTTGTTCCTTGGGCATGAATTTTCGCATGTCGATAGTTTGTGTTATGCACCTGCAACCTTTGCCTTGGGTGCATATTTTCACAGTTCATCAGTTTTTGTTATACGCCCCTAGACTCTGCCTTGGGCAAGAATTTTTTCATGTCGACACTTTGTGTTGTGTGCCCCAGCCTGCACATTGGGAACAAATTTTTACATGTCGACACTTTATGTTGTGCGCCCCCAACCTACGCCTTGGGTGTGAATTTTCGCATGTCGACACTTTGTGTCATGTGCCCCCAGCCTGTGCCTTGGGCACAAATTTTCACATGTCGACACTTTGTGTTGTGTGCCCCCAGCCCGTGCCTTGGGTGTGAATTTTCGCATGTCGACACTTTGTGTTATATGGCCCTAGCCTACTCCTTGGGCATAAATTTTTACATGTCGACAGTTTGTGTTGTGCGCCCCAAGCCTACGCCTTGGGCACGAATTTTCAAATGTTGACACTTTGTGTTGTGTGCCCCCAACCTGTGCCTTAGGCACAATTTTTCACATGCTGACACTTTGTAATTTACACCCCAAGCTTGTGCCTTGGGCATGAATTTTAACATGTTGACAGTTTGTGTTGTGCACCCCCAACCTGTGTCTTGGGTGCGTATTTTCGAATGTCCTAACTTTTTTTTGTGCACCCCCAGCCTGTACCTTGGGTACAAATTTTTTCATGTCAACACTTTGTGTTGTGTGACCCAGCCTACGCCTCGGACACAAATTTTCGCATGTCGACACTTTCTGTTGTGCACCCCCAGCCTGTGCCTTGTGTGTGAATTTTTACATGTCAACACTTTGTGTTATGTGCCCCCAGCCTACGCCTTGGGCATAAATTTTTACATGTTGACACTTTGTGTTGTGTGCCCCCAACCTGCGCCTTTGGCATGAATTTTCACATGTTGACATTTTGTGTTGTGTGCCCCAAGCCTGCGTCTAGGGCACAAATTTTTGCATGTTGAAACTTTGTGTTTTGTGCCCCCAGCTTGTACCATATGTGTGAATTTTCATATGTCGACACTTTGTGTTGTACACCCCTAGCCTATGCCTTGGCGCGAATTTTTTCATGTCTACAATTTGTGTTGTGTTTCCCTAGCCTGTGCCTTGGGCTTGAATTTTTGCAGGTAAAGACTTTGTGTTGTGTGCCCCCAGCCTGCGACTTGGGCGTGAATTTTCACATGTCGACACTTTGTGTTTTTTCCCCCCAGCCTGCACATTGGGCATGAATTTTCACATATTGACACTTTGTGTTGCACACCCCCATCCAACACGCTGGGCACAAAATTTTTTACATGTCGACACTTTGTGTTGTGTGCCCCCAACCTATGCCTTGGGCTAAAATTTTTGCATGTTGACACTTTGTGTTGTGTGCCCCCAGCCTGTGCCTTGGGTACGAATTTTTGCATGTCATCACTTTGTGTTGTGTGCCCCCAGCCTACGCCTTGGGCGTAGATTTTTGCATGTTGACACTTTGTGTTATGTGCCCCCAGCCTGTGCCTTGTGCACAAACTTTCACATGTCGAAACTTTGTGTTGTGCGACCACAACCTATGCCTTGGGCAAGAATTTTCGCATGTCGACACTTTGTGTTATGCGCCCCTAGCCTGTGCCTTGGGCACAAATTTTTACATGTCGACACTTTGTGTTATGCGCCCAAGCCTGCACCTTTGGTGCAAATTCTAAAATGTCGACACTTTGTGATGTTCACCCCTAGTCTGCACCTTGGGCATGATCTTTTTCATGTTGACACTTTGTGTTGTAAGCCCCCAGCCTATGCCTTGGGTGTGAATTTTCGCATGTCAACACTTTGTGTTGTGCGCCCCTAGCCTACGCCTTGGGCCTGAATTTTCACATGTCAACACTTTGTGTTGTGCACCCCCATCCTGCACCTTGGGTGTGAATTTTCGCATGTCGACACTTTGTGTTGTGCGCCCCCAGCCTATGCCTTGGGCATGAATTTTCACATGTCGACACTTTGTGTTGTGCACCACCAGCCTGCGCCTTGGGCATGAATTTTTACATGTCGACAATTTGTGTATTGCACCCCCAACCTGCGCCTTGGGCGTAAATTTTCACATGTCAACACTTTGTGTTGTGCGAGCCCAGCCTACGCCTTGGGCGCTAATTTTCACATATCGACACTTTGTGTTGTGCGCCCTCAGACTGCGCCTTGGGTAAAAATTATCACATGTTGACAGTCTGTGTTGTGCTCCCCCAGCTTGCACCATGGGTGCAAATTTTGACATCTTGACACATTGTGTTGTGCACCCCCAGCCCGTGCCATGAGCATGAATTTTCGCATGTTGACACTTTGCGTTGTGCACCCCCAGCCCATGCCATGAGCATGAATTTTCGCATGTTGACAGTTTGTGTTGTGTGCCCCCAGCCTGCGCCTTGGGTGCGTATTTTCACATGTCATCACTTTTAGTTGTGCGCCGCCAACCTGTGCCTTGGGCACAAATTTTTGCATGTCGACACTTTGTGTTGTGTGCCCCAGCCTGCGCCTTGGGCAAAAATTTTTGCATGTTGAAACTTTGTGTTGTGTACCCCCAACCTGCGCCTTGGGCATAAATTTTCACATGTCGACAGTTTGTGTTGTGTACCCCCAGCCTGCGCCTTGGGCACAAATTTTCACATGTCAACACTTTGTGTTGTACACACCCAACTTGCGCCATGGGAACGAATTTTCACATGTGGACACTTTGTGTTATGTGCCAATTTTCACATGTTAACACTTTGTGTTGTGCGCCCTGAACCTGTACCTTGCATGCAAATTTTTTCATGTTGAAACTTTGTGTTGTGCACCCCCAGCCTATGCCTTGGGTGTGAATTTTCACATGTCGACACTTTGTGTTGTTCACCCCTAGCCTGCGCCTTGGGTGTGAATTTTCCCATGTCGACACTTTGTGTTGTGCGCTCCCAGCCTGGGTAAAAATTTTCACATGTTGACCCTTTGTGTTGTGCGCCCCCAGCTTGTGCGTTGGGAGAGAATTTTTGCATGTCAAAACTTTGTGTTGTATACGTGAATTTTCATATGTCGACACTTTGTGTTGTGCACCCCCAGCCTATGCCTTGGCGCGAATTTTTGCATGTCTATAATTTGTGTTGTGCGCACCTAGCCTGCACCTTGGGCATGAATTTTTACATGTAACCACTTTGTGTTTTGTGCCCCCATCCTGCGACTTGGGTGTGAATTTTTGTGTTTTGTGCCCCCATCCTGCGACTTGGGTGTGAATTTTCACATGTTGACACTTTGTGTTTTTGCCCCCCAGCCTACACCTTGGGTGTGAATTTTTGCATATTGAAAATTTTTGTTGTGCACCACCATACAGCGCCTTGGGCATGAATTTTTAAATGTCGAAACTTTGTGTCATGCACCCCCAGCCTGTGCCTTGGGCTCAAATTTACACATGTTGACACTTTGTGTTGTGCGCCCCCAGCTTGTGCGTTGGGAGAGAATTTTTGCATGTCGAAACTTTGTGTTGTGCATCCCAACCCTATGCCTTGGGTGAGAATTTTCACATGTTGACACTTTGTGTTGTGCACCTCCAGCCTTCACCTTGGGCAAGAATTTTCGCATGTCAACACTTTGTGTTATGTGCCCAAGCTTGCGCCTTGGGTGCAAATTTTAGATGTCGACACTTTGTGTTCTATGTCCCCAGCCTACGCCTTGGGCACGAATTTTTTCATGTCGACAATTTTTGTTGTGTGCCCCCAGCCTGCACCTTGGGCGTAAATTTTTAAATTTCGACACTTTGTTTTGTGCGCCCCCAACCTACGCCTTGGGAAAATTTTTTCACATGTTGACACTTTGTGTTTTGCGCCCCCAGCTTGTGCCTTGGGCACAAATTTTCGCATGTCGACAGTTTGTGTTGTGCACCCCCAGCCTACACCTTGGGTGCGTATTTTCGCATGTCGTCACTTTTTGTTATGCAGCCCCACCCTGTGCCTTGGGCACAAATTTTTTCATGTCGACACTTTGTATTGTGTGCCCCATCTTGCACATTGGGCACAAAGTTTTGCATGTAGACACTTTGTGTTATGCACCCCCATCCTGCGCCTTGGGTTCAAATTTTCGCATGTGTTGTGCGCCCCTAGCCTACACCTTGGGCACAATTTTAACATGTCGACAGTTTGTGTTGTGTGCCCCCAGCCTACGCTTTCGGTGTAAATTTTCACATGTTGACACTTTGTGTTTTATTCCCCCAGCTTGTGCCTTGGGCACGAATTTTTGCATGTAGACACTTTGTGTTATGCACCCCCATCCTGCGCCTTCGGTTCAAATTTTCACATGTTGACACTTTCTGTTATGTGCCCCCATCATGTGCCTTGGGCATTAATTTTTACATGTCGACACTTTGTGTTGTGCACCCCCAGCTTGCGCCTTTGGCACAAATTTTAACATGTCGACACTTTGTGTTGTGCGCCCCTAGCCTACGCCTTGGGTGCAAATTTTTGCATGTTGAAACTTTGTGTTTTGCACCCCCATATTGTGCCATATGCGTGAATTTTCATATGTCGACACTTTGTGTTGTGCACCTCAAGCCTATGCCTTGGCGCGATTTTTGCATGTCTATAATTTGTGTTATGCGCCCCTAGCCTGCACCTTGGGCATGAATTCTTACATGTAAACACTTTGTGTTTTATGCCCCCAGCCTACGACTTCGATGTGAATTTTCACATGTTGACACTTTGTGTTTTTGCCCCCCAGCCTACACCTTGGGTGTGAATTTTTGCATATTGACACTTTGTGTTGTGCACCCCCTTCCAGCGCCTTTGGCATGAATTTTTGCATGTCGACACTTTGTGTTATGTGCCCCCAGCCTATGCCTTGGGCTCAAATTTTTGCATGTTGACACTTTGTGTTGTGCGCCCCCATCTTGTGTGTTGGGAGAGAATTTTTGCATGTCGAAACTTTGTTTTGTACATCCCAACCCTATGCCTTGGGTGAGAATTTTCACATGTCGACACTTTGTGTTGTGCACCTCCAGCCTTCGCCTTGGGCACGAATTTTCACATGTCAACACTTTGTGTTATGTGCCCAAGCCTGCGCTTGGGTACAAATTTTTGGATGTCGACACTTTGTGTTCTACGCCCCCAGCCTACGCCTTGGGTGTGAATTTTGGCATGTCAACAATTTTTGTTCTGCACCCCCAGCCTGCGCCTTAGGCGTAAATTTTTACACGTTGACACTTTGTGTTGTGCACCCCCAGCCTACACCTTGGGCACAAATTTTCACATGTTGACACTTTGTGTTTTGCACCCCTAGCTTGTGCCTTGGGCACAAATTTTCACATGTCGACATTTTGTGTTGTGCACCCCCAACCTGTGCCTTGGGTGCATATTTTTACATGTCGTCACTTTTTGTTATGCAGCCCTAGCCTGTGCCTTGGGCATGAATTTTTTCATGTCAACACTTTGTGTTGTGTGCCCAAGCCTACACATTGGGCACAAATTTTTGCATGTAGACACTTTGTGTTGTGCGCCCCCAGCTTGCGCCTTGGGTTCGAATTTTCACATGTTGACACTTTGTGTTATGTGCCCCCATCATGTGCCTTGGGCATCAATTTTTGCATGTCGACACTTTGTGTTGTGCGCCCCCAGCTTGCACCTTTGGCACGAATTTTCACATGTCAACACTTTGTGTTGTGCGCCCCTAGCCTGTGCCTTGGGCACAAATTTTTGCGTGTTTAAACTTTGTGTTTTGCGCCCCCATCTTGTGCCATATGTGTGAATTTTCATATGTCGACACCTTGTGTTTTGCGCCCCCAGCCTATGCCTTGGCGCAAATTTTTACATGTCTATAATTTTTGTTATGCGCCCCCAGCCTGCACCTTGCCCATGAATTTTTGCATGTAAACACTTTGTGTTTTGTGCCCCCAGCCTGCGACTTGGGTGTGAATTTTCACATGTTGACACTTTGTGTTTTTTCCCCCCAACCTACACCTTGGGCGTGAATTTTTACATATTGACACTTTGTGTTGTGCACCCCCATCCAGCGCCTTGGGCATGAATTTTTGCATGTCGACACTTTGTGTTATGCACCCCCAGCCTGTGCCTTGGGCTCAAATTTTTGCATGTTGGCACTTTGTGTTGTGTGCCCCCAGCCTGTGCCTTGGGTGTGAATTTTCTCATGTCGACACTTTGTGTTGTGCACCCCCATCCTGCGCCTTGGGCGAAGATTTTTACATGTTGACACTTTGTGTTGTGCACCCCCAGCCTGTGCCTTGGGCGCAAATTTTTGCATGTTGAAAATTTGTGTTGTGCGACCCTAGCCTATGCCTTGGGCATGAATTTTCGCATGTCAACACTTTGTGTTGTGCACCCAAGCCTGCGCCTTTTGCGCGAATTCTAAAATGTCGACACTTTGTTATGTTCGCCCCCAGCTTGTGCCTTGGGCGTGAATTTTTTCATGTCGACACTTTATGTTGTGCGCCCCCTAGCGTGTGCCTTGGGCGTGAATTTTCACATGTCGACACTTTGTGTTGTGTGCCCCCAGCCTGCGCCTTGGGCGTAAATTTCACATGTTGACACTTTGTGTTTTTCACCCCCAGTTTGTGCCTTGGGCATGAATTTATACATGTCAACAGTTTGTGTTATGCGGCCCCAGAATGCGCCTTTGGTGCGTATTTTCACATGTTGTCACTTTTTGTTATGTGCCCCTAGCCTGTGCCTTGGGCACGAATTTTTTCATGTCGACACTTTGTGTTGTGTGCCCCAGCCTACACATTGGGCACAAATTTTTGCATGTCGACACTTTGTGTTGAGCGCCCCCAGCCTGCGCCTTGGATGTGAATTTTCACATGTCGACACTTTGTGTTTTGTGCCCCCAGCCTGCGCCTTGGGCATAAATTTTTGCATGTCGAAACTTTGTGTTGTGTGACCCCAGCCTGTGCCTTTGGCACAAATTTTCACATGTTGACACTTTTGTGTTGTGCACCCCCAGCCTGCGCCTTGGGCGCAAATTTTTGCATGTTGAAACTTTGCGTTTTGCGCCCCCAGCTTGTGCCATATGCGTGAATTTTCATATGTCGACACTTTATGTTGTGTACCCCCAATCTATGCCTTGGCATGAAATTTTGCATGTCTATAATTTGTCTTGTGCACCCCCAGACTGCACCTTGGGCACGAATTTTCGCATGTAAACACTTTGTGTTTTGTGCCCCTAGCCTGCGAGTTGGGCGTGAATTTTCACATGTCGACACTTTGTGTTTTTGGCCCCCAGCCTGTACCTTGGGCATGAATTTTCACATATTAACACTTTGTGTTGTGCACCCCCATCCAACGCCTTGGGCATGAATTTTTTCATGTCGACAGTTTGTGTTGTGCACCCCCATCCTATGCCTTGGGCTCAAATTTTTACATGTAGACACTTTGTGTTGTGTGCCCCCAGCCTATGCCTTGGGTGTGAATTTTCGCATGTCGACACTTTGTGTTGTGCACCCCCAGCCTACACCTTGGGCACAGATTTTTGCATGCTGACACGTTGTGTTGTGCGCCCCCAGCCTGTGCCTTGGGCATGAAATTTCGAATGTTGAAACTTTGTGTTGTGTGACCCCAGCCTATGCCTTGGGCATGAATTTTCGCATGTCGACACTTTATATTATGCGCCCCTAGCCTGCGCCTTGGGCACGAATTTTTTCATGTCAACACTTTGTTTTGTGCTCCCAAGCTTGCGCCTTTGGCATGAATTCTAAAATGTCGACACTTTATGATGTTCGCCCCCAGCCTGCGCCTTAGGCATGAATTTTCACATTTCGACACTTTGTGTTGTGCGCCCCAAGCCTGTGCCTCGGGCCTGAATTTTCACATGTCAACACTTTGTGTTATGCACCCCCAGCTTGCACCTTGGTTGTGAATTTTCACATGTCAACACTTTGTGTTGTGCATCCCTAGCCTGCACCTTGGGCACAAATTTTCACATGTCGACACTTTGTGTTGTGTGGCCTCAGCGTACGCCTTGGGCACATATTTTCACATGTCGACACTTTGTGTTGTGTGCCCCCAGCTTGTTCCTAGGGCATGAATTTATACATGTCAACAGTTTGTGTTATGCGGCCCCAGAATGCGCCTTTGGTGCGTATTTTCACATGTTGTCACTTTTTGTTATGCGCCCCTAGCCTGTGCCTTGGGCACGAATTTTTTCATGTCGACACTTTGTGTTGTGTGCCCCAGCCTACACATTGGGCACAAATTTTTGCATGTCGACACTTTGTGTTGAGCGCCCCTAGCCTGCGCCTTGGATGTGAATTTTCACATGTCGACACTTTGTGTTTTGTGCCCCCAGCCTGCGCCTTGGGCATAAATTTTTGCATGTCGAAACTTTGTGTTGTGTGACCCCAGCCTGTGCCTTTGGCACAAATTTTCACATGTTGACACTTTGTGTTGTGCACCCCCAGCCTGCGCCTTGGGCGCAAATTTTTGCATGTTGAAACTTTGCGTTTTGCGCCCCCAGCTTGTGCCATATGCGTGAATTTTCATATGTCGACACTTTATGTTGTGTACCCCCAATCTATGCCTTGGCATGAAATTTTGCATGTCTATAATTTGTCTTGTGCACCCCCAGACTGCACCTTGGGCACGAATTTTCGCATGTAAACACTTTGTGTTTTGTGCCCCTAGCCTGCGAGTTGGGCGTGAATTTTCACATGTCGACACTTTGTGTTTTTGTCCCCCAGCCTGTACCTTGGGCATGAATTTTCACATATTAACACTTTGTATTGTGCACCCCCATCCAACGCCTTGGGCATGAATTTTTTCATGTCGACAGTTTGTGTTGTGCACCCCCATCCTATGCCTTGGGCTCAAATTTTTACATGTAGACACTTTGTGTTGTGTGCCCCCAGCCTGTGCCTTGGGTGTGAATTTTCGCATGTCGACACTTTGTGTTGTGCACCCCCAGCCTACACCTTGGGCACAAATTTTTGCATGCTGACACGTTGTGTTGTGCGCCCCCAGCCTGTGCCTTGGGCATGAAATTTCGAATGTTGAAACTTTGTGTTGTGTGACCCCAGCCTATGCCTTGGGCATGAATTTTCGCATGTCGACACTTTATATTATGCGCCCCTAGCCTGCGCCTTGGGCACGAATTTTTTCATGTCAACACTTTTTTTTGTGCTCCCAAGCTTGCGCCTTTGGCATGAATTCTAAAATGTCGACACTTTATGATGTTCGCCCCCAGCCTGCGCCTTAGGCGTGAATTTTCACATTTCGACACTTTGTGTTGTGCGCCCCAAGCCTGTGCCTCGGGCCTGAATTTTCACATGTCAACACTTTGTGTTATGCACCCCCAGCTTGCACCTTGGTTGCGAATTTTCACATGTCAACACTTTGTGTTGTGCATCCCTAGCCTGCACCTTGGGCACAAATTTTCACATGTCGACACTTTGTGTTGTGTGGCCTCAGCGTACGCCTTGGGCACATATTTTCACATGTCGACACTTTGCGTTGTGTGCCCCCAGCTTGTTCCTAGGGCATGAATTTTTGCATGTCGACACTTTGTGTTATGCTCCGCCAGCCTACGCCTTGGGCATGAATTTTTGCATGTCAACAATTTCTGTTGTGCACCCCCATCCTATGCATTGGGTGCAAATTTTTGCATGTCGACACTTTGTGTTGTGCGATCCCAGCCTATGCGTTGGGTGTGAATTTTCACATGTCATCACTTTGTGTTATGCACCCCCAGCCTGCACCTTGGGCACAAATTATCACATGTTGACACTCTCTGTTGTTCTCCCCGAGCTTGCATCATGGGTGCAAATTTTCACATGTTGACACTTTGTGTTGTGTGCCCCCACCCTCCACCTTGGGCGTGATTTTTCGCATGTCGACACTTTGTGTTATGCGCCCCCAGCCTGCGCCTTGTGCGTGAATTTTTGCATGTCAAAAATTTGTGTTGTAGGCCCCCAGCCTATGCCTTGCGCATGATATTTCGCATGTCGACACTTTGTGTTGTGCGCCCCTAGCCTCTGCCCTGGGGATGAATTTTCACATGTCGACACTTTGCGTTGTGCACCTACACCATGTGCCTTGAGAGTAAATTTTCACATGTTGACACTTTGTGTTGTGCACCCCCAGTATGTGCCATGGCCATGAATTTTCACATGTCAACAGTTTGTGTTGTGCGCCCCCAGCCTGCGCCTTGGGTGTGTATTTTCACATGTAATCACTTTTAGTTGTGCGCCCCCAGCCTGTGCCTTGGGCACAAATTTTTGCATGTCGACACTTTGTGTTGTGCGCCCCAGCTTGCGCCCCTGGCACGAATTTTTGCATGTTGACACTTTGTGTTGTGCGCCCCTAGCCTGTGCCTTGGGCATGAATTTTCGCATGTCAACACTTTGTTTTGTGTGCCCTCATCATGCGACTTCAGTAAAAAAAATTGCATGTTAACACTATGTGTTGTGTACCCCCAGCTTGCACCATGGGCATGAATTTTCATATGTGGACACTTTGTGTTGTGTGCCCATGCCTACGCCTTGGGCACAAATTTTCACATGTCGACACTTTGTATTATGCGTCCCAAACCTGCACCTTGCACGTAAATTTTTGCATGTCGACACTTTGTGTTGTGCACCCCCAGCCTGCACCTTGGGCATGAATTTTTGCATGTCGAATATTTGTGTTGTGCACCCCCAGCCTGCACATTGGGCGTGAATTTTCGCATGTCGACACTTTGTGTTATTCACCCCCAGCCTCCGCCTTGGGCGCAAATTTTCTCATGTCGACACTTTGTGTTATGCGCCCCCAGTTTAAGCCTTGGGCACAAATTTTTACATGTTGAAACTTTGTGTTGTGCGCTCCCAGCTTGTGCGTTGGGCTAGAATTTTTGCATGTCGAAACTTTGTGTTGTGCGACCCCACCCTATGCCTTGGGCATGAATTTTTGCATGTCGACACTTTGTGTTCTGCGCCTCTAGCCTATGCCTTGGGCACAAACTTTCACATGTCAACACTTTGTGTTGTGCGCCCAAGCCTGCACCTTGGGTGTGAATTTTCGTATGTTGACACTTTGTGTTCTACGCCCCCAGCGTACGTCTTGGGCGTAAACTTTTGCATGTCGACACTTTTTGTTGTGTGCCCTAGGCCTGCGCCTTGGGCGTGAAATTTTACATGTCGACGCTTTGTGTTGTGCGCCCCTAGCCTACACCTTGGGCACAATTTTAACATGTCGACGGTTTGTGTTGTGCACCCCCAGCCTATGCTTTCGGTGTAAATTTTCGCATGTTGACACTTTGTGTTTTACGCCCCTAGCTTGTGCCTTGGGCACAAATTTTTGCATGTCGACACTTTGTGTTGTGCACCCCCAGCCTACGCCTTAGACACAAATTTTCACATGTCGAGACTTTGTGCTATGCGGCCTCAACCTGCGCCTTGGGAACATATTTTTTCATGTCGACACTTTGTGTTATGCGCCCCCAGCCTATGCCTTGGGCATGAATTTTTACATGTTGACACTTTGTGTTGTGTGCCGTTATCCTGTTCCTTGGGCATGAACTTTTACATGTCGACACTTTGTGTTGCGCACCCCTAGCCTGCGCCTTGGGTGAAAATTTTTGCATGTCGACACTTTGTGTTGTGTGAGCCCAACCTACACCTTGGGCATGAATTTTCACACAAAGTATGCCCCCAGCCTGCACCTTGGGCACAAATTACCACATGTTGACACTCTGTGTTGTGCTCCCCCAGCTTGCACCATGGGTGCAAATTTTCACATGTCGACACTTTGTGTTGTGCGCACCCACCCTCCTCCTTGGGTGGGAATTTTCACATGTCGACACTTTGTGTTGTGCACCCCCAGCTTGTGCCTTGTGGGCAAACTTTTGCATGTTGACAATTTGTGTTGTGCGGCCCCAGCCTACGCCTTGGGCATGAATTTTCTCATGTCAACACTTTGTGTTGTGTGCCAATAGCTTGCGCTGTGGGCCTGAATTTTCACATGTCGATGCTTTGTGTTGTGCACCCCCAGCCTGCGCCTTGAGCGAAAATTTTCACATGTTGACACTTTGTGTTGTGTGCCCCCAGTCTGTGCCATTGGCATGAATTTTCACATGTCATAACTTTTAGTTGTGTGCCCCCAGCCTGTGCATTGGCCACAAATTTTTGCATGTTGACACTTTGTGTTGTGCGCCCCAGCCTGTGCCTTGGGCACAAATTTTTATATGTCGACACTTTGTGTTATGTGCCCCCAGCTTGCACCTTAGGTTTGAATTTTTGCATGTCAACACTTTGTGTTGTGTGCCCCTAGCCTGCGCCTTCGGCACAAATTTTTGCATGTCGACACTTTGTGTTGTAAACCCCCATCTTGCACCATGAGCGCGAATTTTTACATGTGGACACTTTGTGTTGTGTGCCCATGCCTACGCCTTGTGCATGAATTTTCACATGACAACACTTTGTGTTGTGCACCCCGAACTTACACCTTGCACAAAATTTTTTACATATCGACACTTTGTGTTGTTCACCCCCACCTGTGCCTTGGGTGTGAATTTTCACATGTTGACACTTTGTGTTATTCCCCCCTCAGTGTGCGCATTGGGCGTAAATTTTCCCATGTCGGCACTTTGTGTTGTGTGCCCCCAGCCTGAGCCTTGGGCACAAATTTTTACATGTTGACACTTTTTGTTATGTGCCCCCAACTTGTACATTGTGTGAGAATTTTCGCATGTCAAAAATTTGTGTTGTGTGCCCCCACCCTATGCCTTGGGCACAAATTTTCACATCTTGACACTTTGTGTTGTGCACCTCTAGCCTATGCCTTGGGCATGAATTTTCACATGTCAACACTTTGTGTTGTGTGCCCAAGCCTGCGCCTTAGGTGTGAATTTTCACATGTCAACACTTTGTGTTCTACACCCCCAGCCTATGCCTTGGATGTAAAATTTTGCATGTCGACACATTGTGTTGTGTGCCCCTAGCCGGCACCTTGGTCGTGAATTTTCACATGTCGACACTTTGTGTTGTGCTCCCTCAGCCTGCGCCTTGGGTGCAAATTTTTGCATGTTGACACTTTATGTTTTGCGCCCCCAGCTTGTGCCTTGGTCACAAATTTTTGCATGTCAACACTTTGTGTTGTGTGCCCCCAGCCTGCGCCTTAGGCACAAATTTTCACATGTTGACACTTTCTGTTGTGCGGCCTCAGCCTGCACCTTGGGCACATATTTTCGCATGTCGACACTTTGTGTTATACACCACTAGCCTGCACCTTGGGAATGAATTTTCACATGTCGACACTTTGTGTTGTGCTCCCCCAGCCTGCACGTTGAGCGTAATGTTGTTGCAAATCAGCAGCACCCCTAGATGCAAATCAAGGTTCTAAGTTGATGTTCAGGGCATCCAATGTGATTGCACAACATCGAAACCTCTCTCTAAGTGTGGGACTTGTAAAAATGAGAGAGGAACCTCTAGATTAGATGTTGGTTCCTTAAACTCCTCTGATTAGATCTATTATTTGCACAACTGCAGAGGTTCAGATCCTAATTTTATCCTAGATTGCAAGGAGACAGGGATAAGAGATGAAAAAATTGAAACTAAACTAATAAGGGTGATACACCAAAGGAGTGGTGAACATTTCTTGTTCATAAAAATTGGCACAAATCAGAAATTACAACATAAAACATCATGCACAGGTTGATAAGTTGTAATCAAGAGTTTGAAATGAAGCAAACAACACATACAAAGGACTGAAAGCATTCACAGAGCCTGCATTGTGATTTTCAACATCAAAATCCTTATATTCCAACACCAAAGAGGTAGAAAAACCTGTTACAATTCCTGGAAGGTTTGAGACTTCCAAAATAACTTGTTGAAGGTGAAAATAGAAGCTTGTTGTGCAAAAAGGTGTTCATCCTTTGAAAAATGAGCCAATCGAGCCTAGGAGAGAGAAAACATGAAAAAACATGGGAGCCATTCCCCATTGACCAAAATCCATTAAAAACAGCATGGAGGTCCTTACAAACCCATGCCTTGACATTTTTGACCATGCTAGACAATAATGCGACCCATTTTGCATTAAAATTGGTTGTTGAAACATCAGTTCTATCCATGGGCGCGTACCAGAAGTGTTTTTTATTTTCTCCCTCAAACCTGAACCAAAATTCAAAATTGACCATGGAATCTAGTAGATAATTTCACCAGATTTCAATTGATATAAAGAACGTGAAAATCTGAGCTCTGGATCAAAAGTTATGGCGATTTGAAGTTTTAGGGAAATAACAGGCCAAAATCGGATCGGTGGGCAAAAAGTTTAAATTTTTACCCGTTTGGTCTTTGGAACATTTTTCAAATTTTCCACGCACTCCGCCACTCTAGGTGGCACATGGCACATTCTAATTGGGAATGGTCCCTTCCTCACCATTTTTTCCCTCGGGTCGCTTGGTGTTTTTTCGCCCTTGGACACGTGGTAGCTCTTGATTGGCTGCGGGCCTTCTAGGGAAAAATTTCCCACCAAAACTCCGCTGAGCCTTGACTTGAAAAATACGTGGAGTTAGGAGGAAAAATTTACCTTTCTGGAAAGCTGAGAAAGAGATCTATCTAATGGTTCTATTTCCAGAAGGTTTTGAGTTCCTAGAAAACAAAATAGTATGACTAAGGTACAAGAGAAGGAAAGATGTAAAGGAGTTAGCCACAAAATGAGTAGGGGGCACATTTGGATAACAATTTAGGTGACTCAGAGGGGTCATCTACCTGCTGGATGAATGATCAGTAGCCTGAAGTAATCCTTTGGGCATGGAGTCATGAGTAGTAGCCTGAAAATTGATCTAAACTTTGAAAACTTCCCTTTGAACCACTTGAATCCCACTGGACATGGAGTTGTTCCCACCAAAATGCCATTAAAACGAACTGTGCAAGAGCAAAACCAGTAGCACCAAAACCATGTACGAACTAAAAGTCATACATGCTCTAAATGGAACATACAGAGTGTGCACAAGCACTTCTTCTACTAAAAGCAAATGTACCTACTCTACTCTAACTAGAAGCAAAGGTGAGCTAAATGAACCCTGCAACTGGTTGTGCAAAATAGCTTCCTTTCTTCAAAATTGGCAGCCATGCAAATGATTTGGAGCTGAGTATGGCTGATTGGATGAGTGGAAAATCAAAAATAAGCTGGTCTTTTACCCAAATTAGTAAGGTGTCAACTAAAAACAAATCCAATACCTCTTTTAGTTGCTCTGCATTTGGATTGGAGAGGTATGACAGCTGATCCTTGGAACTTTGCATCTCATCCTCATGCTTAGAAGCAAGCATGACTGGTTTTGGCTTCTCCTTTGGCTCTAATGAAGCCAAATACCTAATTGGCCAAGGTCTGATTTGTTGAGTATGCCCATAATTCTTATTTTCAATTCCAAGAATGGAGTTCTCTTGTAGACCTTGAATGGATGGTGTGGAAGCAATGGTAGAACCCTTCTGCCCTTTCTCTTCCTCCAATGAAGGACATGAAAGATTAAAATATTCTAATCTTGGTTCCAAAGAGCTTCTATAAGATGCAGGCTGCTGCAAATGAATACTCTCCTCCATGACAGCAGGCTCTTGTGTTTGGAAGATGGATGATGAAAGAGAGAATGGTGGAAACTCAACTGGTTCTTCTTCATCAAAACAGTCCTCCAAATCAGATATGTAAACTGCCTCATTGTTGTCCTGCTGCAAATGTTCAACCTCTCCCATGGCATTCTCTTGATCTGTAACTTGATCACCATGGTTTCTTTCATCCTCCAGCATTAAGTTTGATGGATCAAACTCTTCTTTAGTACTAGAACTTGAGAGCGATGAATTAGAGAGAAGAACTTAAGGTTCTTCTATAACCTGCTTTGTGCTTAAAGACTTTGGATCTGCACTTTTCTCCCCGACAGCTGGAATGTGCTCCTCTTCTTTTGGATTTCGAGCAGCTTCTCCTTCCTCTTGCTGTCCCTCGCGACTGATTTTTGTAATTTGAATTGGATCAGTATTTCCTTCAAATAGGGTGCCAACATAGACACTATATTCTGAAAAAATTGGTTGCTGATCTGCAACTCCTTTTTGCTCTTCTTTTTCTCTAAAAAAATCAGTCCTGACCACCATTTTTTCTTTAACTCCAACCTCTTCTAAAGGTTTCATTAGCAAAGGGATCTTCTTCATCCCAAATTTAAGATCCCAACTCTTCAAAATTTGAATTTCTTCATCCTTGTTTGGCTTCTCTTTTTGCTGTCCTTCATGACTGATTTTTGCAATTTTTTGTGGTGGTGGAGGAGGTAAAACCTCTTGTTTCTTTGGAGGAGAGGGTGTTTCATTTAGCTCTTGTGGAGGGGATGACTGTTTAGAAGGGAAAAGGACAGAAGAATTGAGATGAGGTGGAAGACTAGGGGGTGGAGAAATGAATTCAACACTTGGGACAACAGATGGAGAGTTTAAAAATTGACACTGCTGAGATAAAACAGATTGGTAAAGAGGAAAAGAAAAGGCATGAGATGGTGTGCTTACCCATTGACAAGGTTGCTGAATACTCCTCTCATACACCTCTATTCCTTCAATCCACTTTGCAAGCAATGGCAGCATTGCAATCTTGAAGTCAAGCTTCTCTTGAGGGCTGTAATGCCTTGGGAACGGTCCCACCCATGGACAGGGTGCTCCACAACCGATTCCAAATGCTTACATTTGTGCTTGAGCCCTGGATTGCACCATGTTTACCTCCATCTTTTGGATTTTATCCAATAGACCAGCGTCTTGCATCTAATTGTCTTCATTGTATGCACACCCTTGCTCTTGGAAAGCTCCATAGCCAAACTGATTTTGGCATTGCTGCTCATATGGGTATGTATGCTGATTTTGAATTTGTTCAAAAAGCTGATTTGGAGGATTCAAAAAACATGTTGGAGGTGGGAAACATTACTGCTGTTATAAATGTGAGTTCCATGATGGAAATGAAGTCATGATTTCACAACTTCATGGAATGGAAAAGAATGAAAGAGATGGAAAGAATAATGCATGGAAATGGATGAAAAATAGGTCTGCAACTTCAGAAATGGGTTGCTGATCAGATGGAGTTGCCAGATGTGTTTACAAGTGTCTCCAAAGGCTAAAATCTTCATAGGAACACACCAACCTTTAAAAGATGAAGTGGAAGACCTTTAAGGTCCCACCGGGCGTGGAAAAACTGTTGTTGCAAATCAGCAGCACCCCTAGATGCAAATCAAGGTTCTAAGTTGATGTTCAGGGCATCCAGTGTGATTGCACAACATTGAAACGTCTCTCCAAGTGTGGGACTTGTAAAAATGAGAGAGGAATCTACATATTATAGGTTGGTTCCTCAAACTCCTCTGATTAGATCTATTATTTGCACAACTATAGAGTTTCAGATCCTAATTTTATCCTAGATTGCAAGGAGACAGGGATAAGAGATGCAAAAATTGAAACTAAACTAATAAGGGTGATATACCAAAGGAGTGGTGAACATTTCTTGTTCATGAAAATTGACACAAATCAGAAATTGCAACATAAAACATCATGCACAGGTTGATAAGCTGTAATCAAGAGTTTGAAATGAAGCAAACAACACATATAAAGGACTGAAAGCATTCACAGAGCCTGCATTGTGATTTTCAACATCAAAATCCTTGTATTCCAACACCAAAGAGGTAGAAAAACCTGTTACAATCACTAGAAGGTCTAATACTTGCAAAATCACTTGTTGAAGGTGAAAACAGAAGCTTGCTGTGCAAAAAGGTGTTCACCCTTTGAAAAATGAGCCAAATCTGGCTTTTACAGTGCATGGGTCGAGCCCAGGAGAGAGAAAATGTCAAAAAATGTGGGAGCCATTCCATATTGACCAAAATGCATTAAAAACAACATGGAGGTCCTTACAAACCCACACCCTGACATTTTTTACTGTGCTGCAGAAGAATGCAACCCATTTTGCATTAAAATTGGTTGTTGAAACGTCAGTTCTGTCCATAGGCACGTACCAGAAGAGTTTTTTTATTTTCTCCCTCCAAACTAAACCAAAATTCAAAATTTACCATGGAATCTTGTAGATAATATCACCAGCTTTGCATTGATATAAAGAACGTTAAAATCTGAGCTCTGGATCGAAAGTTATGGCGATTTGAAGTTTTAGGGAAAAAACAGGCCAAAATCGGATAAGCAGGCAAAAAGTTTGAATTTTTACCCGTTTGTTCTTTGGAACATTTTTCAAATTTTCCCCACACTCCACCACTCCAGGTGCCACATGGCACATTCTGATTGGGTACAGGCCCTTTCTCACCATTTTTTCCCTCGGGTCGCTTGGTGTTTTTCCACCCTTGGACACGTGGCAGCTATCCAGAAGGTTCGCTGAGTGCCCTTAAAAGTAAAAATTTCCCACCAAAACTCCACTGAGGCACAATAGACTTGAAAGAATGAAAGTGGAGTTAGCCAGGAAAAATGAGCAGGGGGCACATTCTGGATAAGCTGAGAAAGAGCTTTCACCCAATGGTGCCATTTTTAGAAGGTTCTATCAGAGTTCCCTAGAATCCTAATTCTAAAAAATTTCATGACTCATGTGCTCACTGCAACTAGCTACTTTACGAAAGATGGGTAGAATCTATTTCGGTCAAAAAAAACATCTACTATGGTACATTTGGATAACTTCATCAAAGTAGAATATATTGCATGTTGACACTTATGTGAATGTCCACAAAATATCATGATGGACAATGGCCATGAAATTTTTGCATGTCTACAAAGATGATATGTTGGTTGTGCATCAACATGGGATATCTTTATCTCATTGGGTGCATATTTTACCTACAAGGAAACGGTCAGGTAGAATCCAGTAATAAAAACATCATTACCATCATGCGCAATTTAGTAGAAGAAAATGCAAATAACTTGGGCACAAAAAATTTATGCATGATCGAAACTTGTGGGCTGACCGCATAACTCCCAAAAGAGTAATCATGATGTCTCCATTGGGCACAAATTTTGTGCATGTCAACACATTGATGCTGTAAATTCCCAGCCTGCACATTGGAGTTATCAACAATCACGATTGGCTCGACACTTAGTTGATGATGAATGCTTTGCTAGCATGTGCCTTAGATAAAAGGATCATGTTCCTAAGCATAGCTCAAAGACACAATGAAGTCAAGTACCCCGAGCTAGGATCGATTGGAACACCAATTTCCACAAGTGGACACTTTTTTGTTTGCCCAAGCCTAAAACTAAGGAGAGGCGAATTTTCACATGTCAATGACTTAATTCTGTCTCTGCAGACAAGACACGTGAACCTTGCAAACGAAATCACTGGAATGATTGACACTTCGGTGTTGGCTAGGCCCTTTCAAGATCATACATTTCTGTGGAGATAGCACCTATTACTTGGCGTATCCTAATTGAACTCATTGTGTCCTGTTTGCCCTATAAGCCTGGGAAATATGGGCAAGCATTATCAAAATGTGAACACTTTGGGTTGTGCAACCCCGCATGTACATAGGTAATTAGGATTTTGGTCCATGTTTCTTTTCCCTTCGTTTTGGTTTCGCTCTCTTTCGTCATCCTGTGCATTGTGCTCTGTAGATTTTTGGGATCATGTTCGAGACTTAAATATTGTAAGCCCTACCGTTTGCCTTGTTGTGTTCGTGAATTCCTTGTCCCCAATATAGAGCCAGCTGTTATGTAAGTGCACCTTTTGACTTTGAAAAAACTAATAAACGTCACGAATTTTAAAAAAATGAAAAAGTATTCTTTCACTTAATTGTCTCATCCCCAGGCATGATCGTATTGTTCTTTTGATCATTTTGGTCTTTGTTTCGTCCACTTTCAGTGTTCTACGAACTCCTACCTACACCTAGGTCACAAAACTACATTAATACATGTCGACATTATTAATATTGTAATTAATTTATCCTACGCCTTTATTTGATAAAATCAATTTTGCATGTCGACACTTTGGGGGTTGTGTGCCCCCAGCATAAATATTGGGCATTAAAATTCACATGTCGACATTTTTATTTATTTATTGCCGACGGAAAATGCAGCTTCCACTTCAAATTGTCAGGGATGTTAAAACTTTGTGCTTCCCGTACCCGGATCTTGTGCCTTTCATGGCAAATGCTTCTTATTTCCCTGCTCATGGGATTTTCTTCTACTAATTACACAATTCCAGCCTGATTGGCAAATGGGGTAAAAAATCTCCCGATTTCCCACATGGGGAAATAAGGTGGGGGATTTCCAGCCTGCGCCTTGGGCACAAATTTCCATTGGAAAATGGTTTACACTTTTTCCCATTGTGTGCCCCTAATAATTAATGCCACTACCCGGGTGTAAATTTTTGCATGTGGACACTTTGTGTTATGTGCCAACGATGCCTACATCTTGGCACGAAGTGGTTCACATGGGGACACTCTGTCTTGTGCATTCCCGTAACCATTTCCCCATGAAACTAGTTGGAATAATTTTTGTTCCTTACTCGACATTTAATGGATTTATTTGTGTTATTGCTAAACCGTGCGCAATGAAGGAAAACAAAAAATAACAGTTTGTTTTCCATGCAAGTTTTGAAAGGATTTTATTCTTTTGCATTGGTCAAATTTGAGAAATCTTGGGCTACAAATTTTCCCATGTCGACACTTTGTGTTGTGCGGCCTCAGCCTGCACCTTGGGTGCAAATTTTTGCATGTTGACACTTTTTGTTGTGCGCCCCCAACTTGTGCATTGGGCGAGAATTTTCGCATGTCGAAACTTTGTGTTGTGCGCCCCCACCCTATGCCTTGGGTGCAAATTTTCCCATGTTGACACTTTGTGTTGTGCACCTCCAGCCTGTGCCTTGGGCATGAATTTTCACATGTCAACACTTTGTGTTGTGTGCCCAGCTTGCGCTTTGGGTGTAAAGTTTTCCAAACAGCCAAAAGATAAAGAAATAATTTCTATCGAGGTAAAATAAACTAAGGAGACCCCATGCCTACGCCTTGGAAAGTAAAAATAAATAATTTGTTTTTGTTGATCAAATCACGTGGGAGAAAGGAAGTTGTAAAAATACCCAGCCTGCACGCATTGGGTAGAGGAGATCTTCACATTTCGACACTTCAAGATAAGAGCCCACACGCCCAAAATCATGGGCATGAATTTCCACAAGCAGCACACTTTCCATGCCTTGTACAAGAGGAAAGAAATGCGCCTTGTTTTGCAAATTTTCACATATTCACAATATCAAGTGATAATCATGCCACGCAGCCAAGGTGCCTAGGTAATAAAGTTTTTGCCATTAAAATGGAGGCCACGTATTGTGCATAAATAGAGAATTCACAGTGTCAGCCTTTGGAAATAAGAAATTCACATGAAGACAATAAAACAATATGTGCATGCCTCAGCTTGCGCCTTGGACGCAATAGTTGTATGTAGAGAAGTAAGGTCGACACTTTGTGTTAAAAAAATGGATCTGTCATCACCAATCTGGTACTATGATAATTCTTCACCAGGAACTCCTCGTGCTATGATTATTTACTAATGCACAAACCTTTAGTTTGGTGGATGTAATCTGGAAACAAACAACAACATAACACAAGAATACCATCGACTATGATAAGACAGGAATGATGACAAATCTGAAATATCAAAATAAATTATAATATTAACATGAAACTGTTACAATCTCACCCATGAGGTACTTCAAGTGTTATTGACTTCACTTGCCTTTCACCAAGACTATGGGAGAAACTTTACAATTACACCTCTTAATGGCTTCTTCAACACACCTTTAAATTGATGGCTTCCTTTGCACACTTCCATATAATATTTCTCACTACTTCCTTCTATGTTAAATGAGGGGGGTGGCCTCTCTATTTATAGAACTTACAGGCTTATCCATCTTATCTCTAAGATAGGATAAGAAATCCTACTCTGACGAATCATATTCCATACCTTAACTCTTATCTGTACATGTAAGCTTATCTGTTAAGATAAGATAAACCTTATCATTTTACATGGGTTCCACATTTTTAGACTTTTTACAAATAAAATACACAAAATATTTATGACCTCACTCCTTGTCTTTATTACCAATATAATATTTCTAATTCCTAATCATGTAGACCCTACTTCTCTAATTACCCAAACTTTGACATTTTAACATTACCGGACCACTTACGACAAATATTTACTTTTTACAACATTCCTATTGTACTTTGACTGTTACCATACTCCACATTATTGGCGGCACCGTACTGACGGCGCCGTTATCTTCTATCAGACGCTACTACTAATTATACTTAACAACATCCTATTCCTAATACATACATTAATGAAATAGAAATTATGGAGGAAAATTTTAGTGTCGACATCTTCCCCCTTCCTAGCTTCTACTCCGTCCTTGGAGTAGACTATTCTGGTGCTTGGAAAATCTTCAACTTGTCGTGGTTGACCCATTTCATAATGGGAGTGCCATCCAATTCCTCCAGTCGGTACGTACCATTTTCATGCACAGCTGCTATTTTGTAGGGCCCCATCCATTTTGGAAGAAATTTTCTCTGTCTTCTTTTTTTGTATCTGGAATCATATACTAGAACCAAGTCTTTCACATGAAATGGAGACCACCGGATCTTTTGATCAAAGTATTCCTTCTGCTTCATTTTTTTCTTATGGCTTGTATCCTTTGCTATTTCTCTCATTTCCTCCAGCAAATGAAGATGTACCAACCTTTCTTTTACTGAATCACTTTCATCCATCCTTTCATTTTTCATAACTCTCACAGTGGGAATATCAAACTCAATAGGAAGAACTAGATCAATGCCATAGGCCAACTGAAATGGGGAGTATCCTGTTGCTGACTTTGATGTTGCCCTATATGCCCACAATGCTGCATGAATCCTTTTATCCCATTTATGTACCTGCAAGGCTGCATCTTTTGCTAGAATTTGACACAACACAAAATTTGTTCGTTCCACCTGTCCATTTGTGCTTGGCTTGTATGTTGTTGCCTTCCTATGCTTAATAGAAAACTTATTGACTAGGGCTTCTACCACCTCATTAATGAAGTGGCTTCCTTGATCTGTTACAATTTCTAATGGGCAACCAAATCTGGTGACAATGCGTTCATACATGAACCTTGCCACTTCATCCATGGAAGCTGTTTTCAATGGCCTAGCTTCAACCCACTTGGTTAAATAATCTGTGGCAACTACAATATACTTATTTTGGCGTGATGTAGTTGGAAGTGGACCTACAATGTCTATTCCCCACTTTTCAAAGGGACCAAGGGGAAGAATAGGACATAATGGAGCTGATGAAGTCTTACGGTTACCATGTGTTTGACAAATATCACATGTCTTACAATAATTATAACAATCTTTAAAAAGAGTGGGCCAGTGATAACTTGCATCCAAGATCCTTCTTGCTGTAAGTTGTCCAGAGAAGTGCCCTCCACATGTACCATTGTGGAATTCTTCTAGCAGTTCCTTCCCTTGATCACGTCCAACTGCCCTCTTGTACTGTCCATCAGGTCCTATTTGAAATAATACTCCATGCAGAATAGAATATGGACGACTGGCTTGAGTAATCTTTCTCTTAGTCTTTGCATTGGCACCATCAGGAAACTTGAATTCATTCAGATAATTCCAAATATCTATGTATTCACTAGGGATTGTGTCAAGGGATAACAATGCTGCATCGGGGAAATCATCATCATCACAAGATGATCCTAAACCATCATAGGCTCGAGAGAGTGCATCTGCATTGACATGCTTCTTTCCTGGCCTATCTATAATATCAAATTCAAATTCTTGTAGCAAAATTATCCATCTTGCTATCCTCCCTGATGGGTTAGGCTTATTTACAATATATTTTAGAGCCTGATGATCTATTACAACTAGAAATTTTTGCCCTAGCAAGTAATTTCTAAACTTCTTTACAGCAAAAATGATAGCCAGAGCCTCTTTTTTCAGTTACAGTATAATTTACCTCAGCACTGCTCATTTGTCTGCTCCCAAAGTAAATTAGATGTTCATTCCCATTTTCATCCTTTTGGCTCAAAGTACTTCCTAGTGCTGCATCTGAGGCATCAGTGTACACAATGAATGGCTTGCTCCAATCTGGATTCTTCAAAACAGGTGAAGACACCAGGGCTTCCTTCAGTTGTTCCAAAAGCTTCATGCGCCTTATTTCTTGGTTCATAAGTAACATCCTTCTTCAAGAACTGGGTTAGTGGTTGTGCAATCTTTGAGAAAATTCTTGATGAACCTTCTATAGTAACCCACATGGCCTAAAAATGATCTCAACTTACTTCTATTAAGAGGAAATGGTAAATCTTTGATTTTTGAAACTTTATCAGGATCAGTACCAATACCATCTCTGGATACAACATGCCCTAACAAAACGCCTTTAGAACATCCAAAGACACACTTTGTAGGGTTTAGTGAGGCTTGTGCTTCATCTAACCTTTGAAATGTTGTCTCCATTTGGTGCAGGTGGTCCAACTTGCTCCCATAGATGCAAAAATCATCCAGAAATACTCTGATGAAGGTCCCAATGTAGGGTTCGAACACCCTATTCATCAAATGCTGGAATGTTGCCGGAGCATTACACAACCCAAAAGGCATAACTCTATAAGAAAACGTTCCCCAAGGAGTGGTGAACGTGGTCTTCAGCTGATCTTTCTCTGCTATACGAACTTGGTTGTAGCCACTATATCCATCAGCAAAACTATAGCACTCCTGGCCAGCTACTTCGTCCAAGATCTGATCTGAAAATGGAAGAGGGTAATGATCCTTCTTTGTTGCCTTATTGAGCTTCCTGTAATCAACACAAATGCGTAGCTTCCCATTCTTTTTTATTGAGATCACAATGGGAGAAATCCATTCTGAATTCTCCACAGCAAATATGAATCCTGCATCAAGCAACTTATCTATTTCTTCTTTTACAGTCTTGAAAAAATTAGGATTCATTCTATATGGCATTTGCTTTATGGGCTTAGCACCATCTACTAGCTCAATATAATGTTCTACCCAACTTACTTGACGGAGTTCCTTGTAATCAAAAGTGAATAGGTGTATGTACCTTCGAAAGAGCTGGAGGTAGGATTCCTTCTCACTCTCCATCACAGCATCACCAATCTTTATTTGTTAGAGACGATCATCAACTTCTTCTTCAGATAATTTTATGGGGTCATGAGTTGGTGTGACTGGAAGGATATCCATGACTGAAACATCCACCTCGCTTTCTTCATCTTCAGTGTCCACTTCACTGGTACTAGAGTAATCAGAGGATGTCCAATCATCAGTTTCATCACTTGAATCCACAGGTTCTACCTTATGATGTCGAGGGATCACATTTATCTTCACCCTCTCTCTACCACGTCCAAGTGTCATGAAACCTTCATTCCAGTAGTTTCTTGCATGAACTCTCCTTAGCCATGGTCTTCCCAGCAGCATTGGGTACGCAACAGTACCATTTTTCATCACCTGAAAGTCTACCACACATACCACACCCATAACAGATATTGCCACATTTGAAACTACACCTTCTGGTTTAGTTTTTCCCTTATTTAATGACCTTAACATAAGTGTTGAAGGGCGATCAATTTTTAAACCCAACATATTCATTACAGACTCGGTCATTACATTAACTGCAGCACCTCCATCAACTAAGACATCATGAATTGAAATACCATTACATAATACCTCAGCTTGTGGAGCATAGGGATCTGCCTCTGCCTCCAAAACAGGGACCTCAACCTCCTTCCTTCTTCGAGCATTGAGTCCACCTCGCAACTCCCGCCTCTTCTCAGAAGACATAGCCAAGAGTTGACCATATGTAATATTTGCAGGCCTTTTGGACAGATCTTCCAAGATGGAGTATGGTCCTTGCCCCTGTGAAATCAGAAAATCCTGCACACCCAACTTTCTTCTCCTATGTTTCTTACTAGTTTCTTCTTTCATCTTCTTAGGATCATTTCCATCTTGATTATCTTTTTCTTTCTTTCTTTTTGTTACAAACACATCTACTTCATTATTTCTGCTCTTATCTACTACATCAAAAGAATTCACAGGTGCTTTTCCTTTATCATTATCTCCTTTACCAGATGTAGAAGCTCTATCTGGACAATTATACTTATAATGACCCTTTTTATAACAACCATAACAAACAACTTCAGAAATATTTCTTTTTGGACCTCTATCTCCTCCCTGAGAACTAAATTCCTTTCCTTGAAGAAGATTAATAGTTAACTGACCCATCTTTTTGAGTAGATCTTCATACTCAGTAGATGTACTAGGAGAAATATTTGTGCTCACCGGGAGTGGTTGTGGATTCTGGACCAAAGGTGCTAGTGTAGGCTCTACTTTAGCAACAATTTCTTTGGGCTCCTCTTCCATGCTTTCTTCTTGCCTTCTTGCAATCTCCTTTGCTTGTTCAATGGTAGCTGGGCGGTCATACTTCACTCGTTGTCTGATCTCTGGCTTCATCCCAAGAATGAAGTGCTTACAGAGGAGATTATCCACGCCATTCATCAACCCATCCGCTAGTCCTTCCTTCCGGATCTGGGCATCGAGCTTCCTCCTTAGCTCTAGAACACGAGCATGATAATCCCTTATCTTCTCCTTCTCTCCTTGGGATAGCTTTGTGATCTCGATCATGAGATCTACATATTTCTGTTGTTCACCAAATTCTTCAAGAAAAATTTCAGTTAATAAATCCCATGAATTTTTCACATTATCACCTAGTGTTTCAAACCACCTAAATGCTGAACCATCCAAAAAGGTAGGAAAAAATTTCAGTCCATTGTTCCCTTCTTATAAGGCCATTACAAATACAAGATCGCTTAAACTCTTGAATGAAAGAAGAAGCATCTTCATTAGATTGAGCTGAAAAAATAGGAATCTTTCCCATTTTCAAAAGTAACCACCGTGAAATACCAACTCACAAGTACAATCAACAAGACTTATGTGTACAAATAATTGGAATCACTATACTAGAAAGTGACTTTACACCTTTCTACAGTAAAATAGAAATGACCACGGTAAACTATGGTAAAACTTGACTTACTGCGGTAAAAACTGACTTTACTGTGGTAAACACTATTCACGGTAAAAAGTGAAGTTACTGTGGTAAATACTATTCACAGTAAAAAGTGAAGTTACTGCGGTAAATACTATTCACGGTAAAAAGTGACTTTACTGTGGTAAATACTATTCCAGCAAAAATGACTTTACCATGGTAACTACTATTCATGACAAAAATGACTTTACCATGGTAACTACTATGCACAGTAAAAACAAGGTTACCCTCTAATTGATTTTTGACTAAGTGGGAATATCTCTCCAGAAAATCCACCAACGAGGAATGGTCCCGGCAACGGAACCAAAATGTCATCACCAATCCGGCACATTCTTTACCGGGAACTCCTCGTGCTATGATTATTTACTAATGCACAGCCTTTAGTTTGGTGGATGTAATCTGGAAACAAAACAACAACATGACACAAGAATACCATCGACTATGATAAGACAGAATGATGACAAATCTGAAATATCAAAATAAATTATAATATTAACATGAAACTGTTGCAATCACCCATGAGGTACTTCAAGTGTTATCGACTTCACTTGACTTTCACCAAGACTATGGAGAAACTTTACAATTACACCTCTTGATGGCTTCTTCAACACACCTTTAAAACTGATGGCTTCCTTCGCACACTTCCTACAATATTTCTCACTACTTCCTTCTATGCTAAATGAGGGGGGTAGCCTCTCTATTTATAGAACTTCCAGGCTTATCCATCTTATCTCTAAGATAGGATAAGAAATCCACTCTGACGAATCATATTCCATACCTTAACTCTTATCTGTACATGTAAGCTTATCTGTTAAGATAAGATAAACCTTATCATTTTACATGGGTTCCACATTTTTAGACTTTTTACAAATAAAATACACAAAATATTTATGACCTCACTCCTTGTCTTTATTACCAATATAATATTTCTAATTCCTAATCATGTAGACCCTACTTCTCTAATTACCCAAAACTTTGACATTTTAACATTACCGGACCTCTTACGACAAATATTTACTTTTTACAACATTCCTATTGTACTTTGACTGTTACCGTACTCCACATTATTGGCGGCACCGTACTGACGGCGCCGTTATCTTCTATCAGATGCTACTACTAATTATAATTAACAACATCCTATTCCTAATACATACATTAATGAAATAGAAATTACGGAGGAAAATTTTAGTGTCGACACGTCCCCAGCCTGTGACTTGGTCATGAATTTTCACATGTCGACACTTTCTGTTATACACCACTAGCCTGCACCTTGGGAATGAATTTTCACATGTCGACACTTTGTGTTGTGCTCCCCCAGCCTGTGCCTTGAGCGTAATGTTGTTGCAAATCAGCAGCACTCCTAGATGCAAATCAAGGTTCTAATTTGATGTTCAGGGCATCCAGTTTCATTTCGCAACATCAAAACCTCTCTCCAAGTCTAGGACTTGTAAAAATGAGAGAGGAATCTCAAGATTAGAGGATAGTTCCTCAAACTCCTCTAATTAGATCTATTATTTGCACAACTGCAGAGGTTCAGATCCTAATTTTATCCTAGATTGCAAGGAGATAGGGATAAGAGATGCAAAAATTGAAACTAAACTAATAAGGGTGATACACCAAAGGAGTGGTGAACATTTCTTGTTCATGAAAATTGACACAAATTAGAAATTTTAATATAAAACATCATGCACAGGTTGATAAGTTGTAATCAAGAGTTTGAAATGAAGCAAACAACACATACAAAGGACTGAAAGCATTCAAAATCCTTGTATTCCAACACTAAAGAGGTAGAAAAACCTGTTACAATCCCTGGAAGGTCTGATACTTCCAAAATCACTTGTTGAAGGTGAAAACAGAAGCTTGCTATGCAAAAAGGTGTTCATCCTTTGAAAAATGAGCCAAATCTAGCTTTTACAGTGCATGGGTCAAGCCTAGGAGAGAGAAAACGTGAAAAAACATGGGAGCCATTCCCCGTTGACCAAAATCCATTAAAAACAGCATGGAGGTCCTTACAAACCCATTCCCTGACATTTTTGACCATGCTGGGGAATAATGCGACCCATTTTGCATTAAAATTGGTTGTTGAAACGTCAGTTCTGTCCATGGGCACGTACCAGAAGCGTTTTTTATTTTCTCCCTCCAAACTAAACTAAAATTCAAAATTGACCATGGAATCTTGTAGATAATTTCACCATATTTCCATTGATATAAAGAACATGAAAATCTGAGCTCTGGATCGAAAGTTATGGTGATTTGAAGTTTTAGGGCAAAAACAGGCCAAAACCAGATAGGCAGGCAAAAAGTTTAAATTTTTACCCGTTTAGTCTTTGGAACATTTTTCAAATTTTCCCCATGCTACGCCACTCTAGGTGCCACATGGCACATTCTAATTGGGTGTGGGACCTTCCTCACCATTTTTTCCCTCGGGTCGCTTGGTGTTTTTTCACCCTTTGACACGTGGCAGCTCCTGATTGGCTGCGGGCCTTCTAGGGAAAAATTTCCCACCAAAACTCCGCTGAGCCATAACTTGAAAAATACATGGAGTTAGGAGGAAAAATTTACCTTTCTAGAAATATGAGAAAGATCTCTATCCAATGGTTCCATTTCCAGAAGGTTTTGAGTTCCTGGAAAACAAAATATTCTGACTGAGGCATAAGAGAAGGAAAGATGTAAAGGAGTTAGCCACAAAATGAGTAGGGGGCACATTTGGATAATAATTTTGGCTACTCAGAGGGGTCATCTACCTGCTGGATGAATAATCAGTAGCCTGAAGTAATCCATTGGGCATGGAGTCATGAGTAGTAGATTGAAAATTTATCTGAACTTTGAAAACTTCCCTCTGAACCGCTTGAATCCCACTAGACATGGAGTTATTCCCACCAAAATGCCATCAAAACGAACTGTGCAAGAGTGAAACCAGCAGCACCAAAACCATGTACAAACTATAAGTCATACATACTCTAAATGGAACATATAGAGTGTGCACAAGCACTTCTTCTACTCAAAGCAAACGTACCTACTCTACTCTAATTGGAAGCAAAGGTGAGCTAAACGAACCCTGCAACTGGTTGTGCAAAATAGCTTCCTTTCTTCAAAATTGGCAACCATGCAAACGATTTGGAGCTGAGTATGGCTGATTGGATGAGTGGAAAATCAAAAAGAAGCTGGTCTTCTACCCAAATTCGCAAGGTGTCAACTAAAAACAAATCCAATACCTCTTTTAGTTGCTCTGCATTTGGATTGGAGAGGTATGACAGCTGATCCTTGGAACTTTGCATCTCATCCTCATGCTTAGAAGCAAGCATGACTAGTTTTGGTTTCTCCTTTGGCTCCAATGAAGCCAAATACCTGATTGGGCAAGGTATGATTTGTTGAGTATGCCCATAATTCTTATTTTCAATTCCAAGAATGGAGTTCTCTTGTAGACCTTGAATGGATGGTGTGGAAGCAATGGTAGAACCGTTTTGCCCTTTCTCTTCCTCCAATGAAGGACATGAAAGATTAAAATCTTCCAATCTTGGTTCCAAGGAGCTTCTATAAGATGCAGGGTGCTGCAAATGAATACTCTCCTCCATGACAGCAGGCTCTTGTGTTTGGAAGATGGATGATGAAAGAGAGAATGGTGGAAACTCAATTGGTTCTTCTTCATCAAAACAGTCAACCAAATCAGACAGGTAAACTACCTCATTGTTGTCCTGCTGCAAATGTTCAACCTCTCCCATGTCATTCTCTTGATCTACAACTTGATCACCATGGTTTCTTTCATCCTCCAGCATTGAGTTTGAGGGATCAAACTCTTCTTCAGTACTAGAACTTGAGAGAGATGAAGTAGAGAGAAGAACTGAAGGTTCTTCTATAACCTGCTTTGTGCTCAAAGCCTTTGGATCTACACTTTTCTCCCCCACAGTTGGAATGTGCTCCTCTTCTTTTGGATTTGGAGTAGCTTCTCCTTCCTCTTGCTGTCCCTCGTGACTGATTTTTGTAATTTGAATTGGATCAGCATTTCCTTCAAATAGGGTGCCAACATGGACACTATATTCTGAACAAATTGATTGCTAATCTGCAACTCCTTTTTACTCTTCTTTTGCTGTAACAAAATCAGTCCTGACCACCATTTGTTCTTTAACTCCAACCTCTTCTAAAGGTTTCATTAGAAAAGGGATCTTCTTCATCCCAAATTTAGGATCCCAACTCTTCAAAATTTGAATTTCTTCATCCTTGTTTGGCTTCTCTTTTTGTTGTCCTTCATGACTAATTTTTGCAATTTTTTGTGGTGGTGGAGTAGGTAAAACCTCTTGTTTCTTTGGAGGAGAGGGTGTTTCATTTAGCTCTTACGGAGGGGATGACTATTTGGAAGGGAAAAGGACAGAAGAATTGAGATGAGGTGGAAGACTAGGGGGTGGAGAAATGGATTCAACACTTGGGACAGTAGATGGAGAGTTTAAAACTTGACACTGCTGAGATAAAACAGATTGGTAAAGAGGAAAAGAAAAGGCATGAGATGGTGTGCTTACCTGTTGACAAGGTTGCTGAATACTCCTCTCATACACCTCTATTCCTTCAATCCACTTTGCAAGCAATGGCAACATTGCAATCATGAAGTCAAGCTTCTCTTGAGGGCTGTAATGCCTTGGGAAAGGTCCCACCCATGGACAGGATGCTCCATAGCTGATTCCAAATGCTTTCATTTGTGCTTGAGCCCTAGATTGTACCATGTTTACCTCCATCTTTTGGATTTTATCCAACAGACCAACATCTTGCATCTGATTGTCTTCATTGTATGCACACCCTTGCTCTTGTAAAGCTCCATAGCCAAACTGATTTTGGCATTGCTGCTCATATGGGTATGTATGCTGATTTTGAATTTTTTCAAAATGCTGATTTGGAGGATTTAAAAAACATGTTGGAGGTGGGAAAAATTGTTGCTGTTATAAATGTGATTTCCATGATGGAAATTAAGTCATGATTGCACAACTTCATGGATTGGAAAAGAATGAAGGAGATGGAAATAATAATGGATGGAAATGGATGAAAAACAGGTCTGCAACTTCAGATTTGGGTTGCTGATCAGATGGAGTTGCCAGATGTGTTTACAAGTGCCTCCAAAGGCTGAAATCTTCACAGGAACACACCAACCTGCAAAAGATGAAGTGGAAGACCTTTCAGGTCCCACCAGGCGTGCCAAAACTATTGTTGCAATTCAGCAGCACCCCTAGATGCAAATCAAGGTTCTAAGTTGATGTTCAGGGCATCCAGTGTGATTGCACAACATTGAAACCTCTCTCTAAGTGTGGGGCTTGTAAAAATGAGAGAGGAATCTACAGATTATAGGATGGTTCCTCAAACTCCTTTGATTAGATCTATTATTTGCACAACTGCAGAGGTTCAGATCCTAATTTTATCATAGATTACAAGGAGACAGGGATAAGAGATGCAAAAATTGAAACTAAACTAATAAGGGTGATACACCAAAGCAGTGGTGAACATTTATTATTCATGCAAATTGACACAAATCATAAATTACAACATAAAACATATGCATAGGTTGAAAAGCTATAATCAAGAATTTGAAATGAAGCAAACAACACATACAAAGGATTGAAAGCATTCACAGAGCCTGCATTGTGATTTTCAACATCAAAATCCTTGTATTGCAACACAAAGAGGTAGAAAAACCTATTACAATCCCTAGAAGGTCTGATACTTCCAAAATCACTTGTTTAAGGTGAAAACAGAAGCTTGCTGTGTAAAAAGGTGTTCATCCTTTGAAAAATGAGCCAAATCTAGCTTTTACAGTGCGTGGGTCGAGCCCAGGAGAGAGAAAACGTGAAAAAATGTGGGAGCCATTCCATATTGACCAAAATGCATTAAAAACAGCATGGAGGTCCTTACAATCCCATGCCCTAACATTTTTTACCATTCTGGAGAAGAATACGTCCCATTTTGCATTAAAATTGGTTGTTGAAACGTCAGTTCTATCCATGGGCTCGTACCAGAAGCGTTTTTTTAGTTTCTCCCTCCAAACTAAACAAAAATTCAAAATTGACCATGGAATCTTGTAGAGAATTTCACCAGCTTTCCATTGATATAAATAACATGAAAATCTGAGCTCTGGATTCAAAGTTATGGTGATTTTAAGTTTTATGGCAAAAACAGGCAAAAATCGGATTGGTGGGCAAAAAGTTTAAATTTTTACCTGTTTGGTCTTTCGAAAAATTTTCAAATTTTCCCCACACTCCGCCACTCCAGGTGCCACATAGCACATTTTGATTGGGTGCGGGCCCTTTCTCACCATTTTTTTCCCTCGGGTCGCTTGGTGTTTTTTCACCCTTGGACACGTGGCAGCTCTTGATTGGCTGCGGGCCTTCTAGGGAAAATTTTCCCACCAAAACTCCGTTGAGCCATAACTTGAAAAATACATGGAGTTAGGAGGAAAAATCTACCTTTCTGGAAAGCTGAGAAAGAGCTCTATCCAATGGTTCCATTTCCATAAGGTTTTGAGTTCCTGGAAAAAAAAAATTCTAACTGAGGCACAAGAGAAGGAAAGATGTAAAGGAGTTAGCCACAAAATGAGCAGGGGGCACATTTGGATAACACGTAAATTTTCACATGTTGACTCTTTGTGTTGTGCTCCCCTAGCCTGTGCCATGGGCATAAATTTTTTCATGTCGACAGTTTGTGTTGTGCGCCCCCAGCCTGCGTGTTGGGTGCGTATTTTTGCATGTCATCACTTTAGTTTGTGCGCCCCCAGCCTGTGCCTTGGGCACAAATTTATGCATGTCGACACTTTGTGTTGTGTGCCCCAGTCTGCGCCTTGGGCAAAAATTTTTGCATGTCAACACATTGTGTTGTACACCCCCAGCCTATGCCTTGGGCATGAATTTTTGCATGTCAACACTTTGTGTTGTTTTCCCCCAGCCTACGCCTTGGACACAAATTTTCACATGTGGACACTTTGTGTTGTGCGTCCCCAGCTTGCGCCATGGGCACAAATTTTCACATGTGGAAACTTTGTGTTGTGTGCCCATGCCTACGCCTTTTACTCGTATTTTCACATGTCGACACTTTGCGTTGCGCACCCCGAACCTACACCTTGCACACAAATTTTTGAATGTCGACACTTTGTGTTGTGCACCCCCAGCATGTGCCTTGGACGTGAATTTTTGCATGTCGAAACTTTGTGTTATTCGCCCCCAGCCTACACCTTGGGGCGTGGAATTTTCCCATGTCGACACTTTGTGTTGTGTGCCCCCATCCTGCGCCTTGGGCACCAATTTTCGCATGTTAACACTTTGTGTTGTGCGCCCCCCCAGCTTGTGCGTTGGGTGAGAATTTTCGCATGTCAAAACTTTGTGTTGTACACTCCCACCCTATGCCTTGGGCATGAATTTTCACATGTTGACACTTTGTGTTGTACACCTCTAGCCTGTGCCTTGGGCATGAATTTTCACATGTCAACACTTTATTTTGTGCGCCCAAGCCTGTGCCTTGGGTGTGAATTTTCACATGTCGACACTTTGCGTTCTTCGCCCCCAGCCTACGCCTTGGGTGAAAATTTTTGCATGTCTACACTTTGTGTTGTGCACCCCCAACTTGCGCCTTGGGCATGAATTTTCGCATGTCGACACTTTGTGTTGTGCGCCCCTAGCCTGCACCTTGGGCAAAAATTTTCACATGTGAACACTTTGTGTTGTGTGCCCCTAGCCTACACCTTGGGCGCAAATTTTCACATGTTGACACTATGTGTTTTGCGCCCCCATCTTGTGCCTTGGGCACGAATTTTTGCATGTCGACACTTTCTGTTGTGCACCCCCATCCTATGCCTTGGGCATGAATTTTTGCATGTCTACACTTTGTGTTCTGCGCCCCCAGCCTGCGCCTTGGGAGTGAAATTTTTCAAGTCAACACTTTGTCTTGTGTGCCCCCAGGCTGCAACTTGGGCATGAATTTTCACATGTCAACACTTTTTGTTTTTTCCCCCCGGCATGCACCTTGGGCGTGAATTTTCACATGTTGACACTTTGTGTTGTGCACCCCATCCAGCACCTTGGGAACAAATTTTTTCATGTCAAAACTTTGTGTTGTGCGCCCGCAGCCTATGCCATGGGTGAAAATTTTCGCATGTTGACACTTTGTGTTGTGTGCCCCAAGCCTTTTCCATGGGCATGAATTTTCGAATGTCGACACTTTGTGTTGTGTGCCCGCAGCCTGCATCTTGGGTGAAGATTTTTTCATGTTGACACTTTGTGTTGTGTGCCCCCATCCTATGCCTTGGGTGTGTATTTTCACATGTCAAAACTTTGTGTTGTGTGCCCCCAGCCTATGCCTTGGGCACGAATTTTCACATGTCGACACTTTTTGTTATGCACCCCTAGCCTGCGCCTTGGGCACAAATTTTTGCATGTTGACACTTTGTGTTGTGCACCCAAGCCTGCGCCTTGGGCGCAAATTTTCAAATGTCAACACTTTGTGTTGTGCGGCGCCAGCCTGCGCCTTGGGAGTGAATTTTTGTATGTCGACACTTTGTGTTGTGTGCCCCTAGCCTGCACCTTGGGAAAGAATTTTCACAAGTCAACACTTTATGTTGTGCACCCCTAGCCTACGCCTGTGGTACAAATTTTCACATTTTGACACTTTGTGTTGTGCGCCCCCAGCCTGTGCCTTGGGTGTGAATTTTCGAATGTTGACACTTTTTGTTTTACACCCCCAACCTCTGCCTTGCGTGTGAATTTTCACATGTCGACACTTTCTATTGTGCAACCCCAGCCTGTGCCTTGGGCACGAATTTTCGCATGTCAACACTTTGTGTTGTGCGCCCTCAACATGTGCCTTGGGAAAAAAATTTCGCATGTCGACACTTTGTGTTGTGTGCCCCCAGCCTGTGCCTTGGGTGTCAATTTTTTCATTTCGACACTTTGTATTCTGCGCCCCCATCCCTCGTCTTGGGAGTGAATTTTTTCATGTCGACACTTTGTGTTGTGTGCCCCCAGCCTCCGCATTGGGCACAAATTTTCACGTGTCGACACTTTATGTTGTGCGCCCCCAGCCTGCATCTTGGGTGTAAATTTTCGCATGTCGACACTTTGTGTTGTGTACCCCCAGCCTAAGCCTTGGGCGTGAATTTTCACATGTCGACACTTTGTGTTGTGCGGCCCCAACCTTCGCCTTTGGGGCAAATTTTCACCTGTCGATACTTTGTGTTGTGTGTCCCCAGACTGCGACTTGGGTGTGAATTTTCACATATCGACAGTTTATGTTGTGCACCCCTAGCCTATACCTTGGGTGTGAATTTTTGCATATTGACACTTTGTGTTGTGCACCTCGATCCAGTGACTTAAGCATGAATTTTCACATGTCGACACTTTGTGTTGTGCACTCCCATCCTATGCCTTGGGCACAAATTTTCACGTGTTAACACTTTGTGTTGTGTGCCCCCAGTATATGCCTTGGGTGTGAATCTTCACATGTCGAAACTTTGTGTTGTGCGCCCCCATCCTATACCTTGGACACAAATTTCTACATGTTGACATTTTGTATTGTGCACCCCCAGCCTATGCCTTGGGTGTGAATTTTCGCATGTCAAAACTTTGTGTTGTGCACCCCCAGCCTATGGCTTGGGCGTGAATTTTTGCATGTGTGTTATGCACCCCCAGCCTGTGCCTTGGGCGTGAAATTTCACATGTCGACACTTTGTGTTGTGCACCCAAGCCTGCACCTTGGGCACGATCTTTCACATTTCGACACTTTGTGTTGTGCACCCCCAGCCTAGGCCTTGGGCACAAATTTTTGCATGTCGACACTTTGTGGTGTGCTCCCCCATCCTGCGCCTTAGGTGTGAATTTTCACATGTTGACACTTTGTATTGTATGCCCCCAGTCTGCGCCTTGGGCACGAATTTTCACATGTTGACACTTTATGTTGTGCGCCCCTAGCCTACGCCTTGGGCGTAAATTTTTGCATGTTGACACTTTGTGTTTTCCTCCCCCAGCCTTTGCCTTGGGCGTGAATTTTCACATGTTGACACTTTGTGTCTTGCACCCTATTATCCAAAATGTGCCCCCTACTCATTTTGTGGATAACTCCTCTCATTCTTCCCTCTCTTGTGCCTCAGTCACAAAATTTTGCTTTTTAGGCACTCAAAACCTTCTAAAAATGGCACGATTGGATGGAGCTCTCTCTCAGGTTTCCAGAAAGGTAAAGTTTTCCTCTTAACTCCTCATATTTTTCAAGTTATGGCTCGGTAGAGTCTTTTTGGGAAATTTTCACCTAGAAGGCCCGTAGCCAATCAGAACTTGCCACGTGTCTAGGTCAAAAATATCAAAGCGACCCGATTTGGTCCTGTTTTTCCCTAAAATTTCAAATCGCCTTATCTTTCGATCCAGAGCTCAGATTTTCACGTTCTTTATATCAATAGAAATATGGTGAAATTCTCTACATGATTCTAGGTTCAATTTTACATTTTGGTTGAGTTTGGAGAGAGAAAATCAAGAAACATCTCTGGCACGTGGTAATGGCCAGAAATGACGTTTCAATAACCAGTTTTAATGCAAAATGGGTCGCATTCTTCTTCAGCATGGCCAAAAATGTTAGGGCATGGGTCTGTAAGGATTCCCATGATGTTTTAATGAATCTTCATTCAATGGGGAATTGCTTCCATGTTTTTTACATGTTTTCTCTCTCCTGGGCTCGACCCATGCATTGTAAAAGCCAGATTTGGCTCATTTTTTTGGGGGTTGAACATTTTTTTGGATAGTAAGCTTCTTCTTTCACTTTAAACAAGTGATTTTTGCAAGTATCAGACCTTCTTCATGATTGTAACAGGTTTCTTCCTCTTTTATGTTGCAAATGCAAGGATTTTGACAGTGAAAAATGACAGTGCAGACTCTGTGATCAATTTTCAGTCCTTTGTTTGTATTGTCTTGCTTCATTTCAGACCTCTAATTACATCTTATCAGCCTGTGTATGATGTTTCATGTTTCATTTGATGAAATTGTGTCAATTTGCATAAACAAGAAGTGTTCACCTCTGCAATTATGCAAATAATAGATCTAATAAGAGGAGTTTGAGGAACCAGCCTCTAATCTAGAGATTCCTCTCTCATTTTAAAAGTCCCACACTTGGAGAGAGGTTTCAATGTTGTGCAATCACACTGGATGCCTGAAACATCAACTTAGAAACCTGATTTACATCCAGGGGTGCTGCTGATTTGCAACAATAGTTTTGGCACGCCCGGTGGGACCTTAGAGGTCTTTCACTTTATCTTTGACAAGTTGCTGTGTTCTTGTTAAAGATTCAGCCTTTTGGAGGCACTTTCAAAAGCACATCTGGCGACTCCATCCGGTAAACAAATCATTATCTAAGTTGTAGACCTATTTTCCATTCATTTCCATCCATTCTTCTTTCCATCATTTTCATTCTTTTCCATTCCATGAAGTTGTGCAATCATGACTTCATTTCCATCATGAAATTCACATTTACAACAGCAGTATATCACACCTCCAACATGTTTTAACAAATCCTCCAAATCAGCATTTTGATCAAATTCAAAATCAGCATATCTACCCATATGAGCAGCAGTGCCAAAGTCATTTTGGTTGTGAAGCACATCAAGAACAAGGGTATGCATGAAATGAAGACAATCAAATGGAAGATGTAGATTTTGTGGAAAAAATCCAAAAGATGGAGGCAAAGATGGTGCAATCAAGAGCAGCAGCACAAATGAAAGCTTTTAAAATTGGTTGCAGGACTCCTTGTCCATGGGGAGGCCCTTTTCCAAGACACTTCAGCCCTCAGGAGAAGTTGGACTTCATGATGAAGATGCTGCCCAACTTGCACAATGGATAGCAGAAATAGAGGCCTATACACTTGGTGTTGAACAACCTTGTCAATGGGTAAGTTCTACACCATCATCTAGTTTTTCTCTTCCCATTACTCAAGTACCATCATCTCTTTTGGAATTTCAAATTCTAAATCCAGTCAATGCTGCCCCAGGAGTTAATTCCATTTCTCCATTTTCTAGTCTTCCACGATATCTCAATTCTTCCTTCCCCTTTCCTTCCAAACAGTCATCCCCTCCACAAAAGCTAACAGAAATACCCTCTCCTCCAAAGAAACAAGAGTTTCTACCTCCTCCACCACCACAAAAAAATTTCTGAGCCATTTGAGTTACAATCCACTTCTCCTCTTGCATTCCCAAATCCATGTTGGGAGGATAAAAATCATAATTCTAGTCAAGGAAAACAAAAGCAAAAAGAAAATCCAAACAAGGATGAAGAAATTCGAAGTCTCAAGAGTTGGGCTCTTAAATTTGGGATGACAAAGATCCCCTTGATGGTTAAGTCTTTAGAAGAGGTTGGAGTTGGAAAACAAGTGGTGGTTAGGACTGAATTTGTTTGCAACAGGACAAGAGCAAAAAGAAGAAGCAGATCAACAATCAGTTTGCTCAGAAAGTAGTGTCCATGTTAGCATTCTATTTGAAGAGAATGCTGATTCAATTCAAGTTGCACAATCAGCCATGGAGGAAGAAAGCTCTAAAGAAGATCCTACAGTCCCAACTTGTCCTCTAGAGCAGTAGATTGACGAGTTTGACTTAACGAACTTCATGCTAGAGGAAGAGTTCTATCAAGAACAAGATTGTCTTCAAGTAGTAGAAGAGGGAGAAGCTGCTCCAAATCCAAAAGAAGAGGATCACATTCTAGTTTTGGAGGAGAAAATTACAGATCCAAGGGCTTTTGAGCGTAAAGCAGGCTACAAGAGAACCTTCAATTCTTCTTTCTACTTCATCTCTCTCGAGTTCTAGTGCTAAAGAAGAGTTTGATCTCTCAAACTCAATGTTGGAGGATGAAAGAAACCATGATGATCAAGTTACAGATCAAGAGGATACCATGGAGGAAGTTGAGCATTTACAACAGGAAAATAATGGGGTAGTTTATCTATCAGATTTGGAGGACTGTTTTGATGAAGAAGAACCGGTTGAGTTCCTACCATTCTCTCTTTCATCATCCATGTACCAAACACCTGAGCCTACTGTCATGAAGGAGAGCAACCATTTGTAGCATCCTGCATCTTATAGCAGCTCTTTTGAACCAAGATTGGAAGATTTTAATCTTTCATGTCATTCATTGGAGGAAGAGAAAGGGAAAAAAGGTTCTACGTTTGCTTCTGCACCATCCATTCAAAAGGGTTTACAAGAGAACTCCATTCTTGGAGTTGAAAATCAGGGCAATGGGTATACTCAAAGGACCATACCTTGCCCAATCATGTATCAAGCTTCATTGGAATCACAGGAGAAGTCAGAACCAGTCATGCTTTCTCCTAAGCATGAGGATGAGCTACAAAGAACCAAGGATCAGCTCTCATACCTCTCCAATCCAAATGTAGAACAAATAAAAGAGGTATTGAATTTGCCTTCACCTGATACCTTGATGATTTGGGTGGAAGACCAGCTTCTTGTTGATTTTCCATTCATCCAATCAGCCATGTTCAATGCCAAATCAGTTGCATGGTTGCCAATTTTGAAGAAAGGAAGCTATTTTACACAACCAGCTGCAGGGTTTGTTTAGCTTACCTTTGCTTCTAGTTAGAATAGAATAGGTAGATTTTCTTTCAGTAAAAGAAGTGTTTGTGCACACTCTGCATGTTCCGTTTTGGAGCATGTATGACCCTTTAGTTTTTTACATAGTTTTGTGGTGCTGGTTTTGCTCTTGCACAGTCCATTTTAGTGGGTTCCCAAGTGGCTTAGAGAGGAGGTTTTCAAAGTTCATATCAGTTTGTAGGCTAGAATTCATGACTCCATGCCCAATGGATGCTTTAGGCAACTGGTAACTTCATCCAGCAGTCAGATGACCCCTCTAAGTCACCAAAATTGTTATCCAAAATGTGCCCCCTACTCATTTTGTGGCTAACTCCTCTCATTCTTCCCTCTCTTGTGCCTCAGTCACAAAATTTTGCTTTTTAGGCACTCAAAACCTTCTGAAAATGGCACCATTGGATAGAGATCTCTCTCAACTTTCTAGGAAGGTAAAGTTTTCAATCTAACTCCTCATATTTTTTAAGTTATGGCTTGGTGGAGTTTTTGTGGGAAATTCTCGCCTAGAAGGCCCGCAGCCAATCAGAACTTGCCACGTGTCCAAGCCAAAAATATCAAAGCGACCCGATTTGGCCTTGTTTTTCCCTAAAACTTCAAATCACCATATCTTTCGATCCAAAGCTCAGATTTTCACGTTCTTTATATGAATGGAAATATGGTGAAATTCTCTACATGATTCAAGGGTCAAGTTTGCATTTTAGTTGAGTTTGGAGAGAGAAAATCAAGAAACACCTTTGGAACGTGGTAATGGCTAGAAATGATGTTTCAACAACTAGTTTTAATGCAAAATGGGTCGCATTCTTCTTCAACATGGCCAAAAATGTTAGGGCATGGGTATGTAAGGACACCCATGTTGTTTTAATGTATCTTCATTCAATGGGAAATGGCTTCCACCTTTTTTACACGTTTTCTCTCTCCTGGGCTTGACCCATGCATTGTAAAAGCCAGATTTGGCTCATTTTTTTGGGGTTTGAACATTTTTTTGGATAGCAAGATTCTTCTTTCACGTTCAACAAGTGATTTTTTCAAGTATCAGACCTTCTTCATGATTGTAACAGGTTTCTACCTCTTTGATGTTGCAAATGCAAGGATTTTGACAGTGAAAAATGACAGTGCAAACTCTGTGATCAATTTTCAGTCCTTTGTATTGTCTTGCTTCATTTCAGACCTCTAATTGCATGTCAACACTTTGTGTTGTGTGCCCCCAGCCTGGGCCTTGGGCATGAAATTTTACATGTCAACACTTTGTGTTGTGTGCCCTCAGCATGCGCCTTGGGCACAAATTTTCACATGTTGACACTTTGTGTTGTGCGCCCCCAGCCTGAGCATTGGGCGTGAATTTTTGCATTTCGACACTTTGTGTTTTGCGCCCCCATCCTGCGTCTTGGGCATGAATTTTCACTTGTCTAGACTTTGTGTTGTGTGCCCCCAGTCTACAAACCTTGGGCAAAATTTTTCACATGTCGACACTTTGTGTTGTGCGCCTCCAGCCTACGTTTTGGGCATAAATTTTTGCATGTCGACACTTTGTGTTGTGCACCTCTAGCCTATGCCTTGGGCACAATTTTAACATGTCGAAATTTTGTGTTGTGCGCCCCCAGCCTGTGCCTTGGGTGTAAATTTTTGCATGTTCACACTTTGTGTTTTGCGCCCCCAGCCTATGACTTGGGTGTGAATTTTCACATAACGACACTTTGTGTTGTGCGCCCCCAGCCTGTACCTTGGGCGTGAATTTTCACATATTGACACTTTGTGTTGTGCACACCCATCCAGCACCTTGGGCATGAATTTTTACATGTCGACACTTTGTGTTGTGCACCCCTAGCCTATGCCTTGGGCATAAATTTTCACATGTTGACACTTTGTGTTGTGTGCCCCTAGCCTATGCCTTGGGCGTGAATTTTCACATGTCGACACTTTGTGTTGTGTGCCCCCAGCCTACGCCTTGGGCGCACATTTTTTCATGTTGACACTTTGTGTTGTGAACCCCTAGCCTATGCCTTGGGTGTGAATTTTTTCATGTCAAAACTTTTTGTTGTGCGCCCCTAGCCTAGGCCTTGGTCACGAATTTTCACATGTCGACAGTTTGTGTTATGCTCCCCCAGCCTGCGCCTTAGGAGTGAAATTTCACATGTCAACACTTTGTGTTGTGCACCCAAGCCTGCGCCTTGGGCACGAATTTTCACATGTCGACACTTTGTGTTGTGCACCCCCAGCCTGCGCCTTGGGCGTGAATTTTTACATGTCGATAGTTTGTGTTGTGTGCCCCCAGCCTATGCCTTAGGCATGAATTTTCACATGTCGACACTTTGTGTTGTCCACCCCCAGCCTGTGCCTTGGGCACAAATTTTCACATGTCGAAACTTTATGTTGTGCGCCCCTAGCCTGCGCCTTGGGTGTAAATTTTCACATGTTGAAAAATTGTGATTTTTTTCCCCCAGCCTGTGCCTTGGGCGTGAATTTTTTCATGTCAAGACTTTATGTTGTGCACCCCTAGCCTATGCCTTGGGCATGAATTTTTGCATGTTGACACTTTGTGTTGTGCGCCCCCATCCTGCACCTTGGGCTCAATATTTCACATGTCGACACTTTGTGTTGTGTGCCCCCAGTCTGCAATTTGGGCGAGAATTTTCACATGTCGACACTTTGTGTTATGTACCGCCAGCCTACACCTTGGGCATGAATTTTTGCATATTCACACTTTGCATTGTGTACCTCCATCCAACTCCTTGGGCATGAAATTTTGCATGTTCACACTTTGTGTTGTGTGCCCCTAGTATGTTCCTTCGGCACGAATTTTCGGATGTCGACACTTTGTGTTGTGCACCCCCAACCTGCGCCTTAGGCACAAATTTTTACATGTTGACACTTTGTGTTGTGTGCGCCCAGACTGTGCCTTAGGCACGAATTTTCACATGTTGAAAATTTGTGTTGTGCGCCGCCAACCTATGCCTTGGGCGTGAATTTTCAAATGTCGACACTTTTTGTTATGTGCTACCAGCCTGTACATTGGGCATGACTTTTTGAATGTCGACACTTTGTTTTTTGCACCTAAGACTACGCCTTGGTCACGAATTTTCACATTTTGAAACTATGTGTTGTGCACCCCCAGCCACCACCTTGGGTGTGAATTTTTACATGTCGAAACTTTGTGTTATGCACCCCCATCTTGCGCCTTGAGCATGAATTTTCACATGTCGATACTTTGTGTTGTGTGCCCCCAGCCTACACCTTGGGCATGAATTTTCACATGTCAACACTTTGTGTTGTGTGCCCCCATCCTACGCCTTGGGTGAAATTTTTTACATGTTGACACTTTGTGTTGTGTACCTTCACAAACTTTTCCTTGAGACATGAATTTTCAAATGAACCAACATTGTGTTATGCACCCCCAGCCTGCGCCTTGGAAATGAATCTTGATATGTCAAGACACATTGAACCCATTAAGACACAAAAAGAGACATGTCAATATGATAATAGAACATTTAAAACTTCACCACAAATGAAGTACATACCTTGAGATCTCATACACAGACCACATAAGCTACTTGCTAGTACAACTCATAGATGCTAGACTAAATGACACAAATTTTTCACATGTAAACACTTTGAGTTGTGTGCCCCCAGCCTGTGCCTTAGGCACAATTTTTTTCATGTTGACACTTTTTGTTTTATGCCCTCAGCCTATACCTTGGGCATGAATTTTTGCATGTCGACACTTTGTGTTGTGCACCCCCAGCCTGTTCCTTGGGCACAAATTTTCACATGTCAACACTTTGTGTTATTTTCCCCCAGCCTGCGACTTGGGCATGAATTTTCACATGTCGACACTTTGTGTTGTGTGCCCCCAGCCTGCACCTTGGGCGTGAATTTTCGCATATTGACACTTTGTATTGTGTACCCCCATCCAGCGCCTTGGGCATGAATTTTTCCATGTCAAAACTTTGTGTTGTGCGCCCCCAGCCTATGCCTCGGGCACAAATTTTCACATGTGGACACTTTTTGTTGTGTGCCCCCAGCCTGTGCCTTGGGCACGAATTTTCGCATGTCGACACTTTGTGGTGTACGCCCTCAGTCTATGCTTTGGGTGTAAATTTTTACATTTTGACACTTTGTGTTGTGCGCCCCTAGCCTATACCTTGGGCATGAATTTTTGCATGTCGAAGCTTTGTGTTGTGTGCCCCCAGCCTATGCCTTGGGCACGAATTTTCACATGTTGACAGTTTTTTGTTATGCACCCCCAGGCTTCGCCTTGGGCACAAATTTTCACATGTTGACACTTTGTGTCATGCACGCAAGCCTACACCATGGGCATGAATTTTCACATGTCGACACTTTGTGTTGTGCGCCCCCAGCCTACTCCTTGGGCAAAAATTTTCGTATGTGGACACTATGTGTTGTGTGAGCCCAGCCTACACCTTGGGCACGAATTTTTACATGTCAACACTTTGTGTTGTGCACCACCAGCCTGTGCCTTGGGCACAAATTATCACATGTTGACACTATGTGTTGTGCACACCCAGCTTGCACCATGGGCACAAATTTTCACATGTCGACACTTTGTATTGTGTACCCCAACCCTGCGCCTTGGGCACAAATTTTTGCATGTCGACACTTTGTGCTATGCACCCCCAGCCTGCACCTTGGGTTTGAATTTTTGCATGTCGAAAATTTGTGTTGTGTGTCCCCATCTTGTGCCTTGGGCATGAATTTTAGCATGTCGACACTTTGTGTTGTGCACACCCAGCCTGCGCATTGGGCGTGAATTTTGACATGTTGACACTTTGTGTTGTGCGTCACTAGCTTGCACCTTGGGTGTGAATTTTTACATGTCGACACTTTGTGTTGTGCACCCCGAGCATGCGCCTCAGGCAAAAATTTTCACATGTTAAAACTTTGGGTTGTGCGCACCCAGCCTGGTCCTTGGGCACAAATTTTTTCATGTTGACACTTTTTGTTTTGCGCCCCCAACCTATGCCTTGGGCACAAATTTTTACATGCCGACACTTTGTGTTGTGCACCCCCAGACTGTTCCTTGGGCACAAATTTTCACATGTCAACACTTTGTGTTGTGTGAACCCAGCCTGTGACTTGGGCATGAATTTTCACAAGTCGACACTTTGTGTTGTGCACCCCTAGCCTATACCTTGGGCGTGAATTTTCGCATATTGAGACTTTGTGTTGTGCACCCCCATTCATCGCCTTGGGCACGAATTTTTGCATGTCGACACTTTGTGTTGTGCGGCCCCAGCCTATGCCTCAGGCAAAAATTTTCACATGTTGACACTTTGTGTTGTGTGCCCCCAGCCTATGCCTTGGGCACTAATTTTTGCATGTCGACAGTTTGTGTTGTGCGCCCCCAGCCTATGCCTTGGGTGTAAATTTTTGCATGTTGACACTTTGTGTTGTGCGCCCCCAGCTTGTGCCTTGGGCTATGAATTTTCACATGTTGAAGCTTTGTGTTGTGCACCCTTAGCCTATGCCTTGGGCACGAATTTTCACATGTTGACACTTTTTGTTATGCACCCACAAGCTGCACCTTGGGCACAAATTTTCACATGTTGACACTTTGTGTTGTGTGCCCAAGCCTATGCCTTGGGCATGAATATTCACATGTCGACACTTTGTGTTGTGCACCCCTAGCCTGCACCTTGGGTGCTAATTTTTGCATGTCAACACTTTGTGTTGTGCACCATCAACCTGTAACTTAGGCGTGAATTTTCACATGTTGACACTTTATGTTGTGCACCCCCAACCTGTGCCTTGGGCACGAATTTTCACATGTCGACACTTTGGGTTGTGCGCCCCCAGCCTACGCCTTGGGTGTAAATTTTCACATGTTTTGCACCCCCAGCCTATGCCTTGGACATGAATTTTTGCATGTCAACACTTTGTATTGTGTACCCCTAGCCTATGCCTTGGGCACGAATTTTCGAATGCCAATTATTTGTGTTGTGTGCCCCCATCCTGCGCCTTGGGTGTGAATTTTCACATGTCAAAAATTTGTGTTGTGTGCCCCCAACCTCTGACTTGGGCATGAATTTTCACATGTCAACAATTTGTGTTTTCTGCTGTCATCCTACACCTTGGGTGTGAATTTTCACATATTGACACTTTGTGTTGTACACCCCCATCCAGCACCTTGGGCATGAATTTTTACATGTCGACACTTTGTGTTGTGCGCCCCGAGCCTATGACTTGGGTGAAATTTTTCACATTTTTACACTTTGTGTTGTGTGCCCCTAGAATATGGCTTGGGCATAGCTTTTCGCATGTCGACACTTTGTGTTGTGTGCCCCCAGCCTGCACTTTGGGCACAAATTTTTTCATGTTGACACTTTGTGTTGTGCGCCCCCAGACTGTGCCTTGGGCACAAATTTTTGCATGTCAAAACTTTGTGTTGTGCACCCCCAGCCTATGCCTTGGGCGTGAATTTTTGCATGTCGACACTTTGTGTTATGTAACCCTAGCCTGCACCTTGGGCACGAATTTTCACATGTCGACACTTTGTGTTGTGCGCCCAAGACTGCGCCTTGGGTACGAATTTTTGTATGTTGACACTTTGTGTTGTGCACCCCCAGCCTGTGCCTTTGGTGTGATTTTTTGCATGTCAAAACTTTGTGTTGTGCGCCCCCAGCCTGCACCTTGGGTGTGAATTTTTGCATGTCGAAACTTTGTGTTTTGGGCGCCCACCCTGCGCCTTGGGTGTGAATTTTTTTATGTCGACACTTGTGTTGTGGCAACCCCCAGGCCTATACCTTGGGCATGAATTTTCACATGTCAACACTTTGGTGTTGTGTTCCCCAGCCTACTCCTTGGGCACAAATTTTCGCATGTTGACACACTTTGTGTTCGTGTGCCCCAGCCTGTGTCTTGTGCAGCGAATTTTCAACATGTTGACACTTTGTGTTTTGGGAACCGCCAAGCCTAGTGCCTTGGGCACGGATTTTCACATGTCGACAACTGTTGTGTCATGCACCCCTAGCCTGTGCATTAGGCATGAATTTTTGTATGTCAAAACTTTGTGTGGTGCACCCTCAACATGCACCTTGGGTGCATTAGGCGTGAATTTTTGCATGTCGACACTTTGTGGTGTGCGCCCCAACCTGTGCCTGGCAAAATTTTCACATGTTGACAGTTGTGTGGTTGTGCACAAGCTATGCCTGGGCAGGACGATCACATGTCGACACTTTGTGTTGTGCAACCCCTTAGCATGCACCTTGGGTGCTTAATTTTGCATGAAAAAGTTGTGTTGTGCCACCATCAACCTGTAAATTAGGCGTGAATGTTCACATGTTGACACTTTTGTTGGTATGCAAACCCCACCCTGTGCCTTGGGCACGAATTGTCACATGCGACACATTTGGGTTGTTGCGCCCCAAGCACTACGCTGGGGGGAAATGTTTCACCATGTTTTGCACCCCCAGCCTATGAATTGGGACATGAATTTTTGAATGTCAACACTTGTATTGTGTACCTGCCTATGCCTTGGGCACGAATTCGAATGCCAATTAGTTGTGTGGTGTGCCCCCATCCTGCGCCGTGGGTGTGACTTGTCAAATGTCAAAACTTTGTGTTGGGTTGCCCCCAACCTCTGACTTTGGGCATGAATGTTCAACCATGTCAACAATTTGTGTTTTCTGCTGTCATCCGACACCTGGGGTTTGTGAATTTCAATATTGACACTTTGTGTTGTACACCCACATCCAGCACCTTGGCATGAGTATTTTTAATAGTCGACAAATGGTGTTGTGCGGCCCGAGCTATGGACTGGGTGAAATTTTTCACATTTTACACTTTGTGTTGTGTGCCTCCATTTAGAATATGGCTTGGAATAGTTTCGCATTGTGCGACAATTTGTGTTGTGTGCCCCCAGCCTCGGCACTTTGGGCACAAAGTTTTTCATTGGGACACTTTGTGTTGGCGACCACAGACTGGCCTTGGGGCCAAATTTTTGGCATGTCAAAACTTTGTGTTGGCAACCCCCAGCAATTGCCTTGGGCGGTGAATTTTGCATGTCGACAATTCAGGTGTTATGTACTAGCCCTTGCACTTGGGCACGAATGTTCACTGTCGAACTTTGTGTTGTGCGCCCAAGACTGCGCAATTGCGGTACGAAATTTTGTATGTTGACACTTTGTGTTGTGCACCCCAAGACTGTTGCCTTTGGTTTGTGATTTTGCATGTCAAAACTTTGTGTTGTGGCCCACAAGCCTGCCCTTGGGTGTGAATTTTGCATGTCGAAACTTTGTGTTGAGGCGGCTCCACATGCGCATGGGTGTGAATTTTTTACGTCGACACTTTGTGTTTGTTGCAACCCCAGCTATACCTTGGGCATGAATTCCACATGTCAACACTTTGTGGTTGTGTTCCCCAGCCACGCCCTTGGGCACAAAATTTCGCATGTTGAACTTTGTGTTGTGGCCCTCAGCCGGTGTCTTGTGGCAAGAATTTTAACATTGTTGACACTTTGTGTTTTGTAACCCAAGCTAGGCTTGGGCACGGATTTCAAGGTCGACACTTGTGTCAGCACCCCTAGCATGGCATTAGGCGAGAATTTTGTTAGTCAAAAACTTTGTGTGGTGCACCCTCAACATGCACCTTAGGGTGCATAGGCGTGAATTTTTGCAGTGTCGACACTTTTGTGTGGCGCCCCAACCTGTGCATTGGGCAAAAAATTTTTACATTGTAGACACTTTAGGTGGTGCGCCCCCAAACTTCGCCTTGGTCAACAAATTTTTGCATGTTGACACTTTGTGTTTTGCACCCCCAGCCTGTGCCTTGGGAATGAATTTTCACATCCTGAACACTTGTATGTGCACCCATTAGCTTATGCTTGGGCTCAAAATTTTGAATGTCGAACTTGTGTTGTGCACCCCCATCATAGGCCCTTGGGCAATGAATTCGCATGTGTTATACTTGTGTTGTGCGTCCCCAGCCGCGCCTCTTGGGAGTGAAAGTGTTGCAAGTCAAACACTTGTCTTGTGTGCCCCCCCCCCCCCGGTGCAATTGGGCATGAAAAATTTTGATCATGTAACACGTTGTGTTTGTTCCCCCAGCATGCACCTTGGGCATGACAGGAAATTTTCCCATGTTGACACTTTGTGTTGTGCCACCCCCATCCAGCACCTGGGCACAAATTTTTAATGTAAAAACTTTGTGTTGGGCCCACCCGAGCCGGTGCCTTGGGCGCAAATTTCGCAGTTGACACTGTGTGTGTGTTGCCCCCAGACTTTGCATGGGCCGTGAATTTGAATGTCGACACTTTGTGTGTGCAACCCCATCCTATGCCCCTGGCAGAATTTTCGCATTCTATACTTTGTGTTTTGCGTCCCAAGCCGCGCCGTGTGGGAGTGAAATTTTGCCAGTCAACACTTGTCTTGTGTGCCCCCAGGCTGCAACTTGGGCATGAATTTTTGACATGTCAACACTTTGTGTTTTTTCCCCCCAGCATGCACCTTGGGCATGAATTTTCACATGTTGACACTTTGTGTTGTGCACCCCCATCCAGCACCTTGGGCACAAATTTTTTCATGTAAAAACTTTGTGTTGTGCACCCGCAGCCTGTGCCTTGGGCGCAAATTTTCGCATGTTGACACTTTGTGTTGTGTGCCCCCAAGCTTTCCAATGGGCGTGAATTTTTGAATGTCGACACTTTGTGTTGTGTGCCCCCATCTTGCATCTTGGGTGAAGATTTTTTCATGTTGACACTTTGTGTTGTGTGCCCCCATCTTGTGCCTTGGGCGTGAATTTTTACATGTCGAAACTTTGTGTTGTGTGCCCCCAGCCTAAGTCTTGGGAACGAATTTTCGCATGTCGACACTTTTTGTTATGTGCCCTCAAGATGCACCTTGGGCACAAATTTTCGCATCTTGACACTTTGTGTTGTGTGCCCAAGCCTATGCCTTGGGCACGAATTTTCACATGTCGACACTTTGTGTTGTGCACCCCTAGCCTACACCTTGGGTGCTAATTTTTGCATGTCAACACTTTGTGTTGTGCACCATCAACCTGTAACTTAGGCGTGAATTTTCACATGTAGACACTTTATGCTGTGCACCCCCAACCTGTGCCTTGGGCACGAATTTTCACATGTCGACACTTTGGGTTGTGCGCCCCCAGCCTACGCCTTGGGTGCAAATTTTCACATGTTTTGCACCCCCAGCCTGTGCCTTGGACATGAATTTTTACATGTCAACACTTTGTATTGTGCACCCCTAGCCTATGCCTTGGGCACGAATTTTCGAATGCCAATTCTTTGTGTTGTGTGTCCCCAGCCTGCGCCTTGGGTGTGAATTTTCACATGTAGAAAATTTGTGTTGTGTGCCCCCAACCTATGACTTGGGCATGAATTTTCACATGTCGACACTTTGTGTTTTTCGTCGTCAGCCTACACCTTGGGCATGAATTTTCAAATATTGACACTTTGTGTTATACACCCCCATCCAGCACCTTGGGCATGAATTTTTTCATGTCGACACTTTGAGTTGTGCGCCCCGAGCCTATAACTTGGGTGAAAATTTTCACATTTTGAAACTTTGTGTTGTGTGCCCCTAGAATATGGCTTGGGCACAACTTTTCGCATGTCGACACTTTGTGTTGTGTGCCCCCAGCCTGCACCTTGGGCACAAATTTTTTCATGTTGACACTTTGTGTTGTGCACCCCCAGACTGTGCCTTGGGCACAAATTTTCACATGTCAAAACTTTGTGTTGTGCACCCCCAGCCTATGCCTTGGGCGTGAATTTTTGCATGTCGACACTTTCTGTTATGCAACCCTAGCTTGCACCTTGGGCACGATTTTTCACATGTCGACACTTTGTGTTGTGCGCCCAAGACTGCGCCTTAGGTACGAATTTTTGTATGTTGACACTTTGTGTTATGCACCCCTAGCCTGTGCCTTTGGTGTGATTTTTTGCATGTCAACACTTTGTGTTGTGCGCCCCCAGCCTGCACCTTGGGCGTGAATTTTTGCATGTCGAAACTTTGTGTTTTGGGCCCCCACCCTGTGCCTTGGGCGTGAATTTTTTTATGTCGACACTTTGTGTTGTGCACCCCCAGCCTGTACCTTGGGAATCTATTTTCACATGTCAACACTTTGTGTTGTGTTCCCCCAGCCTACTCCTTGGGCACAAATTTTCACATGTTGACACTTTGTGTTGTGTGCCCCCATCCTGTGTCTTGTGCACGAATTTTCACATGTTGACACTTTCTGTTTTGCAACCCCAGCCTATGCCTTGGGCACGAATTTTCACATGTCGACACTTTGTGTCATGCACCCCTAGCCTGTGCATTAGGCATGAATTTTTGTATGTCAAAACTTTCTGTGGTGCACCCTCAGCATGCACCTTGGGTGCATTAGGTGTGAATTTTTGCATGTCGACACTTTGTGGTGTGCGCCCCAACCTGTGCGTTGGGAAAAAATTTTCACATGTCGACACTTTATGTTGTGCGCCCCCGGCCTTCGCCTTGGTTGCAAATTTTTGCATGTTGACACTTTGTGTTTTTCACCCCCAGCCTGTGCCTTGGGAATGAATTTTCACATCTTGACACTTTGTATTATGCACCCCTAGCTTATGCCTTGGGCGCGAATTTTTGAATGTCGACACTTTGTGTTGTGCACCCCCATCCTATGCCTTGGGCGTGAATTTCCGCATGTCTACACTTTGTGTTGTGCGCCCCCAGCCTGTGCCTTGGGAGTGAAATTTTGCAAGTCAACACTTTGTCTTGTGTGCCCCCAGGCTGCAACTTGGGCATGAATTTTTGACATGTCAACACTTTGTGTTTTTTCCCCCCTGCATGCACCTTGGGCGTGAATTTTCGCATGTTGACACTTTGTGTTGTGCACCCCCATCCAACACCTTGGGCACAAATTTTTCCATGTCAAAACTTTGTGTTGTGCGCCCGCAGCCTGTGCCTTGGGTGCAAATTTTCACATGTTGACACTTTGTGTTGTGTGCCCCAAGCCTTTGCCTTGGGCATGAATTTTCGAATGTCGACACTTTGTGTTGTGTGCCCCCAGCCTGCATCTTGGGTGAAGTTTTTTTATTGTTGACACTTTGTGTTGTGTGCCCCCATCCTGTGCCTTGGGTGTGAATTTTTACATGTTGAAACTTTATGTTGTGTGCACCCAGCCTATGCCTTGGGCACGAATTTTCGCATGTCGAAACTTTTTGTTATGCGCCCCTAGCCTACGCATTGGGCACAAATTTTTGCATGTCAAAACTTTGTGTTGTGCACCCAAGCCTGCGCCTTGGGTGTGAATTTTTAAATGTCAACACTTTGTGTTGTGCTGCACCAGCCTGCGCCTTGGGAGTGTATTTTTGTATGTCGACACTTTGTGTTGTGCGCCCCTAGCCTGCACCTTGGGCATGAATTTTAACAAGTCAAAACTTTATGTTGTGCGCTCCCACCCTACGCTTGTGGCACAAATTTTCACATGTTGACACTTTGTGTTGTGCGCCCCCAGCCTATGCCTTGGGTGTGAATTTTTGAATGTCGACACTTTGTGTTTTGCACCCCCAACCTCTGCCTTGGGTGTGAATTTTCACATGTTGACACTTTCTGTTGTGCAACCCCAGCCTGCGCCTTGGGCACGAATTTTCGCATGTCAACACTTTGTGTTGTGCACCCTCAACATGTGCCTTGGGCACAATTTTCGCATGTCGACACTTTGTGTTGTGCACCCCCAGCCTGTGCCTTGGGTGTCAATTTTTGCATTTCGACACTTTGTATTCTGCACCCCCATCCTGCATTTTGGGAGTGAATTTTTTCATGTCAACACTTTGTGTTGTGTGCCCCCAGCCTCTGCCTTGGGCACAAATTTTCACATGTCGACACTTTATGTTGTGCACCCCCAGCCTGCGTCTTGGGTGCAAATTTTCGCATGTCGACACTTTGTGTTGTGCACCCCCAGCCTATGCCTTGGGCGTGAATTTTCACATGTCGACACTTTGTGTTGTGCGGCCCCAACCTTCGCCTTTGGCGCAAATTTTCACCTATCGATACTTTGTGTTGTGTGTCCCCAGACTGCGACTTGGGTGTGAATTTTCACATATCGACAGTTTGTGTTGTGCACCACTAGCCTATACCTTGGGTGTGAATTTTTGCATATTGACACTTTGTGTTGTGCACCTCGATCCAGTGCCTTGGGCACGAATTTTCACATGTCGACACTTTGTGTTGTGCACCCCTAGCCTATGCCTTGGGCACAAATTTTCACGTGTTGACACTTTGTGTTGTGTGCCCGCAGTATATGCCTTGGGTGTGAATTTTCACATGTCGAAACTTTGTGTTGTGCGCCCCCAGCCTGTACCTTTGACGTAAATTTTTACATGTTGACATTTTGTATTGTGCACCCCCAGCCTATGCCTTAGGTGTGAATTTTCGCATGTCAAAACTTTGTGTTGTGCACCCCCAGCCTATGGCTTGGGCATGAATTTTTGCATGTGTGTTATGCACCCCCAGCTTGTGCCTTGGGCGTGAAATTTCGCATGTCAACACTTTGTGTTGTGCACCCAAGCCTACACCTTGGGCACGAATTTTCACATTTCGACACTTTGTGTTGTGCACCAACAGCCTGCGCCTTGGGCACAAATATTTTCATGTCGACACTTTGTGGTGTGCTCCCCCATCCTGCGCCTTAGGTGTAAATTTTCACATGTCGACACTTTGTGTTGTATGCCCCCAGTCTGTGCCTTGGGCACGAATTTTCACATGTTGACACTTTATGTTGTGCGCCCCTAGCCTACGCCTTGGGCACAAATTTTTACATGTCGACACTTTGTGTTTTGCTCGCCCAGCCTGTGCCTTGGGCGTGAATTTTCACATGTTGATACTTTGTGTCTTGCACCCTGTTATCCAAAATGTGCCCCCCAATCATTTTGTGGATAACTCCTCTCATTCTTCCCTCTCTTGTGCCTCAGTCACAAAATTTTGCTTTTTAGTCCCTCAAAACCTTCTAAACATGGCACGATTGGATGGAGCTCTCTCTCAGCTTTCCAGAAAGGTAAATTTTTCCTCCTAACTCCTCATATTTTTCAAGTTATGGCTCGGAAAAGTTTTTTTCAGAAATTTTCACCTAGAAGGCCCGTAGCCAATCAGAACTTGCCACGTGTCTAGGCCAAAAATATCAAAGCGACCCAATTTGGTCCTGTTTTGCCCTAAAATTTCAAATCGCCTTATCTTTCGATCCAGAGCTCAGATTTTCACGTTCTTTATATCAATGGAAATATGGTGAAATTCTCTACATGATTCTAGGGTCAATTTTACATTTTGGTTGAGTTTGGAGAGAGAAAATCAAGAAACACCTCTGGCACGTGGTAATGGCCAGAAATGACGTTTCAACAACCAGTTTTAATGCAAAATGGGTCGCATTCTTCTTCAGCATGGCCAAAAATGTTAGGGCATGGGTCTGTAAGGATGCCCATGCTGTTTTAATGAATCTTCATTCAATGGGGAATGGCTTCCATGTTTTTTACATGTTTTCTCTCTCCTGGGCTCGACCCATGCATTGTAAAAGCCAGTTTTGGCTCATTTTTTTGGGGGTTGAACATTTTTTTGGATAGCAAGCTTCTTCTTTCACCTTCAACAAGTGATTTTTTCAAGTATGAGACCTTCTTCATGATTGTAACAGGTTTCTTCCTCTTTGATGTTGCAAATGCAAGGATTTTGACAGTGAAAAATGACAGTGCAGACTCTGTGATCAATTTTCAGTCCTTTGTTTGTATTGTCTTGCTTCATTTCAGACCTCTAATTGCATCTTATCATCCTATGTATGATGTTTCATGTTTCATTTTATGAAATTGTGTCAATTTGCATAAACAAGAATTGTTCACCACTCCTTTGGTGTATCACCTATTAGTTTAGTTTCAATTTTTGGACTTTCTATCTCTGTCTCCTTGGAATTTAGAGTAGGATTAGGATTCAAACCTCTGCAATTGTGCAAATAATAGATCTGATCAGAGGAGTTTGAGGAACCAGCCTCTAATCTGGAGATTCCTCTCTCATTTTACAAGTCCCACACTTGGCGAGACGTTTCAATGTTGAGCAATCACAGTGGATGCCTGAAACATCAACTTAGAAACCTGATTTACATCCAGGGGTGCTGCTGATTTGCAACAATAGTTTTGGCACGCCCGGTGGGACCTTAGAGGTCTTTCACTTTATCTTTGACAGGTTGGTGTGTTCTTATTAAAGATTCAACCTTTTGGAGGCACTTTCAAAAGCACATCTGGCGACTCCATCCGGTAAACAACTCATTCTCTAAGTTGTAGACCTATTTTCCATTCATTTCCATCCATTCTTCTTTCCATCATTTTCATTATTTTCCATTCCATGAAGTTGTGCAATCATGACTTCATTTCCATCATGGAATTCACATTTACAACAGCAGTATATCACACCTCCAACATGTTTTACAAATCCTCCAAATCAGCATATCTACCCATATGAGCAGTAGTGCCAAAGTCAGTTTGGTTGTGAAGCACATCAATAACAAGGGTACGCATGCAATGAAGACAATCAAATGGAAGATGTAGATTTTGTGGAAAAAATCCAAAAGATGGAGGCAAAGATGGTGCAATCAAGAGCAGCAGCACAAATGAAAGCTTTTAAAATTGGTTGCAGGACTCCTTGTCCATGGGGAGGCCCTTTTCCAAGACACTTCAGCCCTCAGGAGAAGTTGGACTTCATGATGAAGATGCTGCCCAACTTGCACAATGGATAGCAGAAATAGAGGCCTATACACTTGGTGTTGAACAACCTTGTCAATGGGTAAGTTCTACACCATCATCTAGTTTTTCTCTTCCCATTACTCAAGTACCATCATCTCTTTTGGAATTTCAAATTCTAAATCCAGTCAATGCTGCCCCAGGAGTTAATTCCATTTCTCCATTTTCTAGTCTTCCACGATATCTCAATTCTTCCTTCCCCTTTCCTTCCAAACAGTCATCCCCTCCACAAAAGCTAACAGAAATACCCTCTCCTCCAAAGAAACAAGAGTTTCTACCTCCTCCACCACCACAAAAAATTTCTGAGCCATTTGAGTTACAATCCACTTCTCCTCTTGCATTCCCAAATCCATGTTGGGAGGATAAAAATCATAATTCTAGTCAAGGAAAACAAAAGCAAAAAGAAAATCCAAACAAGGATGAAGAAATTCGAAGTCTCAAGAGTTGGGCTCTTAAATTTGGGATGACAAAGATCCCCTTGATGGTTAAGTCTTTAGAAGAGGTTGGAGTTGGAAAACAAGTGGTGGTTAGGACTGAATTTGTTGCAACAGGACAAGAGCAAAAAGAAGAAGCAGATCAACAATCAGTTTGCTCAGAAAGTAGTGTCCATGTTAGCATTCTATTTGAAGAGAATGCTGATTCAATTCAAGTTGCACAATCAGCCATGGAGGAAGAAAGCTCTAAAGAAGATCCTACAGTCCCAACTTGTCCTCTAGAGCAGTAGATTGACGAGTTTGACTTAACGAACTTCATGCTAGAGGAAGAGTTCTATCAAGAACAAGATTGTCTTCAAGTAGTAGAAGAGGGAGAAGCTGCTCCAAATCCAAAAGAAGAGGATCACATTCTAGTTTTGGAGGAGAAAATTACAGATCCAAGGGCTTTGAGCGTAAAGCAGGCTACAAGAGAACCTTCAATTCTTCTTTCTACTTCATCTCTCTCGAGTTCTAGTGCTAAAGAAGAGTTTGATCTCTCAAACTCAATGTTGGAGGATGAAAGAAACCATGATGATCAAGTTACAGATCAAGAGGATACCATGGAGGAAGTTGAGCATTTGCAACAGGAAAACAATAGGGTAGTTTATCTATCAGATTTGGAGGACTGTTTTGATGAAGAAGAACCGGTTGAGTTCCTACCATTCTCTCTTTCATCATCCATGTACCAAACACCTGAGCCTACTATCATGAAGGAGAGCACCCATTTGCAGCATCCTGCATCTTATAGCAGCTCTTTTGAACCAAGATTGGAAGATTTTAATCTTTCATGTCATTCATTGGAGGAAGAGAAAGGGAAAAAAGGTTCTACGTTTGCTTCTGCACCATCCATTTCAAAAGGGTTTACAAGAGAACTCCATTCTTGGAGTTGAAAATCAGGGCAATGGGTATACTCAAAGGACCATACCTTGCCCAATCATGTATCTGGCTTCATTGGAACCAAAGGAGAAGTCACAACCAGTCATGCTTGCTCCTAAGCATGAGGATGAGCTACAAAGAACCAAGGATCAGCTCTCATACCTCTCCAATCCAAATGCAGAACAACTAAAAGAGTTATTGAATTTGCCTTCACCTGATACCTTGATGATTTGGGTGGAAGACCAGCTTCTTATTGATTTTCCATTCATCCAATCAGCCATGTTCAATGCCAAATCAGTTGCATGGTTGCCAATTTTGAAGAAAGGAAGCTATTTTACACAACCAGCTGCAGGGTTTGTTTAGCTTACCTTTGCTTCTAGTTAGAATAGAATAGGTAGTTTTTCTTTCAGTAAAAGAAGTGTTTGTGCACACTCTGCATGTTCCGTTTTGGAGCATGTATGACCCTTTAGTTTTGTACATAGTTTTGTGGTGCTGGTTTTGCTCTTGCACAGTCCATTTCAGTGGGTTTCCAAGCAGCTTAGAGAGGAGGTTTTCAAAGTTCATATCAGTTTGTAGGCTAGAATTCATGACTCCATGCCCAATGGATGCTTTAGGCAATTGGTAACTTCATCCAGCAGTCAGATGACCCCTTTAAGTCACCAAAATTGTTATCCAAAATGTGCCCCATACTCATTTTGTGGCTAACTCCTCTCATTCTTCCCTCTCTTGTGCCTCAGTCACAAAATTTTGCTTTTCAGGCACTCAAAACGTTCTGAAAATGGCACCATTGTTTAGAGATCTCTCTCAGCTTTCCAGAAAGGTAAAGTTTTCAATCTAACTCCTCATATTTTTTAAGTTATGGCTTGGTGGAGTTTTTGTGGGAAATTTTCCCCTAGAAGGCCCGCAGCCAATCAGAACTTGCCACGTGTCCAGGCCAACAATATCAAAGCGACCCGATTTGGCCCTGTTTTACCCTAAAACTTCAAATCACCATATCTTTCGATCCAAAGCTCAGATTTTCACGTTCTTTATATCAATGGAAATATAAAGAACGTGAAAATCAAGTTTGCATTTTCACGTTCTCTACATGATTCTAGGGTCAAGTTTGCATTTTCACGTTCTTTATATCAAAGCTCAGATTTTCACGTTCTCTACATGATTCTAGGGTCAAGTTTGCATTTTAGTTGAGTTTGGAGAGAGAAAATCAAGAAATGCCTCTGGCACGTGGTAATGGCTAGAAATGATGTTTCAACAACCAGTTTTAATGCGAAATGGGTTGCATTCTTCTTCAACATGGCCAAAAATGTTAGGGCATGGGTCTGTAAGGACACCCATGTTGTTTTAATGCATCTTCATTCAATGGGAAATGGCTTCCACCTTTTTTACACATTTTCTCTCTCCTGGGCTTGACCTATGCATTGTAAAAGCCAGATTTGGCTCATTTTTTTGGGGTTTGAACATTTTTTTGGATAGCAAGCTTCTTCTTTCACCTTCAACAACTGATTTTTTCAAGTATCAGACCTTCTTCATGATTGTAACAGGTTTCTACCTCTTTGATGTTGCAAATGCAAGGATTTTGACAGTGAAAAATGATAGTGCAGACTGTGTGATCAATTTTCAGTCCTTTGTATTTTCTTGTTTCATTTCAGACCTCTAATTGCATATTATCAGCCTATGTATGATGTTTCACGTTGCATTTTATGAAATTTTGTCAATTTACATGAAAAAAAAGTGTTCACCACTCCTTTGGTGTATCACCTATTAGTTTAGTTTCAATTTTTGAACTTTCTATCTCTGTCTCCTTGGAATTTAGAGTAGGATTAGGATTCAAACCTCTGCAAGTGTGCAAATAATAGATTTGATCAGAGCATTTTAAGGAGCCAGCCTCTAATCTGGAGATTCCTCTCTCATTTTACAAGTCCCACACTAGGAGAGAGGTTTCAATGTTGTGCAATCACACTGGATTCCTGAAACAACAAATTAGAAACCTGATTTGCATCCAAGGGTGTGAATTTTCGAATGTCAACACTTTGTGTTTTGCACCCCCAACGTCTGCATTGGGTGAAAATTTTTGCATGTCGACACTTTGTGTTGTGTGCCCCCAGCCTGGGCGTTGGGCGTGAAATTTTACATGTCAACACTTTGTGTTGTGTGCCCTCAGCATTCGCCTTGGGCACAAATTTTCACATGTTGACACTTTGTGTTGTGCACCCCCAGCCTGAGCCTTGTGTGTGAATTTTTGCATTTCGACACTTTGTGTTTTGCGCCCCCATCCTGCGTTTTGGGCATGAATTTTCACTTGTCTACACTTTGTGTTGTGTGCCCCCAACCTACGCACCTTGGGCAAAATTTTTCACATGTTGACACTTTCTGTTGTTCACCTCCAGCCTACGTTTTAGGCATAAATTTTTGCATGTCGACACTTTGTGCTATGCACCTCTAGCCTATGCCTTGGACACAATTTTAACATGTCGAAATTTTGTGTTGTGCGCCCCCAGCCTGTGCCTTGGGTGCAAATTTTTACATGTTGACACTTTGTGTTTTGCGCCCCTAGCCTGTGACTTGGGTGTGAATTTTCACATAACGACACTTTGTGTTGTGCGCCCCTAGCCTGTACCTTGGGCATGAATTTTCACATATTGACACTTTGTGTTGTGCACACCCATCCAACACCTTGGGCATGAATTTTTACATGTCGACACTTTGTGTTGTGCACCCCCAGCCTATGCCTTGGGCATAAATTTTCACATGTTGACACTTTGTGTTGTGTGCCCCTAGCCTATGCCTTGGGCGTGAATTTTCACATGTTGACACTTTGTGTTGTGTGCCCCCAGCCTACGCCTTCGGCGAACATTTTTTCATGTTAACACTTTGTCTTGTACACCCCTAGCCTATGCCTTGGGTGTGAATTTTTTCATGTCAAAACTTTGTGTTGTGCGCCCCTAGCCTAGGCCTTGGGCACAAATTTTCACATGTCGACACTTTGTGTTATCCTCCTCCAGCCTGCGCCTTAGGAGTGAAATTTCACATGTCAACACTTTGTGTTGTGCACCCAAGCCTGCGCCTTGGGCGCGAATTTTCACATGTCGACACTTTGTGTTGTGCACCCCCAGCCTGCGCCTTGGGCACGAATTTTTGCATGTCGATAGTTTGTGTTGTGTGCCCCCAGCCTGTGCCTTAGGCGTGAATTTTCACATGTCGACACTTTGTGTTATCCACCCCCATTCTGTGCCTTGGGCACAAATTTTCACATGTCGAAACTTTATGTTGTGCGCCCCTAGCCTGCGCCTTGGGTGTAAATTTTCACATGTTGACAATTTGTCTTTTTTTCCCCCAGCCTGTGCCTTGGGCGTGAATTTTTACATTTCAAGACTTTCTGTTGTGCGCCCCTAGCCTATGCCTTGGGCATGAATTTTTGCATGTTTACACTTTGTGTTGTGCGCCCCCATCCTACACCTTGGGCTCAATATTTCACATGTCGACACTTTGTGTTGTGTGCCCCCAGTCTGCAACTTGGGCGTGAATTTTCACATGTCGACACTTTGTGTTATGTACCGCCAGCCTACACCTTGGGCATGAATTTTTGCATATTCACACTTTGCGTTGTGCACCCCCATCCAACTCCTTGGGCATGAACTTTTGCATGTTCACACTTTGTGTTGTGTGCCCCTAGTCTGTGCCTTCAGCACGAATTTTCAGATGTCGACACTTTGTGTTGTGCACCCCCAACCTGCGCCTTAGGGATAAATTTTTGCATGTTGACACTTTCTGTTGTGTGCACCCAGACTGTGCCTTGGGCATGAATTTTCATATGTTGAAAATTTGTGTTGTGCGCCCCCAGCCACCACCTTGGGTGCGAATTTTTACATGTCGACACTTTGTGTTATGCACCACCAGCCTATGCCTTGGGCGTGAATTTTCGCATGTCGACACTTTTTGTTATTCGCCCCCAGCCTACGCCTTGGGCACGAATTTTCACATCTCAACACTTTGTCTTGTGTGCCCCCATCCTGCGCCTTGGGTGAAATTTTTTACATGTTGACACTTTGTGTTGTGTACCCCCAGCCTTTGCCTTGGGCATGAATTTTCAAATGAAGAAACTTTGTGTTATGCACCCCTAGCCTGCGCCTTGGGAATGAATTTTTGCATGTCGACACTTTGTGTTGTGCGCCCCCAGCCTGCGCATTGGGCGTGAATTTTCACATGTTGACACTTTGTGTTGTGCGTCCCCAGCCTGCGCCTTAGGTGTGAATTTTTACATGTCGACACTTTGTGTTGTGCACCCCCAGCCTGCGCCTCGGGCGCAAATTATCCACATGTCAACACTTTGAGTTGTGTGCCCCCAGCCTGTGCCTTGGGCACAATTTTTTTCATGTTGACACTTTGTTTTATTCCCTCAGCCTATACCTTGGGCATGAATTTTTGCATGTCGACACTTTGTCTTGCGCGCCCCCAGCCTGTTCTTTGGGCACAAATTTTCACATGTCAACACTTTGTGTTGTTTGCCCCCAGCCTGCGACTTGGGCATGAATTTTCACATGTCGACACTTTGTGTTGTGCGCCCCCAGCCTGCACCTTGGGCGTGAATTTTCACATATTGACACTTTGTATTGTGTACCCCCATCCAGCGCCTTGGGCATTAATTTTTGCATGTCAAAACTTTGTGTTGTGCGCCCCCAGCCTATGCCTTAGGCACAAATTTTCACATGTGGACACTTTTTGTTGTGTGCCCCCAGCCTGTGCCTTGGGCACGAATTTTCGCATGTCGACACTTTGTGCTGTATGCCCCCAGTCTGTGCTTTGGGTGTAAATTTTTACATGTTGACACTTTGTGTTGTGCGCCCCTAGCCTATACCTTGGGCATGGATTTTTGCATGTCGAAGCTTTGTGTTGTGTGCCCCCAGCCTATGCCTTGGGCACGAATTTTCACATGTCGACACTTTTTTGTTATGCGCCCCCAGGCTTCGCCTTGGGCACAAATTTTCACATGTTGACACTTTGTGTCGTGCACGCAAGCCTACACCATGGGCATGAATTTTCAAATGTCGACACTTTGTGTTGTGCATCCCCAGCTTGCTCCTTGGGCAAAAAATTTCGTATGTGGACACTATGTGTTGTGTGAGCCCAGCCTACACCTTGGGCACGAATTTTTACATGTCGACACTTTGTGTTGTGCACCACCAGCCTATGCCTTGGGCACAAATTATCACATGTTGACACTATGTGTTGTGCACACCCAGCTTGCACCATGGGCACAATTTTTCACATGTCGAGACTTTGTGTTGTGCACCCCAACCCTGTGCCTTGGGCACAAATTTTTGCATGTCGACACTTTGTGATGTGCACCCCCAGCCTGCGCCTTGGGTGTGAATTTTTGCATGATGACAATTTGTGTTGTATGTCCCCAGCCTGTGCCTTGGGCATGAATTTTAGCATGTCGAAACTTTGTGTTGTGCACACCCAGCCTGCGCATTGGGCGTGAATTTTGACATGTTGACACTTTGTGTTGTGCGTCCCTAGCTTGCACCTTGGGTGTGAATTTTTACATGTCGACACTTTGTGTTGTGCACCCCCAGCATGCGCCTCAGGCACAAATTTTCAGATGTTGAAATTTTGGGTTGTGCACTCCCAGCCTGGTCCTTGGGCACAAATTTTTTCATGTTGACACTTTTTGTTTTGCACCCCCAACCTGTGCCTTGGGCATGAATTTTTGCATGCCGACACTTTGTGTTGTGCGCCCCCAGACTGTTCCTTGGGCACAAATTTTCACATGTCAACACTTTGTGTTGTGTGAACCCAGCCTGCGACTTGGGCATGAATTTTCACAAGTCGACACTTTGTGTTGTGCACCCCTAGCCTGTACCTTGGGCATGAATTTTCGTATATTGATACTTTGTGTTGTGCACCCCCATCCATCGCCTTGGGCACGCATTTTTACATGTCGACACTTTGTGTTGTGTGGCCCCAGCCTATGCCTCGGGCAAAAATTTTCACATATTGACACTTTGTGTTGTGTGCCCCTAGCCTGTGCCTTGGGCACTAATTTTTGCATGTCGACAGTTTGTGTTGTGCGCCCCCAACCTATGCCTTGGGTGTAAATTTTTGAATGTTGACACTTTTTGTTGTGCGCCCCGAGCCTGTGCCTTGGGCATGAATTTTCACATGTCAAAGCTTTGTGTTGTGCACCCTTAGCCTATGCCTTGGGCACGAATTTTCACATGTCGACACTTTTTGTTATGCGCCCACAAGTTGTACCTTGGGCACAAATTTTTGCATGTTGACACTTTGTGTTGTGTGCCCAAGCCTATGCCTTGGGCACGAATTTTCACATGTCGAAACTTTGTGTTGTGCACCCCTAGCTTGCACCTTGGGTGCTAATTTTTGGATGTCAACACTTTGTGTTGTGCACCATCAACATGTAACCTAGGCATGAATTTTCACATGTCGAAACTTTGTGTTGTGCACCCCTAGCTTGCACCTTGGGTGCTAATTTTTTGATGTCAACACTTTGTGTTGTGCACCATCAACCTGTTACTTAGGCATGAATTTTCACATGTAGACACTTTATGTTGTGCACCCCCAACCTGTGCCTTGGGCATGAATTTTCACATGTCGACACTTTGGGTTGTGCGCCCCCAGCCTACGCCTTGGGTGTAAATTTTAACATGTTTTACACCCCCAGCCTATGCCTTGGACATGAATTTTTGCATGTCAACACTTTGTATTGTGCACAACTAACCTATGCCTTGGGCACGAATTTTCGAATGCCAATTCTTTGTGTTGTGCGCCCCCAGCCTGCGCCTTGGGTGTGAATTTTCACATGTCGAAAATTTCTGTTGTGTGCCCCCAACCTATGACTTGGGCATGAATTTTCACATGTCGACACTTTGTGTTTTTTGTCGTCAGCCTACACCTTGGGCGTGAATTTTCACATATTGACACTTTGTGTTGTACACCCCCATCCAACACCTTGGGCATGAATTTTTGCATGTCGACACTTTGTGTTATGTGCCCCCATGAGCCTACGCCTTGGGCATGAATTTTCACATTTTGACACTTTGTGTTGTGTGCCTGCTAGAATATGCGCCTTGGGCACAAATTATTCGCATGTTGACACTTTGTGTTGTGTGCCCCTAGCCATCACCTCGGGCACCAATTTTTGCCTATCGACACTTTGAGTTGTGCACCCCTAGCCTATGCCTTGCGTGCACAAATTTTCACATGCCAAAACTTTGTGTTGTGCGCCTCCAGCCTGCGCCTTGGGCATAAATTTTTACATGTCGACACTTTGTGTTGTCACCCCCAGCCTGCCCCTTGGGAAAAAATTTTCACATGTTGACACTTTGTGTTATGTGCCCCCATCCTGCACCTTGGTTGAGAATTTTCACATGTCGACACTTTGTGTTGTGCGCCCCTAGCCTGTGCTTTGGGTGCTAATTTTTGCATGTTGACAACTTTGTGTTGTGCGCCCCCAGCCTGCACCATGGGTGTAAATTTTTACATGTCGAAACTCTGTGTTTTGGGCCCCCACCCTGCGCCTTGGGCATGAATTTTTTTTATGTCGACACTTTGTGTTGTGCACCCCCAGCCTGTACCTTGGGCATGAATTTTCACATGTCAACACTTTGTGTTGTGTTCCCCCAGCCTTCTCCTTGGGCACAAATTTTCACATGTTGACACTTTATGTTGTGTGCCCCCAGCCTGTGTCTTGTGCATGAATTTTCACATGTTGACACTTTGTGTTTTGCAACCCCAGCCTATGCCTTGGGTACGGATTTTCACATGTCAACACTTTGTGTCGTGCACCCCCCAGCCTGTGCATTAGGCATGAATTTTTGTATGTCAAAACTTTGTGTGGTGCACCCTCAGCATGCACCTTGGGTGCATTAGGCATGAATTTTTGCATATCGAAACTTTGTGGTGTGCGCCCCAACCTGTGCCTTGGGAAAAAAATTTCACATGTCGACACTTTATGTTGTGCGCTCCCAGCCTTCGCCTTGGTCGCAAATTTTTACATGTTGACACTTTGTGTTTTGCACCCCCAGCCTGTGCCTTGGGAATGAATTTTCACATCTTGACACTTTGTATTGTGCACCCCTAGCTTATGCCTTGGGCGCGAATTTTTGAATGTCGACACTTTGTGTTGTGCGCCCCCATCCTGTGCCTTGTGCGTAAATTTTCGCATGTCGACACTTTGTGTTGTGTGCACCCAACCTGCGACTTGGGCATGAATTTTCACATGTCGACACTTTGTGTTTTGTGCCCTCAGCCTACACCTTGGGCATGAATTTTCACATATTTACACCTTGAGTTGTGCACCCCCATCCAGCGCCTTGGGCATGAATTTTTGCATGTTGACACTTTGTGTTATGTGACCCCAGCCTATGCCTTGGGCACAATTTTTCACATTTTGACACTTTGTGTTGTGTGCCCCGAGCCTGTGCCTTGGGCGTGTATTTTCCCATGTCGAAACTTTGTGTTTTGTACCCCCAGCCTGCGCCTTGGGCAGAAATTTTTACATGTTGACACTTTGTGTTGTGTGCCCCCAGACTGTGCCTTGGGCATGAATTTTCACATGTCAAAAATTTGTGTTGTGCACCACCTGCCTATGCCTTGGGCATGAATTTTCACATGTTGACACTTTCTGTTATGCACCCAAGACTGCGCCTTGGGTGCGAATTTTTGTATGTTGACACTTTATGTTGTGCACCCCCAGCCTGTGCCTTGTTCATGATTTTTTGCATGTCGACACTTTGTGTTGTGCGCCCCCAGCCTGCACCTTGGGCGTGAATTTTTTTATGTCGACACTTTGTGTCATGTGCCCCCAGCCTGCGGCTTGGGCACTAATTTTCACATGTCAACACTTTGTGTTGTGCGCCCCCAGCCTATGCCTTAGGCAAATTTTTACATGTTGACACTTTGTTTTTTCACCCCCAGCCTGTGCCTTGGGCTCGAATTTTCATATGTTGACACTTTGTGTTTTGCAACCCCAACCTATGCCTTGGGCACAAAATTTCACATGTTGACACTTTGTGTCATGCACCCCCAACCTGTGCCTTGGGCGCAAATTTTTACATGTCGAAACTTTGTGTGGTGTGCCCTCAGCATGCACCTTGGGTGAAAATTTTCACATGTCGACACTTTATGTTGTGTGCCCCTAGCCTGCGCCTTGGGCACAAATTTTCACATGTCGACACTTTTTGTTGTGTGAGCCTAGCCTACGCCTTGGGCACAAACTTTCACATATCGACACTTTGTGTTGTGCGCCCCCAGCCTGTGCCTTGGGCACAAATTATCACATGTTGACACTCTGTGTTGTGCGCTCCCAGCTTGCACCATGGGCACAAATTTTTACATGTTGACACTTTGTGTTGTGCACCCCAAGCCTGTGTCTTGGGCGTGAATATTTGCATGTCGACACTTTGTGCTATGCGCCCCCAGCCTGCACCTTGGGTGCGTATTTTTGCATGTCGACAATTTGTGTTGTCCACATCTAGCCTATGCCTTGGGCATGAATTTTCACATGTCAACACTTTGTGTTGTGTGCACCCCCATCCTATGCGTTGGGCTTGAATTTTCACATGTCGGCACTTTGTGTTATGCGTCCCCAGCCTGCGCCATGGGCACGAATTTTCACATGTCAACACTTTGTGTTGTGCACTCCCAGAATGCGGCTTGGGCACAAATTTTTGCATGTCGACACTTTGTGTTGTGCACCCCTAGGCTACACCTTGGGCACAAATTTTTTACATGTCGACCCTTTATGTTATGCGCCCCCAGCCTGCACCTTAGGTGTGAATTTTTGCATGTCGACACTTTGTGTTGTACGGTCCCAAACTGCACCTTGGGCGTGGATTCTCTACATGTCAGTCACTTTGTGTTGTGTACGCCCCTAGCCTGCGCCTTGGACGTGAATTTTTGTATGTCAAAACTTTGTTTTGTGTGCCCCCAGCCTATGTACCTTGGGTGTGAATTTTTGCATGTCAACACTTTGTCATCTGTGCACCCCTAGCCTGCGCCTTGGGCGTGAATTTTCACATGTCGACACTTTTTGATCTTGCTACCACCAAGCTATGCGCGTCAGCGCATGAATTTTCGCATGTCGACACTTTGTGTTGTGTGTCTCCATCTTACGCCTTAGTGTGACGAATTTTTGCATGTTGACACTTTGTGTTGTGCTCCCCTAGCTTGCGCCTTGGGTGCGTAAATTTTCACATGTCAACACTTTGTTTTGTGCGCCCCAATCCTATGCCTTGGGCATTGAATTTTTGCATGTCGACAGCTTTGTGTTGTGCACCCCCTGGATATGCGCCTTGGGTGTGAATTTTCGCATGTCGACACTTTGTGTTGTGCACTCGCTAGCCTGTGGCTTGGGCATGAATTTTCACATGTCGACACTTTGTGTTGTGTGCACCCCAGCCTACACCTTGAGCACAAATTTTTCACATGTCAACACTTTATGTTGTGCGCCCCCAGCATGCACCTTCGGCGTGCTAATTTTTACATGTCGACACTTTGTGTTGTGCGGTCCATCAAACTGCACATTGGGTGTGAATTTTTGTATGTGGTCACTTTGTGTTGTGCACGCCCCTAGCCTGCGCCTTAGGCATGTGAATTTTTGCATGTCGACACTTTGTGTCGTGTGCCCCTAGCCTACGCCTTGGGTGTGAATTTTTGCATGGCGACACTTTGTGTTCTACGCCACTCAGCCTGCGCCTTGGTTGTAAATTTTCGCATGTCGACACTTTTTGATGTGCTCCCCCAGCCTGCACCTTGCGCATGAATTTTTGCATGTCAACACTTTGTGTTGTGTGCCCGCAGCCTATACCTTTGGCGTGAATGTTCGCATGTCAACACTTTGCGTTGTGCTCCATGACCAATTTTTGCAATTTTTTGTGGTGGTGAATTTTTGCATGTCAAAACCTCTTGTGTTGTACTGGAGGAGAGGGTGCTTCATTTAGCTCTTGTGGAGGGGATGAATGTTTGGACACGATCAAGGACTTTGAAGAATTGAGATGCAGGTGGAAGACCTAGCGCCTTGGAGAAATGAATTTTAACAATTGGGTCAACAGACTTTGTGTTGTGTGCCCCTAGACACTGCGCTTTGGGCTAAAACAGTATTGGTTCACATGAAAAGAACAGGCTTTGTGATTGTGTGCCCCTACCCGTTGAGCTTTGGGTGCTGAATTTTGGCATGTCATACACTTCGTGTTCCTTCAAGCGCACTTTGCAACGAAATGGCAACCTTAGTCAATCATGAAGTCAAGCTTCTCTTGAGGGCATGTCAATGCACTTTGTGTTGAAACGCCCCTAACCATGTGCCTTGGGTGCTCCACAACCGATTACATGTTGCCACTTTGTTTTGTGCGCCCCTGAGCCATGTTCCTTGGGCGTGACCATTTTTGCATGTCAACATCTTTGTGGATTGTGTATCCCCCAGACCTAGCATCTTTGCATGTGATTATCTTCATTACATGTCGATACCCTTTGTGTTGTGAAACCCCCAGCCTGCGCCTTGGGTGTGAATTTTTACATGTACGACATCATTTGTGTATGTGCGCCCCCAGCCTCCGCCTTGGACATGAATTTGTTCAACATGTCTGACATTTTGAGGTTTTACACCCCCATGCTTGCACCTTGGGCATGAATTTTCACATGTCGATAACTTTTTTTTGCATGATTGAAACTTTGAAGTCATGATTGCGCCCCCAGCCTCATGCCTTGGGAACAGAATTTTTGCATGATTGAAACAATAATTGATGGAAATTGATGTCCCCCAGGCCTGCAACTTCAGAAATGGGTTGCTGATTAGATGGATTTGCCAGATGTGTTTGTAACTGCCTCCCAAGGCTGAAATGCCTTCACAGGAACACGACCATTTTTACAAATGATCGACACTGGAAGACCTTTATGCGTCCCACCGGGCTTGTGCCAAAACTATGGGCTGCAAATTTTCAGCACCCCTCGATGCAAATCAAGGTTCTAAGTGTGATGTGCAGGTCATCCAGCCTGATTGCACAACTTGTGCAGAACCTATCTCTACAGTGTGGAAGTGTATAAAAATGTGTTGTGCGACCCTAGCAGATCTCCTAGGATGGTTCCACGAACTCCTTTACATGTTGACACTATTCTGTTGCTGTAGCCCCCAGCTATGCGCTCAATATGGGAGTGAATTTTCACATGTTGACATCTTTGTGCAAAGAAGGCCCTCCCAAGCTTAATTGCCTGTAGTGGTTTGCTCGAAAATAATCGCATGTTCAGAGGCTCCAATCAATGTCAAGCTCTGTGCCCCCCATAGCCTACGCATTGGTTGTTGCATAATTTTTACATGTCGACACTGTGGGTGCTTCGTATGTGCCCCCAACCAACGTCCTCGAAAATGGTGTGTAATAGGTTTAGTGGACATGTAGTGACACTATGGGTGGTTGTGCTTCCCCAGTCCGGCACCTATGGGCATTGAATTGGATTCTACATGTAATACGAAGAACTACGTTATGATGTCTGGTGGGAGTGCCCCCAGCGATCTAAATGACTTGCGTTCGTGAATTGGTATCACATGTCTTACACTGATTGTGTTGTTCTCCGTCCAGCTTGCGTGTCTTGGCCGATCACAACTATGATTGCGTGGTTGTTGTCGACACTGTTGTGGTCATGTGAAGCCCCAAGCCTGCTACCTTGTGACTATCCAGTAATCATTTGCCTTGTCGAGCACTCTTATGTTTAGAATTACGAAGTCGTATAATTTTCTCAGAATGCCTTACAGGGCTTGAATTTTGGCGACATGAATGCGTAAGCCACTATCTATGTCAATGTGTGCCCCCAGCCTGTGCCAAGTTGTGGCACTAAATTTTCACATGTCAAACACTTTGTTCTCTGTGCGACTCCCAGCCTGCAGTCTTGGGCAGGATATTTTATCAAGGCATGTCGACACTTAGGATGATTGTGCGCCCCCATGTGATACACCTTGTCGGCTTCGATATTTAACCCTTTACATTTGTTCGACTAATTGCTTGTATGTTTGTTGTTGCTCCCCAGACCTGCTATCCTAAGGGCGTGAATCTATATGCATGTCGACACTTTGTGTTGTACGGTCCCAAACTGCACCTTGGGTATGGATTTTCACTATGTGGTTCAACTATATGTGTCTATACGCTCCCTAGTCTACGCTATGATTGACGTAAAGAATTTTTGCATGTTGAAACTTTGTGTCATGTGCCCCCAGCCTACGCCTTGGGCATGAATTTTTGCATGTCAACACTTTTTCTTCTGCGCCCCCAACCTGTACCTTAGGCATCAATTTTCACATGTTGACACTTTTTGATGTACTCCACCAGCCTGCGCCTTGCGCATGAATTTTCACATCCTGGAAAAAAAAAATTCTGACTGAGGCACAAGAGAAGGAAAGATGTAAAGGAGTTAGCCACAAAATGAGCAGGGGGCACATTTGGATAACACGTAAATTTTCACATGTTGACTCTTTGTGTTGTGCTCCCCTAGCCTGTGCCATGGGCATAAATTTTTTCATGTCGACAGTTTGTGTTGTGCGCCCCCAGCCTGCGTGTTGGGTGCGTATTTTTGCATGTCATCACTTTAGTTGTGCGCCCCCAGCCTGTGCCTTGGGCACAAATTTATGCATGTCGACACTTTGTGTTGTGTGCCCCAGTCTGCGCCTTGGGCAAAAATTTTTGCATGTCAACACATTGTGTTGTACACACCCCCAGCCTATGCCTTGGGCATGAATTTTTGCATGTCAACACTTTGTGTTGTTTTCCCCCAGCCTACGCCTTGGACACAAATTTTCACATGTGGACACTTTGTGTTGTGCGTCCCCAGCTTGCGCCATGGGCACAAATTTTCACATGTGGAAACTTTGTGTTGTGTGCCCATGCCTACGCCTTTTACTCGTATTTTCACATGTCGACACTTTGCGTTTGTGCACCCCGAACCTGCACCTTGCACACAAATTTTTGAATGTCGACACTTTGTGTTGTGCACCCCCAGCATGTGCCTTGGACGTGAATTTTTGCATGTCGAAACTTTGTGTTATTCGCCCCCAGCCTACACCTTGGGCGTGAATTTTCCCATGTCAACACTTTGTGTTGTGTGCCCCCATCCTGCGCCTTGGGCACCAATTTTCGCATGTTAACACTTTGTGTTGTGCGCCCCCCCAGCTTGTGCGTTGGGTGAGAATTTTCGCATGTCAAAACTTTGTGTTGTACACTCCCACCCTATGCCTTGGGCATGAATTTTCACATGTTGACACTTTGTGTTGTAACACCTCTAGCCTGTGCCTTGGGCATGAATTTTCACATGTCAACACTTTACTTTTTGTGCGCCCCAAGCCTGTGCCTTGGGTGTGAATTTTCACATGTCGACACTTTGCGTTCTTCGCCCCCAGCCTACGCCTTGGGTGAAAATTTTTGCATGTCTACACTTTGTGTTGTGCACCCCCAACTTGCGCCTTGGGCATGAATTTTCGCATGTCGACACTTTGTGTTGTGCGCCCCTAGCCTGCACCTTGGGCAAAAATTTTCACATGTGAACACTTTGTGTTGTGCCCCTAGCCTACACCTTGGGCGCAAATTTTCACATGTTGACACTTGTGTTTTGTGCCCCCCCATCTTGTGCCTTGGGCACGAATTTTTGCATGTCGACACTTTGTGTTGTGCCCCCCATCCTATGCCTTGGGCATGAATTTTTGCATGTCTACACTTTGTGTTCTGCGCCCCCAGCCTGCGCCTTGGGAGTGAAATTTTCAATGTCAACACTTTGTGTTGTGTGCCCCCAGCTGCAACTTGGGCATGAATTTTTCACATGTCAACACTTTTTTGTTTTTGCCCCCCGGCATGCACCTTGGGCGTGAATTTTCACATGTTGACACTTTGTGTTTGGCACCCCGATCCTGCACCTTTGGCACAAATTTTCGCATGTCAAAAACTTTGTGTTGTGCGCCCGCAGCCTATGCCTTGGGTGAAAATTTTCGCATGTTGACACTTTGTGTTGTGTCACCCCCCCCCCAAGCCTTTGCCTTGGGCATGAATTTTTCGAATGTCGACACTTTGTGTTGTGTGCCCCCAGCCTGCATCTTGGGTGAAGATTTTTTCATGTTGACACTTTGTGTTGTGTGCCCCCATCCTATGCCTTGGGTGTGCACAAATTTTCACATGTCAAAAACTTTGTGTTGTGCCCCCAGCCTATGCCTTGGGCACGAATTTTCACATGTCGACACTTTGTTTTTTATGCACCCCACCCCAGCCTGCGCCTTGGGCACAAATTTTTTGCATGTGACACTTTGTGTTTGTGCCCCCAGCCTGCGCCTTGGGCGTGTGAATTTTCAAATGTCAACACTTTGTGTTGTGCGGCCCCCAGCCTGCGCCTTGGGAGTGAATTTTTACATGTCGACACTTTTGTGTTGTGTGTGCCCCTAGCCTGCCTTGGGCAAGAATTTTCACAAGTCAACACTTTGTGTTGTGCGCCCCTAGCCTACGCCTGGGGTACAAATTTTCACATTTGAACACTTTGTGTTGTGCCCCCAGCCTGTGCCTTGGGTGTGAATTTTCGCATGTCGACACTTTTTGTTTTGCCCCCAGCTCTTGCCTTGGGTGAAAATTTTCACATGTCGACACTTTTCTGTTGTGCAACCCCAGCCTGTGCCTTGGGCACACGAATTTTCGCATGTCAACACTTTTGTGTTGTGTGCCCCCCTCAACATGTGGCCTTGGGAAAAAATTTTTTTCGCATGTCGACACTTTGTGTTGTGTGCCCCCAGCCTGCACCTTAGGTGTGAATTTTTGCATGTCGACACTTTGTGTTGTACGGTCCCAAACTACACCTTGGGCGTGGATTCTCACATGCAGTCACTTTGTGTTGTACGCCCCTAGTCTGCGCCTTGGACGTGAATTTTTGTATGTCAAAACTTTGTTTTGTGTGCCCCCAGCCTATGCCTTGGGTGTGAATTTTTGCATGTCAACACTTTGTCATCTGTGCCCCCAGCCTGTACTTGGGCGTGAATTTTCACATGTCGACACTTTTTTATGTACTCCACCAGCTTGCGCGTTGCGCATGAATTTTCGCATGTCGACACTTTGTGTTGTGTGTCTCCAGCTTACACCTTGTGTGAAAATTTTTGCATGTTGACACTTTGTGTTGTGCTCCCCTAGCTTGCGCCTTGGGTGTGTATTTTCACATGTCAACACTTTGTTTTGTGCGCCCCAATCCTATGCCTTGGGCTTGAATTTTTGCATGTCGACACTTTGTGTTGTGCGCCCCCAGATTGCGCCTTGGGTGTGAATTTTCGCATGTCGACACTTTGTGTTGTGCACTCGCAGCCTGCAGCTTGGGCATGAATTTTCACATGTCGACACTTTGTGTTGTGTGCCCCCAGCCTACACCTTGAGCACAAATTTTTCCATGTCAACACTTAATGCTGTGCGCCCCCAGCATGCACCTTTGGCGTGAATTTTTACATGTCGACACTTTGTGTTGTGCGGTCCCAAACTGCACATTGGGTGTGAATTTTTGTATGTGGTCACTTTGTGTTGTACGCCCCTAGCCTGCGCCTTGGATGTGAATTTTTGCATGTCGACACTTTGTGTCGTGTGCCCCTAGCCTACGCCTTGGGTGTGAATTTTTGCATGGCGACACTTTGTGTTCTACACCCCAGCCTGCGCCTTGGGTGTAAATTTTCGCATGTCGACACTTTTTGATGTGCTCCCCCAGCCTGCACCTTGCGCATGAATTTTCGCATGTCAACACTTTGTGTTGTGTGCCTGCAGCCTATACCTTTGGCGTGAATGTTCGCATGTCAACACTTTGCGTTGTGCTCCACCAACCTACGCCTTCGGTGTGAATTTTTGCATGTCGAAACTTTGTGTCGTACGCCCCCAGCTTATGCCTTGGGAATGAATTTTCACACGTCAACACTTTGTGTTGTGCACTAGAAACCTGCGCCTTGGGCGTAAATTTTAACATGTCAAAACTTTGTGTTGTGTGCCCCTAGCCTGTGCTTTGGGCGCGTATTTTCACATGTCGACACTTTGTGTTGTGTGCCCTTAGCCTGAGCTTTGGGTGTGAATTTTGGCATGTCAACACTTCGTGTTGTGAGCGCCCAACGGGCACCTTAGTCACAAATTTTCACATGTCAACACTTTGTGTTGTATGCCCCTAACCTGTGCCTTGGGTGTAAATTTTTACATGTTGCCACTTTGTTTTGTGCGCCCCTAGCCTGTTCCTTGGGCGTGAATTTTTGCATGTCAACACTTTGTGTTGTGTACCTCCAGCCTACATCTTTGGTGTGAATTTTTGCATGTCGATACTTTGTGTTGTGCACCCCCAGCCTGTGCCTTGGGTGTGAATTTTTACATGTCGACATTTTGTGTTGTGCGCCACCAGCCTCCGCCTTGGGCATGAATTTTTGCATGTTGACATTTTGTGTTTTACACCCCCAGCTTGCACCTTGGGCATGAATTTTCACATTTCGACACTTTTTTTTACATCTTGAAACTTTGTGTTTTGCGCCCCCAGCCTGTGCCTTGGGAACAAATTTTTGCATGTTGACACTTTGTGTTGTGTCCCCCAGCCTACACCTTGTGTGTTAATTTACATTGTGTTGTACTCCCCCAACCTGTGCCTTAGGCACGAATTTTTACATGTCGACACTTTGTTTTATGCGCCCCCATCTTGTGCCTTGGGCTCAAATTTTCACATGTCGACACTTTGTGTGGTGCGCTCCTAGCCTTTACCTTGTGTAGAAATATTTGCATGTGAAGTGTTTGTGTTGTGCGACCCTAGCCATCTCCTTGGCCACGAATTTTTACATGTTGACACTTTCTGTTGTGTGCCCCCAGCTTGCGCCTTGGGAGTGAATTTTCACATGTTTACACTTTGTGTTGTGCCCCCCAAGCTTGTGCCTTGGGTGCAAATTTTCACATGTCGACCCTTTGTGTTGTGCCCCCCAAGCCTACGCATTGGGTGCAAATTTTTACATGTCGACACTTTGTGTTGTGTGCCCCCAACCAACGCCTCGGGTGTGAATTTTTACATGTCGACACTTTGTGTTGTGCTTCCCCATCCGGCACCTTGGGCGTGAATTTTCACATGTTGACACTTTGTGTTGTGTGCCCCCAGCGTATGACTTGGGCGTGAATTTTCGCATGTCGACACTTTGTGTTGTTCTCCTCCAGCTTGCACCTTGGCCGCAAATTTTTGCATGTCGACACTTTGTGTTGTGCGCCCCAAGCCTGCACCTTGTGCACATATTTTTGCATGTCGACACTTTTTTTTTACGCGCCCCCATCCTATGCCTTGGGCTTGAATTTTCACATGTCGACACTTTATGTTGTGTGCCCCCAGCCTGTGCCATGGGCACGAATTTTCACATGTCGACACTTTGTTTTGTGCACTCCCAGCCTGCGGCTTGGGCAGGAATTTTCGCATGTCGACACTTTGTGTTGTGTGCCCCCAGGATACACCTTGGGCACAATTTTTTACATGTCGACCCTTTATGTTGTGCGCCCCCAGCCCACACCTTGGGCGTGAATTATTGCATGTCGACACTTTGT